>CM059447.1:8407500-9752500 GCA_030390025.1 Squalus acanthias | reverse complement strand
CAGTTGGTAGCAACCTTGCCTCTGAGTCAGAAGGTTGTGGGTTCAAGCCCCACTCCAGAGACTTGAGCACCAAAATCTGAGCTGGCACTCCAGTGTAGTACTGAGGGAGTGCTGCATTGTATGAGGTGCCGTCTTTCAGATGAGATGTTAAACCGAGGCCCCGTCTGCTTTCTCAGGTGGACTCTGGTTGCCTAGGTCCTAAGCTCTGGAATTCCCTGCCTAAACCTGTCCGCCTCGCTACCTCTCTTTCCTCCTTTAAGACGCTCTTTAAAACCTTCCTCTTTGACCAAGCTTTTGATCACCTGCCCTAATTTATCCTTATGTGGCTCGGTGTCAAACTTTTTGTCTTATAATACTCCTGTGAAGCGCCTTGGGACATTTTACTAAGTTGAAGGCGCTATATAAATACAAGTTGTTGTTGTTGGACGTATATAAGATCCCTTGGCACTATTTTGAAGAGGAGCAGGGGAGTTATCCCTGATGTTCTGGCCAATATTTATCCCTCAATCAACATTACTAAAGAACAGATTATCTGGTCGTTATCACATTGCTGTTTGTGGGAGCTTGCTGTGAGCAAATTGGCTGCTGCGTTTCCTACATTACAACAGTGACTGCACTTCAAAATTACTTCATTGGCTGTAAAGCGCTTTGGGACGTCTGGTGGTCATGAAAGGCGCTATAGAAATGTAAGTCTTGCTTTCTGCTGAACTCTCCATTCCTCTGTCTCTGGCCTTGTGTATCTCCCCATCCCGTCGCCATACCAGAGCCTTCAGACCCTTGGATTCTACTCTCTCGAATTCCTGCTCTCTGCCTCTCCCTTTAAAAACCTTCTTAAAATTCATCTCTTAGACCAAGCTTTTGGTCACGCGTCCTAATCTCTGCTTTCCTGGATCAGTGCGCCTTCCATACATCAATCTATGCAGTGCTTTTGGACATGTTTTACATTGTTGATGGCGATGAAGAACAAGTTAATGTTTTGGACGGGACTCTTCATTAGGTTTTGGAGACCATGAGAGATTCTTGATTTTAAAAGTAAGAGTAACTGAATAAGTCATTTTAACCTGAAAGAAGAGACGAAAAAGGAGTACAAGTTAATACAAAGCAGACAAGTTTTAAAATAAATGGTGACCACTCTTCTCTCCCAGCCTCTCTCTTTTTTTCACCCACCTCCCCTGCCTTCTCTCCCCCCGCCCCCCACCAAAAAAGAGTAACTTGCATTCCAGTACATTTGATAAATCCTGGAACTCTTCTCCTTTTAATTCATATGGGGAGAAGGGAATCAGTAGCTGAGAAATTGGAAATAGAAAAAATAATAGAAATGACCACGATTTGAACTGTTGGATGTACATTGACTATTTATTTGGAAATAATGGCTATAGAGGAAGTTGCCCCAAAAGATCATTGATTAAGGAATATGGGCCACAAGGTCTACTTAAATCATTGGTCTAAACATCACTGTGTATAGAAGTTGCTGGTCTAACGATTATCAGCATTTAGTAACATTCTGATACAATGTGCTTACAGCTATCTGGACAAGTCTTTGCTGAGTTAAGTGGGTGTAGTTGTGCTGCAAGCAGCAGGGAACTGGACTGTGTGAATCATCAAGGACCAACGATCATAGTGAAATAAAATAAAATTGCTGGAAACCCTCAGCAGGTCATGCAGCATCTGTGGAGAGAGAAGTTAACCTTTCATCAGACTGGAAGATGAACAGCTTTTAAGTAAATACAGAGCCAATGGTCTGTGATAGTGTGGAGGGCAGGAGCGATTAATTGACACACCGGATGATGGGAGGGTGATAATGGGACAAGTGAAGAAACAAAAGATGGGTGCAGAGGAGGTGGAAATGGCAGAATAACAGGGGGTGGGGGGAGCATGGAAAATCTGGCAAAGTGGAGAGGGCTGTTGTGGCCCAGGAATGTGCCGGGAGAAAGGCAGGTCGACCCCGAGGGTGCGGGCCACCCTGCCGGTGATGTATCGATGGGGACCCCCATCCCAGACCATGACAGTTGGTGGTGTTGAAAAGAAACACTTGCCAGACCAGACAGGATTGCATTGAACAGAAATCTGATCATTCACTGTGGTACTTTCCTGATCAGATGTGCAAATATAGTTTATCTTTATATCTTACTGTGCAAAAGAATAAGCTTTTCCCTTTTTTAAGCAATCAAATTGAGATTTTGCATGTAGAAAAGAGAAGGGTTAAATGTTCTTATCTTTTTATCCATGCATTTTGATAGCTTATGTGTTACGTTTTGTTTTTTGTGAAAGTTGCACATTTGTATGGAAGAAAGGCATTTTAAAAACGGAGTAGAAGAATTCTGCTGTCGGAAAGTACTCTCCAGCATTCGAATCCTACAGTCTCCTTTAATAGTACATCTTCGAATATAGCAGAGTGATTGACATGACCCGTTTTTAAAAATGCATAATTTATACACAGAAGCAAACTCTCTGCAATTCTGCTCATTTCTGTCTGGGTTCATGAAAAGATGGCATTTTCACTCGCTCTTGTATTGTAACCTCTGTCTAAAAATAGAGGGGGAGGAAATGTAAGATTGCAGCAACCTAATGTGCAGCAGTAACTGACCTGTTAAACCCTCTTGTGAGTTAAAGACAAGGTTTTTCTTTCCCTAGAAACGGAATAAAAAGAATTCGCACTGCATGTTTCTTTTAATTACGATGTGTTGAGTCATGTTGTTTTTCAGTAATATATAATACTAAGAGTAACAAGGCCGTGCATTATGCATGTTACTCATTGTTTGTTTCATCCTGTAGTGGTTTTTTGCTGATTTGAAATGAAGGGCATTCACTTTTTTTTTAAACTTGTAATCTTTCAAAAAGTACGTTACATTGTCAAATTTGAAGTATCCCTTCAATTTAACAAAATTCAGAATGCAGCCACATTAAAGGAGCTGTCAGATGCTGGGGTGAACTAGGGGATCTATTGGAAAGGATACAGAAATTACTCTGAGCCTGATACTGTTGTAATCATTTAAAAAGGGAGCATTGGGACTTCAGTAGAATTAGTGTTGAATGAAGACCTGGGAAACCAGTTCAGTAAAAAAAATTTCAGGTAAACATGCACAGTTTGTAAGATTTTTAAGCTAATCAATTCAAAATTAATCACCAGAAACTAACACAAAGCAGCAGCATTATCTCCTGTTAGGGGTGTGTGGTAAAGGGAGTAAAAGAGGTAAACACAGTATGCTTTGGAGTGTGCAACTTTCTGGAGTAAGGTACTGGAAAGTGTGGGGAAACGGGTGATCTAGCATTGCCAAGTAGGTCCGGGCACTGAGACATGCCAGAAGAATTGGAGATAAATAAAAATTGTGTTGGTGGCCCTACTATTCGGGAAAGGAATAATATTGTAGGGGTGAATTCTTCTTGTAAGAGTGGATTGATGCACTGCTAGAAATAGCTAAACTAGGAAGGCTGGCATTTAAAAAAAAAGCTGACTTTGAAAATATGGGGGCTGATATATATCAAGAGGAGAGTTGTGTGAAGAGAGCTGATGCCTCGGTGAATAGTGAATATTAGTTTGAAAACTGGGCGTTAAAATTATTTCTGTGGAATTCAGCAAGTAGGTAAAATTGGATGGGGTAACTGTAGATTATTTTCTTTCTGAAGGAGCTTGGATAGACCAATTGTCATCCTCATCTGTGTATCTTGTGTTGTGACCTTTTCCTGACCTGTCAGATTTCCGTCTGACATTTGAGCATGTTAAAGTTGCATTTTTGCTCATGCTTGAAAAAGAGAGTGTGAATGAGTGTCTCCCATTGATCCTTTCTACCTCCCTCCCTTTCCCAACCTCGCGGCAGCATGATGAGAGAGACGAGTTACCATTGCTGGAACTCGAGTTGGCATCTCAACCCCACTGTTGCACACAGGACCTCTTGTTTAGTAAGATCACCTATTTGGCTGATGATAAACTGTAATCAATGCATTGCTTTGTTTAATGAGTAAGCTATTGGTTTTCTTTTCCTAGAGATTTTTGATGTATAGTACTTCTCTACCACTTAAAAATCTTTTTAATTTTACAGTCTTAAAAATTGCCTTCCTGTAGTCTCGTGCTATACACTTTTGCATTACTTAGTCATAACATTTGCACTTAATCCAGTCAGTGTATTACATGTGACCGCCACTCTTGAGGGAACATCAGTACCCTGTATAAAAAGCAAATTATATTAAACTAAGGAATTTTAAGTGATTTTTCCCTCTAAGAAACTCCAGATCGTTCTACCATACTTTCACACTCCACCATCTTAGTGTTGGTGCAGAGCCCGCTGGTTTGCCTTTTATACAGAATACTGCTGGAGAAACTGCTTTAAGAGTGGAAGTCGCATATGTTTACTGATTCTGAAAGGAAGCAGTGATGCTGCCTCCTCCAGGTAGTCTCACTCCACTTCTGGTATCAAATTGAGCCCTACGTCCCATTCAGGCTGTATTTATGCTATATAATCACAGTATCCGTGCAAAGCAAAACCACTAGTAGTGTAAATGCAGCCTTAAAAAAGCTGCGCTCAGCTTTCTCTCCATTTGTAAGCACTGTGAGGTCGCAGCAGTAACTTACTGAAAAACTTTCTGCTGTTTTTTTCACCATCTGAGCCTGTGACTTTTCTCAACAAATGCACTGATTCTGTTGGTACAGGAAACTCTTTATTAACCGGCACCGACGGGACCGGCGTGGTGCCGGTTTATCAAAAAGTCCGGATAACGGAGAGTTATATCTCCCAACGTACGAGAGCCCCGTACACATTGACATGCGCCTGCATTCGGAGCTCCGTCTCCCCGGGGACCGCCAGCTGACCATCTGTCGTGTCCGCTGCCTACCCGGGCTGCACATTCCCCTCCCAATCTACATGCTCCGATACAAGGCAAACGCCTCGGGGGTTTTTTTAAATGTTATTTTTAAAGGAGAGATGAAGGAAAACCCCGGTTACCTACTCAAGAATTTTGCCGGTTGAGAGATTTCCGGTTATTTGGGTGCCGGTTAAAAGAGAGTTTCCTGTAATGGGTCAAAAAAGTCACTTTGACCGTGGTCACCAAAAAGGCTTTATCTTTGCCAAATCAGAGAAGTAATCTTTCTCTCGTCAGACTATTCCCAACATGGAGTATAATGTGGGAAAATGTGGGGTTATCCACTTTGGTAGGAAGAATAAAAAAGCAAATTATTATTTAAATGGAGAGAGACTACAAAATGCTGCGGTACAAAGGGATCTGGGGGTCCTTGTACATGAAACACAAAAGGTTAGCATGCAGGTACAGCAAGTAATTAGGAAGGCAAATGGAATGTTGGCCTTTATTGCAAGGGGGATGGAGTATAAAAGTAGGGAAGTCTTGCTACAACTGTACAGGGTGTTGGTGAGACCACACCTGGAGTACTGCGCACAGTTTTGGTCTCCTTATTTAAGGAGGGATATACTTGCATTGGAGTCAGTTCAGAGAAGGTTCACTAGGTTGATACCTGGGATGAAGGGATTGTCTTATGAGGAAAGGTTGAGTAGGTTGGGCCTATACTTATTGAAGTTTAGAAGAATGAGGGGTGATCTTCTTGAAACGTATAAGATTATGAGGGGGCTTGACAGGGTAGATGCAGAGAGGATGTTTCCCTTCATGGGGGAATCTAGAACTAGGGGGCATAGTTTCAGAATAAGGGGTCGTCCATTTAAAACGGAGATGAGGAGGAATTTCTTCTCTGAGGGTCGTGAATCTTTGGAATTCTCTACCCCAGAGAGCTGTGGAGGCTGGGTCATTGAATATATTTAAGGTGGAGATAGACAGATTTTTGAATGGTAAGGGAGTCGAGGGTTATGGGGAGCGGGCAGGAAAGTGGAGTTGAGGCCAAGACCAGATCAGCCATGATCTTATTGAATGGCGGAGCAGGCTTGAGGGCCAAATGGCCTACTCCTGCTCCTATTTCTTATGTTCTTATTTTCAGTGCCTAAAATTGTCGCCTGGGAGCAGGAATAACTGAGATCCACAACTGTAAGTTATTTTCAGCTTTAAAAAGAAAGAACTTGCATTTATATAGTGTCTTCCACAACCTCAGGACATCCCAAAGCGCTTCACAGCCAATGAAGTATTTTTGAAGTAAAGTCACTGTTGTATTGTAGGAAACACAGCCACCAATTTGCGCACTGCAAGGTTCCACAAACAGCAATGTGGTAATGACCAAATAATCTGTTTTTTAATGATTTGGTTGAGGGATAAATATTGGCCAGGACACCGGGGTGAACTCCCTGCTCTTCTTTGAAATAGTCCCATGGGATCTATTGCGTCCCCCTGAGGGCAGAAAGGGCTTCGGTTTAACGTCTCACCTGAAAGACGGCACCTCTGACAATGCAGCATTCCCTCCATACGGTACTGGTGTGTCGGCCTAGAATTTGTGCTCAGATCTCTGGTGTGGGACTTGAATCCACAACTTTCTGATGAGCAGTTTTCTGTTTGGCATTTAATTCGCCAGATCAATTAAAATGATCGATGCTTCTTTTATAAATTCTCCATACGTATTTTGTTTAAGTACAAAAATGCTACTGGCATTTAATTGCTTTTTACATCTAGTTTGTTTACACCACAGTAAATGAGACAACTTTTAGTATGTTATGCAATAGGAATCTTTGAGCTTGCAAGCTGTTGGCACAGTTTATATATAGGACACACAATGGGACTTGGCTTACTGAGAAAATGAAGAATGATGGTGCATATCATTCAAGATCCATGATCCATTGGCATTATTCACTTGTGGTAAATCACAGACTGCTGTTGCATCCTGTTTATACCACATGTCATGTGGTCCAGAAATTTTGTAATTTGATTTTTTTAGATGTGCCTTCATATCTACCTTCTTGCAGTCAGGTGTGCTCTGAGGCATCCCTTTAGTCGGGGCCTTTTATATTATTTTGGAAGTATTTGGATTGGGTATTTTAAAGTAATGTAAAATTGTTAATGAAAGAACTGCCGTGGCTGCAGTGTGTACCATCTACAAGATGCACTGCAGCAACTCGCCAAGGCTTCTTCAGCAGCATCTCCCAAACCCACGACCTCTACCACCTAGAAGGACAAGGGCAGCAGGCGCATGGGAACACCACCACCTCCAAGTTCCCCTCCAAGTCACACACCATCCTGACTTGGAAGTATATCGCCGATCCTTCATCGTCGCTGGGTCAAAATCCTGGAGCTCCCTCCCTAACAGCACTGTGGGAGTACCTTCACCACACGGACTGCAGCGGTTCAAGAAGGTGGCTCACCACCACCTTCTCGAGGGCAATTAGGGATGGGCAATAAATGCTGTCCTTGCCAGCGACGCCCACATCCCAGGAATGAATTAAAAAAAATAAACTTGGAAATGTTAGTAAATATAGTAAAGTTTTACAAATGAGAAATTGTTGCATATGAACTTGATAAGACATTGACAGTATTAGAAACTTAATTATTTTCCCACTTTCAAAGTTGCCACATCTTTTTAAAAAAAAAGAAACCCCAAAGGATTTCTTCCCCCCTCCCCCCCCCCCCCCCGCCCCCCTCTTCAGCCCATCCCTACCTGTCAGTCTCCCATAAGTGGTCACTTTTATGAATTTATTATGGCTTGAAAACATATGTTTTTGAGTTGGTCATCTGTTCAAATGAATTTGCCATGCCTTTTTGATTTGTAAATGACTCAATCTCTCCCAACATTTTCTCCAGGTTGAGAGCCCGCGCACTTGTACACGGTTTAATCCAGGTGCTTTGCTGCGGAATCTGGAACAGTTGAGGGGGGTCCCAAACCTGCCAATCAATGTGAAAGTCTTTATACTGAACCCGCCATTCTGCAAAAAAAAAAATCGAGTCTGGTCTGCTGGACATTGTAGCCGCTTTAATAAGCATGCATGATGCTAAATCTCCTTCTGTAATCTTTTTTTTAAAGGGTGCTTGCCCTGGTGGCAGGTGTTGCACTGGCATGTTAAGGTAAGCTACATTTTGAAAGTGATG
Organism: Squalus acanthias; assembly: GCA_030390025.1. Classification (NCBI taxonomy): domain Eukaryota; kingdom Metazoa; phylum Chordata; class Chondrichthyes; order Squaliformes; family Squalidae; genus Squalus; species Squalus acanthias. The sequence continues at coordinate 9,744,532 of CM059447.1, read as the reverse complement.
ACTCAGTTAGCCCTCTTTAAAGATTTTTTTTTAAACACTTCCATTCCACTTTTCAGCCCTTACTTGTGTGGGTCGACCACAGAAGAGGTTACCAAATATAATATTTTGTACTTTTTGTATTTTTTTTTTCTCTTTTGAAATATCCTCGCCATTATTTGCGCACACCCTTTCATTATATATACAGGCACAGCTTATAGTTTCTTGCTTTCTGTCTGGAAAAAAAAAAAAATGCGCCCTGTAGATCTGAAAATGAAACTAACTTGTTTCCTGGTATCAAATTTAATTTCATGAAGTTACAAGCTTTCTAAATTGATGGTCGACTTTTGTAAAATCTGCACTTGTGCAAATTGCCGGGTCATAGGTGGTGGAATTTGAGGGAAGCAGTGATGGCAGCGAGGCAGGGATCTGTAATCTGGGTACATTAAGATCCTCAGCTGCACCATCATCAATCTTGAAAAGCACTGTTAAATTTCTGTAACTACTTAACCATGCCAGGAAACCACATGAAAACCCCTAATTTTTTTAATGCGTGGTGTTGAGGGGTGGGGGTGGGGGCAGGTGGGTGGAGGGAGGGAGGGAGAGAAGAGAGGTGAAAGTGGAGAAAGGGAAAAGAAATATAAATAAATGCACATAATGCAAGAAAATCAGGGAAGGGAGGAAAGGAATATTTACGTGTGGGGAGGGGAAATTTTGCTTTCCATCAGATGCTACCCTCACTGTGCCACACTAAAAATTTAAATAAACAAAGTGCTAGAGTGGACCACATAGCCATATGTTTTTAAAATGAGTGAGTGTCAGATGCTGGGAAATGGAACATGCTTGTACTTTGAACCTACCAGCAGTTTTTTGATGAGATTGCAGAGTTCCGCCTATGGTTTGTATACCCAGACTTCAGCTTCTGAAAGCAGTCTCTGTTGTACCAGGGTGTAGTCTTTTCATACAGTCAGAATGAAATAGCTAAATCAATATCAAATATTATATATTTGTATATGGTGCACTTGTTCTCATTCTGATTGCGTTGGTGAAAGATAGAAGTGTCCACGCTACTGATGTATCCATCATAATTACCCTTCATTCCCACTGATGATGTGTGCTGAATTTGGCCCACGTTCCAGAAGTGAAGGAACAAATTAATTATACTGTAAAATTAATTATATTATACTAGCTAATTTCCAGTCATTTTTCCTGCTTAACATTACGTTGTGCAATTTTTACTTTGGTGTAGGACTCGGTACTGAGGTTTATTTAACGATGTGATGGAAGTGCTTTAGAGTCTAAGTGAAAAAGGATGATGAAGTGTCTGCGTACGGTAAATTGGTCAGACCTGATCTTGAATAATTCCAGTGCTGCTGTTGTGTATGTTTAGGCAAATGCATTTTGAATCCCTCCAGTAAGTTTTAGTTCAATGAAAAAATAAGAATTGTAGTTGTGTGATAAACATTTTGGTTAATTATCTGGATCTAGCCACATTTGACAAGAGAATAAAACATGGCCATTGTCAACATAACTGCTGCCTCTGCATAAACTGCTGGCAGTGACACTTTAAAAGCAATGGAACAGCTGTGTGTTTAGATCCTAGGTTTTCCTGCACGCTATGTAGGTACGAAAGATTTTAATTCAAGGTTTAAAGTTTCGTTAAACAGTAATGGTGTTCGATTTTATCGTTTTCAATACCAAAGCGCAGCTTGATGTATGTAGAATGTGATAACTTGTGTCTGTTGTATGTCGAAGTGTTGTGGAATGTGTGTTTATAGGGACTCTGAGCATTTTGTTTCTCAACTCTGCGGGTCCATAGTTCTCTTTGACAAAGGGGAGTCTTGTGAAGATACTGTAGAGCAATTCTTTGTTAAAAATTAAAACGCCTCCTAAAAGTGCTGTTTGTAGAAGGGCAATGAATGTTTCCATCATGGGGAGCTGTGGGGAAAATGTATGGCCACAGTTGTAATGACTATTTGGTAAAAGGTGATCAGATAAAATTCTTTGCTTTAAGTTGGTGCATATAATTGTGACCACGTGCGACTCCTTCTCCAGTGCTCACCTTGGCTAAGATCTCTGTATTTCAAGTGCCCTGATTCTCAAGCTAGGAATACATTGCAAAATCTGACTGTAGTTTCAGTGAAAGATCCTTCCGGAGAAGAATGTTGCATGTTCCAAGTTGGGGGAAAAAAGTAATAATTAGCAGTCTGTGTAGCAAAAGAAAAATATTAACATTGTGTCCTAGCTCAACTAATTTTTTTTTAGTAAATTTCTATCTGTTCAGTACAATGTGTGATGGCTTTGGTTTAACATGGCGCTGTTGATGCAAAGTGAACAAGGTTAAGTCAACCTTGTATTGATTAGTTCACTGTGCTGCTGGTGGGAGATGATTTAACTCATTATATTTTTGTATTTCAGTTATGCACCATGCCTATAGTAGACAAGTTGAAAGAAGCCCTGAAGCCTGGACGAAAAGATTCTACTGACGAAGGTGACCTCAACAAACTGCTAGCAGCTTCGGCAAAGAAGGTTCTTCTTCAGAAAATTGAATTTGAGCCTGCCACCAAGAGCTTTTCCTATCAACTAGAAACTCTGAAGAGTAAATATGTCATTTTGAACCCAAAACCCGAAGGGGCAGCTGGCCAGAAAAATGCTTGTTGCACCCCAACAAAAAAACAAGGTATAGATATCCAGCCTACTTGAATACCATATTATTACTTAGTGCAGCCTGAGGTTCAGTGAATGTAGAGGTTGCGGTCATATTGGGAGCGCTGCTGTGGCTTCACGTACCTGTGAAACTGTTGTGAGCTGGTGACTTTAGCATTTGCAAATACAACTTTATATCACTTACAATGCCCAGGTTCCAGAACTGCCTGCATGGCAGACCCTGAAAATATGGGTCTATGATTCTGAATGGAACTCGTTCCCACAAGGAGTAGTTGAGGCGAATAGTATAGATGCATTTAAGGGGAAGGGTAGATAAACACGAGGGAGAAAGTAATAGAAGGATATGTTGATAGGGTTAGATGAAGAAAGATGGGGAGGAGGCTCGTGTGGAGCATAAACACCGCATGGACCTGTTGGGCCGAATGGCCTGTTTCTGTGCTGTAAATACTATGTAATGATTGATTTTAATTGCGCTAATATCCAAAATTTATATTTCCCCAGTGGGCAATGAAAACTCAACAGATAATGGCTGAATTCTATAAGAAAGGACAGATAATGGATTTTCAATTCATTATCTGGCGCATTGTTGTGAATGGACAGTGTTATTTCTGCAATTGTGACCTCAGTTGTATTAACATTAAAACGCTATGCTAATAGATACTAAACTTGTGTCGAGCAAATCATTAATCCAGAAGGTTTACATGTTGGTCTTGCTTTCTACAATCTGTCAGAATTTGCTGTGGTAAATGTCATCAATCAATATTCATGTTCCTTCAATGAGTTCAGTGAAGGATAACTTCACTTTCTTTATCTTACGACAAAGATCGGGTGTGGTAAATTTTTGTCAGCACCATGCCCGAACTTTCCTCACTTTGTGATGTTTACCTGAGATTTCATCGAGATGCTGATGTGATTATGAACAGGAAAAGTCTGGATGCTGACTTTTAGTTTTAAATTTAAAATATTAATTTCTTAAGAACTGAAAGTCCATATTGAAAGATTTAATAGTAAGTTAGCTTGCTAGTTCTTGTACAAGAAGTGCTTTAGGCATTGATTCTTGTTGCAATAAAGCTGTCGCCTGAATGTATAAATATTTAGAATTGTTCCCACAGCTCCAGATTGGTTATAGCTCAATTTTTAGGAAGCTGCCTTGTCACTGTCAGCTGGTATGCCTTGCCTTCAGATCAATTTTTTTTGTAGATGTGGAACTAAAGCTGATGTAACTGAAAAGCAGGCATTCGGCATTTATACCGTTGAATTTTCACCCCTTCCTATATCCAAACTACATCATGCTCTTTTTTTTTTGTCCTTTTCAGTTTATGAAACCAGTGGCATTCCAAATGATGGCGTCCCGGCCCCTCAGAAAGTACTGTTTCCTATGGAAAAATTGTCCATGAAATGGGTGCGTGTGTACAGAGTCGGAGCTGGACTCCACAACCTGGGAAATACGTGTTTCTTGAACTCCACTATACAGTGCTTGACCTATACACCACCACTGGCCAATTATCTCCTCTCAAAAGAGCACAGTAAGACATGTAAGTTCTTTGCTACAGTATCTGGAACCTTTGAAATCTAATATATTGTGTGATTCGGGTAGTCATTGACTTTCAAATACAGGAAACTCTTTATTAACCGGCACCGGCGTGGTGCCGGTTAATCAAAAAGTCCGGATAACGGAGAGTTATATCTCCCAACGTACGAGAGCCCCGTACACACTGACATGCGCCTGCATTCGGAGCTCCGTCTCCCCGGGACCGCCAGCTGACCATCTGTCGTGTCCGCTGCCTACCCGGGCTGCACATTCCCCTCCCAATCTACACGCTCCGATACAAGGCAAACACCTCGGTTTTTTTTAAAGTTATTTTTAAAGGAGAGATGAAGGAAAACCCCGGTTACCTACTCGAATTTTGCCGGTTAAGAGAGATTTCCGGTTATTTGGGTGCCGGTTAAAAGAGAGTTTCCTGTACTGTTAAAAGAAACAATATTACATTTAAGATATGTCTGTCTCACTGGCTCAGAAGCAGTGTTCCAGTTGTATGCATGTTGCATGCAGGCTTTGTATTGAGGGTTCAGTGTTCATTTTGGTCACAGACCTGGAGTGAGAATAGAAAAGGTCAAATCTACATGCAGCCTGTGGAAATCCAGAAAGTGTATTTTACCAAGTCTCTGGTACTGACATAGTCAGTATTGATAGAGCTGTTCCGGACCTGAAGCCGATAACATTACACTGCATTTGGAGTGCTGGGGCTTGTGTTGGGGTGCTGGGGGGGCGGGGCGGTGGAAGGTAGGATTGGAAGGTGCTGAGCTTGATTTCTTAGTAGACAGGAAAGCTGCCAGATGACCGGTGATGTCTTGAAGCAGCTCAGGAAGCTTTGGAACAGGTCGGTCACATGCCCTGTCAGCCGCAGGTGATGTGTTGGCCTTGGGAGACCTGAAGGAGATGGAAATAACAGCCACAAATTAATTACAAAGTGTGCTGCTTCGTAGAAGCCGATGAAGATAAGCTGCAAGCTTTGAATTTTTTAAAATTAATTGTGGATGCACAGATTGTTTGCCCTAATTGAAGCAGATGCTCACATCATTGCAGGTCTCAATGTAATCACAGGAGAGAACAATTGTAAAATTACACTTGGGGGAGATTCCAATTTAACTTTGTGAGTCTCGGGTTCTCCTTTTAATAGTTTTGACTATGGAACATTTTTCATTTTACCAACCTGAATTTTTTTTCTATTTAATACTGCCAAACCACTCAAATTATTTTGTGTTGAGATCTCACAGTTGTCATGTTTTGAATTTTTTTTTGGTGGCTGTGGGAGCTTTGAAATGGAGTATGAAATCACCGTGTCTGTTGTAAAATGTGCAGTGTTGCTATTAGTTACTGGGAGAAGTAAAGATGGAGGCTGGAACAAGTTTTATCGAGTTTGTACATTACAACAGTGACTACACGCCAAAAAAAAAAGTACTTCATTGGCTGTAAAGCACTTCGGGACTTCCGGTGGTCGTGAAAGGCGCTATATAAATGCAAGTTCTTCTTCTTGTGCATCTTGTGCTGCAGTTCCCTGATCGTGTTGTTCTTTGCAGTTGTGAATAAAATTCAACATCTCTTAATTTTTGCTTATACAAATTAATGCTTCATTTATACTGGCAAATTGGTTTTGGATTAACTTATCCCAGTAAGTTTACCCCGTACTCCACTTCATCCTTCAACAACAGCACAACATTAGTAGATTGAAGATGGCACGAGCTCAGGTGGGACAATTCAGTAAACCTTGGGTAATGCCACACTGGCCCAACACATCCAGTCCAGAGTGATGGGATGGATGATTTTCCTTTCTGTTGCGGCCCTATAATTTTGGCAGAGTGAAGCTAGTTCCTTGCGGTTGCCGATCCTACTACTAAACTGCTAACAAAATCACAGTCTCAGGCAGAATCCATGAGATGGCTGTTGTAGGGATTGGATTACAAAAAAAATACACTGTTCCACTTTATAATGATCTCCGGGTTAGATTAAGCCACGATGTTGGGACACAATGCCTTAATCCAGGCCTATGATTGCCTGATGTGCTCTGTTCCCCACGCTGACCTCTTTCACCAAGGTGAGCACAAAATCATCATAAATTGCACTTAATAAAATATAAATTGATGTTAGTTTGATTCCCAGGCAAACCCACTTGTTTTCACTTGAATGCCAAGGTCGTTCTGACATCAAGGTCTATGCTTCTGGACCTATATCCATATATGCTAAAACATCAAATGCACGTTGTGACTTCTCTGCTGGCTGCAGTGCAAATGTGGGGTAGTTGGATTCTGCTGGGTTCTCTATGCTGGGTGCAATACAGATGAGACATAACTAAATTTAAAGAAATTGATTTTTTTTCTCTCATCCTGTTTTTATTTTCCCACATTGCAATTTGACCTCTGTTGTGCATTTAAAATTAAATAAATATTTCAATATAAATGTTTTGTATTCCTATAGATTTGTGACCTAGAAACTAGAAGAAATTTCTTCTGTTAACCTTCCTGCAGCTGTGGGGGGGGTTTTTTTTGCGACTTGAAATTCACATAACCTTGGTGAGAGCGGACTGAAGTGGGCAGACAGTAAATCACTGCACTTTTTGCAGTGCTCATCATTGGAAGCTGGCACAGTTCTGTTCTGGGTTCTGTTTTGAGAAGTGTAGCACAAGCAGATTGATGCAGCAGGCAGAACTGGTCCTGAGGCAGTACACGGGTTTGGCAACAACAGTAGCTTTAAAAAAAAAAAATACCTTTGACGTAGTGTTGGCTTTGCAATCTTCCGTGACTGTAAAGCATGTGACCTGGCCATTCCCAGTGCCCTAATTTAAGAAGGAGTCATGATATTAGAACGCAACTGGAGGCTATAAAATAGCAGTATATTTTTTAAAAATCTGCATATTAATTGCATTAGAAGTGCTGTAATCAATGGAAATTCCCAGCATTTTGCTTTTGTCATTTTAAATGAGTTCCTTTATATATTTAGGAAAAGAACGTGGCAATACAGCATGATCAAATAAGCCTTTTTGTAACATACCGATCCATGCAGACCTCATTTTGTCCAGTGTACCCAATCTTATGAGGGAGCTGTTGGACACCACGGAGGTACCAGTAGATTGGAAACAGACTAACATAGTGGCCATATTCAAAACAGGTAACAAAATTGACAAGTACGGCAGACCCATTAGCCTTCGTCCAATTCTGCATAAAATAATGACATTGATCATCGGGAATAAACTTGAAGATTATCTGCCCAGTGATAACCTAGTAAACAGCAGTCAACATGGACTCAAGGCGAAGATCCTGCCTGACCAACCTCCTCAACTTGGAGGAAGTGACAACCCTAGTGGACTGTGGAAAGCACAATGATGCAAGTGCAATGATGTGTTGTACCTATACTTCCAAAAAGCTATTCACAATGTTTCATGTGAGAGGGTTTCAAATGCAAAACAATGGGAATTTAGGATAAATCTTGGCAATGGATACAAACTGACTCACAGGTAGGAAACAATGAATACTGATCAGAGGAGTTTGACGGGGAGATGGGGGGCAAGTTTCGGGGCTTGGTGCTGGGAGCACTGCTGTTCCTAATTGAAATAAATGACCTGGATTCAGAAACTCAATAGAAAGTGGTCATATTTGCAGCTGTTGCCAAACTAGGAGGGGCAGTGAAATTATAGGAGACGGCTCAAAAATTACAGAATGAATTGGACAAAATAAGTAAGTGGGCAGCAAAACTGCATGAGATTTAATGCAGACAAGTGTAAAGTACTGCACATACAAGAGAAAAATAGATGTGCATTCTCCATGAATGGTGTTGAAATAGCTAAGGATGAAGCTGAAAGAGACCCAAGAGTATTCGGGACAGTTTTCTGGCAAAATACGTTTGAGAACAGACCAGGAATAAGGCCTTACTAGATTGAGTGATGAGTGATGAGCCAGAATTAGTTAACAATCTGACCAAGGGAACATCTTGCGAATAGTGACCATTATATGGTTAGATTTTATATTAGGTTTGAGAGGGAGAAGCAAGAGTCACAAACCAAGATTTTACTTTTAATTAAGCAAACTTCGAAGGGATGAGAAATGAATTGACCACAGTGAGTTGGGTAGAGTTGTTATTGGGGAAACCTACAGACCATAGGAGGTATTCAAAGTTTTTCGTGCAAGCCAAAAGCTCCATTTGTGCAGTTAAGCTACTATGGTCAACAAACGAGGTAAAGGGCAGTATCAAGCTAAAAGAATAGGCTTGCACAAATGCAAGGGAAAGTGGAAATCCAGCACGCTGGGAGAGCTATAAAAATAACAGAAAATAGAAAGTAATGAGAGGTGCAAAAAGGAGTACAAAAAATACTTGCAAGGATATCAAAGCCAATAGTAAAAGTTTTTATAAATAGATCAAGAGAAAGGGTGGTAATGGGGAATGTGGGCCCGTTAAAAGACAGATTCAGGTGTTGCAATAATGGGTAGTAAGGAAATGGCAGACTTGTATTAAAAGAAACAGGTGGGGAAATTGCAGATGCATTAGTCATAATTTTCCAAACCCCTCTAGATTTGGGGATTTGGCCCTTGGATTGGAAAATTGCAAATGTTACTCCATTATTGAAGAAAGGAAGGAGGGAGAAACCAGGAAACTGCAGACATTCTGCTGTGTGGAAGTTACTGGAATCTATCATCAGGGACAGACTGAGAACTTGAACAAGTATGAGCTGATCAGCGTGTCAACATGGATTTGTGATGGGTTGGTCATGTATGACGAATCTATTTGAATTTTTTGAGGAGGTCACTAGCAAGATGGATAAGGGAGTCTCTAAGGATGCTGTTTATATGCGCTTCCAGGAAGCATTTGATAAGGTTCCGCACAAGAGATTAGCAAAAATAAGAGCTTACGGAATTGGAGGTAACCTTGTGACGTGGATTGGTAATTGGTTGGGAGGTAGGAGATAGAGAGTAGGGATAAAGGGAATGAATGTACTCTGACTGAACGTGACAAGTATTCCCCAGGGATTTGTACTGGGGCCTCTGCTTTTCACCATATAGATCAACGACTTGGATGAAGGAATAGGGAGTCGTACATCAAAGTTTGAAGATGACATTAAATTAGGAGGCACAGTAAGTTGTGAAGATGGGAGCAGGAAGTTACAAAGGGACATGGACAGATTAAGTGAGTGGGCCAAACTGTGGCAAGTGGAGTTCAATGTGGGGAAGTGTGAGATCATCCACTTTGGATCCAAGAAATATAAGGCGGAATATTTTATTAATGGCGAGAGACTAGGAGCTGTGGAAAAGCAAAGGAGTTCAAGTGTCTAGGTTCACAAATCACTAAAAGTTAATGCGCAAGAACAAAATGTAATCAATAAGGCTAATGGAATGTTGGCTGGAATACAAATGGGAGAAAGTTACGCTCCAGTTGTGCAGAGCCTTGCTCAGACCCCATCTAGAATAGTGTTTTGGGCGCCACACCTTAGGCAGGAGATATTGGTGTTGGGGAGGGTACAGTGCAGATTCACAAGAACTATATCCAGGCTTAAAAGGTTCAATTATGAAGATAGGTTGCATAAATGTGGCTAGTATTCTCTTGCACATATAATAAATAATTTGACGGAGTAGATACATAGAGAAGCTGTTTCCTCTAGTGGGAGAATCCAGAACAAGGGGGCACAATATTAAAATTAGAACCAGGCCTTCGCGAGTGAAATCTGAAAGCACTTTTTCACACACAGGGTAGTGGAGATCTGGAATTCTCTTCACCCCCCCCCCCCCCCCTCCCCAAACGGCTGTGGGTTGCTGGTTCAATTGAAATTTTCCAAGATTGAGATCGACAGATTTTTATTAGATAAGGGTATCAAGGGATATGAATCATAGGCAGGTAAATGTAGTTGAGCTACAATTCAGCCATCTTCTCGTCGTTCCTCTGTTCCCTGTGTATTCGACCTGATGCTAAACGTATCCAACCAATGCAGAGCAGGAATCATCAAAGCCAAAATAGTAGAATATGAAGTTAGGGGAGGTAATGATCAAACTTTATAGTGCTCTGATCACACCTGCATCCAGTTCTGGTCGCCAACAGACAAGGGGGGGCAGTGCAGAGAAGTGGCATGGGGCTGATCCCTCTTGTCAGGGGTCTGAGTTATGAGGAATGACTGGAGAAACTTGGGCTTTTCAGCCAATAAGGAGGTATCTGAGAGGCGGTCTTGTAGAGGTGTATAAAGTTAATGGGGCAGAAAAAGTAAACTCAGAATATTACCTGAAATTTAATTACAGGAGTGGAACAAGGAGGCGCAGGTTCAACAAGTAAAATGTAACTTTTTAGGACTGATGTTGGAACATTGTTCCACAGTGATCAATGTGTCCAATAGTCTTTGTGATAGAGTAATGGAGGGGAGACCATGGAAACTTTAAGAAACAGTTGGATGCTGTAAATGGGTGGACTTCAGGGTCTTTCGGGATGGATGAATTAAGATGGGCTGAATGGTCTTTCTGATCTGTGGTGATCTTGTGCTCTCGGTTGTAAGTATTTGAAAATCAGAGTAGACATGGAGCGGGATGTTAAGGTCTGGCTGAGAAGGATGAAGAAGATACTTTTAGCTCACTTACTCCACTTTAAACAATGTACCATCAGGATGCAATAAAGTGTTAATTGTCTGACAAATGTGGGGAAAAAACTTGCAGTTATATTGCTGCTTTCGTGTCATGTAAAGCAGTTTCCGTATCTAATATTACTGCAGCCCTAACATTCTAGGGTGAAACTCTTGTAAAACTATACACTGTTACGAATAAAGCGATTTACTGTCCCCAACTCCATCTAGTGTTTCTCTGTAGTTGTATGAGGAACAATTTTTGTCTTAACAAATTGGTAATCCTGTCTGGATAAACCCATAAAATGTACACATCCTAAGGAGTTGATTTGGGTGGGGACCGTGCAGTTTCCCTCAGATAAACTGAGTTGCTGTAAGCTTGACATTTTCAGGCATATATTTTACTGCTTCTCTGGAGGGGCTGGGATACTTGGTTTAAAGAATTTATAGATAATTTTTTCATTAATAAATCTGATTTGCATTAGTTCTAGGTAATAATAGTAACGGGAGTGATTGGTTTTTACTTATCAACACCACAACCAAAAGCAGCAGCCTGGATTCATATGTAGATTTATTTTGAAAATGTTACCGCCGCAACAGATTTCAGTTGAAGACAAAGTTCTATACTTACAAATAAGGTTTTTTTTTAAAAATCATCTGCTCTGCTGTACCTCAGTGAGCTAAGCTAACGATGCTCTAGTTTCTTTTTGTCTGCCCTATTAATCACTAATTACGGAGATATTTGGAGGGCTTTGTGGGTCAACAACCTAAAGTAAGTTGCTGGATATTTTTTTGTGCTCATCAAAGTGAGGGATGTTGCTGCTTGGGAACAGGATACTTTCATTTTCAGGTACCCTGTGGCTGTTTTTATATTGGTTTTGTGCTAATGGTACGAGCTCGTGAACGATGGGTCTTGCACAGCTGGTTGAAGCCCCTAAGTAAGCTTAATGGACTTGCTAAGGCTGGCAATGGGGAAGACCATAATTTTTTCACTTGGGCCTCCTGGTGGCCAACTTTGGTGAATCTGACCAATTTTGTGGGGGGATTGCTGTCTCTCTTGGGTCAATTAAGCGCTGATAGAGTAAACTATCCCTCTAATCTTTCTCAAGATTATGCCTCGACCTCAAGTTCAAAGGAGCAACCTTACTGTGCCAGTGTGACATTTTTCTATTTCCCACACATGCCATCCTACGGGCCCAACAGTTATGGGCCCATACCAACTTAAAATTTCCAAAACTCATTTCACGTAGGACCCTCAGAGCCAGCATAGGAAACTTTCATCCCATCAGTTGGGCTGAATTTGAACCCTGGTCCCAAGGATTAGCAATCCCCCTCTCTTATCTGTACACTTACTCTTGGCGATATCATCCACAGGCAAGGGGTCCGTGTCGATATATTTGCTGGTGATGCCCAGCTCTATCTTTCCACCACATGTCAACCCCTCGATCACTTCCATGCTTTTGGGCTGCTTGTCTGACATGAACTCTTAGAAATTGTGCTTTATCTTTCAGCTGAACATTGAGAAGATTGATGCCATTGATTTTGGCATATACTATAAACTTTGATGCCTTGCTTCTGATATTCAACAACAACTACAAATTGTATTTATATAGTGCCTTTAACATAGTAAAACGTCCCAAGGCGCTTCACAGGAAACAAAATTTGACCGCGAGCCAAATAAAGATATTGGGGGCGATGAGAGGTCAGTTCTAAGGAGGTGATAAAGGAGGTAGAGAGGCAGAGAGGTTTAGGGAGGGAATTCCAGTGCTTAGGGCCTTAGCAGTTGATGGCACAGCCACCAATGGTGGAGTGATTAGCTTTCTTAGGTTGAACAAAACTCCAACCTGGTGTTGTTCAATCCTGTGCTGAGCTTAACACCCTACATTTTCACCATTACCCAAATCTGTTTACTTCCACTTCCAATGTTGCTCATCTGTGCTTCTACCTCAGCCCTCTCCCCCAGCTGCTGAAATCCTCAGACATGCTTTTGTCACCTGCAAACTCAATTACTCCAATGCTCTCACTGGTTGTTCATCGTCCATTCTCAGTGACTCCAACGCATCCAAAGTGCAGCTGCCTGCATCCTGTCCCACGCAGTCATGCTATTCGATCGGTCCTATCCCCACTGATCTACATTGGCTCCCCTGTTTCCCAACACATCCAATTTTAAATCGTTGTCCTCATCCTCAAATTACTCCATTGCCTTGCATCTCCCCATCTCTGCAGCCTCCTCCAGCCATACATCCTCTCCCACACCCTTCAGTTCTATGACCTCCTGTCTATCTATCCTTTCCTGCCCCACTATAGGTGACCGAGGTTACAGTCACCTCAGCCCTGATCTCTGGAGCTCCCTCCCTAAATGCCTCTGCCTCTCACTACTTCTCTGTCCTGCTTTTAAAAACCTCCTTAAAGCCCCTTCTTTCAATCTGCCCTTCAGTGACCTCTCCTAACCATATTCCTTGGCTTGGCTTCCAATTCCTCTTTCAATTTTTCAGGATAACATCTTGGGACATTTTGTATGATAAAGGCGCTTTATAAATGCAAGTTATTACCACCCAGTCCCAGATGTTGGGTATTTTATTGGGTAGAAACCCTAGCATGCAAGAAAAAAATGTCCAAGGAGCTGATTGCACAAGCAAAGCAGCCCTGCAGAAATGCAGCAGAACAATAATTAGAACAATGGAAAAACTAGGTGAGAACTGCATCATCGTGGGTCCAATTTACTTTCTATCCAAGTATTGACCATTGGATAGAAGGTTGATCTATTGATGGATATTCATTTCAACCAGACCTAATACCCAGGCAGCTGTTGATATGGAGTTCTTCTCTGGTACATTTCATGTATTGAAGGTCTGTGTTCGGTTTATTTTTGCAGGTCCCCAGACCGGATTTTGTATGATCTGCATCATGCAGAACCATCTGATACAGGCCTTTGCCAACAGTGGAAATGCTATCAAACCATTGTCATTTATTCGTGAACTAAAGAGTAAGTTATTAATTTTAGTTCTCACCTGTTGTCTTGAGAACCGTGGTCAATAGTAGAGTCTGAGCAGTTCATTTTACTAAACAAGACCTGTTAAGATAACGTTCATTCCAACCTGTTGCAACTTGTACTTTTAGAATGTTCTTAACCAACGGGAATCTTACTGTGCTTTGCTGATGTGTGATGCTTTGTTTCTAATCAGATTAATTTGTCACTGGCGTTAATGGCAACATTTAGAAGCATGGGAACAGGAGTAGGCCATTCAGCCCTTCGATCCTGTTCAGTCATTCAATTAAATCATGGCTGATCTGTATCTTAACTCCATCTGCCTGTCTTGGTTCCCTAACCCTTAATACCCTTGCCGTACAAAAAATCTTACCAATCTCAGTTTTGAAATTTTCAATTGATCCGCAGCTTTTTGGTGGAGAAATTTACCAAGCAATGACCTTGCTGAACAGAGATGTGATGCTGCAATTTGGCTAGAGTAGCACAAGTATGGTTTGGAAGTGAATTTCTCAAATTTTACTGACCTTGTTTAAATTCTGTTTAACTGCCATGTAGCTCTATGAAGCATTGGTTCTGCGTAACTCCCTCAGTTATACCTTGCTGTATTTAGCATCGCTCCTAGAATCTTGCTGTGCAAAAGACCATTACGTTCCTAAGTCTTTGATGCATGCTGCACTGTTCAGACCATGCTGGTTTATTATTAAAGCACGCACATGAAAATAACCAGAGTGACACCAGACTAGACTTCTCAAATTGTCCATTTCTATCTGAGTGTAGTTCATGGTCCTTGAGGTTTAGAATTTTATTCTTGTAATACAAGATGTTGGTATAATTATTAATATTAATTACAGAAATAGCAAGGCATTTTCGCTTTGGGAATCAAGAGGATGCACATGAGTTTCTGAGATACACCATTGATGCTATGCAGAAGGCCTGTCTGAACGGTTGCACCAAGTATGTTAATTTTTGTACCTATATTGGCATTATGTGAGTGACCCAGTAACTGTTTGTTGGGGAGGAGGTAAATTAAGTTTGTGCTCATTAAAAGAATGACATTAGTGGGGAATGGATTTTTTTGCATACAGTACACCTATTCAGTAAGTAAACTATAAAAATAAAGTATTCACCTTTGTTACTAATAGATGGGCACCAGTGTTTTGTATGGAAGCTCAGACCTGTAAATAAGTACTGTTGCGGATAAAATCTGTGTGTGAAATTTGCTGACTTTGAATGCAAATTAGAACTTGCAGGACCGGGTGGAGGAAGGCAATTTAGCAGACACCTTTTCTTCTTAGTACCAAGATCTTGCGTTGAGAGCAGTTTGGTTCTTCAAACACTATCCCAAGCAGGTCACGTTGCACATCAGTGCTCACCATAGCACCAATAATGCGTCTTTCAAGTCTGAAACACCGTATGGGACCCACTATTGCACCGGTGTAACATACTTAAGAGACAGTTAGTTGGTGCAGTGTATAATAAACCTCTGTGCACCAAATGGACAGTTGTGGCTGACATGTCAGGCACTTCTGACTGCCCTGGTTTACAATGAAGTGCAGCTAGAAAACAATAAAAACCTTCAAACTAAAATGATTTGTTCCCCACTTCAACACCGCAGTGTCTCCCACATATACGTGTATGTGCACAATGTCTCTTCAACATAATCCACCAATTGAATGTAATAGTGTCTTTCTCTCTCTCTCTCTCTCTCTCTCTCTTCCTTTCTCTCCTTCCTCCCCCCCCCCCCCCCCCCCAAAAGACTGGATCGACAAACTCAAGCTACTTCATTAGTCCACCAGATATTTGGAGGATATCTTAGGTCAAGGGGTAAGTACAATGAAAAGATTTTGACATTTTTTATATGTAGTTGTAATCTGTAAGTTCGGGAATGTACCTCCGTGGTGAAGCAGAGTTGTTAAAGTTATTTCATGAGTAATGAATTGTGGTATTACCCACGAGTGAAAGAATGTATGGAATTTGATGACTTTACTGCCTCTTTATCAAATGTTTTTAAGACAGCTTCCTATTTTGAGACTTTTTTGTTCCTTAAAAAGATGCTTTCTGTAAAATGGAGCATCTGTAAGCATTAAATTGCTGGTTTACTCATTTAAAGGCTTCCCAACCTTTCTTAGTTATAAGTTAGATGAAGTTCTAGAAAATGTTTAACAACTGTTTATTTTTGTCCAGCGAGTTATCTTAAAACAGACTCCATAATAAGAGGAATCTGATTTTATTTGTGTAAAGTATCTGAAACTGAACAACTTAGTTTTGTAATTAGAAAAAAAAATTCCATGGGTGGAGAAGAATTTTTTTTCCCCAAATATTTTCTTCAGCCACTGAAGGCCAAGTTCAGTCTTTGCAATGGAATGTCATCAAATAATAGCTTCCGTTTCTGGTTATCTGGGCAGTAGTAGCTGCACTGTTTGTGCAACCGTACCACATTCAAACATTGGAGTGTCTTCATGTTTTGTCTGTAGTGCGGGTGTGTGTGTTCTGGTTTGTGGTTTTGTTTTAGGTTGAGGGTAGAAATAAGAGTCACTTTTATAATTTCATATGGAATTTCTTTCCCAGTTGACATTACATATTTCTCCTAATAGCATTTCTAACATACCTCCCCAAGTTTGACAAAGTTATAAGTGAATTTATGAAAAACGTTCTGGTGATGCCTTTCATTTCATACCCCAGTTTTTCACACTTTGTTAGAGAGCATTAATATGGGTGCACAGCAAACACAAGTGTGCCACAGCAGACCAAATCTGTTCCTAACCACACAAACTGTATTGGGGATGGGATCTATACTTCACAGGTCTAGAATTTAGGCAGTTTTTATATTTATAAAACCCACAATGCATGTTTTTCGGTTTATCCTAACAATTACAAAAATCAAAACTAGGGCTTTTGACAATAACAACTAAACATTTACCATAAAAGAATGAGTGAGCTTACTGATTTAAAAAAGAAAATAGCACTTCATCTCTGCAAGATGGGACTGAGAGTGAGTCATTGTATTTCCTGGCAGAGTGAGTCATATGATGTGTATGGTGCAGTCTTGTGTGTAAATTGATCATTAAAAACTACAAATGACAAATCCGATCAGGTGCACTTTCCAACATCAGTAAACACATTGAAGAGATTCCTGGTAGCAGAATGCGTTGGGTGCTACATCATAAAGTGATAAGTTAGCAGCTAATGTCCAATAAAGAGAATTCAGAGTCTCGACTGAGCCATCATTTCGAGGTGCTGAACAGAAGTAATTGGGGCAAGTTGCCCAGGCTGGTTTTGTGTGCCTCCCAGCAGCTAATGAGAAATTGGCAGAGGCACAAGAGCAGATCATGTGCCTGCACTCTTAGCTGAGGAATGATGTGGCAGTGGAGGGAACAATAAGTAAAAGAGAACACAATTTAACTTTGAGAGAAAGAGCATGTTAAAAAGCAAAACTAAGTTCAGATATCAGAATGAGAGAATTTTCAGGTTGTTACCCAACAGAGGAAAGTTGAGCTACCTGAGTGGATTTCGGTATCAATTGGGATAATTTTTTTTTTGCCATGAAAAGCAACAGGAGGATTGCTAGTTCCTGATTATTGTTTCTGTGGGACTTGTTTGAGTGGTGTTGGTATCATTAAAGAGCAGAACTTTCATTTAAGTGCAATTTGAAGTGATAGGTTTAAAGGATTACAAAATTCAGCACCTTATTTTGACTCAAGTCATCAGTGGCTATCCATAATGCAGTTTGGTGAAGATCAGTACTGGGTAGGAGGCGAAAGATAATTCTATTGTTTTTACAGCATAATTATGTTGACAGTAAACCTTGGGAAAGTTGGGTCGAGTAGGTAAAGCAGAGCAGCTGTTCAAAAGATAGCCACTATGGATGATCCCTTACCTTAAAGATTGTACTGACTTAGCAGAGAAATAGGAGTGAGCATTCTCAACCTATAGGAAGACTCTAAAACTAAAGTGAAGTTTTTTTCTCCCCCCAATCTGAATTAATATCCATTAATAATTGTCGTATTTTTGTGTTTTGATCTCTTCCCTTCCTGCACCCAAAGTTAAGTGTTCCGTGTGCAAGAGTGTATCGGATACATATGATCCTTATTTGGATATTGCTCTTGAAATAAGGGTAAGTGTATCTTTCTTAAATAAAAATCACCAGTTATTTTGTAAAGTGTTGTTACTGGATATAGATGCAGGTGTTGGTCCTACTGATGTGGAATCAAATAACAGCATATGATTTGCTGTCATTGAAGTTCAGTGTGAATGTTCCATTGGACTTCAGATGGGAATTACAAGAAGCATTGCCTTGCTATTGAAATCTTCTCTCTATTCAGTCTGCCTTGGCTACTTTTAGTTTTAACATGCTGCATTTTATGCCTATATGTAGCCATGAAATAAGCTATAGATTATATAGCCCAAGCTGGCCAACATGACTAACATTGTGCAAATATATATATTGTTGCAGACATCAAATGCTTCTCTTCTCCTTATTGCAAAATGTGAAATTATTCAAGAGCTGGCAGGAATAGCATAGAAGAAAAATTGCAAGACACTGACTACTCGGTGGTCTTTAAACAGTTTGTGAACTTCATCTAACCTCTGTTTTGCACAAACATGCTCCCAGACATTTTTCTAATGCTACTAAAGTACACCAATTGGTGTAATACATAGGCAGAGTGTGTTGCATACAGAGTAATAGATACACGGAGGTGTTATATACAGTATAATACCCCAGAGTGTGTTATGAACAGTGTAATAGATACCCCAGAGTGTGCTACATGCAGATTTTCATTGGGCCAGCATTGCAATTTTCATGGTTTAGAAATTGTGAAGGTGTCTTATGTAATAGCAATTGCTGCTTAGAGCATAAATAGAATGAGATAAATAGAATTATGATTTTTTTTCGAGAAATAAATGGCTGTTCAGTATTAATATTTGGTCTGACCCATATTTAATTGCCTTGCAGCAAGCACCCAATATTGTCCGAGCCCTTGAGCTCTTTGTGAAACCAGATTTTCTCAGTGGAGAGAATGCGTACATGTGTGCAAAGTAAGTGTTGTTCAAAATGAGCAAGTCCTTTTAAACATATTCTGTAGATTTTCCGGAGGCGTAGCAAGTCTTATTCAGTCAGTGCGTGACCTGTGCAGACCATGCAGGTCCCAGGTTCAGTCTTTACCATCAGCTGGAATGAGCATTTCTTTGTTGGTCTAACAATTGGTAGAATAATTGATCAAGTTCCCTGGATTAGGGGAGGAAAAATCATCCAGTAGCATTCTCACTCCTGATCACGACCTAATGACCCCTGATAGATATTCACCTGTGGAATTTGGATGAGGACAGGATCAGGCTTAGACCCAATGCACTCGATGCTAGAAACACTGACAAACACTGTTAAGGCTCCCGTATCAGTAATGGTCACTCTTGGTCACTTGAGAGTGACCATCGCCTCCGGAGCCGGATCTCCGTGAAAGGGCAACATCCTCAGGAGGGGAGAAAAGAAAACTGATGAGAGAAAAAAATATATTGCATACACTTGTGCAGCAGGAAAGGTGAAATGAGCGACCCTTTTCCTCTGGTACTGCTGTTTGTCTTGCCTTGTAGGTCAAATTTAATTCACTTTACATTAATAATTTCGGCATTCAGCCTGCATCAGCATTTTGTCTCGAAAGCAGTAAATGTCGAGTGCAGAAGTACAATGCATGTACTTCAAGGGAGATATTTTGCCTTGCTCTCCTCTTGTGGAGTGCAGTGTTATCACATATGCAAGATAATATTACATATTACTCTCCACATACATATGTTAATTTTTCATCCTCGGGTTCCCCTTGCTATGTGCCGTCCCTGACATAGGCTGGTGGCATACCTGCTCCCAGCGCTTCACCTGTGATGCTTTGAAACTGACCACTTGAAGCTGCAAAACTTCCCTGGAGATGATTCTCCCTCCTTTTTTTTACCCACCTCAATCCGGTGCTTAGTGTCCACTTGTCTCTTCTACAGCGGAGGCCAAATAAATGAGCAGCGTGGGGAGGGTTTCCGTTAGAAATCCCAAGTGTCCACATTCCATTGTATTGTGTTGATTTGTTTGATTTTGACTGGTTTAAAACTAGCAACATTTTAGTTTGCATTAACTTATTTGCATTCTGCTTTTTCGGGAGGCAGCACATTATTTCATGATTCTACTGTAGTTATTGCAATGGATTCATAAGAAACTGAAAAAAAAACTATATTGTCCAGTCGTGCAGACCAGGGTGCTACATTTTGCCAGGCTTCACAAGGCTGAGACTAAGGTCACACCCTTTTTTTTTCTCCCCCCACCCCCCCACTACTATGGAATTCATTCCATTCCTTGTAAACAATATAGCATTCAGTCCAGGAATGGAAATACATATTTAGGAACAACACCTAACATTAGAATTAGGAGCAGGAGTGGGCCGTACGGCCCCTCGAGCCTGCTTCGCCATTCAGTAAGATCATGGCTGATCTTCGACCTCAACTCCACTTTCCCGCCTGATCTCCATATCCCTTGATTCCCCTCGAGTCCAAAAATCTATCGATCTCAGCCTCGAATATATTGAACAACTGAGCATCCACAGCCCTCTGGGGCAGAGAATTCCAAAGATTAATTTGGAAGTAATTCCAGTTATGTGAATTTAAAATGAAATCGGACGTCGGTAAATGACGTTTGGAAAAAATATTTAAAAATTAAACTGTTTGTGGAGGACCAAATTAGAAAGTATGGGGGTCTGAATATGGACCCAGGATTGCCATCCTTGGTGGAGTAGACCACAGTAATATCTCTGATGCTTTTGTTTTAACTGCTTGTAAAGTATCTTTTTGACTGTAACAGCTGACTCCTTTATTTAGGTGCAAGAAGAAGGTCCCAGCTACCAAACGCTTTTCCATTCATAGAGCATCAAATGTGCTGACCCTTTCCCTGAAGCGGTTTGCAAATTTCAGTGGTGGCAAAATCACAAAGGTGAAGTCATTTTCAGTTTATTATTTACGTTTTTAGTAGCTATGAAGTTTTGTTACGCTGCAACAAAATGACTGAGATGCAAGATTAAGTGCAGTGTGAGGCTGTACTGCAGTTCCTTCACGGAAAGCGACGTTTATTGTTTCAGAATTTCTGAACAGTTGCTGCTTTGCAAAATTTCAGAGTCCTAGTAAAAGCTGGCATATCTGTACTGGAGACACATGGCGTAGGAATAACTGTAAATGTTGCGAATATTTAAAGCCGCCTACACATTATGGATTTTTTTCCCATTACAAACGAAGTTCTTACTGGTTGGTCCTCTTTACATACAATATGTGAACCTCTTAAGGAACTGGTATGGATTAAGCGAGAAGCTGTTTGAAAAAATTTACTCAAGAATATGTTGACCCATTTTCTGTACATTATGGGGGTGAAATTCGGCTCCTTTGCGCCTGCAGTTAGCACCTCCGGGGGGAGTGGGGGGGGGTACTAACTGCACACAAAGTGGTTATTGCCCGGGGGAGGGCCGGAAAAAGCACTCCCACGAAATTCGGTGGGGCGTTGCTGAGGCGCTACCCAATAGTGCCGCGCCCCTGCTGGTAGCGCCCCAGGCCACTGCGCCTCTGGCGATGAAGTCATTGCCATGCGCGGCGACTCCTTAGCGCCCCGCCACGTCCCCTTACTGCCCTGAAATTCGGCTGCCACGGGCGGTGTCAGCACCAGCCTCGCGGGTCGCAAGCCGGGCCGACCTCTGCTCGCGAGGCGGTAGTTAAAGGGGAGGTGCGGCCGCGACCTGCGCCGCCATTTCTTTTTTTTGGCCGCCCTCCAGATCGGCCCTCCGTGGTGTGCCGTGGCGAGGTCCTGGCCACCATCGCGCAGCCCGGCACTGCGTTGAAATGCGGCAGCGCTCCGACATCGCCTCGCTTACCGCCCCACCAAGAAGTGGAGCACCCGACATTGCGCTCCACTTCCTGGGCGGGCGATAAGGCGAATTCTGCAGCCGGGGAGGGACTCCCTCGCTAGGCGCAGGATATCCCGCCTCACCAGCGTTACCAACCCCGAAACGGGGCGCGACCGAATTTCGCGCCGTATAAATTTGGGAATAAACTGTTAACTGTGAAAGCTTCGTATTTTATATTTTTGCTGTCTGTTTTAACAGGATGTTGGTTACCCTGAACACTTGAATATGCGTCCATATATGTCCCAAAGTAATGGTGAGCCAGTCAATTATGGGTTGTATGCAGTGTTGGTGCATTCTGGATACAGTTGTCATGCTGGACACTACTACTGTTATGTCAAGGTGAGAAGTCACGCAGTTAACCACTTCACTGACCCAAACCATTCCCCTTTTTGAAATGTTGGAAATTCCTTATTAAATTGAAAGTTACATTTACCCACAGAAAACTTTATGAATAAATTGCTACACAATCAGTTTGTTAATCGATCTTATTTAACAGCCCCACACTAACTTGGAGTAGTAACATAAACTTATTTTATTGTGTGCTACTGATTTAGAAATGATAGAACTGATCCACATCCAAGACAACCCTGATTAGCTAGTTATTTTCTTATAAAAAGATTGTCAGAAAAATTAGTCTTAAATAATAATGGACTCATTTTTAAAATCAATCTAGACCAGGATTTAATCTTATCAAACTCAATTGTAAAATAAAATGCAAATACTTAGAGTACAATTCTCTTCGATGCAAATCAAATAAAAACAGAAATAGACAGCAGGTCAATCAGCAACTCTAAAGAAAATGGACATGTTAAAGGTGCAATCTAATCCTTCCTCACACCCAGCCTTCTCTCTTTACAGATGTTGACGGACCTGCATTTAAAAAAAAATTATGTATTTCCAGCATTCTCTGGTTTTGTCACTTAGTGATGTCCTGTGAAATGAAAGGTGTCCATTGATCACATTGTAAAAAGAGAGAAATGTCCTCCTTAATCCAAAATGGAATATACATCCTAAGATTAAAAGTAACTTGATATGGGTAGCAAAATCATATGAGCAAACTTTACTAAAATGATAGCTTCAGATGAAACTTTATCCAGGACTTGAATGTTTCCTGTTACTTTCTTTCTTTCAGGCCAGCAATGGGCAATGGTACCAGATGAATGATTCAATGGTCCATTGTAGTAACATCAAGGTGGTGTTGAACCAACAGGCTTATGTACTTTTCTACTTGAGGTGGGTGTTACTAAATGCATTTTGTTGTTTGTAGGGTCGGCTTCTCGCATAATGGTTTTTGAGACTCCGATAATTTCCACCTTTTTGTATGTGTGCAATTTCCAAGTTATGGTTGAAATGAATCAGTGCTGAAGTATTTGGGATGAAGCTGGGATAAAAGACTGGGAATGAACAAACATTTGTGTGCAAGGATTTGGCAATTTTGGGAGAAAGCTACGAAAGAGTAAGAAGAGTGAATAGAATTTCAAGTGACTGTAACAGAGCAGACAAAGTGGAAGTGGATCATGAAAAATGACTAAATATCAGAGAGAAAATATTCAAGTAGAGAGAAGGAGAGCATTCTGTACTCCACCCAATCTTTGGGGAGGGAGAGAAAATCACACACAAAATAGAGAAACATTCTCTTTCTCTCCTCTCTTTGCTCTTCCCTGCTCCCTCTCCATGTTTTTTTTATTTACCCTCCCACTTTATGCTTTGTTGCATTCCTGATCCTAGTTTGAGGACAAACGGAGAGGAAACTGGGCAGAAGGTTATTCCTCGGCCACTGTTTTGCACTTCCTGGCAGTTGTTCAGAGTGGTGGATTCTGAGTGCAGACCCCCTGGCTGGTGTAGGTGAACAGGCCAGGGAGGAAACGGTTTGTATTCTCCAAATTAAGAGGGAATGCTGGATACCTTTTTGGATAATTGCTCCTGATGGGTGGATGGAGGTCTCGGGCTGACAATTTCAGTATTTTATATCTTGACATGTTTTTTAAGTTGAATTTCAAATTTTAATCCCCAAGAGTTGTACTTGACAATTGAGTAATTGTGCCGCTACACTGTGATCCAAAGAAGGCATTTTAAACAAATGGGGAAAGTAGAAGAGGTAATCTAGAAATTATAAATTTACCTACATAGTTGATGACAGTTGAAGGAATATAAACGATTAAACTGTAGTGTTGGCAATTATTTCACACTTGGAATCAATGGGTCATTTGGTACGTGATATGTTGCATAAATTGTGCTTTTCAACAAATGCCAGTTTTATTTGACCTAAATAGTGAAGTATTTATGTTCATTTGCTATCTTGGATATTTTGTAAGTTGTAAAATTGTGCAATATTAATTTGGGACTGGTTCTTTGTTTCACCTGAAGAATGCCAAACTCTAAGAGTAGTGTAGATGATGCATCTAAGCAGAACTCGGTACAGCCACTTGTCAAAACCAGCAATGGCACAACCATGCCGAAGAAACCGATGCTGAATGGATACCTGGGCTCGCCTCAGATGGCAAAGGTCAGCTTGTTAATAATGTCATTAACAGCATGTTCTATTGTAAGAAATGCTGAAGTCTACTATACTGCATTGCTCTTGTGTATGAGAAAGAGCTGGGTATTGGGACTGGAGTAGAAGACTTTGATGGGAGAGCCACCACAGGCACCATGGGCTAAATGACCAGCTATAATGACATTTTTATAATTCGGAAGAGATAATCTGCAGAAGAAAATCTAACTAGGCCTAACTATTTCTTAAAAAGGGTATTACAATTCAAGTGCAAGCAAGATGATTTGTCCCAGCATAAGGATATTCTTCCACAAGCAAGTCCATGTAAACAGAAATGTGACCTTTTTTATATACAAAGTAATCTGGGATAGTGGGCTGCAGAGTGAATAGTGAAGCCTTTTACTAATGAGGTACACATTGGAAACAATAGATTACTACTGTAATCTCTTGATCTCTCCAACTGATGGGCAAAAAAAATTCTGGCATCGTATATCTCGGGCTACAACTACCAATCAGCAGTAGGATTAGCAAGAACCAAAGTCAAGCAGATAGATCAATCACAATGGTTCACTTAACTTACAAAATTTGTCATAAAACAATTCACACCCACCCAGGTAAGCTGACGCATCATTTTCAGCACACAACCAAGGACCCTGTATGGTTTTTTTTGTAAACTCCATGAACAACATAACCAATTAATGGCCAGTGATCGATATTAACTCTTTCCAGATAAACATTGTACCTTCAAGCTGTCCACCTACACAGAAGTGAATCATTAGCCTTTGAAGTGGTATCAACACATGAAACCGATGATCTGTATTTCATGTGCACAAAGACAGGCTGCTTAGAATAAACAGTAATCAAATTAAATTGGCCATAGCTGGCCAGCTGCTGAAATCCTGTAAAGAAATGTTAAAAAATACACTGACAGAAAGCAGACAGATCTCTGATCCATCACAGGCATTTGGATAAACCTATTTTAAAAAGTTTTTAGAGCTCTTCGAGAAGACATACAAAGTCTGGAGCTGAAATTGGCATTTTCATTTTTTAAATTAATTTAGAAGGTATTGCATGGGTTATTCTTAGTTTTCTCACCTTGTGTCCTGAAGGCACTGACTATTGCTGAGCCATGGTTTCATGGATGTCGGCCACACTCCCTTGCATCAGACAAATACCAATTCTTCATGTGCGAGCTTGGATAGTGAGTGTCCGAAAGCTACTTGACGGTGGAGGAATTAACAGCCAAACCCCCCCAAATAACACACTCTCTCCCCCACCAACACCCCACAGCACATTATGCTGCAGTGGCTACTGGATAACAATCAGTCGTGAGAACCCTGGCTTTTTCCTCCTTGCCTTGTCTAGTCAAACTATTAGAAACACTGCAGTTGCTGCCCTGACTGAAATCAGCAAACTCAGCACAGACCAGAAACTCAACATGCCAAATTCTGCATAGCTTCAGCACTGTGCCAGCTGGTGCCTCCAGTCAGGGGAAGATTCTCCTTTTTTTTAAAAATCGTGCTCAAAGTAAATGTATGTTCAAATTAATTCTTCAAAGTAGTATTGCATTTAGATCATCCCATGTTTGGTTAATGCAAGTCTAACTAATGTATTGATACATAGAATGTGCAGCACACAACAGGCCATTCGGCCCAATTGATTCATGCCGGTGTTTCTGCTCCACAAGCCTCATCCTACCCTACTTCATCTAACCCTGTCAACATATCCTTCTATTTCTTTCTCCCTCGTGTTTATCTAGCTTCCCCTTAAATGCACCTATGCTATCCGCCTCAACTATTCCCTGTGGTAGCAAGTTCCACATTCTAACCACTCTGAGTAAAGAAATTTCTCCTGAATTCCCTATTAGATTTATTAGTTTATCTTATATTTATGGCCCTTAGTTTTGGGGTCTCCCACAATTGGAAATATCTTCTCTAAGTCTATCCTATCAAACCCTTTCATAATCTTAAAGGCCTCTATCAGGTCACCCCTCAGCCTTCTCTTTTCCAGAGAAAAGTGCCCCAGCCTGTTCAATTTTTCCTGATGGGTATAACCTTTCAGTTCTGGTATCAGAATCTTTTTTGCACCTTCTCCAGTGCCTCTATATCCTTTTTGTAATATGGAGACCAGAGCTGTGCACAGTACACCCAAGTGTGGTCGAATCAAGGTTCTATACAAGTTTAACATAACGGGCCAGAAATTCGGCTCCCTGGCTTCCCGCAGGCGCAAGGATCGCGCGCGCACCTACCTACCGTGCCTACCGTTGACCCCTGGTCCCACGAGGAATTCGGGTCCTGGGCCGCCTCCAACTGCCGGCGCACAGTGCTTGTGTATCCCAGGGGCGTAGTTAGTGCGATGCGTCCCCTGGGATCACGTGGGCCATGGAGAGCCAATTGCAGCAGACCATCTTTCATTCATAGATTTGACAGGAAGATTTGTCAAATCTATGAATACAGATCGGCCCCAAAACATCCCTAAAACTACAAATAATTTTTTTAAAAAACATCACATTTTTAAAATAACTATAAATTACATTAACTATTTTAAACAAAAAAAAGTGAAAAAATTAATTACACTTTTTAACGGGGTTAAAACTAAACTTACCTTTAAAGTAATTAAAAAAGATAAATCTG
The DNA here is from genome assembly GCA_030390025.1 of Squalus acanthias. Taxonomy (NCBI): domain Eukaryota; kingdom Metazoa; phylum Chordata; class Chondrichthyes; order Squaliformes; family Squalidae; genus Squalus; species Squalus acanthias. Next base: position 9,717,761 of record CM059447.1, on the reverse strand, counting down.
TGGAAAAAATTGTTTAAATTTTAATAAAATCAACACTTACCTTGTTAAAAGAAGGCCTTGCGCCTCCTTTTTCAATGTGTATCTTCTTCGTGCTTACCCTCACGGAGGAACCTGTTTAAAAAAAAAAACAAAGTGCGAGGCGAACGCGCTGGCCCTCCGGCGTGCACGTTCGACCTCTGAACCCCTTCCTTCAGGGGAACGGAAGTGCTGGTTTCCCGCGCAAGCGCAGTGAATGCAAGAAACTGCCACTTTCGTTCTGTCCACGGGTGAGTACACAGCGCGTACTAACCCGTGGCGAGCCTAATTTCTGCCCCAATATCTCTGCTTAAAAAGAACCCAGTGCTTTGTTTGCTTTTTTTATGGCCTTATTAACCCGTGTCACTACTTTTAGTGATTTGTGTATCTGTACCCCTAGATCCCTCTGCTCCTCTACCCCATTCAGACTCTTATTTTCCACGGGGTATGTGGCCTCCTTTATCCTTCCTACCAAAATGCACCACCTCACACTTGTCTATATTGAAATTAATTTGCCAATTACACGCCTATTCTGCAAGTTTATTAATGTCACCTTGTATTTTGTCGCAGTCTTCCTTAATATTAACTATATCCCCCAATTTAGTGTCATCTGCAAATTTTGAAATGGTACTTCTGATTCTCAAGTACAAATCGTTTGTTAACAATATATTTTACATGTTGTATAATTTTTTATATATATATATATTGTCTCTCGTGTAGAAACCTGAGTCTCAGCAAGCAAAACTGCAAGCTTCTGGGAGTGTTGGTTTGCCAGTCCCAAGAAACACCATTAACCAGTCACCCAAGCTTCCAGCGAAACCAACAAATGCACCAACTTTCATAGATGAATCACTGAAGAAGCTTAAGAAATCTTTACCTCAGCTGCAACCAAAATCTTCTCAGGGCCAGTCAGCTAATGGTTCAAGTGGCAGCAGAACATCAGTAACAGAGAGTGCAAAGGTGACTACACCGGAGAGCAAGGAACTACCTGCATCTACCTCACTCAAGTCATCGGTGGCAACTGAGCAGAAAGGAAAAGAAGACATTAACAACCAGCAGAAAGGGATTGGCAGCCCCAAAAATGGTTTGAATGGGAGCAATATTACAAAGAACGGATTGAATAACCAACAGTCTGAGCCCGAAGAGTCTGATTCAGAATCTCAAACGCACAGCTCAGCTAATGAGAGGACTGAGAGCAGTGCTGAGGATCAGGGAGTGTCCAAAATAAAGCCCCAGCTGCTTGCAGAAGAGCAATCCAGTACCATGTCACCACCTCCAGCTAAGAGGCTTGCACTGTCAGCCAAAAAGGTGGGTGTATGTTGTGGGCTGGAGGAATTGTTGTGTAACTAAATGTTTTTTTTTTCTCTTTCTCCTCAAACTGCATTGTTGTCCCAGGTGGACCTATAAATTAACACTTAATCATGCCAGCTCTGTGTGTGTATGTTTGTCTGTATGCCCACCTCTTAAACCATGTATTGTGTAAATACAAACTGCTCATCGTACTTACCAACCTTCTAACTTTCATTGGTTAGAAAATGTTTTAACACAAGGCTTTTTGTTGAAAAGCAGAAGCTTTTACTTCTAAGCATTTGCAAGTTTGACAGTGCTGACCTTAAGGAAATGAAATGGAAGCCAGTTGCTGATGTGTAGTGGGGTTCCCAGTAGCATGGGTCATATCCTCACTACAGGCAGCATCTTCACCTCAATTCATCTGATCAAGTTAATTTTCAGAACCTATCTATTACCTTAAATTTGTCATCATTATGCCAGTCTATTGATAGTTCTAAACTCTTCCAGTTAATGCCAAAAACTCCCCCACCCCACCGCTTTTTTTTACCACTTCTTTTAGCCTTTCCGCCCATTGATAATAGGGAAAGGGGTCTGGCCTCATTATCTCTGCTAGAATGTGAATAATTTTTTGGGATGACTTGCCCAATCTTTCCACCTCCCTCTTCCTATTTAAAGCACCAGCTCTTAATTAGCGCCTTCTTCACAGCACAAGATTGAATTTGAAGGTTACTTTGTGAGGATTTATGGGCATGAACCCACATCCACTTATATGTGCTGTGGATAACTTGTTGGCCATCATGGTGGAGTAATGTCTTCCTTGATTTGGCCATGGGGAGCTGTCTAAAAGCCAGTCTTTAACTTCATTGTTTGTGCAATGACAGAAAAATGACACTGAAACTTGCAAATCTTTTTTAATTGTGATTGATTGAATAGCAATAATGGACATGTGTGCCAATTTCTTATCAAATTGAGGAGAACTTTGGAAATGGTTTTGTTCATCTATATCTGTGGTTGGTTGCGTCTCTCAGTAGATGGTGTGGGTTAAATTTCATAATCGATGAGGTAATTGATTGGGGAGGGAGGGAGAAAAATGGGCGAGGTGGACCAAATGGTCTCGTCTCTCGTTCCTTATTTTATTTTGAGTCCGATCCATTTGGGAGAGCACCACTATTTTGATGTCAGTTATTGCTAAATTCAAATTTATTTATTATCAAAAGTAGAATCTGTGCAAAGAACACAACCAGCTTTTAGTTTCATATTTGTACAATGTATGAGGGGCTGCACTCCATCACACCTCTGTTTAAAATTGTAAAAAAAAACTTTGTACAAAATCACGAGGGCCACATCTTTAAATGCAAGTATTACTTTCTCGGGTCAAACCTGATTTTTTTAAAATCTAGTTCTTGACCTTCAAATATAACAAGAATATTCTCTCTATAACAAGAATTATGAAGGGATGGGATGGTAGATAGAAAAAGCTGTTTCCAGTGGTTATGGGGACATAGATACAAGATTAAATGTTAAGAGGTTTAGGACAGAGCAGGAGAAACATTTTTACACAGAGGGCTGCACTACCAGAGTTTGTGATAGAAGCAGGATAGCTTAGATAGGTAGTTGAAGGAATGGGAGGTAAAAGGATAGGGGTACAGGGCGGGCACCTGGGATTAGGCTGACTGCTTGTGTGGAGGATAAATACCTAACACGGACTGTTTGGCCCAAACAGTCCGCTTCCGTGTTGTAATGTCTGTTTAATTCTACATAAGAGATTTGAACCTGGTATTTAATCCATAACTCTGCTGTTTGGAATTTGCTTTAAAAAATCTACAGCAAACTCCAGTAGTCCCTAGAAATAGAAACAAGAAATTATTGTTTCACCAGAGTCAATTCTGGTGTCTGTGTAAAATGAAACAGTTGTGGAGTGAAATTCGGTTTTATTTGCTTGGCTATAAGCAAAAGCTGAAGGAGCCTCTTGCAAGTGCTCGAGGTCTCTCCTGTAAAGCCTGACAGTATGAGTAATTATTTGTTCTTACCAGACAAAATAATGTGTGTGCGTGCGTGATTTTGTTTTATTTTTGCTTAATTTAACGTTTTATGTAATGCGGTGTTCCAGTACTTTGCTCTTGAGCATCTCAAGTTCCTCTGAGATGGGAATGGGGTTCCCAGATTTTTTTCCCCTCCTCTTTCCTGAAGGTGTTGACTTGTGCTGGGTGCAGCTTCACAGGCACCTGCCCTTCAGTCGGTTGCCCAAATGATCATGCCACATGTGTACGCAGAACATTGTGTCAATAGATTACTTAACCACGAGGAGCGCCAGCCAATCCTGTCCTTGTCCAGAATTTACTTGATTAGGAGCGGGAGCTCTGGATTTTTTTCCCTCTCTCCACCTCCTCTCTCTCTGACGAGGATGCTGATGCTCATCATTGTGTCTGTCCTCTCCCAACCTGGATCACTTGCGTCAACACGGGCCAGAGATTGAACTCTGGTTCATAACGATCTGTGAACTTGGGCTTTTCACGGTCTGTGTGCCACAGTCCTACGGCACACCCTGCATTTGTGTATTGGCCAATCAGAGCATTTTCATTTGGGTTTTGCTCATGGGCCACATTTTATTGAAGGTAATTCAAGATTTGAGAGTATTAAACGTTAAACCAAGTCCAAATTATATCTCTCTCCCACTCTGCCCTTTTATTTTTCTACTTTTTAAAAAATGTTAATGTTTTGATAAAATGGTGAACAAGATACCAAAAGGGACTCTGGTGGATTACTGGTTATGTTTGATGGGTTACTTTTTTGACAGAACAGTTAATTTAATGTTAAACTGCAGTGATAAACTCTCATGTGAAAGCACAAAAGCTGTTATGTGAATAGTTCCATTCAGTTGTAAAAATACACCTTAGATTCTGTAAAATGTGTGCTAAGAATGTACTATGTTTTAAATTCTTGATGTTCATTCTGCTGGTTTTGTTCTTTGTTTATGTCTAGTATTTATAATCTAAAACTGCAAAGATTTTCGTGATTAGTAACTGGTAATTGTTTTGACATTTTCTTGTCTGTTGTTTTCCTACTTTGTTTCCCTAGCTGTCTAACCATGAAAACTTTCTGATTCTTCTTTGCCATACCCTCTTTTATGTTTTCTTCACTCATGGATACTTTTTAGACCACCAAGTTTTTATTTATGTCAATAACTGCAGGCCACCTACAGCTGGATGGTGACAGAAAATGAACCGCACTCTCCATCACTCTCATCAGCCCACAAAGCAAAATTAATGAAAAAAAGCCACATATTTTCTTCTCCTGCAGACAAAACTAGGTAAGAGAAACTTGTACTGCTCACTAACTAAAGCTTTCATCTTGCAGATGAAGCCTCACTGGTTGGACGAGGCAGCTAAGTGGTTTTAATCAATTATGACAAAATCACTTGACTCTGGGTAATTGCGTCTGGTTAATCCTATATCACCAATCCCAGATACAAGTTAATCCAATATCACCAATCCCAGATACAAGTTAATCCACTATCACCAATCCCAGATACAATGGGCAGGACAAGGAGCCTGCTGCCAAGGGGACTCCCGCCGATATTCTTGCTGTCCTTATTTGGGAGGGGCGCATGTGCCTGGTCTCTGCTTGTCGCCGCTAAATGAGCAATAACTATATAGTGCCTTTAGTCAGCATTCAAAACAATATAAGGATAGGCTTGGTCCAAGAGATGGTCTTAAGGAGACTCTTAAAGTAGGAGAGGGAGGCGAAGAGGTGGAGGGGTTTAGGGATGGCATTCCAGAGCATTGGGCTTAGATGGCTGAAGGCATGGCCACCAATGGTGGGCAAAGGGAGGAGTATACACGAGGGCAGAGTTGAAGGAATGGGGATTTCTCTGGGTTTTAGGGCTTGAGGGGGTTAGAGATAGGGAGGGGCAAGGCCATGAGATTTGAACATGAGGAAGAGGGTTTTAAATTGGAGGCTTTGGGGGACCTGCAGCCAGTGTGGGTCAGTAGAACAGGGATGATGAGTGAATGGGCCTCGGTGCAGAATAGGATTTAGCCAACAGAGTTTTGGATGTGTCAAAGTTTATGGAGGCTGCAGGATGGGAAAGCTTTGGAAGAGTCAAGTCTGGAGGTAACAAAAGCATTGTTGAGGATTTCAGCAGCAGACAGGCTGAAGTAGGAGCAGAGGCGGGTGATGTTACGTAGATGGAGGTAGGCAGTCTTTGTGATGGAAAGTATATGGGGTCGGAAGCTCACCTCAGGGCGCTGAGGTTGTAAACAGTATGATTCAAACTGAGACAGTGGCTGGGATGGGGATGGAGTCGGTGGCAAGGATATGGCATTTGTTGCAGGGAACCAACCTTCTCCGTGTTCAACTGGAGGAAATTACAGCTCATCCAAGATTGCATGTTGGGGTTTTTTTTGCAGGGAGATGTGATGCTGGTTTTAAGAGGGATGGGGACAGTACCTGACGAGTGAGAACTAGTCACAATGTCAGCTGGCATGATCTCTAGCACAGAGAATGACAAAAGCAGCAATGTTGGAACACCCATCACCTCCTTCGTCGCTAACCTGACATTCCCTACCTAATACCATCGTGTGCATGCCCACATACTGACAACAAATCATTAAAATGATTCCTTAATTATACCTAATTAATCATTGGAAATGTACAGAAATGAAAGCATAAGGACACAGAAAGCTGGGAAATTAAATACATGCAGCTTCAATCCTTAGGTTAGAGCCATGATTTGATAGAAATGAACAGCCTAGAGTCTTTCACTTGGCCATAATGTTGGTAGTAGGAGGTGGGGCATGACTTCTACCCATGGCAAGGATGTAGGCCTGACCCTGGCTGATTTGGCCAGGGCCATTTAAATAATTCTGCTGTTTGAGGAGCCTTCAGAGCCTTGCTGCATTGTGGCCTGACAGGTGTGATCACTGCTGCCAGTTGCAGATTTTTTTTTAAACTGCATTCTGTGATTGAGCAGATAGGCTTTTGGGGTATTTACATTTTTACGAGCCCCTCCCCCACCCACCGCACTATGGGACAATAACGATGAAATGACATCTCCCGTGCCCAGCGTTGCGAGAGTTCAGATTACATCCTGTGATGTATTCCCATGATTTGCACAACATTTGAATATACCTGCCCACCTCCTATGCTGCCCTCTCGCTTCCGGTGGGAAACCTCAGAATTGGCAGAGCAAGTGGAGAGCTGGGAGCCGCTCCTGAAGAACTTTTCATCACGTTCTAGTGGAATTATGCCGGCTTAACTCCGTTGCAAAATTTAGGCCGGTGCACGGGAACTCCTAGCACCAAGACGTACTTTGATCCTCAAGAATTTTGATCCTTAAGAATTGAAAGCCTATTGTTAAGGGTCAAAGCATCAGTCTTTTGAGAATTTTGCTAAAGTCATCAGTGTCTCTTTTTGGTTTCTTCAAGAATTGTTTTGGACACTGAAGTAAGTAATACATCAGACGCTGATAGTTTGAAGTAATGCATCAAAAATACAGTGCACTTAAAACATTTTTTCTACAAGATAAATTTGCTGTATTTTGTCAGCATACAGGTCTATGAAATCTGCAGTATTTCCTCACATTATCTAAAAAAAAATTCTTGTGCATTAATGAGATGTTTATGTAATTTTGCACAAAAATTGAAGGTTTACAGTTTCACTTACTCCAGTAACGGAATGAATTTAATTGTGATTTTTTTTTTTTGGTTGTTAGCCATGTGCTACAAATGTATTTCTCGTGTTTGTAGCCCTGGCTTTCCATTTGGGAGAAAACTGCGCAAGTCCCAGTAAAGAAGTCCAATTCCGTGTGTGCAAAGACAAGTGGAGGCAGTGGCTATATACGCTTGCTGGTACCTTTGGTTCTTCATGCACTAAGTGGGTGCGGCTACACGTGCTGTGAGGTCTAGAAAACATTGCTATGAAATTAGTTACAAATTAACTATCTGAAATGCAATTAATGATTTCTTTCACCTTTTAGGACTTTCCCACTTACTCCAAAAGTGCAGATTTCCCAACAAACAGGATTTAGTTCTCCGTCTAAAATCTCCAAGAAGTCATGTAGTTCTAGTTTCTCTGAGTCGCAGCTACGATCAGTGAAAGCCATGGAAGCAACTCGGCTACTCTCTCCTCTAATAAATGGCAGTGCTACCTCATTGGAAAACAATACTTTATCTGGTAAAAGTACTGGTAAGGTGTGCAATTCCAAGACTGAATTGGCAGATAAGGCACACAAACACTGCATCGCTGGCTCCCCGGAGCCATGGAACAGCAGTGAAAAAACAAAGAAAAAACATAAATCCGCTTTGAAAAGAGATGCAATTTCTTTTGATTCTGAATCATCCGACCAGACAAAGTGTGATGAAGCTGCCAAGACTCACAGTAAACATAAAGGCAAGAAAAAGGAAAAGCCACGTAAGACAGCGGAGAATGATGGTGTTTGTGACCAACTGCAGGTAGGTTATTGGACCTTCCACACCTGAATCAATGCATTGTTCCTTTTACTGTCATTAAAGGAACAGTATGAGGAATTTTCTTTTTATATAGTTTTCATGGCACACCTTTAGCCCAGCAATTCCTTCCTCAAGATGAGCCAGAGTGACGAATGTGATGGTCAGCCTGTTTCAACAATTACTGGCCCATCAGCCAGGCACTAAATGTATAGGAACAAGCAGTTGTTTTGCTCAGTCCATCTGTTGAAAATGGATGCAGCTGCAAGGAGGAGGTACACATGCTGTCTTCTCTCCCCCCCCCCCCCCCCCCCATCCATTCTTTTGGCATGGGCTATGGCCTTCACTATTCTATACTACCCCCCCAATCAAAAAAAAGTTGGATGGTTTTGCTTCCCGTTCCCTGAGACATTGTGACCCACCAGGACCATTGGCATTTCAACCTTGCACCTACTTCGTGAATTGATGTGTTGGAACTTTTCATATCAATTCTGATTCGGGAAGTGCCCCAATCAAGTGACTCTGACAGCGTCTAGAGTTCAGATGTGAAGTGTGCCATATTACAGAAGTGTTGATCAGCATTGCCAGTTATTCAGCCTATTGGGGTCACTGTTACCGAACCACACATTTGCAAAGAATTTTTATAGATATCTGTGGTGCCAATATATAATTAACATAGATTACGACAAGAAGTTAAATGGTTTTTTGGACTAATTTTATATACCAACTTTGAATTGAATAACGATTTTTATGAGGTTGCCTTTTAAAAGTTGGTGTCCAAAATAGCAGCAAGGTTTTAAGCTGTGTTAATAAACAAAAGAAAGACTTGCATTTCTATAGCGCCTTTCACGATCACCAGACGTCCCAAAGCGCTTTGCAGCCAATGAAGCACTTTTTGAAGTGTGGTCACTGTTGTAATGTAGGAAACGCGGCAGCCAATTTGCTCACAGCAACCTCCCACAAACAGCAATGTGATAATGACCAGATAATCTGTTTTAGTGGTGTTGATTGAGGGATAAATATTGGCTAGGACACCGGGGATAACTCCCCATCTCTTTTGAAATAGTGCAATGGGATCTTTTACGTCCACCTGAGAGAGCAGACGGTTTAACATCTCATCCGAAAGACGGCACCTCCAACAGTGCAGCACTCCCTCAGCACTTCACTGGAGTGTCAGCCTAGATTTTTGTGCTTAAGTCTCTGGAGTGGGACTTGAACCCACAACCTTCTGACTCAGAGGTGAGGGTGCTACCCACTGAGCTTAATAGTGAGAGATGTACCAAATGGTCAAATCTGTCCTTTTTATCATGGATTTTTTTTGACACTGATATTAAGAGTGTTTAGGTAATGCAAACTGTTTAAAATGATTTTGTGAAATGGTTACTAAAGATGGATGATGTCTTGCAGGAAGAACCCATCAGGAGGAACAGTTCAGCAGGAGAGTTGACCCTGATGAAAAGTAAGAAAAAAAGGAAGAAGCATAAAAAATGTGCAGAAGTGTCTGAAGAAAACCACCTTGCTGAAACTGCTGTAGAAAAGTACGTTATGATGATTGGTCAAGTTTTTTTTTAATGATTTGGTGAAGTGGTGTTTTGTTACGTTATGCATTCCCCTGAGTTAATTTCTCTCTCCCGGGTTTTTGGCTGCTTTTAGCTCTGGAATACTCAAGTTCAACATACTTACTTACATAAAACCACCTCTGCTGCTGCTGTAGCTATTTTGTATTGCAGGAGCGTTTTAAATATGTGGCCTGGAGTGGCAGAAATCTGTTCTTACCGCTGTGTCTGGACATTTCTCCTCTGGGCCTGGGCACTATTTTGTGCAGTCTTGCCCTTTGATTTGTCCTTGTGTTTTTCAGCAGATGACCAGCAGACACAATGTGCTATACACGTTTCTGTCACTCGGCAGCCAATGTCATTTTCCAACTGAGATGTGTGGTTACTATTGGGTAGGTTTCCCATAGCGTTTTACTCCAAAATAAGGGACTTCTATTTTTCCCACCTAGCCCCTAAAGTACAGCAGCTCAGCTGCAGTAACATTTCCTTCATGATCCACATCCTGATGACTAAAACATTTGTCATGTCATAATTCATAAATAGCTGCCTGCTGCTGTAATGCTACACTCACTGGAGACCATTTGTATATTACGGTAATATCACTTCCTGTAATGAGACAAAACTGTGATCCAAGTTGTACAGTTTAGTCCATTTGCACGGGTATTTGCTGCACTTCCTAACTGTACAAAGTGAGTCTTAGACCTGTGGAATTTTTCCATCCCAGTTCAGATGTACCATGCCCTGCCAGAAAATCTCAAGCTGTAGACTGGTGGTTTTGTAGCGGATAGTGATCAGGAGTGGGAACCCGAGCTGCGAGATCTTTTTCCCCATCCAGAATACAAGGCCAGCTGGCTCATCTTACCACTGCCCCACCTGTGATCCACTTACAGGAAACTCTCTTTTAACCGGCACCCAAATAACCGGAAATCTCTCTTAACCGGCAAAATTCTTGAGTAGGTAACCGGGGTTTTCCTTCATCTCTCCTTTAAAAATAACTTTTAAAAAAACCCCGAGGTGTTTGCCTTGTATCGGAGCGTGTAGATTGGGAGGGGAATGTGCAGCCCGGGTAGGCAGCGGACACGACAGATGGTCAGCTGGCGGTCCCCGGGGAGACGGAGCTCCGAATGCAGGCGCATGTCAGTGTGTATGGGGCTCTCATACGTTGGGAGATATAACTCTCCGTTATCCGGACTTTTTGATTAACCGGCACCATGCCGGTCCCGTCGGTGCCGGTTAATAAAGAGTTTCCTGTACTTGGTTTATGCATTTCCACTGTTCATTGGATAAGTTCGCTGAACCTCTGGGGAGCCCAGAGTCTGATTGTAGAAAAGGTCGAGGGCTTTTAATGACAAACACTTGAACAGTGGAAACTCAGTGGATCTGCACAAGGGGTTTCCCTATAAATCAGTAACATTAGATTTTTAAGGCACACTTGTACGTGTTTAATTTTAAATTGCAAAACCTTTGCATTAATCCTTTTACTCATTAGTTACTCAGGGTGGGATGAACTGCAGGGTGAAAAAGAACTGGAGAGACCTGAAGAATTGGAACAGAGAAAGAAAAATCATGAGGGGAAAGACAGCAAAAAAAGTGAGAGAAAACGCAGGAAACGAAAGAGAAGCACGAGTTCAGATGAATGTGCAAGTTCAGAGCCTCCAGTGGATCAGCCTGCTAAAAACAAAAAAGAAAGTCAGCAAGGTACTGTATTTCATTGCAGTCGGGATCTTTTAAACCTCCTTTCAAAATGAAACCGTTTACTGAGTTCGTAAAACGGCACAACTTAGACTTTCCTGAGAATTCTTACTTGCCGAATTAATTTCATGTTGGCTTTTAGCTGGTATTTTACAAAACTCTGTTGTTTCTCGTGCATTACAGCTTGCAATGAAAGCCATCTATTATGATTTTCTTATCTGCAGATGTGAATGTTCACTGGTCGTAACCACTACTCTGGACTCGGTAACTGGTTCAAACAGGAAAATTACTGGTAGTCCCTTAAAGTAGTTTGGCGTAGGAACCAGAAATCTTATCCCTCCCTGCACTGTTTTACAAGAATATTCCATCAGCACATATCCCCTGTCTTAACTCTCCTGTTATAGGGACCAATTGCATTGTGTAAAAATACTTTGCTCAACTGCATTGCATTTTGTTGCTAGTTTGCACAGCCCAAATATTTAAGTCCAAACCATAATTTGCAGTATTAAAATACTGCTATTTCTGAATTGCAAGAAACCATTTTCTGTCATAAGAACATAAGAAATAGGAGCAGGAGTAGACCATGTGGCCCCTCGAGCCTGCTCCGCCATTCAATAAGATCATGGCTGATCTCTGACCACAACGCCACTTTCCCGCCTTATCCCCATATCCCTTGATTCCCTTAGTGTCCAAAAATCTATCGATCTCAGTCTTGAATATACTCGACGACTGAGCCTCCACAGCTCGGGGAGGCGGGGCTGGGGTGGGGTGGATAGTCTTTCAGGCCAACTGAGATCAGGAGTTCTTTTTGGGGCATGAACTGTTGTCGTTGCCTTCCCTTGCTTCCCTCCCACCCCCTCAACAAAAATTTCTGTATTCTTCCCACTTGTATTTGTTTACATTTACCCACCTCAGTTGGGAAATGTTATGAGCAAGTTCACACACAGTTGCAGTCACCATTCATGGCCAAACCATCAGTAACATCAAGACCTACAAAGCTACCTTTTTCTTCCCTATCCAAGATGACTGAGGCAGAATTATGGGACTAATTTCTCGTGGTAAAGCCTGATTCTGTTAAAACTGCCATTTGAACTTTGGTTGTCTAGTCATGGAGCCATGCACACCGATGTTGTAGCCACAGGTTACAGCAGAGCTTGGCACAAATCAAATGATCTTGCAGTAGAACAAAGTAATGATTACTTGATGATTTGGTTTTCTATTGTGTGCTATTCTTTGTTCCAGTTCCAGTGTTTTTATGGGACAGCCAGGTAAAAGATGGATATAAACGCTCTCAAAATCAGTCTGGTGAGGATGGACCTGGACCTGCGCCTGCAGTCGTGCCCATTGCAAGCTTAGCCTGGGATGGGAAGAAGGAATCCAGTGTAATTCAAGAGCTCTTGAAATATTCAAACAACAAGGCTTATGGAACTGAAGGTAGGGGAAATAATTTATTTAAATGTAAAGCCATTTTATTGCATTTGAAACCTTTTCTCTTTTTGTAATATTGTAAATTTAGTTGCTACGAGTAATTGACAACTGTAGGGATGTGTTGGAGCCTCATTAAAATACTATATACACAGTGTTAAAAAGTGCAAGGGATGTTCTGTTTTGCAGTTGGATGTTTCTTGCAAATCTGCTCTTGAGGGATCTTTATTGAAACTATGGTCTCGAAGTGGCTTTCAGTTTTTCTCCTTTTACTTCCAACCATCATTCCCTGCGCGTGTGCGCGCGCGTGCACACACACACACACACACACACACACACACACACACACACACACACACGGCATTAACTCCCTGCTGGACTATGAATCCACAAGCACTGTTTGTCTTCTGTTATCTCATCCAAATGACAATTATTTATGCATGACCCATCGCCCCCATTAACAGGGCAGAGAGGACTGAGGCCAATTTTGCTACCCTGACTAAGATGAACTGACAAGAAATTAACCATGAAGCTTCTTGATCAGTATCTTGAGTGCATTTCTAATATTAATTGAAAGGAAGTGAGTAAGTCATAAATGGTAACGCCAAGCAGGGAAATTGGTATAAGATGCCTCACTGTACGGTCAGATGCATATCCTGGAGTTTATTTTTTGGGCCTCTGGGAGAAACTTTGCAGAACCATGCCTGATCAGAGTCCATGATCAAGCAGGTGGCACGTGTCATGTGAACTCAGCAGCTTTGATTGGCCAAATTCGATTCACCTTGTTTTGTGCTTTCTGATGGCATTCTGTGCCCTTCCCAAAATCCTACAGGATAAGACACTGAATTGTCGCTTTCTAATTAGTGACTGTGTGGCCTCTTTGGTAAAGTTGGTTGGACATTTATTTTCCAACCAGGAGATTGAGAGTTACAAGTCAGTAAGTACATTTTGTCCCTTTAATCCTTAATTGATAGACATGTGACCTCAGAACATTTATTTAGCACTGATATTCTTTCCATTGATCAATAGAATTTTTGAATGCTCGAGGGAAAAAAATGTGATGGACCTTTTTATTGAAATGTTGAGAGTTTTTTTTATGTTAGTCTACAGTTCTGAATCGTGGTCCTTCTATGCCAACATTTTGTTTTGTTAGTGCTGACTTGGGATGGGGCAGTGTCGGCTGTCAGTGAAGATGCCATACGTGACACAAAACAGACAAAGAATGAACGTGTAATCGATGAATGGGATGAGGAATTTGACCAGGGGAAGGTAAGAGGTTATCTTTATCCTTGAACATTGTTATTTTCACAATTGAATTCAAGTACATACAACCATTGAAATGTAATACTGTATATAGGTTAATAAGACTCTCGATTTTTGTCTAATCTGTCCGAGGTGTTGAATCCCTGACCTGTGGGCTGAATTTGACTTGAGGAGCAGCTCCTGATTTTTAAAAGATAAATTGCTACAAGAAACCCGCCAACAGAAACCGCTGATTTTTTAGATGGGGAATGAGTGGGAACACAGCAGACGTTAAATCTGTCGCTTCCCTCAGCATTCCTTTTCCTCCTTCAATTAGGACCTGCGATATCGGGGAATACTGAAGCAAGTGTTCCAGTGGTGAGCACTTTTTGTTCATGGTGCTCATCTCGCTCTGTGTGGCCCTCTGCTGGAATTGGGGGAAATGGTTGCAGTTGGGGCTTGGACATCCCATCCTGGAGCAATCCAAAACCTCTTTTAAAAAAAAAAAAGTTTCACGCAGCGTTGCTGAGCCTGCGTACAGCAGCACCCTCCCAATAGACTATAGAAGGTCACAAACCAGGAGACTGTCAGACCAACCTCCGGGTTTTAGGTGCTGTCTCCAGAGTCTCTTCTGAATAAACCCCGGACTCCATCACCACTAATGATCCCTCTTGCCTGAGACCCAATACTGCTGCAGCTTCTAACTTGCCTGCTCACTGGAATCTTCATGCTCATGGCTCTTGCAATGCAAATAGCAAAGAGAGGTAAAAGCAGAGCTGTAAGGAAGGGAAAGTGAAAACAAATGCAGGAGCATCAAGAGAGAAAGGAATTAGAGGCAGAGAGAGAAGGGGAGGATGCGACACTCGAAAGTGAGAAAGGTGGAAGTGGTGTGACCCAATTACTCCCCAAAAAAGGCAAAATAGATTGGAATTTAGATGTGTTTCATCCTTATGCTGCCTCACTCAAAAAGCAATTTAATCATACAGTGTCTACTTGTTAGTTGTAGCACATGACTTTGGCCCACTGTCCAAAATGTTGGACATTGCTGGTCTGTGTACACTATTTTTGAAAATTAAGCTATCAGTGTTTACATTTAAAGCAACACAAGTTTCAAGATTCTGACTCCAAAAATGAGGTTTGCATGATAAAATATTTGTGTTATTTACCCCCAAAAACTGGTGCTTTACTGTTCTTCACTCTCTCAAGTTGTGTTCGGGTTTAAATGTTTTAGACAGTGAAAATAACCACCCTCGTAGAATTTATGGACGGGGCTAACTTGATGGAATAACGTTTCAAAAACTTTTCTTAAGTAGCTTTAGTAATCAAATAATGGCGTTTTATGTGCATTTGATTCTGTCGGACTACAGTTTTGATACAGATCTGCATAGTGTATACTGTGGTCCTGAAATTATACCGTGTGATACTAATGTACAAATACTGAATCACTTCTGTATCTTCTAGCTAATGGAAATGGGAGCAGCTATTCCATTTGGCTCAGAGGTAAAGTTTCTGGCTCTGACCAGTACAGACCAGGAACGTCCCAGGTTCAATTCCTCCAGTCTACACTGTTAGTGGATCTCAGCTGGGACAGCGGTATTGACGCAACAGAAGGGATTCTATTCCAGATCACTATGCAGTGACCCCCATGCTAGAGTTGCATGTGCGTGTTTGCTAGGTGAGGATGGGATTAGGTTTACTGTGATGTAACAGTCAGATAACCGGCCTATACTCATTCACATGTGAAGCATGCCATGTGGCTGAGGTACCAGAGGGTGACCGCTGCCCATAAAACTGTATCCTAGTGAGGGAGTCAATACATTCAGAAGAGGGGAAATCTTTTTGGCGGGACGGTGGGAGCTATCTCAAACTTTCACTACCAAGAACCTTAAAAGCTTTACTCGTCCCTATTATTGGTACTGCTTGCAGTGCTTGGGAATTTGTTGACAGTGGAATGTAGTGCGGTTAGAATTTGAATCTAGATTTCCAGATCCATGTGTTGGCTCCAATTCCCAGCAGGCTAGTCTGGAGGTTATGTAGATTTACAGATAACTATGCAGGTTTCTTAGTTTGGTTTTACGAAAGAAATTAGTCACATTTAGGTCGTAGCTGACGTCCGCATTTTATATTTTCAGGTTAAAAGAATGAAGAAATTTAAAAAAGAAAGGAGAAGAAGCTTTAATGCTTTCCAGAAAATGCAGAACAGAAGGAATTTTTGGTCTACCACTCACTCAGGAAAGTTTTCAAGATTTTGAAGTGTAAGTATTAGCGTGTAGTGACTCTGTTTCACCACCACTGTGTTTTATTACAGGTGAAGGAAGGCCGTTAATGGAGCACTGTTCCAGTGGTAGTCAGTGTTACTATCGGGGAATTACAGCCTGGGCATAGCTACAGACTAAAGCTCCTTCTGTATAGCCTCAACATTGTGCCTCTGTAAACTTGAGCTCATCCAAATCCTAACACACAACAAATCTCAATCACCCATCACCCCTGTGCTCACTGACCTACATGGGCTCCCAGTCCAGCAACACCTCGATTTCAAACTTCTCATCCTTATCTTCAAATCATTCCGTGGCATCGCCCCTCCCTATCTCTGTAATATCCTACAACCCTCTGAGATCTCTGCGCTCCTCCAATTCAGGCCTCTTGTGCAGCCTGATTATCTTTGCTCCACCATTGGCGGCTGTGCCTTCAGCTGTCTCAACCCTAAACCTCTCCACTTCTCTGGCCCTCTCTCCTCCTTTTAAGGCGCGCCTTAAAGCCAACCTCTTTCACCAAGCTTTTGGTCGCCAGTCCTAATCTCTCCTTGTGTGGCTCGGTGTCAAATTTTGTTAATGCTCCTGTGATCCTGTGAAGCGCCTTGGGATGTTTTACTACGTTAAAGCCGCTATATAAATGCAAGTTGTTGTTGTTGCCTCGGAAATCTACCTTGTTCTTCGCCAGTATAAACGTTATCACTTCCCACAGAGCCGTCCTTATGGCTCTGAATATAGTGGATAATTGTGCTGAATTGTGGGTTGATTTGTACTGTGGACTGTACCAGGTAATGGATTGAAGCTGTCCAAACTGATTTCACAACAGTTTTGGAGCCCACAGAGGAAAACTGTGTATTCAAATCCAGGGTGCCCAAGTGAAAGAGTATTTGCACCATCCAGTCCCCCTCCCCAAAAATTGATTTCCGCGATAGCGATCTGTTCCTCCCCCCCCACCCAGGCAGAAGTGCGGCCATTGGGGGCATGAGGAAAATTCTTGTACTATAGGTTGTGCCTTCTCTTGCCCCTCCCACCTGGGCTCTCAATCCTGGAATTGCTCTTTAACTCTTTCAACATGATTGCCCCTATCCTGGGGCAGTTGTTTTTCCATGGAATTTGGTACTACTTGTATTAATATTGGTAACGTTCCATAACATTTTTGATTTTAAATTGACGGTACGTGTTTTGGATTTCCCTTCCTCTCTTATAGATTTGTAAGGCAGTGAGTTTGATGCTTAAATTCCAGATGTCTGCGTTGCTGACTTGTGCATATGTTTTATATTTAAATTAATGTTCTCAAGTTTATGCCAATGTTTTGTGTTAATTTTTGTCGAAGATAAAAATTAAAAATAGCTTTCATCAGTTCTGCTAGATATAAGTAAACTACACCAAACAACTATATAATTTTGTTCAATTTACTATATTTTTGCAACTTTCATGCAATTTGTTAAAAACCAAATCAAATCTCAATAAATCAGAGTTACATTATTTCAGTGGTTTAAATATTTGTGATGAATTGGGAGGCGAGGCGTGTTTTTTTTTAACCATCTAAATACCTTATTCATGCTGATTTTAAAGCTTCAGGAAGAGTACGTTACATGGTGTAGTTAAATTGGAATAGCTAATGGAAAGGGAAATTTGTTTAGAATATTACCAAAAAAGTTATTTCAAATTAACACCAAAATGCGTGTTATGTTTTGTTTATATAATAAATATATCCTTAATAGTTTTACTTTCTTTCGCAGAAGAAAACCGACTTCAGTTAGTTGAAAATGCCCATAGGAAGAGGTGCAGACAGCTGTTGAGCAATGTGGAGTAATGTTCAGTGTCTTTGTTACTGGTTTGAACATAAAGACTGATGCTGAAGCAGTTCATGCTGGCTGCAAACCCAAATTAAGATGTTTGGAGGAGAGGTTCAATGTGGTAACAGAGCTGTAACATGAGATTAAACTAGCCATAAACTGAGGGTCTGCAGTCGAGTCTGGATTCAGTGTCTGCAATTTTATGAAGCTCATCACGTCCAAAAAAAAAAAAGCAAAAAACTTGATTCAGAATTCCACGGAAATGCATTGTTTGTGTTAGGAGGTTGTTTCTGGTTTATGCGACAAAATGCAGAATTGCATTGCAACTATATCCATTTTCTCTTGCCCTTGGAGGTATGAAAACGGAAGTCCTATAATGCATTGTAGCAGCTAGTCCTGATATTCAGTGAAAACATGTTTGCCAAAGGTTGTGGTGTGCATTTTGACCAGTTGATTGGTCATTGGGAAATGTCACATTTGGTTATAAATATGCTCAGATTTATTTGGTGATCAAATACAAGTCGAAGAGATGGTGAGCCAAGGCCCTGCTTTGTGCAAGTTCTGAACTTTTACCTGTTTCTGTTAACTGGCATTTTTGCAAATTATGTTTACATGAATAGTTTTATATACAGCATGGAATGTAGACGTTGGTTTGTTAATCCCATCATTTGCACCTAGCTACATTTAGGTTTACCCAAGGTATTTCTCGATGGCAAAATATACTTTCTCCCCGACTGCCACTTTTTTTTCCTTCTATTTTTCCTTATTTGTCTCTTCTACTCACTGAGAGGGAATACAAATATATCCACTGTCTTCTCCTCAATTGGAATAGCCAGTTTTTTTGGATGTCACTGATGCCATTCTTAAACAGTGCAAGATATTTACCCCGTCCCTTCCCCCTCTCCAAAAGGTGTTCCAGTTAACAGTTTAGCTTTGTTAGATTAGTCTGCCATCTCACTTTTTATTTAATGCAATATATCAAGTATCAAATCTGCATGGCAGTTTGCAAATGAAGTGCCTATAAAACAGATAGCATTCAGTAAAGCTTTTGAGAGCAGAAGGGAATTGGTTGCAAATTAAGAATTTGAGTCAAGATGACATTCATGAAGTGCTCAAGTGACTTTCCTTTGCCATGTTTTTGATTTCCATTTTCACAATATTAGGAAAGAAGTACTCTGTTAGACACCCAAAAAAAAGTTCTATTTCTTTATTCTAACATGTTCTCTGGAAAAAAAAATGTTCTGAATGTCAAGATTAGTTGCTTAGAAAATCAACTTTTCCAGTGTTGTTGTTATAACATTACTGTTCGGGGGTATTTTCCCCCCCAAAACTTTTATTTCCCAGCCTATGTATTAGGATAGTTTCTATTTCACTCACTCAGACTTCTACAATATGTGTGTTCACTACTAAAAGTACTCGTTACTTTTCCCGGCAGAGTACTGTTACACTGAAACAGCGTGCAGAAGCGGTACGTTGAGATGAAGCCACACCGAGGACTGTCGAAATACATATTAAGACGTGACTGCATACATTAATCAGTGATTTACTGAGAGTGTACCAGAACTTGTTGCTTTATAAACAATCAATTTAGAGTTTGCCTTACTTTTGTCTGCTTCGAATCTTCAGCTCTAAAAAAAAAACCAAGACATGCTCCTGTCTTTCATTGAACAACAAATTCCTGTAAAATACCGGTGTAAGTAATTAGATCCTTAGGTTCTTTAGGATATTGTAATCTTTATTTGGTTAAAAACAGAAAATATTAAACAAAAAAAAAACAGATGTGAAATATGTTAATATTAGAAAGGGGTGTAGTTAGAATCAAAAACAACTTTCCTGTGGAAAAGTGTCTTTTCTAATGGTTCAATTATCAAGAGTTTACATTTTGTTTGTAAAAATGTATTTTAAAAAGTTACAAATTTGAGTACCAGCCCAGTTCTTGTTTAAACTGTATTGAAAGGATTGAATAACGTGTTTTGGGAGTTCTGAGCAACAACAAAAAAAATCTGCCAATGTTAATGTTTGAGCAGCATATTGAGTTCAGTTTGATGGAATGTGATTTAAGTTTACAGTATTAACTGAAATGACTTGTTGAAATGAGTTGTACCTGGTTAACTGGTTGGTTTTGTAAGGAAGGCATTTGCAGCTACAGAACTATTAATGAGCTTTGCTGATATCAGACTTAACTCAGCTGCAATTTCTGAGGCATATCATTCCAACATTTGGAAAAAAAAAAAGCAATGTCTGCTAGTTGTTGAATGTATTTTGCTTTCTTTGATTCTGTGACATATAATTTCATATTAATTCACTTAGCGCTCAGTGGAAATCCGATGCCTGCGTTTCAGCTAGTTACAAGAGAGACATCCCGTGGTTAACTAGGATCTCGGATAATGAACATCTTGCACTTCAGTGAAATTCAGTTAGGAGTCCAGCAAGTGTTTCAGTATTCAGATTTGTCATTTTAATGGTAATTACACCCTCAAGTAATACTTTGCATTTTCAACAGAATTGGTAAATGGAATTACTTGAAATCATACCGCAGGCTAAAAAAAAACTAGTTAATGCTTTGCAATGTGGTTTCCACTTACCCATGGCCTTCCACCTATAAATTGAGGGGGGGAAATCAGTGGTTTGATTTAAAACAAGGTAAAATTATTCATGCGTGACGCGATACTGAGCATATTGCTCGAATGAAAACCTTCACACTCCATATATCATCATGTATGGATTAGGAGGGTTTTCTTCATTCGTGAAGCAACAGGGTATTGCATACCAATCGATTGTTAGTTTTAATTTTAGTACTGAGACTTGAGTTAAAGGGTTGGTCTCCTGCCTTTAATTGCTAACTACGTGAAGTGGTTCGCTATGCAGAAAGCTGCCAGTGACTTACGTTGAAGTTCAAAAATTCATTTTAATTTACGCTCCTTTAGTTTCATATTGGGCGGCTGGAGTGTGCAGAGGTTTGGTAAATGATGGGGAATACTTGAGGCGTCCCCATTCATTGTTGTGGTTAGGTGGACATTTCACTGTTGTGACCTGACTGAAGCAGTGATCCTGTTCGAGGTTATGAGCAGTAGCCTTGGAGAATGGAAAACTGAGCAGTGGGTCATCATAAACTTAAAATTGACCGGTCAGAACAAAATTATATGTGTGTGCATCCCTTTTCCCCCCCACCCCCAGCCTGCTCCCTTTTGAAGGTCAAGTCTAAATTTCCAGGCCGAATGCTTTTATTTGACAATTCTTTCAAATTTCAACTTGTAGAAGCAGTGGTTTGGAGGGTGAAGAGACCTATCATTGGGCTCATGGTGTCTCTGAGATATTGAGTGGTTTAATGAACATGCTTATCATTATGTTCAACATTGCATCCATGGGACGCCCATGGCATTATTAATGTGCTGATGTCCTTTCCCTTTAAGGCCACTATTGAAACATTTCCTGTGGGGAGCTGTCTAAGCTGCCTGTGGACTGGTCCATTAGAGGGCAGTTGCAGTTGCCTGTAAATTTCTGGCCCCAGGTCAGAAGAACCCAGCATATGACATGACTCAGTCTTGTCTTTTTTTCAAAAAGTTTGTTTTGCATCAGTAACAAAAGTGTGGCATCTGGAATGTGCCAGATACACATTCGAAACAAGACCTTTTTTAATGAGTTTGTATCAGATGAACACAAAGAACATGGGTTGTATGAGATGCATATTTTGCTGTTCTTGATGCACCCAGTGCAATATTGCTTTATGTTGAGGTTTTCTGTGCCTCAACATAAAGCAAACATAAACACAACTGAATTGGGTGCGGTGAGCATTGTTGGTTGACTTTTCCCTCTTACTGTGAACCAAATACCCAAGTTGGAATTGTGCTTTTTTTTTAAAAATTGAACTAATATTGTAAAATTTAAAAATGGCATTCTGCCTAATTCCTTAACAGCAGGGAGTCGGTGCAGAAAGGAGAACTCTAGCAAACCCATCTCCCTTGAAGCAAATCTTTGCTGGGTCCAGGTAAAGCTCCATTTCAAATCTAGGGATTACATCTCATTTGAAAAATTAGATTGTCATTGCATTGTTCAAATTTCACTTTGTAATTTTTCACGCTTCTGGTAACCAAGAGCACAGCTGAAGATATGGTTAGTTTCTAATGCCATTAGAATCTCCCCATGTAGTCCCCACATATGCACAATATTCAAGAAGTGGTATAAAATTAGATCACATTTCTCTTTTTCCCCCTCCCTCCCCCCAAACACTCTGGAATGCTGAGGTGATGTAACATTGCAAACATGGTAGTACAAAATTAAAGAAAGCAGAATCATTTTCAAGTCTTTGTACAGAAATCATTCATCACTTTGAGTGCAATATCCAGTATTGGGTGCCATCTCTCCACACAATGTTCTCCTATTTGTATTGAAAATGTTGCAGCATCTCCTTGTTCTGACCTATTGAACAGAGATAGCTTTGTCTCTTTATAAAGTACCCAAACTAAAATCCTATTTTTGGTATTTTTCTTCTCGATGCAGGTGTCTGGCCTCTATAGAAAATCCTGATCTAGTGTGTATAGAATATCCTGTGCTTCCAATCTGCTCAGAATTGAAAGTTTGTAATTTTCTTAATGTATTTTTATGTTGATGTCACGGTTTCCTCTCTTTCCCCCCCCCCCCCCACCCTCCGACCCATGACCCATGACCCATAATGATGGCCATTTGGAGTGGCGGTTGTTAAATGCCGGTAGTTATTTTAAAAAATAGATTTATTATATTTAAAATATATATGGGTCAAGTAATTGACTAATATCAATGCAGTTAATAATATAGGGCACAGTTTCAGGGTTTCAAGCTTCGATCATATAAATGTTAATGTGAATTATCTGCAATATGTATCTATTTTAGTATTCTGATTTGCCTCCTGTAATCTTGATGGTTTGGAACACTGATTCTAGTCTGAAGGTTTCTTCCTTCTGATTAAGTGTTCAGTCTTGGCATTGTGTTTTGCCATTTGCCTTTTATTGATAAAGTATCTCTTGAAAATGTGTGCAATAATGTTGTCTGTCTTTGTGGCGTGGATAAAATATATGCACATTTATATAGATTTCACGTGTTTTCGTCCACTTCTCTTTTTAATAAGATGTCAAACCATTTGTTATAGCTGATGTATGCTTTATCTCCAACACATGTATATTCCTCATTACTTGTATAGTGTATTTGCAATTGCACCACGAATTTAAGAACAAAAGAAATAGGAGCAGGAGTAGGCCATTCAGCCCCTCGAGCCTGCTCCCCCATGCAATAAGATCATAGCTGATCTCCTACCTCAACTCCACCTTCCCTCCATATCCCTTGATTCCCTTAGTATCTAAAAATCTATCAATCTGTCTTGAATATACTCAACAACTCAGCATCCACAGCCCTCTGGGGTACATAATTCCAAAGATTCACAACCCTCTGAGTGAAGAAATTTCTCATCTCAGTCCTTATTCTGAGACTGTGACCCCCTAGTTCTGGACTCCCCAGCCAGGGGAAACATCCTCACAGCATCTACCCTGTCAAGCCCCTTAAGAATTTTATATGTTTCAATGAGATCACCTCTCATTCTTCTAAACACTAGGGAATATAGGCCCAGTCTACTCAATCTCTCCTCAAAGGACAATTCCCCCCACCCCATCCCAGAAATCAGTCTGGTGAACCTTCGTTGCACTCCCTCTAAGGAAAGTATATCCTTCCTTAGGCAAGGAGACCAAAACTGTACACAGTACTCCAGGTGTAGTCTCACCAAAGCCCTATATAATTACAGTTAAGACTTCTTGTATGCCAATCTTTTTTTGTAATAAAGGCTAACAGACCATTTGCTTTCCTAATTGCTTGCTGTACCTGCATGTTAACTTTCTGTGATTCGTGTACAAGGACACCCAGGTCCCTTTGAATATCAACATTTTCCAGTCTCCATTTTAAAAAATATTCTGCTTTTCTATTTTTCCTACCAAAGTGGATAACTTCACATTTCTCCACATTATATTCCATCTGCGATGTTCTTGCCCACTCACTTAACCTGTCTTCACAGCCTCTTTGCGTCCTCCTCACAGCTTACTCCCCCCCCCCCCCCCCAGCTTTGTATCGTCAGCAAACTTGGATACATTACACTAGGTCCCTTCATCTAAGTCATTGATACAGATTGTAAATAGCTGAGGCCCAAGCACTGATCCTTGCATTACTCCACTAGTTAGAGTCTGCCAACCTGAAAATAACCTGTTTATTTCTACTGTGTTTTCTGTCTGTTAACCAATCCTCAATCCATGCTAATATATTACCCCCAATCCCATGAATCCTAATTTTGTGTAATAACCTCTTTGGTAGCCTGCTGCTGTCTTGACCTGTAATCTATGTCTTGAAGAAAACAAACCAAAACCTATAGCTTAGAAATAAAACGGCTACAGACAGAGTTCAGAAATTACATATGAGACATGCACGTAAAATTGGTGCACTTTTTCCTTCCCATACAGAGTTTGAACTCAAATTCAGGCCAGTTGACACCAGATGCAGCTTAACTAATTTGAGCCAAAGGGTCAGGTCAATGAACAGGAAAGCTTAGAAAGAATTAAAAATAATCCCAATGTCAGTTAGTATATGTCTTTGTTATCGATGCACCATCAATATTACAATAAATAGATACTTTCACCGAAATACTAAATGTGGTTAGTTGTAGAGTCAATAGCTGAATGTCAATGGACTATAGAACAGAGGTTAGTTATTGCAAAGTTTAAAAAAAATGTTTTAAGTATCAGATGTTATGAATTAAATCTTAACTGAGGTTAAAGCTATTTAATATGCTAGATATTAGTCTAGTAGATTAACTATTGCTCTTTAGATTACAGAAATGATCAAGTGCAATAATTCCATTAACGTATAGCCTTTAATATATACAGTATTTTAATTAGAATATTTTTGCTGGTTTTTAAAAGGGCACCTTAAGAATTGTCAATCCTGTAACTGACTTGAATATAAGACGATTTGGTCTTTCCAGCAACCTCAGTAGATTAGAACTGAGCAGTCTAATCAATTTAGCACTTTCACTCTCTAGCTTCGGGAGAGTCTGTACTGCGGACCGAAAGCATTACCCGACGTCATGCACAAAGCACACCTTTCTTTGTAAAGTTCCACTGGAGATTTAGCACATGGTAAGATTGGTAGAGCAGCAGCACATTATGGAAAATAATAAACTAGCAGATTTCCTGAGCATCAACAAAATTAGCCCTGCTAAATGGGCATTCACCGGCTGGTCAACGAGTCATCTACCAGTAGAGAACTGCGCGATGCCACTTTGGTTTCCAACATTTGAGACTAGAGCACCACAGCCTGCCTTCCTAAAGTCTCCATCCTTGGATGGTGAAAGTACAAATTTTTGCTTTTTAGAAAGTCTTGTTTCCAGAAGGTAACCCCCCTCAAACTTTTGTTTTTAAACTGATAATTAAACTTCTGACTTTCCACAACAGGGATACATTGTTGTTGCTGGGAGAAAAATACTTTCTCAAAATCGTCAAACTGAATTCCTGATATCAGTCACGCTGCCATGGGTAGCTACGGATTAGAGAGGAATTTATCACTGGCTGTTGCATACCCATGGCCTCTTGTACTGCAGGACTCAAAACAATCTCGTTCAGATAATGTGATCTACTGCAGCTCTGCTCTTTGTCACCTGATTCAAAATGTAGTTGTACCAGATTTGTAATTCATCCGGGATCCGTCTTTAGTTAAACGTCATAAAATTACTACACTTTCAGAAGGTTTTAACTTTGCTTCGACAGCATCTCCCAAACCTGCAACCTCCACCACCGAGAAGGACAAGGGCAGCAGGTGCATGGGGTTCCATCAAGAGAATTCAGGAGAATTGTTTTTTATCCAGAGAGTGGTTAGAATGTGGAACTTGCTACCACCTAGAGTAGTTGACGTGAAAAGCACAGATACCTTCTAAGGGGAAACTAGATAAGTACATCAGTTAGAAAGGAATAGAAGGAAAAGCAGATAGGGTTAGATGAGCTAGGGTGGCAGGAGGCTCGTGTCGAGCATAAACACCGGCATAGTCCATTTGGGCCCAATGGCCTGTTTCTGTGCTGTGCATTCTATGTAATTCCCTCCAGGTCACACGCCATCCTGACTTGGACATGTATTGCTGTTCCTTCAGCAGTGCTGCGTCAAAATCCTGGAACTTCCTACCTAACAGCACTGTGGGAGCACCTTCACCACACAGACTGCAGCGGTTCAAGAAGAAGGCTCACCACCACCTTCTCGAGGACAACTAAGGATGGGCAATAAATGCTGGCCTTGCTAGTGACACCCATATCCAGAGTATGATTTTTTTTTTTTAAACTTCATGCTGAAGTTCTGAATGTTGAAATGCTCTTTGCTGCAGTCTTGGGGCTATATTTCTGTTCCTGTTTTTATGAATCAATGTATCTCAAATTGTCAGGAATTTAGTCTGGGATAAACTCTTTGACCACTATAATTTGGAGGGCACGGGTGGCTTTCCTGGTCTACAGAATAATACCCATTGTTTAATCTGCTTTCTTAACTGTTGTGTCAACATTCAATATGGAGAAGGAGATGGTTTGGTGCTGCAAAGTTCTCTCGCTACATATTGGCTGACCGAAGATGCAGTTTTTGGAGCTCTTCAACATAATCAAGAAATGTTGGTTAAATAAGAGAATAAAGAAACAAGATAACGAAAGAAGAAAGCTAAGGTACATAGGAAGTGGTGATTCAGTGAAGCTAATTGTGAACTGGAGCTCTGGTTATTGCATTGGTTTCTTTTCCTGTTTGAATGATGGCTGCTAAACAAATGGTTTGTGTGTGCTTCATGTTCAAATACTTGTTCAAATCAATGGTTTTTGTTTTGTCTTTTTTCCTCATTTAAAAAAAATAATTGCTTCCCATTTTCTTAGGCATTCCTGTTCAATATGTACAGTTTAATTTACTTTATTTTTATGGGTAAATATGCAGCTCTATTCATTGCAGTTGATTTGCAAGCCACAATTACGGTTCTCTTAAAATACTTTTAGCAATGGCCAGACCTTGGCACATACATTCTATTTTCCAGGTAATAACCTAGTTTCACCAGGCACGGGTAGGATTTTGCAACCATTAGTGAACAAGTTACTGGCTTTCACCGTTGATCTTAAATCTGTTCCTCCCACTCTTCATTTTCTAATGGTCTTTCCGCCTTGCGTGCTTCTTGTTGTCAGTCTACCAGGTGTATGTGCGCTCTTCATCTGAAGTTAAGAGTATTTTATATTTGAAAACATCTTAATTCAGGCAAGAAAGTGGCTGAAACACTGTTTCAATATAAAGTTAGGTTGCAGAGCTCGCCCCGATTGGATTATTTTATTTGACTGGTCTTTTGGCTTCTTAAAATTTAGTGGGGAGGCATATAAAGGTCTCATTTTCCTCCACTTTATGGAGCATTCCCATATTTAAACCTTGAAGGTGTGAATTTTGCTTCCAGTACTACCTTGCTGCCAGAAGATGGCGATACTGCACAATGCATACTGATTTGTAAAATGCTTTAACTCAAAACATCATCTGTGATTCCATTCCTGTCCCTTTTTAATAAGTGAAAATCTAGCTTGTGTATCCTTAACATTTTGAATTGCAGTGTAATAAAAACATTAGGTAAGTATGGTATATTTTTTTTGTGAAGCATCTCTCCATCACTGTTGAGAACAACCTCCCACAATAAAATTAAAATGAGCACCAAGAAGGAAGCAAGCCCTACACAGAAGAATGGCTGAAGAGCAGATTTACACTTTATAGCCAGGTAAACTACTTATCACCTATCACCTGTAGCTAGGCTCTGCTGGGTTAGCCAACTCAAAATGGTATCTGAAAACATGTTTGGCGTATTCTAGTGCTCCTCTATAGGTAAGTCGAGGTAACGCAGGTACACACAGACATGGAGTAGGAGTCCTCACTGAATATAGACTGCAACCTTGAGATTTGTTTAAAAGTGCTATTCAGAGGCTATATATTACTTTTAAACTTGTGTTTGAGCTTTACTGTCAGCAGAAAGTAATGAAAAGTGCTTATTCCTAAAATGCTATTCATGTTATAAATACATTTTCCAAATATGAATTTTAAAAAATCAATAAGAAGATTGTTTTTATAAAGCAACGAGAGGGCATTCTGTTGTAGTG
The DNA here is from genome assembly GCA_030390025.1 of Squalus acanthias. Taxonomy (NCBI): domain Eukaryota; kingdom Metazoa; phylum Chordata; class Chondrichthyes; order Squaliformes; family Squalidae; genus Squalus; species Squalus acanthias. The sequence continues at coordinate 9,689,884 of CM059447.1, read as the reverse complement.
GGTTGGTGTACCACTGAATGGTCGTTTCTACGTTCACACCTACAATTCCCACAAGCTGAATTCTTCACCTCTGCTTGGAATGTGGGTAAGGGTGAGAGGAAGTATTGAGTGGGTCTCGGGGAGCCGCTTCTGGAAAACAGAGAAGTTAAATAGCAAATTGCCTGGGACATTTTTTGCACAGAGCTGTTATGCAATTGCACATCTTGGCCACTGACCAGGGAAAAGTGTATGGTGCAGCTATGTTTTTGAAAAAGAAAGATGACAAAAAAAAGTAGGAATTTGAAAGCATTCTGGGGAAGGAAACGCTTACAATTTCCTGTCCTCTCAGTTAATTTACAAATGCGGATGGGCAATTTGTTTAATTTGGAATTCTGTTACTGCAAAAAAAATGTGACAATCCTGTCTGTTATATCCTGATTTCTTGTTGGTTGATCCATGGAAGTATAAGTTTTAATTTCCTACATTACAACAGTGACTGCGCTTCAAAGGTATTGGCTGTAAAATGCTTTGGGATGTCTTGATGTTGTGAAAGGTGCTATATAAATCCAAGTCTTTTTTCTTTAATTTTACTCACAGCAAGGGTGTGCCTTCAACCTGTCCAGCTCGCCATGGGAGGGTGTGTAAATTATTGTGCAAGTAACAATTATCTTATGGTTCAAGAGAAAATGAATGAGTCAGCTTTTATAAATTGGTTTGCTAGCATCTTTCCAGCCCATTCTGTGGACGGTTTTAACTCGTTCGGTCCACCTCGTCGCCAGGATTGTGCATCTTGTGTTTATCTTTTACTCTCTTCTGCTGGGCAGGCATTTTTCATCCATCTGTGCAGTGGAGACAAACCACAGCCTCTCAACGATGAAGCTTCCTTTGAACCTTTGCCATTTGTTACCTCCTGCTGCTACTTCATGCCCACAATTTGACTGAAGCAGAAGTGGTAACTACAGTGGTAGCTCCACACCACTCAACAGCAATACCCAAGTAATTGCCACGTACATGTTATTTAATAAAACAGAATGCATACAGAGAAATTGGCATTAAAGTAAAGTTTTGTGGGATACAATGAGTGAAACCAAGTTCTATAAGTCTTTGTGTGTTTTTTTGTTATAACTTTGATTATTTGTGGAAATAAATTCCCACCGTCCTCCCATCGTTGAGAGCTATCTCAGATCCTTGTGCCATTACTTTGTGCACATTACAAGCATTTTATTTAAAATATGATTTTCTTTTGATAACATTTTTCAATTAAATGTTAAACAAACTGAAAGCACAACACAATAGAAACAGTGATATTGAGCCTGTAACTAACCTTCATATTATACACACATACTGGTCACATATCAGAAGAATCATGGACGATGAAGGTTATTTGATCCATTTTAGCTCACCAACCTAGAACGGCCCTAATGTCCCCCATTGCAGCATCCAACTCTTTCTTACATGCTTACAGGGCGTTTGCCTCCACTGTTCTACCTAGGAGTCCATTGATGGCTCTGGAGAATTTCCTGATACCAGCCCGAGATTGGCCTTTTATTTGAACCTGTGTCCCATGTCCTACTGCCACCATTTACTTTGAAATAGTATTTAACATTTACCTTTTCCATGCCATTAACAGCTTTGTATACCTCCTAGAAGATCATCTTTCAGACTTTTTGAAGGCGACAAAGTCAACATTTCTTCAATCATTCCTTGTAACTGAGACCTCTGACCCTAGGGATTTTACTTCTGGCTCTTCTCTGCATTGCCTCAAATGCTTGAATGTTTCTCTTGTGTCTTTGTGGCCATTTCTGGATTCAAGATGTTGTCTTACGAGAGCATTATACAGTTTGATCATGACTTCCTCTGACTTGTATTCTGCTGTTGTGACTATATAGTTCAAGATTTTATTGGTTTTGTTGATTGTTGCACTGAATTGGTTGGACATGTTGAGTCTAAGCCTCTTTCAACTTCACCCGTGCTTATTTTGACATCATTCATGTAGTGCTTGTGTTGCCCGTTTTTCCTTCCTGTGTGCGGTACCTTAAACTTACCTGCATTAAATTTCTTCTGCCAGATTTCTGCCCACTTATATATTTTCTCCAGCTCTTGTTTTTGTGCTGCCACCTCTAATTCCACTGCCTCTCCTAGTTTAGCATCATCTTCAATTCTTACCAATTTGTATTGGGTTCTTGAATCCAAGCCATTGATCTAAAGTATAAACAGTAGTGGCTCCAACACCAATCCTAGAGGTATCCTCACTTAGACCTCCCCCGTATGACGTAACTCCTCTAACAAGTACTCATTGTTTTCTACCCTTCAGCCACTTTCTTATCCATTTGCAAAATTTCAAAAAGAATCCAGCCTTGTATAATTAATCCAAAAATTGCTATTAAATACAGAAATGCATATGATAGTAAGTTACCAGTAATGCATAGACATATCCAAATTCCCTAAAAGAAAAGTGAATGGAGCATGCTACATAATAGCGGGGGGGGGGGTTAACTCCCCGGCTAATCCTTTGATTTTGTACCATAACTGTCCTAAACCTTCAGAAAGGAACCTTGGTCTTCACGAGAGAGATCCCAAAACAGTTCATAGCTAATGAATTACATCTGACGTTACTGTTATATGGGAAGATGCGGCAGCCAATAGGCACACAGTAAGATACCACAAATAGCAAAAGAGGTGAATGACCGGTTAGCTTGTTTCTGGTGCTGGTCGATGGAGGAATGTTGGCCAGAGAACTCTTTGCTCTTCTTTGAACAGTGACATGGGATCTTGGGTCCACCTGAACAGGCATGTGGAGGCCTCAGTTTAATATCTCATCTAAGACAGGACTTCCAACAATGCAGCATTGCCTCAGTACTGCAGTGTACTCGAGCCTGGAGTTTGTACTCGAGTCCTGGAATGAAGCTTGAACCCACAACCTTCTCATTTTGATAAGAGTGCTACCACTAAGCCAAGAAGGCAGCAATAGTGGTACAGCTAATACATGCTGTGATAACTAACCAATCTGGTGCTTGAGTAGAGAGGGGGTTAAGCCAAAATGCTATGGTGAGCAGATGAAAAGTGAACCAATATGGAAAGGATTCTGGTAAGTTCCCACCGCTTCTCAATTAGCCACTGCCAACTCATAAATCAGTTGCACTTGCAATAAAAGTTGTAGATGGAATACATAGACACAATTTAATGTAGGGATTACACTCATTTTAATAGTGTTTGCCTTGTCTACAAAAATAAAGGGGAACCAAAAGTGATAGATGTCAGAGGGCGGGGGGGGGGGGGGGGGGGGGGGGATGTGGGTGTGGCAAGATTCATCTGAAGTTCTATCTTAACAAACTGTAGGCCGTAAAACCCCAAATACTTCATTTCCCAGCTAGTCATTTACAAGTGAAGTCCCCATGCACTCTGGGGAAGTGGAGAGGGGGAGAAATTCAGATTTCCCGAGTTAATGTAATATCTTAAGACATCAAAATTGGTCAATTGGGCTTGTATTCGCTCGAGTTTAGAAGAATGAGAGGGGATCTCATTGAAACTTGTAAAATTCTAACAGGACTAGACAGACTAGATGCAGGAAGGATGTTTCCGATGGCCGGGGAGTCCAGAACCAGGGGTCACAGTCTAAGGATAAGGGGTAAGCCATTTAGGACTGAGATGAGGAGGAATTTCTTCACCCAGAGAGTGGTGAACCTGTGGAATTCTCTACCACAGAAGACAGTGGAGTCCAATTTGTTAAATATATTCAAGGAGTTAGATATATTTCTTAAGGCTAAGGGGATCAAGGGATATGGGGAGAAAGCAGGGACAGGGTACTGAATTTGGATGATCAGCCATGATCGCATTGCATGGCAGAGCAGGCTCGAGGGGCCGAATGGCCTACTCCTGCTCCTATCTTCTATGTCTAACAATGGGGGATGGTGGCATACAATTCAGATTCGTGCAAGCTATGTTGATGTGAGTAAATGCACATCACCTGAATGATAAAAGGCTATATTATAAGGTTTTTATAATCTAAACAATGGATACAACAACAACTTGCATTTATATAACACCTTTAACATTTCACAGAAGCAGTATCAAACAACATTTGACATGAGCCACATGAGATAGTAGGACAGGTAAGAGGTAGGTATTAAGGAGCTTCTTAATGGAGGAGAGAGAGGCGCGGAGAGCTTTAGGGAGGGAATTCCAGGGCTTGGGGCCTCAGCAGCTGAAGGCACAGCCGTCAATGGTGGAGCGATTAAAATCGGGGATGCGCAAGAGACCAGAATTGAAGGAGCGCAGAGATCTCGGATAGCTGTAGGGCTGGAGGAGGTTACAGAGATGGGGAGGGGTGAGGCCATAGAGGGATTTGAAAACGAGGATGAACATTTTAAAATTGAGGCACTGCCAGACCGAGAGTCAATGTAGGTCAGCGAGCACAGGGGTGATGGGTGAGCGGGACTTGGTGCGAGCACAGGGGTGATGGGTGAGCGGGACTTGGTGCGAGCACAGGGGTGATGGGTGAGCGGGACTTGGTGCGAGCACAGGGGTGATGGGTGAGCGGGACTTGGTGCGAGCACAGGGGTGATGGGTGAGCGGGACTTGGTGCGAGCACAGGGGTGATGGGTGAGCGGGACTTGGTGCGAGCACAGGGGTGATGGGTGAGCGGGACTTGGTGCGAGCACAGGGGTGATGGGTGAGCGGGACTTGGTGCGAGCACAGGGGTGATGGGTGAGCGGGACTTGGTGCGAGCACAGGGGTGATGGGTGAGCGGGACTTGGTGCGAGCACAGGGATGATGGGTGAGCGGGACTTGGTGCGAGCACAGGGGTAATGGGTGAGCGGGACTCGGTGCGAGCACAGGGGTAATGGGTGAGCGGGACTCGGTGCGAGCACAGGGGTGATGGGTGAGCGGGACTCGGTGCGAGTTAGGACACGGGCAGCTGAGTCTTGGATGAGCTCCAGTTTATGGAGGGTGGATATTCATTTGAACTGTAATATCTATACAATAACAAACTTGAGGATTGTTAGCTCAACTATTAGATACCAGCTTCGAACTCCTATTGGTTCATTCTTCAATTACAAATGAGAGAATTAATTCTGTCTATACTTGATTGCAAGGACAAATTTCTCAAGATCCTTTGTGGTATTACACCAGCATTTTGCATGCATGAGCTTTGAACATTCAAATATTTTCTGACGTGCATGCACACCTGCTGTGGTTAAAACCTTTTAACTGCAAAAAAAGATGAATTTGCATACACAGTTGAAAATTAGCTGTTCAAAGATCTTTTCGAATAGAATTTGTGTAGCACCTGCATAATTAAATTAATCTGTTGAGTGTTTTGCACTATTGAAATGTCTTTGTATAGAAGATTACTTCCGAGATGCATGGGAACTTTGGTTAAACTTCAGCCAAGAGAACAAGAGCCTCCGAGTTTTAGAATTTTAATGTTGGACTTCATGGGAGTTCCACTGCTTCACCATGTTAATGTCCCAAAGTCCTTTTCTTCCTTATTAGGAAATGGAATATTTTTCATCAGACCCTCTCTGGCACAAGCAAAACGCAGTTTGCTGCTCCCCCTACATTAGTTCATCTTGGACACATGGCACAATTTTCTTTTGTTTAATGTGTGACTTTCTGGTGGTATTCAGGCAGGTGAAGTTGAGAGGAGATCTGTCGCATCTGATCACTGCCCACTTTTTTTTGCACGCCTGGATTTCCAGTGTCACTGCTGCACGTGGAGGCAGATGTGGAGGCAGATGGGTCTTCTGTTCCAATTGTTTCGTGCAATTTGTGAGGCACAGCTGGAGGGGGAAGAAGGAAGAGAGGTTGATTGGAAAAAAAGTTCACATGCTACTTTGAAGAGAAATAGTGAGAGGAGGATGTCAGGATCTAATTTACTAACCGATAATGTTGGTGCGACGTGATGAGATGGATGAGAAGCAGTTAATGTCCTAATGAAGCAATAACTAGCTCCTGATCTCCAACACCCCACCCCCCCCCCCCTTCTCTGACTTCCTCTAGTGCCTCATTGTGCAAGCGTTTCAAAGCTTCCTCCTTTTAAGGGATGAGAGGGTACAGATTTGGGAGTCCACCGCCTGTGGCTCAATTCACTCTGACGTTATGGACTGTTTAATCCTTTTTTTAAATGACCTCCAGCTGGCATGAGATGCAGTAAAACCCAGATGTTCGCATGTATACCATAATGGGGGTGATAACCGGTATGAACCAAATCAATTGCATACCAAGTAAAGTTTTCAGTGAGGCGGAAACCGGTAATGATGTAAGTGAAGAAATACCTGCAAGGTTGAGGGTATAAAGGGCCTTATGGTATCTCTCGGGCATTGATGGTGAACTATGGAAGTGCTTCAACACCTTGAGGCGTAGATGATAAATTGAGTGCATTCTTGGAAGGTTGTGATTGTCTGCACTTAGCAAATTGGTCTGGTTACAAAAATTCTTGCGGTATTGCATTGCTGTGCTTAGGACTTGATTGGCCTAATTTAATTTTGAAACTGGATCCCAAGAAGTCGAGATAGTCGCACCACTTTTTTATTGGGATTGAAATTATTTTGAGACTTGTATGGAAGATAGATGAATGACGATATATTATCCGATCTGGTTGCCTAGCATTGGTGGAAACACTGTTAAAACTGAATGCACATTGTAGAAAGAAGCATTAAGGTAGCACAGTAGAGCGCCATGATACATTGATGGAGGTATTGAGTCTCAATCGTGCAGTGTTCGAAGGCTGATGATCATCACTCCTGAAGAGAAGGAATATCCCTCACTGGGTGCTGTCATGTGTCTCTTTGATTTGACTTGGATGTCTCTGAGCAAAAATTTCCCACGAAAGTCCAGGAGTCATGGGAGAGAGAACTAGTGTCAAACTTGAGGGAGGGGATTTGACCGACACGCCATCGAACTTTGGATTAGGCTGGATGCAGGAGATGTTTTTGAATGATGGGATTGTTCTCATAGGTTACATGAAAATGGTGCTTGCCAGTGGGGCATATGCTGTAAGTTTTTGAGAACTGTAGTGTGTTCTCAACATGTTTTGCTTGCTATGATATTCTGATTTAAGGTGTATTATAATGTATTTTTCTATATGCGTATATATGGAATATACATTGTTAAAGTTGTATAGAACAATCGAAATAAAATTCTACTGGAGTGCTTAGGCATGCTTATTTTATGGTTCAACAGTCATAAATCTGAAACTGGTATGCTGTAATATTACAGTAATAGCACTTGAGAGCAGTGAGATTAACCTTTTAAAAAGTTAAGGATGGTTTATTACCCAGATATTTTCTGTTGAGTGATTGTGCTGTATTGCATATGCTTCATTGCCTGCACACTACAAGACATCAACAATACAGCACTTCCTTCGAGATATGAACTACCATAAAAATCAATGTAGGCCAGAGAAACTTCAATTATCATCTTGCTTCAGTTCAAAACCAATAATGTCTGGCAATGATTTGTTTCATCTGCCATAATAGCATGTCATTACTGATCTAATAATACAAGACATGAATACTTTATAAGGTACTTGGAGAAAGTGGCTCACAACTACAGCATGAGTCCAATGTTCAGAACTGGACATGTCTGCAAATATACATGGTACCAATCGTATTTCTGATCCATTGTCAAGACTTCTTCCCTGCCATATAACTGTTTCCATAACTAGATATCATATTGTGAATTACTAGATTAATGACAAGTAAAATATCAATTACGATGAATCACCATTAATAATCCACTTTTTTTTACTATAGATATCATGAATACTATTCATATTTGTTACATTTTCAACTTTACTCCAATGTGTCATTTAAAGATTTACAGTTGTTATATGGTATTTTATTTTCTTTCCCTATTTTCCCTCCAGAAGTCTCCACATGCCACTCTGCAGAATGGCACTTGAAGAGTGTAAGGGACAAGGTATGACTGGCTTTTTAATTTTCTCTTCCATCCACTTGGAGATTATTGAGACTGGGAACTTGACCTATGGGGAAACATAAGTCTGAACAAGTCCCATACTCTGCTTTTTATTTCCCCCTTCTTCTCCTACCCTCCAATCCCCAACGGAAGGGTGGGTAGGTGACCGCTTCATTGTCTTCTGCTGATAGTACCATGCAAAGATTCATCAGGATGATCATGAATGTAATATAGATTGATTTGGCCTCTGTGGTTTTGTTTCCCCCGCCCCATATGGTAAATTTGGTGTCTTTCTCCAATGTTCTGGCAGAGATTGGGGGCCTGCCACTTGGAGAATTTTGAACAAAATATCCTGCACTATCATTGCATAGCACAGCATGTTAAAGCTTCATATTGTCAGACTGTCCAGAGATGTAACATTTCTAAATGGATTGTCACTATACAGTACCCAATAATCAATAAAAAAACATTATAGCAGAAAATGTATAAATCAATGGCAGTCCTTCACTAATAATCGAACATACTACAGTAAAGCGAGATACTACTACGTTTATTAACTTTTTATTCTTTCAACTGGTGTTCGTTTACATTGTTTTTGGTCGATAACATTTGTTAGCAGAGGTATTTGACTTTCATTAGGACTTTGTTCTATCAAATCTTTATGGTTCTGAGAAATATTCTTCTCCCTGTTGATTGCCAAACCAATTTTGACTACCAGTTTTCTCACTTCTCAGCAAGAGGAAATGAGATTGCTATGGAGGTGCGCTTATTGTCCATTCATCATAATAGTGTAAGTGTTCTATTGAGACTTTGAACTTGCTAGCTTTAATGGAGGATTTTCACGACTGTTATGAATACCACTTGCATATCAACCATCTGCATTTGATGCTGACGTTGTTTGGGTGCGCTCTCCATGGTCATGGACAAAAATCAGCTTAGACTGGGCTCCTCGTCCACCACCTCCCAAATTCCGCTCTGGGGTTCCTACCACCTGTTGCTGTGCTAAGAGGTTGAACACCGCTGCAGACTGTGGGTAGGAATTCTCGTGGGATCAGGAATTCTGACCCAAAGTGTGCAGCGATGTCCTATTGAATTGGGAAGTGATGGACGAAGTGCAGCGATGTTGAATTTCTTGTAGGAGCTCCCGAGTGGCACTGAGGGGAGAAGCTGGGAGCAATAGTGCGGGGAACAGGGGGGAGAGGGAAGAGGGTCCAGTATTGGCTTGGAGGAGTTTTAGGGAAGAGCAGTGCCAGTGGGGAACTGGGTGGCGCAGTGGGTGCAACACTGGCCTTTGTACCTCCGAGATCTGGATTCAAATCAACCCAGATTGGGTTTTTCTTCTGCCCCCTCCCCAGTGCTGCTCTGTACACTGGGAATTCTTGAGATCTGGAATTCCCACCCAAAGTCTGAAATATTTTAGGCAACTTCAATCCAGTTTCTACTGGGCATGGGCTTGCCGCACAAAGCTGCCCCCAGTGACACGAGATAACTGGTATGGAAAATAAAATAAAAACCTGTCACATGGGTGCAGCAGGAGTGGCTTTTCTTTAGTTTGAGGCTAGGGCATGTTGTTGGGGGCAGAGTATAGAGAATCCCCAGAGGTGAAGTGGCAGCCCACCACCTAATTTTACTGTTTTCCCCCCCCCCCATTTTTTAATAAAAAATAAAAATAATCTGTTCAACTCTGCTGGAAAAAGTTGAACAATTCAGCACAAAACGCTCTTTCCTTGGTTGACAGACCATCAGCTGTACAGGTAGTTTTACAACCAGCTAGGGCCAGCAAACTCGCCCTCTAGTGGAAATCAATGAATTTTTTTTTTAATTGACATGGTGCAATTTTGCTATTGCTGTAAAATGGTTGTTTTGTATAATCCCAATGTTCTGAGTCGACTTTGCAGAACGCAAGCCCAGCAGATTTTGCAATGGACGTCACGGGGGGGGGAGGGGGCGACGATCAGATTGTGCGCAGAATGTGGCAAACTTGTCTGATTTTTTGATGCGCATGCCGCTGTGTTGGAGGGAGGGAAGGAGGGAGGGGGTGTGTGTGTGTGTTTGATTTATTGACAGCAGCGGCACTGCAAACAGCAGCGTGACCTTGGGCGAGCCTGGGGCAGGTGGAACTCGAGCAGCTGCTTGTCAGCGAGCAGCTGCCAGGTCATGTGACCGCCAGCCGTGGCCACGCCCCCCTCCCCCGGGGGCTGGGCGCTGACGTCAGGGCGGGTGGCTGGTCCGCTCGAGCCGAGCAGAGTTGAGTCCCGGAGCGCGAGGGAGCCCCAGTCAGCTGGTGACCGGTGCGGCAGGAGCAGGACAACTCTCAGCCATGGAGGAGGACGACAACTACGGTCAGTGCCACAATCCGTGCAGATTAGATGGGGCGTGTGCAATCGAGATGGGCAAGGTTGCACACTGGATTGCGGGCTGCAAAAACTGGATTGCACCTTTTTTATCTCCCCACCCACCCCAGTTCTTGCTCAGTGGGGCGGGGAAGCCCCCCTCCCCGCGCTGTAACAATGTTGCAGTGTAAAAGGGGAAATCCCGTCCCGCTCCCTCATCCTGGGAGCTGCAGTGTCCAGTCCCCACACCACGCTGCCTCCAACCACGCTTCACTGGACACACATGCAACTCCCTTCAATTTAACACGTGACAGTCAGTGGCAGAGACTTTGAAAACTTGTCTCTGTATTTTTAATCAGTACTTTTTTTGCAGATGTTATTGTCATGGCGATACCCTCTGCTGCGTAAATAAATGCCTGTCACGAAGTCTGGTGCGAGGAGGGGAGTCCAGAAATGTATTTTTTTTCCCCAATGTTATTTTTCGTAGTAACCCCAAGAAAAGCACCGTCGCACAATTACATGGAATTCAGTGACCAGCAACTCGTGGAACATGTGTTCGGTGCAAACTTTTGCTTTCTCTCAAGTGGTCTGAATAACTGTTGGCAGTGAGTGTGCTGCAAAGCAGTGGGGCAGACAACGGTCGCCAGTGACATCTAGCCATGAGCGTCAACTTCGAGTGATTATAAAATCATTATCCCAAGGTTCTGTTCTAGCTGTCAAGGAGCATGTCACGTACTCCTGTCTACTGCTGATAATTTGAATTAGCATTTTGCACAAAAAACTGAATTATCCAATAATTTGAACTAAGGAATGTAAATGATGCAGCAATGTGTAAATTTAGTGCTAAAATTTTGAATTATAGGGTAATTTTAGAGTACATTGTGCATAATGTTCTATTCCATTTTGGTTATATATTTTTTCAGGTTGAGCAAGCTTTTGCCATATGTTTTGCTACTAAAATCATGTTTTGCAGTCTGGTTTATTTCCCCTCTTGAGTTATGTTTTATTACCATACTGGAACTGTGCTTATATTTCCAATCTTCTGTTGTTGCTCAGTTTTGTTGAGGTGCTGAGAAGTGGTGTCGCAGAGGTAGATAAGGTGACAAGTCTTGTCCAGGTTCAGTGCATCAAGTGGCGAGAAGAGAATGTGAGACGGCCTTTTTGTTAATATGTTAACAGGATTTTCAACATCCTACATAATCTGTGTTGTGACTGTAACACACACGAGGGGTCAAGGTGATGTCATTTGAGTGGTTCATGAAAGTGAAACTGAGATGTGCACCTGAGATTGGGCTTATTGGTGATGCCATCCATAGCAAATTAGACGGTTGGTGTTCATTGTTCACTCATTGTACACGAGTGAACCTAATGTACCAGAGGACTGCTGAGATCTGTGGGATCATACCCAAGTGAAAGCACGTTCATGAAATTGGGAAAGAAAATTGGAGGGGGAAGATCTTCCTAAAGCTTCTCAGCCCCGCCAACACCCTTTATGGTTCTCGTGTTTTGCTGTGCGGCTTGCATCACAAAGCAGGAAGAAGAGGGAGATCCATTTTGTAAGAGTGACCGCTTGCAGGAAGAGAGTTTTTTAGGTGTTGCAACACTTCAGTATATTATCGTTCAGGAAACTGACTAGTCCATGTTTCATATTTTTTTTTTAACACTTTTTAAAAATCTTGTGCAATAATCAGAACTATTCCTGTTTGACTATAACCTGTGAATACATATTGTAAAATGATCCTTTTACTCAGTTTGCGTAACTCATTTATTAATTATATGTGTCGTGCTTGTATTTTGTGACCAAAGGAAAAGTGCGCCTCAGTTTTTGGTGAAACTTCAGTTCGCCATTCTGGATCTTGGGTCACCAAGTACGCAAGAGGGCAAGCAATTTGAGGACACCCCTGTGGGTTTGCTCCTGGACCTGGCCAAAACCATCATTCATGGGTCCATGATGCGTAGGATACACAGGGAAGGTCGTTCTGCCTGCTTGTCTCTCTTCCACGGCCTTGTGGATGCCTTGGTGGCCCTGGAGAGGGATCATGTGGTGTCCACCAGTAGCTTGAGGCCTTCCGTGACTGATGGGCACTGCAGGACATTAACCGTATCATTGATAAGGAAAACATGATTACGATTTGCATCTATTTTAATTTGTCCATTTCTTGGTTTGATTGGGGCATCTGTAATTGTATATTAGTGATGCCTTTCTCTTGAGGGAGGCACTTATAGTGCTGTCTTTGTCATGGTGGCACTGGGTGCCCAGTGTCACCCTATTGGTCCTAATCAAAATAGTCCTACTAGCGTCACAGAAAAGGGGCAACAGGACTTTTCAATGGAATGTATTGGCAGCCCATAGCAAATAGCCTTCAAAGTCTCTGAATTATGACTTGATTGCAGCTTGTATGTTTGGTTATGGAGTTGAGTTATAAATTGCAAAACTTTAGAGTTCAGTTTGGTTTATACACCAGTCCTGTTTAGTTTGGAAGTGATGGATGAAGTGCACTTTGCCAGACTTGACCGGCCTCAAAAGTGTGGGGTTAAATGTTTCAGAGGAACATGTTCAACAAGCCCATGCTTTTTCCATTGATTAGCAAGCCCATCTATAGGATACAGTGAAAAAATATTGGGTGGATGGTAGACTGAAAAGATGTTCAATTTAGAGTCCCTCAGCAGCAATTTTCCCAGGAACCTTTATTGGCATTGTAAAAAAGAATGTGTAATACTTCAAGACAAGAGTATAGTTATTGTGCCTGTATTAGCTGAAAGGGTAGTTAAAAAAACAGATTTTTTAAACATCTATTTCCATGATTGGTTATATATTTTCATTTGATATAGAAGGTTGTAATTAAAGGGAATGTGTATTGTACTGAATTGCCATAATGCTAATTGTCACAAAATCAAGTATCTATTTATTTGGTATCATTGACCTTAGTTGCTGTGTTTTGTATTTTTAAAGCACTAGCTAGAAGCAGCCTAATAATAGATACTATGTGTAAAACTACTTCTGTGACCATGAAGTTCCTGTCTCGGGTCATTTATGAATGGGGGGTTCAGCCCAAAGCCTGTTCATGGTGTCAGTAGAGTGAAACACCTCATCACAGTATGGTAGTTCTAGGCAAAAAGTTCTGCTATAGGCTGCCTCTAACTCTCCGTTTTAAAGCATAAAGTGATGATGAAGAAGAATGAGAGACTCTAACGCACAAGTTACTGACTGTCCGATTAGAATATTATTGCCATTTATGTTGCAAAGGATTGATTGTACATCAGCACCAGTGGCCAATTCAAACCCAGCCCAATTTTCTGCTGTCAGTACATCATCGTGAGAATAGTTTTGAGTGTCATGTTTTAATTTTTAAAAGGATAGTAAAATTTGCATAAAGAATCTGTTCCTGTAAGCTCAAAAAAATTCTTTCTTGTACTGGTGACTAATTTTTCAGCCTGAGTGTTGGGGAGGGAATGGCCTTCACGTTCCCAATCTTTTCTACTCTGCTATAGCTTGTCTACAGTCCCACTGCTCCTCTTCCTATCCAGCGTGGCTGCTGTGTAGGGACCATCTGAATAAATAGAGTTTGGAAAGTAATGGTTTATTTCTTCAGTCGTTCCCACTGCAGCAGTGAATATGGGCAAGGAGAGGGTTCCTGGATAAATGGCATCACCTGCATAAGGCTAGAAGGCGTGGGCTTTTTTTCTTTCCAGGATGAGATGTTAAACCAAGGCTCTGCCTGCCTCTCAGATGGATGTAGAAGACCAGGGGAGTGCTCCCCAGTGTCCTGGCCAATATTTATCCCTCAACCGACATCACGGAAAAAACAGTTTATCTGGTCATGACCACATTGCTGTTCGTGGGACCTTGCTGTGTGCAAATTGGCTACCGCGTTTCTTCTATTACAACAGTGACTGCACTTCAAAAAATATTTCATTGGCTGTAAAGTGCTTTGGGATGTCCTGAGGTCATGAAAAATGCTGTATAAATGCAAGCTTTTTTTAAAAAAACCTGTGCAACAAGTTAGTATGGGTTTCAGATGAAATTAACTCCAGGGTGTGTGTGTGTTCTCGTGCAAATGTTAATACATTCCTGGAGACCCCTTATTTTAATTTCCAAAGGACTGTGTGAGCTACCAAAGGGAGCCTGTTCTATAATTGCAGAAAATGTCTTTATTAGTATACTAACCCATTACCTCGGGACCCCCTGGGATCTCCTAATGGACCCCGTGAGGTTTAGTGACCCTAGTTTGAAAAGCTGTGCTCTACATTATAAATTATTTAATGTAAACAGAATAACTTGAAAGGAACTATGAAAACAATGTTTTCAGCTCATTCAGTGCACACTTGAAAACTGGAATGATCAACTGGTTACGGTCAACACTGAGTGGCATGTTGTTTTGCTGCAAAGCAAGTTGAGAGGAGTTTGGGTTGAAAGATCCTGATACAGACAAGATGCAACTACAGCTATATGCAATAACTTGCATCGTGGAAGGTTTTCCAGAGCCATCATATCTAATGATCAGATAACGTAGATCATAATCATTGTGATATTTTTCTCTTGCTATCTAAAGGCGGATTAAAGCTCCTTTTACATTCACGGTATGGAACTCTTTGCTCTTGTACCTGTAATGAGATGAGAACTATTGCCATTTATATTTTGTTCACACCAGTGAAGCTCTGATAATCTGATGCACAATTGCAGAAACAAGAATTATAAAGTTTATGTCGTACATTATTAGCTGCTAAGTAAAGTGAACATTATTCTGGTGGGATAATGGCAGAAATATCCTGTGATCTGGCCTAATTGCATTTTAGATTTGGCCCACGAGTTTTGTTGCTGCAGGTATTGTGAAGTGTTTACAAACTCGCATGCACATGGGGTTCTTTAAATGTTATCTACAACATGCACAGTTGAAATGAAATGGTTCATTTGCAGTCTAGTGGTTTTGAGAAAGTTGTAACTGATTACCTTTACTTGTTCAATGTAAATGAAGATCATACCAAGGAAAATCGTTATAAAATGTTTTCTGTTTGTAACAAGTTAACTCTGGCATGGTGCTTACAAATATTGGCTTGCAGGTGTGAATCTGATGAGCATGTCAATATTTTACTACAGTTTTTGTACTTTCAGGAAGGATGAGGGAAGTGTGGGTTTTTTTTAAAGATAAGAGTTCAACTCAACATATATAAATGGAAAAAGGTGTGTGTGTGTGAGTTGCAAATGCTATGAATTCTGCTATTGGTAAAACGACTACCAACATTTTACAAAAAAGTCAGTGCTAAGAATAATTCCATTATCATATAAGAGAACAATGATTCCAGAATCTTTTTATGACTGGTGTTGAATATCCTGTGATGTGAATTGCTGTCTGCTTATGAGTGGATGGTGCTGCTGCCAGTCATTGAGCTTTTCTGGTTTGGTTGCAATGATGTTTGTCCTGCAGCTTGTGCATGATTGTAGTGTCTGTCTGTGGGCAGCCTAATGCTGAGCACTGAGGGAAAAGCTACCTCTTATTGTGCAGGTGCATGTGCCTTTTTAGAACACTGATTCAGTGTGTAGTTTGACAAACCTCCATTTTAAAACAAAATTATTTTTACATAAGGCTCAATATTTACTACTACTTGAAACAATGTATAATTCTTTTAAGGTTTGCTTTTGGGCACTTTTTTTTGTAGGATGGAATATTTCAGTCATTTTGGGGGTAATTTGAACCTAACTCACTGGGCGGGAAACCCATGGGATCAGGTGGAAAGCAGGTTTTACACCCTGCCCAATATTACACACTATTGGCTTCAATGGCGAGTAAAATGGGGGGGGGGTGGGGGAGGAGGTGTAAAACTAGTGTTGCACCCAATCCCGTCAGTTTCCCGATGGGCGGGTTAGGTTAAAATTGTCCCCAGTCTGTTTCTTTGCTTCCATCTGGAAATAAATGAAGTGGTGGCTTTTAACAGTTACAGTTCTAAATTGTGAAGCTAATCCTGAATTACTGTTTTCATTTCAAGCAGTAACAAATTTAACATTAAAGTATTTTCAGTTCAGATAAGTGTCTTGTTAACAGACTATCGCCGAAGTGTTGCTTTGTCATCTTGCAAATTTTTGCACGTGATTAGTTACTGCCCTCAGGGTTAAGTACATTTAGTAGAGCTCAGGTTAAGTTGTGTGTGATCACCAAAGGACTGGATTAGATGGCCTGACTGTCTTTTTTCTTGTCCTTGAGTTTCTTGTTATAGAAATGTAATGTAGGTACTTAAATCTAGCATTAAATTTATTGTATGATTTAAAAATGCTACATTTCTCACTGTGACCATGTAATACAATATAACTTTATTAATTTATAAATTGTTTTGCAGTATGTATTTTTTTTGCAAGTTATTTTTTCCCCCTCTCTTACTTTTATGTCCTGCGCCATTAACCAAGTGAGAAGTGAACATATTTCTTGGCCTCTTCCAAGACCAGTCTTTAACTAGTCAGTAGGGTGTGTCCAAGAGGGGTTCGACACAAGCTTGCCCCTCCACTCTTTATTACCTAGTTGAGATGTGGTGCTCTTGGCAAGTACCAATCTTAGCTGGCAATAAAGGGTGAAGGGGAATAATAATGCCAAGAAAATAGATTGGATGTCTGTTGATCACTCATTTCCCCTGTACTTTCCTTCAAGTATAATGTTGCAATGAGCTAGGAATGCATTTTGCAGGCTAACTTTGGCACTTATTTCCATTGTTTGCACGGGGACAAGGCCATTTCATGTCATCAACCTTTGGAAAATTATGATATCATTCTCCTGAAAAGCATTTAAAAATGCTGATGAAGCTTGTAAATTGGGAAAGCTTTGGGACTTGGGGTAGATTGCTGAAGGACCATTTTGGGCTCTGCCTTATGTTGCCAATCCATCCTACATTACCAAACTGTGTCTCAATAATGCTTTGTTCATTAATGTTTTGTGACTGATGTAGATCTAATTCATACTCCACTACTGTAATTCCACTAACTACAGCAAGGGATGCTGCTGGACTGGTATAAATTAATACATCACAAGTAAAAATGAAACACTCCTTTCTCTTATTGGCATGACTTACGGACTAGAGTATATTTCAGAACCACTTGCTGGATAATAGATTTCAGACATTCTTACTGTAGGCCTGTTGCATGTTCTTGGCCATGTGTCTTGGCTATAGTGCATTCATTTATTTTAAAATATGCAGTTTCTTTATGTAAATAAAGTATCTTATTCCCTTTCTGCTTCTGATCCATAGAGATCTGATGTGCAATGATAGTATATCTTAAGTGTACATATTTGTTTTTTTGAAGTACAACAGTACTCCATTGCTGTCACTGTTCTCTGTATAGTAGTGGTGTGGTGCAATCTTATTTTAAGCAATAGCCTTGTATACCCGGTTAATTTGCAAGTGTTTTGCTCATACTAAAATAAGACTTCTAATTAATGAGTGTTGAAATATAAAGTAACGCTTAACTCAACAGTTGAGCTCTACAAGGAAGAACACCACCTGTTAAATCTGCCTTTTAGTCAGGGTTGGATATTGTCAGTACAGATAGCTGACAATGTGCAGCCATTTCTGTTCTGCTTTGATGATGTCCCACATAACTAACCTATGCAGCTGACTTCCTGTGATGAAATTGTAATTCTATCAACCATGATGTTGGCTTCATTGTCAGCCTGTTGGGTCATGAGGAATACAGACCAGGAATGTCAGGTTCAAGCCTTGATCTGTGCTGAGCTGGTCTATCTTAAATGGGATGGCAGTGCCTTAAGTTTGACCCAGCTTTGCAAGGAGAAGAGAATGGGGGTGAAAAAAGGACACCGAGTAAAGGTTGCCGTTCCAGATTGCTATATCCAGTCATTCCTAGCTGGCAATGTACATGTGTGAATGCGGGGGCAGGAGAGGATGAGGCTCAGCTGTGATGCCCTCATGATTGAATAATCCAACACTCGCTGTTCAGGCTCATATGAAAAATAACATGGGTAAAGGAAGATGGGTGTCCTCTATGGAAATGGCACCTTCAGGACAGAAGGAAAGACAATGAGAGAAAATTGAATAACAACAAATCAACTGTAGCGCCAGAGAGAGGGTTGACCTATTGTCCCAAAATAAAACAGATTTTTGTACTTTCATCTGAAGATTTAAATTTTTGAGGTGTTTGAACTAATAGGCAAATTTCAGTACTTTTTTTTGTAGTGGTTCTTCACCTGTTAACTAGAAACTCCATGCAGTTAGTACAGCAAATATTGTGACTAATCTTTTAAGTGTTCTGCATTTAGCGTTTCCTTATAGCTGCTCTAATGTAAATTTATTAAAATACTGAATTCCATCTGGCAATTAACAGAAAATGAACACCGGTATTGCTGGTTCTCGCACGTCTAACCTAGCTGTTCTTCGATAGGTTATACATGTGCTGCCGTAGTTCGGATGAGATTTCCCTCCCGCCCCCCCCCCCCCCACCCCCAAAAAAAGCTAATTGCTGTTGAAATGGATTAAAGGACAGACACCTTCTCCGTCCTGTTAGCCTATTTATACTGCAGAGGGAACACATTAACAGGAGGCAGAAAAATATGGTGGTGGCCATTTATTTTTTGGTTGCCGCTGCCATATTTTTCTTCCCCCCCCCCCCTGTTGATGCTTATCCCTGAAGTATAACTAGACGAACAGGATGGAGAAAGTTTGAGGTCATGCCCATGGCTGGTGTGTGCTTTGGTGGGGATGGTTTACACAGACACAATCTGGAGTAGTACAAACACAAAAATACAGTCTCTATAAATAGAAAAGACAAGTTGATGCTTCAGGTATATACTCTCCTTGTATTTTCTCTGCTTCAAATTTCCAGCATTTGCTGTTCCCCCCCCCCCCCCCTTTTATTTATGTAATTGGACTGGAGCCATATTGGATTCTTTTAAGAGTTTGTGGTAAAATGACACCTTCAGCACTTTAATTCCTGCTCACTTCTGCTTTCCCCAAGACGAACATCATTTTCCATGAACTGCGCAGAATAGAAACTTTAATCTTCATATTGGAGGGAGCTTTTATGAGGCTGAGTCAAAGCAGTTCAGTCTTTGCAGGGATCTATTGGAGCTCTTTATTTTTATTTGAGAGGTTCCAGTAATCTCGGGGATCTGGTTCCCTCCAAACTATTGTTACTTTGAAAGAAATATTCCCCTGATGTATCGTGTCAGCTGAGCCGGTTAAGTTTTTATTGAAGAAATGTTTCCATTGTCAATTGTTTCTGCCGGCCATGTCGTCTTACAGGGTTAGCCGAAGCAGCTGTGTAAAACAGAAGAGAAATATGGAAGGCAAATTTGTGGTTTACAACCTGAGACTGACAAAATACATGTCTCCGCTCAAGGCATGCAGGATGTTGCCTCGAACTTGGCAGTAAAACAACCTAGCTCATTAAGATGGCCACCGTAGTAATTGCTGTTACACGAATGCCCTAAAGTCCAATATAACATGCATGCACAAGGAACATTTATGTGTGGTACTGTTGTGAAAGCTGGGCCGTGACCACAGTCAAACCAAATCATTTAGTTAACTGGGGGGAACATTGCCTTGTTTCGTTTTGATGCAAAACTGTAATAAATCATTCCATTCTCCACATACTTTTTGTTTAAAATAAAAAATAAACTTTTCAACATAATAATGAAGTACTAGTTTTCATTCGGATTACTCTTATTTGGTGAGCATGTGCAGGCAGCAAGAAATGTTTCATGTTGCAATGCGAGTGTCATTGCAACGTGTTTTGGAACCTTTCAAGTGTAGGCTCGTAGTCTGATGTGTGTGGCACTGACATTTATCACATGGAAACTAGTTTTTAAAATCTATCTTTTACTGTCGTATACTGACAGAAGTAGCAACAGGGCACCAAAATACTACTGATAAAACTGGAAACCTGAAACAAAAACAGCATTTCTGTGACCTGTTTTTCCAAGGTTTCTGTTATTTTATTAAATACTACTTGCATGAATGCAGAAGTGTGTGCTCCCTTTGCCCTAACCCAAATGTCTAATTGAGTTTTATTACCTAATAAATGGTTCTTGTAATCAAAAAAAATATGTAGCTCATTCACTGCTCTTTGATCAATGAAAACAATGAACCTTGTGCAGTCATCAAATATGTAAATTTCAATAATTTGAGCATTTTGCAGCAAACTGACTTTTCCCCACAATGTGCAAAATTAGTTCTACAATGAACCTGGAGTTTGAGCCAGTTCTGTATTGGAATATGGAGAGGACCAAAACATGATGTTGGAAAGAGCTCTTTGATCATGCCAGTGTTCTATTCAAGAGAAAAATCTAAATCTACTTGCAGAAGCACTGTACGGTTAGGGAGTTTAATCTTACTGAACCATTTATTATTGCTGTGGGATTATGCCAAACAATCAATCTTGAGGATACAAGAGTTTTTTGCCACTCTTTCTGAGATGGTGGTATTTTTTTTCCTATGACCTTGAGGAGGACTAATTTGCAGGGTTATGGTGAAAAAGCTGGGGTGTGGGACTGATTGGGCAGCTCTTTCAAAGAGCCCCCTTCTGTGCTGTAGACCAGTTGTGTTGTAACACATCGGCATAAAAGTGTTGTGTGTCTGAGACTTGAAGCGTTTCACCCGACTGCCTGAAGTATATTCATAAAAGAGCAACACTTTGCAAATGAAAGTGAACCTACGAATGCACAAGTAGCATCTTAAAGTAAAAGCAAATGCCCTCGAATTCATCTGGGGTGTGCGATTTACAGCAGTTGGACTTTGAGGCCTTAAAGGGACCAACAGACCAGGTAAAACTACACTGCAGCCTGTCAGTGGAATTTTACATTGTACGTTGCATGGTATAACACCTCATCATATAAAGCCAATCGACCCTGCTGTGAGCAATGCCATTGGAAAACTGCTTGGAAGTGCAGGGAGTCGCAAAGAACCCAAAGAGGTCTGCTATTGCACGAAGGAGGCTCAAATGCTTTTAAGAAAATTGGCTTTGGGGTATAGATGTACATGCACTCCATTATTTTGCCGCTGAGCTATTAAATAGGGAACCATTTGGCAACTAAAGAGATAATAGCTGTGCTTAAAAGCCATTTGGTGCATATTCAAAATAAATGACTGTATACATTTTTAATGCAAAAAGCCATTGAGCGTTTACGTATTCCCATTCCAAAAAAAATTGAAGCCATCCAAGGTCTTTTTTCGGATTAACCATTAACCAGGTAAAGCATATATACACACACAAGAGCAACAACATGATGCTGCTACTGCATGCTTAAATTTGCTAGAGTTATTTCTGTGTTCAGTGCACAGAACAACTGTGTGTTAGCTTGTGTCTCCCGAGGTTATGGGTTCAAGCCCCCTTTCAGAAGTTGAGCACATGATCTAGGATGACGTTTTGATGCACCACTGAGGAAGGGCTGTTTTGTCAGAGGGGCAATTCTTGGAGGAGACGTTAAGTCGAGACTCCATCTGCCTGTTCAGGTCAGTGTTTAAAGACCCAGTGGCACTAAAGCGAAGAAGTGCAGGGAGTCCTTCTGGTGACCTGACCAATATTTTTCCCTCAAACCGCACCAAAAGAGTCTAATTAACTGGCCATTCATTTCATTGCTATTTTGGGAACTTGCTAACTATGTTCTCCTTGGAACAGAGAAGGTTCAGGGGAGATTTGATAGAGGTGTTCAAAATCATGAGGGGTCTAGACAGAGTAGAGAGAAACTGTTCCCATTGGTGGAAGGGTCGAGAACCAGAAGACACAGATTTAGAAACATAGAAACATAGAAGATAGGAGCAGGAGTAGGCCATTCGGCCCCTTGAGCCTGCTCCGCCATTCGATGAGATCATGGCTGATCATCCAAACTCCGTACCCTGTACCTGCCTTCTCCCCATATCCCTTGATACCTTTAGCTTTAAGAAATATATCTAACTCATTCTTGAATATATTAATGACTTGGCCTCAACTACCTTCTGTGGTAGAGAATTCCACAGGTTCACCACTCTCTGGGTGAAGAAACTCCTCCTCATTTCTGTCCTAAATGGCTTACCCCCTATCCTTAGATTATGACCCCTGGTTCTGGACTCTCCGACCATCGGGAACATTCTTCCTGCATCTAGTTTGTCCAGACCTGTCAGAATTTTATATGTTTCGATGAGATCCCCTCTCATTCTTCTATACTCCAGCGAGTATAAGCCCAATCGACCCAATCTCTCCTCATATGTCATTCCTGCTATCCCAGGTATCAGCCTTGTGAATCTTCGCTGAACTCCTTCCATGGCAAGAACATCCTTCCTCAGATAAGGCGACCAAAACTGCACACAGTACTCAAGGTGTGGTATCACCAAGGCCCTGTACAACTGCAGCAGGACATCCCTGTTCCTATACTCAAACCCTTTCGCTATGAAGGCCAACATACCATTTGCCTTCTTCACCGCCTGCTGCACCTGCATGCTTACTTTCAGCGACTGGTGCACAAGGACACCCAGGTCTCGTTGCACTTCCCCTTCTCCCAATCTATTGCCATTCAGATAATAGTCTGCCTTTCTGTTTTTGACACCAAAGTGGATAACCTCGCACTTATCCACGTTATATTGCATCTGCCACGCTTCTGCCCACTCACCCAACCTGTCCAAATCATCCTGGAGTTTCTCGGTATCCTCCTCGCAGCACACACTCCCACCCAGCTTTGTGTCATCTGCAAACTTGGAGATTTTAAATTTGTTCCTTTATCTAGATCATTAATGTATATTGTGAATAGCTGGGGTCCAAGGACCGATCCCTGCGGTATCCCACTAGTCACTGCTTGCCACTCGGAAAAAGACCCATTAATTCCTACTCTTTGCTTTCTGTCCGCCAACCAGTTCTCTATCCAAGTCAATACCTTGCCCCCAATCCCATGTGCCTTAACTTTACACGCTAATCTCTTATGCGGGACCTTATCGAAAGCCTTTTGAAAGTCCAAATACACCACATCTACTGGTTCTCCCTTATCTATTTTCCCAGTTACATCCTCAAAAAATTCCAGTAGATTAGTCAAGCACGATTTACCTTTTGTAAATCCATGTTGACTTTGTCCGATCCTGTCACTGTTTTTCAAGTGCTCAGCTATTACATCCTTTATAATGGACTCTAGCAATTTCCCCACTACCAATGTCAGGCTTACCGGTCTGTAATTCCCCGCTTTCTCTCTACCACCCTTTTTGAATAGTGGGGTAACATTAGCTACCCTCCAATCCATGGGTACAGTTCCAGATTCCATCGAATGTTGGAAGATGATCAGCAATGCATCTACTTTTTCTAGGGCCACTTCCTTAAGTACCCTAGGATGTAGATTATCAGGCCCTGGGGATTTATCGGCCTTCAATCCCGTCAATTTCCCTAACACCATTTCCCTGCAAATACTGATTTCTTTCAGTTCCTCCCTTTCATCAGACGCTATGTTCTCCAACATCTCTGGGAGGTTATTTGTGTCCTCTTTTGTGAAGACAGAACCAAAATATGCATTTAATTGGTCTGCCATTTCTTTGTTCCCCATTATAACTTCCCCCGCTTCTGACTGCAAGGGACCTACACTTGATTTCACTAATCTTTTTCTCTTCACATATCTATAAAAGCTCTTACAGTCAGTTTTTATGTTCCCAGCAAGCTTACTTTCATATTCTATTTTCCCCTTCTTAATTAATCCCTTTGTCCTCCTTTGTTGAATCCTAAACTGCTCCCAATCCTCATGGGTTACTGCTTTTTCTGGCCAATTTATATGCCCTCTCCTTGGATCTTATGCTATCCCTAATTTCCCTTGTTAGCCACGGTTGAGTCACCCTTTTTGTTTTATTCTTATGCCACACTGGGATGAACAAATTCTGCAGTTCATCCATGCAGTCTTTGAATGTTTGCCATTGCCTATCCACCATCAACCCTTTGAGTGACATTCCCCAATCAATTCGCGCCTCATACCATCGTAGTTTCCTTTATTTAAATTCAGGACCCGAGTCTCTGATTCAACTACTTCACTCTCCATCCAAATGAAGAATTAACATAGAAACATAGAAACATAGAATCTAGGAGCAGGAGTAGGCCATTCGGCCCGTCGAGCCTGCTCCACCATTCAATACGATCATGGCTGATCATCCAAATCCAGTACCCTGTCCCTGCTTTAATCCCCACAGTACACATATCCCACCCTACCCCCATAACCCCACGTATTTAATTCCCCCTAACATATCCCATCCTATCCCCATAACCCCACATATTTAATCCCCCCCTAACACTAAGGGTCAATTTATCATAGCCAAATCAACCTAACCCAATCAAACCTAACCTAACCTAAATCAATTCTATCATATTATGATCACTCTGACCCAAGGGGCCTCATACAACAAGATTGCTAATTAATCCTTTCTCGTTACATAATACCCAGTCTAAGATGGCCTGATCTCTGGTTGGTTCTTCGACATATTGTTCCAGAAAACCATCCTGTAAACATTCTAGGAATTCCTCCTCCACAGTATTTTTACTAATTTGGTTAGCCCAATCTATATGTAAATTAAAGTCACCCATGATGACTGCTGTGCCCTTACTGCATGCTTCTCTAATTTCCCTTTTTAATGCCGTCCCCAACCTCCGTATTACTGTTTGGAGGTCTATATACCACTCCCACTAACGTTTTCTGCCCCTTGTTATTTTTCAGTTCTACCCATACAGATTCCGCATCATCAGAGCTAATATCCTTCCTTTCAATTGTGTTAATCCCCTCTTTAACCAGCAATGCTACCCCACCTCCCTTTCTTTTTTGCCTATCTTTCCTAAATATTGAATAACCCTGGATGTTGAGTTCCCAGCCTTGGCCACCCTGGAGCCATGTTTCTGTAATCCCAATCAAATCGTATTCATTTACCTCTATTTGCGCAGCTAATTCATCCACCTTGTTCCGAATGCACCTTGCATTAAGACACAAAGCCTTCAGGCTTGTTTTTTTAACGCTCTCAGACCTATATGAATTATTATTTACTGTGACCATGTTTGATTTAAACCGTTGAGTTCTTTGCCTTCTACTTTTGCACCACGACAACTGGCTGTTCGCCCTCCCCCTCCAGAATGTTCTGTAGCTGCTCTGAGACGTCCTTGACCCTTGCACCAGGGAGGCAACACACCATCCTGGAGTCTCGTTGGCGGCCGCAGAAACGCCTATCTATTCCCCTTACAATTGAGTCCCCTATCACTATAGCTCTTCCACACTTTTTCCTCCCAGCCTGTGCAGCAGAGCCGCCCATGGTGCCAGGAAGTTGGCTGCTGCTGCCTTCCCCTGATAAGTCATCCCCCTCGACAGCATCCAAAGTGGTATATCTGTTTGAGAGGGGGATGGCCACCAGGGACCCCTGCACTACCTGCCTGCACCTCTTACTCTGCCTGGTGGTCACCCATTCACTTCCTGCCTGTACACCCTTTACCTGCGGTGTGACCAACTCTCTAAACGTGCTATCCACGACGTCCTCAGCGTCGCGAATGCTCCAATATGCATCCATCTGCAGCTCCAGCGCCGCAATGCGGTCCATCAGTAGCTGCAGCTGGATACACTTCCCACACACATGGTCGTCAGGGACACAGGAAGCGTCCCTGAGTTCCCACATGTAGCAGGAGGAGCATATCACAGGGCGGAGCTCTCCTGCCATGACTTACCCTTTAATTAATTAATTTTTTTAAAAATCAAATTAAATGAATCCCACCAATTTCACTTCAATTAAATGATATACTCAAGGGCCTTTGTTTAACAGCAGTCCCCGCTACACCACAGAGAGTCTAGAAACTATAAACCACAGAATTTAAGTATGGGAAAAAAGGAGAGAGAGAGAAATACTCACCAACCAATCACTTACCTGCTTTCTGGTGACGTCACACTTCGATTACTTTTTACTTCTGTCTCCCGCTCTGAGGTGATTGGCAGAAGAACGAAAGGTGACATGAGGAAGAATTATTTTACGCAGCGAGTGGTTAGGATCTGGAATGCACTGGAGCTGGAATGGGAATACGTCAATTGGATAAGTACCTGAAGGAAAAAAAATTGCAGGGCTATGGGGAAAGGGCGGTGGAGTGGGACTAGCTGAAGTGCTCGTGCAGAGAGCCGGCATGGGCCGAATGGCCTCCTTCTGTGCTGTAATCATTCTATGACTCTACAAAATGGCTGCCATGTTTGCATCCACAATAACATTCACTGCGTTTCAAAGTAATCGTGTGTGAATTGTTTTGAGATGTTTGTGAGAGACATGGGCTTTTTAAAAAAAAAAAAATCAATATTTCTGCAGCATTTTCAACGAAATTATTGACATTTTAAAATTATACCTTTTATTTTCTCTTCTGGCTAGGAAAGCCTGTTGAGTACTGAGTTAACTGTGCCACCCCCCTCTGCCACAATAGGCACTTGGCTTGGATCAAACAAGCTGCCACTTTATTTCCCAGGTGAGGTGCCACTTGTCAGAGCAGCTGATAACTGTGTGAAATCTCTTCAACATGCAACATGTTCATTGTTGGGAAGGCAATCTGGGCATTACAGGTGCAAAGCAAACTCTTTGTGTCTTCCCAGTCTCTGCCTCATCAGTAATTTGTAAACTCAGAAAACCTCTGTCATTTTAGATTGAACAAATTCCTGCAGCAACACTTGGGGAAAATGTGTCATCAGAGTGTTTTTTTTTAAATTCGTTTGTGGGGTGTGGGCGTTGCTGGCAAGGCCAGCATTTATTGCCCTTGAGAAGGTGGTGGTGAGCCGCCTTGAACAGCTGCAGTGCATGTGGTGAAGGTGCTCCCACAGTGCAGTTAGGGAGGGAGTTCCAGGATTTTGACCCAGTGACGATGAAGGAACAGCGATATATCTCCAAGTCAGGATGGTGTGTGACTTGGAGGGGAACTTGCAGGTGGTGGTGTTCCCATGCGCCTGCTGCCCTTGTCCTTCGAGGTGGAAGAGGTCGCGGGTTTGGGAGGTGCTGCTGAAGAAGCCTTGGCGAGTTGCTGCAGTGCATCTTGTAGATGGTACACACTGCAGCCACGGTATGCCGGTGGTGGAGGGAGTGAATGTTTAAGGTGGTGGATGGGATGCCAATCAAGCGGGCTGCTTTGCCCTGGATGGTGTCGAGCTTCTTGAGTGTTGTTGGAGCTGCACTCATCCAGGCAAGTGGAGAGTATTCCATCACAGTCCTTACTTGTGCCTTGTAGATGGTGAAAAGGCTTTGGAGAGTCAGCAGGTGAGACACTCGCCGCAGAATACCCAGCCTCTGACCTGCTCTTGTTGCCACAGTATTTATGTGGCTGGCCCAGTTAAGTTTCTGGTCAATGGTGACCCCCAGGATGTTGATGGTGGGGGATTCGACGATGATTAGGCCGTGGAATGTCAAGCGGTGATGGTTAGACTCTTGCTTGTTGGAGATAGTCTTTGTCTGGCACATGTGTGGCACGAATGTTACCTGCCACTTATCAGCCCAAGCCTGAACGTTGTCCAGGTCTTGTTGCATGCGGGCATGGACTGCTTCATTATCTGAGGAGTTGCGAATGGAACTGAACTCTGTGCAGTCATCAGCGAACATCCCCACTTCTGACCTTGTGTTTAGAGAAGGTCATTGATGAAGCCGCTAAAGATGGTTGGGCTGAGGAACGGCTGCAGCAATGACCTGGGGTTGTGATGATTGACCTTCAACCACCACAACCATCTTCCTTTGTGCTTGGTATGACTCCAGCCAGTGGAGAGTTTTTCCCCCGATTCCCATTGACTTCAGTTTTACTGGGGCACCTTGATGCCATACTCAGTCAAATGCTGCCTTGATGTCAAGGGCAGTCACCTCACCTCTGGAATTCAGCTCCTTTGTCCATGTTTGGACCAAGGCTGTAATGAGGTCGGGAGCCGAGTGGTCCTGGCGGAACCCAAATTGGGCATCAGTGAGCAGGTTATTGGTGAGTAAGTGCCGCTTGATCGCACTGTCGATGACACCTTCCATCACTTTGCTGATGATTGAGAGTAAACTGATGGGGCGGTAATTGGCCGAATTGGATTTGTCCTGTTTTTTGTGGACAGGACATACCTGGGCAGTTTTCCACGTTGTCGGGTAGATGCCAGTGTTGTAGCTGTACTGGAACAGCTTGGTTAGAGGCGCGGCTAGTTCTGGAGCACAAGTCTTCAGCACAATAGCTGGGATGTTGTCGAGGCCCATAGCCTTTGCTGTATCCAATGTGCTCAGCCGTTTCTTGATATCACGTGGAGTGAATCGAATTGGCTGAAGACTGGCTTCTGTGATGGTGGGGACCTCGGGAGGAGGCCGAATATGGTTGCAAACGCTTCAGCCTTGTCTTTTGTACTCACATGCTGGGCTTCACCGTCATTGAGGATGGGGATATTCATGGAGCCTCCTCCTCCCGTTAGTTGTTTAATGGTCCACCGCCATTCACGACTGGATGTGGCAGGACAGCAGAGCTTTGATCTGATCCGTTGATTGTGGGATCGCTTAGCCCTGTCTAGCATGCTGCTTCCGCTTTTTAGCATGCATGTAGTCCTGTGTTGCAGCTTCCCCCAGGTTGGCACCTCATTTTTAGGTATGCCTGGTGCTGCTCTCGGCATATTCTTTTACACTCCTCATAGAAGCAGGGTTGGTCCTCTGGCTTGATGGTAATGGTAGAGTGAGGAATATGCCGGGCCAGGAGGTTACAGATTGTGGTCGAATACAATTCTGCTGCTGCTGATGGCCCACAGCGCCTCATGGATGCCCAGTTTTGAGCTGCTAGATCAGTTCTGAATCTATCCCATTTAGCACGGTAGTAGAGCCACACAACATGATGAAGGGTGTCCTCAGTGTGAAGACGGGACTTCGTCTCCACAATGACTGTGCGGTGGTCACTGTCGTGGACAGATGCATCTGCGACAGGTAGATTGGTGAGGACGAGGTCAAGTAGGTTTTTCCCTCGTGTTGGTTCTCTCACCACCTGTCGCAGGCCCAGACTGGCAGTTATATCCTTCAGGACTCGGCCAGCTCATCAGGAGTGTGATGGAATACTCTCCACTTGCCTGGATGAGTGCAGCTGCAACAACACTCGAAGCTCAACACCATCCAAGACAAAGCAGCCCGCTTGATTGGCACCCCATCCACTATCATAAACATTCACTCCCTCCACCATCAGCGCACCGTGGCTGCAGTGTGTACCATCTACAAGATGCACTGCAGCAACTCGCCAAGGCTTCTTCGGCAGCACCTCCCAAACCCGTAACCTCTTCCACCTAGAAGGACAAGGGCTGCAGGCGCATGGGAACACCACCACCTCCAAGTCACACACCATCAGCAGTGGTTCAAGAAGGCGGCTCACCACCACCTTCTCAAGGGCAATTAGAGATGGGCAATAAATGCTGCCCTTGCCAGTGACGCCCACATCCCATGAATGGAAAAAAAAATGCTGACTATGTGACGACAGAAGGGCAAATCTGAAAATGTGATCAAAACATTTTCATTGAAGCAAGAAAAACTGAGGGCTTAGTAACGTGCCTGGATTTTATCTGCCATACAGTAGTAATTCCTAAGCAAATTTACATCAGGAGTGCCATTAGTGTTTAAAAGTCACTGGAGCAAGCATTTTTATTTTGGCAATTTACTAATTAAATTCTATTTGGAGAGGCAGTCCTCCTACTTCGATTTATGAGGCTTAACAGCACCCGCTCTGTCTAATCCTTAATGCTACATATTAAAAAAAAAACCTTTGAGAATCTATTGAGATATGGTTTAAAATTCAGTCTATTTTATGTTGTATGTAATGGAAATGATACTTCTTGCAGTACATAATCATCATTAAAAAAAACTCATGTAAAAATATTGCTTTGTCAAGAGGTCAAATGAGTTTCGAGTATATTATGTAATTTTTAGCAAACTGTGGAAATAACATTTAAAATGAACAGTTTGAAATGTCAATGTGTACAAAGGGCAATTGTGCATTTCCACTGATAACACTTAGTTTCATGCTTCTGCTGTATCAGTGGTTGGAAACTATACAACTTTATTGCCAATAACTTTATTAATCTGGTGCTGTGTGCTGTCTGTGTTGAGCATTACTGCACAGTGCCATGGAGTGAAAGAAAGGCTTACATTTATATAGCGCTTTTTATGTCTTCAGGATGTCCCAACGCACTTTACAGCCAATGAGGTACTTTTGAAGTGTCGTCACTGTTGTAATGTGGGAAACGCGGCAGCCAATTTGCGCACAGCAAGCTCCCACAAACAGCAATGAAATAATGACCAAATCATCTGCCTTAGTGATGCTGGTTGAGGAATAAATATTGGCCAGGACACCGGGGAGAACTCCCTTGCTGCTCTTTGAATAGTGCCATGGGATCTTTTACATCCACCTGAGAGGGAAGATTTAACGCCTCATCCAAAAGATGGCTACTCCAACAATGCAATACTCCCTTATTACTGCACTGAAGTGTCAACCTAGATTTTGTGCTCAGGTTTCTGGAGTAGGGCTTGAACCCATGTCCTTTTGACTCTGAGATGAGAGTGCTACCACTGAGCCAAGGCTGAGACCTTCACTTTTTTTTATTAATACATTTTTATTAAAAGAAAGAAACTGCGTTACCATCACCAATCTTCCCTCTAAATTTTTTTGTGTGCGTTCCCTTTAACTGGCTGCGTGGCCCATTCAAATTTTCATGCATGCGAGGTTTCTTCTATATAAAAGCCGGTGAGAGGCCTGCGCGGGATCTCCAGACCGCTGTGCTGCCGCGCAGCTGAGCGGGAATGTTGACCAATAGCCCAACTCCTTGTGGCCTAGAGAATAAAATTTAAGATTCTCGTCTTCACGTTCAAATACCTCTAGCAATATGCCTCCCTACCTCTGCAATCGCCTACTAATGTGAGAGGACATCCCTTCTGTTAGCGAATTTCCCGTGGTTATGGTCGCAACAAAGGGTTGTTAGTCCTGCAACAATAACCTCTGCGTGATTTAGGCCCAAGTGGTTTCAAACAGCAAGCTTTAATATAAATTGACTAAACAGTATTGTTCTTGTGCAACTGTTCTACAGTATTACATTAAATGACAAATTAATACAACCTGTTTCCTCCATGAAGTCCAAGCTGATCAGACTTGCACCTTCGTGGGCTACAGTTAAGGTGAAAAGACTTCCGACTGGCCACGAGAGCTCTAACATTTGGAGGGAACTGGCTCTACCCTTGTACTATTTGGCTACCTTGGGCTGTACGTACCCATAACCGTATTGTTCTATGATCCCACCAACCTGACACCACAGAGCTGTTTACGTCCTAATCTCCTCAACCTCCAACTCTCTCTTTACAGGCTTGTTATTGTCTTCTGGAATGTGCAGTCCCTATACAGTTTGTTTTAAAACAAAGCCTGTTATCTGTAAGCTCAGAGGCTGGTATGTCGGAGGACGTTTTAACTTGCTGTACAAAAGGCAGGGTTTGATGGGAAGATTATCAACTAGTAATGGTCAAAATTCTAACACCTTCATAACCCACGATCCTTCACACACGGACTTGTTGATTTCAGCCACTGTGCGGGACAGCAGAGATTAGGTACTTACCCACAAATAGAGATGGAAAATTATGAGGGAGTTACTTTTTCCATTTTTGCTCTTGTGCAAATCCTGGTAGCCAGTTGCAGAATAGTACTGGCAGAGGTTTCATCCCACCCACATGATCAGAAATGGCATATTGTAAAGAAAAAAGGATAGGGTATAAATAGTTTTGATACAGAAATGGATTCTGTGAAGACATTGCGCACATAATCACTGATATACTTTGTACTTTCACATCCAAATTGGTTAGGTAAAATATCTCCTCCCGTCACCCTAGTGTGCACACCACAGCCGAGCTATTGTAAAAATATTAGCATTTATAAAAGATAATATATAATAAAAGTAGCTTTCAGTAGGAGAATGCACTTTTATTAAAAGAAAGGGACTACATCACCAACTGCATTACCATCAGCCCAGCTCTGTGGCCCAGAGAATCAAGTTTAGGATTCTCGTCTTCATGTTCAAGTACCTCCATTGCCATATGCTTCCCGAGCTCTGCAATCTCCTCCTAATGTGAGTCCCTGTGCGCATCCTCCTCTCTGACACTAGCAGACTAATTGTTCCCTGCTGTTTCTGCTCCACTGTACCCCTGCCCACTGGAATTTGACCTCCGTACTGCCGATGTGTTATCTCCATGCCTTCAAAAGACACTTCGACCGTGCTTTGTGTCTCTCTTAACCCCTCTTGCTTTTCTCTACCTTGCTTGATGTCTAGTTTGTTGTCCACTGCCCTGTAAAGCGCTCTGAGACAATTCTGTGTACATGTGGAGTGCTTTCCTTTGCCCCTATTCGTCTGATTACTACCTTTGCTACTACCTTTGCTGGGCTGCGCATCTCACGCCATGGGTGAGCTGTGCAGGGACTCTCTGAGGTTGAACCAGTGTTCTACCATGTTGCGATACAGCATGTTGCGTTGCCACATATTGTGATGCATTGAGCCTGTTTTAATATAATTTTACTAAAGAGTTTGAAAATCGAAGCTTTAAGCATTATGGTGGTTTGCTTTCATTTTCTATGAAAAAGCAGTCATGGTGTGAAAGGGAAGCAATTGTATTTGGTTGACTAATTGGAATAAGCTGACAAGTTGGAATTAGTTGACTATCCGCTGCATTGAAAAGACTTCTGTGTTTGCAGTGGCAAGATGCCAAATTGTGTGTGTGTGTGTTGCATAGAACTGGTAAAATCCATTGCACATGGATAGGTAGGTAATGTGTCTGTTACCACTGGTGCTCAAAACCATATTCACTGATTCCAGAAAATGAGAATTGGTCAGTGAACTTCAAAAATAAAATCCAATCCTTCTTGTGATAAATCTTTTGTGCTTGCAGGCATTATCCCCAATTTACCATGATTGGCATTAAAATGGAAATCTTACTCATTCGGCCACAGGATGGCTGGTGTGGGAAATGGAAAGATGTTACACTGGTGCAGCAGGGGGTGCTTTTGAGGTTGGAGCTGAGGGATATTGCTGTGGCAAAGTTGAAGCAGCACTAATCTACACTTAACTATGCTATTCCTGAACTGGAAATGTGTGATTCAGATAGCAGATGCTTAAAATGGAAAGTGTCCCATTCCCTGTCCTTCACCTCGAGTACCAAATTCAGTCTTCTTTAAAAAAAAAGAGAACGAATATGAAGGTTTTAATAGCTTATGAGCAGTGAATGAATAAAGCATTTTGGTTAATGAACTATCTTTAAATTCTTGCACAGTGATGCAGATGATGTAAGAAGAGGAATATATGTAGAATGACAGGAACATTTGCTAGTTTGTTTGGCCAGTGAAAAGCCTTTGTTTTTTGACCTTTGTTTAACTGTGGCCAGACTATGCCCTCGTATGGGGCCATGTGCATCTCTTTACAAGTAAACTTGATTTTCCCTTATTATGAATACAACTTTGGTAAGGACTTAGAATCATAGAATGGTTACAGCACGGAAGAAGGCCATTCGGCCCGTCGAGCCCGTGCCGGCTCTCAGCTAGTCCCACTCCCCCGCCCTTTCCCTGTAGCCCTGCAAATTTTTTTCCTTCAGGTACTTATCCAACTCCCTTTTGAAAGCCATGATTGAATCTGCCTCCACCACCCTTCCAGGCAGTGCATTCCAGATCCTAACCACTCGATGCGTAAAAAAGTTTTTTCTTATGTCGCCATTGGTTCTTCTGCCAATCACCTTAAATCTGTGTCCTCTGGTTCTCGACCCTTCCGCCAATGGGAACAGTTTCTCTCTATCTACTCTGTCCAGACCCCTCATGATTTTGAACACCTCCTGTCACATCTCCTTATTCATATATATATTAAATATAAATATAAACTTACATTTATATGTAACACCACATATCCTATCCATTTTCTGTGGATATTTCATGACTGCTGAAATTAGCAACTTTATTTTAATGCTGATGGGTAAAAAGAAAAACACATGACAGTAGGGGAGAAGGAAAAGGGAGTTTAAATATTGCATTAGTACTAATGTACCGCACTAGAATAAATGAGTTTGCCCACTCGTGTGGTGTGTTATGGGGAGGTGGGTGCAGAGTTGCCCTCTGAATGTTGTCTTATTTACACAGCTGCTTTTAGTTTTATTATTTGTATAGACTTGTAAAAACTCTAATTTGGAATTTTATATTTTGTTTAACAACTCAGTGCGAGAAACCTTGGCGTTACTTTTGACCATGTTGATTGTTGTATCATGTGTCCTGGAACACGGAAGGGGTGGGGGAGGAGCCTCGGGCGGCAATGACCTAAACTTTCTTTACGGGGCCCCCGAGAATCACTCCTGCTCCTCATTGCTCCACAAAGATAAGTTTTATACTTCGCTTTTGGGTCCTCGTCTTCGACTGTGACCACTTCGACTGAGCAGAATATCTACGTCCTAAGTAATGGGACTCTGATTCGCATATATTTGAGGCAACTCCCGAGTCAGAAAATCAGAGGGAGTTAAAATCCACCCCCCCACTTGTATACCAAACTTAAAAAATTATTTGTTAAAATTAAATATTCGCCCATTGTCACCTCTTGCAAATTTTTCTTTGACCATTTTACCATGGAAAGGATTTGGGTAAAATAAGTTATTTTAATGTTTTTTTTTAAAAGCATAGTGTCTTCAGACAAGCTATTAATTAAAAAAAAAATGACTGGAAAGATTAACGCTAAGATGCCAATGAGCTAGCAGCAATGATATTTTCCTATAAACTGTAAATAATAAACAATTCATTAAATTTGCGGGTTGCCAACCCTCCCGTAATTCAGGGAGAGTTAGAAATTAGTTTGTTTTAAGTCAAGCAAAATGGCTCGCTGATGTGGGGAAGCATAGTGTGTTCCTTATTTTTGTATTATTACATTGTACTGATTGAACTAAGTGGATCTGATCATAATTATTGCTCTGAATGTTCATTTGCTGTGAAATAAGGCTGCATAATGATTTGCATCAAGCATCATCTCACCAAATCTTTGCTTGGTCTGATATTGGAGTGGTTAAAGAAACTCACGCGAAAGACAAATATCCAATTCAGATCACTAGAGGATTCTCGTGTTACTCCTTGCTTTATGCTACCATTTAAATAGATAAGACAGTGTGACTGAACTTCCATAAAACAATTAGCATGCTCCGACTGCTTATGGCAGTGACATGACACCATGGAACCCAAGAAGATATCTGCAGCAGACCCAAATTTGTAACACCTAGATTGTGTTTCCCAGACAGGAGTTGGAGTTTCCTCGGTTTCTCTGCATTACAGAAAACACTTAACACTACAGTGGATACAAGGGTGAATTCACCAACCTCCCACTCAACAAGAACCCTGCGCTCGAAGGAAGTGTACGGCAGACATGGGGTTGCAACACTGTAGCCCCAGTTATTCAACTCGAGCTCGTATCGATTGCAGCTTGTTGCTGGGACCATGAAATTTAGTGAATTAGTATAGTTTTTAATTGAAACTGGTTAAGCCCAATGCTCCTGAAAGATTGATTGAA
Source organism: Squalus acanthias (assembly GCA_030390025.1). Taxonomy (NCBI): domain Eukaryota; kingdom Metazoa; phylum Chordata; class Chondrichthyes; order Squaliformes; family Squalidae; genus Squalus; species Squalus acanthias. The sequence continues at coordinate 9,654,171 of CM059447.1, read as the reverse complement.
CCCTGAATCACATGAGAGGAGTGGGAACTTGTGTCCATAACAAGATGGGCGGAGCAAAATGCAGGGAGTTGGTAGCAGGAGAGAGCAAGTCAGAGATACAAGATGATGCTGCCATCACTGAGCAATATTTGGTGGGGGAAGGGGAGGAATGTCTTATTTGAAGAAAATAATTTGAATCTCATGCAGTCACTTAATCTGCTTGGTTGTAAGTTTGACTGTGTCACAAACATACTGTACATGATATATTTTCATATAGAAAATGCAGCACGTGATTCTGAAGGGTCATTGAACTTGGGCCATTGCTTTTTAAAGACAGCACACTTATTGTGAAAGAGGAAGTTTTGATCTGTGGAAACATTTAAGTGGTATTTCAACATTGTGCGCTGCTGAGAGCTGAGAAAATAATGCTGACTGCTCAACATCTCCGACACAATTTAACCCAAAATGTACAGAAGTGCTGCCTTAGAAGCAGGATACATTAAAGGTCAAGTAACTACATTTTCCTCTTGCTTAACTGTTTGAAATGTATGTACATAAATGCTGACAGTTATAATTGTAAATGCTTTGGGTGTAGTCTTTCATTAAAATATCCAACATCCCATGAGCTTGTTGCTTAACGGTGGACAGTAGTAGTTGTGGCAATTCTCGTATTGAGAATTGCTACATGTTTGAATCCCTCGATCGATTGACATAAATATGTGGCCAGGTCATCTCTGGGTAGGAGGGAAAACTCTTCAGGAAGTCTTTTCCCAACTGACCAACGAGAATAATGGCATGGTGCTCGGAGATATCTGCGAGCTACAGATCCCTACCTCCTTCACTATGAATTGATAATATGCAATTAAATCTTTGTTTCTCCAATACTATGACATTACAACACAACAGCAACTTGCATTTATATAGCGCTATAGTAAAACGTCCCAAGGCACTTCACAGGATCGTTATCGGACAAAATTTGACACCAAACCACAAGATATTAGGACCGATGCCCAAAAGCTTGGTGAAAGAGGTAGGTTTTAATTAGCGTCGTAAAGGAGTTAGAGAGCGTAGAAAAGCAGAGAGACTTAGGGCGTGAATTCCAGAGCTTCGGGCTTCGACAGCTGAAGGCACGGCCACCAATGGCGGAGCGAAGGAAATCGGGGATGTGCAAGAGGCCAGAATTGGAGGAGCGCAGATATCTTGGAGGGATGTATGTCTGGAGGAGGTTACAGAGGGGCAAGGCCATGGAGGGATTTGAACAAAAGGATGAGAATTTTAAATTTGAGACGTTGCTAGACCGGGAGACAATGTAGGTCAGGGTTGATGAGTGAAGGGGACTTGGTACAAGAATTTCTATAATTGGGGTGGTAAACTCTTGTGTCCACACTTGCTTTCCGGTTATGATGATCCTTGCTTACTGGTGCAGTATTTGAATGTGTTTTCTTGGTGAACACAGATGATAAATCAGGAGCTAGTGGACGTGCCAAAAGTACATGTGTGAAAGGATTACTACTTAACTTAATATTTTCTCTTAATCCATATACATCAGATAAATCATTTTTATTTTGACACAGTAGGTGTGTTCAATTGAACAGAAGCTAGTTTCAATACTTTTGAAACAAAATATAAAATTTGTGAGGGGCTTGCACTCTTAATTAGAATGCACAGCAATGATCCTTCAGTGAAAAAGGCAGTTAGTTAGTGATGTGACAAGGTATCGCAAACAAATTTGTTACCTCTTGTCTCCCCACCATTTGAAATGGGTGGAGCAGTGGTGGTTTTCGCACTTATCTATGTAACCTTTTGAGATGTGTGATGTTTTTGTAATTAGAACATTGGTTCGTTTATATACTGAGGAAATAAAGTCTCAATTTAAGAATACGCTATATAGGCTTTGGCCTTTTGTTATATTGTAATTTGAACATGGGTAAAATTAACTTTTTTTAAAAATTAAAAATTTGGTTGTTGAGAAACAACAACAACTTGCATTTATCTCCACATTCAACGTATCATCCTCCGCCATTTCCGCCACCTCCAGCGTGATCCCACCACCAAACGCATCTTCCCCTCACCTCCCCTTTCAGCATTCCGTAGGGACCGCTCCCTCCGCGACACCCTAGTCCACTCCTCGACCGCCCCCAGCACCCCTTCCCCTTCGCCCGGCACCTTCCCGTACAAGCGCAGGAGACGCAACACATGCCCTTATACCTCCCCCCTACCCACTGTCCAGGGCCCCAAACACCCCTTCCAGGTGAAACAGCAATTTACTTGTACGTCTTGCAATTTAGTATACTGTATTCGCTGCTCATGATGCGGTCTCCTCTACATTGGGGAGACCAAATGCAGATTGGGTGACCGCTTTGCGGGACACCTCCGTTCAGTCCGTAAGGGGGACCCTGAGCTCCCGGTGGCCTGTCACTTTAATTCACCGCTTCACTCCCACTCAGACCTCACCGTCCTCGGCCTCTTGCATTGTTCCACGGAAGCTCAGCCTAAGCTCGAGGAACAGCACCTCATCTTTCGATTAGGCACTCTACAGCCCTCTGGACTCAACATAGAGTTCAACAATTTCAGATCATAACCCCGGCCCCTATCACTTTTTTTTATCCACACTTTTTGTTTGGCCTTTTTTTCTTCCCTCCCACATGGCAGATGTCCTTCATTCTGCCAGCGCAATTCACACTTTATCTGGAGCCATCCTTTGTTCCTTAACCTGTCACATTACCACCTCCTCTTGTCTTGAATATCTCTTAATGTCTCTCAATCTCTCCTGCTTTCTATCCTATCACTGACCTTCCCTTTTGTTCTTTCATCCCCTCCCCCATTTCGCCGCCCCTAAACCTGCTTTAAAATCTATTCCATTTCCTGCTTTTTTCCAGTTCTGACGAAAGGTCTTCGACCTGAAACGTTAACTCTGTTTCTCTCTCCACGGATGCTGCCTGGCCTGCTGAGTTTTTCCAGCATTTTCTGTTGTTTCGGATTTCCAGCATCCGCAGTATTTTGCTATTGCATTTATATAGCACCTTTTAACATCCCTAGGTGCTTCACAGGAGCATAAAAAAAACTGACAACGAATCAAAGGAGGAGATATTAAGGTGACAAAGTTTGGTTAAAGTCGGAATTCCAGTGTTTGTCAGAGACAGCTGAAGGCATCGGCTACCATTGGTGGTGCAAAGGTGGGGGTGGGGGGGAAATGCACAAGAGGCCGGAGTTGGAGGAATGCCAAGTTCTTGGAGTGTTGTATGGCTGAAGGAGGTTATAGAGATAGGGAGTGGCAAGGCCATGAAGGGATTTTAACGCGAGGATGGGAATTTTAAATTGGAGGCATTTTGTGGACCGGAAGCCAATGTAGGTTGGTGAGCACAGGGGGGGTGATGGGTGAACAGGACTTGGTATGGGTTAGGATACGGGCAGCAGAGTGTTGAATGAGCTCAAGTTTATAGAGGGTGGAAGATGGGAGAGTATTGGAATAGTTGAGTCTGGAGGTAACAAAGGCATGGATGAGGGTTTCAGTAGCAGATGGGCTGAGGCAGGGGCAGAGATGGGCAGTATTGCAGAGGTGGAAGTTGGCTGTCTTTGTGATGGAGAGGATATGTGCTGTCTACCTCCCCCTTGCTCTCTTTCCCTTCCCCACCCCACTGGTTGTCCAGTGCAGCTAGCATTTCCTGGTGTATGCCCATCAGCCTTCTTTGGTAGTCTGGGCCCTCTATGTGATCGCGCCCTCCTGCGAGCTGGCATCTGTGGCACCCCAGCCCTAGCTCCTACACACTTGTAGCCGGTAATTCACCGTGTGAAGAGACATGCTCTAATCTAGCCTCTAAAGTACTTGTGGTGCCATTCTGACCTGGTGCTTCCTGTGGTCAGATTGAGAGACTATACAGGAAACTCTTTATTAACCGGCACCGGCGTGGTGCCGGTTAATCAAAAAGTCCGGATAACGGAGAGTTATATCTCCCAACGTACGAGAGCCCCGTACACACTGACATGCGCCTGCATTCGGAGCTCCGTCTCCCCGGGACCGCCAGCTGACCATCTGTCGTGTCCGCTGCCTACCCGGGCTGCACATTCCCCTCCCAATCTACACGCTCCGACACAAGGCAAATGCCTCGGTTTTTTTAAAGTTATTTTTAAAGGAGAGATGAAGGAAAACCCCGGTTACCTACTCAAGAATTTTGCCGGTTAAGAGAGATTTCCGGTTATTTGGGTGCCGGTTAAAAGAGAGTTTCCTGTACCTATATTTTTGAGTTGTCCGCTTTTGCATGTTTCTTTGGTTGCCATGTACTGTAAAGCACACAATTGCACTGATTTGTTTGAAAGAGATTAAAAGCATTTTTTTAAAAAAGCTTGCTGAGCATTTTTCCATGCAGATGTGGTATCCATTTAAATCTGGTCACAACAATTGAGAAATCAGGATTGGATTGATTTGCAGGGTAAAAGATTGCAAGCAGGCAGGGCAACCTGCAGAATGTATGGCAGCGATTTCTTCTGCCTCATGAACATTGAAAATGGCAGGTGCAGCGAAAAAGGATCGTCACCTCTCTCTCTCTCTCTCTCTCTCTCTCTCTCTCTTAATAACGAGAAGTCGCACAACACCAGGTTATAGTCCAACAGATTTATTTAAAATTACAAGCTTTCGGAGCTGTCGCCCCTTCCTCAGGTAGAGTAACTGTGAGAGAATCTATCAGAATTCACAGAATATAAACACAGAGAAAATGCATTCAAATCTTTCCCTACATCAAAGACACACTAAGAGCACAGCCAAGATTTTAATAACACCTGCAGAAAACTTAGGTCGCCATAGTCTACCACCAACAGTGAATGAATATTGGAGAAGTGAATGAAAATGACTTTATTAAGTATAAGCACATTGCAGAGATTGATTGCCTTGAATTATGAAATCAGCTGCCAGAATAATAATTACAGTGTAAAAGGCTGCCCATGCCTTATTTACAATCATCGAACAATAAATCAGTAAAATGCAGTCAGTATTTCTGTTTCATAGCAACATGTTTCAATCCTTCATTTTGAGGCTGAGCTACAGCATTCGACCTTGTAGCTGCGAAATTTCTGTAGAAATGAACATCTCTGCTAAAGTACAGAAAGAAAGGCATCTGTTGTTTGTTTAATTATATTTTCAATTCCTCTGATTTCTGAATTTTCCACAGACGTGTAATCTTCAGGATTACATTAACATTTTATTTGCATCCAAGTTGTGATTGTTCATTAAATTGAAAAATTCCACACTATTATAGTGCACAGCTATTGGTTTGTGGGGGTGGGGAGGATAATGGGGGTAGAGTTTCCGCTTTGGGTGCAATCGGTGATCTGGGCGTTTGAGAAGTTTTTTTACCCCTCGAGTTTCTGCTCGCTCATTTGCATATTGCCAACCGCAAAATCTGCCTTGAACCAGCGCAGTCGGGCAGTGTTTCAAAACGTAATTGAAAAAAAAAATTGCCTTTGAGTGGTAACTTGAATCAGTTTGATTAATGCAGCTGAAAATGGGGTTATCACAAAAATAAGCATTTTTAATCAGTGTCAAATTGCTGGAAATTACTTAAATATGAGCTATTTGCCAGTGAAATTGGTGCACAGTAGTCAGTTTCTTAGTAAATTTTTAAAAATTGCATTCAAAAAGCTTTTTAAATGTGCCTATTAGTGACTTTGTGCACAAAAGAACTAGCTTCATTTTTAAATCCTCCTCGAAGGCCCGCAAACAAGCGCAATTAGCGGAAACTCCCAATAGTGATTAATTCATCCTGGGGGCGTGGCCAGTTTTGTGGGCGGGGCTGTCTTCTGGCACAAATGATCACAGAAACTCGATTTTGTGCTGAATGTAATTTGCGCTTAAAATTCCACGATCTTTTACGCAGGTTACGCCGATTTCAGGTGACTTGTGCTTGGGGGAAAAAAGCAGCGGAAGCGAGCAGAAACTCTACCCCATGATTAATGTATTTATTGCAATATGTGCAAATAGAACAATAATCTGATTATCAAGGATATTGAAAAGGGAACACTTCCAATGGTTGAGTATGACATTGTTTGAATTCTACCTCCTTATTTGATTAACATTTCTGGGCTTCAGTCATTGGGTAATGTTTTGTTTTGGAATGACATAAATTTGCAGTTTGTGAAGTGGCTGATATTGTAGTTTCCCAGCAAACTATAAACATTCTTTGTTATTTTTCTTCTTTATAGTGGACTGTGCAGCTGGAGCTTTTCAGTGGGTGCTAATATGGAACAAAATCTTGTCACCTTTTATAAATTGCTAAATTAACATGGATCAGAGTGACTGTTACATTTATTTAAATATCCCTTGATGCGGTGATTAAAATGTTAATATGGCATCCAGTACTGATGGCTTATTATTGTACTCTATAATTATGATTTAGAGGGAGGCAACAAATTATTAAACAGCATTTTGTGATTCTGGCTAGTATGACTAATCATAGATTTTTTTTAAATCCCTCTGAAGACATTGTTCTAATTATAGTGTACTACAGTACTTAGTACTCTCATGATGAATTGTATTTGATGAGAAAAATCTTCTGTAACCCTTTTCACACTATTTAATTTAAAGTACAGATGTTCTCGGAAGTAAATGGCAGACTCTGTCTGATTAAGTCCACAGACTTTGTTTTTAATGCCTTTGTTGAGCCACTTATTGCTTTATACACTCGGCGGGCAAAAGTTCTTGCTTTATTACTATGAACATCTGTTATGTGGCAGAGGCATCAAACATTAATTGACAATATTGCTTTGTAAGAGAAATGGATCGGGATTTACATTTGTGTCTGCAGTTGTACTGTGTACCGATGGCTTTTTGCATTGTTTCACATCAGCCCAACTTAATTAAAAAGATCCAGGTCAACCAACATTGCATTACATTCCTGTTGATGTCTGAAGTTAGCTTATCACGAAGATACTGAGAACTAAATGAAACACAATTTGGTGTATTGCTAACTACTATTTTATTGCAGTACTTCTCAACAGGCAAATAAAATTGTCAACAGTGTAGCACAGTAATGGCTGAGTTCAGGTTAATAGGCCAAAACTCAATTCAGATTTGCAGTGTCAGAGCTTTTGCTGGGTTCAATTTACCACAGAATAATCCAGTTTCAGGATTACACTACCACAGCTTTTGCTGGAATCAACTTAATATAGTATAACATAAATATTCAACTTGGAGCATTGCAGTCCTATGAGGTACTTGTAACATAGAAGACATAGTATGGGCGAGGGGGAAACATGGTGCAGTCCTACTGTATGTCACTGAGAATAAATCCAAACTTATAGATGGGTTGTGTAGTTATCTTCAACAGAGAAGCATTAAGTGGCATTGCATCCTTTCAGTAATGTATTTTTTTTTATCACAGATTAAAATAAAAATCTTAACTTCATTTACCCTTCGCTATGTAAATGTCAAGATAATTGAGTAAGGCAGCAAGTTTCCAAAGTATCCTCTAACATCAAGCTCAGAATAACTGGATGGAAGTTGCCAGCTGTTAAGGTACAAATAAAATAAAGTTGGACAATGACAAATGACATTTACAGGGCTAATGAGTAATCTACAGGGTTGATTAGTAATCTCATAGTAAAGGATCCTCTGGGGAAGAGTGATCATAATATAGGATTTCACATTGAGTTTGAGTGTGAAATACTTAAATCTGAAACAAGAGTCGTATACCTATGTAATTGGCTTTATTTAAGATTGAGGGGCGAGTTGGCGAAGGTAGATTGGGAAATTAGATTAAAAGGTATGACGGTAGATAAGCAGTGGCAAACATTTAAAGAAATATTCCAAAATTCTCAATGAATATACATTCCATTGAGAAATAATAACTCCATGGGGAAAGTGATCCATCCGTAGCTAACTAAAGAAGTTAAGGATATTATTAAATTAAAAAGAGGCTTATGTAGTTGTGAAGAATAGTAGTAAGCTTGAGGATTGGGAGAGCTTTAGAAACCAGCACAGGATGACCAAAAAATTTATAAAAAGGGAGAAAATAGAATATGAGAGTAAACTAGCAAGACATAGATTGTAAGAGCTTCTACAAGTATGTAAAAAGGAAGAGAGCAGCAAAAGTAAGCATTGGTCCCTTAGAAGCTGAGACAGGAGAAATTATAATGGGGAATAAGGAAATGGCAGAGACTTTAAACATATTTTGTATCTGTCTTCACAGTAGAAGACACAAAACAAATACCAAAAATAGTCAGGAACCAAGGGGCTAATAAGAGTGGAAACTTAAAGTAATTAATAGCAGTAGAGGAAAAGTACTTGAGAAACGAATGGGACTAAAAGCTGACAAATCCCCTGGACCTGACAGCCTACATCCTAGGGTTCTAAAAGAAGTGGCTGCAGAGATAGTGGATGCATTGGTTGTGATCTTTCAAAATTCCCTAGATTTTAGAACAGTCCCAGTGGATTGGAAGGTAGCAAATTTAACCACGCTATTCAAGAAAGGAGGGAGAGAGAAAATGGGGAACTGCAGGCCCGTTTGCCTGACATCAGTTGTTGGGAAAATGCTGGAATCCATTATTAAGGAAGTGTTAACAGGGCACTTCATGAATCATAGAATGGTTGCAGCACAGAAGGAGGCCATTTGACCTGTTTAGCCCATGCCGGCTCTCTGCAAGAGCACTTCAGCTAGTCCCACTTCCTTGCCCTTTCCCCGTAGCCCTGCAAATTTTTTTCCTTCAGGTACTTATCCAATTCGCTTTTGAAAGCCTCCACCACCCTTTTCAGGTAGTGCATTCCAGATCACAACCACTCGCTGCGTAAAAAAGTTTTTCCTTATGTCTCCTTTGTTTCTTCTGCTAATCACCACCTTAAACCTGAGTACTCTGTTTTTCGACCCTTCTGCCAATGGGAACAGTTTCTCTCTATCTACTCTGTCTAGACCTCTCGTGATTTTGAACACCTCCTATCAAATCTCCTCTCAACCTTATCTGCTCCAAGGAGAACAACCCCAGCTTCTCCAGTCTATCCACGTAACTGAAGTCCCTCATCCCTGGAACCATTCTTCTAAATCGTTTCTGCACCCTCTTTAAGGCCTTCACATCCTTCCTTAAGTGTGGTGCCCAGAATTGGACACAATACTCCAGTTGAGGCCGAACCAGTGTTGTATAAAGGTTCTTCATAACTTCCTCTTGTACTCTTTGCCTCTATTTATGAAGCCCAGGATCCCGTATGCTTTTTTAACCACTTTTTCTCAACCTGTCCTGCCACCTTCAACGATTTGTGCACATATACCCCCCAGGTCTCTCTGTTCATGCACCCCCTTTAGAATTGTACCCTTTAGTTTATATTGCCTCTCCTCGTTCTTCCTACCAAAATGTATCACTTCACACTTTTCTGCATTAAATTTCTTCTGCCTAGTGTCCGCCCATTTCACCAGCCTGTTTATGTCCTCTTGAAGTCTATCACTATCCTCCTCACTGTTCACTATCCTTCCAAATTTTGTGTCATCTGCAAATTTTGGAATTGTGCCCTGTACATCCAAGTCCAAGTCATTAATATATATCAAGAAAAGCAGTGGTCCTAGTACCGACCTCTGGGGAACACCACTGTATAGCTTCCTCCAGTCCAAAAAACAACCGTTCACCACTACTCTCTGTGTGCTGTCCCTTTTATTCCATGGGCTTCAACTTTGCTAACTGAGGGGAATTGAGGTAGATGCTGAAAGGTTGTTTCCCCTGGCTGGAGAGTCTAGAACTAGGGGCCATAGTCTCAGGATAAGTGTTCGGCCAGTTAAGACTGAGATGAGGAGGAATTTCTTCACTCAGAGGGATGTGAATCTTTGGAATTCTCTACCCGAAAGGGCTGTGGATGCTGAGTCATTGAGTATATTCAAGGCTGAGACAGATAGATTTTTGGACTCTTGGGGAAGCAAGGGATATGGAGATTGGGCGAGAAAGTGGAGTTGAGGTCGAAGATCAGCCATGATCTTATTGAATAGCGGAGCAGGCTCGAAGGGCTGTAAGGCCTACTCCTGCTCCTAATTCTTAGGTTCTTATGAGCTACTAGTAGATGCAAATCTGCAGCACAAAACTGCCCTCACTAATGCTAATTGATACTGTGTTGGTGGTCTTGTACAGAGGGGCCATCAATACCAGTAGGACTGTTGTAAGTATCACTGGTTCAGTTGAGATGGTTTTCTGAAGTAGGAGGGCCTTTACTTTGCATTTCACCTGTATTATGACTTACCTGGGAATGCTTGATATTGACACTAGAGTGGAAAAACTTTCCTGTCCCTGGTACTGGTGCCTTTGATGAGCCCAAAATCCACAAAAAACATGATAAAAAGTAACTTTGTGGCTTCTCCTGCACAGTGAAGAATTCGTTATGATGTTGCTGTAGAGGCTCTTTCTGACTCTCCAAACAATTTGTAGCAGTTTGAGTGATGTAATGCAAGTTACACAAGTATCTATTGTAGGCATTGTACAAAAACTAGCACCAGAATCAATTACTTCATTGCAGTGAAACGATAACTTGATATTTCACTTGCTTACCATCACCTGTGCAGTAATATGTAAACCTGTGTACAATAGTTTGTAGTAAATTGCTGCCATACTACACATGGTAAAAGCACATTCTAAGCAAAGTGACTGGCAGAGGTGAAGTCATTTTTATTTTCGTTAAACACAGTAACAGCATATCCTGCAGTGAGTATTAATGTCCTGGTAATAAAATAATCACTTCCACATCACTGATTTTGTTCTTTGTTCTGGAAAAATAAGAACAACAGATTTAAAAAAAAAAAGACTCTGGATTTAATTTTGCACTTGACCTATAATAAATTTAAGGCCTTTTTTTTTAATAAGTTATTTTTTGAATCATCTTTGGGGGTTTTCTGATCTAAATGACCAAAAATAAAAGTCTTGCTCTGATTGCTCTCCTTAAAGTGAAGAAAAACTTGGTGTATTTGGTATCAAAGTCTTTGTCTCCCCAATCTTTCAGGATGACGATTTGGAATTTATGCATGGGGAATGACACCAAAGGGGTACCCTCTTCATAAAGTGAAAGGTGTATATTGTAGCTTTAACAGTTAAAAGAAGATAAAGTTGATTCTCTATTCTGTAGCCCCCCCCACCTCTACACAGTGTCATTGTGATTGTTCTGAAAGGGTGTGAAGTTTAAAGTGTAGATTTTTAAATGGCAAGTTTCTCTTAAAACTTGATATGCAGGAGCCCCTGTAACACACATGGTCAATCTACTCTATGTAGAATTTTTTTCATTCATAACAGTGTAAAATATTTCCCTTCAGATTTTAACATAGAATAACATAGAAATTACAGCACAGAAACCGACCATTTGGCCCAACCAGTCCGTGTTGGTTTTTATCCTCCACACAAGTAGTAGTGTTAATCCCAGGTAGTTGCCTGTTCGCATATCACTTTATTCCCCTTTCTTTCAACCACCTATCTAACCTATTAAATGTTGACATGGTCTCTGCTTCAACAACTATCTCTGGTCGAGCATTCCACAGATTTATTCCATAAAATTAAATGTTTTGTGTGGTCAACATTTGTCCCATGCTCATTCCTTCCATACAACAAGTATTTGAAGTAATAATCCTATCTATTTGTGCACTTTAAAACAAAATCTTCTCATCTTTCATTTTTAATCTAATCTTAAAAATAATTTTATTCGTAAAGTTAGAGCTAAATCACTCCTTTTACATGATTTGCCACCGTGAAGTCACGTGCAACAGTCGCAGTTCAGTTGGCACAACTGCAGGAGACGATGCAGGTCTTTCCCGAGACCAATAATGGCCCACATGCAATTTAAAATTGGGCTTTCGGCCATGAATCTCTATTGGAAAAATCGAATTCATTTTTACTGAGAATAATTCTTCAAATAGTTTTATTTTTAGAAAGCTTTTGAAGGGTATGCAATTTAGTTTAAAATGTTAGGTACTTAACAGTAAAGAGCGCTCTCAGGGTTTTTCTTCTCTTTCCTCAATTTTATATCTGGAAGACCAAGTTGTTGATTACAGAGCAGTAGAAAACCCTGCATGATAAACCACGGGATGCTGGTTTCATTAAACTAGCATGAAAGACATTCCAACTACATACTAAAATGATGAGTTAAGAGGTTGGAATATTGACACACATCTTCTATACACAACCATTCCATTCTATTAATTGGAATCCTTCAGAATTTTCTGAAGTATCTCTATTTGTTGGGGAAATTATACTTCAAAGAAATCACAGCTACAAAGAATAATTTCAAGGATGTTATCAATAAAATCCTCTGCAATGAAAGTCTGGAGTGAAACTTACTGACATTTTTTGCATTTTCTAATTCTATTTCATCCATGTTGTCACCGACTTCCATTGTTTTGATTATGCAACCCTATATATTCTTATAGCTCTATTGTGCTGTTAGACCCTTGAATGTACCACTTTTCTAATCGGCAACATCTTTAACTGACTTATTGAAATCTATATCTGGAGGCCAAATAGCGTCTGTTTTGGATCTATGGGGCCATACAAAAGGTAATTTTTAATAAACACTGCTGATCTACCATAGTGCCATGTTTATCAATAGTAAAGGTGCCATGGATTATTTAAGCCAGCTCCAGTGTTAACAATTTATATGCGATCTTTAAAAGTACATTGTAAAACTGCAGCAGGCTCAATTTGTTGCTGTCTTCGGCACTAAAATTTCTTTCCTACCACAGTTTCTATTGTGTGTACGCGTGTGTGTATTTTTTTTTTTAGTTTCTGCCACACACATACTATCTTCCTCGGTCCAATGTGGTGGGAGGTAATTTACTGTTGGTGCTCTGCCAGTGCCACTCATAAATCAGTAGAAGCTACAAAAGGATGGCACGGGGCTGATTCCTCTTAAATTTCAATGTGCTTCCTTATGTTAAAGGACCTCTTCAATCTTTGAAATTGGAGTTTGCCATGTCGTGAATTGGAGGGATGAAGCTGCATCCTATCACTCTGTGGCATGGTTTGTTAGTATGCTAGCATGCTGTGCAATGCTGTCATTTAAAAACCATGTCTGTACTATAAATAAACTTGCTATATCAGGAGCCGTGCACAAGCACTGGATGCTGTCTGTTTTCTTAGATACATAATAGCTTTTTTTTTCTTGCCTGCTGAGAGCTCCTATTATTTTTGTTAGTGTATGCTACATGGGAAGATGTGGCTTTTTATTTAAAGGAGCAGACCCATTGTATGAAAATGTCTTAAAATATATTTAGAGTAGTATATATGCAACTCTGCTGCTCCTGCAGGTTGCAGCCCTCCACCAACGTATCAAATTCAACAGTGATCCAATAGCCATTTGATGCTATTGAAGAAATGGGGTTGGGAGTCAGGAGTACCAAGTTTCACTCCTGCCCTGCATATAATGTGGTAACTCTGGTACAGACGATGGATTGCTCCTTTGGAGCAGAACTCTAGTTTTGTTCAGCACTTCCACAGATGACTGGACTGAGATTGGAAACTCTCAGGAGAATCTTGGGAAAGAAACTGGATGATAATCGCTAACCACAGCTGCTTTCTATTTTGTGACTATTGTGCAGCAAAATTGACAAAATTAATAAATCTATTCATATAATATTTTTCTGATTTTAAGTCATTTTTCCAAAAATACAACTAAGTAGAAAAGGACAAAAGTCTAATCTTAAAAGAATTACATTGTAAAGCAAACGCTTGTGGTAGTAATGAGATACATTTTTATTTTATCAACACTTTTACTGTACTTATCATGTCCTATTGTAGTATAAATATGCTTACTTCTGAAATTCATTATGAATGCCTCAGGGGCATATTTCATATGGCTAAAACATTGCAAAGTAGTCCTCTGAAGGTAGAATATTTTGTAGTGTGGACTAAATTGGCAGTTCTGTAGTCAGTTAAAAAATAATACTTGTGTTTTGTCAATAAGTTGGGTAATACAGTTCATTTTACTTTAGAATCAGGAATATCGGAGTCACATTCAGAAGAGTCTTTTCATTCTTTTGAAGAAAGTTCTAGTAATCACTTTTTTTATTCATTAGTGGGATGTGGGCATCGCTGGCAAGGTCAACATTTATTGCACATCCCCAATTGCCCTGGAAGGTGGTAGTGAGCTGACTTCTTGAACCGCTGCAGTCTTTGTGGTGAAGGTACTCCCACAGTGCTGTTAGGTAGGGAGTTCCAGGATTTTGACCAAGCGACGATGAGGGAACGGCGATATATTTCTAAGTCAAGATGGTGTGTGACTTGGAGGGGAACTTGGAGGTGGTGGTGTTCCAATGTGCCTGCTGCCCTTGTCCTTTTAGGTGGTAGAGGTCGCGGGTTTGGGAGATGCTGCTGAAGAAGCCTTGGCGAGTTGCTGCAGTGCATCTTGTAGATGGTACACATTGCAGCCACGGTACGCCGGTGGTGGAGGGAGTGAATGTTTAAGGTGGTGGATGGGGTGCCAATCAAGCGGGCTGCTTTGTCCTGGATGGTGTCGAGCTTCTTGTGCTGTTGGAGCTGCACTCATCCAGGCAAGTGGAGAGTATTCCATCACACTCCTGACTTGTGCCTTGTAGATGGTGGAAAGGCTTTGGGGAGTTAGGTGGTGAGTCACTTGCCACAGAATACTCAGCCTCTGACTTGGTTTGTAGCCACAGTATTTACGTGGCTGGTCCAGTTAAGTTTCTGGCCAATGTTGACCCCCGTGATTCGACGATGGTAATAGAATATCAAGGGGAGGTGGTTAGACTCTCTCTTGTTGAAGATGGTTTTTGCCTGGCACTTGCAAATGATACTTGCCACTTATCAGCCCAAGCCTGAATGTTGTCCAGGTCTTGCTGCATGTGGGCACGGACTGCTTCATTAGCTGAGGAGTTTAAGTCGATCTTTTTTATTAACACCACAGGTCTTCATTTTTGGCAGTTTTTAAAATCTTTTTCTTCACAATGCTGATGATGGTACATTTATACAGTACGTTCATTTTATGTAATGGAACAGTGAGTTGCTAAGCAACAGTGAACACTTGATACTAAAAAGGTTTAGTAGGTGAACAGAGAATCCGCTTCATAATTAAAAGCCCCTGGTAGAAAATTTAATGGCTTGCAGCTTGAAGAGGTGCTGGTTGGAGGTGGGGGTTGGAGATATAAGTAATTCAAAATTATTTGACTTTATTGTTTAATTAGAGTGTGGATTGTTTTTTCTTCTGTGTACCTCTGATTGGCTGAATGAAGACTGTGAGGCAGGTTGTCAGGCAGTGACGTTGTAATACTTGGTAATTTGGAAATATTTAAGCCTTTTCCTGGGATGTGTGGCCAGTGAAATCCGATTACTGACAGTCTGCTGCAGTGGTGCATCAAGAGACTGTCATATGGTTTCTCTCTATATATAGTGTTTCCCCATTTGAGAGAGAACTTCAAGACTCTGTCTGACCGTCAGGGAGATGAAATGATCCTGTGAAGGCTGTGTGGGGAAAAGCCATATCCACTGAAATAAATGTATTTGACGGCTCTTGGATTACAAAAACATTGAACCGAGAGATGGGGACTGTTAGTGAGCTCTGTGCATCCAGCTTCCAGGCTTTCCTGTGTCCAAGTGTAAATGCGAAATCAGGTATGTTTGAACAGGATTTGAGGCTGAAAAAGTAGTCTTTAGCCATTGCTGTGAGAGCCATCACTTTCTAAGTGGTGTTGATTAAAAGTGAATGCAAGATACAGTATGAAACAGAAGCTGACCAGGTGAAATGGGCATAAAATATAACCTCTCTGAAAGAACCTTTATCTGTGTTACCCTGACCTGCCTTTCAGCATGCTTGTTTGGTATTAAAAGCATTAATTATATCCCCTATTAGTCTATATCACTATAGCACTGTACTGTGTGTATGTGATGAACCGAAGGACCATAGAAAAGAAGAAAATGGACTGGAAGTGATGTGTTTGTTAGTAAAGAGTAGTTTCGTGTGTCTTTAAAATTGCATTAGAAGAGGGAAAATTAAAAATAAATAAAACTGCATGATTGTATTTACTCCTGAAATTCGAGAACCTTTTCTCAAAAGCTCTTGGCTTTTCTGATGACTTTGTTGAATTTAATTCCAGTGGTGGCTCTGTCGGTGTTGGTTTCTATCTACACTCGTCTGGGGTTTTGAGCACTGAAACGTCTGGAATCCTGCTGGAGATATAAGCACTTGATATTTTTCCTTAAAAGTTCCTTCCTGTAGCCTGCGTTGGCTCACCAACTTTGTGCATTTTTCCCCTTCAAACTGTAATAGAATTATGATATTTAGAAGTATTGCTAGTGCCTACATTTTCATTGTGTTGTGCAGGAGAATGCTGAGGTGTTTTTGCATAGCTTTAATTAAATAAGCGATTTGTTAATTTGAATTTCACAGTCTAACATTTACATTAATAAGGAGAATGCATGATTTATTATAGACACTGACTCTTGGACTGATTATTAAAGTTGAGTTTTGTAGTAAATATTCTGTGGCTAATAGTCATTGTACGATACATTTGATAAATTGTCAAAATACACATGTATATGTCTAAATTTGGGCAAATTTGTTGCTGCTGAAGTATGTGCCTAATTGACTTCCATTATATTGACACATAGTAGACCATATGGCAGGTTTTAAAGCAGTTGGGATGCAGCCATTTGCCCTTTGGAGAATGATGGTTCATGTTGACAGGATTTGACAAGTGGATTTAAATATTTTGCAGAAAAATGGGGTAAAAAGTTTTTGCTATGGTACAGTTGCAATCAGGAGTCTCTCTTGTACTATAACCATCTTAGAACAATGTATACTAAAACCTTTAATGTTCCAATTGCATACAACAAACTACAAATAAATAGATTAATATAAGTGAGGCAATCAACACATGAACTCCAGTGAATTATATTATTAAATACCAAAAAACAGCGCACGCAACGAGAGAATCTTCAAACTGTCCTGGCAGATCCCTCCTCTATTTAGGAACTTCTGATGTAGCGGAGCTGGTTGTAACCTTATGAACCAAAAGCTTCCAACAAATACTGATTTCATATTTTTGTTAATTTGATAAATATATTTAGAAATTGTGTACCTATTTCCCCCTCCTCAGCCTATGAATTCAACATTGTAAATGTTTTCATTGCAAAATGTGAATCTATTTTGCAAAATATCCCAATAAATCCTGGTCTTACCTGTTGATTAAACTCCTAAAATATTTATTAATAAAATATTTATTGATTTATATACCGGAACAAATGGGAGATAGCACAGATTTAGCAAAACTGAAAGGTGTTTTGTTTGACTAAATCTATATTATTTAAGCGACAGCTCGGGATCTTTCCATTTTTGACTGTTGACTATCAATAGTATGGTGTGGCTCAAGTGTTTTGTCACTGGGAATTTTGGGAAATCTCTGAAATTCTAGGTGATCATCAGCCAATGTAAGCTGGGAGCCATTCGGGCTTTAGAAAATATTAAGTCAACAAAGTTTGTTATGAAGTAATGTTTTCAAAGCATAATTACGAATCCGAGGGGGAAATGAGACAATTTTTTTTTTACGCAGCGAGTTCTTATGATCTGGAATGCAATACGTGAAAAGGTGGTGGATGTAGATTCAATAATAACTTTCAAAAGGGAATTAGATATATACTTGAAGAGGAGAAATTTGCAAGGCTATAGCAAAGAGCAAGAGAAGTGGGAATAATTGGATAGCACTTTCAAAGAGGCACGATGGGCCGAATGGCCTCCTTCTGTGCTATATGATTCTAAGAAATTAATTCACTCTTCTCCATTTCTTCCCCCCCCCCCCTCCCAATCCTGGAATAGTTGAGATGACATTTAATTTGCTGTACTTTTTTAATGTGTACAAGTTATTACCCTGTATTCCATTAAGAAAATTATCTATGTAGAAAATGCCTTTTATTGAAACTCATACATTATGATTATAGGAGGAGTTTAGCAAATTCTATCCTGGAATTAAATAATGGTTGATAAAAACATAATATGGTAACAACGGTGTGCTTTATAATCTGTCAGCACCCTTTTCCAGCCTTGATCCGACTGAGGATGATGTTGTTTAGTCATTAGTAGATTGCTCATTTGGACCATAAACAAATTCAAATATTAATTTTGGAATGTAGAACCTGCTGGGGATTGTTGCCTTCTGCCAGTAAATCAAAATGCTGCATGCAATACACAAGTCTACCAGTGAAGTCTGTAGCGTATGTCAGTACAGAATCGTGGAATAGGCATCACAAAGCTGATTAAAGCATAAGATGTTGACAGCAAAATGCTTCAATTAGCTTGAGGTTTCGGTTCCTAAAAGTAACCTGCATATTCAGAGACTTTCAGCCATCAATGGTTGAGTGTGCAAAGATGTTAATCTGTGCCGTACCACTTAGAATTTAAATATTCTTTGTGGGACTTAAAACAGGGGGTCAATTCTCACTCAACGGGCAATTTGGTTACATGATTTAAATCTTATTTACATTTGTGGTTTTTAAATCATGATTGGAAGAAGTGCAACAGTAGGCTATAAATTTTACATATTCTAATGCAATATGGAGATCTTCCTCCCAAATAAGAACATCTCATAGTATTACTTAGGACGTGCATAGTCACAGTAAATTACAACTAAGTAGATAAGGATTGTGCTGAGTAGGAATGAAAACTATCAGTCGTGAAATTCAGATTGCAACAGCTAGCTACCAGTAAGAGCGAGTCTCTGAGATTCCATCTTGAATTTAGAGTACTTGGCTGGAGTTTGAATTACTGGGTTGGGATTTGCTGACTGCCTTTTCTATATTTTCTGTGGTTTCTCCTTGTTGTTTGCAGTCTGTGTAAAATATGGCTCAACCTTCCTCTGTCATTGTGGCTCCAGAATGTAATTTTATGGATTCCTCCCTTAGAGTCTAATAAACGCTGTTGACAGCAACATTCGCCATTCCTCGAGCATGACGGGACTTGCTGTGTGTAAAGCCCACCCCCACCCCTTTCCAGTCCCTTGACAGAAAAGCATTTTATTTTTGTTTAACTGTAAATAGGCAGGACAAATGTGTTTTCAAAATTGGCTTCAGACCATGGTAACTCTAAGGGAAGCTCGTTGTAATATTGGGGCCAAGTTGATTGTCTGGGCAGAAATTTCAGTAGCCTTTGAACTCAAGTGGATCAAATTATTAATTCTATGAAGGGCAATATTTTATATATTAACTCCAGCTCATGTCAATCAGGCTGAAAGTTCTGCCTCACCACCCTCTGCCGCCTTCACAGCGTCCATGGAATTCCAGGCCCAAAATGCTTGTGCCTATTACCTGGCCAAGAGATGCTCTGGACCTCATTCTCTTTAGCAGTGCCTTTTCTGTGGTGTCTCTTGCCCACTGCCGGATGCTTTTATTTCTCTCCACTCTGGCTCAGCACCTCCAGTGCACTCCCGACTAGTCCCTGTGCTCCATTCCTGGGTCCAGTTACTCCTTGTCCTGAAAATCTTCCAATTCCAATCTTCTGCTTCAATGGTCCCTGCTCTTGGTGGTTAAATAACCCAGTTCCTCTACAGTACTTCCTCACCCATATAATTCCAGCCCCAAACCGCCTCCCTGACTGCCCATGGACACCCGCCCACCCCAGAATCCTGAAATTCAACTGTTGGACTCCATGTTGAATGCTCCCAAACCTCTCATCTCACACCCCACCCTGCAAGTGGCTTATCACTATGATATGCAGAGATATGGTAATATATGTAGCTATGTAGAATTCTCAATTCATACTGAAGATAGTCCAAATACATTTCTCAATCCTAATCCAACGTATCAGCCTAGGTTTAGAGGTAGCACTCTAGCTTCTGAGTCAGAAGGTAGTGGGTTTAAGCCCCGTTCCAGAGCTTTGAGCATGTAATCTACGCTAACGTTTCAGTGCAGTACTGAGAGTGCGTTGTATTGCCAGAGATGCTGTCTTTCAGATGAGATGTTAAACTGAAGCTTCACGTGGACATAAAAGATCCCACAGCACTATTCAAAGAAGAGCAGGGAGTTCAGGTGTCCTGGCTAATAATTATTCCTTAACCAACAGCATAAAACAGGTTATGTGGTCATTTATTTAATTGCTGTTTGTGGGACTTGCTGTGCACAAATTGGCTGCCGTGTTTCCCTACATTACTACAGTGACTACACTTCAAAAGTACTTCATTGACTGTGAAGTGCTGTGGGATGCCCTGAGATCGTTCGAGGCACAATATGGCATCTTAAAATGGATGTCATTGTGCTGCTTGAATGATTTGAACTCCTGATCTGGTGCAGGACATGGCATTGGAATCAATTACTGGCCAGCTTGAGTTGTATGAAACTACATATCATAATTTGAAGCATCGGCTCTGAATTTCATGCTGGAAACATCGAGAATCTCAATAGATTTAACGGTGTGATTGAATGATCAGATCACCTTGAAAGGGATAAAGTTTGATGGTAGGAAAGTGTTTTTTTGTTGTTTAAAAAGATAAATCTCTTTGACAAGCTATTTTTTCTTTTCATTGTTTTCTGTCACTTACCCTCCTGTCTGGTGAGCATCTAGTTGACCTTCCAGTTCTGTCCTGTACTGATGGTGATCTTCAGTCAACTCATTGGGAGGTGGGTGAGAGTGGCTTAGATTGGGATTCCCTCTGATCTTTCCTTTTTTTGTGGGGAAGCACATGCCCTTTGCTTGCTGCTTTCCTGTGATGGCAGAGCTGAGATTGGTAATTCCTATCCATGGTACGGTGCTGCCTTACAAATTTCTCTGAAACAAATCTTATCAACTTATTTCATGTGTGATTATTTTTTTGCGTCCGACTTCTTCGAACATTGTCAAACTTCTGATTCGGATTAAAATCTTGTTTAAAAAGGTTTGTGGTGGATCAGTGTAGGGATTTATTACTATTGTGCTGTAAAAGGTCTTGGAGAAACTTGGCTGCAGGGAATGCTGTCTAGTTCTATTAAATAGCTTTCTAGAGTGAACTGTAGATTTTACCAATTTAACTCTTGTTTTGATGCTGGCTAATTATGCTAACCCTTTCCATCTCACTGTGGCCACATTTACTCTCCTTCCTTTCTGAGGCAAAAGAATCAGCTTTGTGCTGCTTTTCCATGTCTGTCTATCTTATGATTTGGACAAATGTTTCTCATCAGATTCATAAACATGAACACAGTTATTCATTTATGGTCAAGCATTTCCAGTGGAAAAAGTTAAAAGCAGAAGTAGATAGACTGCTTTTAAGAGGAGATCCGGTCCTGCATATTCAGAATTGTGGATTCAGTTCCTTGTGTGGAAATGAGGGTGTCTGGAGAATAGAAAACTACTGAACTATAATACACGCCATACAGTACTCATGATTCACTTGTGATTCACCCAGTAATGCATTCATAACTTCCATTGTTTGTATTTCTGAATAACCTCGCCTGTACATCACGGCAGACAATTATTTGTACAACTATACAAGTTGTTCCAGGAGAAACCCGTATTTCAGTTACACAAGCAGCTGTCTGCAGTGAGATGTTGAACATTTATATATATTTTAGGAATAGGCAATTATATTACAGCAAAGGTGAATCATGTGAAGCAGTGTTGATGCTCATCGCATCTTCTGTAATTGATTATATTTCAATTACGGTGCAACAATAATTCGTATCGGGGTAAAAATAAAAAGGGTTATAAATGTAATTGTACCTTTAAAGCAGCTTTTAATTGACCAATTAAAATTGTGTCGTGATGGGAGGCCTGTTGCATCAAATGGCTGCTGCTTTTACTTAATTAGTAAACCTGTTGGATTGAATGGTCCCTGCTTTTATTTAGTTAAATTTTGGGGATAAGGCTCAGTTCCTCCCAACTTTCTGTCAGGAATGTGACAGGCGCTGCACTGGTTCTTTTAACGAGAGAGAGATGCAAATCATGGTCTAGAAATTCGAATGGACCGCATCTGTTTTGCAGGCATAAATCGGGTTCCTAAAGATCCAATATGGCGGGCAGTGCGCGCGCGCTCATTCCGTGCCAGAAGTACACCGTCCACCATATTGGTTCAGGCTCCTCCTGGAGACATCCAGGGCATCTGCTGGAATAATTGAAAATCCTCATTTTATATTGAAATAAGGGTCCTACACTTGTTCTCGGACTCTTTTGTGAAATTGGTCTGCCCCAGCACCTGACTCACCATGTGATAAACTCACTTATCAAGTTGTGGCGCTAATAGGCAGCAAGGATACTTCAGCAGTAATATTTAAAGGGCTCATGTACTCCATTCAGGTTAGTTGCTGGTTTGTCCTTTTAGACTGCTGGCTAACCGGGTGTTTTTTGACCTATTTTCTGCCTGGAGATTATTTCAACATAACTTTACAGCAGGCTAGAGTAATGCTACATGTGCTGTGGAAACCCAAGCAGTTGTTGGACTATCTGCTGAAGGTGTTCTCACACCACTTTGCTTTATTGACCTTGGCAGTTAGATCACCATCTTGATGCCTGAGCTACTGGGGCCATTTTGTGGATTGCAAGTTGAGTGGAACTCCCAAAATGGAAGTGTCAATTCCTCATGTAATTTTTTTCCTAGGGAGAGAAAAATTGCATGACAGATACATATAGTGTAGGCTTGTCCAAAACCTCTACTCTGTTGGCAACTGCACCGTTAGATTTTACTAAACTGCCAACAGTTATAAAGCACAAAAATGCCTTTGAGCATTTCCTGCACATTTTTCTTGGGGTAGGTGATAGAAGAAGGAATAGAAATTAGAATATCTTGAACCGAGGTGCGCTCAGGACTTGTTTGTGAAAAGCAGTAGCCTCTGAGCTGGCAGTACCAATGTTGTGGTAAAGATAGAATGATGGATAATGCAGTCAATTTAAATGTTTCATGGTGATATCCTAGCCTGGGTGGAGTTGGGTGGGGGGATTGTACTTGTAGAGAAGAAGCATACTGTGGTTAATGAGGTCTTGGCTCTTTATGTCTGTTGCATATTGCTACTGATTCAATGTGCAGTTGCACCAACTATTTCTGTCAGTATATGGGAGGCCCAAGATTAACTCTATATTGGCCCAAAAATATTCTAGAAATGAAGTTAGTTAAGGAGACATATTGGTGAATTCAAGTTGGGGACCATTGGTCTAAATGGTATCACTATCATATTTGGAGATGTATTATACGTGTTGTCAGGAGCTAAGTGCAGAATTAATTCTTAATAATGCTTTTACACCAATTCAATCTAAATTCAAATTAGAGTCAGTTTAAATTGAATGTGGCAATGTGTTTGTGTGCATTTTTAATTTGGAATCATTCTGAATTTACATATTCTGCTCTTAAGTGATGTTGGTTCATGGATCTTCTATGTAATTCTCCAGCAAGCTAATAACAATGCTCCTTATTTTTGGTGTCGATTCACCCATTTCCAAAGCAAGACATTACAGTAACTGAGCACCTCTGTTTTTGAATAGTGCAAAGAATAAGGGCTGGAGGAGATTACGGAGATAGGGAGGGGCCGGGCTATGAAGGGATTCAAACATGATGATGAAAATGTTAAATTTGCGGTGTTAGGGGACCGGGAATCAAGTAGGTCAGCAAGGACTGGGTGACTGATGAGTGGGACTTGATGCAGGATAGGAGACGGGCAGCAGAGTTTTGGATGCTCTGAAATTTGCAGAAGGTGGAGACTGGGAGGCCGTCCAGAGGAGCATTGGAATAGTCGAGTCCAAAGTGAAAAAAGCATGGATGAAGGTTTCCGCAGCAGATGGACTGAAGCCGGGTGGGCGATGTAACAAATGTGGAAGTAGGCAGTCTTTGTAATGGAGAGTATATGGGTCGGAAGCTCAGCTTGGGGTTGAATCGGACTCCAAGACTGCAAAGAGTTTAGTTCAACCTGAGATGGTGGCTGGGGAGGGGTATAGAATCGGTGACAAGTGTGCAGATTTGTGGCAAGGGCCAAAGACGATGGCTTCATGAAGAAGAGCCACCTGGGTGAGGTATCAGAATTGCCAGGGTCTATGAATCAGTATACCCTCATGAGTTATTGTCTTCAGGAAATGAGAGGTAAAGTAAGCATATCCTACCACTCCATGGCTAATTGGGTCATTGTGGCACCAGACAGTCTGTAGTGGGATTAGATGTAGTCTAATTATTGTGCAGTCATGTTTGCTACAGCACATCTGTGCCTCAGGGCGTGAAACTGAGCACTGAACCAAACTGGATACCCAAAAGACTCTAACTTGAGACTTTTTTTCAAGAATGCCCTAATTTGGCACAATTTGGTTAAGTTTCAGTTGCATAAGTGCCATTATAAGTAACTTCTTTTCAAAAAGAGCCTCTCTATGTGCAGTGCCATTTTCCACATCCTGGCATGAGTATCCTGTTGTCGCAGCAGGTGGCTGCTACCTATACATTTATTTAAAAAAAGAAATTTATATATACACAGAGCTTTATTATTATCCTTGGTAGTCTACAGGGGACATCTGATAATCTAATCACATTGGGCCACATTTTACAGTAAGAATAACAGTGAGGCTATCAGCGCTCAGTTATTCAGGAGTAAATCGGACAGCAACTCCCGGCGACTACACATGCGCAGTTAAACGTGGAAATCAGGAAGTTGATGTCCAAGTGGTCCTGCTCCTCCAGAAGCTTCATTCTAACAGTATCTCGCTGAGAAACTCGGCATTGAAACACACACAACGCATGAAGCTGTGGTACTTACCCACTAAATACATCAGGAAAAGTTAGGGCTTGTCTGTTCAAGTGCAAGTGAAATTTTAACACCATGATTAGTCTTAATTATTGCCAAACAACCTCTCTGACACTGAAAATTAACTTTTATAAGTGTGGAGTTTCATTCCTTCAGATTTTAATTATTGGAGATTTTTAAAAATTTAAAAATAAATATTTTTGACTTTCTTTCTGTCTCTTTTATCGTTCTCTCAATCCCATCTTTCTTTCTTTCCCCCTCTTTATTTCGCTTTCTGTACATGATTTGGCATTGAATTAAAAATTCTAACTTACACTTCCTGGTTCAGACTCTGTGCCTCAGTCAGGATTCTTCAATCTGATTGGTTAAGGAGATACACAGTTGCTTGCCCTGTTCACACTGGTCCCAGATCCCCTGTAGAGGTCACTGTGCCAAAATGGATTTCTACTGCAACTTCTAATGTAAAAGCCCATAGAAAGTCTGTGGGTAAATGTAATGAATGGCTAATGCCGTTCATTCGCCACTGACCACAAAATCTGAACCAATGTACACATCTAAACTCTTAATACTTATGTCGAGCAAACGTGGCGAGTCTGACTTTGGTCTCTGGGAATCTAGGGAAGTGGAGTTACGCATGCAAACCCAACCCATCTTACAGTAATTGTAGGCACTCTGGGACAGGTATGGGCATAGAGATGGTGAGTGGCCATATTCTTAATCAATACACAATGTATAAGCTTGTATTACTAATATCAGTCTTTAGCCGGTGAGAACGCCAAAGGTAAACCTCAAAAAATCCCGAATATCTGGGCTACCTGTGTCAGCTATGCGAGATTTAGCACCGGACAGGTTGATGAAATGGAACTGAGCACCAAACTCAATTTTAATTAAAGTAAAAGGGTCATCTGAAATTAAAATCGCTCAGTTGCAAACGTTAATTGAAAGGCTCTGAATTCAGTGAACATGCTGGGTTTTCTATTTCCTCAACGTATGAGACTAATCTGAAACAGGCTGCAAAGAACACATATGTACCAACTGGTGGTTTGCAATTGGCCTATTTACACTTGGGCATCCAATCGCAGCCAACCACTACCTCCCAACTGGGCAGTAGCTCCCGTGTGTAAATGCAACAAGCCATCACATATCCTGGCAGATCATTTCTGCAGCTATAAGAGTTTGGAGCCCCAAGCCTCCAAAGGAGGCCAGTGGCAATGAGGAGAGTTTGAAAGATGCAACAAATTAAAGAAAGGGAGGAAAAAGTCTCTGTGTCATACAGATATACAGAAAGCGTGTGAAAGGCATACAGAGAAAGTAGTAGGACGTGTACAGAGAAAACAAGACTGAGCCGTGGAAAGATGTAAACAGAGGGAAAGAGAGTCTGAGACAAACCCACAGATGAGAACAGACGTGCTTGAGAAGCATACAGAGTGAAAGAGAAAGGGGAGAGGAAAATAAACAAAGACAGGAAGAGAAAGTGACTGTTTTCCATGAACAATGCAGCAGGAGTACAATATATAATAGATTATACATTACCTGGTATAATGCTTCTGTCATTATAACACATGATATTTTCTGATTTACCATGACCAATACTACAGAAGTTCCATTAGTACAGTAAATAAAACCTTTACGAGCCATTATTGCATCATTATTTGCAACCATTATTTGCTGCACTAAATACCCATCTTAGTTTCTATTTGAAGGTGCAGGTTAGGTAGCTTTCATGTTTCCCAAGTTCTTAATTGTACAGCTGGAGGTGCTGTATTGCTACATTGGTCTTTTGTAGTGTGTAATGTAAAAAAAAAATTATATCTATATTCAAGTCTTGGCTATAGCCTGCGCTTCCTTTAAGAGTCACACTTACTTCCTGTAGCACTTTCCCCATCACATGTTTCTCATCCCACTTATTGGTGTGACCATTCATCTTAGCTTCACAGATAAATATTATCTGCATGTTAATATATTGAAGGAATGGAGTATGAATATTGCTGTAGTTACAGGCCGTAGCAATCTGAGGTGCATTGGGTAGGATTAAAAGACATTATGGCAAATTTTCTCACAAACTGATTTTTATGCACTCAAGCATAGGAGTAAAAGCTTCAGGTGTAAATATAACGATGAAATAAAAGTAGTAAATGTTTAATGAAACTACCTGCTTTCGAGATTTGTAACTTAACCCTTAAACTATGAATCGGTGAGTTTTTGTTGTGCTGTTGCAACCGTACTGGATTCCTGTTTGTTCCGCTGGATAAGGATTAAAAAGTTCTTGGGAGAGAAATTCGGTATCGTCCCGTTTGGGGCGCAATTATCGGCCGGGCGCAAAGTTTAGCGCCTGGCGTTAATTATCACCTCCAACTGCAAACTTGGCTTCTATTGCCCCTGGAGGTGATTGGAGCGCTAAATCAGGTGCTACACACCTGTCTTAAGGCGCTAACGCCAAGGAGCGAGGCGCTACCTCAGAGCGCTGGCGAAGCTCATGTGATGTCAGTTAGCAATGGAACACAGACACACTGGCGCCAGCCAGTTCTTAAAGGGGAGGGTCGATCTTGCTCTCCAGCCACACCCTGCTCATTGCAGCCTTGTACAGGTCTCTCCAGGCCGAGATTCATCAATTCTGCTGGAAAGAACTATGGAGAGGCCCAGGGTTAGAGCTCAGAGTGCGGCCCCCATAGTCTCTTCTAAATTGATGCAAGGAAGGTCAAATCAAAATGAACCTGCAAAGTGCTGCTCAGCACCCAAAACTCCTTCACACAGCGTTGAATCTCCCCAGAAGTGTCTCTGTCTCTGTCTCTGTGTCTCTCTCTCTCTCGCTCTCTCTCTCTCTCAGAATGCGTGGTGCAAAAATGTTGCTGACAAAAAAAGGCAGGAAGCGGCTGCCTTTAAATAGCGCTCCCACAGTCCCTCCCCTCAACCTGTCGTTGCTAGCGGCAGGGGGCACCACTCAATATCCGGTCCGGGGCATTGCACACTCGACTGATGTCACGATCTGTGGGCGCAGGAGATCGTGGTGGTAGTGTTTAGCGCCGCCGCAAAATGTCTGGTCAATTTCGCAAGCGGCACAAACATCACCGCGCCCGGGTGCTAGTTGCTTTGCACCCTAACGGGAGGCGCTAATCAACCAAATTTCCCCCCCCCCCCTTGTCTTTAATATATTAAATTTGCTTTGTAGGTTGAACACTCTTTATCTGAGCATCACCATGCTGTCATGCCTCTAGGTAGCATTTTAAAATGTTTTTCCTATTACAAAGCAACCTGGTGCACATGTCACCCTCCAAAGCCAAGCATTCGACCACTCGTGGAGGTCCAGAAGCTACCTATCCCCATACCTATACCCACAGCATCACTAATGCCCTCTGAGGGAATTCACTTCATCCTGACTTTCCCTGAGCAAAACCATGGGAAGTCCTCCAGTCTTTATGATGTAAACATTTGACAAGATTTTAAAAAATTGGTTTGTAGAATCAAAAGCTGAGTGGTGCAAGAGAATTCAATAATGAATGTGCTTCGAGGTGAATTTTGATGGTTGGTAAATTAAAATGGAAAACTGTTCCATGTGTGTTTGCTGGTCATTCAAAACCAAAAAAATGACTTTCAGACTGTTGCTTTAGATTTTATAGCTGACAAGAGGCTTGACTCTGTTGCATAATCCAGTACTTCACATTGGGACATTTTTCTACATTAAAAGGCACAAAGTCCGTTAGAGGTGTAATCAACAATTGGATGCCGAGCCAAAGAAGGATGGGTAACCAAAATCATGGTGAAAGAGGGGGGGTTAAAGGAGGAGGGAGAATTACAGAGCGTGGGGCCAAGTTGCTGAAGCTATGGCTGCTAATGATGGGGTGAAGGGTTGTGAAGTCAAAACAGGCTCTACTTATCAATATATAAATTATTTTCAAGAGTAAACTGGGGTCCTTAGAGAGAAAAAAACCAACTTTTATTTTGCCTATCTCAAGCAATTTGGTTGCTGCGGAGAGGAATGGGGCTGGCATGGGTTGGCACTGGTTTAATGGGTGTGAGTAAGTTGCATCATGTGGGACAGGACAGGCTTGATTGACCAGGAGGTCTTTTCCTGTTCCTTTGTATGTAATTATTATATTAGCACAAAACTAGGTTGTCTAGGTCGGAAACACTGCCATTATAAAAGAAGCTGCAGTATACTTGCACGTCAATGAAAAGTTAATTGTGAAGAAACGATGAAGACATTACACGTTAATTAGTTATTCAGATACAACCAATCCTGATTCTTGTATTGCCCAGCAGCTTTTTACAGAGGGCATTATCAGCTGCTGTAGAATAGAGTTTCCCCAGTAATTGTACCTGACTTGAAGAATATGAGCCTGCCAACCTGAAATACAAGCAATCTGCCCTCTTCAGTAGCCAACCAGAAAATTCTACGGCTATCTATAAATCAATATTGGGATTTATCTATATTTTATACTATATATTCCATAAAGCTCTTGTGCCCCACAATAATACTTCATCAGTAAGTCCTGAGTTGCAATAGACTAGTTACCAAAATTGCATTTGTCACGTGTTTCATTTTCAAGCCAGTTTATCTCTCCACGGTAGACATTTCTGGTGCTCGTATATAAGTTTCTGGCTCTATAATTGGGTGCAAGGACATTGCAAGATTTATGACACTAGGGTTTGTAATTTGAAATATCTGAAAATCATAATCTGTAGCAAATGCTGTTTTGGTGAGTAATTTATAGTTTCCAATTTTGAACTTTCATGTGGACTATTGCTGTTTGAGACAGGGGAGCCTTTAGTTAACCTGTATCTTGTTACAGAACAGAAATATCCGTGGCTGCCCTTTCTGTTCTCCCTCTCATTCTCATTATTTATTGAAATTGAAGTCATGGCGTGTGATCTTAACATGGAAACTGTGAATTTTCAGTGACATTATTTACTCATAACTGTCGGAAGGAAAGACATCATGGCAGGCAGCTTGAATGAAATGAACACGGAGTGCTGTGACCTGAGGAGCAAAAAACAAGTGAGTGAAGATTGCTGGGAATAACAAAAGGAATGAAATCCATTACTGCCTTTTTTTTCTCTACACATAGAATTTATAAATGCACATTAGAAAAATCTGCTTCATAAGTTCTTGGTATAATTACACATAATTTATACTAATTATTGCTTCCAGTCTATCACCATTATGATCCATAAAAAACATTATGCCCCACAGTATTTATTTGATAGGTTGAGCTAATTTGGAGTACACATTTTTATCTTGACTAAATACATTCCAAACACTTCAGGATTATGAGTCTTAAGCCAAATGGTTGCTGTGAAACTGGACCCCACTCAGAGCAAAGACAAAGATCTAGTCTTATTCACAAGTGAATAAATAAATGGTAGTTGCTGGTAAAGCAGAATTGCTGTGGCAAAAACAGCTTGAAGTATACAAAGATGGAATGGTGATTCACTTCATGGGAACTGGGAGGAACCACAAATCAAAAGTGAGCTATTTCAATGAACTTTAGTGTTGAATGCTTTGTTCTTCCATGATCTGTTTTCTGTAATTACGTAATTTCAGGGGTGTGTGTGTGTCAGATGTTTTTTCATGTTCATAGAATCCTGGAAATTGAAGCACAGAAGGATGCCATTGCTAACTCTGAGTTATCTACCCTAATCCCATTTCCCTGCCTTATCCTGTGCCTTTTAATGTTTTTCCTCTTCAATTATTTGTCTGATTCCTTGTTGTCTGGCATATTGCTTTGTGGCACATGTTATCTGGGATAACAATGTTCTTGAATTACCCTCATGCAGCAAAATTACTAGATCCCAGGACCTGTAAGAACAGCAGTGATTGTTCTATAACCTTAAGTTTCATCAGACTTTATGCCAAACAGCCAAAGAATTGCCATTGTTATGAAGCATATTAATCATTAGTTATGGTCTGTTTTTGGAAGGTTTTGCCTGGCATCTGACCTGTTATACCCGACTTTCTGCAGCACAATGATTGACCAACAGAAAGCATGATAGGACTGGTTGTGCTAGCTTCTCTTGCTTCCTGCCACAAAGAACCACACCAAGTATCCTGGTTATAGGAACATTGAGCAGATTATGGAATCACCAGAGCTCGTGATTTTAGATTGGTTTACACAGAGCTAGATATTCTTCACGCTCTGTAATCCCAAGTATAATTTGGAGAAATGTGAAGTTATCCACTTTGGTCGGAAAAATAGAAAAGCAGAGTATTTTTTAATTGGTGAGAGATTGGGAAATGTTGGTGTTCAGAGGGACCTGGGTGTCCTTGTACACGAATCACTGAATGTTAACATGTAGGTACAGCAAGCAATTAGGAAAGCAAATGGTATGTTGGCCTTTATTACAAGAGATTTGAGTATAAGAGTAAAGACATCTTACTGCAATTATATAGGGCCCTGGTGTGACCACACCTGGAGTATTGTCATAAAGTCATAGTCATAACGGCACAGAAGGAGGCCATTCGGCCCATCGAATCCGTGCCGGTTCTCTGTAGAGCAGTCCAGTCAGTCCCATTCCCCCGCTCTATCCCCGTAGCTCTGCAAGTTTATTTCCCTCAAGTGCCTATCCAGTCTCCCCTTGAAAACATTGAGTGTGTCCGCTTCCACCGTCGGCAGCGAGTTCCAGGTCTTCACCACTTGCTGCGTAAAAATGTTTTCCCTCACATCCCCCCTGTATCTCTTACCAAAACCTTAAATCTGTGTCCCCTAGTCCTTGTACCATCAACTAGTGGGAACAGCCTTTCCCCGTCTAGCCTATCCAAACCCGTCATAATCTTGTACACCTCTATCAAATCACCCCTCAACCTCCTTTGCTCTAATGAAAACAAATCCAGCTTCTCCAATCTGTCCTTGTAGCTAAGATCCCCCATCCCCAGAACCATTCTGGTAAATCTCCTCTGCACCCTTTCAAGTGCCTTCACATCCTTCCTAAAGTGTGGTGACCAGAACTGGACGCAATACTCCAGTTGTGGCCTAACCAGCGCTTTATAAAGGTTCAACATAACTTCTCTACTTTTGTACTCAATACCTCTACCTCTATTTATGAAGCCCAAGATCCCATATGTTTTGTTAACCACTCTCTCAAAATGTCCTGCCACCTTCAGGGACCTATGCACACTACCTCCCAGGTCCCTCTGTCCCTGCACACTCTTTAAAACTGTGCCATTAAGTGTATATTGCCTCTCCCTGTTCCTTCTGCCAAAATGCATCACCTCACACTTCTGTATTAAATTCCATCTGCCACTTGTCTGCCCATTCTGCTAGCCTTTCTATGTCCTGTTGCAGTCGATTGGTATCATCCTCACTGTTTGCCACACCCCCAAGTTTGGTGTCATCGGCAAATTTAGAAATTCTACTTTGTATTCCAATATCCAGGTCATTTATATCAAAAAAAGCAGTGGCCCCAGCACTGACCCTTGGGGAACACCAACGTCTACCATCCTCCAGTCTGAAAAACAGCCATTTACCACAACTCGCTGTATTCTATCCTTAAACCAATTCTTTATCCAAGCTGCCACTGACCCACCTATTCCATGAGCCTCAATTTTGTTAACCAGCCTTCTATGTGGTACTTTGTCAAACGCCTTCCTAAAATCCATGTAGACAACATCCATTGCATTCCCTTCATCGATCCTCCCTGTTACTTCATCAAAAAATTCAATTAGATTAATCAAACACGATCTGCCTTTTACAAATCCATGTTGGCTCTCCTTAATTAGCTTAAACCTCTCCAAGTGCCCATTAATTTTTTCCTTGATTATTGTTTCTAAAACTTTACCCACCACTGATGTTAAACTGACCGGCCTGTAGTTGCTAGGATTGTCCTTACACCCTTTCTTGAACAATGGTGTCACATTTGTCACTTTCCAATCCTCAGGCACCTCCCCTGCATCTAGGGAAGATTGAAAAATTATGGCAAGCCCTTCCACTATCTCCTTCCCCAATTCCCTTAGCAATCTGGGATGCAAGCCATCGGGACCAGGTGACTTATCCACTCTAAGCATACTCAGCCTTTCTAGTACATCCTGTCTATCAATTTCCACCCCTTCCATTGCTTCTACCTTTTCCACTTCTACCGATATTTTGTCAGCATCCACCTCCTTCGTAACCACCAATACAAAGTACTCATTGAGTATTCTAGCCTAGCCCTGCGCCTCTAAGCATATATCACCTTCTTTGTCCCTAATAGGCCCCACCCCGTCTCTTACTACCCGCTTACTGTTTACATGCCGGTAGAAGATTTTTGGGTTCCCTTTTATGTTAACCGCCATTCTACTCTCATATTCTCTCTTTGCCAATCTTATTTTCATCTTCTCTTCCCCTCTCAACTTATTGTATTTGGTCTGGTTCTCCCTTGAAGAATTCACCTGACATGCATCATACACCCGTCTTTTTTTGTTTCATCATCATCTTCTCTATCTCCCTCGTCATCCAAGGAGCCCTTCCTGTGGTTCCCTTACCCTTCCCTCTTGTTGGAATGTACCTAGCCTGTACTTGGAACATCTCCAGCTTAAAGATCACCCATTGTTCCGTTACAGTTTTTCCTGGTCAGTCTTTGGTTCCATTTTACCCTGGCTAGATCCTTTCGCATCCCATTGAAGTTAGCCCTATTCCAGTTTAGAAGTTCCACTCCAGATTGTTCCTTGCTCTTCTCCATTGCTAATCTAAATCTTATGATACGATGATCACTCATACCCAACTGTTCTCCCAAAGACACTTGGTCGACCTGGCCCACCTCATTCCCCAGCACCAGATCCAGCAATGCCTCCTTCCTAGTTGGGCCAAGAACATACTGGTCAAGGAAATTCTCCTGAACACAATTCAGAAATTCCTACCCCTCCTTTCCCTTTACCCTAGCATTATCCCAGTCGATATTTGGGTAATTAAAATCCCCAAATATCACTACTCTATAGCTCTTGCATATCTGCGATTTCCCTGCAGATTTACTCCTCTACCTCCCTCTCACTATTTGGAGGCCTATAGAATACCCCCAATAGTGTGATCATACCCTTTTTGCTCCTCAACTCTAACCAAATGGATTCTGTCCTTGTCCCCTCAAGAACATCCTTCCTTTCCAACACTACAATGTCTTCCTTAATCAGCACTGCCACCCCACCTCCCTTTTTTCCTTCCCTATCTTTTCTGAACGCCTTGTACCCTTGGATATTAAGTGCCCAGTCCTCACCGTTTTTAAGCCACATTGTGTACAGGAAGAAAGACTTGCATTTATATAGTGCCTTTCACGACCAGTGGACATCTCAAAGTGCTTTACAGCCAATGAAGTACTTTTGGAGTGTAGTCACTGTTGTAATGTGGGAAACGCGGCAGCCAATTTGCGCACAGCAAGCTCCCACAAACAGCAATGTGATAATGACCAGATAATCTGTTTTTGTTATGTGGTTTGAGGGATAAATATTGGCCAGGACACCGGGGATAACTCCCCTGCTCCTCTTCGAAATAGTGTCTTGGGATCGTTTCCGTCCACCTGAGAGAGCAGACGGGGCCTCGGTTTAACATCTCATCCAAAAGACGGCACCCTCCGACAGTGCAGCACTCCCTCAGCACTGCACTGGAGTGTCAGCCTAGCTTTATGTGCTCAAGTCCCTGGAATGGGACTTGAACCCACAACCTTCTGACTCAGAGGCGAGTGTGCTACCCATTGAGCCACAGCTGACAGGTTATGCTTGTCATAGAGGGAGTGCAACGAAGGTTCACCAGATTGGTTCCTGGAATGGGAGGATTGTCCTATGAGGAGAGAGTGAGTAGACTAGGCCTGTATTCTCTGGCGTTTAGAAGAATGAGAGGTGATCTCCTTGAAACATACAAAATTCTTACAGGGCTTGACAGGGTAGATGCAGGGAGGATGTTTCCCCTGGCTGGGGAGTCTAGAACCAGGGGTCACAGTCTCAGAATAAGGGGTCGGCCATTTAGGACTGAGATGAGGAGAAATTTCTTCCCTGAGGGTGGTGAATCTTTGGAATTCTCTACCCCAGAGGGCTGTGGAGGCTCAGTCGTTGAGTATGTTCAAGACAGAGATCGATAGATTTGTGAATATTAAAGAGAATCAAGGGATGTGGGGATAGTGCAGGAAAGTGGAGTTGAGGTAGAAGATCAGCCATGACCTTATTGAATGACGGAGCAGGCTCGAAGGGCCAAATGGGCCCACTTCTGCTCCTATTTCTTATGTTCTTATGCTCAACTGAGATCTAAGTATGGAAGTGCCAAATAAGAAGCTAGCATTATACCTCTAAAGCTGTCGGTGGTATAGTCTGAATGCAATAATTTGATAAATAAATCTACAGTACCCATTTTTAAAGTTTCAACGTATCAGATTAGTTGCCCAGTGCTGAGATACTTATGTCCATTAGATCATCCAATCCTTATTTTACTAACATAATCTAAGCTATGCACCTATTAAATGATAATGTTAGTATGTTAGGTTGTAAAAGTGTCTCTGGACAAATTAATTTTCCTGCTGTAGGTGCCTCATAGAGGCTTTCATTGTTGAAAACCATTGTGCTATCAGAATATTTACCAATGCTCAGCAAAAGGTACGATAATAAAACAAAATTCACTGACAAACGTTACTGAATTATTTGTACAGTGCATGCACTGCAAGACTGTGTAAATTTGATAACCGGCCATGGGACCATTGTGTATTTTTAGCTGATGTGGTATTCCTGTAGGAAGGGAGCACATCACGATATTGTGTAGATAGAATGCAGCTGGATACTCTTCATTTTTGGATAATCCCAAGTGTTGTCATCTCCATGTCAATTCAGCTGTTCTTCAAATCTCTCTCCCTCTATGTTTTCAGACAACATGTTCCTGAAAAGAAGTCTTGAAACTCCTTCAATTTTCCAGGAAGGAATGCATTTTTCTAGAAGTTAGTATTTACAGAAGTAAAACCGAGGGCATGACCCGGCATTAAAGAAAGAAAGACTTGCATTTATATAGCGCCTTTCACGCCCACCGGACGTCTCAAAGCACTTTACAGTCAATGAAGTACTTTTTGAAGTGTAGTCACTTGTAATGTAGGAAACGTGGCAGCCAATTTGCGCTCAGCAAGGTCCCACAAACAGCAATGTGATAATGACCAGATAATCTGTTTTTGTTATGTTGGTTGAGGGATAAATGTTGGCCAGGACACCGGGGATAACTCCCCAGCTGTTCTTCGAAATAGTGCCAAGGGATCTTTTACATCCACCTGAGAGAGCAGACGGGGCCTCAGTTTAACGTCTCATCCAAAAGACGGCACCTCCCACGGTGCAGCACTCCCTCAGCACTGCACTGGAGTGTCAGCCTAGCTTTGTGCTGAAGTCCCTGGAGTGGGTCTTGAACCCGCAACCTTCTGACTCAGATGCGAGTGTGCTACCAGCTGAGCCACAGCTGACACGCGGGGTGAAATTCCCCTCGTTTGTGCCTCCAGTGGGAGGCGCTAACGGGGCGCGAATGGCTTTGCGCCCCCCCCCCCCACTCCCCCAGGTGCGATAACCGCAGGAGATTAACGGCGGTGCTACCGGGTATCGCCCTGATCTTCTGCACCGGGCGATGTGACCGACTGCTGCAGAGGTCACGAACGCTGAGGCCGGACGCTCGCGGGGCGCAACTTAAAGGCCCGGTGGGCGGCCGGCCAAAAAAATCTGCCTTTTTAAAAATATTTATTTTCGGCCACCGGTCGCGGCGTCCATGCTGCGATCGGTCAGCCCAACACTCTGCATGAGTGATCAGCCCGGCTGATCGCATCGCACTCCCGCTCCCCGGTGGCCCACATATCTAAAAATAAACCTGCAGAGCTCGCAGTGTGGGAACCTTCCCTTTAATGGAGGGAAGAGCCCTGCAACGCGGCAGTGCCACGCTTGGCCACTTGTGGCACTGCTGAGCACTTCGCCCCAGATCGGGACATTCCCCACCTCTTGCGCTCCAAGAGGCAAGTTGAGCTTGATTTAGCGCTCCACTTCCCTCTTGGAAGAAAAAATGGGAATTTAACTAATGTTTGAAAAGGTTAGCGCCTGGCGCTAACTTTCTAAACATTTTTTACTTAGCGCCCCAAACGGCCCTCTAGGGGAATTTCACCCCCTC
This sequence comes from Squalus acanthias, assembly GCA_030390025.1. Taxonomy (NCBI): domain Eukaryota; kingdom Metazoa; phylum Chordata; class Chondrichthyes; order Squaliformes; family Squalidae; genus Squalus; species Squalus acanthias. The sequence goes on along the minus strand of CM059447.1, from coordinate 9,617,488 downwards.
AGTCTTCCTGTCAGTTGACCCAGTGTACCACTTGGGCTCCAAATGTGTGTAAAATACTCCCTTCTTATGTGGCACAGCACAGCATACACAAACTTGCTAGTTATGATGGTACCAAATAACTGATGCAAATTCTAGTAGAACTTAAACAGGAAGGTGGCGAAAAGAAAAATAACACTAATTGTATTCAAAAAAAGTGTTGTTTGTTAATTGAGGGTTCTGATGACACTAAACTGCTTGAGCTAACAACGCCATCTAAATCCTTAAATACGTTACAACTTTTTAATGCAGTCTAACTTATAGAATCATACAGCACAGAAGGAGGTCATTTGGCCCATCATGTCTATGCCGGCTCTTCGAAAGAGCTACCAATTAGTCCCACTCCCCTGCTCTTTCCCCATAGGCCTAAAAATGTCTCCTTTACAAGTATATATCAAATTCCCTTTCAAAGTTAACACCTGGGCCAGTTTCAGGAGCCATGTGGGCAGGTATCAAGCTCGGTCAACTTGTGACACTTATGAGGACAAACAGTCCCTCACTAACAAACTAACTAAGGGTAAACAGTTTTTCAACTGGAAGTACATTTATTTAGGTACCTTTTTTAGTCTTAACATCTTGTTAATTACTGAATAATCTGACATAATTAATTGTGGAGTGACCAGTTCACCCTTCTCAATTACCTTGATTGTTTTAAATTAAGTATTCATGTCCTGGTCCTAAGGTGACATTTTGTCACAATTTTACTGTAGATGATTATAGATGGTCTGAGTATCGCTTAACTCGTATTATGGATTGTTGACACCAGAAGCTTGTTGTTTTATGTATTTCTTGTACCTTCATGTTATTTTCTTTTAATCTTATTTGCATTAAAATTTTAAGGACCTTGCATGATGTCTTAGAATTGTAACTTCTGGCCAAATTATGAAAGGTAATTTTATATTGTGTTGTAAGAGACTGCTGTATCTTTCCACATCTTGGACTGCCAATGTAATGCCACTTACTGCCGCTCAAATCTTCAGTGCTCAGCTCGAATAATGATGCCCAACAGCAGCATTATCGGCTATTGAATTCAAGTCGGCAAAACATCAATCAGCTTCTAGTCGGGAATAAATTAAGACTTTATTCTAACTGTATTGTGGGATTTTACTGCTGTGCAATGATGTGATAATCATCACAATCCAGAGTTCAAGTTATGCTTCAGGATATTGCCTTGAATTTATGTGTATGCAGTTGATGATACAGATAGGTAAAAATCTCTCTGTTGCTGTGGTGTCCTAAATGTAGTTTGCTGAAATGCAAATGAATGTTCTTCCTCAGCTCTGTTGTGACTTCCCTGCATTAGCCGACGTGTCGATGTAACATTTAATGAGCTAGTATGCTGCTATATGGAGGTTTCAGGCTTGTTACTTAGAATTACATAGAGATTACAACACAGAAACAGGCCAAATACAAAAGCAAAACACTGCGGAAGCTGGAAATCAGAAATAAAAACAGAAAATGCTGGAAATACTCAGCAGGTCAGGCAACATCTGTGGAGAGAGAAACAGTTAACGTTTCAGGTCGATGACCTTTCGTCAAAAACAGGCCATTCAGCCGAACCAGTCCATGTTCGTGTTTATCCTTCACACCAGCAGTAGTCCTAATCCTTTGTACCCACCCTGTTCCCATATCCCTTTGTCCTCCTTTCCTTTAACCACCTATCTATCCTATTTTTAAATGTCAATATGGTTTCTGCTTCAACCGCTAACTCTGGTAGCACATCGCACAACCTCACAACCTTCTGTGTAAAACCTTTTTCCTGCTTTTTGTCCTAAATTACTTGCATTTCATCTTGTATCCTTGTCCCCCAAGAATTTTTGATCCTTGGAAACAGTCTGTTTCTATCTACTCTGTCCCAACCTTCATAACTTAAATTACCTTTATCAAATCACCTTGTAAACTCTTCTATTCTAATGAAAACAGCCCCAGATTTTGTCTGTCTTTTTATTTGTATCTCCTCATGCCAGGCAGGATCCTCGTGAATTTCGCTGTATCCTCTCTGGTGCTTCAACATCCTTCCCATAGTGTGGCGCCCAAAACTGCACACAGTACTCCAACTGTGGTCTTACTAAGGTTTTATATAGATTACTATTATATCTCGACTTTTATATTCTATACCTCTTGCCATAAAACCCAGTATTCCATTAACTTTCTTTATGGCCTTATCCACTTGAGGTGTGGCTTTTAAGTTCTTGTGATCTTGAACCACCAAATCCCTCGGCTCTTCCACATCACCCAGCCTCCTCTTCTCTCTCTCCCTCCTCCCCCCCCCCCCCATCCTTTTGCTTTGCACTATCATACCTTTTGTCATTTAATCTCTCCTGCCTTCCACCCGATCACAGACCTTCCCTTTTGTTCTTTCCTCCCCTCCCCTCTTTCCCTGCCCCTGCACTTGCTTAAAAATGTTACATCTCTAACTTTTTCCAGTTCTGATGAAAGATCATCAACCTGAAACGTTAACTCTTCTCTCTCCACAGATGCTGCCTGACCTGCTGAGTATTTTCAGCATTTTCTGTTGAATTCCATTTGCCATTTTTTTGCTCATTCCACCATCTTATCAATACCCCCTTGCAGCTTCCTTTGGTCCTCAGAATGAATAACTATAATTTCTATTTTAGTATTGTCTTCAAATCTGGTCACCACTCCCTCTGGCGCCATATCCAAATCATTGATGCACTCTGTGAACAGAAGCCGTCTCCGAACCGAACCATGTTGGACACTGCTCCTGCTTCCAACCACTCTGAGAAATGGTCAAGTCCTACTCTCTCCTTCCTCCCTTCTAAGCTGTTTTTAATCCAATTTACTAGTTTTTCCCTAAAGGGGGAGCATTGGCAATTTTTCAAATTGGATCTAATAGCCTCTCCTAAAAGCAGAGGAGCTACCACTGGGAGGCTCCCTCCTGATGGTGTGAATCCTGCCTGGAGCCTGCCGTGCATATGCAAGGAGCCCTGACCCAGGAAACTGGTTCAGGACTGGGTGGATACAGAGGGGCGGAGGTCCCGTCCTGATGGAAGCCCCTCCCCTCCCCCCCACAATTCCCTCTACCCATAGATTCTCGGACCATCCCTCTGCGAGTAAGGGAACTAATGTCCTATCTGCAACTAAGCCTCTGCAAAGGCCTTGTTTTGTCAGCCACCAAGAGGTGTACAATATTGCCATGGTGACAACACTCCTGTCTGATTCTCCCTTCAACTTGCAAGGGAAAAATTCTAGCGCCCCTGTCCAGCACAGTTCAGATTGACCCCTGTTCTCCATTCTGTGGCACACCCTTAGAACTCTGATGCAGAGCGCATGATCCTGCATGTTTCATTGCACTGATTTATGTTATTTTGGTTGGTTTTTTTTAAAGGGTTTTTTTTTTCTCCTTTTCGTGATCATTTTCTTCCTCCTTCCTGATGGCATTGACTATTCGTGGGGTACAGTTCCACGGAGCCGGTGATTCTCTGATACCTCTTCACATGTGAGCTTAAACAGAGTATTGAGATAACAACAAAATGCTGGAAACACTCAGCAGGCCAGGCAGCATCTGTGGAGAGAGAAACAGTTAACGTTTCAGGTCTGTGACTCTTCGCCAGAACTGGAAAAAGTTAAAGATGTAACAGATTTTAAGCAGGTGCAGAGGCAGGGAAAGGGGGGAGGGAAGGAAAGAACAAAAGGGACGGTCTGTGCTAGAATGGAAGGCAGGAGTGGTTAAATGTTGCAAATGGGGATGGCAGAATCATCAACAGCTGCCGCCTGAAACAATAGGGGCAGAGGTTATGGTCTGAAATTGTTGAACTCGATGTGGAGTCCAGAAGGATGTAAAGTGCCTAGTCAGAGTATTGAGAGGCTATTTGACCACAGAGGGGAGACTTTGCAGTCAAGGCCGAACTTAACTAACACACACACACACACGCATCTTATTTTATACAACTTTAAAAAAAAAGAATGTGTGCAGTTTCATATAATTTGCATGTTAAAAACAAAATCCTTAAATGTGAGCTCCAAACGGAGAGATTTTGAGATGCTTGTAACTGTGTTGAGCGAGTTCTTTGGAAACACGAGTAACCTTTAGCAGAGGCTTTCTGTCTGCTGTTCCAAATGACAGCAGCCTAGTGTTAAATTAGGAGAGCAGTGCCATTATGACAATTTCCCCACTAATAGCCTGTCATGGACATTTCATACTGCAACATCCCGAAATCTAAATGTAAATTTCTATTTCCGTATCGAAGAGTTGACTTAATTTGTAATTCGAACCAGATCCAAATGATTTTTGCATAATCATTGAAACAACATTAAATCCTAAAGGTGTGGTCCATTTCCCAGGGATTGAATCTATCAAGCCTGTTGCAATCACAATGTTACAGGGTCAGTGTTGAGGAGGGGAGGTATTTGTAACCTGTGTTTGAGTTGCTGCACTGCAATGTTACAACTCCCCATGTAAAGAGATACAGTTGTTTAATTCCATCTTATGTTCCCTCTTTCCTCAACGGGGCTGCTCCTACTCCCAAGTTTCCTCCAGTCGCTATTAATGCAACTTGAGTTCCCAACAGGAGGTGCAGTTGCACGAGGTAGAACAGATCCTTCGCTTCTCTTTCTCTCCCGCTACACCCTCCAAATTAAACACTGCTTAGAGATCAGTGCTTGATCTGCTATGGTTGCAGTCGTCATTTGCTATTCCTGCACAGACATTAACGCACACGCACACAGAGTACTAATGAAGCAGAGAGCTGTCTGCCATGTGTGTGAGAGCCGCAGCTTCACTGAGGGGTGCCTAGTAACGATCGCTTCCTGCAGGAACTATAAACGTCCTTCACTGCTGTCCTTTTGATTATACCAAGCTTTGAACGGAACTGGAACCCACTGTTTTACTCAATGATCGCAAAGTGCAAATGGTTTTTAGCCATGGGGCTACTGTTTGAAAAAGAACAAAGTAATCCACTCAACTTCCTGTTTGGCTTTTGAGAAAATAATTCCCAAAGTTTGAAAGAGGGTGGTGTTTTTGCAAGAGAACTGTTGAAAACAAGTTTACAACAGATAGGATTGTTAAGAAATTTAGTTCTTCAAAAACAGACTTAAAGATTACCAAAAAACCCACTCTGATATAATATGCGTTGCCTGTCTAGCAGCTAATGTCATGGAGTTGCATTTAATGTCGCTGCATTCATATTGATCCAGTGTTTTAAAATTGCCTGTCTCTGTAAATGGAATGGCTTACTGTGATCCAGTTGCTTGAGTGCAAAATTTGGGCATTCCTACTACTTTGGTATTTCTGACTCTGTATACGTTAAAATAAGTAGTGTTGCTTTTGAGTTGCGCCTATTCCAGTATATTTTGTATTAAAATAACACTCTGTTTTTCTATTCAGATTTCTCCCTTCCCTTCCTCTCCTGAAGGCACTTGTTTCTTGCTGGGAATGGTTCCACGGGTGCCAGTCATCCTGGTCATAGTGTGGGCTTTGTGAGTGTCGATAGACTCCTCTGGCATGGGAGGGAACGGGGAGCGTTTACAGCTGAACCCACTCCACTACTCGCCCAGCATCGCATACATGCACTTTCTCAGGTAACTGGATGGCGAGTGGGAACCCTGGCTATTTTGTCTCTCCCTCGTGCCAGGGCGCACACAGCCTATTGTGGTACTGTACTGTTGTTGCTGTCCTGACTGTGATCTGTTAACTCAGCGCAGACCCGGGATTGAACTTGGGATTTTCCTTGTCTGTATGAAAAGTTTTTTTATGAGGCCTTTGGTGAGTTTTCTGGAGATGTTGTGAATAGTAGTTTTCTTTACTGAATTTGTCCACGCTATTGAAACCTCAGGAAGGCTTCCTTACCTGTCTGAAGCTTGAAGCGTATGTGCGTGCGTGTCCCTTGATTTAGTTGGTGAGGGAAGTGTGTATCTGAGCCATACAGGCCAGAAGACCCTAGGTTTTGCTGAGTCAGTTGATCTCAGCCTGGGTGATAGCAGGAATTTTACAAATGATGTCAGTGTGTGGAGTATAGAGAGCAAAAACAGCCGGTGTTCCTGCCACTGAGAGATAGTCAGTACCACAGCTGGAAAATGAGTACATGTATCAGCTGTGTCTGTGAACTGCACATTCTCGGTCGCTTGGGATGAAGTTGGGGAGGGTGACTGGTGCCTGCGGAACTCTACGCCAGCAGGAGTCAATGACCTTGAGAGGAGGAGGGGTGAAAATTGGCAAAAGAAAATCTCCTAAGGTGTCTGAATGTGTGCTTGTATGAGGGTGTGCACTCAGGACTGCTGGTGTTGACTCTTTTGAGCACTGTGGCCTAGAAATTTGATTGCGCCCAAAAACAGGCGTGCAGTGGGCAGGGCATGCGTCGCACATACCTGTTAATGTTGTCCCAGGCAACACAATGTTTGTGCTGCCTGCTCAATATTGTGACTCAGGCATGCAGCCAGCACTATTCATTGTCTGTAGGCCTGTTTTAGGCAGCCGAATTTTGGACGTCACTGATTCCACTTAAGTGCAGCCAGAATTTCTTGGCTTTGAGGGCCACTGTTAACAGGCTTCCAGAGCGTCGGGTCACTCCTGCACTCTTCTTGCACGGAGCCGCATTAGTGCTGAAGCACAGTCGCAGCAGAGTGGCATTGGCTCCACAGGAGAGGCACCTACTGTCCCCTCTCAGCACAACTGCATGCTTGCTCCTCCACCAGCCACTCCGCCAGTGCCATTTATAGTGCCCCGGAGCCAGGTGGGCCAGATTGCCCTGCTCCATGCAGAGAGGCTGCAGTTCGCAACAGGGCCCTTGAGCCCCGAGTTTCTTGGTCACCCACCACGTCTATCTGAAGTGTCCTAAATAGAAGCTCAGCAACCTTCCGCCTCCTAGGCTGTAGCCACTGGGGAAATACTTCATAGGAGCACCACAATAGGAAACCGAGCACAGCAGACACGCACTAAGGGGGTTGCAGAAGTGTGATTGTTAATTATTTCTGTTCACTGTGCAGTGCTGTCCTCCTCCCTCCTGTGGCAGCTGCTCCTGCTCGCTGTTGTCTTTCTTGCTGCTTCGAGTCCTCCTCCAGCCCCAACTGTTTATAAGGCAGTCAAAAACAGTGCAACACCAGCAAAATCTTCTCAGGAGTCAAACTTAACTTTCCAGAAGTAGAAAATATGTCACAAAACGCCCAGAGTGACAAACCGGCAACTAACCTGTAAATACCGCAGGATCCCTTTAAATAGCACTGGTGAGGGGGCCTTTCTGCCTGTTGGGGCCACGAGTTTCTGGGTGAGTTTAGCATTTAGCGAGTCTGGTGCTGGGGCAGACCAAAATCGGCAAAGGGTCCTGCAACAAGTGTCGGATCCTAATTTGTGTAAGTTATTCAGTGTTTTCAATAGTTGCGGCATGCGTTCTGGGCACCGACAGAGAAGTTCGATCCAATATGGTGGCAGGTGTACATCCGGCTCGAAATGAGCACTACCTTCCTGCCCGCCATATTGGACAGCGCGAGCGAATTTTTAGGGTTGTATGTGTATTCTGCCCAAAGTGTACATTTGAAACACATCATTTGTAGATTTTGTGAATCTACGGTGTGTCAGTAATTTACATTCCAAAATGAATTCTGTAGCAAATGTTTTACACCCCAACAGTCGCTAAACCGAGGCTGGTGAAGGGATTAATTGAACTCTTGGACAAGATTTTTTTTCTTCCATTTTGAGTGTTTATAAAAATGCCACACAGTTGAACGGCTTTTCCTCAAAATTGAAAAGCGAGCGCAGCTCAAAAATATATTTCAGATATGGTTCTGTACCTGCTGCAGAATGTGCTGTTGGTATGAGGTGAGTAACAAACAGGATATGCTTCAGATAAGTATCTTCACTTCCTGAGCAGGAAAGCTGTTGGTTACCTATGCTCTAGTTGTGGGACCTGTAGAATGAAGTGTATTAGAGAGGATGTTGTTTAGATGTAATGTTAGATAGGCTTTGAAAGCAGAGTACCTGTAGCACGATGGAGGATAGATGTGCTGGTTAATTAAACCAAACCCCTCATGCCCCGCTGCCGAGGGATGCCAACTGTGTTTGAACGTATCCCTGAAGGTTTCATCACATGACCTGCTGCCTCTGACCACCCCGCCCAGTCAAGCAGCCTTCCCGCCCCCATCTCCAATATTTTCTGGAACTAATAAGCGAAAGAGTTCAATGGAAAGAAAGTACACCATTTAGCTCTTGGAGGCTTGGCAACCCGACTCACTGCCAGATTCCTGACTCCCACTGCCTCTGCTTCCAGACCCTGAAACTAATACCTGCACTTCCCTAGGATTCCCCCCGCGCCCCCCCCCCCCCCCCCCACCACCATTTCTGACACTCCTAAACCCCACATACCTACCTTTTAATCTGCTGCGTGCTGCATAATATCACAACCATATTGTTAGAAAACAGAAGATTCTCCGACTCGCCATGAGCAACAGAAATGTGATCTTGTATAGATTCTTAAAATTTATTTGAAACAAAAACCTGTTCCTTTGTTATTTGAATTTAATTTCTGGTGGATTGTTTTAATTAGTTAAAAAGATAATTAAGCTCTGGGATTTACCCCATCAGGAGTTCCTTCAAAAAGCTGCTGGTGCTTAGCACAGTGGAGTTGAGTTATGCAAGGTTCCCTACTTTGCTTTACATTACTTTTTTAACTGCAGTTTTTTTAATAAGTAATCTCAAGGCCAAACAGGAAACAGATTTCCTGTTCATGAACTCGCACTTTGGCATCTTTAGTTCTGCTTTTGTTCAACTAACACACGCAGCACTGTAATTTCCCCCAAAAAACTTGTTTTGGTCATTTCCGGTATTTTGTGAGTACTTGTGTGTCTACGCACGTTCACTGCAATGACTTATGTAACCAGATGGGCTCATAATAAATGTGTATTTTTTTACATATCATGTATTTTTAATTCCATTTTTGTACTTGTGAAGGTGAGTGAGGGGTGTCAGCTGCAGGGAATGGGGCAGTTTTCCATTTTTTCCTCTCTATCAACAGCAGCACAGAGCACCCCCAAATCAGGTATGGCACTGGTCAAATGCAGAGTAAATCTTCTTCTGCTATGCCCGAAGCCCAATGTCCAAGGAGTACCCTTCTGCACGACTTTGAAGTGTTCCCATTTCCCAGTTAATTTTTTAATCTCTGCGATTGCCAGTTTAATATCAATTAATGTTGAATTGTGGATTGTGTCACGGGCAGTTATGGACAGTTTTGAGTGATGGGCACATGGTCACTAGGACTATAGGAGTTGGGACTACCCAAGTTTATTTTTCTCGAGACCTTTTGTAGTGACAGAGATTCAAATCCAAGTTCGAAGAGGGAAGGACAGTCTGTTTCTTAAGTTTCAACCCAACTCATTCAAAGGCAAGTGTTGTTTGATTAATTTGTCTCCTCATCTTATTACAGATGTTTAGGTAATTCATTGTTCTTGTGAGAACCTTGACAGCGAGTGCCAGCGAGCCATCCCACCAGTGGGAACTACATTGCTCAGCCCAAAACTGGACACAATATTCTAATTAAGGAATACTAGACAATAGGCCTCAGAACAATGATTAGCTAAAAGTAATTAGAAGATTGAAACAGATAATGGTTTTCAATAATTTATTTGATATAGATTTTGGAATAGAACTTGACTAGGGAAACATTAAATGCAGCTTTACTACAATGTGTGTTTAAAATTGTAGTACTATTAAATAATCATTAGCAATATGACAGCTGGAATTTTCTGAAGAACTGTTCGAGCTGACTATAATGTGCGCCAGCTGGCATAAGAATTGTGCTATTTTTGAGGCTGTTTGCTTTTTCTCGTCCCAGTTATGATACATAATCTCTGACCAGTTCTGTTTGTTCATTAATGCTCAAGCCACATCTGTCCCAACCAGATTTTGCTTTATAAAGGAGCTGCATTTTGCATAGAAATGACAAGAGACCTGCCTAATTACCATAGCCTATGAAGTACTAAAGGTCAGGTCAGCACTTACAGGACTTGCATCATTGGGTTGCTGTGCTTTCTTCAAAAGAATCACATGTTCCTGGCCCTCTTGAAGCTGCTCCCTATTGTGAAATAGGAATGACTGCAGCACTTCAAAGATGCCCTGTTACTTTCAATATTCTTTCCACTTTTGTTTAATCCCTTAAATATTTTTCAGAGTTCATAATTTGGAGATAAAGCCAAGAACTGTATAGCTGATCAACTAGGGGGAAGCCTTATATATGGTCAATGAACTTGTAAAATCATTTATAATAGTGCTTTATGTATTAACAACATGGGTTTATCAATAATGCAAGTTGGCTGTCACAGCCTAAACAACTTTAAATCGTCACATGCTGACTGTGCAGTGCAGGAACATGGCAGCTGTACTGCTCAGACACTATAGGAACATGACCGACTCGTGCACATTCCGGGGACATGGCAACTTCATAGTACAAGTGGTATGTGACTGTTCAGGGATTGTTCTTCCCCATAAAATTCATCCACTGGACAATACCAGCCCTTCATAGTGACTGCTAATGGAACACTAAACTTAATATTGCATTGCTAAAATTTGACAATTCCACCACAAATAAAACAAAACGATAAAGCAAAAACAAAATCCCTTAAAAATAATTCAAGTCCACCATTTTGAAACCCAGGACACTGTGGCTGTGCAGTCCTGTCACGTGCAGCTCACAGTTTCCAACGTAACACGACCTATAGGCAAAGACTAAATAGACAGTGTATTTAATGGTTTGAAGCCAGAATAATTTACTTAAAACAAAAATCTATTGGTTCTTTAAGGCACAAGGCCTGTACAGTTTAACAGAAATCAAACACAAAACCACTTTTGGACCGTTGAATTTCAATGACCAAAAGACGTTATTTTTGGTCTGTCTGTGCAGGAAAGGATTAACCACAAAATAGTCACTATACCTCCTCCTTCAATAATGAACCAACCGAATTTAAAACCCATTATGAGTGTATGTTTGAGGGTAAATGCTACCTGCAACTGAATTTTTTACTAACTTTCAACAAGATTTAACCACCTAGGGGGTGAGAAGTTCACTTCAATTAGCTAAAATAACGGGGATTGAGCGACCTTTGCTTTGTTCATGTTGCATCCCATATATCATCAGTTTTTTGAAATTACAGTGCCGAAATAAAAGTGAAGTAAATATGATTGTATCTGTGTAGTTTTCCTGTTGAGTATGTGTGAAATACGGATTTGTCTTATCTGGTACATTTTTGCTTAGAATTTCTACTCCTAGGAAAATTTGCATGTATATTTGGCCTTTGAAAGAATATGCTCATAATGGGACATTAAATCGAGGTCCTGTCCCCCACCCCCTTGTGTGGATGTAAAAGATCCCACAACACTATTCAAAGAAGAGCAGGAGAGTTCTTCCAGTGTCCTGGCCAACATTTATCCCTCAACCAAGACTTGAAACAGATGACCATGCCATTTATTTAATTGCTGTTTGTGGGGACCTTGCTGTGTCCAAATTGGCTGCTGCATTTCCTACATTACTGCAGTGACTATACTTCAAAAGTACCTCATTGGTTGTAAAGCGCTTTGGGACGTCCTATGGTTGTGATGGGCTTTATAGCCGTGCAAGTTATTTCTTTTCTTTAATTTCTAACCATTGGAACTTCTACACCCCCTTTTATGAGGTTGATTTTAACAATAAACAAGATTGATGTTTCTTAGCGATACAACATTTTGTAGGTTATTTGGGGCTTCACAGTGCAACAGTTTACATCTTAATTGTCAATGCATTAACTAGCTGAACAGTCTGCTGGACAGTAGGTGGCAGACTGGCATGAGGGTTAGGACATTCATAATTGTGACTGAACACCTTCTATAATTTGTTTCCAACAATTATTAAATAGTAATACAGTAATGGTGCAAAGTGATGGTGTTCTTTAATCATTGTCTTCTGTAAGTCCTTAATTTTTTCCTCATGTCTGACAGACTAACAATTATGTAGTACAGTAATTAAAAATGGTATATAATTTTGTGTGGAATTTGATTGTGTACTGAAAACATTTGTATCTGGCTGTTATCCTCAAACAGCATTTTCTGAATGAAGTAATGAATACTGTGGTATATTTTGGCCAGAAATCAGTGTTTTAATGGTGATTCAGGAAGCTTTTTACGGTTTCTTTGGACAAACCTATTTTAGAAAATATTTGTTGATAAATTAACCGTCTCTTCTGTAGATTCGGTTGTTTTGGTGCTAGTTCTAAGACCAGTGCTCCAACTGAGAATTTACAATACTTCAATATTAATTGCAAGATGTCAAGATGGAAGTGCAGAATTTCAATAAACAGTGTTTAGACAAGTGCTGTACAACCTTGAAATTGTGTGAAGTTCTTTTCTGTCACCCCTGAGTCTCCGAGCTGTGGGTTCAAGTTCTATTCCAGGACTTGGCGTATAATCTAGTTTGATGCTCCAGTGTCGTACTGAGGGAATGCTGCATTGTCGAGGTGGAGACAATAAACCAAGGCCCCAACTGCTTGTTCGGACTAATGTTGAAGATCAGAAGAGTGGCGGTTCTCCCAGTATCCCAGCCAACAGCACCAAAACCAGATTAGCTGATCATCCATCTCATTTGCTCATTGAAAGACCACATGCACAAAATAGCTGTCACGTTTGCCTACATAACAATCACCGCATTTCAAAGTAAACTGTACTTTTGGCAGATCTAATAAGGCCCTATATAAATGTAAGTCCTCCCTTCCTTCTAGTATGATTCACCACTGGTCTATATTGAGCTTGCAGTTTGAAAATCAGTTTCAAATGATACAGTATGTAGAAAATTTATAACTATGGCCCTGAATTTCCGATCGGAGGCTTCCTGCGGGCAGATGCTTCCGGTCGGCAAAAAAATCTAAGAACCTACCAGCTGGTCCCGGAGATACGGAAACTTGCGATCCTCGGCCCCTCCTCTTGGAAATGCGCAGAGGCCCACGTATCCCAGGGGCGCATGTGGTTCGCAAGCGCCCCTGGGATCACGTGGGCCAGCTCAACCAATGGAAGAAGGGAATCCCCCTTCATACCTTTGACAGCTCCGTACACACAGAACTATCAAAAAGTATGAATGGGGGTGACTACAAAAATGCACCAACACATTGAAATAAATAAAGAAAAACCATTACATATATAAAATTAATTAAAATGGCATTTTGTTAAACAAAAATTTAATTTTTTTAATGTGTTTAAATGGGGCTTAATATAAAATTAACTTATTGGACAGGGTTTTTAATTTATAAGTGAGTGATAAAATCTTAGTATTCTATTTTTTTAAACTCCTAAGCTGGTAAAAGCAGGCCCTGCTTTTACCAAACATAAGAATTCTGTGGCCTTTCAGAGGGCGGAGGTTGAGCAAATAGCGCAACTCTCCACCCACAGAGGCACTTTTCCCGGGCATGCATTGGATCTGTCGAGAATTTTTGACAGAGCGCAAGTTCCGGGTTTCAGCGCATGCGCTTCGCATGCCTAAACCCGGAACTTGCGCGGTCCCTATGGGCTCGTACGCACCCGTGGGGGTTGGAAAATATGGGCCATTAAATGTACAATAGAAGCAATAATCCATTATTAATGTTCTACCTTTTACATAAAATTCTTTTCCATATCATCATGCTTGCTTTACTGCTAAAGTGCGACCATAATTCTCAAAGGGTTGCAAGGCACAGCTTTCTTGGGATTTGGTTTTGAAAACATTGTCATTCCTGTGGCAATGGCAACAGTACTAAATTATTCTTGCACATTACAGAGAGTTAAGACCATTTAGTTAAATTCACCACTGGGTCTACTGTAGTAGAGACAATCTGGATCGCTTGCTGTGCATTATTAACATTGGTTTCTCTGTAAAAAGGCATTCTCAGCAGATTCCTTTCTTGAAACATAAATGCTCCTTGCATGTATGCAATGAAGGGATCCCCTGGAAGTACATATCAAAAATACGCTGCCTTGAAAGTAAGGTAGTCTAAAAATTCACTTGAAAAGCTTCAAGTCCAGTTAGAATTTTGATCAAGTGAAAGGATGGTTCTTTTGAGATTTGATTAAGTGGATAAAGAGATACACACAATCGCACTCTTCCTTTTGTTCGTAATGTGAAGCCATTAAAATTGTTTCCACTCTTGACATCTCTGGGCCTAGGAGTCTGTAGTGCTAATACATGAATGGTGAGGGAGGACAGTCTGAGAAATTACATCTTTGTATAATCCCTTTCCAAGAAACCTGCACTATATCATTTTTAGGGTTCAAGCTACAAGAGCAGCCTAGAATTAAAAGTAAAGATAGTTAAACAAAAAGCATATTCTACTGAACTGTCCCATAATCCTAAATATTATAAAGGGATATATCTGTACACTCTTGGATATCGCCCCTTGTTTCCATATTTTGTGGTTCAGAACTGCTTGTTAGGTGGATCCTAGAAGTAGATATATTGGCAGAACAGCACCCGATGTGTTAATATGAAGTCCTTAACCAGAAACAACACATAGGAATAGTGGAGCTGTGGGACATTCATGATTCATGATGTGACTGAAGTAGAACTGAATGATCCAGCTGAAAGAGTTCTGTATAAAATGTCTGTCCCCATACTATGCTACAGCAGTTCTAAAACATAAACATGACATGATAAGTGTGCAGCCATCTCCCTTTATAAAAATTGACAATTATTTTTTCAGTAGAATGTACTTTTCCCTTTATCTTCAGATTAAATAGGAAATTCCGCCATGACTGTGCTTTACAGGTGTAGCCTCTCAGAACAGACAGTAAGGGTCATGAGTTATGGGTCAATAACAAATCACTACTTGTAAATACAGCTTCATGGTTTGAGGAAAAGAAAAAATTGTGAGGTAGGTAATTTTTTGTTCGAATGCAGGCAAGGCCACTTTCACTGCCAATCCCTAGTTGTCCAGAAAAGGTGATGGTGAACCTTCTGCTTCAACCGCTGTGGCGACAGTGCTCCCATAATGGCATTAGGTAGGAAATTCTAAAATTTTGACCGAGTGACAATGAAGGAACGGTGATGTGTGTCGATGTCAGGATGGTGAGTGACTTGGCGATGAATTGCAGATGTATTCATTTATACAAAAATCATCATATAATCCCTGAACAATTGGAACAAAGAGACTTTGAGAACTCGAGACTGTTTTTGTACGGTATTTACCTCCTTGGGGGAAAGGAACATTCAATCAGAATGACTGAGTGCTGTTGTACCAGCCATTCCAGCAGCTTTGGATTAGTTCTACAGTCAGGACCACAAACATTATGCGCACACAAGTATGTTTAATGTAGAAACCATAACCTGATTTTAACACACACCACTCAGCAGGAATAGGGTGGGTCCGGGTAGGATATCGATCTGACTCTCCATTGAAGTTCAGTGAGTAGCTCAGCCTTACAGATAAGAAGGTCCCAGGTTTAATCCCTGTTCTGTGCTGATTTGGCACGGGTCCTGCTTCTGATCGCTAATAGCCTTTGCTGGAGGTGTGCAAATGTCAAATTCAGATGACCGGTTTGGCTTTAGATCAGGTTTAGCTTTAAGGTGATCAGATAACCTGTTGATTACAGGTTAACTATCTAGGCTCACACACAAACAGTGGCTACTTTCATAATGTACTGGAGGGTGCCTGGCATCTGTAAAACTACACCTCAGCAAGCTGCCAATCATTTTGGGAACGGTGGGGAGAAAAGGGCTGATAGTTGACAAAGAAAGGGGTGCTGGTTTGAGTATATCATTCTGCACATGTATTTCTTGCTTGCTCACATTTCTCTATTGGGTCCCAGTATTCTGTAATGACTGGCATTTCTCTGAGTAAGAAGGGAAATGTAGTTTCAAAGAAAAATTCAACCGGAAAGTAAAAGAGGAAATTGGAAAAAAAACTTAATTTTTTCCTTCCCCCATGGGAATTCTAGAATTCCAAAAACTTTTGAGAGTTTAGAGATTGCATTCCCGACTATTTTCCTTAATCATGCCACGGATGGGCCTCATTGGATTGATGAAGGGAATAAGCTACTTCCTTTGGGATACACTGAATGCTGGGGTTCACTTTACTGTAAGAGCAGGACTTGCTGACCAATGACTGTTTTAAATCAACTAATCTCTTCCTTCAGCATCCCTTACTCCACATGCTACAAATTGCAGATAGCACTGAGGTTTAATTCCTAGGAAGCCCAAATCAATTTGGCAGTTCAGGTTCTTGATCGTCCTTTTGCGTCTTCGACTGCCTTCAGTTACCATGCCATCATAAAACCAGATTTTATTGCCATTATTCCAGATTTTCTTGTTCATCTATTTCATCTGTTATTCAGACAGAATGAAAACAGGCTGTGAACTCGGCATTGGTTTCTGCAGTGCTGAATTGCATTGTCATTCTGTGCCCCGCAGACAATTATTTCATGGCGTGATGACTGACAATATTTCCCTCCATTTAGCCTCCATCAAAACAAATGGCTGGAAGTCATGTTTTGGTAAAGAGTTGAACTGTGAGTTGTTCCAGACAGTTAGTATAGAAAGTGAATGCTTTTAGCAGAAAACCATCACTCATTGAAAAGACTTGGAACCATTTGCCTCATTTTTATTTTAATGTACTCTCATCCCTGCAGAGTTCATTTTTAAATAATTTAATTTAGTTGCCTTTTTTTCCCCAAAAGAACGTTGCACAAGTGTACTATCCTTTGCACCTGAGCATTGTCTCAGGGTTAGCAGATGATAAACACGTTAGTGGGCCTACTTCTACTTCTGTTCTGTGCTACACTGTGCTTAGTAAACTGCAGATGGGTGGAACTGTACTGCCACACTTTCCTCACCCAAACCAAAGTGCAAAATAGCAAACTATGATAATTAAGTTGTATGCAGCCCCTCTTCACTCAGTATGCTTAGTACCAAACAATTCTAAGAAGTAAATCAATTGATGGAAATGTTTTTCATTCTGTACTATCGGAGAAAGTTCAGAGAAACTTGTAGCACCTTTAGGCACCTATGCCACACTATATTTTGCACTTCTTCAGAGACCAGATATCTCTGCTATTCTGAATAAAGCAAATACAGTTACTATCCAATGGCGTGTAACTGATATCAAACCTCCACCACACTCAATGTTCACACAATTAGGAATGCTCCTTGATCAAGAAGCCAGGAAAGTTATTCTCTGGTCTGTACGCTCCATCTGTTGCTGGGAGATGCTTGAAAGAACTGAGAACTACTAACCCTCTCGTTTTCTGGAGCTCATTGAGCAGAACTCCTAGGGGGAAACATTCGGTGTCGTCCCTTTTGGGGTGCTAACGTCGCTAGCGCCCCGAAAAAATTAGTGCCCCTCCACCTGAAATTCAGTTGTAGCGCCCCAAGCAGGAGGCAGGGCGCTACTGGAAGCGCTCCACCTCCTTCTTGGTGCGCTACAACTGAATATCGCGGCGCTGCATGCAACAGCCCCACGCGCTTCGGCACGTAGCGTCATGTTATTGCAGACCTCGGGAGGTGCCTAGTGCTGCGCGCACTGGGGCCCTGCTAGACCACCAGGGAGTGGGGTGCCATGAAAACAGCCCGGCACTCAAGGAGTGCCGGGTTAAGCGATCGCAGCCAGCACCCCAAAGAAAAAAGGGGGCGGGGGCAGGTGCTGGCAGTCGGCCAAAAGAAAATGGCCGCCCGACACCTGCCCTTTAAGTAGCATCGCCGCGGCTACAAAAACACCACCCTGACCCTGACGGACATATCGTCCACCAATAGGTCAGGGGGTGCAACCCAAGTTTGCGGCCGGGGCGCTATGCATAGCGATGACATCATCGCCGGCGGCGCAGCACTGCGAGACGTTACTGGCTACTGCTGCCGCTAACCTCCCGCTGAATTTCGCGGGAGGTGTTAGCAGCAACGCGGCACTAGGGGATTTGTAAATCGACCCAATTTCCCCCCCCTAATGTTTGAAGTTCTGTTGCGCAGAACCTCTTCTGACACAGTTTTAAATTAATGGACTGATTGCAGCAGTGCTCAGCATGTATGTGAATATTAATATTTATAAAACCAAAACTTCTCTTTTTTTCACAAGTGATGAAGGACTTGCACAATCTACCATTTTGTTTACCGTCAACCATCAGTATTTTTGCTGCTTTATTTTCTGTTGCTGGATGTCAGTATGTATGCATTAGGTAAAAAGTGAATGATTTCTGTACATGTGTGGTGGTAGTCCAGGACTTGGCGTAAAGAAGGCCCACAGGAAATATAATCTTGGTACAAGTCAAATGATGGAACCAACCAGTCCAAACGCATGCTAAAAGCTGAAGTCCTCTCAAGTTTATCTAAAAGGTTCAGTGGAATCTACTGGTGTGTTAGTTCACATCTTTAAAATTGAAAATGTCTGGCCAAGTAAATAAACTTTGCTTCATTCTGACTGATTTCTGTCTCTTGTTAAACAGTAGCAACTTCCTGTCCTTTTGGTTTTCCACTGGTTCCATTTCCTTTCCCACCAGCACTTTCTGGTGTTCTGGTTTGACTCTCTTTCAACTTGTTTTGTAATATTTTATATAATCCTTTGCTTTTCCCACAAATTTCACCATTGTTATTTTGTTCACTGTATGAGGCGGTGCAAATACAGCTTTGCATAATAGACCTCGTGTCATTCTAAGTTCAACTATTGATGAACAAAACTCTACATCCTCCTCCTTAGACCGCATGCAATAAAACTAGCTGGGCTTGACGAGTAAAACTTGCTGACGGAACAGTTTTAATTATGTGCAGGAAGCAATGTCCCCCGTAAGCCGCGCTGCCTCCTGCGTGGCCTGCCTCCCCCAATGCGCGGCCCGTTCAAATTTCTGCGCATGCGCGGTACCGACAATGTAAAAGCCGGTGAGCGGCCTGCGCGGGACATTGCAGTTGACTGCGCAGCCGAGCAGCTTAGCGGGAACTTTGGGAGAATGCTCGGAACACTGCCTAGTTTTAATGCAGTGCGGATAATTTTATGTAAATACGCTACCAAACACTTTGTGCTGAATAAGCCATCAGCAGTTGCCAATTAAATCTTTTCACCGCATACTTAGTTTTTCTGACTCTAGCTGTTGCTCTACAGCTGCAGAAATTTTCTTTTTTGTCTTGAGGTTTCCCCTAGTTTGTAGTTGATCAGACTCGGAACTATCTCATTGTGCTTTTGCTCTTGGCCCTTCTCTCAACAACAATATGGACCTGTTTATGCTCGATTTTTATCACGCTAGCCTCCACAAGATTCCCATTGATCTCGGTGGAAAGGAAAATTGGGTGGGGTGAGTGACAGGCAGCTAATCTGAGTTTATCACCCGGCGCCGAAAGTTCAAATCTACCCCGTGATCTTTGCCCGCTCTCCCCTTCTCTCTTTGCTTTGGACAGCTCTAACTTTACTTTTGCTTTCTATTAAAAAGATCTGTACCTTAAATGTTAACATCTTCTCTTGTTTCCAATGCTGTCAGACGTATTGGGCAGAATTTTCATTGACCCGTGGAGGCGGGTTTGGAGGCGTGTCGGGTGGGAAAATAGCAGATTCGGGGGTCCCGAACCCATCCCGCCCCCAACCCGCCTCCATGCCAGTTTCACAGGAGGTGGGTACCCGACCTGTGCTGGGACCCGCCTCCCCGAGGCGGGAAGGGGATTAGTGCCAATAAACTGCCTGTTAACAGGTAGTTAACAGGCAGTTTTTTGCCTAATCCCTATTTTTAGCCCTGAAGTGTGGGCTTCCCGACAGGTCCGAACCACGCCGATTTAGCGAGGCGGACCGTCGGTCTGGAGGGCTTGGAGGGGTGAGATGAGTGATGGGTGCATGAGTGCAGAGGTAAGTGTGTTTGGTGTGTGTAAAGTGTTTTAAGAACTTTTACTTACCTTAACTTTGTCCTGCAGGCTAAGGTGTCGGGAGTCCCTCACAGCCATGGCACAGAAAGCAGAATGGCTGCGGAGCTGTCAAAAGCTGCAGTCTCTGCTTTCTGTGCTGGATTGATTTTTAATTGAGTCTAAGTACAGGGACTCATGTTAGAAATCATATTGTCAGTGTTTGACAGCTTCACAGAGCTGTCAAACGCTGAAATTTCATCTGTCAAAAGCTCTTGACAGATGACATTTCAATGGCTGACGTCACCTGTATCCAAGGGACCCTTGATTGGCCTGCTAAGCATGCTGGGCGGGCTTAACAACGTCAATCAAGGGAAAATACAGTGGGTTGGCCACAAGTCAATGGAGGCGGAACTACAACCCAAAAAGTGGGAGTCCCGCCTCCATCACGTCCCCATTGACAAAATCCAGCCCATTGTGTTTTCGTCAAAATAGATCATCACTCAGCACTATGCAAATGCACCAAAATTCCTCCAATCATGGCAACTCTCCCAATGGTAACTTAAATAAAACAGTTTATATGCTGTAAAAAAAAAAGCAGACATCAGAGAGTGAGTTAAGACTAATTTAATCCCTGGCAAAATAATTTCATAAACTGAGCTTTGCTTACAGTTTGAGATTGTCTGAACCCTTTTATTAAGTTACAGCCTTTCAACTCACTCCACTGTAAACCATTATTCATTATTTTTGCCTCATTATGCTCCAAGTCAGGACATTAACGTCATAGATTCAGCAGGTAATGCTCTTGAAGCACAAGCCAAGCATTACAACTAATGCAAAACAAACCTGTAAACATCAGCATTGATAATAAGAAAAACTGCAAATACTAGAATGCTACCAAAACACAGTACCGGGGGATGGAGTTAGGAGCAAAGGGACAGAGTTTTGATGGGAGATAAATAAGTTGGATTTGGTTATTCAGTGTACAATTGCTGAAAGGTTTGACTCATCCATAACTCGGCCAAGTGAACATGGGACTGAGTGACAATGTGTTCAAGTTCCTTGGAGAGGAAAAGGTTAGATATGGAATAGCAGTTGGAGAGGATAGTAGGATCTAGTGTAGTGTAGATTGGGATTCTATAGTAAGGGTTGTCTCTTGAGTCAGACAGCTGGATAATAAGCTGTTTTACGTATTGTCCCATGCGTCTGTGGATTGAAACTTTGTTGACTTGAAGACACATTAAGATGAGATACACTTAACTGGCACAATATAGAGTAATTGCAAAATTTCCAATCCAATTGATATGTGGTGAGGTGAAATTATGCTTTTATTTGCTGTATGTTATGGTATATAATTTCAGATCTATTAGAAGTAATAGTTTTCAAATTTTTGAATTATTAGTTTTATCATAAAATGCAGGCTGCATGTGATTGAAATACTGCAGTTTTTATGTTGAGGAAAATATATTATCAGTAATTAAATGTTTTCTGTAGCAAGAACAACTTCAATTTTTATAATAACCCTCACATAAAGGAAAACATCTCGGCGCAGGACAGGGACATAGTGACTGAAAGGATGCCCTCTGATGAACAGGGAATAAGCAGTCTGGTGTCAGAGGGCATGTGGAATATAAGCCTGGAGAAGTTAGCATATCTAATGTGTGGCTGCGTTGGAATTTGTGAATGAGGATGGAGATCTTGCTTGATTTACTGGGGTACAGGAAGCCAGTGAGTTAGGCGAATAGAGGGGTGATGGGTGTACAGTACTTAGTGTGGGAGAGGTCATGGAGTTTTGAATGCGTTGGAGTTTGAGGAGGTGGAGAAGCCGTTGAGAGTATTGGAGCAGCCGACCCTCACAGAGATGAAAGTGTGGATTAGGGTTTTGTCAGTGGTGAGGGAGGGAGAGGAGTAGGCGGATAATGTTCCAGAGATGAAAGAAATCAGTCTTGGCAAAGGACTGGCTGTGGAGTAGAAGGTTCAGCTGGGGGGCAAAGAGGATACTTACATTTTGTACCAAACATTTCCCTTCATTTAATGTTTTTTCAAAAGCAAGGCTACATACATTACAGTGCAGTCTACAGAAAACATTTTCCAGTACTGTATATTGGAGGAATGGATATAATCACGTTCCTTGTAGTTTTGGGTGTGGTTTAGGTATGCAGTTTAAAATCAGCATCTAGCTTTAAAGAAAATGTAAAACAAAAATTGATTTTAATTCATTTCCTTGAACTTCAGTGAAATGAGATGGAACTGTAGACACCAAAAACAACCTCAAATATATCAGTTACGTGCTGCTACTGGAATCTGCTGTTACTTGTGTCTGTTGCCGAGTCTGTATCACTTTTGGAACAGGTCTCAAATTGTCTTTGTGCAAGAACATGTGCAGGCCTGAGAATGCCAAGCTAACTGAGTCATTTCTTACTTAAACATACACGAAGGTCGTCAGCTCAACTGCATAAGCAGGGTGTGCCTGTCTCAAGGGTGCTTGCTGCAAATAAAGTTCACTGCCTCCTTATATAGCTATCTAGCAGACAGCCTATTGGTGTTTTGTTGCTGTTACACAGTAGATTGTTAAAGTACACAAAGTAGTACAGATGTATTTGATTGGCTCATGAAATGTAGGTACTGGTAAGCCCCACCTGCTATTACCTACTTGAGCTGCGTTAAGAATTCTTGGATCTCTGTTCACCAGCTTAGGTTTCAGCTTCGACTGCTTCATTGAAATACTTTTATTTACAATTTATTTTGAGTCTTAAACAGTGTCTGGAACAATGGTGCTCAATACTGAAGGCGGTGTTGGTAAGTTTAATTATATGTCAGGAAATCCTTTTCTTTTCCTTTCAAACTATCACTGTGGTGGCTATTCAGGCCGTCTGTTTAATCTTCATGCCAGTACATGTGTTTGTTGTTGCTAAAATCATAATCATAAACTATGTTGAGATGTTAGTAAAATGAGAGATTAATATATAAATTATTACTTTTTTATTATACTTATCAAGCACAGATTTACAAAATGAAAAATAATTTTCTTTGAATATTTTTGAGTTAAAGCTTGTACTAAACCAGGACTTGGACTAGGCTGTGGCCTTACTATGAGACGTAACCTTACTATCTTTGTAACTTGTCAGACTTTAGCTAACGGAGCAACACTGGGTGTTTGGGACTAATCAATAGAACATTAATGAGTAAAACAAAGATTTTAGAGCTAAATTATTATCACAGTAACAACTGACGTTGCAGTGTCTCTTTGACATGGTCCTTCTTGATTTCTTAAAAGCAAATTAAATGTTAACCAACCACTGATCTGTGCACAGTTGTATTTGTGGAGCATCAGTTGCTATAAAGATATAAAAATTCAAACAAAGTAACGTTTAAGCTTTTGCCTTGGGTTTTGTCGACTCTATTTTCTGACTTTTGCTGCCTCTTTTCAACTTCGCCCTGTGCCTCAGCAGGACACTTTACTGCACGTCCATCTGTATCTTCTTTGATGGTTCTATAAGAACCATATTGTGAAGGACACGATAGAGACTGTGTTCCAATTGTCTATTTGCTGAGAGGGAGGCATGACAGTACATCAGAATATTATACTTAATATCTATTGCACTTGGGCTGCGTTTAGAAGCTTCATTAGAAGGTACAAATAAGCAGCTTACTATACTAAAAATTAAGCAAATTAAAATAATTGAAAAGAAATTGATTCAAAATATGTAAATTGGAAATGTTTGCAATTTTAATAAAGGTCTTTGCTGCCTCAATGGTAATTTTTTTGGCATGTTTTAATCAGAAGGAAATACGCTGCAAATAAAATGAAGATTTTTTTGTGTGGGTGGATGACATCACTAAGCTGGAAAGATTTATTTCTGCTTCAGCAATCTACTTTAAAACAACTTTTGGAACCAAAATAATAATCATGGTGGTTTTAAATCATTTGAAACAGGTAATTTGTAATACAATATGCTACTCTATTTGAGTCTTACAACTAAAAATGGCACAACTCGTCATTATGCTAGGAGTGTTCTCTTTCATGTGGTGTGGGAGGAGGCATTTCACTACCAGTAAAAAAAAACAAATCAGGGAATTTAATTGGAATTCTGTTGTTCTGGGTTGCCATCTGAGTTTGAACTCCAGTAATTCTGCCTTTTTCATGATTTCAGTCAACTCGTTGGGATTTATTCAAAGCTATCATTGTGTTCCATTGCCTCTATTGTATAAGAGACCCCACCCACCCACACACTTGATTTAATTTGAAAGACATTGTCAAAACAGTCATCATGGCCGCGCATTCTGGAATTCAATTCCTAAACCCTGGTGCCTTGCTACATCTCTCTGCTCCTTCAAAAGCCTCCTCTTTGACCACAGCTTCAGTCACCTCTCCTATCTCCCGCTTAATGCCCTTTCCCAACTCCTTATCCCCCATGCCACTTTGTGAAGCACGTTTGGATAATTTGACTCGGTGTCAATTTTGTTCTGTTTACGCTCCTGTGAAGCGCCTTGGGATGTTTTGCTACATTAAAGGCGCTTTATAAATGCAACTTGTTGTTTTGCTCCTTATAATTGCTATATGAGTGAAGTAGTAGTTGTTGTTCCAGTACAGTCACAGGAGAAAGAACTCCAAATGCAATGCTAGCTAGAATTTACAGGTCATAATTTTAATGTAGTACATGTATTTTTTGAAGTTGTGTGAAAATAAAACAAAGTCAGCCATTGCTATCCAACCGCCATAACCAGTCTGAAAATTTCTTTGTTGTGTTGTGCGACTTTGAATATGGTACTAATCGTGTAGTCTGAATGAATGCATCACTCAGTAGGTCTTTCAGCAGCTCAGTTTCGGGGAATATAATGTCATTGTCATGTGGATTATTCTTGCCACCAAGGGAATGAGGACAATCAGCAAGTATATCTTGCTGAGACCTGCTGTAGCCTTGATGGATACTTTGAAGTTGTGATTAAATTACCCTTTAGTATCCTGCGTGCACTATAGTGGCACTGTGTGGAGCTGGTCTGCTGCAGGACTCAAATTATGTTGCTCCAGTGCTAGCCGGTATTTACTCAAATACAGTTAGTGGGAGCTGATGCTAATTGACACACCACAGCTGAACTCACACACTGTTCTGTTGTGATGATGCCAATACTTGCTTTCATGTAGTTCATGAGTTATGCAATGATATTCGCTATATATTGAATTGTTTCCTAATCTCAGTATATTTTTGTTGCATTTGATTGAATGCCATTTGAAGTTATGCTGTTCTAGTACTGTCTTAGAAGCTGTGTGCTCAGTTAGGCTCTTGTGGCTTTAAAATGTTGTGGCTGAAAGGCATGAAGCGAAAACCTTCAGGTTGAGAAGTGGATGAAACATTGCCATTTTCCTAGAGATGTACTGTATGCATTTGCTTTAACTATTGCATCCGGATGCCCTATTATATTCTCAATAAAATGGATTACCTTCGGGGATGTGGCCAGGTGTGCACACTATTTGCAAATTCGTGTACCTTTTACCCTCAGGACAGAACATCAGTGCAATTAGGATGCAACATTTGATTTGTTGCCCCAAGGGATCTGGCCAGGAAATCACTGCTGCTCTGTTCCCTGATGATCTCCTTCACTGCCAGTCTCGACTGTACCTTATGCTGCTGCTTCACTCCAGGAACAGACTCTGTGCTACAAGTGGGAATTCCATGTCTTTCAGTGTATCTGGCCCGATATTGGAAGTCTCTTCGTTGGCAAGCTGCCTGGGGCCGTCTAGCAGCTCGTCGATGTAGTTCAAATGAGGCCGAGGCCCAATAACAGGTGAACCTTGGGCCGAATCGAATTTCTTCCTCAAGTTCTCCTGCCTCCTTGTGGAGAAGGGCCTGTCCATAAATTAACAGCTGAGGCCAAGGACTTGGAGACAGTGGGAACTTCAATCAGTGCTTCCCACTGTGAATTGTAAACTAATCTGTTTGGTGGTTGGAGAAAATTAAATCAGAACCGCTCCAGATGACTGTACAAATTTGGACCTGAGGAGGTGTTAAGGAAATCTGCCATGAAATAACAGCATGTCACTAGTTTATAGAAAAAAACTGAATAAGAAATTCCCACTCCTCAAAAGCCAATCAACCTTTTCCCCCTTACAAATCAAAGTGTACACAATTTATATGAAAATGGAGGCGGGGAAACTGCATGAAATTTAAAAGTTTTGAAATGATCTTTATCGAGATTAAGGGAATGCAGTTTCGTGCAAGGTTTTTCTTTCCATGCTTCAAACCTTGATAAACAAGGTCTTTAGTCCTCAGCTCTGAGGTACAGCAGTAATTTCTTTTTAACCATGTATATAGTGGAAACAAATTCATGTCCTGCTTTACGTTGCACAAGAGATTTTGAGAAATTACAGTAAGTAATTGCACAGGTTTTCGTTACTTGCAGTACTTCTGTAACACTGTCGTGGCCACCTGAGGAAATGACTTGAGCAGTTCCTGTAATGCACAGCTTACAATATGGTGAAAATGTTGCTATCTACTGCAAAGATTTTTGCAGTGTTAAGACACTTGAGTGCCTCTGGTAGTGCAAGGTATTATAGATGGTTAATAAGAGTCTTCAACATTGAATAATGGTTAACTTTGTTTCTATATATTGTAGTCATGTCTGTTGTTTCAAGTACAGAGGTGAACCTTATTCATTAGACATGTTTGATACTGTGTCAGCATTTTTCTTGTAATGATATTTGTGGATAATAGAAGAACAATACATATGTACAGAAAACAGTAGTGGTAATTTTCAGCAGATGAGCCATTGGTTTTGTGACCTGGAAAGTAAGATGTTGATTTTAGATACTAATCAGCATTGCAGTCACCATTAGAGGGCCTAATCAGTTTGAAAAATCATAAATGTGCTTCTCAATTTATACTTAATGTACAGAATTAATAAGAAGACAGTGTTGCCATTCACCATTACAGCTTATTCTGTTGTCTGGAGTAGTGTTACTATCATTTATTCAGAGCCACATACCCAATGCATGTCTTACTCTAGTGCCACTATCTGGAATACTATAGCATAATGCATTACATAGTGAGATTGCACCTGCGATACAGAATTCCAGATTTCAAATCGAGAGCTGTTAAATGCAGACCAGGCATTTCCTCGCATAGCAACAACAGCTTGCATTTATATAGCGCCTTTTTAACGTACTAAAACGTCCCAAAGTGCTTCACAGGAGCAATTAGCAAACAAAATTTGACACTGAGCCACAAAAGGAGATATTAGCACAGATGACCAAAAGCTTGGTCAAAGAGGTAGATTTTAAGGAGCGTCTTAAAGGAGGAGAGAGGTAGAGAGGTTTAGGGAAAGAATTCCAGAGCTTAGGACCTTGGCAGCTGAAGGCACGGCCATCAATGGTGGAGAGAAGAAAATCGGGGATGCGCAAGAGGCCAGAATTGGAGTAGCGCAAAGATCTCGACAAGAAAATAACCCATGCAGAACCAATAGTTCTATTTCAATAAAGTCCTTTTAACTCCTATATGGAAGTTAGGATAACCCTGCCTCCTAAGAACATCCACATGTCTTCCATTGGTGGAGAGCAAGGAAAGGAAAGGGAACAACACTGAGTCCCTTCCCAGTGCTCAGTTAGCTTTCCACAGTCAGGCAGGCCATGATAGGAATAAACCCTGCAGTCAGTTAGTCCCTTCATTTTACCACTGTTTTAACTGTGGGTAGTTCCGTTTTAAAGCAATGTGTACAGAAACCAAAGGATTGATTGGAACATAGGATCCTGCCCAGAAGAAAAAAGATTTGATGATTTGGTATTGTGTAAGTAAGTTCCACAAGTTGGTCAGAGTGGTTTCTGTGGCAATTTTTCTAATTGAGAGTTTACATATGAATTGAAACGAACAACTTCTTATAAAACAGCATATTGTAAGTTGGACCAGGAATCTGGACTGTAAATTGGTGGTTTATTCTGCAATGGTTTGTTTTTCTACTGGTGCTACTTGACAATACCTGTGCACTTATCCCCACTATCCTTTCTGGCATATCCCTCCTGTCCCTCTGTTTTGTAGCCCCTCTACTTCCAGGCTATTGCCTTCTCTTGATTCTTCTTCCATTGTTCTAATTGTATGAAACCTAGCTCATGTATTTTTTTTATATAAGTGATAACCACAATAAGAACATTAAGTTAATTATTATGCAACATCAGGCTCATGAGCTACATGCCTTGTGTCACCCAATGGCATATTCCCTTTTCCTTAATTATTTTTAAATCCGTGCACCACACAATCCAACCACAATATTGGCTGTCACACTAAACATCTTGGATTGAGTAGAGACATCTATTTGTAGCAACTGATAGTTCAACTGTTAAGTCACACTGGAAAATGTTTTTTCATCACTTTCAATTTACTCTCCTCATCTCTTGAGCACCGTGACACATGCTGGACTTTGAGTTCCAAAGATGGGTTTTGAGGGGCCTTCAGTATCTCTCCACCAAATGGCCAGTCTTCACTGTCAGCAAGTAATTTAACCGAGTGAGGCATGCAGAGGACATCACAAACAAGCATAATCCTCCACTTACCAGACACCTATATACAAGCAGGACCCCAACTGATGGCTGCTACGAACACCACCACCACCACCACTGATTGTGGTGTCTCACCACTTCCCTGGCTGAGATTGAATAACTCAGTACAGACCACTTATTCGAGTCCATCACGCAATGCAGTGCATTTGTCTAGGGAGTAAACAGGGTGCTCAATTAAGTTTTATTTATAAAATGTCAAGACGTATGAGAAGTACGATGATTAACGAAGTAGACGTGTAGTGTCTCACAGTGACACCAGTGAAAAGAATGTCCTGCCACCCGGTGCCTCACTCTCCTATTCACATGACCATGCTTGAGATAACAGTCTCATCATTTCCAAGAAATACATTTCTCAGAGATATTAATACAATATATTATCATGCAGGCAGTTTCACAATAGTTGGTTTTGCCCTTCCTGAAAGCCTTTCCTGAATAGTACAACTTCGCCCTGTTTTATCAAATGTATTTGGAAATAGATGTTACTCATGGTGGTGAGTTACTACTTGATGTGCTACAAACAACTTCAAAATGGATGGCAGATCAGCATAGTATTTTTTGGAGAGTGGACATCTTAATGTGTGAATTTGATCTGGACTCTATTTCCGACTCACTGAGACAAATTGTAGTTCAGTATCAGGAGCTCAGTTTCAACAATGGAGTTGCATGTGAATGTTGTAATACCTAAATGGCCCATTACTCATACTGATCCCACAGGAAAAGGGTAAGTATTTTTAAAGCTGAACTTAGAAGTCTTCTTTCGCTCAAATCCTTCGATAATGTTCCTTTTATAAAAGCGGACTGATGCGAAACTTTGAATTCCATCAATGTTATGTTGATCTTTTAAGATGTAAAAGTGAAGGAATGTACATTATGGAATACTAATTCATGATTTTTGTTGCCTAATAATGGAATTCTGGAGGGTTGGAGGTAAGATGCAAATTCACATTTACATTGCCTTTGTTTTCAAAGGCAAAAGGCAGTAGCAACTCCTCTACGAGCGAGTGAACCCCTTAACAAATTAAAATAATTCCTGAACCCATCAAAAAAAATTCAACTAAATTGAACCAGAACATGTTTTAAAATATCAGGATGCCCTAAATATGATTTGAGGTGCAGTTGCAATACCTCGGACAGATTACAGAAAGGACTTAAAACCAAGATCCATCCTTGATCATCAGACTACATCTTGGTCAGGAATCTGATTTTGCTAATAGTGTTTGGGTATACATAGAAATACAGTACATAGAAGTTATAATATGGAAACAGGCCACTCGGCCCAACCAATCCGTGTCAGCGTTTACCCTCCACACGGCAAATAGTCCTAATCACAGTTACCCACCCTGTTCCCATATCAATTCAACAGCTTTTCCTTCATCCACCTATCCAATATAATCTTGAATGTTGACATAGTTTGTCCACTCTGGAAAAACTGACTTTAACTCCTATTCTCTGTTTTGTCCGTTCTAACCAATTTTTAATCCAGTTTGCTAGCCTCCTAATTCCATACCCCTTAATATTCTCTAGTGATCCTCTTATGTAGTACCTTGTCAAAGGTTTTCCTAAAGTCCATGTACGCTACATCCACTGCATTTCCCCCATCTACCATGTCTGTTACTTTGTCACAGAATTTCATGAGGTCCGTGCTGGCTACGTCTAACTGTTTTCACTTTATCTAGATACATGGTAATTTCATTCATAACTAAATACTCTAAAATCTTCCCCACCACAGATGTTAAGATGACTGGCCCGTAATTTGCTCTTTTTTTTGCAATGGGTACGACATTGGTCACTCTCCAGGGTAGAGCCTGTATTTAGTTCGGAAGTTTTTTTTCTTCTTTTAAACTAATCGTTACAATTATAGAGTTTTAGTTTAGATAGCAAATTATTTTAAGACAAACAGCAACCATCTATTTTAAAACTGGTAGCAGCCTTTTCAAATAAAAATGGCGTGCAAAAAAAAAAGTGAAGGAATTAAAAGAAATAAAAGAAATCCAGGTGAAACTGTTCGTAGTGCTAAATTTCAGCCACGGAATATTGCCAGAGTTCTTTGGAAATTTTACATGCTACAGTATTTATATCAGATGAGGGAGATCCAGTGATGGTGGAGGGCAGACATAAAAATGTTACCATATGTACTTTTCTGTGAGAGAATGTGTAAAGTCTTCACATACTTAAGTAATCTTGTTGAGAGACGATTTGCAGACGATTTCTCAGCTCTGCAGACGATTTCTTAGCTCTACTTAAAATGAAGTGTGTGAAAACACCCTGCTGCTGTAACCTGCAGATGATTAAAGCATTGACGACAATTTCTCTAAATGCGAGATGCTTAGCAGGAAAAGACACGTGAGACTTCAGGAAGTGGTTTTGGATTCTGAAATATTTTCACACTGAAACAAAATACGCAGTAATGTTAAGACTTAGGCCATGCAGATATATACAGGGTGGATTTAAGACCGACAAACAACTGCTTTTTTTTGTTAACCTACATATATAATTACATAAATATTTAATTTCTTAATGATTTATTGTCCACTGTAGTATTTCCCCACAAGAAGCAATTGTCTCTTCAGCTGGGTAAATGGGGTGGGTGCTCTGACCTGCCATTTCCCCAGAGATGGAGCTTCCTGTCATCACAAGTCGCTTGTTGTTGCAGCTCCAGCTGAGAGCTAGCAAAGTTCATCTCCAAGCAACAAGGTTCCAGGCTTGTTTTGTCTATCTCTCTCATCCCCCCCACACTCCGCACGCACACGTATTATGTTCTTAGGCGATGGATGCCTGCCAGCTAACAATTTAAGGTATATTATCTTCTGGAGAAATTTTCATAGCTCTGTTGACACGACGATGCTAATATTTGTAAAGAGAGATTTCAGTTTTTTAAAAAGCCTTCTAATTTTGAAATGGTACTTTAAACTATGTAATGATCCCTTGTGATAAAATCTGTAAGAAGTTCCTTTTACATTTTGCTCATAGAAAATAGTGTGTACGTTTCAAACTCAGCAATTAACATACAGTTCTGGTCAAGATTTCAGGCATTTGGTAAGTAAGTGTGAAAGTTACGGTTTGATCTTAAAATGAATTAGCAATCAGTAGTCTGGTGTTAAATGCCTGTTAATCGTTAATCACCAGACAAAATCATCACATCACTCAGGTAGTGTTAGTTTAGTCATCACGTACGAGACAGAAGTGACTTATTAAGAAAAGTATTCGAAACTGTCAAAGAACCCACCAGCCCAGTTACATCAGAAAAAATACCAGTCATTAAACAGTCCAGCATTTGCAGTTATCCTTACTGTTTAGGTCATACATTTGGCAAAGATATGTCTAAAGACACAAAAGCAGCTTTCCCAGTAGTAGTAATGTTCTTTTTTCTAATTTCTGACCTTATTTTTTGTGTCCAAGAATTAAGGTTCCAGCACATACAAAGTCTTAAAAAAAAAAAAAATTGGGTTGCTTTGCGCCTCCCGTTAGTGCCCTAAGAGGGTGCTAACGGGGCGCAAAGCAACTCGCGCCTGGGCGTTGCGCCTCCCGCGAAATTCAACGGGAGGTTAGAGGCGACGCTAACCGGTAGCGCCCCACGGCGCTGCGCCGCCGGTGATGACGTCATCGCCGTGCGCAGCGCCCCGGCCACGATCTTCGGGAGCGCCCCCTGACTTACCGCTGGACGCTATGTCTGACGGGGTCAGGGGGGCTTACCTGCAGCCGGGGAGGTGCAATTTAAAGGCGAGGTGCGGGGCGGCCATTTCTGTTGCTGGTCGCCTGCCAGCACCTGCCTGCGCTCCCGTCCCCGGCCTCCTGAACGGCCTCCCCCGCGGAGTGCCGGCTGCGCTCCAAGAGCAAAGTTGAATACTTCCTTATCCTCTGTCAAGAAAAAAAAATTGCCACTAGTTAAGTTTAAACCTCACAGAAAGCAACTATTAGCTGAACAATAACAACATTTTACAACTTTGAAATAAAAACAGAAAATGCTGGAACTGCTCAGCAGCACCTGTGGGGAGAGAAACAGAGTTGACGTTTCAGGTCAATGACCTTTCGTCAGAACTTTGTATTATAACTTTGATCTGTACATTCGAATGCCATCTCATGTCTGGGCTCAAATGTATTGACACTGGTATGAGCACCCCATCTCCACATCACCAGACTGCTCTCCTCAGTAATCACCTTGGAATAGGCTTCAGATTCAAGTCAGAATTGTCAGTACTTTGGTGAAATTCTTCTGTAGAAATGTGAAACCTTGAATGACGTACTAATATTGAGCTAGGCTGACTCATTACTTTGATAAGGTAATCTGTCAATGGAAAATATAATTAAATGTTTATTGCAATAACCTATCTGAAATTGAACAACTTGCTGGTTTAAAGCATATTCTTTAGCTTGCACAGAAATGCATTGAATTCACTCAACTGCTTCAGATTACACTTTCAGTAAATATTTATCACCGCTCAGCCAATATGTTTAACCAGTTCTTGATCTCATAAGCGCCTGAAGTACACTTGCAGACTTGATGCGCCCACCTTGGTCAGGCAAATGACCATTCCCAGCATTTGGGTTGGGGTCCGTGTCTTTGAGCTAGGTCAGATGGAGGTTCCGAATGCTCCACAACATTTCCGTTGGCAGAGCGGGCCACCAAGAATTTCAAGCCCGCAGGTGTTTTCTCCAACATGGTTGGGAGAGAATATAATTCATGGCCCCTCTCCTGTTTCTTCTCGTAGCCTGTTTCACTGAGTCATTGGTAGAGGTTTGAAAGGTCTTGACCCGGAATGGCATGAGGCCTCATGAACATAAGAGGTTTAGGAACATTCCTGAGTACTCTTAATCGGGAATGGTAGTGTAGTGGTTATGTTACTATGCTGGTAATCCAGAGGCATTGACTGATAATCCAGAGAACGTTGAGTTCAAATTCCACCATGTTGGTTTGAGAATTTAAATTCAGCTTAAAAAAAATCTGGAAATAAAAAGCTAGTACTAGTAAAATTGATAATGTTGGATTTCAGTCACTAATGTTCTTTAGGGAAGGAAACCTGCTGTCTTTGCCCAGTCTGGCCTATATGTGACTCTAGTCTTACACCAACATGGTTGACTTAACTTTCCTCTGAATTGATCTAGTTAGCCACTCAGTTGTGTCAAAATGCTAAGAAGAAGGCGGCCCACCACCACCTTCTCAGGCAACTAGGGATGAGCAATAAATGCTGGCCGTGCTAGCAACGCCCACATCCTGAGACTGAATTTTTACATCCCATGCTATGCACCAACTTACTCGTGCACCTCTGTGAATCTGCACTTGACCCGGCCACCGGTGGGTTTGTAATATTGAGCCGAGGAGACACAGTCCTTACTGTGGGATCACGCCTGCCTTGTGTTCACCACTTCCATTGATATCAGGATGCTAAAGATATAAACTCACATCTGATTACTTTCTTGACGCAGAACTTTCTTTTGTTTTCTAATTTGTCAGTTACTGTATTAAGAGCTTGCATCATTGTGAAATGCAACTTTGGCGTAACGGTTTGACATTTTGGAAGTTTTTTTGTTAATTGTTGGTGGTGTTGGGCTGTGCCAGGGTATATTTTGTGAACCACAAAAGACCTCATCCAAAAATAGTGAGTAAAAGCGCAATTATACAGTTTATATCCTAAAAATGTACTGTTTTCAGATGGTTGGTTCATTGACGCATTTAGTTGTGATGCTGTTTCTAAAATCTAAAATACTCTGAATCAAACAAATCATTTTTATGAATCTTAATGGTTTTAGAGCCTTTATGTGTAGAAAACAGAAAAATTGATTCAAAAAGATACTGCACTGATCCCAATTGCTTTGGGTGATATTGTTTAACTATTGGGAGTGGACAAAGTTGTGCTGCTGAGTGGATAACTCACAGTCAGGGTTTAAATGATTCCCATATGCAGTTTGATCTTTAGCCATAGCCATTGCTTGTTTATTGTCTGTGTGCTCAGCCTGGAGAGCACCTGGTCCAGTACTGGTTTGTTTTCTACTAGTTTCAATGGAAGGTTTTTTATATACTTACTAAATCATAGAATGATACAGCACAAAAGGAGACCATTCGGCCCATCGTGTCTGTGCTGGCTCTTTGGTAGAGCTAAAAATCAGTCATACATGGCAACTTTCAATGTTTCTCTCTGACAGTTAATGATTTGAGAGCCCAGTCAGTATGTTCTGACAAAAATTGACTCAGCTTCCCCTCAGTATCAACTGAGCCCCTTTCCCCTCACCACTGACCAGGCCCTTCTCCGCTAAGCACTGTCCCTACTCAAGTGCTTAGTCTAATGATCCTTGAATAATACTGTAAGTGGAAACTTTTTGAGAGAACAAAAGTTCTTGCCAATAACATGCGGTTACAGGAACCCCTTCCACGAGTGGAAGTATTCGGGTAGGAGCGACACTGAGGGGAGATGAAGAAGGAGAATGGATGTCACCGAAATGGAGAGGGAGAACGAGAATGGACGCGGAGAAAGGGAAGTGGAGAGATGATGGGAAGAGGCATGAATGAAATAGATAACAATGAAGACAAGAACGAAATGCATGGCAATGAAAGAGTGAGTCAGAAGTTTGGATTGATGCTTTGTGGGGGGTATAAGTGGAAAAGCTGGGAGCGATCCTTTTTGGGGAAGGAGAAAGGAGAGTGCCAGCATTTACTGAGGGGAAGAGCTGTAGCATGCATTAGGAGGGGGGCGTTGGAGGGAGAAAGAGTTTCACTTGAATTGGGGGGATAGAAAACTTGAATGGAGGAGGAAGAATGGTGCCAACTCGAATGTTGACGGTTGGTTGGAGAGTACCAGCTTGAACAGGTTGGAGGATTACTTGTAATGTAAAAATTCAAAATCCTTCGTGCCCTCAGACCCCCCACCCCCCAAAAAAGGCACCAGCAACTTTGTATCCGACATTAGGATTTCCCCCTTCAGGGTGACATGTTTTTCAAGTGAAGGAATGTTAGTTATGCTTACAGCTTAAGTTACAAAGCCCATGTTGTTACTTGTTTTCACATGCCATAGGCTTATAATCAGGGACATTCTTGAGTTTTCAACTGTTTGGGGGCTTTTTTATTGTTGAAGCTTTTGCTAGTGTTCTAAGTTGGAATGTATGATCACTGCTTGGGTTCCTGGTGAGGCTATCGCTGTTTTATTTGAATTGGTCTTGTTTTAATTCAGATTTCAGGAGACCAGTGTCCAAACTAAATTTTTTTTTAAAAATCAGGAAATTTGTGGGCTAGTACCAGAACAAATAACTACAAAAGCTACCAGATTGTCATAAAAACCCAACTGGTTCACTAGTGTCTATTGGAGAAAGGAACCTATCCACCCCTACATTGTCTGACCAAATCGTGACTCTCATCCACAACACCTGATTGACTCTTAATGCCCTCCTAAGTGGCCTAGTAAGCCACTCTGTCACCGCAGTTCAAGAAGAATGTCCATCACCACTTTCTCGGCAACTAGGGAAAGGCAATAAATGTGGCCTTGCCAGCATTACCCATATCTCGAGAGCTGATTTTAAAAAAAAGCCAGCTCCAGGCAATGTTCCCTGTCTTATTTTTGGGGCGCGGTCCCTTTAACGGTCTGTGCGGCCCATTCAAATTTTCGTATAGGCGCGGTTTCTTGTATTGAAAAGTCAGTGAGCGGCCTGTGCGGGATCTCCAGGCCACTGCATGGCTGCACAGTTTAGCGGGAATGTTGGTTCCAGGCTTTTAAGCTGCTAAATATTACTCCTTTATCCACATGCCAGATAAAATAACTGGAGCTTCTTTTATATTGTGCTTTGTGTCATGCTAGTGTTGCTGATTCACTAAAATGACACTAAATTGACATACTCACTCAAGATAAAAGGATTGGTGGTGTGAGAAGTGAACAGTTTACACTGGTTCAAAAGGGGATGTGCTTTGGTGGTTGAGGGAACATATAAGGAGTTTGACTCGGCACCTGACACGGTAGGGATGATTTTACTCTCGAGTTATGTTGGTTTTCGGGTGTAACTCAAGTGGGTGATGGTGGAAAATTGGATCAGGGCACGTGGAGTCAGAGGCCAGGTGGCAGACTGGATTGAAAGATCTATTAAAAAACAGAAAACAGAGAGTAGAAGTTAAGGGAAGTTTCTCAGACTGATGGAAAGTGGTGTCCCATAGGGATCTGTGCTGGGACCACTTTGGTTCACCATATACATAAATGATTTGGTCTCAGGAATTGGAGGTATAGTGTCAAAATTTGTAGATGATATCAAATTGGGGGGTAAAAGAAAAGAAAGACTTGCATTTATATAGCACCTTTTATGACCTCAGGACGCCCCAAAGCGCTTTACAGCCAATGAAGTACTTTTTTTAAAGTGTAGTTGCTGTTGTAATGTAGGAAATTAGATTACAACAGTGATGTAATGTAATGTAATGTAGGAAATTAGATTACAACAGTGATGTGATGTAGAGCATAACTAATAATGTGGAAGCACCAAAATAAAGGAAGAGATGAAAGGCTTGCAGAGTGGCTGGATAAATGGCAAATGAAATTCAATATGGTAAAGTGTGAGTTGATTCATAAGGAGGCCACTTATTCCTTAGAAGGTAAGAATCTAAATGGGGTAGAGGAGCAAAGAGATCTGGGAATACTGATCCATAAA
The DNA here is from genome assembly GCA_030390025.1 of Squalus acanthias. NCBI lineage: Eukaryota > Metazoa > Chordata > Chondrichthyes > Squaliformes > Squalidae > Squalus > Squalus acanthias. The sequence continues at coordinate 9,580,543 of CM059447.1, read as the reverse complement.
TCGCTAAAAGCAGCTTTGCAATTGATAAGGCCATAAAGAGTGTAAAGTGCTGGCGCTCATTTCTAGAGGAATAGAATACAAAGCCGGGAGGTCATGTTAAACTAATATAGAACCATGGTTAGACTACACTTGGAAAACTGTGCAGTTCTGGTCTCCATAATACAAAAAGGATATCGAAGCTCTGGAGAAAGTATAGAAAAGATTTTAAAAGATGTTACCAGAATTAAGGGGATGCAACTATCAGGAAAGATTGAGCAGGCTCGGGCGTTATTCTCTGGAAAGATTCTCTGGAAATACGCTCTGGAAAAGAGAAGACGAAGAGGAGACCTAATAGATATCTTCAAAATGATGAAGGGGTTTGATGGGATGGATGTTAAGAAACTGTTTCCACTTGTGAGTGATTCCAGAACAAGGGGGCATAAATAAACAATAGCCCTAACAGATCAAATAAAGAATTTAAGATGGAGTTTCTTTACACAGAGAGTGGTGAGAATGTGGAACTCGCTGCCACATGGATTGGTTGAAGCAGAGAGCATTGACACATTTTAAGGGGAGGCTTGATGCATACATGAGGGAGCAGGGATTAGAGGGATATGGGGGCAGGGTGGGAAGAGGCCTGTGTGGATTATAGACACTGCCAAAGACCAATTAGGATGAATGGCTTGTTTCTGTGCTGTAGATTCTATGTAATTCAATGTTGCTCCATTATTCCAATCACTGTGGGTCTATAGCAAAATACTGCAGATGCTGGAAATCCGAAATAACAACAGAAAACGCTGGAAATTTGATTTCCTGCTGTTTCCAGTTCTGACGAAAGGTCTCGACCTGAAACGTTAACTCTGTTTCTCTCTCCACGGATGCTGCCTCGCCTGCTGAGTTTTTCCAGCGTTTTCTGTTGTTACTGTGAGTCTATGTTGCCATTGGTTCCTACACTGCAGAATGTAGCTGATTGAGGGATAGGTACACGTCTGCAGTTGCAGTTCCTATACACACATACTTGCACACACCAGAATAAAGTAGCAGTGGTTTCATGAGTTGAAACCTCTTCAACATAACAACTGATCCAGGTCACTGCAGCCTCCCTATCTATTGTCCTATCCAGTTAACTGTTTTCTCCAATATAGTTTAAATTTAAAAAAAAAGAGATGATGTGTATATATGTATGTGAAATTGAAATAAAATATGTTGGTGAAGCTATTCAGCAGTGTCATCAGGGAAGTTTCCACTCAGTTTACCGTCACTGATTGGTGAGTCTGGTCCTGCATACAACTGCTCTGATTCAGATCTGAAGCTGGTAATTGTGGCTGAGAGAAAACAATGTAGCCTAAAATGAATCTTCTGAGTGTCCTTCTTAGTTTTGATATGTAGAACAAGTGAAGCCTCTATGTTTCAGGACTATCATGCTTTTACAAAAGCAAAATACTGCGGATGCTGGAAATCTGAAATAAAAACAGAAAATGCTGGAAATACTCACCAGGTCAGGCAGCACCTGTGGAGAGAGAAACAGAGTCAGAATGAAAGGTCATCGACCTGGAACTTTAACTCTGTTTCTCTCTTCACAGATGCTGCCTGACCTGCTGAGGATCTCCAGCACTTTCTGTTTCTATCATGCTTTTAGTTAGTAGATTAAATTAATTCATAAAAAATGATCTAAAGCTATTCATAATTCATTACTAATGTTCAGACCTTTATATTCAGTAAGCTTGTTGTTTAATTCCATGTCTTAACATCAATTCATTTGCTTTAATGCAGGGGCTTAAAATGGCTGCTGTTACCTAGAAATTAAGATTTTCAAGCAGTATCACGATCCTTAGAGATGATTATTGGAGCAGTGTTACTGTTTGTTTTTGCCACATATTTCAACAGCCAACTTCGATAAGCTGCCAAATGACACATACATTAAGTAACCTTGGTTTAAATTCCTATCCCTGCTGAAATTTTCAGCCAGGTTTATGAGTAATGGGTGATAATACTGAGATTGCAAGAGCATCAGGTACTGACAGAAGAGATGTGAGGAGAAAAAGATTGCACAGATAAGATAGTCCATGATATATGTGAATTGTTAGAGTGCTTCATGTTTTTTTCAGTGGTTGATTTTGTCAGAGGTGATTTATTCAGATTTTTTTTTACTATTATAGACTATCATTGTATCCAGTGCAGGAACACGGTACAGCTTTTTAGACATCACTTGTTAAAGTGATATACAGAGCCAATATTGGAAAGTGGTTGTAAATGATATGGCTCTACCTACTGTCGGAAACCTCTAGAGCATCTGCTGAAATGGTTGTGTTAACTCACTAAAATAGAACAGCACTCACCTCAGAAACTAAAGGGATTAAATTCTGTTTGAGAACAACTTGTTCCACGTATTCAACAATTCCCATTCACGGTTCATTGCATACACAAAATTAAAGTTGCATTTTGAGCCACACTTTGAATATTATAAACCATTTTGTTTCCCTAGAATGTGATGTAAGGGTATATTTCCAATCACTGTACTGCAGGGGAGCAAGAGGTACTGGGGAACCATAAAATCTGTCACTGATCCATGTAGCTGCATCTGAACAATTTTCCAGCAACCCACCTAAAGTTTTCTCTGTGAAAAAGAGCCATGGCTTCATCTAAACGGCTTAGGATTGGATTGCCCTAGACGAGCCCTTCACCCATCTGGAGTGGATTTAAGATTATGGAACTGTTAATAGGATACAAGGCTTTTTAGCCTATTTCCTATTTTCAAGTTTAATAGTAGCTTTTAGTGCTGGCTTCTGTTTTTTACGTTGGTATTTTTAATTGAAACATTTTTTTTGGAGGGAGCGTTTTCTTTCTTACTCGTAACAGCATGTAATGCTTATCTGGCATTTAAAACAGCTGAACTTTGTCAGGACAGGAGGAGCTGAAAAAAGAGGACATGAGAACGGAGCTCTTCGAATAGAAACTTTCACAGAACCTTAAGGAGCAACAAAGCATCCAAGTGAAGTGACCCCTGGTGGTCAGCAAGTCAAATTAAAATTAATGATGGGGATTGCTTTTAAAGCACCACAAATACAGTATTTCATAGTTGAAGTGGTACAAGTTGAAAGAAGGCGCACCAAGGAGATTAACAGGCACTAGAGCTGGACTGGCCGCACCTACCATTATGCTCCCAACCATATCTGCAGGCCTTGGCACACCTACCGGGCAATGACCATGGGGAGCTGGTTCTACATGCTCTGCGGCAACATGGAGCAAGTTGCAGATCTGTGCCATTGCTACAAGGACACTTACAGCACAACTATAGGGATGTGGTAGTGGCATTTAAGGTCACTTCCTACCTAAACTTTTTTCCTCCACCTCCTTCCAAGCTAGCAGAGGGATGATCAGCCAATGTGCTGCCCGCACATGTATCAAATAGGTAGCTGATTTCTTGTACAGCAGGTACTGAACAACAACAGCAGCAGCAGCATGACACAATTGCCCAGTGTCACCGCCTTGCTGCATTTCTCAAAGTATGAACAAACAAGCTTATATTTAATCAGCTCCTTATCACTTCTCTTGGGCAGTTCCAAAGCACTTCAAACACAATTAATTGCTTTTTAAATGTAGTTACTGTTATATCGGTGAACACAGCAGTCACTTTGTGCACGGTGATGTCCATACCAACACTGAGAAATAGAGCCAATTAATCTGCTTTTGATGGTGGTGGCTGAGGGAAAAATATTGGCAATGACACAGAGAACTCCCAGCTCTTCTTTGGATAGTATCATGGGATCTTTGATATTCTTTTCAACCACAGTAACAAACAGATTAGGCCTAGGTTTAATGTCTCATTCCAAAGACCTCTTGGTTTACCATCTCATCCAAAGTAAAAGGGTCAGTTATGGCAGCCATGGGGCCATTGCAAACGTTTCATGGCCACCTTTGCTGATATCAGCTATTTATTTCCAGATTTTAAAAAAAGATTTCAAATTTGCAAACTCCCATGGTGGAATTTGAATTCATGTGTTCTGGATTATTCGTTCAGGCCTCTGTATTACCAACCGATTAACCTTACATTACTGTACCTTCTATACTGATACTTCAGTGCAGCACTGAGGGAGTGCTGCATTGTCAGAGTTGCCATTTTACAGATGAGATACACCAAAGCCCCATCTGCCTGTTCAGTAAACATAATATTCAAAAAAGAGCAGGGTATTTTTGGAATGTTCCCTTTAAGCCGCGCAACGCTTTGGAGCTCCTGTGTCGCTGGCTCTCTGGCTTTTAAATGCAAAATCCGCGCATGCACGGATTTTTGAATGGGTTGTTAAAGGGGCCGCGCGGCCCAAAAAAATTAGAGGGAACATTGATTTTCTGCCAGTATCCTGACCATTATTCATCCCTCAACAATACCATCAAAACAAGGTAACTGGTCATTTATCTCATTCGTGTTTGCTGTGTGCTAATTGGCTGTCATGTTTGTCTACCTAACAATGATTACGCTTCAAAAGTAATTCATTGGTTGTGAAGCAATTTGGGCCATCCTGAAGACTTGAAAGGCATTGTAAAAAATGCAAGTTCTTTTTGTGTATGCCTGAGATTCTATACCTGGCCGTGGCGGAAAAGTAAAGAAAGACTTGCATTTCTATACATTTCTATCGCACCTTTCACGACCTCAGGACGTCCAAAAGCGCTTTACAGCCATTGAAGTACTTCTGAAGTGTAGTCACTGTTGTAATGTAGGAAACGTGGCAGCCAGTTTGCGCACAGCAAGCTTCCAAAAACAGCAATGTGATAATGACCAGATAATCTGTTTTAGTGATGTTGATTGAAGGATAAATATTGGCCAGGTCACCGGGGAGAATTCCCCTGCTCTTCTTCGAAATAGTGCCATGGGATCTTTTACATCCACCTCCGACAGTGCAGCGCTCCCTCAGTACTGCACTGGAGTGCCAGCCTAGATTTTTGTGTTCAAGTCTCTGGAGTGGGACTTGAATCCACAACTTTCGGACTTAGAGATGGGAGTGTTACCAACTGAGCCATGGAAGGATAGGTTTTTTGTAGTTATTTATATTTACTTCTTCAGTGTTATACAGTAGTTTCATCGATGAAGAGCTCTTCTAATTGGATTCCAGTATTGAAACTTAATTGCAGCCAATCTCTTCAAAATTTCTGCCCCAAGTAACTTACTGGGGCTGTATATATAATTAGATTGGAAATCACATGATGGTGGCCAGCCCGTGAATTTTAAAGTAATAAACAACTCTGCATGCTTTAATATAGTTACTGAGTGAAGGTTGTGATACACCAGAAGGGACAAAAAGGTCATCTGTATTAATTATTGTAAAAGCTTGGATTTAATCATTCATATCTTACACTGATCAAATCGAGAAACTGTCAGATCTATCTTGCCACAGTAAAGTGGGTCACTGATTTTCTTACGGATTGAATTCACAGGGTAGAATCAGAAATCAAATGGTGTCCTGTATTGTTCTTTTCCACCAATAATCTTTTCTTCTGGCATCCTCCAACATCGTTTCTGAAGGTGCTGACATACTGAAATGCAATTCCACAGACACTGGCAGCCCTCTGGTATTTTACACAAGCAGCGATTCTTCGAGTGTGAGCCGAGTGAGTGATTGTTGGAGGTGGGCCAGAGGAGGTAATCACAGCTCTGCCTCATCCTGTGTTCACCTGACAAAGGCCATTCGACCCATTGTGTCTGTGCTAGCTCTGAAAGAGCTATCCAATTAGTTCCACTCCCCTGCTCTTTCCCCATAGCCCTGCAATTTTTTCCTTTTTAAGTATTTATCCAATTCCTTTTGAAAGTTACTATTGAATCTGCTTCCACCACCCTTTCAGGCAGTGCATTCTAGATCATAATATAACAGAACAAGCATAGACATTTTGCAGCAGGGGTCATTGGGAAATGAACAGGAGTGGAAACCCTGGCTGATTTTCTCCATCCTACTTGGGGGACAGTGAGGCTATATATTGCACCCCCACTCCTGTTTCAGCTCACATTGGCTAACTCAGTAGTGACCTTAGATCTTCCTGATGTGTGTGACTCAGTACCACATCATGTGTACATCTATCCACCGAGCCACTAGGGGAGTTATTCCTCTCTTAATCTTAAATAGTTAATTCATTTAATCTAATGAGACCATTTTTTTGAGTAGTGTTGAACCTGACAAGTGACATGCAATATGATTTGAATACTGTTATTTTAGTTCAAAGAAATTTCATAAAGTTGGCTCTTCCATTGGCTTAAAGGGTCAAGATACTGTTTACACCCGATAGGAAAAATCAGCCAGGGTTCTTGCTGCTCATTTCTATCCCATGTACATGTGCAGATGTTGAGCTGGGACAGGCGCGAGTGCAGATGTTGAGTCGTGACAGGTGCGTGTGCAGATGTTGAGCTGGGGCAGGTGCGTGTGCAGATGTTGAGCCGGGGCAGGTTGAGCCGGGACAGCTATGTGTGCAGATGTTGAGCCGGGACAGCTATGTGTGCAGATGTTTAGCCGGGACAGCTATGTGTGCAGATGTTGAGCCGGGACAGCTCTGTGTACAGATGTTGAGCTGGGACAGTATTGACTCAGCTGCCATGTTTCCCCCCCCCCCCCCCCCCCACCATTGCCAATAGCCACCTGACACTATGTATGTTCACACGTGAAGAAAGAGCACATGGATCAGGTAATGTAGGGTTCTCAACACCCATGGAACTGTGCCCAAGCAAAATTTAGCCTCTTCAGGAGAAGATGATGGCAGAAAATTGACAAATAAAAATGGGTAAACTCACAAAGGTTAAAAAATGAAAATGGACTGTTGCTGTATCAGGTCAGCAGCAAGCTGAGCACCACAGTACAGTTACAATCACTGAATTGTGATATCGTAATGGAAGTAATGTACTTCTGTTTAATAATTTTGTTATAACTACAATGGTGTTTCATATTTATGGTACAAATAAATAGATATATTTTACAAAGGTGTAAAACTTGAGGTTATTACTTAAAAACTAAATTCTTGTGATGCCATCAGACCTCCTTAGCTTTATTATCTAGGCACACATGACAACGAGTTATCTGTTACTTGTATTGTCTCACTCAAGAAAGCTATGTTTGATGTGGTGGTATTCATTATTTGTGTACAAGGTAATAATCCACCCTTGTTTAGAGCGTGCATAGCAGGTGTGGCCTGAAGGTGAAAATAAACAAGTTGATTCACAAAAGTGAACAGAAATAATGACGTTAAATATGATGCGCTACTAGTTTACACATTGGTAGATAGAAGAAAGATTGTTTGCCTTTGTTGTGATAAAATTGAAGATTTAAAGCTATAAAACATAAGTTTAATCACTTTCTTAATAATAGCAGGCAAACTTATCTGGCTAAAGATGTGCACCAGCAGCCAAATATGAAAAGTTTTGTGCTTTCAGTATTAACTGTGATAATTATTTGTGCAGCAAACCATGATGTTTGTAACTTGGACAATGTGAATTGTATCTCTTAGGCAGTATATTAACATAATAACTCCTTCAAAAGGAGGTGAATACATATTAAGTAGCAAATGGGATTAAAGACGATACAGATAAATATGGATTGAGATGATTAAGCACGGCACAAGACATAATAGGCAGCAGCTAACCAGGTTTGAATATTAGAGATGTGAGGATGGATAGACATGCTAGGGTTTTGCTTGATTCTCTTTGGGGAGCAGGGAATCTCTGCAGATCTTTCCATTAAGAAATTAAATAGGTGGGCTAGAGTACTTAAGGTAGATGTTACATGATCTGTGAAGGAGTGGGTTTCATGGACCAAGTAGCCTTTTCTCATTCATCCTTCCTTACACTCTTCTGGAACTGATTTTTGCATATTATGGGTAAGTGCTTATAGCAGGCACTTCCAATCAAATAATATACCCAGTTTCCAATGCAGAATAGCAAACATTATTTACAACAATCTATTACAATTTTTACACATAATGTACAGTCCCCCATAATAGACACCCGAGTTTCAAGCCCATCCTTCATTGTAAAATGATGCATAGAAACCATAATATAGGATCAATGCTTGTGTGCTTTTAAAACATGTACTGTGTATATTACTGGGTGCATGTTCTTTCAGCTGTCCACTATATTTGTGTTTTGTTGCAAATTCTGCAGTAAACTGTGTACTGTTAAGCAATGTTCCTTCTAAGCTGCGCGCATGCGCAGCTGTGCAGCAATCTGGAAGGTACCGCTCACCAGTTGTTCCCTCTGAGATACTGCGAGGCTGTGCAGAAAATTTAAAGGTACCGTGCATTGAAATAAACAGGCCACGCACAACAAAGAAAACTTAGAGGGAACATTGCTGCTATATTAAGGAGTCTAAACTGAGCAGCACTTAGATAAAGAAAATGGCCGTGTTAAATTTTGTTCAGCACAGCAGGCTGAGCGCTGTTGTACAATGCTAGATACAACATTGGACTATTGACTCGGAGACCTCAGTTAGATTCCCAGTTTCAGCTAACTCTTGGGTATCCCCTAGAGGCTGAGATGCCTTTTTTTCTGTGTGTGTGTGTGTATATATATATATATGTATGTATGTGTGTGTGTGTGTGTGTGTGTAAATACAATGTAATAGCTGAAGAGCAAAATGACTTGAAGCTGCTTTTTTGCAGAAACATTATTTTAGTGATTACTATTGATTTCAACAAAACTGATTATGGAAAAGTGCACCATAAATGTATTTGTGGAATTCCAAAAGCAGGGTCCATGAGCCAGAGTGAGCTTCAAATATAATTCCTTTAGGGTTAGAATTAATCTGATCTTTTCCACAATATGGCTCTGTTAAGGAAGGAAATGGAATTTGTTTTGCTATTTAAATCTACAGAATTAAAATTACTACAGTTCCCTTCTCCTACAGTTACACATACAAACATCTATAAATTATTAACGTTACATAGTCACATAGATTACAGTGTATTTGTATCTTGTTCCGCTTTTGACACATGCAAAAACCCCTCACTATGATTAAGTCTCCAAACTAAGCTGCAGAGAAATCTACATGGGTGCAGTTTCTGTTTATCGGAGAGGTTGTAAACAATAACCCCCCCGCTGCCCCCCATTTATCTAAATCCAAGAGCTTGGGCACAGGTTGGCAGCAGACAATGCTTTAAAAATCCCCAAGGGTAAGCAGAGTAGTGCTAGAGTATATCCAGCTAAAATTGCACAGCTCACTAGTACAGAGTACTGATAAGCTTCCTATTGCTTGTCCCAGCTGGGACTGGTTTACCTGTTAGAACATCGGTTTGCTGTGTTATTTGGAGTGTATTTGCATGTATGCTGCTTTCAAGTCATTTAATGCAACCAGTATACACTGTTAAAAAGAAAAAACAAAAAAGAAAGACTTGCATTTCTAGAGCACCTTTCACGACCACCCAAAGCACTTTACAGCCAATGAAGTACTTTTTAAAGTGTAGTCACTGTTGCAATGTAGGAAACGCGGCAGCGTTTAAATTAATTTTGGTTTGATTCAGTTCTTCACTTTGTAACTCTTAAGGTAATTATCACATCGAACATCAGATGTCAGCCTTGACTCAGTGGTAGCACTCTCACCTTTGAGTTGGAAAGTTGTGGGTTCAACCCCCACTCCAGTATTGAGGGAGTGCTGCACTGTTGGAGGTGCCATCTTTTGGATGTGATGCTGAACTGAGGTCCCATCTGCCCTGTCCGGTGCATATAAAAGATCCGATGGCACTATTTGAAGTAAAGCAGGGGAGTCCTATTTGAGACGATAGGCAGCGTATTATGCTGGTCAGTGCCCGGTTTCCTGGCAGCAGTCATGATTCATTCATCCTTTATTCTACCCAGCCTGTCGGGTCACAGGCTGGCTACTGGGCGACAAAGGGTATAGACTTGGCTTTAGGCTCCTGTCAGAAACCCAGGCGCAGATGCAGGGCTGACCTACATCGAGAGCCATGCTGCCACCAGAAACGTCATTGAGTAGACCATCGGGGTGTTGGAGCAGTGCTTCCTCCGCCAGGAACGTGCAGAAGCAGCTCTGCTCTACAGCCCTGTCCGTGTATCCAGATTTGAGGCCGTGTGCTGCATAACTGCTAAAGGCAGGGACCAGCCCTTACCACCACCTGGGCAGTAAGGAGTAGAGGAGGAGGAGCAGTAGCACAAAGAGGAGGAAGTGCAAGAGCAGCACAGATCACCAGTGCCTTGGCTGCCAGAGCTCTCGGAGAGCAGCTCATCCAAGAGCGCTTCAGTTGAACCATCCTTCCCTTCCCCAATACACTAACAATCCCGCAATCCTTTTCACCATGGTCCTTATTACCACCATTCGATTGCCTTCCTTCAGTCCAGCCTTATGGGTCTTGACTACAAATATTAACACCAATATCAAATTCAGAACAATAAATTATTCCAACAACTCTATTCCATATGTGTATGATAGTTGACAGGATAATTAAGAATCAACTTGGTGCAAGCCTTCTGTGCTTGTTTATCTGTCCTAGTGCTCCTATGAGGTATATCTCCAGTGGCTACAGCTTGGGAGGTGGAAGGCTGCTGAGCTTCCACTGTGGACACTTCAGATGGCTGTGGTGGGTGACCTTGAGCAGGTCTGGGCCCAGAGGGCCTGGCTGCAGACTGTAGCACCTTGGCGTGGGACATGACAGTCTGGCCCAGCGGGCTGTGTTAACAAGTGTACTGGTAGAGTAGGTGGCGGGGCTGCAAGCATGCCATTGTCCTTCCGTGTTTCCCAGGGAGCCAATGCCACTCTCTTTGGACTGCAGTGCAGCGCTGCTCAGGCTCTGCATGAGAACAGAGTTCAGGAATGACATGATGCTCTGGACGCCCCTGTCAACAGTGCCCCCAAAAGCCAAGGTGGCTGCCACCTAAGCTTCCATTGCAGCTCACACTGCTTTCAGAAGAAGCTCCACCATGATGGGCACCACTGTTGTGTTCATGGAGCTGATCTCACACTCCATGTTGGACACAATGGTTTCAATGCTCTGCGCGGCACAAGTTGGAGCTGGACTCCTACATACTCTGAGCCGTTGTGTGCAAGCTTGCTGGCAAGTTGTCCAGTGCGCCTATCATTTCCTGGTGTATGCCCATCAACCTTCCTTGGTAGCCTGGGCTCTCAAAGTCAGCATCTGAGTCCTCTGCAGCAGAGCTAATATGTGATGTCACCTTCCAACAGGTTGACACCTGTGACGTCTTATCCCCCTGCCCATGCTCCTGTATGCGTGCCCACTAATCCACCACGTGAAGACGCCTCTACTCTACCTTCCAAAATATATGTGGTGCCAGTATCTCAGCTGGTGCTTGCACGGGTCAGAGTGAGTAACGTTGCATCTTCAGGAAGGCTCCTTTCTCTTCCTGAAGTGACAGAGAGACGTAGATTCTGAGAGATTGTTTCCCCTGGCTGGACAGTCTAGCACTAGGGGGCATAGTCTCAGGATAAAGGATCGGCATTTTAAGGCTGAGATGAGGAGGAATTTCTTCACTTGTGAATCTTTGGAATTCTCTGCCCCGTCATGGTAAACTTGACAATCTCCATTTGACTGAATCTAAAAGTGACCAAATGTACCGACAAGCTTTGAGGGCAAGAGATCGCTTGGCTAAAAACATTTGTAAAATAAGTGATGTGTTGGTACTTTTCCTTCAAAAGATAAGATCTTGAAAATTCTGTGAGAACCACGAGTCAACAACCCTGCAGATGTGAAAAACGACGACTCTCTCCAATCCTTGGATGTTTGGCCTTGGTTAACTAAGCGTCAAAACAGATCGGGAGAGAGAGAGAGAGAAAACAACATTCCCCACAGTGTGAAACATGAATGCTGTGGACAAGTTGCCAAGTTTTGGGGTATAAGTGTTATTGGACACTGACATTCGGGGCTGTAGTCGATGGTGACCTGGTCAGTTGCCAGTTAAAGTTAGTCATACGCCTAGTCATCGTTTAATTGACCTCTCATCTGGTGAATAGTATGTATGTGGTTTTGCTTATAATCACCTGAGCTTAAAGTCAATGATTTTCGATGCTTGCTTGTGATAAGTACATGAATTGAGTACAGTTTGTATTCTGGTAATTACTTGTAACCTCTTGTTGATTTTTAAGTAAAGGAAGTTTCACAGATTCATTGGGTTTTGTGTTGTCTGTTCCATGGGTCTGAACCCTATAAACTATCAGATAATCAGAACGTCTTACAGGGCTCTAGATGCTCAGTTGTTGAGTATATTCAAGTCTGAGATTGATAGATTTTTGGAATTGAGGGATATGGCGATCAGGCGGGAAAGTGGAGTTGAGGTCGAAGATCAGCCATGATCTTATTGAATGGTGGAGCAGGCTCAAGGGGCCATATGGCCTACTCCTGCTCCTAATTCTTATGTTCTTATGTTCTATGACCTCAACATTTTCAGCTGCTGAAATGAAAGGATAAGGGTTAGCTTTTGGTGTGAAGGGAGAGCAGAGAGATATGATTGATTGCTGAAAGCTGCAGTTTGCTACGCAGATTGTGTAGGGTGAGATAGAAGTGCGAAGGGAAAAAGAGAATAAGGTGTGAAGAAACCCTGTGAGATGATATCTCCAGCATTACCACTCGCGACGGCCATGACTCACTCACCACGTGTAAGGGCCAGCATGTCTTCCAGTGGGGAGAGTGTGTAGGCAGGCTCAACCTCTTCCGGTCACTGCCTCATGTTGTGCGTGACCTTCTGCAAGAAAAAAGGGAGTGTGTTCGTGACAGGCTTGTGAGATGTTTTTAGAATGTGCCTGTCATGGTAGAATAATGATGCGGAGATGCCGGTGTTGGACTGGGGTGGACAAAAATGAGAAGTCGCCTGGTGTTGTGCGACTTCTCATGGTAGAATAATGCAGATGTGTGGGAATGTGAAGGTTGCTATAGTGGTGAGAGCAGGAGGTTCAGAGTGTGAGAGGAGGTGGAGTGAAGTGTGTGCAGTGATTGTAGGAGAGTGAAGGGTAGTGGGGGAGAGGATTGTTGTGAGTGAGGCTGCAGATGTGAGGAGAGTAATTGAGGTGAATGGTAAGATTCTTACCGTGACAACTCTGCTGAGGTCATTAAACTTTTTCTGGCATTGAAGCCATGTCCTTGGAGCTAAGCTCCCTTCATTGACTGCCTCAGTGACCTCTTCCACTTGGGTCGGAGGTGTCGCCTGGAGGGCTTTATGCCCCCTGGAGGGAACAGGATCTCCCTCATGCTGTCCACCGCCAATGTGGAGGAGGCCGCATTGTGAGCAGCGCGTACAGTATACTAAATTGCAAGAAGTACAAGTAAATCGCTGTTTCACCTGGAAGGAGTGTTTGGAGCCCTGGATGGTGGGAAGGGAGGAGGTAAAGGGGTAGGTATTGCATCTCCTGCGCTTCCCGTTTAAGAGGTGCTGGCTGCCTTTAAGTGCTTGCTGTCAGTTATGCTCGATTTAATTCCCCAAACAGGCGAGCAGCGAATCTGCAGCATGGGTGGGTAGCACTGGTTGCATGTATGACTCATTTTAATGAGCAGCCAGCACGAATTTCACGTTGTCCTTGCGCCCACGTGAACAGGCGCATGCAGCGTGTGCACTGCTAACTGCCCGTTTTCGGCCACAATCAAATGTATAGATCATTATGTCTAATTGACTTGCATATAGATCTATTCTATAAGGATCTTTCATGTCCATGTATGTATGCATAAGGGAAGATCAGGCCTTGGCCTTCTATGTTACGTGCTACAAGTGCTGGAATATTGCAATAATTCATTAGCTTGTGTCTTATGTTGATAGAATTGATTTCAGAGCAGGTAAAGCTAACACTGGTCAGGCTGCCACTAATTTAACTTCTGTGTGTTTAGTGTATGTGTGTGGAACCTTCCACGTATCCAGACCACCAGAAGCAGGAACAGTGTCATGATCTGTGCATTTATTGCTAAGATCATTTTTATGATAAACTGTCCCCTCTTCTCTCCTTTAAAGTTCTTTTGTTTTGATAGTGAACGCTACTGACGTCAGAAGGTGAGCTGATCTGAATTAGACTCAGAAATTCCAGCATGGAAGTAGGCCTTTTGGTCCATTTGAAGGCATTTCTGGCCCTGGCAATATGAGAGAGTTTAATTAACATCAGCACAGATATATTCATTGCTTCAGCTTCAACTGTGCATTTTAATTTAGTTCCCTTGACCTGTCGGTATTGCTTTCTGCTCAAGTTAATTCCATCAGTAGTCTAATCAGTACTCAACATTTTTAAAATATACTAGTGAATCTCCTGTGGCACTGTTTGCTTGTGGTGTTTAGCTGTTAATTTAGCCTGTCCCTGTATGGTCATTGCTCCAAATAGGCAAATCCAGATAAATGGGGGAATTTGTAAATAGTGAAGGTGTGAAATCCATCAGCTCCTCCGTTGAGCTGAGCTGGTCCAGGTAGGTGAAGTGGGGGGCGGGCCATGGAGAATCAGACATTGGGCAGTTCAATTTTGAATTGCTGAAGAAACTTATCCGCCCCAATTGTGGAGAGGCCTCCACTGGTCCCTTTAAGGCGTTCTGGTTAGGCCACTCTACATCAAATTGCAACGAGGTCCCATTGATGTCACAGGACCCCCGATCTGAATTGTATAATTAGGCTCCGGTCTGTTTCTGACCGGGGCCTTGGCTGCCTATCTGAAGGTTCAAATCGAAATGGCGGCGACAGAACATTGGTGGCTGAGTTCTGCACTGCAAATTTTGAGCACGCTACCACCCCAACTAGCAAGTCACGTGTGGTATTGCTGATGGTGAGTCCAAGATTACATTTGTTACTCTCTGTCTGTCTCTCTCAAGTAAAAATAAACACTTAAAAATAGTGTTTGTAGCCTAAGGAAAAATGCTTGCACTTACACTGATGGTGATGCATGCTGGGAGATTGTCCATGCTGAGTCTGCTGCATCCTGGGAATTGCAGGCACAACTGTAGTTAGTAAAGAGTGAAAGTGTAGAAAGAATTTCAACTCCAAGTCCAGTTTTTAGAGAGAAGCTGAGACCTCCAAATAAAAATGTAATTGATGGTATGAAAGACACTAAAGACAATTATCATGATGGGCCGAATGGACTCCTTCTGTGCTGTACGAGTCTGTGAATATAAATATTAGTAATTAGCAGCTTTAGTTCCAATAAGGAACTGGCTAAATGCTGCTTCACAGTGACTGTCGCTTGCACAATGTCCTGTGGGAACATACCGCAATAAGTCTTTACGTGTATATTTTGTGCAATATATTTCCCTGAAAGGACAGTGTATTTATCACTAAATGCTGTAAGTAGTGTTATATACTCTTATTCTGTGAAATAACAAATATTACAAAATAATTTGGAATTGCTGTATTATGGTAGTTGATTATATTCCTCTTCAACCCTCTGTACCAGACAAAGGGTAGGTGTTGATGAAAAGCTAATATTTAATATTTTTAGCTTTCATAGTGTAGAAAGGATTATAGTTGAAGGAGTTAACAGAATGTACTGTAAGTGCGCTGCAATGCATGTGGTGTAATGTGTCCTTGGAGAATCCGATCAGGGTTTGAGAGCTGATTTTCAGCAGAGCTGTGTTTAGCACAAGCAAGGGTGGAGCCTAATCACATGCATCCAGCAGAGAAAGAGAAGAGAGCTCTACACATTCACTAGTGTCACAGCTGCATCACTGGGGAAACACACTGAGAGTGCGGCATCAGCACCTTTTGCAGCCTTCTAAGCAGGACTTAGCTGGAAACCTTTGTATTTACGTTGATAGCACATCATTTATATCTGATAATTCCGACTGAAGGATTAATGGTTTACTGATAGCAGCTACTGGTCTTCACAGCACTGTCCAAGGATATGCCTGTGGACTGAAGAAGGACAACATTAAGATTACAAAGGCATTTGTAATAGAGGTGAAGACCCTATTTAACAAAATAGCATTTGGTGAATGCCCTGCATTTTGTTGAACATGTAGAGCAAGATATTGGTGATTATATTTTGTTGGAAATCTATTTTAGTCTTGGGGATTTGTCTGTACCCTACTGTCTTGAAAATCCAATCGTTTGTAATGATGTTGCTGTGTATATTGAAGACTGTCAGCTAGTGGATAGAAGCACTGTCAGGGCCCTGCACAAATATAACCAGGTACAGTATTTGCGTTGTGTTAAATGTCTACATCACCTCTCGACTTACTGAACCATATATTTAGAATCTTTGTTTAATTTGGAAATACACAAACGAGAAACTGAAATTTTATGCATTATATTTGTGATTTCAGTTTTATGTTTTTATGTACAACGCCGTACATGCTTTACATCAAGATTTCTTGCATAAATATTCAGCATTTACCGTCATTGTTTGTCTTCAGATGCTTATACAGTATTTTGTTTGTAGCCGGTCTTAAGGAGAGAGCTAAATCAAGTGGAACTGTATCAAAATTTAGAAATAAGTACCTTTGTCACAATATTACATTTCTGATATCCGATTGCAGTTATTTATAAATCTGAGCACAATTTGAGCATTTTTCTTATTTGGTTACAGTATACAGTAACCTTGCCTTTTGTTTTACATACTGTAGGTAGGGTCATTCCATAGTGTCTGTCATTGTCGTCCTGTTTGTACAGTATTCGAACAAATGTGTTAAAACTGAAATTGGAAATAATTCTTTTCAGCAATCGTTAGGTGTTTCTGCATCAGCGGTATACATGGAAATTGTGTTATACTGTAGCGGGGGTTACTTAGGACATGAGGGCCAAAGAATTTCACCGCCTACTCTAACGCCATTAATTCGATTCTTGTATAATAACCCAATTGTATATTAACAGAATTCCATTCTTTTCGAAAATGTGCTCTACTGAAAAGCATAATGAAATCCCTGGTGTAATATATGCTGTTTCAGCATGTGTCTGTTGGGATCAAACCATCTGCTTCTCAACAGTTGGAGTCAGTGTTCAGTACCCCGGACCTGTCAGACTCAGCACATTACCAGGCAGGACAGTCCTTGAACACAATGTATATAAGAGCCCCAGGCTACATCGAGGGAAGTCCTCCATTTTCAACAAGCTTAGTTAAGTATTACAAATTTCAGGGCACACACTGTAATATAGTACAAATCACAAACAGCACATGACTCCATATATGCATTTCAGCAGAAATTGCGTTAATTGATTAACGCGTCAATAGCTTTCAGATCTATGGTAACAAAACTACATCAGAGTAGACTATAGGATTTTACACTGCGATATACAAATACAATAATTGCACTGCAATATATTGATTTTTTTTTTGTAATGCTTCCATAATAAATTCTGTTTTCCTGGAAGTTGAACAGCCTTTGTCCAAACAAAAACTCTGCATTCTTGTATTTTTCTATTACTCTCATCAGTAATTTGGTTGTAATTGTTATTGTGCTGGTAAGAGAAAATAAAATCTACAGCAAGTATCCAAAGTCTTTCAATAAGATGTACATTTTAAAATACAGCTGTGCAGAGTACTGAATGTAAAATTGTGCTTTATTAACTTTTACATCCATATCCAACAGTTTAATTCCCTGGGACTTTTCAAAAATGTTTTGGTAAATTCCTTTCATTTTGCTTAAGGGTAGCAAGTTTTCAGATGATTATTCAGAACAAATGTAACACTCTACAGCGCTGGATTAAACGTCAATGCGAAACAGGAAGAAAAAAGACCAGGGTGTGATAATAGTTCTGGTATTAAATGTTAAAAAAGGAAAACCTATTGATAATAAGACAAGTGGAATTTTTGCATCTGTAAACCAGAGGGAAGTGATTCTTGTTGATGTCAGCAGAAGTCTGGTAATTCTGTTTACTATTACAGAAAAACTGCCAAACATGCACTGCAGTCAACCACCCAGTTGACATTTATACTGACTTGTTGGTGACAGGGAATCTGATATTAGCAGTGACCTGAATTAAGTAGCTAATTATTCACAGGCAGCTTTTTCAGAAGAGCTGAAAACAGTCACTTTTAATGTGAGTTTAATTTAGAAAGCTAGTTTTAAGTGGTGTGGAAAATGGCTATGTCCTTTCACTGGTAATACACGTCTAGTCCTAAATCATAAGCATGTGCTTTGATAGTTTTGTATGGGAGAAGGGCAAGTTTGTTGGAAAGCTGATGAAACCCCCTTCCTAAATTAACTCCACTTTCTGTTTGTACTGCAGTAGACACTTTATATAAAGTCCAGAGTCAGAGACAGGAAGTGTACATTAAATAAAAATGCTCATATCCCTAATCTAATGTAAATAAGAGAGAAGATTATTGTGCAGTTACTCAAGTTTTAAATAGGAGTTGTTGTCCTTCTCAATATGATAGATGGAACTTTGGAGCTCAAATTATAAACATCAGACATGATGATGCTGTTCACATAATAGGAGTTCATTTAGTCACCTACACGTGGCACTGTCCTGATATACCAGTGTCAAAACAATGCTTGTTTTTTCCAGAATTAAGTGATTTAATTTCTCCCCACCACACCAATTATCCCACAGTTACTTTATTTAACAACTTTATACTGAAATGTTTTAGGCCATACGTTGGATCAACAAGACTTTTCCAGTTGTGAAATGTCAGCGAGGTGATTTATATTCGCACAGTAGCAAATTGGCATCTCAGTGCACTGTTGCAGAAACACCAATATGCTAAAATCCATGGTGAACATGCCTGTTCTTCTTTGTCTCATTTGTACATACAGGAGTTCTGTAACTATCTTTGTCTCATTTGTACGTACAGTGTACTGCACTTGCTCTCTAACAAACGTATACCGTTTGCGATAGCAGCGAGGGGCCTTTTTAAGATGGATAATGAGCTTAGGCTAGTGGTAGCTCTTCAAGCTATTTGTGCAACATGTATTTCAGACTGAACTTTTGATATTCAGTAGTTTAATATGGAATTTTGCTGTACTTTCAGCCCAAGGGTTGCCCATTTGCAGTGGGATATGTTTCTAACTTTGAGTATACTTCACATATTTAGAGGTAGGACTTAACATGTGCCCAAGTAAATTACTGTCCTTTCAGAGGTTCCCAGGCTACTGCTGATCTCTGCATTGTGTGCAAACCTGGTGATGTATCCAGCCATTAGCACAGAGAACTGCAGCCTCTGTGTAATTCTACAGCTGAAGAAAAAGCTGCTTTTATCCAACAGAAGTTTACTGTTTGGTCCATCCGGGGGCGGAGGCCAGTCGGTCATTGTTTAGGAATTAATCTTTTCCCCCTCCTTTTAAACCATCAATACTAAAAGGTCCATTCTAAACTGGTTTGAGCAGTTCAAGGTCAGCATTTTTTACATTTAATGTTGGAATGCAATTAACAGAATAATGTTTGGAATGTATAATACCGTTGTTTTGGTACGGTAGTTACTGTAGTATCAATGATACAGGAACTTGTAATCTATAGTGTAACTATCTGCGTATTAAAAGTTAATAAATGTACCGTAGTCATTGTTCCAGTTGCTTTTGAATTCTATTGTCACAAATCCTATTTGTGAGGGCTGTGCGACTGTAGCATATTTATAGTCCAGAACCTGTGACAGTTTCTGAATACTGTATTTAAAAAAAATGTTCTCACATTTTTGGTACATGTCCAGTTTTTCTTTACAATCTGGTCAAATCTCCTATCCCATGTGCTACTCCAGGCTATTATTCTTCTGTTTTTTGTTAATCATCGACAAAATGGTTTAAACGTGCTTTGAACTCTTCACAGGCAATAGATAAGCTGGTAGTTGAGAAAACCAGATGGTATTCTTAGGAACTTAAATTAGTGCAGAGACATTGGTGTTGCACCATGTAATGGATATATTGCATTCTGGAAGATGAACATTATATAAACCTGCTATGCTCAAAATGTGCATATATGACATTGAAAGATTAGTCATCCTGGTATCATATTTCAGGGAGTGGGAAGGCTGGGCTATTAAAGTAGGGTTCTAAGGGCAGAATATCCGAGACCAGTATGTGCACTGTCGAGCTCAAAATAAATGTTCACATTCCACCAACCCATAGCCCTTGTGTTCTAAATATGAATTAATGGCTTCTCCAGTTAGGAATCACAATTCTGGATGTGACTTAAAGAAAATAATCTGTATCACAGCTGCCAGAATAACTTGAGATAACTGATGTGTTTTAGCTTGACTCAGTTGATAGCACTTACTATTGGATTGAAATATTGTTGCTTCGAACCCTATTTGATCTCATAATCTAGGCTGATAGTCCAGTGCGCTATTGAGGGTGTGTTGCATTGTTGGAGATGCCATCTTTCAGATAAGAGGTTAAATCGAGGTCCTGTCTGTCTCTTGTGTTCAGATGGGCATTAAAGACCACATGGCACTATTTGAAAAATAGCACGTAGCGCCGCGGTACTACAGGCCTTCCTCCCCTTATTAAAGGGGAGGGGCCTAGTGCAGCGCGACCCGGGGCCCAGCTGGGCCATCAGGGATCGGAGTACCAGCAAAAGAGCCCGGCACTCAAGAAGTGCCGGGCTCACGGAGCGCAGTCAGCACTCCGCGGGGGGGCTTCACAGGAGGCCAGAGACAGCAACGGGGGTAGGTGCTGGCAGGCAGCCAGCAACAAAAATGGCCGCCCGGCACCTCCCCTTTAATTTGTGCCGCCCCGGCCGCAGGTAGACCCCCTTGACCCTATCGTACATAGCGTCCGGCGGTAAGTCAAGGGGTGCTACCGAAGATTGCGGCTGGGGCGCGAGCGGGGTGTTGCGCACAATGATGACGTCATCGCCAGAGGCGCAGTGCTGCGGGGCGCTAACGGTTACCACCGCCGCTAACCTCCCGCTGAATTTCGCAGGAGGCATTAGCGGCGCCGCACCCGGGCGCTAGTTGCTTTGCGCCCCGTTAGCAGCCTCTTAGGGCGCTAACGAGAGGCGCAAATCAACTGAATTTTTCCCCCTAGATACACTAGTGCTCTTTTAATCAGAACAAAGAAAGTTAAGAGGAGATCTGATAGAAATATTCAAAATTATGACAGATTTTGATAAGCTAAGTAGGGAAAAACAATTTCTATTGAATAGTAAGTTGATAACCACAGAGCATAAAATTGAGATCATCAGAAGAATGAAGGGAGAAGTTTGGAATTTTTTTCACAATGTTGTACCATACCAGAAACCATAGTGGAGGCAGAATTCATAATGGTTATTAAAATGGATGTGGATAAATATTTTACAAAAGAAAAATTTAAATGGTATGGGAGAAATGCAGGGGAATAGGACTGAGGATAGCTTTTTCAGAGAATGGAACAGGAATAATGGGCAGAATGAGCTCCTGTGCTGTCAAATTTCCTGATTCTAATAACCTTGTAACCTTGCTTTACATGGGGTGGGATATTCAAATCATGCTGGAGATCATATAAATGTTGACGATACTAACAGTTTGATTGTTTCTAACGTTTCATTGTTTTTCTGACTGAGGAATTTTTTTGTTCTCTTGCCTTTTTTTTAAAAAATGGGCAATTTGTGAGCATTACTTACGTAGTAACAGTCCTGAAATACTGACTGTTCAAGGCAACAGTGCAGTCCTGATAGTTTTCTGTCTATATCTGTACATTATATACTGTGCGCTTTCCAACTGGCGAATACACCTATATAACTGACAGATTAGAAAAGGTGGACATAGTAGAGAATGACTTCTTCTGTGTGCTGGGCATAGGAACATTATAAACACATTGTTCATGAACACACCTATGATTTTGCTGCACTTAATATACAGAGGAAATCGTCCCCTAGAATGGGCAACTGTCTTCACAAGCAACAGTCTTCATGATTTGGGGATGTGATGTCATGCCTATACTGAACTGTCATGTTTCTCTCTGGGTATCTACTTTAGTGTTTAAGTATTTTCTTTCTTAACATTGTGGCAACAAAATGGCTGGTTTCATTACATAGTGCATACACGTTTCTTGTATTGGAAATGCGTCACTATGTAATGTCATTTCCTCTCCTTGATGATATTTGCTTGTGATGCATATAGTATATTCAGTGAAGCTGAGGATAAAAGAGAAATTCACAGTACGTAGTTAGGTGTTCAATCTATTGCTGAGAACGAGAGAAATTCACTCAATAGACAAGTGAGCTTGGGTGACCAGGTGACTTGCCCCTTTCTGTTTGGACACATTGTGCTAGTGGGTCACCTATCTTGTACAGGTAGTGCTGATAACATTCAATTTGGAAATACAATACTATTATCACTTACTCCTTTCCTGAAAGCTGTGATGAGAGTTCAGAAAAAATAAACCTTTTATTGAGCTAAACTATTGGCACTTATGGGTCTTAACATAGTTTCTGGTCAACTGTTTTATGAGTAACTTAGCTGCTGATACATTGAGTCCCTATCAGAACAGTCTAAAGTAAAAATATTCCTGGAAAATTATGCATTTAACTTTACCCATGGTCATATTTTAACAAAGCTTGCATACACCATTTTAGACTGTACAATACTGTCTCTTCATACTAAAATGTTACTCTGGCTTTTATTTGCCTTAGGGCTACACTGCCTTTACCATGACCTATATTTTTTTGGTTTTACGCTCCATGATTATGGTGTTACAGTCATATGTGTGACCTAAAAGCTTTGGGGCATTTTAAAGCTCTGATATGCTGGGTAGTTGTGATTTTTAAACTCTCATTTAAATCTGCTTTAATTATTTTCTCTCATGTTTCAAGTCCTCTGTCATGCCACGCCAAGTTGACAGATAATCTGATCCCAGACCTCTGATAGTAGAACCATGTTCGAGCTAATCCAAAATTGTCAATTTGACAAGCATTGAAGAACGCTGGCTTTTATGTAGTCAAACATCCTCCAAACCTTAGGACAAAAACATGAGAAATATTCCAAAATTATGTTTATTGTTTTGGAGAAAGTTAATAGAACCCGCAAAGAGATAAAGCAATATGGAGATTTATCCATCAGCCAGCATCACTGAAACAGTTTATCTGGGCATTTATTTCATTGCTGTTTGTGGGAGCTTCCTGCCACGTTTCAACAACAACAACAACTTGTATTTCCTACATGACAACAGTCACTCCACTTCAAAAAAGTACTTCATTGGCTGTGAAGTGCTTTGGGACGTCCTGAGGACGTGAATGGTGCTATATAAATGCAAGTTCTTTTTTCATTCTTTGTTGCTGGTCTGCATTCTCCTCAGGGAGGAATTTTGGGGTGTCGGGGGAGGGGCTGTAGTGCACCGAACCACCTGCCAAAAGTGGGAACAGGCTGCTTGGCATTTCTCCAGTTGTAGGTAGAGACTGAAAATCACTCATTCAGATTGAGTTATGTTCCCGCAGGTGCTTTGGCACATATTTGAGAAGGGGCAGGGAGGCAGGGCACTGTCCTGAATCACAGTGTTAGGGTGCAGTAGAGAGAGCTGTGCTTGCCTACACGTTGTGGGGGAGGGGGGGGGGGAGTGGCTCCCTCTCCAGCGGATAGGCTCAGCAAGCAATGGGATATTTCTCTGGAATTGGAAGACTGGTTATGGTGTTTGTAGTCTCCCAGATAACTGTCCAGAAAGATTGAATGTGAGGGCACAACCAGAATATGAGGAGGAAGCTGTCCTGATGAATGAATAAACTGAATATATCACTTAATGATTGCTCAGGTAAAGGAGCACTAAAACTCGCATTAAAAGATCTAATTTCCTGGCGTACTTGTGAGCTATCATCAACCTTTCATTTATACAGAATTCTCTGAAGCATGCATTGTGGATTTGTCACAAATGTAACCAATGTTTTCTCTCAGCTGTGAGGAATCCATAACTCATAGAGTCATAATGGCACAGAAGGAGGCCATTCGGCCCATCGAGTCCGTGCCGGCTCTCTGTAGAGCAATCCAGTCAGTCCCATTCCCCCGCTCTATCCCAGTAGCCCTGCAAGTTTATTTCCCTCAAGTGCCTATCCAGTCTCCCCTTGAAAACATTGAGTGTGTCCGGTTCCACCACTTCCGTCGGCAGCGAGTCCCAGGTCCTCACCACTTGCTGCGTAAAAAATGTTTTTCCTCACATCCCCCCTGTATCTCTTGCTCAAAACCTTAAATCTGTGTCCCCTAGTCCTTGTATCATCAACTAGTGGGAACAGCCTTTCCCCGTCTAGCCTATCCAAACCCGTCATAATCTTGTACACCTCTATCAAATCACCCCTCAACCTCCTTTGCTCTAATGAAATCAAATCCAGCTTCTCCAACCTGTCCTTGTAGCTAAGATCCCCCATCCCCGGAACTATTCTGGTAAATCTCCTCTGCACCCTTTCAAGGGCCTTCACATCCTTCCTAAAGTGTGGTGACCAGAACTGGACGCAATACTCCAGTTGTGGCCTAACCAGCGCTTTATAAAGGTTCAGCATAACTTCTCTACTTTTGTACTCAATACCTCTATTTATGAAGCCCAAGATCCCATATGCTTTGCCAACCACTCTCTCAATATGTCCCGCCACCTTCAGGGACCTATGCACATTAACCCCCAGGTCCCTCTGTCCCTGCACACTTTAAAACTGTGCCATTAAGTGTATATTGCTTCTCCCTGTTCCCTCTGCCAAAATGCATCACCTCACACTTCTCTGTATTAAATTCCATCTGCCACTTGTCTGCCCATTCTGCTAGCCTTTCTATGTTGTGTTGCAGTCGATTCGTATCATCCTCACTGTTTGCCACACCCCCAAGTTTGGTGTCATCGGCAAACTCATATCTTTGAGTGTTCTTTTGCAGAAGTGAAAGACTTTATGAAAACTCTCACACTGCAGGGACCAGCAAGTTGGTTCTCTCAATGTCATCGGTGAGTTGTGATGGTCCTTTACCTGAGTGAAAGAATGTCCAGGACTTGCAGTCACCAGTGAAATGTTCAGTTTATTGTGAGCTGTGTTCTCTCATTGAACTCTACATTACTATATCATTGCAAAATATGTGATGCTTTGCAGTTCTCCTCCACTTTCACCCATTTTAATAAATGCTGTCATCCTGTTTTTATGTGGTACCTGAAAAAGAAACTCCATAGGATCTTACATACAGTATTTATCTTCACAGCAACTGGTCAGCCTCTTTCTGGCAATGCCATTATTTATCTTGAACTGATAATATAGGTTATAGTATAGGATACCTAGCCGTGAACTTAGCAGTTCTGTTTATCATTGTACATCAATGCTGTACTAATATACCTCAGGTATTACTGTTATAATTCCATATGCTGTGCTGCTTATTTTAAAGTGTCTGACAAGCCTGTACTGTATAATAGTATTTATAATGTGGAGATGCCGGTGTTGGACTGGGGTGGACAAAAATGAGAAGTCGCACAACACCAGGTTATAGTCCAACAGATTTATTTAAAATTACAAGCTTTCGGAGCTGTCGCCCCTTCCTCACAGTAACTCTACCTGAGGAAGGGGCGACAGCTCCGAAAGCTTGTAATTTTAAATAAATCTGTTGGACTATGACCTGGTGTTGTGCGACTTCTCATAATAGTATTTAGACATTGAGTCCCATCACATATATTGATAAAACTGTTAATTTGATTGAATTAGAAATGTGGAATCTTTATATCTGCTTAGTTGACGGTTACGTAAAACCAAGAGGCGGGCATGTTATATATTAGGATAGAGTTTAATATACATGAACATGCCTACATTACCTAACTGAGGGGAAATCTCTGGCTTTATTCTGTTCTGGCATTTCCTTCAGGCAGTTTTGAATAATTAAAGATCAGTTCGTGCAGAGAGAAGTGAAAGGCACGAAGCATGTGAAGCAGCTCTTGACTAGTTTAAACATGGGTCAGGTGACAGTGAAGGTCAGAACAGCTGAGCTTTGCCGACCAGCAGTTGTGCTTACAGCCTTGATCTCGCCAGCTCACTGTGCTCATGTCTTTACTTTCAGTGCCCGCGGACCTGACTCAAGAAGAGGAGGTAGAGCTAGAAAACATCCGACAACGCAAGCAGGAGCTCCTGGCTGACATTCAGGTAAGCAGCTGATTGTCTTGGACCCTAAATTTTGGCATGTTTGCGATAAATTTGAAATACCGAACACAAAAGGTCTCAAAGTTTGATTGCTATTTTCCAGTTTTAATTTTGATTCAGTTACTAAATAGATGTGATTGATTTCCTGAAGGCACAATATCTTTTTATTAGAAAAGTATACAACTTACTGTGAAACGTAACTTTTAAAAGTTTGAATCTTTATTCAAGTAAGTAGTTTTTCTTTGGTCTTTGTAAGCCACTTTCTGTTGCTCATATGGTTCTTGTTAGTTTAGTGTACTTTAGCAGATAAGTTTGTCAGAAGTAGATTCTATTGTAAAGCTTAAGCCACAATCATAGTCCATACAGAATACTCATGCAATGCTGAAGCTGTAAAATGTTATGAATACTCACAAAAATAAAATAAATTACAGTCCGAAAGTGTAGCTGACAAGAATATTAGTGGGACATTCTGCAGCCAGTTGAGGAATACACATATTTACTGTGGTGCATTATTAGTTTTGTGAATGTCTGTGCGCTCTCTCCAGCTTTAAGTATTTTGGTGAAAGTTTTACGGTATTATTCAACTTCCGGACAGTGATCTGCAGAAGCAGGGATGTTGGCCAGCTGTCATCATCCATGAATTGCTACAATGCGCATCTACCATCTAGATTTGTAACGGGATCTCTGTGATCATATTACTGTACTGTGATTTATGGAAGATTCAATCGGCTCTTGCACAAAAAGGACTATGAGGTAGCTGTTTTATTGTTTTATTGTTTTATCCTCTCAAGGCGTTAGATTTCTATAATGTGCTGGAGCTCCTATTGTTACGGTATCTACCCCATTTTCATTGCAAATTGGAGTAAAGAGATGTTGGCCTAGGAATTTGACCGCACAGTGCTCGGTTTTCGGGCAATAAATGGGTCCTCAACAATGGCCGCACACCAATCAGGAGATCCCTCGCAGACCACTCGCCAGCAGCTGCCGCTGGAAAAGATACCGTGCATGCGCGGCTGCGCAACAAATTTAAAGGGACTGTGCACAAAAAAAAATTAGAAGGAGCATTGGTCCTAAGCCTCCAATATGGCAGGAAAGAAGCGAATGCTCATTACAAGCCGGAAGTGCGCTGCCCGCCATATTGGTAAAGGCCAAAAAATTGCATGCGGTGGCCATGTGTGAAACTGGGGTTTAGTCCCTTTGCATATGCAAATAAGGGGCCTAATGCCTGTTTGAGGTCCCCACTGCAAGAGTGGTTTGCCCTGAGGCAGCCAGTGCCGACTGCACTGAGGAAAAACATGTCTACATGCAGAAAAGGACCGCGTGTTAGGCCGCAAACAACAAGGCAAGTTTTAAAGAAAAATGCTTACTTGAATATGGAGCTAGGAGGAGCAGGAATGTTCTTCCTTTCCCCACAGTCAAAGAAGACTGCCAGCCACTGCTGCCCCTACCCCACCCGCCCCCCGATCAGCATCACTACCCCCTGATTGCCGTCGTTATCGCCCCACCCCCACCCCCGGCCACCCCTCGCTCCCAATCCCCAACTCAATCACCCCCCTTTCTGGTCGCCCCGCTTCCTCACTTACCTGCAATGCCAGCAACGGCCCGATCTTCAATTGCTCTTTGCTCTCTTGCTCTCGGCAGCTGGACGGCTCGAAGTATATGAGGCCTGAGGCCCAATATTGGGGACGGCTTGTGCCTCACCATTCCTGCGCAGGGATGGGGCGCGCCCGGATTTCTAGACCAGTGTGTGTGCAGTTGTTTGGAAATTGAGACTTGATTTCTGACTACTGTGGCTTTCTGATAGGCAGGGAAGGTCTGTACAGACCAGTAATTGGGAAATCGTGTCATTGGTCTATTCTGAACATTCTGTTTGCCCGTATCTGGGGAAAAAGTGGTAACTGCTACTTGCTGCCTCTGCAAATACCAGTAAAAAACACTGCTTTAGGTGGGTCTTGGCACCTATACAGGCAGATGTAGTAATCCATTTAGCTTATAGTGCTGCTGCCTCCAAAATCAGGACTGCTGCCAGCAGCAATGATGTGAAGTGAAGGATCCATTTTGTCAGTCAGCTTTACGCAAACTTTAGTTACTTAACCAGTTTTACAACAAACAGAAAATATTAATGCTATATTGTGAAATGCTCACTAAGATTTGATTGCAACTTTTTTTAAAGTATGAATCTCTTGTATTCTAAAGTTTTCTTAAATCCTTTTCAATGGATCTGCACGTATCTCCAGTTCTATCCAATTTTCAGCATTATATAGCTACCCAAAATAATTCTGCCAGATGTTACTTGAAAAAACGATATTAATAAACAAATTCCTCTGCCCACCTTTCCCATTTTTTTGGGATGCTCCTAGTTTCTTCTTTCCTCACCTCTTAAGTCAGAAGGTTTAAGTCACACTCCAGAGAATTGAGCACATAATCTAGGCTGACACCTCAGTGCAGTACTGAGGGATTGCTTCATTGTCGGAGGTGCCGTCTTTCAGATAAGATGTTAAACTGAGGCCTAGTCTTCACTTTCAGATGGATGTAAAAGATACCATGGCACTATTCGAAGAAGACCAGGGAGTTCTGGCCAAGATTTATCCCTCAACCAACATCACTCAAACAGATTATCTGGCTATTTATCTCGTGGCTGTTTATGGGACCTTGCTGTGTGCAACTGGCAGCTGCGTTTGCCTACGAGTGACTGCACTTCAAAAGTACTTAATTTCTAGCTGTTCTAGAAATACTTCTGTCATCACAACTTGCCTTGTTGTCTTTTTCAAATACCGGGTAATAATCAGTGCAGATCTGAGTAGGATGGGTGTGTAGTATGTAAAGCTGATACAATATGGAGTTTCAAGTACTAAGTTTTACAACAAATATATGCACATACTACATGGCTAGACACTGGTTTGACCAAATTTATTCAGTTAAAATAAGTACTATAACTGCTTTATAATGGTGAACCTTGGCTCATGGCTTGAAGAATCATATTGAAATTAGGTTAGAGGATGATTAAGCTCCTGCCAGGGGAGTGTATGTGTCGAAATATTATTCAGAGTCACTAGTGCTTTCCACAGGGAAATAAAATGTCCATTAGAGACTGTAGCATATTCATATCCAATTTTTGATTTCATATCCAAGGACAACCAAATCTTAAATGACAATTTTTCTTCGCTCTCTCTCTCTCTCTCTCTCTCTCTGTTGAAATACATATTAGTATGTAATATAATCTAATTCACCTATTTTAATTGTTCTTTCGAATGTTAGAATTCCAGTAGTAGAAGCTAGAAATTGTGTTTTATCTCTGCATACATAATAGTTAAGGTTAATAATGCATAATTACTGCAACACATTTGGAAAATTAAGCCACCCCTTTAAAGTATTTATTGTAAAAAAAAACTGTATGTATTGTATTCTCTTTTAAAATAACTCATGCAGAGAATTTAGATAACATTTTGAGGAGCTGGCAAGCATTGGTTGATTAAGGCCACATCTACACTGCCTTCCAGTTGGGCAGATCTGGAACAGTTCTGATTTCATTCCTGATCTGCATGAACTAAGTACTCTGGATCACCAATGATTGCAAGTCTGAACGAATCCATTCAGTTGGCAGCTTCTGCTGTTAATACTGAAGAGTGACAAAATTTGCAAGCAGGGCATAAAACAGCATTTACACTTTGAAAGAGTAATTAACAGCACTCTACTCTGATTAGCTTGTCCAATAATGCTTTTGCATTCACCTCTACCTGAATTCAGTCTCGACTTCAAATGGTTTTACTTTATCATTGTAGAAAATCATTAAGCAATTTCAGCAGCCTAATATGAATCCTGTAGTGAGTAATTTGAGATGAGAGGGGTTATAATTAATTTTTTTTACCCTGTTTATCTTCCACCATCAGAATAAACAAGATGTTATGTATGCCTCAAGAGGCACACAACACCATCTTGGTTTCACTCACTTCCTTTTGAGGTAAAATACAACCAATGGCAAATGTGAAATGAGAAATCAGTGTGAATGGCTGCTACTGGTTGCCATTTTTTTCTTGTTACAGGCTAGCTGAGGACTAAGCTTACTATAAAGATGAGCAAGAACCTCGTGGCATTGGCCTCGAAATTGCTGGAAAAGTAATGGCGAGTTCACGGTGCCCAACATTATCAGTGCATGAAACCAGCAATTTGTGGTGAAGCGAGAGATATGCCATGTGTTCTGATTCACCACAAATTGCTCGACGATTTGTGCCGCTCCGCCGTTAGCCTTGCCAAAACTGGAAAAATTACCGTCTTGCCTCACCATTGTGTGTCAAGAAGTTGCTGGATTTATGCTGTTAATACGAATTAATCTCATCACAACCATTTAGGGTTGGTAATTCATGGTGTAAGGGCCCTGTTGATGATGTGATTTATGGTCCTGATATGCCACTCAAACTTGGAGGACCAGAAAGGGAACAATGAAACTGTGGAGTCTCACTCCCACAGGTAGTAAATTGTTCCTAGAGGTTATTAAATTTTTTAATTTTTTCTTACTTTTCCTTTCTGTCTTTTTTTTCCTCTCTCTCTTAATCCACCATCTTTCTTTCCCTTCCTTTTTATTTTTCTTTCTGTTTGTAATTTGACTCTAATTCATCATATTTCCTTCTCCGTGATTCGCTCTGTTTCTTTCTCTATTCTTAAATTTCATTGGTGAAGGAGATAGACCATTGGACCAAACGTTCACGAGTTCCCAAATGCCCCGTTGATGTCACCGTGCTGTTATCAACTCGCCTTTCCAGTAATTTGCGGCACAAAAATATGATCTGAAGGGTGAGGTAAAAATTCCAATTCACAGCACTCGCTCACGATGCATTCCAGCAATTTCTGGGTCATTGTTGACTTGTGTGAATCTTCCCCAATAAATCATACATATGTGCAGTTCATTCTGAGTTGCTGCTCAGAACTCTGATTTCTGCGCCAAGTGTAAACTGATTGAATTCAGAGCATGGAAGTAAAAGCATATTCCACAATTGTTTCAAATAGAATTGGTTCTTCTATATAAATGGATGTTAAAATTCAAGGAGATTGCTGTTTCATTTTGATGTTTGTAGTTTACCAAGCACACTATGCTTAATGAGTTCTTTATTCCCTCTGGTAGCTTCCCCGGTGCTAGAGAATGATGCATGTTTACAACATTGCACATGCATTTACATGCAATGCTTCCTGCTGATGTGCAGAAGTCAATCAGATCCACAAGTTGCACTTAAAATCTGTCTTTTAAATCAAGTCCTGTTTGTAGATAGATTTGGAAAAATATAATCAATTTGTTGATATTTCTTGAGAGTATTCAACCTCCTTTGTATTGTTTACTTAGCATGGAATTCTGGGGGAAAAATTCGGTATTGACCATTTTGGGGCGCTAACATCGCCTGGGTGTTAACTTTAGCGCCGGCAACCGCGAACTTGAGTTTTAGCGCCCCAAGAGGGAAGTGGAGCGCTAAATCAAGCAGCCGGCCGCCCGATGCACGCCTCCTACAGCTGTCGGTGTTTTCAACCGGTGCTGCTGCAGGGGGCGGAAGTCAATTTCGGGTCTGGGGCGCTACCGGGGCGATGCACACCATGATGACGTCACAATCTCCGGGCAAAGGAGATCAGGGCGCAACCCCGTAGCGCCGCCGCAAAACTCCCGCCGGATATGGCGGGAGTCGATGTCAGTGCCGCGCCCGGTCGCAAAGCCATTTGCGCCCCGTTAGCGCCAAGGCACCCAAATTCACCCCCGTAATGTGGAAATATGAAAAGCTAATTTTTCTGTGAAGTATGAAATGGCTGTTATACCTTAGATTTCTCAGTATAGTCCTGATATAAATTAATTGTGAATAACACATTTCCTGCTACAGGAACCTATTACTGTAATTAGAATTCTCTTTTTATTTGGAACTTGTGGTACACCATATTTATAAGTTAGTGTTGATAAATTGATCAGAACTGTGATAACTCATGTACATGAACTGTCATTCTAAAAAATGCATTCATATCAGATCTGTTCACTCACAGATATAAAGAAAGCCAATTTAATTTCTTACTTGCAATCAATAGACCCACATGACCAAAAAAAATCAACATAGCAGAATCCATGTGAACAAAACTATTTTACACTGACCCATAATTATAAAGGAGTTAAGTTATTTCAACACCAGACCTCTCAACTTCATCTGGCGCCTGCTAAATCTATTGTTTCAGCAGAAACTGTGAGAATATCCTCTGTTGGTTATGCAGTGTTGATCTTGTCATGTCACTTCCTTTTGTCCAGTTTGCACTCACTACTGTGGGAATCTTTAGGAACAT
The DNA here is from genome assembly GCA_030390025.1 of Squalus acanthias. Lineage (NCBI taxonomy): Eukaryota > Metazoa > Chordata > Chondrichthyes > Squaliformes > Squalidae > Squalus > Squalus acanthias. The sequence continues at coordinate 9,548,370 of CM059447.1, read as the reverse complement.
TCCTTTCAGTTCAATAAGCCATGTTGTAACCATTTTTATTAACGGGGAAATTAAGTCAACAGAATATTTTGTGGAATCTGAGGTTTTTTTTGTAAAATTGCTGGGAATCAGTGGGCAGCAAAATAATAATCAGAAAAGCCTTCAACTTACAATATTGTATTTAGAAAAGCACAATAAAGGAAGCAGTGGGGATTTTTGGTTAAGGTGATGGTGAATAACCGAGCAGGTTTTAAGTTATGGAGAGCAGCGTTAATAAAGCATTATGTGACAGCTAGTGGAAGATCCAGCTTAAAACCTGCAGGATTGTTCACGACAACCAATAAAATAGTGTCTGCAGGTGAGTGTGTTTTTGGTTAGCAATTTTGATCTTTCACCTAATCTATTCAGAATTTGGAATTTCCTCTGAATGGGTAGGTACTTTTTGGATCTGTTCTTTTATGTCAACTCTAGAATAAAATGTTTCCATCAGGAAATTTACAGTCATTCAAAAGTTTGGATTTTGCTTCATCATATATTAATTGTCCAGAAATTATTGTGCGCTGTATTAGTCTATGAACGCCTGGCCTGTTCATAAGATGTTCATATGAAGCTTTTCCTTATGTTGCCTCTGGTTCTTTTTCCAATCATCTTAAACCTGTGCCCTCTGGTTATCGACCCTTCAGCCATTGAAATAAGTTTCTCTTTATTTACTCAATCTCAACCCTTCATGATTTTAAACACCTCTTTCAAATCTCCCCTTTGCCTTCTCTGCTCTAAGGAGAAGCACCCCAGTTTCTCCAGTCTATCCATATACAGTAAACTCTTGTTTAAATGGCACTTTATCATCCGGAATACTTTAATAACCGGCAAAATAGATATATCTCAATACAAAACAACACCTCAATAACCGGTAATCTTGCCGAATCCATCCAGCACTCGTTTTGCCGAGTCCGAGTCTCTCGCGGTGGCTGAGTTAGTCAGTGGTGATGGTAATTGGAAAAGCAGCACCGTGGTAGGTATACCTCTCTGTTATCCAGAATTTTTCATCAACCGGCACCATCCGAGTCCCATAGGTGTCGGATAAGAAAGAGTTTACTGTAACTGTAATCCCTCATCCCTGGAACCATTCTAGTAAATCTCTTCTGTACCCTCTCCAAAGTCTTCATGTCCTTCCTAAAGTGTGGTACCCAGAATTGGACACAGTACTCCAGCTGGAGCTGAACTTGTGTTTTTCTAGGTTCAGCATAACTTCCTGGTATTTGTACTCTATACCTCTACTTATAAAGCCCAGGATCCCATTGCTTTATTAACTGCTTTGTTAACCTGTCCTGCTACCTTCAAAGATTTGTGTACAAACACCCCCCCAGGTGTCTCTGTTCTTGCACCCCCTTTAAAATTGTACCATTTAGTGTGTATTGTCTCTCCTCATTCTTCTTACAACAACAACAACTTGTATTTATATAGTGCCTTTAATGTAGTAAAACATCCCAAGGCGCTGCACAGGAGTATTTTAAGACAAAAAATTTGACACCGATCCACATAAGGATAAATTAGGGCAGATGACCAAAAGCTTGGTCAAAGAGGTAGGTTTTAAGGAGCGTCTTAAAGGAGAAAAGAGAGGTAGCGAGGTGGAGAGGTTTAGGCAGGGAATTCCAGAGCTTAGGGCCTAAGCAACGGAAGGCACGGCCACCAAAGGTTGAGCAATTATAATCAGGGATCCTCAAGAGGGCAGAATTAGAGGAGTGCAGATATATTGGGGGGGGGGGGGGGGGGTTGTGGAGCTGAAGGAGATTACAGAAATAGGAAGGGGCGGGGCCATGGAGGGATTTGAAAACAAGGATAAGAATTTTGAAATCAAGGCGCTGCTTAACCGGGAGCCAATGTAGGTCAGCAAGCACAGGGGTGATGGGCGAACGGAACTTGGTGCGAGTTAAAACACGGGCAGCCGAGTTTTGGATGACCTCAAGTTTGCGTAGTGTGGAATATGGGAGGCCAGCCAGGAGTGTGTTGGAATAGTCAAGTCTAGAGGTAACAAAGGCATGGATGAGGTTTTCAGCAGCGGATGAGCTGAGGCAAGGGCGGAGACGGGCGATGTTATGGAGGTGGAAATAGGCGGTCTTTGTTATGCTGCGGATATGTGGTCGGAAGCTCATTTCAGGGTCGTAGAAACAAAGAAAAATAGGAGCAGGAGTCGGCCATTCGGCCCTTCGAACCTGCTCCGCCATTCAATATGATCATGGCTGATCCTCTATCTCAATACCATATTCCCGCACTCTCCCCATATATGGCACCAAGGTTGCGAACAGTGTGGTTCAGCCTCAGACAGATGTTAGGGAGAGGGATGGAGTCAGTGGCTAGGGAACGGAGTTTGTGGCGGGGACCGAAAACAGTGGCTTCGGTTTTCCCAATATTTAATTGGAGAAAATTTTTGCTCATCCAGAACTTTATGTTGGACAAGCAGTCTGACAATTTAGACATCGTGGAGGGGTCGAGAGAAGAAGTAGTGAGGTAGAGCTGGGTGTCGTCAGCGTAAATGTATCACCTTACACTTTTCTGCGTTGAATTTCATCTGCCATGTATCCGCCCATTCCACCAGCCTGCCTATGTCCTCTTGAAGTCTGTTTACTATCATCCTCACTGTTTACTACACTTCCAAGTTTTGTGTCATCTGCAAATTTTGAAATTGAAATAAAATCTATTTAAAGCTGAATGACATTTTAGAATTGCTTATTTAGTGGTACACATTGCAGAGTCAATTTCAAGTTCAAACTAATTTTTCCATAAAGAATCGTATCTGTTGCATCATAAAGATATAGCGTGCAAGCAAATCTATAATTATTGTTTGACTTTTGATTTGTTGGTGCATTGTAAAGTAAAATGTGGGTAGCATATACTGTGTATATATACCGCATTAAATGATGGGAGTAGACTTTTGCGGCAATTTTACAGCAGAGGTTAGTTTTTCTCCACAGATTTTTTTTTGGAGCCAGGTTAGATCTTCTGGCCATCAGACACAGAGCATAATGTAAATAAGATAGCTTTTGTTATTTTCTCAAAGAGAAAAAATACATTACCAGGTTGCATTGTGTTTTTCAAGCTGTGTAAAGTGTATCAGTTTTTTCAGTGTTATGCACTGTTAAGTGATTAAGAGCATATTGCCATTACACTGCAAAAGGGAAAGCATTAAGCTGCTAGAGGCTTGTTACAATTTACAGCAGACACAATTCCTTCAGGTCAAATATCCTCCAATCTGGCATTCAGTTTTAGCCCACATGCAGGTATAATCAGGTGATTTTCAAAAGTATTTTGTGTGGCTTTCATGCAGTACATACCCCCATTAATAAATAACTATTGAGGCAATTCTGCTATGGACCATAACCTCTGCCCCTGTTTTTTCGCCTGGCAGCTGTTTCTGCCATTCCCATTTACACCTCGACAACAAAAGCAAAATACTGCAGATGCTGGAAATCTGAAATAAAAACAGAAAATGCTGGAAATACTCAGCAGGTCAGGCAGCATCTGTGGAGAGAGAGAGACAGAGTTAACAGTTCAGGTCGATGACCCTTCGTCAGAACACCTCTTCCAGACTTATCTTTTGTTTCTTTACTTGTTCCATTACCATCTCCTTTTGCTTTGCACTATCATCCCTTTTGTCATTTAATCTCTCCTGCCTTCCACCCTATCACAGACCTTCCCTTTTGTTCTTTCCTCCCCTCCCCTCTTTCCCTGCCCCTGCACTTGCTTAAAAATGTTACATCTCTAACTTTTTCCAGTTCTGGCGAAAGGTCATCAACCTGAAACGTTAACTCTGTTTCTCTCTCCACAGATGCTGCCTGACCTGCTGAGTATTTCCAGCATTTTCTGTTTTTATTTCTGCTGTATACCAGTTCGTTGTGCCTCATTATATAGATCAGTTGTCTTTAAAGTGTACTAGAATGGGGGAGGGGTGACGCAATTAATTTTTTTTGCTGTTTGTAATTTATAGCTTGGTTTACATTGGTGTGATGAGAATCTTGTCATCAAGAGCAGCAACTGCTTGGGCGCTTTCAACCGCTGTAGTTCAGGATTAAGTACCTGGAGACTGCATTAATTTACTCCCTGTAGCTGGGCTACTGCTGTTTATAATCAGGAGTTTATTGAATTTCAAACAAAAAGTATGCACATTGAAAGGGCTGGGTGAATTCGAGATGAGATCAAGCCCATCCTGTGAAAACCAATACTCTGAGGTACGCTCAAGTACCATAAGTGACAGGAGCAGGACAAATGCATGCTAATCAATAAAAGTAACATCTTTTAATCCAACGATTGTTTTCTTTCGTGCTCCCAGTTAAATATTTTCTTATAAATGCATATAGCATGTAATACTGAGTTAAACATAGGGAGATATTTTACAGATGGCACTTAGATACACAAAAGATAGGAAAGATATTAAAGCTTTACAAAGGGTACAGTTAAGATTCACTAAAATTAGAACAGGAATGAGAGGTTATAGCTATATAGAAAAGCTTGAAAATGTGGGGCTTTATTCATGATTAGGTAAAGCTAAGGGAGATCTACTGGAGGGTATCAAAATTATAAAAGTTAATTAGTGAAAGATTGTTTCTACCGGTTGGCAAATTGGTAGAAGAGGGAATAGACTCAGTATTAACACTAGGATGAGGGAGGGATTTTTTTCACTCAGTTATTGGAACATGGAATGCTTCACAAGTGGCTATTGAGTGAGAAACCATATATCGGTGCTGTCCAATAGAAAACACTGACTAGACACAGGTGTGGTAATGGCGACACCAATTTAGCCACATGCACTAATTTTAGTAGAAAACGCTTTACATACAATACAGGTAAATATAATTCATGTATATTTACTTAACAAGCAATTACCACCATACAGTGCGAAACATTGCAGTCACTTCTTTCACCAAAGTTTGGAGGTCTGACATGAACTTATCAGACACAACACCTCTTTGTGCACCGTCTAGGTTTTTGTCCAGCAGTTGTGAGCAGTACTTTGACCTCATCATAGTGATTGTTGAGACTGTTGACTCGCACAAAGACAGGCGCCATACCCGCCCCTGCTCTCCATCCAGAACATGATTGGATGCTACAAGCCCTTTGCCATGACGTGCCCTGTTGGAACTGCTCATTATTGGTTGAGTTTGCTTTCTTCTGCAGTGCTTGAACAGACCATGATGACAGCTCCACTCTCCATACAGTGTTGCTCATATTTCCATGGTGCTGAAATCTGGTGTTATCACCAGTGTTATACACCAATTTAGTATATAACCAATAAGAAGTAACCAAGGAAGTAAAGCACACAGAACGATCAAAATACACTCGCATACTTTGCTTTTCGTCTTGCCATTTTACCAACAAATGCACAAAAAGGTTAAAGTACACATGTATACGACATTGCAATATGAGTATTGAAATCAGATGCCCAATGACAGTGTTATTTACTAATCAAAAATGCTTTTAGTCACATCTAGATTCCTAGTTAGCTACATGTGGCTAATGGATTGGACAATACTGTCATACATCATTTAAAAGGGACTTGGATAAGTATTTGAAAAGAGAATATTAAATGGCATAGGGAGAGGTCAGCAAATTGGAATGAAATTAGTTGAAGAACTAACAGCACAGACATGATGGGCTAAATGGCTTTCTTCTGTGTTGTATATTCTCAGGCTCTGTGAGACTGTTAATTCCATCTGTGTTTAGGTACAGTATTGTTTTTAAGCCCTTTTCCCTAATTTTCCTTTATTCCCCAGCAAAATCAGGAAAAGTAATGAATGTTGCATTTGGTGAAATAACATGAGAATTAATGATTGAAAAATACCTTCAATGCTAAAAAATGTCTTTCTATTAATTCAATTAGGCAATTAAATTGTCACAAATGTTCAAATAGATTGCACACATGTTCAACAATACTGTGTAGGCAGATAATAGTACTTTAGATGTTGCGGTTAAAATTTTAAATTAGATCACTTGTTACAAGTTAAGTGAGAAGATGAAGCTTGAATAGATTTAACTTCAATATTAATTCCACATTCATTTGAAGTCATGCCAGCTGATGGTTCTGTTCTACTTCATCAAACTTCTGCGTTTTAACATGTAAAGTACAAAATTTCCAAAAAGACTACTGTTCTTGACTTAATATTGATCATTCGTGTGTTCAAGTCACCTATTTTAGCAGATATACAATACAATGAGACTATAGAAATTGATAGCTTTGTTATTCTACTGAAATATTGCCTATATTACAGTGGTAGCAATCCATAATCTGGTACGGTTATATGGAGAACCCAAGTCTCCTGTGGTATAAAACTATCACACAGCATTTGACAATTATTAAATGTCTGTAATATTCACATGATAAGTTAGGTTGGACTATGGTAATTCTACTCAAATGCTTAATCATAGTCGATCTTATGACTTGCTCCGCCTTCCTAATGCTGTATTTTTCCCCAGCACATTCCATGACATATCCAGCATTATTTTCACAAAATCCTGATCATTAAAATGAAAAATTTTGGCTAATTGTGATTCTGGGATCTCCTTGCATCTGCAAACCATTTGCAAAATCAAGTGGAAAACGGTTTAATAATGAATTTGTTGTATTTAAATAAACTGAGAATTTGTGGATCTAGTTGTATGTTTCAATACAAAAGTGACAAAATGATAATACTTCAATTGCAACACCATATGACTTGAGATATTTGCGGGATTGTAAGACCTGCACGCGAGATTGCTGTACAAAATGTGATGGTTGGATCCAATTGCATCTTCTTGCTATAAGCCAACTATCAGGGCAATTAGGGCAGTCAGATTGACTGAGGCCTTTGTTTGCCTCTAACTGAACTTAGTGCAGCTTTTTTAAACCAGACTTGAAAAGCCTGAGGGAGGTGTAGACCCAATCTGCTGAGATTTCGCAGTTGCCAGTTTCTAGGGCAGAAAATTGAAGCTGACACAGAATTAGGTCAAGAAGGGGTGTTGAGTAGAAGCCTGAAACAGCTTGTGCTGTTTCCATCGGAGTAAGAAAAATAGAGTTGAAAAGGAGGAAGGGAGCCGCGATTGACGTAGCGTATATACTGTTTTAACTTGAGTAATGAGATGAGCCTTACGGTGCAACATATATTGGCGTAAAAATATTGCACAGAGCTGTCGGATTTGGATTCCTGCCTATTGTTCCCTACAGGTTGGGTTTCGTAGCAGACTTGCTAAAGTGGTGGCAGAGCAAAGGAAGGGGCAATAACCCATACCATGTTATGCATCTCTTGTGGTCGGTTAAAAGTGGCCATTGTCTTTGCCCTCTTGCTGAGGAATGTCATGCAGTGCAGAAAGTTTTAAAAAGGGAGAGTAATAATAGATTTGGCAGGGGATAGAGCAATCAAATTTAACAATTAAAATAAAACAATTAGAAAGATGTGTACATGTCTTTTTGATGACTGAAATAATAAACCTGTTAAATTACACAACTCTCAGATTTTAAAAATATTTTGCTGTTCTCCTCTCTTTTTCTTCAAGTAAAAAAGGAAATCTTTTTAAAACTTATAAAATGTCTCTAGAAATATCAGGAGATTGTAACAATTATCTTTATATATCTCCAGTGTACAGATATTGGTAACCGAGTTCATTGTTCGCTTTACTGTTGCCTTGTTTGGAATTTTTTTTAAATAAAAGTGTTTTTTTGAGGGTGAAAACCCATCATTTTTCAAAATCTTTTCTTCCCTTTTCTCTGATTTTTCTCAAGCCACTTAGCACCTGCAGTCGAGGAGGTTGGTAGGAAGAACTGCTTCTCAAACTCCACCAGTGTTGCTCTGACCCAATTGGTAAGAGGTGCATGAGTGTGGCCCTTGTTTTTATTTTAAAGTGTTCTAACTCCATTCCTTCTGAGGTACAGTATAATATAAAAATTGTCAGTAGAAGAATCCTCTCTTCCAGTTTTTATTCCATTCCAATGGAGAAGCTGTGAGCCTCACCCAGCGTGTGCTGGCAGTGATGCAGCTAAGATTGGCAACTTGGCAGTGTGAGGGACTGTGGCCATGAACTTATGACCAGCACTTCATGGCACCGTGCTGTGATGCACAAATGTATTGCATCTAGGGTTACCAACCCTCCAGAATTGCCCTGGAGTCTCCAAGAATTAAAGATTAATCTCCTGGACACTGCTGCGAGCAACCCAGGAGGAAAATCAAAGGGGCATTAAAAAAAATTATTTTTGCTTCATAATCTTTGACTACTTTTGTTTATTAGTCATAGAAGTATTGGAAAGGTGGGGGAGAAAGGTTGTTTGACTATGCAGGGCCATTGGAGATCATAGAATGGTTACAGCACAGAAGGAGGCCATTCGGCCCGTCGAGCCCATGCCGTCTCTCTGCAAGAAAACTTCAGCTAGTCCCACTCCCCCGTCCTTTCCCTGTAGCCCCGCAAATTTTTATTCTTCAGGTACTTATCCAATTCCCTTTTGAAAGCTATGATTGAGTCTGCCTACATCACCCTTCCAGGCAGCGCATTCCAGATCCTAACCACTCGCTGCGTAAAAATGTTTTTCCTCATATCGCCTTTGGTTCTTTTGCCGATCACCTAAATCTGTGTCCTTCTGGTTCCCGACCATTCCGCCAATGGGAACAATTTCTCTCTACTCTATCTAGACCCATCATGATTTTGAACACCTCTATCAAATCGCCTCTCAACCTTCTCTGCTCTAAGGAGAACAACTCCAGCTTCTCTAGTCTATCCACGTAACTGAAGTCATTCTCGTAAATCTTTTCTGCACCCTATCTAAGGCCTTCACACCCTTCCTAAAGTGCGGTGCCCAGAATTGGACACAATACTCCAGTTGAGGCCGAACCAGTGTTTTATAAAAGTTCATCATAACTTCCTTGCTTTTGTACTCTATGCCTCTATTTATGAAGCCCAGTATCCTTTTTTAACCACTTTCTCAACCTGCCCTGCCACCTTCAACAATTTGTGCACATATACCCCCAGGTCTCTCTGTTCATGCACCCCCTTTGGATTGTACCCTTTAGTTTATATTGCCTCGTCTCGTTCTTCCTACCAAAATGTATCACTTCACACTTTTCTGCGTTAAATTTCATCTGCCACGTGTCGGCCCATTTCACCAGCCTGTCTATGTCTTCTTGAAGTCTATCACTATTCTCCTCACTGTTCACTATACTTCGAAGTTTTGTGTCATCTGCAAATTTTGAAATTGTGCCCTGTACACCCAAGTCCAAGTCAGTAATATATATCAAGAAAAGCAGTGGTCCTAGTACCGACCCCTGGGGAACACCACAGTATACCTTCCTCCAGTCCGAAAAACAACCGTTCACCACTACTCTCTGTTCCCTGTCACTTAGCCAATTTTGAATCCATGCTGCCACTGTCCCTTTTATTCCATGGGCTTCAAATTTGCTGGTAAGCCTATTATGTTGCACTTTATCAAACGCCTTTTGGAAATCCATGGACACCACGTCAACCACATTGCTCTCATCAATTGCCCTCTGTTACCTCATCAAAAAACTCGATCAAGTTAGTTAAACACGATTTGCCTTTAACAAATCCGTGCTGGCTTTCTTTAATTAATCCCCACTTGTCGCAGTGACTGTTAACTTTGTCCCTGATTATCGTTTCTAAAAGCTTCCCCACTACCGAGGTCAAACCGACTGGCCTGTAGTTGCTGGGTTTATCCTTACACCCTTATCAACTTTAAGTACATGATGTGGAGATGCCGGCGTTGGACTGGGGTGGACAAAAATGAGAAGTCGCACAACACCAGGTTATAGTCCAACAGATTTATTTAATTTTACAAGCTTTCGGAGCGGTTCGCTCCTTCCTCAGGTAAGTTAGCAGTGAGAGAATCTCCCAGAATTCACAATTTAAACACAGACAAAATCTATTCAAATCTTTCCCTACATCAAAGACACACTAAGAGCACAGCCAAGACAGAAACTGATAGCCAAGTTCCGCACTCATGAGGATGGCCTCAATCGCGATATCGGGTTCATGTCACGATACAGAACGTGACTTGACATCATGGCCGGTCTTCCCAGGTGTTTTTTTTTTAAAAAGACTAACACAAGAACCAACACAAATTGACAGGATATGCAGCCAGCAGGTGGTTTGACACGTTGGACCCCCTGGGACACATCTCATTGTCTTGGCTGTGCTCTTAGTGTGTCTTTGATGTAGGGAAAGATTTGAATAGATTTTGTCTGTGTTTAAATTGTGAATTCTGGGAGATTCTCTCACTGCTAACTTACCTGAGGAAGGAGCGAACCGCTCCGAAAGCTTGTAAAATTAAATAAATCTGTTGGACTATAACCTGGTGTTGTGCGACTTCTCAACTTTAAGTACAGACAGCCTTTCTAGCACCTCCTCTTTATCAATTTTTATCTCCTCCAGTATCGCCGCTACCTCCTCTTTCACTATGACTTTGGGAGTGGGGAGGTCTTGTGGAATACATTCTACCAGAGTTGGCAACCCTAATTGCATCCCTGGCCGCCTACTCGTTTATATTATGTTGGGCCTATATGGTGAAATTGTTTTTTATCCAGGTGCGGGTGAGAATGCTTTGAGCTGTGCTGCTGTCAGTCTCCATACTGGCATATTTGGGTCTCCTGAATCAAATGGTGGGAGATGCCGGCGGGCAGACGGCAGTCGAGGACTGGCCGGTCAGTTGTTTTGCCGGCTGCATTGCTGAAGCACGCTTTGGATGCGATTGCTGCACTGGTTTAGCACTAGCCGCCTTTCCCCATTGTGGCCCTGCTTGGAGAAGCCGGAGCAGGTTCTTGGGGGATGGTTTCCTTTTTTGTTACTGAACTGGTAGGTTTGGGATGTCACATGGGAAGTGATCTGGGGAGGGGTAGTGGCACCTTCTGGGCTGCAGTTTTGCTTTTCAAAGGAATGTTTACGTGCTTCCTTCAAGATGCATTATTTACGTTGTTGTATTGATTTGCCTCTTTGCTGTTTCTTCAGTACCATGGAGGAATAGACTGTAGAAACTGATGCTGCGGTCCAGAGTGCTTTGCCAAGGCTGCTGGTCAGGGTTGTGGTGTCACTGGAAGTCCATAGCTTTTTGAAAATTCTCCAGTTATTTGTATGGTACTGAATTTCTTCTGAGCTATTCCTGTTATAAACATGTGTTATTCTCATCAGCTAACTTTGTGCCCTTAGGCAACCTTGGACCTTTTTGTCCTGTGTTTCAGGTATGCAACTGCCAGCTGTTTCATAAAGTATGCATTTATACTATTTACATTTACTGCATTCTGTTGTACTCCACACTTTTTGAAGTTTGTACCAGTTTAAATTAATATTGGTAAAAAGGTAAATCATAATAGTGTTAGATGTAGGCACTGAGCACTATATTATTTAAGGAAGGATATACTTGCATTGGAGGCAGTTCAGAGAAGGTTCACGAGGTTGATTCCAGAGATGAAGGGGTTGTCTTATGAAGAAAGGTTGAGCAGGTTGGGCCTATACTCATTGGAGTTTAGAAGAATGAGAGGGGACCTTATTGAAACATATAAGATTCTGAAGGGGCTTGACAGGGTAGATGCAGAGAGGATGTTTCCACTCGTGGGGGAATCTAGAACTAGGGCATCATTTCAGAATAAGGGGGCACCCATTTAAATCGGAAATGAGGAGGAATTTCTTCTCTCAGATTGTCGTGAATCTTTGGAATTCTCTACCCCAGAGAGCTGTGGAGGCTGGGTCATTGAATATATTTAAGGTGGAGATAGACAGATTTTTGAAAGGTAAGGGAGTCAAGGGTTATGGGGAGCGGGCAGGGAAGTGGAGTTGAGGCCAAGATCAGATTAGTCATGATCTTATTGAATGGCGGAGCAGGCTTGAGGGGCCAAATGGCCGACTCCTGCTCCTACTCTTATGTTCTTACGTATGATAGTCTTTTTATAAAGCATTACACTACATTGCTGCAATATTAGCAATGTCAGTTTTTCATTTGAATGTTGAAGGTCTTACTTTTTAAATAATTTTTTTAAATGCATACATGAGTGGGCATAATAAGTTAGTGTTATAACTCAAGATAAAGAATTAGCTGAGTACTGGAAAGATAAAGGGTAAAACTAGATCTGGACTCCATATCATTACCAAGTGGTTTCTTAAAACCTTGAAATATAATAGTTAAAAATCATATCAACATGTTTACGTGTTACAAAATCAATTTTTGATAGATATTCAACTTTCTCAGCTAAAGCACATAAACTTGTATTTTTCGTGTCATGCTCCTCTCTTTAATGTGAATTCTACTGATGTCAGAATGCCAATAGACTTTTTTTTATTCATTCATGGGATGTGGGCGTCGCTGGCAAGGCCAGCATTTATTGCCCATCCTTAGTTGCCCTTGAGAAGGTGGTGGTGAGCCACCTTCTTGAACCGCTGTAGTCCGTGAGGTGAAGGTACTCCCACAGTGCTGTTAGGGAGGAAGTTCCAGGATTTTGACCCAGTGACGATGAAGGATCGGCGATATATTTCCAAGTCAGGATGGTGTGTGACTTGGAGGGGAACTTGGAGGTGGTGGTGTTCCCATGCACCTGCTGACCTTGTCCTTTTAGGTGGTAGAGGTCGCGAGTTTGGGAGGTGCTGCCGAAGAAGCCTTGGCGAGTTGCTGCAGTGCATCGTGTAGATGGTACACACTGCAGCCACGGTACGCCGGTGGTGGAGGGAGTGAATGTTTAAGGTGGTGGATGGGGTGCCAATCAAGTGGGCTGCTTTGTCCTGGATGGTGTCGAGCTTCTTGAGTGTTGTTGGAGCTGCTCTCATCCAGGCAAGTGGAGAATATTCCATCACACTTCTGACTTGCGCCTTGTAGATGGTGCTATAGCTGTGACGGAATTTGAATGGTATTTGCAAATATTTGGTCTTTTCTGTGACACCCAGAGAATGCAGTTTCTGACCTTCATCAGAATATAGTGTTCTCTCTTGCAATGCCAAAAAATATTTGGTTGTAAAGGAGAATCCCAATCATATTGGGAAGGGAAAGATGTTATGGGATCCCACTCTGAGTTTTATTGTTGCTGTGTCACGTTGGTGTAATGTGCAAGTGTTGCTATTTTTCCAGTGCAAATCAAGTTGTCATGAGTGATGTAATCATGGTGCATGTTTCGAATGAAAGAAACCTTTCCCATAACAGCGTGGTGCTGGGGATAAATATACATTCAGTTGGAGTCTCTGAAAAGTGGCATTGTGCCACACCTACATTCAGTTAAGCAAATGCTTTGGTACAGTTTTGCTAATGCTGTTTTTGTAAATAATACATTTGCTTAGTGAAATAGCGAAGCAGTCGCACTCTGGTGACATCAGCCAATGGGAATTCCCTTGGAGTATCCTCTACGTATTTTCAATCTGTTTTCACACCAACTCATTAAGGCTTTTTTTCATGCTAGCAGAGAGTTAAGTTTTAATAAGAACAAATGAACACGCAAAAAGAGCTTCTCCAGTGACCAGCCTGTGGCTAAACACACTGAACCCAGTAATTGGAAGTCGATGTGTTGAATGTGAAAATGGATTGCGTACTCCATTGACGGTGATATCTTTTTTTATCATTAGGTGTCAGCCTTGTCTCGTCTCTGAGTTAGAAGGTCATGCGTTCATGCCCCACTCTGTATGTACTTGAACAGATAATCTAGACTGATACTTCAGTGCAGTGCTGAGGAATTGCTGCACTGTCGGAGGTGTCGTCTTTCAGATGAGATGTTAAACAGAGGCCATGTATTCCCAACGTTCCCGATAAGCTGCATGGCTGCACAGCGGTCTGGAGGTCCTGCACAGGCCATTCGCGGGCTTTTCAATGTAAGAAACAGTGCATGCGCGAAAAAAAGGGCCCGCGCACCCCAAAAAAAATTACAGGGAAATTGTGTCCACCCTCTCAGTTGGACGTGAAAGATCCCATGGCACTATTTGAAGAAGAGCAGGGGAGTTTTACCGCTGTGTTTGGCATTTATCCCTCAACTAACATCACTCAAACAGATTATCTGGTCATTATCTCATTGCTGTTTGTGTGACCTTGATCTGTGCAAATTGGCTGCAGCGATTCCCTGCATTACAATGATTTAAAAGTATTTCATTGGCTGTGAAGTGTTTTAGGACGTCCTGAGGTCTTGAAAGGCACTAAGTAAATGCAAGTTCATTCTTACTTTAGGAAATAGAAAAAATATAATCCATAATGCATTTCTAGGGTAATTACTAAACATCCATTGCACTTCAAAGTCGTATGTTAAATGTGAAGCACTTTAAAATGTTTCTGAGTTGTAATCAGGTGCTGTATAAATACAGGTCATTTCTTGCAAAAATGTATTCTATATAGTACAATAACCAGTGATTCAGTCGAAGAATTCTAAGTGTATAATTATATAACATAAAAACAAGCATTAAAATACCACTAAACATCTTTACAAGGTATAAAAATGGATGCTTCTACTCAAAGAAAGGCTGTTTAGCCCACAATTCTTTTGCTGTTTCAGAGGAAGGCACTTGAGATTTTAATTTCTTTCCCAGGATCTTTATTTTGACCGTGTTCATTTTTAGATTGTATTATTTCTTCATGGGTATAATAAAAATTATATGCACAGGTCTCATTCTTTAATCTGTTTACGCAGGTTGGGAATGAGTCCTTTCCGATTGATTTTGTAACATTGTGAATTGTATCTCTTTTATTATTCTGTTACAAATATCACCATGAATTAAAATATCAAGGATTAATACTTCAAACAGCAATGTTTGAATGACCTTGTACTTTGATTTGTGTTTAATTTTTGTTTAAGCTTTGTTCTCACTTTCATCACTGTTGGTGGTGTAAATTTTTTCATTTGTCTTTTCTGGAATTGTAGCACTGGGTTTTCAAATGAGTGTTTTCATTTGAATGATTTGTGTGGACAACATGCAATGGTAGGTAGTTCAGAGACTCATTTGGAGTTTCTGTTCTCTGTGGCATTTATAAAATCCTAAATCTACTAACAACAGACATTGAAATCAATTTTTGGACTCTACAAAAGACAGCAATAAATAGAAATGATACAAAAACATCAACAAATTATAATGCTTTTAAAAACAAATTCAGATTTTAGATCATAACCTCAGCTCCAATCACATTTATATTTTATTTTATCCACCCTTTTATTTGTCCCCTCCCACCTTTTTTTTCCCCTCCTAGAAGCTGGCAGCTGTCCTTCATTCTGCCAGTGGATTTCACACTTCATTCAGCCTTAATCTGTCACATTAACACCACCTCTAGCCTTGCATATCTCTTAATGTCTCTTAATGTCTCTTCATCTCCCCCTTTGTTCCTTTATCCCCTCCCCCTTTTCCCAGCTTTACCCTGGCCTTAAATCTATTTGATTTCCGGCTCTTCCCAGTTCTGATGAAAGGTCATCGACCTGAAACGTTAACTCTCTTTCTCTCTCCACGGATGCTGCCTGGCCTGCTGAGTTTTTCCAGCGTTTTCTGTTGTTATTTCGGATTTCCAGCATCCGCAGTATTTTGCTATCGTATCAGATTTTCATTATTGTTTTGGTGGGTAAATATAATACGTGGATATTTTTCAAAACCCATCGGATTTAACTTATGGGAGAAATCTGTAGAAATTAAAGTTTTACAGATCTTGCATAAATTCATCAATTCAGTGCCTTTTTAAAACTGAGGGGGCGAAATTCAGTCGGTTAGCGCACCCAGTTCGTGCCTGGCGGGGGCGCTAACGGGGCGCTCAGGCAGTAGCGCAGTGGCAGGGTGAATCCCGCACCGCACGGCAAATTCGCCGGTGATCACAGTAGCGCCTCGGTCCCTTCTGCCATGCAGATCATGACATCAGCGCGCGTGCAAGGCTTGCTGGGCGCCCGATCTGCAAACTTCAGTAGCACCCCCTGCCTCACGCCGACAGCGCCAGGGAGCAGAGGCGTGAACTAGCCGGCTGGCGGGGCGCTACTTAAAGGGATGCGCCCCAGCTGTCAAGGAACCTCCGTTCCAAAGGTCAGTTATGAGTGGCAGAGAGCACAGGATGTATCTGCAGCCAAATAAAGGCTGCTTAGTCCCCGGAGTGTTGCATGTTGTCAAAGCACTTTCCATTTCATTTCACATCATATCGTCGTTCTGCACTCCCCGAATCATTGGGCTGGTGTGCAGACTCCAGTGACCCTCCCCTTTAATGGCTGGAAGGTGCCTGCGCCAATGCTCACTTCCGATTACACAACACCTCATATTCATTATCGCTTGGAGCCTAACGCCACTCACCTTGCCATTAGCGCCTGATTTAGCTCTCCCCTGCATTCTTTGAGCGCTGAGACTGAATTTAGTGGACAGCGAGATTGATTAGCGCCTGGCGCTAAATTTCCAACTTCTCAAAAGTTACGCCCCTTCCTGGGCGCAACTGAATTTCTCCCCCTTAATGTCCATCAAAGGCAGCTAGTAACTGTAATGTCCAAGTGAAATTTCATAGAGCAATTAGTGTGTTGAATATAAGAAGGCTTTGTAACAGTCTGCAATTCAATAAAATTACAAGAGCGGAGATTCTAAAGAGCATCAGTAAATGTCATTGCTCCGGTTGTAATTGAAGGTCATGAAGGGAATTGATTGTGAGGATTAAGGAAGATCATGTGCTTGAATGAGGAAGGCACGAACCATGACTAATTCTGCAAAAAACGACAGATTTATTTATTTACACCTTCAATCAACAGCATACAAAATGCCTCTGGATTTTAGCCGCCAAGGTTGACTAGACATATAGAGGGTAAAATTCAACTTGGGTGTGGTGCAGAGTGGACGGTATTGGATACACCTCTGCTCGACTTTCCTTTCTGTTGAAATCAATTGATAGGAAAATTGGACAGTGATGTTTAACAGGTGTCCGATCTGTTAACACCAGTTTCCACCCCTGCTGAAGTTAAAAATGACTTCCATTGGCTGTAAGGTGCTTTAGAACATCCTTAGGATATTTGTCATGATTTTGGGTTTTACACTCAGTATTTTCTCGGGTTCTCCCGAAGCAGATCTTGCGTACCCTACAATCCAGGGTGTACTTTATCCTGCCCACTATCAAGGTACACCATTGTGAGATCCAGAGATTGTATCAGAGAACTCTTGCTCTGTACTGGAATATGTTGCCACATGATTCTCCTCTCTTCAGAAAGCAGACTGAATCTACTAGGGGTTAGTACTGCTGTATGTTTATGAGGGATAACCGGATTACCTGGCTCTGAATAACTATTCGCAGGGGACCACTTTTATATGATTCCTTGTAATATTAACCAGTATTGGTGAGGAGCAAACAATCTGGTAAAGCATTGGACTATAATGAGATTTAAGTCACGTTGATCTCTGTAGTGAGGCTGTAGTAATGTGGTTATATTTTAGCTGTCATAGCAGCTCCTCTCTGCAGTAATCACTTGCCTGCCACACATCTAAGGGGAAGATTTCCTCTGTTTGGCCTTTGCAGCAAAATTATATTTATGATTTTGATACAGATAATGAACAGAGGGAATCTTGCCTCCTGAATGTTCAGTTTCCATGTTTTGTTTATGAAGGACTTGTCTGAGAGCAGTTGCATTTCATATGTTGTGATTATGTTACTTATTGGATCTAATCTTTTTTCAGCGGTTGAAGGATGAGATAGCAGAGGTTACGAATGAAATTGAAAATCTGGGTTCCACGGAAGAGCGGTAAGGACTCATTCTTTTTTTGTTCCGTGTATATTACTTACACTGTGCTGTGTGAAAGTAGTACCTACTTTAAACAATGTCTCAGTCTGTTGACGTAACATCCTAGCCAGGGGGTATAATTTACAACACCCAATACAGTAATTCCATTTATAATTTCAAATGTAAGAACCCTGTTTCACTAGCCAGCAATTTCCTTGGAATTGCTCCCACTCCATCGCCATAACTTTGCTGGAAGTGCGGTAGAATCCATGGATACATGCGTAAACGGGGTTGTACGTAAGGAAGTGTTTAGTCATGGTGCTCCAGCCATCAAGGCGTGCGGTAGGCTTGGTGGAGGAGCTGGTCTTTTCCTGCCCATCAATTTCATATGTTCATGCTTCCATTGAAGTTACTGCGGCAGAGCGGCAGCAGCCCTGAGGAAATTCCTGGCCACGATCGTTTTTTCTGTTGTGTGGAGATTGTTGTTATACTGCAGCTAATTTTCAGTTCTAATTCCATGCAGCATGCAGTTGCTGTAACTAGTTTTTTTTATCATCCAGGAAGCTCGGGAGAATAAGAGCAAAGGAGCTTTGTGTGAGTCATTCTATC
Organism: Squalus acanthias; assembly: GCA_030390025.1. Lineage (NCBI taxonomy): Eukaryota > Metazoa > Chordata > Chondrichthyes > Squaliformes > Squalidae > Squalus > Squalus acanthias. The sequence goes on along the minus strand of CM059447.1, from coordinate 9,530,134 downwards.
AATGAACCACCAAGTGAACCACCAGATTTGCTAAGAGACTGGTTAACCAAATAGTTAACAATGATAACAGTAAATATTTGCCTTGGTTACAATAGTCGAGTACTAGACTTCCATTGAGTTAAGTACATAGCTTCAACTACAATAATTCTCAAACAACTTGCCATCCCTCACTGATTGAGTTTCAATAGTTGACAATTGAGCTGTGACAGCTGCAATAGTGTGTGATGGTATGATTGATACCTCTTTGGAGAGAGGGAAATCTGAATGACTGGCCTTGCTTCACAGCAGTGGTTGATTACAGATGGTGGTATCTGGAGAAGTCAGTGGGCTAAATGTCATGCCTCCATAACAATTTTGGCTTTTTCTCAAGAATTTTGATTTGTGTTCACATCAAAAAGCAATCTCCAAAGGCAGATCTTGTCTCATTTGAACCAAACCACACCTTTATGCATGCAGTGAGTGGGATAGCATTCCTCAGAACTAACTATTTCCCCCAACTATGGTAAACCATAGTGGAGACTACATGGAATGCCCTTCATGTTCTCCTGTCAATTCCAAAAAGCGGTGAATACCACACTGTTAGACCGTTATGTACAGGCTAAAAAGTAATAGATTGTTTTAGAAGTAAGATAATACACAGAATCACTGCAGGAAACTGGTGATATAAATATTTACAGAATAATGAAGTTGGAATCCATCTGTAACAGATTAACATGTCCTTTTCTGGAATGTATTTATTACACAGTTTGTTATGAGATGAGGCTTTTGGAGGAAACAATCGAGTGTAGACATTTAACAATGCAATGCTGTTTTTGGCGATGTGATTCCTCTGGTAGTCAATGAAGCTCAAATCTTATTTCCAGAAATTGAACTGAACTAATAATATTGAAAAACATTTGCAACATATATATATTCTAAATGATAAAATCTCAGAATAAAGAACCATCAATCAAGTTCAAAGACATAATGGCAGTCATGTCAAAACTGTGTTACAGCTCTTTTCTGTGTGAAGCTCTTTGCAGGTGTGTGCACCAAGGCTTTCAGTTGTGAGTTACTGCTGCAATGTGTGCTATATGAGGAAAGATTGGATAGCCTGGGGTTGTTTTCTTTGGAACAGAGGAGGCTGAGGGGAGACTTGATTGAGGTGTGTAAAATTATGAGAGACCTTGATAGAGTGGATAGGAAGGACCTATTTCCCCTAGCAGAGAGGTCAATAACCAGGGGGCATAGATTTAAAGTAACTGGAAGAAGGATTAGAGGGGAGTTGAGGAGAACTTTTTTTCACCCAGAGTGTGGAAGGAGTCTGGAACTCACTGCCTGAAAGGGTGGTAGAGGCAGAAATGCTCATGACATTTAAAAAGTACTTGGATATGCACTTGAAGTGCCGTAACCTACAGGACTACGGACCAAGAGCTGGAAAGTGGGATTAGGCTGGATAGCTCTTTTTCGGCCGTAAATATCTATGATTCTATGATAGAGGTATGCATCTCAGCAATGAAAGAACTGTGAGGTTCTGTGACGGCTTTGCATGGGATTGCCTTGCAACACTATGTGGCATGCAGAGGGACCATGGGTAAGCTCGCCATGGCAACTTCCTTAAGGTGTGCCATCTTCTTCTTGCTCTGTTCCCAGGTCTTGCATGTAGTGCACACAGTGTTGAGCCTGGCTATTGCATCCTGCCAGGCATGCTGCCTGCTATCCTCTGGAAAGGATGCCCTGGAGTGGCAAACAGGGCAATCTTCCTCACACTGCAGCACTTCCAGTTCACCAAATAGTAAGTGCTGTGCTGCTTCATTGCTAACTTAGATTGTTTCCTGCTTCTGCATTATTGTCCCAGCAATTGGGTATTGCCAGCTAACCTTTTGCCCTAAGCAGCCTATGGTGATACCTGGACTTCAGGGGTTAAGTTACAAAGAAAGATTACACAAATTAGGGTTGTATTTCCTAGAATTTAGAAGGTTAAGGGGTGATCTGATCGAAGTTTTCAAGATATTAAAGGGAACAGATAGGGTAGATAGAGAGAAACTATTTCCGCTGGTTGGGGAGTCGAAGACTAGGGGGCATAGTCTAAAAATTAGATCCAGACCTTTCAGGAGTGAAATTAGGAAACACTTCTACACACAAAAGGGTGGTAGAAGTTTGGAACTCTCTTCCGCAAATGGCAATTGATGCTAGATCAATTGTTAATTTTAAATCTGAGATTGATAGATTTTTGTTAACCAAAAGTATTAAGGGATATGGGCCAAAGGAGTTAGATCGCATATCAGCCACGATCTCATTGAATGGCGGAACAGGCTCGAGATGCTGAATGGCCTCCTCCTGTTCCTATGTTCCTATGGAAAGGCTGATGTATGCGTGAAAAGTATTTACAGCTTTTCTAAAGATTGGAACAATTTTTTCCTAATCTACCTCCACATAAAGCGATTAAGTGGTTGCATCTCTTTAAAGTAACTGAAGCAGGATTCCTCTTATTTTCCCCCCACCTCCCAGGCATGCTCCCAGTGCCAGTCCAATAACAACTGGGTGATTACCACCTTTATCAAAATTAGGTAGACCCATGCCTTCCTTCCACCAGGTCCACATCGCACCAAAAATTGGTGCTCTGTATTACAACGGAGTAATAAAAACCACTGAACAATAATATGCAACTACTTTATTTGTTTTTGTTCTCTAGCAAGAGAAATTTCTGTTGAAGTTTATATTTCAATTTGCTGGCATTTTTGTAACATGTAACTATGATTCTGTGGTTCGTCACTCTTTGAAATTTATTTTAAAGCATGATGTATCTCACGCACTTCTGTTTGCTTGGTTTCCAATGTCAGGGCACAAGATCAGTGTTGTGATAAGAATTCCTTTGTTATACAGCGACAGTACAAATTCTGTTGTTAAAAGCTAAGCAGCTTCAAAATCAGCCTCCAGTTTTTGGAATGTGTTGATGAAAGCTTTCACTGGTTCGAATCTCTAAAATCAACAATCTACTTTGACGTTATTCATAATGAAATTTTTTATTAAGATGGTTTTTTCAGTAATAAAGAGAGCATGTAGAAAGTTTATGTACACATCGTTGAGTTGTCTTGGGGCTATATTTACAGATTGCTAGTTCCCAGACATTTACAAGCCCATTGTGGATCTCAGAAATTACTTTTGATGTTTTGAGCATCACTGTTTTTGTGACTCTAGGTCGACCACTTAAAGTTATGCATTCAGAGAGAGGTCAATATTGAGGCATTCATATAACTAAAGGTGGACCTCTTAAGGGACTGCTTTTCTGGCCTAAGTAGCTTAATAGTCTTGTTATAGTGAGTTATGTCTGCTTATGGCTATTTTAACCAGTGAGAAATTGTTTCAGTCGTGCTGAGTATATTTTATATAAAACAAATTTATTAGTAGTGAAGAGATTGTAGTGTGACATAATGGAAGATTATGCTAAATTTGTTTACTTTCTATGATAGATTTGTTATTCTATTGAAACTATCTCCAGCTTTTCACAGATGTAAAAACTGGTTAACGGGATATTATTGCTAGGAATTTCTGGGGGCTTGCAAGTCATAAATTTCTGCATTTAAGTAAGAGTTGATCCAGGGATATGGAAAATGTTGACAGTCATGAGCTAGATTTGCACATCAGCAATAAATTGGATATAAATGAAACGCAATTTTTTTAAGCTTTAAAATGCAGTTTAAAAGATAAAACCTATTTCCATTAACTTAATCAGGATAAAATATCCACTAGATTATCACCCACTGGAACAGAAATTGTCTTCAGCAAGAATTTAAACCACCATAACATGCACTTATATAGAGCTTTTCACTGCTCATCTCGCTGGCCTCCCACCTTGCACCCTCTGTAAATTTGAGCTTATCCAAAACTTGGCTGCTCGCTGACCCACAATGGCTTCCGGTCTGGCAACGCTTTGATTTTAAAATTCTCATCCTTGTTTTCAAATTCCTCCATGGCCTCGCCCCTCCCTAGCTCTGTAACCTTCTTCATACCCACAACCCCCCGAGATATCTGCGCTCCTCTAATTCTGGCCTCTTGGGCATCCCCGATTTTCATCGCTCCAGCATTGGCGGCCGTGCTTTACAGCTGTCTAGGCTCTCAACTCTGAAATTCCCTCCCTAAACCTCTCTGCCTCTCCACCTCTCTCTCCTCCTTTAAGACACTCCTTAAAATCGATCTCTTTGGCGAAGGTTTTGGTCACTTGTCCTAATATCTCCTTATGTGAGTCAATGTCAAATTTTGTCTGATAACTCTCCTGGGAAGCACCTTGGGACATTTTACTAGGTTAAAGGTGTTATATAAATTCAAGTTGTTGTTGTTTAGTGTAATAAAATATCCCAAAACACTTCGTGAGCCAAAATAAAACACAACCAGATAATAGAGTTACAATTTATTTAAGATTACATAGCAACTAAACAACATATTGCTGTAAAATACCAGTGGTAAGGTTGCTCTTTCATGCACATTTGTGTGGTTTATAGGTGAACCTATGTGGGGTTGCAACTTTGTTAATGAGTGTTGGGAAGCTATTCAACAATAAGGAGGGAGGAGGCTTCATAGTTGAACCGAATTCTGTTCTCGCCTAACGTACACGAACACACACACACACAATGCAAAAGAATTGTAAATTAAAACTTGAGTTTTAGCTTCTTGCACCCTCTGGTATGTATGAAGCATATTCAGAAATAGTTCATTTCCTTTATTACAGAATTTTCTTTGATGTAAACGGTAATGTTTTTTTCAGTTTGTCATAAACTATGGAATTTTATTTGGATGACTGTGTACATGTATTTTTAAGAAATCTGCATACTTCCTTAAGAATTGTTTTCAATTGAGACTTGGGCTTTCCACCAATGGTTCATACCATAAATACCTTGTATAATGTGCTTCTGTGCCACAGGGACCAGGAAAGTCCCAGCTCCAATTCCTGGTCTGTGCTGAGTCTGCTGATCGCAGCTGTCCTTAGGCGGGGAAATGTGAGAAATCACCCAGGATTGCTGCCTCTGATTGCTACCCAGTAACCTTGCTGCAAAAAGAACGCTAGATTTTGACCATCAAGTGGCTGACCGGCAAAGCGCGGCAGCTAACCACCCGATAGTGCTGATGGGAGGCTGACTACGCTTCAAAAGTACCCCATTGGCTGTAAAGTGTTTAGGGATGTCCTGAGGTTGTGAAAGGCGCTATATAAATGCAACTTCTTTCTTCTTTACTTTGCAGTGCCTTGTAATGCTTTGTTGTAGCCTTTTGCAACTGTTACAAATTGCTGCCTGACTTTAAACAATAGAAAACATGCTGCTAACACAATGAAGCAGATGATTGGTTTTGTATCAGAGTATCCTTAATTCAGCCTAATTGACTTCAGTCAAGTGTAAGTGTATGAGCTAATCAGAATATTTTCAAGCACAAACTCTAGGATGATTATTGTAATAGTGTGGTATACAATCAATGAGTGTAAACGACAGTACAAAATATTCCCTTGTGTTACACATAGTTGTGACATTTGGTTACAGAGCATTGCATGGAAGTGTCTAGTTTAAGCACTTGTTGCAACGTAAATAAGAATTTGGTCAGAAGTTAGTGAGGTGTTGCTGCTCCGAATGGAAATATATTGAGCCAGAAATTTGGCTCCCTGGCTTCCCGCGGGTGCAAGGATCGCGCGCGCACCTACCTACCGCGCCTGCCGTTGACCTCTGGGCCCACGGGGACTTCAGCTCCTGGGCCTCCTGCAGCTGCCGGCGCGCAGTGCTTGTGTATCCCAGGGGCGTAGTTAGTGTGATGCGTCCCCTGGGATCACGTGGGCCATGGAGAGCCAATGGCAGCAGACCATCTTTCATTCATAGATTTGACAGGAAGACCTGTCAAATCTATGAATTGAAATCGGCCCCAAAACAACACCTAAACTTCAAATAAATTTTAAAAAACCTTCACATTTTTAAAATAACTATAAGTTAAATAAATTAACTACTTTAAACAAAAATTAAAATTTTTTAAAAATTAAAGTATTTTTTAACAGTGCTAGAAATAAACTTACCTTTCTTTAAAGTATCTAAAAAAGATAAACCTGTTGAAAATTTTTTTAAATTGTAATTAATTAACCACTTACCTTGTTAAAAACAGGTCTTGCGCCTTCTGTTTAAAAGCGCAGCTTCTTCCATACTTACCTTCCCGGAGAAACCTGAAAAAAAAACGAAGTTCGCTGCGTGAGCGCAGCCTCTCCCGCGCACGCGGTTCACCTCTGAACCCCTCCCTTCAGGGGAACGGAAGTTCCGGTTTCCCGCGCATGCGCAGTGCATGCAGGAAACCGGCACTTCAGGTGGCCTTACGGGTGAGTACACAGCGCGTACTCACCCGGCAAGTGCCGAATTTCTGGCCCAATGATGTGCAGTACGTATGTAACAATTCATTTTAATGCATCCAGAGAGTTTAAACTGTGCCATTCTAAACCTTGAACGTAACTTATCACTGCTGCACTTCATACGTTTTAATAATAATGAAGTAGCTCCTCACTAGATGTTTCACTGATATATTCCAAAATCTCAGATATAACGTACATATACTGTAGTTTCTGCCTCTCTAATTTGGAAAACACATTCACTCGTTACATCTGTTGCATAACTTCTGAAAAGAGCATTGTAGAGAAAGTCTATTGTATATGAAATTAAAATAAGATGTGTGTTTGATAGGTTTAGATTGCTAATTTTCTATTATGTTGCTTTTGAGCAATAACATTGAGAATAGGAAAGTGTTGCCACAGTGTTCTATAGAGCCCCATTTAGAATTTTCTAAATGTAAGATTCAATACTCAATGCACCCAAACTTTACTTTCATAATCCTGTAAGCATGGATTGTCTAGTCTGTCTAGACAAACTCTATATGCAGAACTATAAATGATGTTAACCCAGAAGGTGCTGGCAAAATAACGGCGAGTTTAATGTGCACCATCGTTTAGTGCATAAAATACCCAGCAATTTGGGGTGAGGAAGAGATGGGCTGTGAGTTGCGAATCGCCACAAATTCCTGGACGATTTGCACAGCTCTGTCGTTCGCCTCGCCGTCAGCCTCCCCACGAGTGTCAAGAAATTGCTGCATTTGCACTGTAAAATGAATTAATATCGCCACAGAAAGTTAGGGCTGCTATTTCATGGCGTAAGGGCCCTGTTAATGGGGTCATTTATGTTTCCAATATCCTTCCACTTTGAAACCAGTTAGCAATTAAATGATTATTGTTTTGCATATGCCACATAAAGCACGTAACCAGGATGCTGGTTAAACTGATTTGTTAAATTGATTTGTTGTGGATTCTGTCTGGGAGTAAAGTCGATGCTAAATTCATTGCAGCTCATCAGGATTTAGAGTTACCCCCTCCCCCTCAAATACGTGGGTCCACTAATTGGTAAGTAATCAGCAATCACCATGCTGATTCCACAAGTAACACACGCTTTAAATTGCTATAAAATATCTAGCTTTCGCTTGCAGCAGCTACCTTCGATTCCTGAATTTCATGAATTAAAAAAACCCAATATGAACCCTGGGCAGGAGGTTATCTTATTCATATGTTTATGTATCATGTTTCATAGGCCAAAACATTTAGAACTACACATTTCCTGCATGCAATTCCGTGATAAACTTTGTTTAAATAATGTCCAAGCTGCCACTTCAGAGCTTTGCTAACCATTCAGATCCTTAAATTTCATTGGTTAAGGATGGTTCCATCATTCACCAAGGTACCAGTTGCCCCATTGACCTTGCCACACTGTTATAAACTCACAATTCCAGCAAATTACGGCACAAAATTAATTGGAGCTGAAGGGTGAGGAAAAAAATCCAACTCACGGCGCTCATCGCAAGATGCCCCACTCCAACAAATTCTGGGCCGATGTCTTTTAATGCAATCCTTAAATAGAAGTGAATTATGTTAGCTTTCATTGTCACATAAAGTAGTGTTTCAGGTAAGTAATTGAAAGATGGACTATTAAAGTTTGAATATAAGCAAGGTTTCAGTTTTCATTGCAGTGCCTTGTAATGCTTTATATCCATTCATTTGATTTGTTAACTATGTCATGGTCCGTATCCATATGAACAGCATAGTAACCCTGTTTTTTGAGGCTGTCCTTTTTCAGTTAACGTGTAATTTAAATTTATTTTTCAGAAAAAATATGCAACGGAATAAACAAGTGGCTATGGGCCGAAAAAAATTCAACATGGACCCTAAGAAGGTGTGAAATCATGTTTTTTTCCATTGTCTCAATTTTTTGAGCCTGTGTTTATTTTGTTGTATTGCTGAACATCCGTAATACTTTAGAGCTCCAATAGTCTTCTCAACAGCTGTTGGGTTTGCTAAGAGGAGGTGCAGGGGAGCAGTCCAGTGACTACTTGAGTTCTGATTTCTCTCCCTTCTGTGGGACATCACTTGCCTCAATTCAAGCATGAACATAAGGAAGTACTAAATGAGACAAGGCCATTCAGCCTATCAAGGCTACTTCTTTCAGCAGACTGTGTGTAATTTGTCCTCTCGTGGCTCTCATTTCATCTCCTGAAGATGAGTAATACAGGTTGAACAAAGAAGTTAAAAGTAATTTTTTTTGCACAAGACTTTAAAGTCACACTTTCTCCAGAGTATTCACAAACATTTTAGAGAAGTAATGGCAGAAAATCAAATCTCAAATTATGATTTTTAAACGAATGCTTGACGGGCACCAACAGAATGAGATTAACATTAGGGAGGGGGAGATGGTTGTATGCTTTATATATTTTTCTAATTGGGGAAAGGGTAAACAGCAATGCACTGTTTATGTTCTTGTGAAATCTATTAGCTGCCCTCTATGATAGCTTTGTAGTAATAAACTGATGTGCTTCTTGACTGTTGTTGGAATGTAAATACACCAAATTTTCACCAGTCCAGCAAACACAGATATAACAGCAGGATCAATAACAATAATGACTTGCATTTATAAAGTAAGTACATGCACATAAGAGGCTTTTGGTTAAAATGTTGGTATTAAAAAATAAGGACCTATCTGAATTAGTATACACTGAGAAGTGCATGGTTGCACAATTATGATCTTCAAGGTACAGCCAGGCAATCCCATCTCCTCAACCTGATTTTCATTCTTGAATTAAATTTATTACAAAGTTTCAGGCTGCAGCAGATACATCATCTTCTACAGTACTGTATGATCTTATTATGCTGGAAGGCATGATTCATTCATTGGCGTTTTGGGAGATTTGTACCTGTTACAGGCAATTTCATTTTCAAAGCATGGAACCTGAAATAAACTGCAACATTGAATTCAGTATAGGACAGCTAATGTAATCTCATTCTGATGACATCTATCAACATTAATTTAAAAGTCGCCATTTCTTATGATTTGAGTTTCTGTAATTCTTTTACATTTTTGTGAATGCTTCTAGTGAATCCTTAATATCTTGTGCAAAAAAACTACCCTTTTTTACTTTAATTTCTTTGTAAAAGAAAATGCTGATGGCAGTGTCTAATCATAGTACTGTATGTTATTGTCCATCATATAATTATAGCCATTTGAATAAGCTATCTGTTAATGCAGTGTGATTGTGAATTATCTGATACTTCAGATTTAATGGCCGCGATTTCGCCGACCGAGGCGGGTCGGGGCGGCCGGGTTCGGTGTCGCGGTCCCAGCCCGCTGCCTACTGCAGCCCACACTCTCCAAGCAATTTTTCGTTGATTGGGTTAAGCCCACCCTGCGAGGTTCCCGGCCAATTAATAGGAAGCGGGTCTGATGATGTAATTTCCATTATCAGCCGGTTTCCTTAAAGGGGCCATGTCCAAATTGATCTTGACAGTTCTGCTGTCAGTGTTCTACAGCATTGAGGTGCTGCAAACACTGAAAAGCACTGCACAAAGGTGCACGGCTGCACCCAGGCTCTCCCATGACTCCCTCCATATGGAGGGAGTCACAGCACACAGGGAGGTTCTCTTCCCTTTCCATGGGTGGAAGAGCCCTCCCCAGGACAACAACGCAGCCTGGTTACACATTGCACAGGAGGGCACAAGCAGGGATGTCGTAAGGGGGACCAGGCTGCTGTGGCGCAAGCCTTTCAATGATCTGAGCAGATCACAAAACGTTACTGCCAAGCCACACTCAACCTCATCCTGCTGTGCCACTCATCACATCCACATCACTCTGCCTTCCCTACCCGACTCCTGCACATCCTTACTCACACCAACTTACCTTGCACCTCCACCTATCCCTCTCTATCTACATTATCACTTCCCCATCTCACTAGCCACCCCTCACACTCACCCTCAACCAACTGCAAGCATACAAACTAACAACACACAAGGGTAGGCACCTGGGTGGTTTAGCCAATGTTCATGTGAAGTTTATGTTAATGTGTTGTCAAACATTGAAATCTATATTTTCAACACTTTACCTTATTGGACAGATCTGTGCTCACCTTTACAAGTGTCTTAGTGAGTTCCAGTGAATGTTGAGACATAACTCCCACCCCCCCCCCCCCCCCCCCCCCACCCCCAATTGTGATGAGTGTGAAAGGAATGGCTTGGACATTGTAGGGATGCTTTATGGTGTTGGTGTTGGGTGGTGTCAACCTGGCGCATCATGTGGCAGCCAGGGTGTACAGCGTTAAGTGAAGTAATTCTGGCCATGGTGATGTCATCGTTAGCTTCCCGGGCAGCAATGTGGTCGGGTGCTGATGCCCTGTGTCCTGTGTAGCATCAGGTGATTGCGGAGAAGGTTGGTATTGTTGTTGGTGTGCCTGGTGATGTTGGTGCTGGGGCTGATCGTGGAGGGATTCAGAGGACCAAGGTAAGATTTTTTCAAGGGCACCGATGTTGCTGGAATAGATGGCAGCTGAAGTTGAGATGTCACAAGCGATCTGTCAATGATGAGAGAGCTTGCTCCAAGGAGGTGACAGTGGATAGAGAGTTTACTCCAAACACTTCCAAACTGCATAAAGCTCAAAAGTGTCTTCCAAGTCCTGAAGGCTCAAGCTTCTGACATTGGTAAGTGACCAGCTGTGAAATGGTAGCTTTCATACCACTTTTGCAGCTGTCACCTATTCACAGCAATGGGGAGACATAGTGAACCCGACCTACTTACCTGACGGGATCTCCAAACGACGTGAACCCCATTAAAAAAAAATGGGAAAATAGAAATAGGCTGGCAAAATAGTAGTTAACAAGCACTTAACTATCTTAAATGCCTCCCCCGTCACTTGGTGTCGGGTCTGTTCTGAAATCGCAGACCCGATACTTTGGAAACTTACATGGAGGCGGGTTCCGAACCCGCTGTCAATCATTTTGATTTTGACCGGACCCGCCTCCGAGCCCGCCCTCTGAGCGCTGACAAAATCGCAGCCATTGGTACTGTTGTCATACTTGCATATTTGCATACTAGCCTTCAGATTTTACATGTCTAGACTTTAAAAAGCAAGTTATTGGTCCTGGAGGGGCTCGGAGAGACAAGAGAGGTTGTTCTATTTTGCAAGAAGAAACTTTTTTTACTTTGTCTCCTTCTCTTATCTTGATTGCATACTCATATTTCAAGAGGTTTAATGTACCTTTATAATTTTTTATCTATTTCACATTTGTAGAAGTACTGTTTTGTTTGTAAGTTTGATTTAAAAAAAAAAGTAATTTAGAACATACAACAAATTTCAGAAATTGCCCCAACCCAGCTCGTTCTTGATCGCTTTCTTATGGCAGAACATAAAGATTTGCAATGGGAACAGGCCGTTTGCCTGTTTTTTTGGTCAGAGAATGATAACAAAATGAGGGGGGGGGGAAATAAATGCACAATATTTTATTAAAATCACATACAGAAAAAATCCTTACCTTATTTTGCTCAATTGCATTAATGTGTGGAAGGTTGTGTGTTCAGCAAAGGATATCTCAGCTGCATTGACAGCTTGGTCATTTCTTGGAGTACGATACTCATTTATCATGAGAGCGTCATTATTAAAGCACATTTTGGGATTTATTGGAGGCTAGCCAAAACTGCACAGAAGCCAGGGCTACTATAATGAAAAAAAGTTTAATTATAGTAATTGCCTTGATGCTCAGCATCTCTTTCCTGGATGTTTCCAAATAATTGACAGCTAACAGTTGAGCACTGTTACATTGAATTGTTCTTGTTATGCAAAATTGTTATTTTTCTTTCAAATATAATTCAAAAATGATCCTGTAATTGTTTAATAATATTCCATGCAAAAGTGAACATTCTTATGTATTGCATATTTGCAAGAGCTCAGAATTCACTATAATATCTACTTTTCTCACAGCTTCCTTGTATCAGATGTAGATTATTTCTCAGTAAATTTGGTGTCATGATTTCACAAACACTTTTAATACTCTTGAGTGTACATCATTTCCCATAGAATCCCACAAGTGACTTGAAACAGAGCAGTAAAAAAAGCCTTCATTTCTATCAGCCCTTTTGATCATGAGAGAATGGCATTTTAACCAATATGAGAACCAGGGCAACACACTAAAACATGCACTGCTGACAGGAGATGAACACAAATTTCTTGCTTCACATAGTTTTTAGACACAGGATCATGTAATCTATAATAAAGTCATTAAAATGTCCAAATCAGATGGATGGTGTATGCTAGAGATTGTAAATTCAAACTTGGAATCTTATCAGCCTCTTAAGCTTCCTTTTTATCTGAGTTCCTACATCTGTGCAATCACTTCCAAAAATGGGCCACAACCAATTACTACCCCAATGTTTCTGTACTGCACTGTATTTTGTTATACCTGGAGTAATGGAATAGCTTAAAATTAAAGCTCTGATATTTATTGTTTTAAAATCAATCATTTGAATTTCAAATATATTCTTTGTTACAGGGCATTCAGTTCCTGATTGAGAATGAGCTTTTAAAGAACACACGAGAGGATATTGCACAGTTTCTGTACAAAGGAGAGGGACTAAACAAGACTGCAATTGGGGATTACCTAGGAGAGAGGTAATATTCGTTCCAGTTCTTTTTTGTATTAATCTTTGGATTAAGTTTATATTGTAGTAGCAAGCCATCAATTTTCTCACTCTCCCCTTCAAGCTAAATCTGGAGATAAGGAATCTCAGCATCCTGCTCAACACTGAGATGAATTTCTTACCCTACACCCAATTCATTGTTAAGACTGCCTTTTTCACCTCTGGAAGATTCTCCACCTGTGTGCCACCTCCACGACTTATCGCTACCATAACAGTTCTCCTTGCTTTCATCAGCTTGAAGACTAATTTCTCCAATGTTCTCCTTGTCTATCTGCATGCCTCCACAAACTACAACTTACTTGATACTCTGTGGCCCAAATCCTTTCATGCACAAAGTCCTGTGCACTACCGCCTCCATTCTCGGCAAGCACCACTTCTCTACTCGTGCACCAGATTACTTTTCATTTTCAACTTTATCATCAGTGGCTGCTCTTTCAACCCAGCCATCTGGAACTCTCTCCCAAAATCTCCGTACTATGACACCTACCTCCCTGCCTTCATAAGCTTCTGTAAAGACCTTCTCTTCAGCAATACTTTCAGGCTCTCCCACCAAGTTATTTTTTCCTGCTTGATGCCCACCTTTACCCCATTCATTAAGCACTCAGCTATTTTCTTTATGCAAGGAATGCTATAGAAGTTATTGTTGTACATGTACTATCACATCCCAACACAAAGTCTGAAGGGCCAATGGCATAGGATCACATACCAACCCATCTTGAATAGGCTCCTGAGATGGCGGCTGCAGTGCTCCCCTATTGAAGGTAGGAGGTCACTTGTAATACGCAGATTGGAGTCCTATGAAGTACACAGGACCCCGATTGAAACTTTGAGGTACAAATTGCTGAAGCGTACGTGGCACATACGCCACCTATTTTGTACCAGGTGTTGAGTGGCTTAAACAGCAGTCCCGAAAAGGGGTTGCTGGAGGCTGCTCAGAAAATGGCCCAGGAAATGTTTGTTTGTGAGTTTAGCAGGAGCAGGAGTGCTCTGCCTGGGCCCACAAACATTTCTTGGCTCTTGCCACCCTGTGCGAGGCTCACCTGGGATTGCCTTCCTCCACCCCCAGGCTCCAACTGTCAGCGTGGAAGCTGGCTGATTTCCTGCTCTCCCAGAAGCAGAGAGCGGCAGTGGGATACCTGCAGCTTGCCAGTTGTTTGCAAGTGAGACCCAGGTCTCAAAATGGCTGTGGCCTCACAGTCGTAACTGGGGGGGCAGCAGGCTGCTTTGCCCCTCCCCCCCCCCCCCCCCCCCCATTTGTGTGCCTCAAGTTAAAGTTTTGCCTAGGAAGTGTCCAATGAGAATACTGAAGGCAAGCATAAATGATCTGTTTAAAAAAAAAAGAGAGATCAGCAGGGAAGTGTTTTATTTCCTTTTCCTTGCGAGACTACCAAGGTTGCGTTTCCTAATGTGTGAACATGACAATATAGAGTTTGGAGGTCAATGTAAAATAAGCTAAAGCACTTGATTTCCACGTCTGTTTGTTATTGTGAAGCAGGTTGGGATAGTCCAGGAATAGATTAATCTCTCATATCAGTAATCTTGCATTAACTTTTCATCAGGTTTAGTACATGGGGTTTTTACTGGTGTTTTGCAGATCATATTTCTGTGATTCCATCTGTTTACAATTAGGCTTATCAGTGCATTGTGATTGAATTCTGCAATTCCATCATTTTTCTTTGAAAACCGCTGAATCAGTGAACTTGACTATTACTCAACAATGAACATTGGGATAGACATAGGATGCACATGGGTTAGTGCGTAAAACTACGAGCTTTAGTCTTTAGCATATGGGACTGAGGTCTCATTAAAGATAGGAATGAAATACCAAAATAAATCAATTACCAGTGGTTAAGTTTCACAGTTCTAAGGTCCCCAATGACCTTTAAGAGTTATGTTGGTTAAAATAATCAATTTCACTGCAAGCCCCGTACATATGTTTGAGAGAGTATAACATTGGTTTACCCTCAGTATGATTTATGCTACAGCAGCTGAAAGTGACAATGTGAATGCCAGAGAGTTAAGATGTTGCAGATGAGAAATTCCTAAATATGTGTCCCATATTTTTAGAAATTGCACAGTAGTATAAAGCCCTGTAATCAGAGACTAAATCTAGGATGTCTTCCCAATCTAAAAAGCATAGCTGCCAATGACTTGCTGATTGTGGGTTTGTGCATCTTCTTCAAACTGGCGCACTATTATTTTTGAAACCTAACATAACAACTTCAAAACTGCTTACTTAATATAAATGGGTGAGTGTGTCAATTTGGCAAATTCAGCTGAAACCTAATTTGAATTGAGTTGGCTACATTAGTTTAAATGAGATACTGGTTTCCCCGACAAAGGGTTTCATTTGTTAAAATGATACCCATGGAGTGGTACTGTAATAATGCAGTAATATTGACCTAATGTTGTAGTGTAGATCATTAGAAGTCAGCATTGCATTCTACATTAATGATCATAACGTGAAGAATGCAGTAATTTTATTTAGTAGTAATATAAATCAAGTAATTTTTTGAATTCTTAGCACAGTCATCTCTTTGTTGATAGCTTGAAATTTTGCAGGGCTCTAGGGAAAGAGCAGGGAGAGGGATTAATTGGACAGCTCTTCAAAGAGCCGGCGCAGCCATGATGGGCCCAATGGCATCCTTCTATGCTCTATTATTCTAAGTGACTTATGAATTATCAAATAAATGCAATAATTACCAGATCTTCTTGCTAACAAAATGTTACATTCTGTCCTCTTGCAGGGATGAATTCAACATCAAAGTTCTCCATGCATTTGTGGAGCTTCATGAATTCACAGACTTAAATCTGGTGCAGGCCTTGCGGTAAGAATGATTAGTAATGATATATGCAAGGGGATAGATTTTAGCTTTTAGGCGGCCCACCAGCGGAGTGTCCTGCTTCTCCTGGCCCTACAAAAATAATTTAAAACTTACCTTTCCAGGTCCTCATAGGACCCCTATTTGCATATTAAAAGGGGCCTGCTGCCTGTGGAGGTGGCAGCGGGTGATCGCAGGGTTAATGCAGGTGGTAAGTCTACCAACCCCATTTTTAGGCTGACTACCGATCCACTCATGCTGATTTTAGCATGTTAAAAATGACCTCAAGGTGTGTTTGACATTGTGTTTCATAGAATACTTAAGAAATTTGATACCCTATTTACATTTCCCCAACTGGTTTTGTAGCAAATGAACAACTTTACTCAGTTAGTTGTCACTTATAAACAATACAAGTTTGTCTTGGGGAAATCTGTTTTTATGCAAATCTCCCACCGCCAAGATACCAATTTAAAGTGATTTTAACTTTATAAAGCTAAAGCAATCGTAGTTTAACAAAAGGGTTATTTAATTATTAATGATCCAATATAACCGCATAGAGCTGCAGGGAAGTTTGTTTATCTTAACTACTGAAAAAAAAAATTAAAAATAAATTGTCGGGTGTGGAGGGACCCAATTGGCATTTTGCAAAAGAGCCCTTGTAGCCTACCTTCTAGCCCCAAACTCTTTGTGTTATTGCAGTCTATTATCCTGATGTCCTGACAGATTCACCACAATATCCGAAAGAAACTTCACTGGCTTGTTTTTACATCATTAAATGCTTATAGCAAATGTTGTAGTTTATGTGCTACAACCAGAATACATAAAGAGGAAGAGTGGGATACGAGCAGATTTGCATAACATAACCTGTTGCCAATGGATTGACATAATTATAGTTTTGGAATCATCATTCAAGCTCTTTCAATATAGAACTAGATTGTTCTGGATTTTATTTAGACATAAAATACATTCATAGATATCGTATTATGTAAAATTAATACATCTTGGAATAAATAAACACTTTATTTATGCATCTCTAAACTCATGAAACTTCCACTTGACTTTAGTTTGGAGGATGCAGTTCAGATTTGTGTGCCTAACGCTCTCTAGATGCCTCACTAGCTGAGGCCATAGACCAGCCATTGAGTAAATGAGCCATACAGACCAAGATAGTCCTAGGTTCAATCCCTGGACTGTGTTGACTTAGGTGGTCTCAGCAGATTATGCTGTCTTTGGGTTAGGATGGGGAACATTGGTCAAGAGTCCCACTTCTGATTGCTATCCAGCAAGGCTTGTTTGAAGCACATTTGTGTCAACATCAGATGAATACACAATTGAGATTCACCGTGATGTCTCCCATCTCTCGGAAAGCATAGCAAACTGAAACACAAATGTATAGGCTTGTATGTGAGAAAGGACAACTTGGGTGATTGGCACCTGTGGAACTGTACCACAGCAAGGATTCAACAGCTTGAAGTGAAGTGTAAGGGACTGGAGAAAGTTGGCGGAGTAGATATTTTTAAAACATGATTGGGTGCATCGCTGTGGATTCTTTGAGTTCTCTATTTCATTACATAGAGTGCTCTTCTTAACTGAACTAATATAAATTAGAAGACATCATTAGAATAAAATGCATTCGTCGATTAATAGATTATACTGTATGTATAAAAGCAGACGAATGAGTTCCAAATGAGCTAGATACAAGGATTTATTTATTATGTCTAAAAATACTTTGAATGATTAAGTTTTCTATTGGCTTCAGATAACACTACACAGATTAAACTACATAAATTATGTACTTTGTTCTTGTATTCTGAAATATTCAGTACAATATCCTTAAAGAAATGTTGGTGTTAATACGGAGAACATTTATTTCTCAGAAATTAGGAAGGATTTGGTTCTTAAAAGATTTATGCTGGCACATGTGATTATTTTCAACTCAAACACACAACTGAAAGAATGTAAATTAAAATCTAGAATCTGAGTATGAGCAATTCAATAAAAATTATTTGTTTAAAAATACAAAAACATTAGGCAGTTCTTGTGGAGCTTCCGGTTACCTGGAGAGGCACAGAAGATTGACCGAATGATGGAAGCTTTTGCACAGCGATACTGTCAGTGCAACCCTGGAGTCTTTCAGTCCACTGGTAAGTCACGGTAATGTCTTGGACATTGCTCCCAGTTAGTTCAACAATAACTTCGAATTTATTTACAATGTTACTTTGAACTAAAATAATGAGGTGCAATTTAATATTTTCATTGGAACACTAGGGCCGTGATTTTCTCAGCGGTGTCGGGATGGGTGCGGGTCAGCTGATTTCCGGGTTCCAGTCCCGCCCCAGCTGCCTCCGCTCTGCAGATGTGATTTTCCCTTGATTGGCCTTGTTAAGTCCGCCCTGCGGGCTTACCGGCCAATTAACAGGAAGTGGGTCTGATGTCGTCATTTGATGACGCGTCATCTGCTGGTTTCCTTAAAGGGACCACGCACAATTTTATTTTGACAGTTGATTTTTCAGTGTTTGACAGCATTGAGATGCTGAAAACACTGACAATCACTGCACAAAGGTGAACTCCTGCACCCAGGCTCTCCAATGACTCTCTCCATATGCTTATGGAGGGAGTCATGGTATGCAGGGAGGTTCTCTTCCCTTCCAAGGGCGGAAGAGACCTCCCCAGGACACCAACTTACCTTGCACCTCCACCCAACCCTCTCTATCTACTTTATCACTTCCCCATCTCACTAGCCACCCCTCACACTCACCCTCATTCTACTGCAAGCAACACACAAGGGTGGGCACTTGAGAGGTTTAGCCAAAGTCCATGTGAAGTTTCTGGTAATGTGTTGTCATACAGTGAAATCTCTTTTTCAAAAAGTGCCCCTTATTGGACAGATCTGAGCGCACATTGAGAAGTGTCTTACTGAGTTCCAGTGATTGTTCAGTCATAACTCCCGCCACCTACCCCCCCCCCCCCCCCCCCCCCCCCATAGTGATGTGTGTGCATGGAATGGCTTGGACATTAAAGGGATGCTTCACGGTGCTGGTGTGGGATGGTGTCAACCTGGCGCATCATGTGGTAGCCAGGGTTTACAGCATCAAGTGAAGAAAGTCTGGCCATGGTGATACCATCGCCGGCCTCCCGGCCAGCAATTTTGTCAGGGGCTGATGCCCTGTGTCCAGTGCAGCATCAGGTGATGTTGGCGTAGGTTGGTGATGTTGGTGTTGGTGATGATTGTGGAAGGATTCGGAGGACCAAAGTCTGATTGTTTCATTGGCTCCGATGTTGCTGGAATAGATGGCAGCTGCAGGTGAGGTGACAGAAGCGATCTGTCACTGGTGAGAGAGGTTGTTCCAATGAGGTAGCACTGGACATATAGTTGGATTTAAAAACTTGTAAACTAAAGAAATCTGTATATGTATTAAAAATGCAGTAACCAACATTTTCTGCGCTCTGAAACTCACCATGTGCAACATGGCATCCTTGACACCACTTCTGCAGCTGTCATCTTTTCACAAACGTCAGACCAGACTCACAACACACCAGGTTGAGCTGGCAGGTAACCAGTGGGGGAGAAGGTAAAATTACAAGTAAGCCTCAAAAGACTCTTAAATTGGCTCTTAACAAGCCATTTAAGTACCAGAATTGTCTCCCCCGCCGCTTGGTGTCGGGTCAGTTCTGCGCAGACAGACCCGACACCTGGGAGACTCACCCGCTGTCAATCTTTGCGATTTTGACAGCGGTCCCGCCACCAAACCCGTACTCTGAGCACCGGCAAAATTCCGGCCTTGATCAAATGTTTGAATGAATGTTTTGTTGTTTAAACTCCTAATTTGAGTTCTATATATTTAGGATATTAAGGGAGGGGGAGATGGACAAAAAATTATTTTGCAAATATTCACGTCAATAGTTTGTAGGGAAAACACTGGAAAAGTAGCACAAGGTGATGTTTCTTTTGTAAACAATTCCTTTTTTGTTTTTTACTTTGTTCATTTGCAAGACAAAATTGTACATTTTAGCAATCATTTTGCATTGAGATTATGAAATACAATATTAATAACACATTTCCATTTTTATTATTAACAAAGTGCGATTTCATCTTCGAGCTTTCTGTAAATTTTGCACGAATACATTTTCAGTTTACAATAATTATGTATCTCTGTTTTTCACATTTCAACACATTTCAGAATGTTATTTTACAGCGTTCTCCATAAGTGCTCTGCTAACAGAGGCACTGGGCCGTATTTTGCACGCGCCCGTAGGGGCCGCGCAAGTGCCGGGTTTAGGCATGCGAAGCGCATGCGCTGCGACCCAGCACTTGCAATCTGTCAAGAATCTTCTTGACAGATCCTCCGCATCCCCGGGAGAAGGGCCTCTGCGGGTGGAGAGTTGCGCTATTTGCCCAACTTCATCCCGCTGAAAGGCCGTGGAATTCTTACGCCTGGTAAAAGCAGGCGTAAGGCCTGTTTTTACCAGCATAAGAGTTTAAAAAAATAAAAATACAACATTTTTTCACTCACTTATACATTAAAAACGCTGTCCAATAAGGTAAGTTTATTTTTAGCCCCGTTAAAACATACACATTTTTTTCAAAAAATTAAATTTTGTTTAAAATATTTAATTAAATGCCATTTTAACTGATTTTATATATGTAATTTAAATTTTTTTTATTTGATGTGTTCGTGTATTTTTTAAGTCATCCCCACTCATACTTTTGACAGTTCCATATGTATGGACCTGTCAAAAGTATGAATGGGGATTCCCTTCTTTCATTGATATAAAAACAGAAAATGCTGGAATTACTCAGCAGGTCAAGCAGCATCTGTAGTGAGAGAAACAGAGGGGTCATCGACCTACAACGTTAACTCTGTTTCTCTCTCTACCGATGTTGCTGAGTAATTCCAGCATTTTCTGTTTTTATTTCAGATTTCCAGCATCTGCAGTATTTTGCTTTTGCCTTTCTTTCATTGGTTGGGCTGGCCCACGTGATTCCAGGGGTGCTTGCGAACCGCATGCACCTCTGGAATACGTGGGCCCCTTCGCAATTCTACCAGGAGAGGCCCAGGATCACAAGCCTCCGTATCTCCCGGACCACCTGGTAAATGCGTAGAAAATTTGATGATCGGAGGCATCCACCCGCGCGCGGGAAGCCTCCGATCGCAAATTCAGGCCCATTATGTGGGCACTTCCTGACTAATTGTTTTAACTTTTGTACTGTTCGAATCTGAAGTGCAGTTTTCTTTTGCAGATACGTGCTACGTGTTATCTTTTGCTATTATTATGCTGAATACCAGTCTACACAATCCAAACGTTAAGGATAAACCCAGTGTGGAAAGGTTTATTCTTATGAACAGAGGAATAAATGATGGTGGTGACTTACCTGAAGAACTCCTGCGAGTCAGTATTGCAATTGATTACTAATTCTGTACTGGGGGCAGTATACTGTAATATATGTGTATTTTCAAAGGGGAAATTAGCAACTACTATGGATTCATTGCTGTACCTTGATTACCCTTACACTGCAGGCAGGTTTAGAAAAACTTGGCTTTATTAGTTTTCAGCTTATACACTGAGGGAGTGAACTAAACAATATTACAATAATAAAACTACTTAAGCGTCAAGTATAGCTTTATTGTATTAATCATAAAATACAGAATTAAACCTCTAATACACAATAAAAATAACAATATTTTACCTGTGCTCAAGCTGTTGTCCAACTTTCCTCCCGGTAAAAACAGGCCTTCCTCTCACTGTCCTATTAATTTAATTTTTTTTTAACCTATTCTAACCTTAGGGTTTTAAATCCTTAACTTGCCTGTTTGTTAATGCCTCTCTGCTAACATCATCCATTCATGAGCTTAGAGCAGTTTTTATTTGTTTTCAGCCAATGAAACAGTTTTTTAAACCAGCCTGATTTCCCAACCAATGAAAAGCCTGGATTAAGAAGACTGACCTGCAACCAGGTCAGTCTTTGATGTGAAAATGACGGCCAAGTGCTCACCACCAACGAGTAAACTTGTCGGCAACTGTGTCAACCTAGACAAGTAAATTCATCCATGGTGGCTGGAGGTTTAAATATTCGGAATATTGCGAACTTAAAGTTTGTAAAAGTTGTATTAGTTTAACCTTGTTAAAGTTACTAATGCAATATAAATAATTTTGGCATTTGTTAACAGAATCTGTATGAAAGTATTAAGAATGAACCCTTCAAAATTCCAGAAGATGATGGCAATGACCTGACCCACACATTCTTCAACCCAGATCGAGAGGGCTGGCTCCTCAAGTTAGGTGAGTTAACTTAGTTTAGTTTTAGAAGATCTACCTTCTTGAGTATCAGAATCATTTCACTACCATAAATCAGTTGAATTGTGTAGTGTGAAAAAATGTTGGAGTATTTTGTGAAAGTAGCTTGAAGAAATTAATTTACAGTGAAGAGGAGCAATATGAATACTTAAAGCATTGGAACTTCAATATGTTAAAGCCATATAAGGACATATTGTTGAAATTAATACTGTTGTAAGATACTATAAACATCATAATCTGTTAAGAGTCAAGTTTTCTTCATGATTATAGACAGCCTAAAATGTTGTTAGGGCATATGGTGACTAAACCTGACCATTTCAACATATTTCAAATCAAACTAAAGTTCAGCAATTCAGTTGAAGCATCAGACCTTTTAAATAGCTCCCCACCCTCAGGGGGAAAAAAACTGGTGTTTTAAACAATAACTTGTATGTTCTAATAATATTAACAGGATAAAGTTGAATCATCTTACCTGTACTATACGTGTTTATACTAAGCCAGTCTAACATGAACACAGTTCAATTAAGTTACCTTCAGACCAAGCAATTTCCCCCAGTGGGTTCTCATGGATTTTCTATCCCAATACCCAAAATAATATATTTATACTGTACTATATAATTTAACCTGGATCAAAATTCATTCCTAATAATTTTTGTTTGCCTCCAGCTGAGTTGTACAGCTGGTATCAGAAATTGTACTTTTTTTAAAACTGGGGTTTTGCTGATTCGGATAGTGTCAATTTACATTCCTTTATCAGGTCAATGCTTGAATGAATTCTGATTTATTTCCTGTGGTAGCAAAGGGACTGCTGTAACCAATTGTATTATAGTTTGTGCAACAAACAATATTTATGCAATCGTTAATTGTATAAAAATACCATGATACCGTAACTTTTTATTTGCATGTTCCCAAATTGCTGTACATTTTATCATTTAACTATAAGTAATATAAAATCTAAGTATATTATATAAAATGACAATGTATGACTTTAAAATGGGAACTGTGTGCCTTGGGATTAAATTATATCCTCCTTATCCTGCTTCACCTGAAGACTATAGTCTTCCCTCTCCCTGTGCAATGCCACTGGAGGTTGACTCGTACTTTAAAAAAAAGTGAAAGTCAAATTTGCAAGATATTCAACTCTGCATTTATTTTAAATACAAATAAACCAATTATATTGCGTCTAGACTTGGGAAATTGAAGGCCTAGGGCTTCAACCATTAAAATCCGCTGATCAAACCTTTTTTTTGAAGTTTGGTGAACACTGTACTAATTATCATCCATTGTTAGGAGTATATTAACATTCATTATAAACCATTTCTGTCTGCATTCTTCTTCCTCCATTAAATGTCCATTACTGCTTAACCTCATTTCTAATTCAATGCATCCTGTGCTACAATATCACTAAAACTGTCTAAATCTTTTTCTCTATCTGAATAATTATTTAATTATTAAACTGTAATTTGACCACAATCAATTATTAAACCACAGGCTTAGTCAGGATATACAATTATGCAGTAAGTTGTCTTGGTTTAAATACATTTTGCACTTACCTACTAGATCATGTACTATTTGTTTGGAATTACTACAGGCTTTTGCCCATTGAATGGGATTCCTTTATAGTTAATTATCTACCTCTGTTTAGCCTAAAAAATGCTGCTAAAATATTAGCAGACTAATGCTTATTGCATTTATATAACATTCCTCTGCACACTATTTTAATGAAGGCATTAATCCATTTAACATAAACTGTTAGTGGCTTTGTTGAAGCAGCAAACAGAGGACTGCTATACAAACACATTAAGTGTTCTTCTGCTAATATCACCAACAGTAAATACAGCTCAAAACTTTTAATTATTGCAATAAAAACAGAAAATGTTTGCAAATACTCAGCAGGTCAGGCAGCATCTGTGGAGAGAGAAACAGAGTTCACGTTTCAGGTCGATGACCTTTCATCACTTCATTGACCTTTCAGGCCATCGACCAGCAACGTTAACTCTGTTTCTCTCTCCACAGATGCTGCATGAGCTGCTGAGTATTTCCAGCGTTTTCTGTTTTTATTTCAGATTTCCAGCATTTGCAGTTTTTTGCTTTTTAATTATTGCAAACTTGCGATCAGCTTTTAATAGAATTTCTATCCATAACTGTTTGGAGTTACTTCTGCAATTCTAGTTTGGAGTGAAAATACTTGTCTCAGTTTAAATTGACGCTTCTGATGCTGCAGAAAGATGGCTTATTGTGATTCTCGGGTCATTTTCTTCCACAATAGAAAACAGCACATAATAGAGTTTAATATAGTACATCTTAGTGCATGATTTGAATTGGTGATGGAAGACCCTGTAAACAGTACTTAATTCAGATCTTGACATGTAAATTGGGCTTTTATCATTTGGGTTCTATAAACTGTAGTCATTAATACTCAAAACACCTGAGAGCTATTTAATACCCCTTAATAAATTTTGCTGCGTGCCTATACAGCTTAAGTTCATGGTGAAATTTTGACCATTAAACTTGAAGTGGATAGTACATGTAACAATTTATTTCTGGTGAGCAGCCAAGAGTTTGAATTGAATTTCACAAAAGGTAGCCTGAAAGGAGGGATTGGTGTGTACAGTGGGTTAGCACACTAGTCTTTAACCTCTGGTACTCAGATTTGAATCCAGTCCATATTTTTAGATGTGAAATGCGAAAATCAATGTGTGCACTCCCATAATACCTCAGTAACATTTAAAAAGTAAATTAGGCTTTAAGTATAATTGATTAGGTGAGGATAACGATGGACATAAGGAATAGTTACTTGCCATCTTCAAAGTTACTTCTAATCACTGCTTCAGATAAATAGAATACTTTCCCCACAGAACAAACAATATAATATCCAATGAGCTGAAATTAAGCTGAGAATAATGGAATACAATATAGGTGTATAAACTTCATTTGTGAATATATTGCTGCATGTTATCAATTCAAATTTAAAAAGCAGAAATTTCTGATAGGGTACAAGCTATGAAAAGATGTTTTGAAATCAATGTCCAAGATGTATCCTTTTTGTGGTTGAAAAGCCTTTTTGTTATAATTGACACTTGTGAGTCACTACAGTTTTATTTTGAATAAAATAATTTAGTTAAAAGTGTTTGAGATTTGAAGGTTTTGTACCATTTCTACCTTTCACCTGTGAGGTTTTAATCGAAGCCAAACTGATGGGATGAAAACCTCCTCTTTTTGCTGGCTGTAAGGGTCTGATGCAAAACGTGTTTGAGCAAACCAACCCATGTCCTGGTGGGTATGAGCCCACAGTACAAAACCACCATGATTTGGATGTAATTGGCACAAAATTAGCAATTATACTCAGAGAGACCATAAAAATGGATGGTTTGAGATGCGGAATAGTTCATAGCTATCCATCTGACACTGGGGAAGAGTTAGAAGGTGCTTTGCTCTACACCAAATTGTGCTTCACCTTCACCTGACCTGGGAGTGCTTGACATTGGTTGATAAAAGTGGAAAATATATTCCATTTCCCACAGTGGCATCCTTCACCTGATGCGTACAAAGCTAAATTCTCCCACCAAGGAATAAGTTGCATGTTTAACCTTGTGATAAGTCATTTTGTGTGTATATATTAATTCCATGGTGTAAATATTGAGTATTCTTTTGCTACTAGGTGTAGTGGAGGATTAACAAAGCCTCAAAGATTTTCTCAGCTTCTAAAATTCAAAATTGTTCTTGTGTTATGCTAGAAATCTGAAATTAACTATATAACTCAGATGAATATTTGGGTTTGATACTATTGGGACATGGATTGAAAATTAAATAGTTTGTACAACATTCATAGCTCAGATTTGAAGCATGAAATTTTGGTTGAAGAATAGCAACTGCTATTGAGAGCAACAGTGTTCATTTATTACTTTTGAGGTTATAGGTGTTGGTATATTACAATTCATTGACTAAGAGAGATACCAATTGTACCAATTAGATATACTGTTTAGCACTGTTGCTAGAAACAGCAGTAACATTTTGATTTATTATTACCCTTGGGTTGTAGACACTTCATGAAACATTTACAAGGTATCGCAAGTAAATTGATGTCCAGCAGTGTGGCATCTGAAGATATAGGTTAATTGTCCCTAACTCAGAGCAGAGTGACGATTTTTGTGCAGACTATTCTGAAAATCTGAGTCGGTTTCAACATTTCAGCCCAGGTATAATATCAGCAATTGTGATACATATAAAATAATTTTTTTTTAATTTTGATGATTATATAAATTTGAATAATTTTGTTTTACCTACCTATGTTTAGAATTCTGTTTCTTTACTTTAACCCTTTGAGAGACCCAGTGTGGCATCTTTGCACACAGCTGGCAAGAGAATTTGTATTAGACAAAATAGAATATTAAAAGGATGCAGAAGTGCCTCAGAATACAGTTGTGACTCAGTAATCTGACGATATTTAAGATAGAATTAACTATATTTGAGATTGTTAAAAAAAACTGACATTCACAAAGAAAGTAATAGAAATATAAAGAAATAAAGTTTATCTGGTTTTCTTTTATGCATACTCCAGCTGTCTTACAAAGCTGTACAGCAAAAGTATTCATTATTTTAAAAAATAGATCAGAAATTAACAAGCTATTGGTACTACATTTGAGTTCTCTACATGCACATGCTGATGGCCCAGGTTCAACCTCCATTCAAAAGCAATATAGAGATGTTTCCTATTTGAATAGGGTTTGTCTTTGTCAGTGAAAGCTTTGCACATTTATTCATAAGCCCGCGTGCCTCTTCCTTTTTGAATGATTGAGCAATTATGGCCATAGGAGTCCCAGAAGGATCAGCCGCTAAGTTGCTTGCTGGATTAACCAGAAAATAGCATTACAATCTCATTAAAAATAAAGGATAGCCCACTCATGAGGGATGAGTTACAACAGTCCTTCCACAAGGGGGAACAGTCTGAATTCTGAAGTACCCAAGGCATAATGGTCTGGAACTTGCCATATATAGTGAGATAATCTGTTCATTTCTATCAGTATGGTTTTTTGAACATCTTTATGAGCTCTTTAAATGAAATCTGTGACATTGGACTGGGTTTCATACATGCGAAACTTACTTTTTATTTTCACGTGAAATAGCAATGTTGGAATTGTCAGTCACTCTCACAGAATTAAAAAATGATGATAGAAAACACTTACACGATTTTGAAAATTCACAAAGATATCAAAAAGGTAAGGTACGGATTCAGGATGTTTAGTTGTTTTTTTTCCCAGTCAAAATCCAATATAGAGAAAAGCGAAATTGTTTTTAATGCTCACATTTCAAAGCAAAGTCAGTTTATCAAGTCACTTCTGCAATTCTAGTACTCAAAGGGTTAATTTCTAAAATTAATTTTGTTTTCTTTTTAATTTTCTTTTCCCCCCCTGTTTGGTTGTTACATGACTGGCTGTCTTTCCTTATACACACAGGAGGTATGTACCATACTGACATGTAGCTAATTGTGCCCAGGGTGCTGCTGGTCTTTGTCTTACAGCTGGTGGTAGAGGCGTGCTGCTTTCATTAGCGGGTGTTTGTTAGCTCTTTGCTGCGTGTGAGCTTAAGGTAGCAGTACAGTGGACCACTCTTAAATACATAAATTACTAAACATATACTTTTTAATAAAGCAGAAATTAATATGCTAACAGTACTCAAAGTGGAATCCCAAAAATGCTGGTATGGTATATATGTGCTTTTTATCTCAAATTAAACATGTAGATATTGTTTCTATTAATTTGTTAAAGGACAAATATATCATCCTATCCCCCTTTGAGCAGCATACCAAACATAATTTTGCACCAAACATATTTAGACCAATGGTGTACCAAAAAAGCACAAAATAATGTTTGCACAGGCATTATGCATTTAACAGTTTTCCACTGTACTGCGGTGTGGCTTTTTTTGGTGATCAATCTGTGGCCTTTGTTTGACAGCGACAGTCGCTTTTGCACTGCCCTACTGATTTTCATATCCTAAATGTTCTGCAGATTAAAAGAAGTGTTTCATAAGTGGAAATATCCCGTGCCTGTGGTAGTGAAGGTTAATGAGACTTTTTACAAGTGTGATAAAATGACAGCTTGACTCTTGAAATTAAACAGAGAGTTTTAATATAGTAATATGAGTCAAATTATGTGTGTTCCATTCACTTTTGAAAGGACTATGAAACATACATAAAAATTAGGACAGGTTCCATATGTTTCCAGTGAGCCAAGAATCTAACTTTTCAGAAAATATTTTTTCACAGGGTTTCAGTTTGTGTTCATTAGTTATCTGTGGGTGATTTAAAAAAATATATAAATCAAGATTTAGTTGCCAGAACTCAGACTGTTTTATACCTTCATTATTGATCAATATCCTATATTTTTAATTGTTAAATTATTTCAGGAAGTTAATAAGCTCCCCTCCAAGTCATACACCATCCTGACAGCCATATGTTGTCATTCCTTCATTGTCACTGAGTTAATATCCTGGAATTCCATACCTAACGCCATTGTGGGAGCACCATCACCAAAAGGATTGCAGCGGTTCAAAGAGAAGGCCCACCACCACCTTATCAGGGCAAATAGATATGGGCAATTAATGCAGCCTTGCCAGCATCACCCACATCCCACGAACAAAAAGAATTGTGAGGAAATTGTGCGGAAAAAGCAAGTACAGGAAACTTTCGTTTATCCGGCACCGACGGGACCGGCGTGGTGCCGGTTGATCGAAAGTGCCGGATTAGAGAGAGGTATACTTACCAAGGTACGAGAGCCCCGTACACGGCCACAGGCTGAACAATTGGGACCCGGAGAGGGAAGGTAAACGAGACTCCGGCTTTTTCCTCCGTGGCGGCGACAGGTCGGAGTCGGAAGAACGTTGACCCCCCTTTCGTGGGGGCGAAAGGTCAGAATCGGGGTCTTGTCTGTGTAATAAAACTTACCTGATTTTTGCCGGTTAAGCGAGAATTCCGGATATTAGGGTGCCGGATAAACGAAAGTTTCCTGTAATTGGACTAATTGCATAGCTCTTTCAAAGAGCCAACACAGGGACAATGGGCTGAATTACCTCCTTCTGTGCTGCATGATTCTGTGAATAGTGCAAGATGTTTTAAACTGCACTAGAATTTGAAAACACTGAATTACAGATTAATCTGATTTTTGATGTTATTTTGAACTTAATTGCACATTTTTAGTGTGCAAAGGAAGATCTTCCATTAGAAAATAGCTTGCGTTCATCTCATGCTTCTTTTGATTTTTTCCCCAAAATTGGTGGTCCACAAATGTTACTGGTGGATCGCTGCCTACAGATTTTAGTAAAATAAAATGTACACGTAGTGTGGAACTACTGCACAATATGAATTGAATGACTTTCAACTTTTATACAAAATAAATTTATATTGTTTAAAATACGAAGCAAACTCTAACTACCGGTAGTTTTACTTTCCTTTTCTTCTGATTTGGCATTTATTATTTTCGAAGATAAAAATTTTCAATTTTTTTGATCAATGTATTAGACTCACAGTAAGTTTCTTTGATAGTAAAAATATCAATTTCATTCCTAGCATGAAAATTCTTGAGTCAAGTCTTTACTAGGCCACTCCAATGACATCATTGATGGGTGTACCATTCTTGAGTGGGCCATTGTGCAATGAGCATGACTGCAAACTGGCCTGCAAGCCATTCAGATGCTGCTGATTTCTAGAAAGCCATGCTAATAAATGCAAATTTTCCAGATGTAGCATGGTTACGTGGGGCCAGATGGCTTATAGTGCTACTTTCAACAAAAAATATCAGAAATCATAGAATGGTTACAGCACAAAAGGAGGCTATTCGGCCCGTCGAGCCCGTGCCGGCTCTCTGCAAGAGCACTTCAGCTAGTCCCACTCTCCTGCCCTTTGCCCTGCAAATTTTTTTCCTTCGGGTACTTATTCAATTCCCTTTTGAAAGCCGTGATTGAGTCTGCCTCCACCACCCTTTCAGGCAGTGCATTCCAGATCCTAACCACTCGCTGCGTAAAAAAGTTTTTCCTCATGTCGCCTTTGGTTCTTTCGCCATTCTCCTTAAATCTGTATCCTCTGGTTCTCGACCCTTCCACCAATGGGAACGGTTTCTCACTATCTACTCTGTCTCGACCCATCATGATTTTGAACACCTCTATCAAATCTCCTCTCAACCTTCTCTGCTCCAAGGAGAACAATCCCAGCTTCTCTAGTCTATCCACGTAACTGAAGTCCCTCATCCCTGGAACCATTCTCGTAAATCTTTTCTGCACCCTCTCTAAGGCCTTCACATCCTTCCTAAAGTGCGGTGCCCAGAACTGGACACAATACTCCAGTTGAGGCCGAACCAGTGTTTTATACAGGTTCATCATAACTTCCTTGCTTTTGTACTCTATGCCTCTATTTATAATTCCTTTCCCGTTGAAGTATTTTACAATAGAAGTTAAATTTAATTGTGTAGTCATGAAAATATTTTGGAGCTGATCTGGTAAGGTTGTTGTAAATAAAGAACTTAAAATGCCATTCATTTCACCATGTATCTTACAACCACAAATGTGAAGCATGTAATTTTGTTAAAGGTATGTGAATACCATTCAATGCAATTTGTGGACATCATAAGCCATTCTTTTTTTTCCTCCAAATTATAAGCCACTGTTAAGTTTTAAATATTTTTCTCCGTCCATTTATAAAAATCATTTCACAGTTTAAGGCCCCTCACACCACAGACCCATCTCAGACCCAGGAGGTGGGAAGCAATTTGGTCTTAGGCTCTGGCAATGATCTGTTACCGGGTAGTAAAGGAATGGATCAACTCTGCCTTTTGATTTTCTCTCTTGCCTCACGCCCTTGAAGGTATGCCTCCTGTCTGTTGGGTGCCTCCCAAGGCAGTTCAGTTGAGACCAATAATCCACCTTGTAGAGAATTTCAGGCTTAAAATGGATCTGTCGTCTCTGTGTCTGTGCGTTGCTCAGTACTTTAAAAAAAAAAAATTTAAGTCCTAAACAGAGTGTTATGAAAGTCTCTTTGCATGCCAGTTTTCAAGATAATGCTGTTACAGATCTATAACGTTTACAAGTACCTAATATGGATACCTTGATAACTAAATGCACAGATTCCATATTTTCTCTTTTGCAAAATAGCTGAAAATCTTTAGAACATTGTGGCTCGAGGCGTCAGCTGGCAACATTATTTGCTATAGTGGGTGGATGGCATCAGTTCTCTGTAAAGTATTTGAGTTTTCTTTTATATACAGCACCAAATAGTATGTCAGGAACATTGTGAAATACCAGAAATATCAAGGTTAAGAAAAGCTATTTTCTTCCAATAGACTTTCAATAAACTGTTTTAGTTTTTTTTCTGGCAACATTATATATTCCTCACTGCTCAGTATTTTCTAACTGCAGAGTTAAATTAGACAATGTCACCTCAAAACAAAAAATAAAATCTAACTTTTAACATTAGAATTTTTTGATTTACTGTAATAGCAGTAATCATGATGTTTTCGGCAATGCTCTATTTCAGCTACACACAAAACATCCAATAACTGGATTTCTTTTAAAAGAAAATCTTTCTTTCAATTTATGTGGAATTTTAAAATGTGTCCTTATTAGCACAGCACAGTAGGGATGCAAATTGGAGCACTAATATACACTGCTGTGGAGTGGAGACACACAGGTTCAGGCCCCCAGTCTTAGCTCTGTACTCTGCCTAGTGCCATCCGAGTGAAGGGCTGTCTCCATCAGCCCTCCTAGAGACTGGCTGGAAGCACAATTGGTGGTTGTCTGGGAGCAGCCATCCATTCCATTCTTTCAGTTGCAGAGGCAATGAGGCATGTGTTCGAGAGGAATGTTTGCGAGGGGAGATTTGAGAAAAACATAGGTTGCCCTCGTCCGTAGAGTTAACACAACCCCCAAAAGAAAAAAAATGTGAAATTTTGTATATGAAAACACAACCACAGTATTGCCTGAAACATTGCAACATCCACTAATATAAGCAAATCCAGAATTCTATGTTGAAAAATGGTACCCACCCCATTTTGTAAGAGATATGGGGGAGAAATTCATTATAGCCCTGTTTGGGGCGCTAAATTTTAAAAGTTAAGAAAATTAGCGTCAGGCGCTAATGTTTCTAAACTCTAAAAAAAAAAATTTGGTTTTGCGCTCCAGGAAGGAAGTGGAGCGCTAAATCAAGTGCTCCACCTCCTTGGCGTCCAAT
Source organism: Squalus acanthias (assembly GCA_030390025.1). Lineage (NCBI taxonomy): Eukaryota > Metazoa > Chordata > Chondrichthyes > Squaliformes > Squalidae > Squalus > Squalus acanthias. The sequence goes on along the minus strand of CM059447.1, from coordinate 9,497,798 downwards.
CGGCAGCAGGCGGGACGGAGACTTCAGCAACGCTGCACACTGGGCCGTGCAGCACTGCCGCGTTCAAAGGCTCCTTCCCTCCCTTAAAGGGAAGGGCCATCGCTGCAGGCTCTGCAATTTAAAAAGTACCTACCTGGACCACCAAGGCAGCCGCGATCCCGCGTGATCAGCCCGGCACTCAAGCAGAATGCCGGGCTGATCGATCGTGGGCAGGAACCCGTGAAAAAAACGGGATCAAGAAAGCTAAGGTTTTTTTTACTTACCTCAGCCACCTCGCCTTTAATCATCACCCCTGAAGCAGTCGGCTGCCCGATGCACACCTCCTGCAGCTTTCAGTGTTTTCAACCAGCACTGCTGCAGGTGGCGGAAGTCAATTTCGGGTCCAAGGCGCTACCAGGGGCGATGTGCACGACAATGACATCATGATCTCCGGGCGAAGGAGTTCGGGGTGCAATGCCGTAGCGCCGCCGCAAAACTCCTGCCGAATATGGCGGGAGTCGGTCAGCGCCACGCCCGGTCGCAAAGCCATTTGCGCCCCGGGGGTGCTAACAGGAGGCGCAAAGGCACCCAATTTCGCCCCCATATTATTGCCCTCTCTTTACACTCCCTTGCAGCATGAATTATTTTCAGGTCTCAACTAATGACATCCTTTAGTAACTGAAAGGTGTACGAGAGTGGTGTGAGTTGTCTCACCCTTCCTTCCCTCTCTGTGATGATCTCCACCCACTGCTTAATACACATGACCCGGTTGCAACTGAGAATTCATTATGTAGAAAATCAGAGCAAACCCACATTGTGCCATTCTGTGAACAGTACATTTGTACACTAATGTGATATCAGTTCCACAGGCCACCCATTTTTTCTGTGTACTTTAAAACAATAACGTGTGTATATATATATATAATTTTTCTTTTAAACTGAGCAGTAGGTTTAGCAGAATAAAAAATATTAGCACTGTGGTGCTGGATTTGGGAAATATGCAAGAAAAGTTACTTGCTAATTTTTCTTAATAAGAAAGGGAATCAAAGTCCATTAACTTTAACCACTCCAATATTACTAAGTGGAAAAAAAACTTTGAAGATCTTTCCAAAAAAAGCTATCCATCCACTATAGGAAACACTGGTGCTCCTGGAATTTGCTGCTCCTGTCGGCTCTGATGCTCAAATGATGAATCAGCCTTTTAGTGGAAGAGAAACAAAATATGAGATTGTTACGTTCCTTCCTGTTACTCAACTCATTTTCCAGATGGTAGCGCTGGTCACCAAGTATCGTGTAGATGAGACATCTTCTGTGCTTAAAACTAGGAATTTCCCTTCTGAACAATTCCAAGAGGCAAGCTCTGATGACTGAATTATTTTTAAACTTCTAACTGCTTTACATGCTTTTATATTAGGAGTAGACCAATACTCTTTGTAGAACTGCACAAATACAGTTTTGTTGGGGAGACTGGCTGATACTCCGACACTCGTTCCCCTTCAATTATTCCAAGAGACAATTTGTTCCATTCAAAAGTTATAAAAAATCATGTTTAATCTCATGACCCAGCTTGTAGTGCAGTACTGTTATTGTAATGCAGTGTTGATTTTGGTCTGGTCCTTGATATAATACATATAGTTTTATAATTAATTCCCCTGAATTCAAATAACATTATGTTCTAATAAATACTTGATGAATCTTTTTGAAATTGCTCCTATTAATCAAAGGTTCCATTTGAATTTGTTTCATATAAATTTCTCTTTACCTTAATGGCTTTCTTTCAGACTATCACATGAAACAATCTGAATAGAGTGAAGAGTGTGTACTATGTCATTCTATAATGTGCAAGAAATTGGTTTATTTTGGGATAAGACCGATCCAAAGACTTTCAATCATGTGCCTTGCTGCAGGAAACCAAATTGAAACATCTCAGTAACCATTTGAGGCTGGTTTATTTGGATCATATTCACATAAAGATCAATTGTGTGGAACATCTGCGATTTCAGTAGATATTTTAAAAAAGAGTTCATTTTCAAAATTATTACTCTGCCTCAGTATTCCTATATTTATCTCCTACATACTGTTTCCAGACAACCCCTTCCAATCCATCCTGCTCCAGTAGGTACAACAGATTACTGTCATGGATCTCCTCATATTCTCTCACACCATGTGTTCAACTCAGAACTCAGCTGAGAGCTAATTAAATAAATTATATATTGTTAATGAGTGAGTGTTGGTCCCTACTAAGTCTCAAACATGCAATCTCAAAGGTGTGAAATGAGTAGGTCACTTCTTCCCTTCCCTATTTAAAAAATTTTATCTTTTTTAAAGAGTCAAATCTTATTGTATAATAGCTATTCCTCAATAGTGATGTTAATGTACAGAAAACGTGCAGATAATATGGATGACAGGGAGTGTTAGCTGTAAAATATTTATTTCCTGGTTTAGTTGGTCCAAAACAGCCTTTCAACTAATTTAATCATGTGCAATACAAGATATTAAAATAGATAATATTGTATTTTCCCAATATTTAAAAGGTGGAAACCAGCTGATCTCATTTTGATATGCTCTGCAATCATCATTTTTATCTATTTTCATTAATCATATTTCTATCCTTTAATTCATTCTAAGCAGTTCATAATTCCATGTTTTGTCTTCTCCTTATGTAGATTAGATTCACCTCTTTCTAGTAGCAGTGTTATAGAAGAGCCTTTGACATTCAGTATGATGTGCATCCTATCAGTGGCATGTAGTGTTGTCATATTTGGGTATAAAACATACTACCTCATTCTATGCTACCACCTCCAAGCATTGCCTTGTTTTGTGTCATTCTCTCAGCTCCAGGTCTTCATGATTCTTATTTGATCAGCTAATAATGAACTTAAATTCTTAGCTCCAAGGCAAAGATGAGCTCTTTTGAATTGGAGATATTGGCACAATTGCTTGCATGCAGAATTTTGGGAATGGACAAATAACATGACTACACGATGTGGAGATAGACACAATCAAAAGGCTATGCTGTGCCTCAAGCTTGATGAGCTACTTGTGAACCTTTTGCATTTTCTATTTATTTTCTTTCTGCCAAATACACATTTGTCAAACTACAGGTGGAAGAGTGAAAACATGGAAGCGACGTTGGTTTATTCTGACTGACAACTGCTTGTACTACTTTGAATACACCACGGTAAGTTAGGGCCGTTCTTAGTCTTTCAAATTGTACTTACCCTTTTACTTAAATTGTGCTTTTTTTTAAAAAGAGACGAATACTCCAGGTCATTTTCTTTGTACAGTCAAATCAATTTTTTTCTGTTTTTCTGATTTGGACCAGTGCAAATGTTAACTATGGAAGGGCAATCCAGTGATGAAGATGCAAAGCATTGCACCAACCAAACGACACTGAGGCCAAATTCAAATATTAAACAACTACTGTGCAAATATTCATAACAGTTGAAAGACGTTTTTAGAATTTTCTCAGTATTCTCCTCTCCAGAAAGCACTGCTCAATGGTGGAGCGTTGGCAACGTTCTGATACCTCACTGAAGTGGCTATTCTTTATGTGTGAGCCTAGACTGCAGGTGTTATCAGGCTGTTTGACTGTGGGAAAGGGCTGCACAACAGACCTAAGTCCAAATCTGTCCCTGTCTGACAAACACACCATGTTGGTTGTAAAGCAGTTTGGGATGTCCTGAGGCCGTGAAAAGCACTATATAAATGCAAGTTTTTTTGTTATCACTAGCCCTATTGGCATTTTTTCTGCTGCCCCTGTTGCCATCTGACAATTTTGGTTGAAAGAAAACACTTTTAGATTTTGATTTACAAAATTGCATTAAGATAAGATTCAGAAGGTATTTTTCTAAAATCAGATCTAGTTCAGAGAAGTTTCCAATGCTGATGACCTCAAATACTTTAACTATAACTTGGTCCAGATAAGCCTTTATGAGCACAGTCTCGGTCACTTGCATTGCTTAGATAAATCATGCACTACTACTTCTCCTCTCCTGAAGGCATTTTCTCCCAGTTGGGGTACAGTTCCATTTGTGCTGGTCAGCCTTGGCAGCTTAGCAAAGCAGTCATTAATGAATGTCAGCCTTGACAGTGAGGGGTAGATATTAACTATGAGCAGACTTCAGGCGGACGGCAGATGGAGCGCTTGCACTGACCATCTGAAGTCCCTGCAGTGAGGTCCCAGCCATTTAGAGGCCAGGACCTCATTTCCTTAATCTCGGTGAGCAGCAAGTGCTGTATGGGTGCTCACACGCAGCTTGGTGATCGCGAGGCAGGAATTCCGATGGCTCCACCATGGATCCAAGCCATAATTGTTTTCCTTGGGTGATGGAGGGGAGGAGGTTGGATGAACTGGCAGTGGCCCAAAGATTTTTGTGGGGCGAGGAGGAGCATGCTTAAAACCCCCCCAAAACTTACCCTTTTTTGAGCAGCCTGCGGAGGTCCCGCCCTTTAGTACCTAGAAATTACGTCAAGAGTCCTATGTATGTCATAAGACCCTAACCAACATATGAAACGAGTGGGCACCTGGGCTGCCTATACAGAGCAGGTGCGAATGGAACTGGAACGGGGCGGTAAGTACAGCCCCATGGTTTTCAGACCATTACTACCCTGTTCCCGCCCAGCAGAGCAACTTAAAATCAGCCGCTGGGTGTTGACAGGTTATTCAGTTTCGGAGGTATCACAGCCTAACCTTGTCCTCACACAATGTCTACACATGCCCACTTCCAACAGGGAAGACTCTGCAGGTCAGGTCAAAACAATACCATGTATTGGCATCATTTGGAGAACCGAAAAAGGAAATGAGAGAGACAAAGAGAGAATATGAGAATAGATTAGCGGCTAACATAAAAGGGAACCCAAAAGTCTTTTATAAACATAAAAGGGTAGTCAAATGAAGGGTGGGGCCGCTTAGGGACCAAAAAAATAGATGATTTTGTGGAGGCAGAGGGCATGGCTGAGGTAAAAAGTGAGTACTTTGCATCTGTCTTCACTAAAGAAGAGGATGCTGCAAATGTCTCAGTAAAGGCGGAGGTAGTATAGAAATTGGATAGGATAAAGCGGAGGTACTTAAAAGGTTGGCAGCGCTCAAAGCAGAAAAGTCACCCAGTCTGGATGGGATGCATCCTAGGTTGCTGAGGGAAGTAAGGGTGGAAATTGCTGAGGATCTGGCCACTATCTTTCAGTCCTCCTTAGATATGGGAGTGAGGCCAGAGGACTGGATGATTGCAAATGTTATACCCCTGTACAAAAAAGGGGAGAGGGATAAACCTGGCATCTATAGGCCAGTCAGCCTAACGTCGGTGATGGGGAAACTTTTAGAGATAATAATATGGGACAATATTAATTGGCATTAAGAAAAATATAGGTTAACAAATGAAAGCCAGCACGGATTTGTAAAGGCAAATTGTGTTTGACTGACTTGATTGAGTCCTTTGATGAAATAACGGAGAAGGTTGATAAAAGTAGTGCAGTTGATGTATATACGGATTTTCAAAAGGCGTTTGGTAAAGTACCACATAATAAACTTGTTAACAAAATTGAAGCCAATGGGATTAAAGAGACAGTGGCAGCATGGATGCAAAATTGGCAAAGGGACAGAAAGCAGAGAGTAGTGGTGAATGGTTGTTTTTCAGACCAGAGGCAAGCATACAGTGGTGTCCCCCAGGGGTGGGTATTAGGACCACTGCTCTTTTTGATATATATTAATGACCTGGACTTGGGTATACAGGGTATAATTTCAAAGTTTGCAGATAACACAAATCTCGGAAATGTAGTAACAATGCGAAGGATAGTAACAGAGTTCAGGAAAGCATAGACTGGTGAAATGGGCAGACACATGGCAGATGCAGTTTAACGCAGATAAGTGGGAAATGATTTATTTTGGTAGGAAGCATGGGGAGGGGCAATATAAACTAAATGGTACAATTTTAAAGGGGGTGCAGAACAGAGACACCTGGGGGTATACGTAAAGAAATCTTTGAAGGTGGCAGGACAAGTTGAGAAGGCTGTTAAAAAGGCATACGGGATCCTTAGCTTTATAAATAGAGGCATAGAATACGAAAGCAAGGAAGTTATGCTAAACCTTTATAAAACACAGGTTAGGCCCCAGCTGGAGTATTGTGGCCAATTCAAAGAGCCGGCATAGGCACGATGGGCTGAATGGCCTCCTTCTGTGCTCTATTATTCTATGATTCTATGATTTTCTTATTACTTAAAAGTACAAAAGCTTTCTGTGAAATTCTTTGTTTCTATTCAAAATATATAACTTTGAAATCACTGGCCACCATTCTCCACAAGTTATATTGTTTGAACAATTATGGGCAGAATGGCCTTCTTGAACTTTCCCCTTTTTAGGGGCTAGGAACATTCTGTTCTTTTGGTGGCTATGCCAAATAAAAAAAAACAGAGGTTCTCTTCTGGTATGTTTACACCTAGAGAGTGTAATAATTTTGCATGTTTTTATAGCAGATAGCTGCTCTGGGAATGGGGGAGGAGAAGAAATGCTCATAATTCAACAGTTATTACGGTATCTTGAAATGTGGAGTATACTTTTGAAAATAGAGGAAACGCTTTTCTGTGGCAGTTTTCTTTTTTTCTCTACAAAGGCATTTGTGCTCAATATATCCTATTGACTGCCAGTCTAAAGTAAGTGCCGTTTCACCAACGTATCCACTATTGGATCAGGACATGCGAGCACTTTCACATCATTGGTTTAGTGGAGTTTCCAGGACTGAATCTCGTGCATTATTTCTTGAATTCTGCTATGAATGAGAATCTGTCTCTTGTGAAGTTTTCTGTTAGGGTTTATCTTGCAGTTTACAGAAGTAGGTCTTGGGTTCATGCCCCAGTTTGCCTCACTATTTCTGTTTGTGTTGAAAGAGAATCTTCTCTACTTCATAAACACCGATATTTACTCGGGGCTGTGAAGAGAGTGGGGGTGATTTCTGGACTGGATGTCCTGCAGAATTTAACTGCAGGACGTCTTTTAAATTTTTTCAGAAGGTTTCCCGCCCAACAGCCAGCCAGATTGACAGGTGGGAAAGCAGCCGTGGAGCATATGCCAGGTACGTAAGAGATTGCAGGGTGGGGTAATCAGAGATCGGGGGAGAGTGGGAGGAGACGGAGATCCAGGGATGGGGAGAGTTGCAAATCGGGAGGGGTCGGAGATCGGGAAGGGTGGTGGGTAGTCAGAGATTGGGAGGGGGGTGAGTAGTCTGAGAGCGGGAGTGGTGGGGGGAGTCTGAGATCGGGGGAGTGGGGGGGTGGAGTCTGAGATTGGGAGAGTGGGGGTGAGTCTGAGATTGGGAAGGGTGGAGTTGGGGAGAGTCTCAGATCGAGAGTTGTGGGGGGGTGAGTCTGAGATCGGGGGGCGGGGGGATGGAGTCTGATCAGGAGGGGTGGGGGGGAGTCTGAGATCGGGAGGGGTAGGGGTGCGTCTGAGACCGGGAGGGGTGGGGCGTGGGGGGGCTGGTGTCTGAGATCGGGAGGGGTGGGTGGAATCTGAGATTGGAGAGGAACCAGAAGTTAAAACCGGAAGTGGGTAGGTTGGGTCAGGTTTGAGATTCACCCGCCCCCAACCCACCCGTCCTTGGGGGGTGGTTATAATTCCCCACAAAGTGTTTCTTTGCTATCAAAGCGCAAGCTGACAACAACATTTTGTATATGTTCATCAACTTGGCCAGATGAATTGATGTAGACCAATAAGCCTCGTGCTGCCTGGTGATGATCATCATAAGCAGCCTGGAACTGAAGCTTGGAACGTTAGCTCCAAGTTACAGTTATAAAACAATCCTGTTTTTTAAAAAAAAAAGAGAGACTGCTAGTCAATTAAATTCTGGTAATTCTGGTGCCTGAAACTGACCAGCATGTCCAATCTCCACAATTTCATCACCAAACAATTAAACTCTGACCTGAAGCTTTCTTTAAACAATAACTAGAATTTGTAATCTAAATTTGTGATCTCAGCCAGCTCGGTCAGTAGTGGCTCGGTAGCACCACTACTGACCAAGCTGGCCGACTCCTGAAGGACATATCTGTCAGACTAGGACTGCGGCAGGTGGTGAGAGAACCAACACGAGGGAAAAACCTACTTGACCTTGTCCTCACCAATCGACCTTGTCCTCGCCAAGCTACCTGTCACAGATGCATCTGTCCATGATAGCATTGGTAGCAGTGACCACCGCACAGCCCTTGTGGAGACAAAATCTCGTCTTCAGACAGAGGACACCCTCCATCGTGTTGTGTGACACTACCACCGTGCTAAATGGGATAGATTCAGAACAGATCTAGCAGCTCAAAGCAGGACATCCATGAGGCGCTGTGGGCCATCAGCAGCAGCAGAATTGTATTCCAGCACAATCTGTAACCTCATGGCCCAGCATATCCCTCATTCTACCATTACCATCAAGCCAGGGGACCAACTCTGGTTCAATGAAGAGTGCAGAAGAGCATGCCAGGAGCAGCACCAAGCATACCTAAAAATGAGGTGCCAACCTGGGGAAACTACAACACAGGACTTACATGCATGCTAAACAGCGGAAGCAGCATGCTATAGACAGAGCTAAGCGATCCCACAATCAATGGATCAGATCAAAGCTTTACAGTCCTGCCACATCCAGTCGTGAATGGTGGTGGACAATTAAACAACTAACGGAAGGAGGAGGCTCCATGAATATCCCCAACCTCAATGATGGCGGAGCCCAGCACGCGAGTGCAAAAGACAAGGCTGAAGCGTTTGCAACCATCTTCAGCCAGAAGTGCTGAGGGGATGATCCACATCAGCCTCCTCCTGAGGTCCCCACCATCACTGAAGCCAATCTTCAGCCAATTCGATTCACTCCACGTGATATCAAGAAACAGCTGTGCGCACTGGATACAGCAAAGGCTATGGGCCCCGACAACATCCCAGCTGTCGTGATGAAGACTTGTGCTCGAGAACTAGCCGTGCCTCTAGCCAAGCTGTTCCAGTACAGCTATAACACTGGCATCTACCCGACAATGTGGAAAACTGCCCGGGTATGTCCTGTCCACAAAAAGCAGGACAAATCCAATCCGACCAATTACCACTCCATAAGTCTACTCTCAATCATCAGCAAAGTGATGGAAGGTGTTGTCGACAGTGCTATCAAGCGGCACTTACTCACCAATAACATGCTCAGTTTGGGTTCCGTCCGGACCACTCGGCTCCAGATTTCATTACAACCTTGGTCTATTGACAAATGAGCTGAATTCCAGAGGTGAGAGTGACTGCCCTTGACATCAAGGCAGCATTTGACCGAGTGTGGCATCAAGGAGCCCTAGTAAATTTGAAGTCAATGGGAACGGGAAAACTCTCCACTGGCTGGAGTCATACCTAGCACAAAGGAAGATGGTTGTAGTTGTTGGAGGTCAATCATCACAGCCCCAGGACATCGCTGCAGGAGTTCCTCAGGGCAGTGTCCTAGGCCCAACTATCTTCAGCTGCTTCAGCAATGACCTTCAGTCCATCATAAGGTCAGAAGTGGGGATGTTCGCTGATGATTGCACAGTGTTCAGTTCCATTCGCAACTCCTCAGATAATGAAGCAGTCCATGCCCACATGCAGCAAGACCTGGATGATATTCCGGCTTGGGCTTATAAGTGGCAAGTAACATTCGCACCACAAAAGTGCCAGGCACTGACTGTCTCCAACAAGTCTAACCTCCGCCCCTTGACATTCAACGGCATTACCATCACAGAATTCCCCACCATCAACATCCTGGGGGTCACCATTGACCAGAAACTTAACTGGACCAGCCACATAAATACCATGGCTACAAGAGCAGGTCAGAGGCTGGGTATTCTGCGGTGAGTGTCTCACCTCCTGACTCTCCAAAGTCCTTCCACCATCTACAAGGCACAAGTCAGGAGTGTGATGGAATACTCTCCACTTGCCTGGATGAGTGCAATTCCAACAACATTCAAGAAGTTCAACACCATCCAGGACAAAGCAACCCGCTTGATTGGCACCCCATCCACCACCTTAAACATTCACTCCCTCCACCACCGGCGCAATGTGTCTGCAGTGTGTACCATCTACAAGATGCACTGCAGCAACTCGCCAAGGCTTCTTCGGAAGCACCTCCCAGACCCGTGACCTCTACCACCTGGAAAGACAAGGGCAGCAGGCACATGGGAACACCATCACCTGCAAGTTCCACTCCAAGTTACACAACATCCTGACTTGGAAGTATATCGCCTGTTCCTTCGTCGCTGGGTCAAAATCCTGGAACTCCCTCCCTAACAGCACTGTGGGAGTACCTTCACCAGACGGACTGCAGCGGTTCAAGAAAACGGCTCACCACCACTTTCTCAAGGGCAACTAGGGATGGGCAATAAATGCTGGCCTTGCCAGCAACGCCCACATCCCAGGAACGAATAAAAGAATAGGTACACGGCTTCACCTTAGCAGCATAAGAAAACATTGTGCAATACATTGTGTAACACTCCTGTCCTTATAAATCAGTGTATCATCAAATTTACCATGATTAATGGCTTGACAAATCTGCCATATGTTGATCTATTATAATAAATTATTTAAAATCTTGCGTATGGCGAACACTTCCTGTCCACAAACCCTATTTTAATGGGACCTTCCTATTGTAAGATTAGGATTACAGGTCACACATAGATTACCCTAAAGGGTCCAGGAGTTGTAAGGCATTTTATTAAGAAGCGGCAGTTTAAGTTAAGTACAACACGCAATCAAGATAGACATAGTAGACAGACGACCGTGACAAGCAGCTGGTATCGGTCCTGATCGGACAGACGGCTGACGTGCATGAACAGCTCTTCCCTTCCCTTCACCGTCTGTACTAAAAGTTCTTAAGATATCTCTTTTACTCTCTGTTTTAAGGGTGGGCCTAGGGTAGATTATCAAAGATACAGTCAACAACCTTTCTAGCACACAAACAGCAGACAGCTAGTCTGGAAACAAGGTCACCGCCACGGTGCAGAATGTTATAACATCCGCAGGGAACCAAGAACATAAGCAAATTCTAAGCGTTTATCCAGTTATTCTAACACCAGTCTGAAGAGACTTTTTTGTCTCAAGTTATTTCTTCCAATTCACGATTTTTTACAACTCCCCACCTTGAGAAGGAAATATCCTTAATGACTACTCACAATCCTCTTTTGACTAATCTAGCTAGTTCTAAGTTATCGGCCCGCTGATACCATTCGTGCCCAGGGGTGCTGGCTGGCATTATAAGCTACTTATTACTACTTGTCGTCCCCTAATTTGCTTATTGCTTTCTCAACTTGGGTGTTCGTTAGTAGGGAGACTCAGAAATTAAGATTTCCCCCTTCCTTACAGTCCATTCTTTTGAGGGGGAGGAGCAACCTCCAACCCTTCACACAGGTTCAGTTCACTGTTCCGGTGTTCCAATTCTGCCCCGCCTGCGTTATCCTCTGTTTCTTCTGTCTTTCCTGATCTTACCCCGCATGGGGTCTCCTCTACATTGCTTTGGATCTTCTCTTTCGGTGTGCTCAATTAATTTGTTAGTGCTGGTTAGTCATAGGCATGAGTACACAATTGGCTTATGTATCAAAGTCTTTCTACATGGGTTACAAGTTGGAGAACTACCAGAGCGTGTGAAATAATACGAACCTAAGGGTGTGCAGATGTACTTACTAAGCCCAATATCCCACCAGTGTGAGTCGTCCCCTATGCTGTCAATTTCAATATCTATTCTCGAGTTCTCTTGCTCCAAAACATAAAAATGCTTTAGGGAGGAGTTCAGTCACATCACAAGCTCACTGAAGCCCTTATTCAACAGGGGAATGTGTTACCCGAATTGTGCCACATAATTGTGCAGCTCATATTTAAGTATCTCATTTACTGTCAGTTTTCACTTGAGCATAGGTTTTGATATGAGTAACACGTGTTGGTTGATGGAACAGATCCTGTTATACCCGTAAAGCCTGTCAGTTGCGGTAGTAGTGACACAGGAGGCACCACCAAAACCACCTCATACTGGATTAGTAATGTTTTTTCCCACGCTCTGTTATCGACAAAACACAATTATTACAGTCACAGCTAAATTCAGTCTTACAATCATTTCAAGCGACATTACAGTTTAACATCTAATCAAACGTCATGGACTTAAAAGATTCTCTAGATCTCTTTTACTCGTATCCATCTTGTGGATAATTCTTGCTAAACATGATTTCTCCTTAGCCCTCAATTGTCCCAATCCAAATTCTATGTAACTCTCCGCTTCAACTTCAATTTCAATCCCTCTAACAGGTACCAGTGTGTTTAACTCTATTCTGATTGTTTCATTAAATAGTTTCTCGATGGAGTATGTGTCAATGCTTTAAAAGTTGTCCCACTCTCCTGAGCCACATTAATCATTTCATGTCGTACTGTTGTCAAGTAACTGAGCATGTCTGAGACCCATTCTTCAGTGCAGATTCACCAAGCATTTCCGGATGGTAATTGCTTCTTACGTAACAAATCACATTTGCACACTCATACCAGTATCTCAATATCGTGCCACACGTGCCATCTGATACAAGCCATTCTCGGGCTTCCAGGTGATCCTATCAAAAGATTGTAGTCGTCTGGAGATCTTTGCTCATCTCCCTCTGCATGGTCCCGATGTCTTGGGTAGTAGCCAGGTTATCGATGCAGTTTTCTTAAAAGGTACATAGGCAAGGACACAAATGTCTCCAAGAGAAAGCTATCAATTTACTATTCGTAACTACACTTTCCTGACTTTCACTGGAATGAAAATTCCCAGTAATACCAGATTCTATCTTATTCATGAGCGTCTGGAGAAACTTTACTGTCCAATACAATATTAAAGATAGAAAACATAGGTCAAAGTTGTTTGGTGAATCAATTAAAAAAAAACAGCTGCCAGCAGAAAGGGTTAACTCCTTTGCAGGTTTATAAGAAGGCGGAGCAAATATTGTCAGACGCAAACAATTGCGTCACTTCACGTAAATTTTAAAAAACTTTCCCGATCGAAAAAGACAGCTTGGTTTTCACATTTAAACAAAACAAATCAAACTGCCTTGGAAAATTCACGATAGCAACCGCAACTCCAAGGTTAAATCTTAGACTGAAATGTAATCTTTTGTTAAACAAACTTTTTTTGTTTTCCTCAGCTTTTAGCTTCAAAACATTCATACAGGCTTTTCTTTTTAAAGGGACACTACACTGAAAGTAGAAAAGGGACAGAATCTTTCCTTTTCTCCTTTCTTTCTTTCATCATAGACTAATCTTATCCTTTTTCGCATAAGCCAATTTTCAATTTCTGATGTTTTCTACTGAATCTCATTCTGTACTGATTACTGCCACTGGGAATCTGGGAGAGTAGGGTGGGTGTCTCCCGAACCACCGGGGCACACGTGGGGGTGACTGAGTTGAGTTTGCGATAGTCAATAGTCATCCGGTTTTCTAACAGGCCAAACTGGGGAGCTGGTCATGAACATGCCTTTGCGAACAACACCCTGGATATAGTTGTATAGTTGTCTGGATTGAATTGTTAAAGCCCGATAAAACTTGGGGCACGCCCTTTGTAGGATCGGGGTGGGGATCATGAATGATGGTGGCGGAAGAGCCGGTGTCGACTAACATTAATTGTTGACAGCCTCCAGAATCAACAGTGCGGATTACCGGTCTCCCACCATCGTATCGGAGAGGGGTAGTTACCTCCACCTGAGAGGCCTGTGGGAGTCACGGGAGGGGGAAACTAATCGGTCGACTCGGGCCGCTGATGCGCCGCAGCAACCGGTTGGACTCCCAGTCCGATGGTCAAAGCTACTATGGCTGCCTCTATTCTCTCTCGTCGCTGTTCGACCGGGTTGGGGTCTGCTTGCCTTGGGGGGTTGTTGTTGCATTGACGGGCATAGTGACATAGACGGTGGCAGATATAGCAACGCACCGAGGCACCTTTTCCTGGTGCAGGAGTTTTGAACGACCCTGACTTTGCGTTAGGCAGCAGGCCTTCGACTGCCACTACTGTAGCTTTAGCAGGTGTCCCAGGGATATTGGCACGGGTCTGATCCCAAGCATGTTCTGGCATGGGTTCATACTTGTTCCCACGGGGTGTTTTTGGAGACGTAAATGCCCAGTGCGTTACGGACCAATGGTTGGAGGACGTTCAAAAAAAGGGTTTTGAAGCCCGGGGAGTTAAAGTAAGCCCTCTACCACCCCTGGTGCGGTGGAAAATGTCATGGAGTTTATGCGCTAAGGCATTCGGACTTTCGGTAGGGCCTGTTTGGTGCTAGTTAGGACCTGGTGGAAGTCGATACCCACCTCCCCCAGTGCTTGGCATAGTTCTACCTCAATATCCTCTATCACGCCAAACACTAGAATGTCCTGATCCATTTCTTGTTTTAATTCTGAGGAACACGCAGCCAGGAAGACCTGTTTAAGGTCGTCTCCTTCTAGATCTGGGTGGGTGATTATAAAAATCCTCCACTGCTGCCTGAGGTCGAGGGGGCTAGTGTTCACGTCCCTAGGTCATCCTTTAGTACCCTGACCTCAACAGCGGAAAGGGGCCTTTGTGTGGTGGTGGTGACCGTTTCCCCCCGTCATTAGTGGTTGAGGAGAAGGATTGGACACCTTCCACCTCCTCTTCAGTCTGCTGCTGAGGCTGATGGGCAGCATTGACCACACACACTGGTATTGCCTTGTTTGCTTCGCCATCCTTGTATGGTGGAGGCGGAGGAGAGGGAGTGGGGTCCTCACCTATATTGTCCCAGCAAAGGTCGGGATCTTTCGGTTTGAGTTTGGAGACAGCAGCCACCACTGCCCGTTGTTGGCCGATTTGTGCCTGCAGCTATTGGATTTTTTCTAAGCACGGGCCATGGTCTGATTTGGGGGAGGCAGTGGTTTGGCGCCGGTTTAATTCCCTTAACGCTCCCCTTGCATCCTCTAACTCCTCGCACAATCTGGTGTTTTCTGCCTGCAGTTCAATATTCTGCTCGAGTATTTGATCTAGTTTCTTTTGTGTACACTGCATTTTGTCATGAATCTGGTTGCGGAGGGCAGAAAGGTTCTCTCACCATCCACTTCTTTCTTCCCGCATCTGGCTTACTAAATCTTTTAATTCTTTAGTCTCCCTATTTAACTGGGCAGTGCACAAATGTGCCCCGTAAGCTAACCTGTCTCAACCTCTCTTTATTTTAAGTTTGTTTTTCTGAACATCCTCAGAGTTTATCAAGGATGTAGTCATCGTCCCCGTTGCCGTCTTCTAAGATTTTTAGGAGGTCCGCTACTGCGGACGTGCCGACTTTTTCTGTCACGCTGTCTACTAGCTGTTCTCAATGGTATGCCAATGCCATTGTACCTCTGGTTTTACCTTTACCTCACTCTCTCTCTCTCCCCTCTTTCAGGGAGTCTTCTACTTAGTGTTAAGCGACGATCACGCGCGACTAAGTCCCTCCGGTCCCCACAACCTTACAACTCCCAACTCTGTGATCCCACTTCTGACACCACTGTAAGATTTGGATTACAGGTTACACACAGATTATCCAAAGGGTCTTAGGAGTTGTAAGGCATTTTTATTAAGGAGCGGCAGTTTAAGTTAAGTACAACACGCAATCAAGATAGACATAGTCGACATACGACCGTGACAAGCAGCTGGTATCTGTCCCGATCGGACAGACGGCTGATGTGAGCAAACAGCTCTTCCCTTCCCTTCACCGTCTGTGCTAAAAGCTCTTTAGATATCTCTTTTACTCTCTTTTTAGGGGTGGGCCTAGGGTAGATCATCAAAGATACAGTCAACAACCTTTCTAGCACACAAACAGCAGACAGCTATCTGGAAACAAGGTCACCGCCACGGTGCAGAATGTTATAACATCTGCAGGGAACCGCAAATTCTAAGAGTCTATCCAGTTATTCGAACACCAGTCTGAAGAGACTGTTTTGTCTCAAGTTATTTCTTCCAATTCGCAATTTCTTACACTATGTAAACATAATGGAAACTTTGGCACTGATATTTACGGGGAGCACCATATAACGGGGGGAACCCAGCAAGGCTGGGGAAGTCCTGCCATTAAATTCGGAATTTTTTTCTTCTGTTTCCTGTCCGGCAGCCGACCAAATTGAAAGGCTGGGCAATTGCCGGAGGGGAAAGCCAGCGGTAGGAGGTCGCAGCCAGGGACCCTTTGGGATGGTACCCGGCAATGTTCCCTCTAATTTTTTTTTTGGCTGCGCGGCCCATTCAAAATTCTGCGCAAGCGCGGTTTTTCCGTTTAAAAGCTGGCGAGCCAACTGCGCAGGACCTCCAGTGCAGCCGTGCAGCTTAAAGGGAACATTGGTACCCGGCAATCGCGATCGTGGATCAGATAACAGTTGGGATGGGAGTCGGCGATTGCGGGGCAGGCATCAGTTGGGTTGGGTCGCCGATCCCAAGTCAGACATCAGTTGGCGGGGGATCGGCGAACGCGGGACAGGCATCAGTTGGGAGGATTAGCGTATCACGGGGCAGGCTTCATATCGGGGCTGAAGGATGGGGAAGATTGCAGGTCACAGTAGGGTGAGAGAGAGTCCACAATTGGCAGAAGGGAGGCTGATGTTTTTTTTGAGGGGCCGGGAGGCTCACTCCTGCTCCTCCTGGCCCACAAGGACCTTCTGGAGCCAGCAGCTCTCGCCTCCATTTCGCTGCTGGGTTTCCCGAGCCCTGGGAAACCCGGCCTGCAGCAGTTAAATTTATATCACGCTCCCAATTACACTATGGGAGCCTGATATAAATATGAAAATGAAATGTCCCGCCTCTTGAGGTCTCATTCCCTGCTTTTTAGGGTTTAGTGAGGTCCTGACGACCTCCGCGTTCCCGGCATTTCCGGCTTTCCCCACCCCCCCCAGCAAACACGTACACCCTCTCCCTCCCCGTAAGTATCGAGGCTGATATTTCTGTACAGAACAGTGACTGCTTCAGCTGAAGGCAGACCCTGTAGTCTGAACATGTGCAGTACGCACAGTTTCCCAGGATGGATTAGTAACGTTTATGCTACCCAAATATCAGAATGCTTCCCTCTTGGGGATTGAATTTCCATTGGGGTTCTCCTGATTGTCCGCCACAACTTTGGGAGAAGAAGCACGGAAGCCCCGGAGAAATAGTATAACCGTAATCATTTTGGTAGTTTGTTTTTAACAGTTCTAGGCTTGAGATGAGCAAGTTTCCTCTTGCTAGTCAAAGATCTGTCGCCAGATCTAGCTGGCTGACTAACTGCCCCAGTGTCTCTTTGTCCTTTTCACGCTTTGTTCCCAGCAAGTGGGTGCCCTGCCCCTCTGACTTACTCCCCATTCAGTGATTTGCCAGTAGACCTGTCAATAAAACCTTTTCTGCCCCCTTGGGTTGTGGCAAATTTAAAATGAATAAGGACCATTCCAGCTTAATGGGCCTGGGATGAGACAATTGATCCTCACTGCCTTAGTTTGAAATAAACTGTGGGCCACAACATTCCAGAAACAGGTTCATCTGTGTACCTGACCCATTAACAAATAAACCCTTTGTCTAAGTGGATTTAGCATGTGACTTTTCAAACCTGTGCAAAAGCAATTTAGTCCTGATTTTAACCCAGAGCGGGAATTGGGCGGGTTCGGGCTGAAGCGAACAACAAAACCCCCCTGACCTCGGCAGCGTGATGCCCAGGCAATTTTCACACCCGGGCTTCACCTGCATGGCCCCGGTCAACTGACTGCCCAAAAGGGCGGGAAGCGGCAGCTGGCCAGTGGACAGGATTGGAATTTCGGGAGGCCACCGGCCAGCACTGAAGGCACATTCTCCAGCAACAAGGTAAGTCACGGGGCGGAGGTTTCAGGAGGGTCTCATGTTTGGGATGGTGGGGAGCGTGTGGGGGGGAGGTGCCCAGGGCAGAGGTGAGCTAAACTTTTGTTGGGCCCGGAGGAGTCCTCCTGCTACTTCTGGCCCCATAAGGAATTATTAAAAAGTTAAAAAATGTACTTGTTTGGACCTCTTCTGGCCTGGGATTCTCTTCCTGCTATCTTGATCAGGCAGGAAGAGACACAATGGCTTCCCTACTCAGGCCACTAGTTAAATTGTAGTCGGGGCCCGATGACATCATCGTATCCCAATCTGCATAATTTAAAAAAGGACGCTGCCGGATTCAGGCGGGCATCCTTGCCGCCTCAGAAATGTGAGAAGTCGCACAACACCAGGTTATAGTCCAACAGCTTTATTTGAAGTCACAAGCTTTCAGAGCGCTGCTCCTTCGTCAGGTGAAAATACCGGCATCTCCACATCACACCTTCTCAGAAGAGCAGGTTAAAGTTCTAGGCAGTGGGACGTTGGTGGGTAAGTCACCTGGCTGGTTTTACATGCCCGTTTGCCCAGTTTCTGTTGTGCAGGTAGGGTTGAAATTGCCCCGTTTGTTTTATAACACCATGTTTAAATATAACTTGCTCCCAAATGCTTTCCATGACTTTTTGTTTCCAGCTTAGATTTTGATATCTGGTTGTAATCCTTGGCTGGATTTGAGTCGAGTATTTGAGCTGGAATGACAGGTAGTGGGAGAATCTGGTCAAGGTGCATCAGTAAGGAGGATCTCATTTGATCCATGAACCCATAATGGCTGATTTGAATGCTGCAAACTATAAAATCTCTGGACTGCATATAACAGAAGGAACCAAGTTGTTGGCCTTGGAAATCCTATTGTGCTTACCAACTCCTGCAGTGAGCCTTACTGTCTGAGAAATTTATACTCCATGGCAAAGACCAGGCATAACATTTGAAACTTGCTCTTGCATTAGACCAGAGCCTCTGGCTGAAAGTAACAGGATGCTGATGATGTCTTGAAATTGTTGGCTAGGGTTGTTACTTTTATTGTGCTGAATTTTTGAAATAGATTTATTTTTTATATTGTTGTCAGCTGTTACCCTTGAGAATGGTTAGAACTTTGTTGAGACATCATTGTTGAGATATCATTGAAAGATCTTTTCTCAAGTTTATTGCCGTGTTTGAGTGCTTGTGTAAGGGAGGATACGCTTCTTTTCTTAGTGTAAGCCATTTTGCCTGAAAATTACCTGAACACTTTGACAGATTATAGTTTAATGGGGACACCAGAGATATCCTGTGTTATCAGTCGATATAAAATAAATTCGCTAACTTTTTGTACATGAGCGCAAAACCTATTTTCCCTCTCTTTCTCCTGATACACACCTCACTGGACCAGAACCTCTTGCAGCTAATAGGTTGGATGGCCTCCTTCTAAGCCTCTGACCATGTCACAAGGAGGAATATAATAGCAGTCCAGCAACAACATTCCCCATGATTTGTCTTTTGGTATACTAAGTCAAAAGGTTCACCATTATTAATTTTTTCATCGATAAGAAGCAAGAAATTTTATTTATCCTCAAAAATAGTTGCATTAATAATCATGAAATTTGGTTTAAAATTCATGCATGAATACTTCTTTCACAGGACAAAGAACCCAGGGGAATTATTCCACTTGAAAACCTCAGCATCCGAGAAGTAGAGGACTCGAAAAAGCCAGTGAGTTAATCAGAAATTCTAACATTAGAAATAATGTTTTTTGTTGTCTATATTTTAACTCTTATCAGATTTCTGTGTTAAATTAGTTATTCCTACAAAGTATTCTCTGATGTGTCAGAGATCAACATAAGCAAATCTGTGTAAATTGTTTGGAGGATCTGAGATATAAGCAAAACACAGCCAATACTGTAGGAAAGAAATTGTCTTTCAAAAAAAATCTTTCAGTAGCGGCCCAGAAATTAGGCTCCCTGGCTTCCCGCGTGCACCTACCTACCGCGCCTGCCATTGACCTCTGGGCCCACGGGGACTTCAGCTCCTGGGCCTCCTGCAGCTGCCGGCGCGCAGTGCTTGTGTATCCCAGGGGCGTAGTTAGTGCGATGCGTCCCCTGGGATCACGTGGGCCATGGAGAGCCAATGGCAGCAGACCATCTTTCATTCATAGATTTGACAGGAAGACCCGTCAAATCTATGAATTGAAATCGGCCCCAAAACAACACCTAAACTTCAAATAAATTTTTTTTTAAAATCACATTTTTAAAATAACTATAAGTTAAATAAATTAACTACTTTAAACAAAAATTTTAATTTTTGTAAAAATTAAAATACTTTTTAACAGTGCTAAAAATAAACTTACCTTTCTTTAAAGTATCTAAAAAAGATAAACTTGTTGAAATTTTTTTTAAATTGTAATTAATTAACCACTTACCTTGTTAAAAACGGGTCTTGCGCCTCCTTTTTAAAAGCGCAGCTTCTTCCATACTTACCTGAAAAAAAACCTAAGTTCGCTGCGTGCGTGCAGCCTCTCTCGCGCACGCGGTTCACCTCTCAACCCCTCCCTTCACGAGACCGGAAGTTCCGGTTTCCCACGCATGCGCAGTGCATGCAGGAAACCGGCACTTCAGGAGGCCTTACGGGTGAGTACACAGCGCGTACTCACCTGGCAAGTGCTGAATTTTTGGCCCAGCATATATAGAATGAAATACTGCAGTTTTTTTTTTAAACGTGTCCCCTTTGAAAGGGAGAAGTCACTATTCTTCACAAAGTAGTTTGTCTCCATTGAAACCTCAATCAGTGTTCAGGGTTTAATCCTCTATGATTACTACCACTGGTTACCCGGTTGACTGGCACTTGTAATAAGACAAAACAATCAATATAATCTTTTCTCCCCCTCCCCCCACAAAGTAGATTCATTGTGGACACAAAACAAAAATTACGTCCATGGAACCATGCTGCTGAGAGGTAGAATTATAAACATCTGAGCACATGTATTTGATCATATTAAGTCACTGGAGCTGACTATAATCATGGCATTGAAGAAAACTGCCATTTTCAGCACAGAATTTTAGATGATTAGAACAATGATAGAAAATATTGTTTGCTTGAAGGTAAGGTAGATTTGCAAACTTATCTTTGAAACATAGCATAATTTTCATTTTAAAACTTTAAAAAAAATGTCACTCCAAAAAAAATGATTCAAAAAGTTTTGTTTAACTTGTATATGGAGTGTCCCAAACAGCCCTAAAATCCTGGCCAAGTGTTTGTGTCACTTCCAATTACGGTATGTGAATTTGAATGCCAGGCTATCCTAGAGCGAGGCTGGCTGAAGAAGGTACTGTTGCTGGAACACCAGGCTACTAAGGTAATAACTTAAAGATAGTTAAGTTTTTGGATTTCTATACTGGCCCGATTCCTTGCCTATATTGTTAACACAAATATAAATCAAGTTAACATACTTGTCAACCTAGAAAACTAGCAAATGTTGACATGCAGCTTTAAAAAGGTTGACACAGCCCCAAACAGCTGACACTTCCCCTCTCATCCTACCCCAAGTGCTATACTCATTTGATTGCTCTTTTTCGCCCTTCGCCCGCAAGTGACACTCTCAAGCTCCTACCTGCAACTAGTGAAACTAGAAAAAGATGCGGGTTCAGGGCTTGGGCAGGGGGGAACCTTCGAGGAAATTTGGCCTGGTGGGCTAGGGGAAGGGAGGGAAGCAGCAGAGGCAGCTGAACGGATGGTCTCAATCTTAGTGACAAAGAGATCCATGAGCTCCTCGCACTTGTTGTTGGAGGTGAGGGTGGAAGAGGCAGGGGAGAAGGGTTTAAGAAGATGGTTTGCAGTAGCGAAAAGAAGCCAGGGTTATCTTTGCATTCCAGGATGATCCTGGAATAGTGAGCAGTTTTGGCAGAGGCGAGCAGGAGCTGATAATGCTTTATGTGGTCCAGCCAGATCTGGCACTGAATGGCTAAACCAGTTTTCCGCCATATATGTTCAAATCTGAGTCCTTGGATTTAAGGGAGCGGAGATGGGGGCCGTACCAGGGGGAATGACCAGGGTGAGAGAGAGTAATTGTTTTAATGGAGACTAGGTGGAGGTGAGGGTAGGGGTAGCTGCAGAAATGTCGTGGTGGATGGAGAGCCAAAGGCTAGACAGTTGGGATTTTGAAAGTGCAATTGTAATTGAATTGGGAGAGAGTTTTTTTCAGGGGCAGACACAGAAGGTAGGAGGGGGAAGGGGGATGTGGGAGCAATACAAGGAAATATTCAGAGATGGCCTTATCTCTGATTGACATGATGGGAATAGTGAGGCCACGTGAGATGGGAAGGTCAATAGGGTGGTCGTGAATATGGGTAGGGGAGTTTATATGGAGGGAGGATAGGAGGGCTGTGAATTCAGAGGAGAGAGAGGATGAAAAGTTGCTCGGTGGCGAGGCTGAGGGAAGAAAGCAGTGAAGATATCTCGGTTACAGTTGACATCTGAATTAATTCTGCTCCTATATTGAAAAATGCACAATAAAAGCATAAAACTGTTAACAATTGTAGACTAAAAAGCAAAATCTGAAACAAAACCAGAGAATGGTGGAAACACAAGGCAGGTCAGTCAGCATCAGTGAAGAGAATAGTAAGTTATCTTTTTGGGCATACAACCTTCATCACAATGATTATAGGTTGTTTAAATTATAGTTGATTGTTACAATTCAAAGCATATTTCAATATGATAGAAAAATATAGAGAATCCTTTTTAAATAGTACAAAAATATGATATATTACAAGCAGATTTGTTAGTTTTACAGTTCCTTAGTAATGGTGTATAATCCTTATTTTTTAAATTTCAGAATTGCTTTGAGCTCTACATTCCAGATAACAAAGACCAGTTTATTAAGGCCTGTAAGACTGAGGCTGATGGGCGAGTGGTAGAAGGAAGTCATACAGTTTACAGGATATCTGCACCAACCCCAGAGGAGAAAGATGAATGGATAAAGTGCATCAAGTGAGCAAATAATTATATGTATACTTCAAAATATAGAAACTGACAATGTAGCTTCTCATATTTTTACAAAACATTAGACTTGTGGAAATGGGGGTACAATGTTTGCAGAAACTGCTGATGGACTATTTGACCATTAGCAGCTTGCGGTCTGCACAGAGCGGGATTAAACGGAGTGGACTTGAACAGAGTGCTTTATTTGGGAATTTCGAAAGAGTGGGAATTTGGAGAAGAGGGGGAAGGAGTTGTTGCTTTTTGCCGACACTAATTGTAGTGCTTTGTGTTACAGGTAGATATTTAATGTCAGTACCCTTAACTTAAGCTAGGTCAAGTAAGTAGTCAAAAAATACACTGTAAACTAAGTTACCTCAATACAAATTTAATTAAATAAAACAAGGTCATATAGGGATGGCAGTGCAGGTGGTGTGCCGCAACTGCAGCATGTGGGAGTTTGTGGAGAGCATTGTGATCCCGGACAACCACGTTTGCAGTAAGTGCCTGCATCTTGAGGAACTTCAGCTCAGAGTTTTTGATCTGGAGTCTGAGTTGCAGACATTGCGGGACATCAGAGATGGGGAGAGTTACCTGGACACTTTGATCCAGGAGGCAGTCACACCCCTTAGGTTAGGTAGCGGTACAGGTCTGGTTAGTGGTCAGGGACAGGTGGGTGTGACTGCAACTCAGGCAGGTAAGGGGACCCCAGGTGCAGTCCTGGAGGAGCCTCAGCCTTGCCTTTGTCCAACAGGTATGAGGTTCTTGCTGCCTGTGTGGATGAAGGAAAAGCATGTAGGATGGATGATCAAGCTGACCATGGCACCATGGTGCAGGAGACCATTCAAGTGGGGGGAGTGAAAGGGCATGCAGTTATGGTAGGGGACAGTATAGTCAGGGGGATAGATACTGTTCTCTACAGCCGCGACCGAGAGTTCCGAAGGTTGTGTTGCCTGCCTGGTGCCAGGGTTAAAGACATCTCCTCGCGGCTGGAGAAGAACTTGGAGTAGGAGGGGAAGGATCCAGTTGTCGTGGTCCACGTAGGAACCAACAACATAGGTAGAACTAGAAATGAGGTTCTGCTGAGGGAGTTTGAGGAGCTAGGATCCAAATTAAAAAGCAGAACCTCAAAGATAATCTCTGGATTGTTACCTGAGCCATGCGCAAATTGGCTTAGGGACAAACAGATTAGCAGATTAAATGCGTGGCTCAAAGAGGGGTGTGGGAGGAAGGGGTTTCAGTTCATGGGGCACTGGCACCAGTACTGGGAAAGAGGGAGCTGTTCTGTTGGGACGGGATCCACTTAAACCGGGCTGGGACCAGTGTCCTGGCGAAGTGAATAACCAGGGCAGTAGACAGGGCTTTAAACTAATGAAGGGGCGGGGGGAGGGGGGGGGGGGGAGGATTCAGGAAAGAGTAAATTTAAAAGCAGCGAGAGAAATGTCTAGGCTCTAGAGCAGAGTAGAGTTTTGGGTAAAAATAAGCAGAGTGGGTCAGGAAGGGACAGAGAGAGTAACAAAGGTAATAAGGCATCAGTGACTAAGGTGAAATCAGGGAAAAATAGAAATAAGTCAAAGCTAAAGGCACTATATCTGAATGCGCGAAGCATTCGCAACAAAATAGATGAATTAATAGCGCAGATAGAAATTAATAGGTTTGATCTAATAGCCATAACGGAGATGTGGTTGCAAAGTGGCCAAGGTTGGGAACTAAATATTCCAGGATACATAACTTTTAGAAGAGATGGGCAAAATGGAAAAGGAGGAGGGGTAGCCCTGATAATAAAGGATGGGATCAAGACAGTAGAGAGAAAGGATCTTGGCTCCGAAAATCAAGAAGTAGAATCAGTTTGGGTGGAGCTAAGAAACAGCAAAGGGCAAAAAACATTGGTGGGAGTTGTTTATAGGCCCCCAAACAGTAGTTGTAATGTAGGGCAGAGTATAAATCAGGAAATTAGAGGTGCATGTAACAAGGGTATTGCAGTAATCATGGGGAACGTTAATCTACACATAGACTGGGCAAACCAAATTTGCAGTAATCGTGTGGAGGACAAATTCATGCAATGTATGCAAGATAGTTTTCTAGATCAGTATGTTGATGAACCAACTGGGGAACAGACTATTTTAGATCTAGTATTGTGCAATGAGAAAGGGTTAATTAATAACCTTGTAGTAAAGGGGCCTTTTGGTAAGAGTGACCATAATATGACAGAATTTTATATTGAGTTTGAAAGTGATTTAGATAAATCCGAAACGAGGGTTTTAACTCTAAATGAAGCAAACTACGTAGGTATGAGGGGCAAGTTGGCTACGGTAGATTGGGAAACTATATTAAAAGGTATGACGGTAGATAAGCAATAGCTAGCATTTAAAGAATTAATACATAATTTACAACAAATATACATTCCTTTAAGGCACAAAAACCCCACAGGAAAAGTGGTCCAACCGTGGCTAACAAGAGAAGTTAAAGATAGTATTTGATCAAAGGACGAGGCTTATAATTTTGCCAAAAAGAGTGGAAAGCCTGAGGATTGGGAGGATTTTAGAATTCAGCAAAGGAGGACCAGGAAATTGATAAAGAAAGGGGAAATAAAATATGAGAGTAAACTAGCAAGAGACATAAAAACAGACTGTAAAAGCTTCTATAGGTATGTAAAAAGGAAAAGATTTGCGAACGTAAATGTGGATCCCTTACAGGCTGAGACAGGAGAAGTTATAATGGGGAATAAGGAAATGGCAGAGAAATTAAACAAATACTTCGGATTGGATTTTACCAGCCCTGAGGAGGCGGGTTTGGAGGCGGGACTGCTGGGAAAATCAAAAAGAATGGGAGCGGGTCCCGAACTCGCTCCCAACCCGCCTCCAACCAATCTTCCCAGGAGTCGGGTCCCCGATTTGCTCAGGGACCCGACTCCTAGCGGCGGGAAGAAGATTATAGCCACTTAACTGCCTGTTTCCCACTTTGCGACTTCTGCTGCGGGCTTCCCGACGTCGGGGAACCCCGTCAGGGTAAGTAAGGCGTGCTGTGGGTCTGTTGTAATGTTTGTGTATAGATGACAGCTGCAGAAGTGGTGTGAGGGATCCGATGGGACACTGGTGAGTATCAGATTTAAGGAAATGTTCGGAAAGTAATTTTTAATGTGTTTAGATTTTTCTGTAGGTGACAAGCTTTGAAGTGTTTGTGTGGCCTCACCTCATTGGGAAAAGTGACATTTCGCTTCTGTACCCTCACCTGCAGCTGCCATCTGTTTTATCCTAAGGAGAGCCTGGGTACAAGGGCTCACCTTTGTACAGTGATTGTCAGTGTTTGACAGCACCTCATTGCTGTCAAACACTGTCAAATCATCTGTCAAAAAAAGATGGTTCATGTCCCTTTAAGAAAACCGGCAGATGAAGCGTCATCAACTGACATCATCTGACACCGGCTTTCCCTTAATTGGCCAGCAAACCCGCAGGGCGGACTTAACAAGGCCAATCAGGGGGAAAATAGCGTCTGTGTGTCGGACATCGCTGGGGGCGGGACTAGAACCCGGAATGCAGCAGTCCCGTCCTCAACTCGTCTCGGTAAGTAAAATACAGCCCCATGTGTCTGTCTTCATGGAAGAAGACACAAAAAGCTTCCTGGAAATAGTGGAGAACCAAGGCTCTAGCGAGAATGAGAACTGAAAGAAATTAGTATTAGTAAAAAAATAGTACTGGAGAAATTAATGGGACTGAAAGCCAATAAATCCCCTGGACCTGATGACCTACATCCGAGGGTTTTGAAAGAGGTGGCTATAGAGACAGTGGATGCATTGGTTGTCATTTTCCAAAATTCCATAGATTCTGGAATGGTTCCCGCTGATTGGAAGGTAGCAAATGTAACCCCACTATTTAAGAAAGGAGGGAGAGGGAAAATGGGGAACTACAGACCAGTTAGCCTGACATCAGTAGTTGGGAAAATGCTAAAATCCATTATTAAGGACGTGGCAACAGAACACTTAGAAAATAATAATAGGATTGGGCAGAGTCAACACGGATTTATAAAAGGGAAATTGTGTTTGACGAATCTGTTAGAGAGTTTTGAGGTTGTAACTAGCAGAATAGATAAGGGGGAACCAGTGGATGTGTTGTACTTGGATTTTCAGAAGGCATTCGATAAAGTGCCACACAAGAGGTTATTGAACAAAATTAGGGCTCATGGGATTGGGGTAATATACTAGCATGGATGAGGATTGGTTAACAGACAGAAAACAGAGAGTAGGAATAAACGGGTCATTTTTGGGTTGGCAGGCTGTAACTAGTGGGGTACCGCAAGGATCAGTGCTTGGGCCTCGGCTATTCACAATCTACATCAATGATTTGGATGAGGGGACCAAATGTAATACATCCAAGTTTGCTGATGATACAAAGCTGGGTGGGAATGTAAGTTGTGAGGAGGATGCAAGGAGGCTTCAAGGGGATATAGATAGGCTAAGTGAGTGAGCAAGAACATGGCATACGGAATATAATGTGGAGAAATGTGAAGTTATCCACTTTGGTAGGAAAAATAGAGTATTTTTTAAATGGAGAGAGATTGGGAAATGTTGGTGTTCAGAGGGACCTGGGTGTCCTTGTACACGAATCACTGAAAGTTAACATGCAGGTACAGCAAGCAATTAGGAAAGCAAATGGTATGTTGGCCTTTATTACAAGAGGATTTGAGTATAAGAGTAAAGACATCTTACTGCAATTATATAGGGCCCTGGTGTGACCACACCTGGAGTATTTTGTACAGTTTTGGTCTCCTTACCTAAGGAAGGATATACTTGCCATAGAGGGAGTGCAACGAAGGTTCACCAGACTGGTTCCTGGGATGGGGGGATTGTCCTGTGAGGAGAGATTGAGTAAACTAGGCCTATATTCTCTAAAGTTTAGAAGAATGAGAGGTGATCTCATGAAACGTACAACATTCTTACAGGGCTTGACAGGGTAGATGCAGGGAGGATGTTTCCCTTTGCTGCGGAGTCTATAACCAGGGGGTCACAGTCTCAGAATAAGGGGTTGGCCATTTAGGACTGAGATGAGGAGAAATTTCTTCACTCAGAGGGTGGTGAATTTTTGGAATTCTCTACCCCAGAGGGCTGTGGAGGCTCAGTCGTTGAGTATATTCAAGACAGAGATCGATAGATTTTTGATTAAGGGAATCAAGGGATATGGGGATAGTGCCAGAAAGTGAAGATGAGGTAGAAGATCAGCCATGATCATATTGAATGGCGGAGCAGGCTCGAAGGGCCAAATGGCCTACTCCTGCTCCTATTTCTTAAGTTCTTATGTTCTTAGTGTTCTGAGGATTGCTTTTATTTGAAGATAGATTAAACATTATTTGCCAATTTGTGACAGTTTTGTGCTGTAGGCCCATGCTTGCTTGGAACTTTATTGAGACTGCCCAAACTTATTTCACATCTAGCAGCTAGCAGTCAGAGGAGACTTGCATCCCATCAATCTGGGTTGGATTTGAACCCAGGCCCAAGAGATAAAAGGCCAGTGTCCAATCCACTGCACCACCTAGTTCTTTCAATTAGCAAGCTCACTCAGTAAGGCCACAGGATGGCTGGTGTGGGAAATGGAAAAAAATGTCACATTGGTGCAATAGGGATGCTCTTCTGAGGTTGGGGCTAAGGATATTGTTGGGGCAGAGTAGAGGGAGCTTTGCTTTCCATCTGGCTGTGCAATATCTCACTTGAGAGAGATTGGTGCTGATACTGGATACCTGAAATAGAAAGAGTTCCATTTCTCATTTCTAACGTCCTGCATCTTGATGAACACAAGAACAAAACTTTGGAGAGAAAAAATGTGAAAAATTAAAAAAGCATCTTTTTGCTTCTTACAGATCTGTCTTGTGAAGAATTAGACAGGGGTTGGGGAATATAAATGCAAAGTCAGTCCTAAACTCTATATCATACCTCGCAGCATTCAGCTGAATGAAGGGCAAGATTTTGAAGCATCACCTCAGCACTGACAGAAGTGAAGACTAGTGCAGAGTTATCAACCCCAGAGCATGGGTATGCCAGCCATTGCTGGATATCTCTTACCACGAGGAACATACAGAGCTTAGGAGCATCATGGCTCCTCCTAGCTGAGGGAGCAGGGGAGTAATTAGGATTAGGAAAAATGCACAAACCTTTTGCAGAAGTTCACAACTCACAAGACATTCACAACAGTAAAAAATATTGAACACATGCATGTAAAGATTGAATAAAATTATTTTGGTTTTCATGTATCTTGGTGCTGGGTGACTTGTTCATGCAACTAGTTAGTTGGATGCGATACAGAAGGACTATTACTTGTATCTGTGACTAGCCTTGTATCAGTACCAGGGATCTCCTTTGCTGGAGTCACTGTGGCTCATTGTTTTGGAACATGGTGCTTGCAGCTGCTTGTGCAGGGCTGTGTGATGGCATAGAACTGTTGCTGAGATGAGTTGCAATTGACTGCTTCTGCGCTTCTCTGCACATGCCACTGACCTGTGTATGCACAGAATACTAAGCATCTAGGAGTTCCCCTAATCCTTTCCTCATAATTGTTTGTAACCATTCTCCAAGGGAATTGAAGCCAACGACAAATTTTTCATGAGTTTAATAGCAATGAGAGTAATTATAATAAATGGTCCTACAGCTATATGTTACTGAGGTTGCCACTGTAATTTCCACTGGTGCTGCTTCATGTTCAGTGACAGACTGCACTGCACATAACTATTGTTCAACATAGTCATGCCATTGTCCACTTCCATATACAGGAAACTCTCTTTCAACCGGCACCCAAATAACCGGAAATCTCTCTTAACCGGCAAAATTCTTGAGTAGGTAACCGGGGTTTTCCTTCATCTCTCCTTTAAAAATAACTTAAAAAAAAACCCAGAGGCGTTTGCCTTGTATCGGAGCGTGTAGATTGGGAGGGGAATGTGCAGCCCGGGTAGGCAGCGGACACGACAGATGGTCAGCTGGCGGTCCCCGGGGAGACGGAGCTCCGAATGCAGGCGCATGTCAGTGTGTACGGGGCTCTCGTACGTTGGGAGATATAACTCTCTGTTATCCGGACTTTTTGATTAACTGGCATCACGCCGGTCCCGTCGGTGCCGGTTAATAAAGAGTTTCCTGTATTTGGAGGCAATTGATTGCTCAACACAGACTATAGGGATGAAATTTTCATGAGGGTTCTCCCCTACGTCCACTATAACTTTGTTGGAAAGCCACGTAAACATCTTTTACATCGTTTTTGTGGGCTTTCTGTGGCTCTTCCGCCGAAGTTACGGTAACCGGGCGGAAAAATCCTTGCGTAAATTCAACCCCCATGTGTTCCAACATTTTACTTTTGAATATTGAATGTAAGATCTGCATTCCTAAATAAGTCCATCAGCACAGTCGACCTCTGCCCTGCACCTCGTGGTTCCTCATCTTGCCCCTAGCTCTGCTGTCCCATTATCCTTTTGTGTCCTCATCCAAATTGATTGGAGCATTGACCACAGTGTCTTGTCAGGCAGCACCAATGAAGTGATAACTGTTGACTGTTTAAACCAACGATGGCCATAATTGTTGATGAATGAAGCCAGAGGATTGAATTGTTTAGGTTATAGCTTTAACATTTATATTCAAAGTCTTGAGGTTTCTTGTTTGGATTATCTTTATTTAACTCTTCTGTCTTCCATTTTGTTTTACTTACAGGGCTGCAATCAGCAGAGACCCTTTTTATGAAATGTTGGCAGCAAGAAAGAAGAAAGTTTCCTCAACTAAGAAGCATTAAGATGATGGCATTTCATGCAGCTTGAGTCAAATATCTTTCTAACATTGGCCATATGACCTAAGGAGGTCTGTTTTCAAGTGTCAATAACCACAGTGCATTCTGGGGCTGGCTATGTGCTTGTGCTGGAGAGAAGTGCTGAAAGTTAGAAGGCTCTTATGACCTTCTGTTGCCTGCTCCTCAACTAATGAGGAAATAGTTTTTACTCAGCAATCTCTCAATATTTCCCTCTACACAGCTGGTCTGTTTGTGGAGTCCAGGGCCGCTACTTTACCTCCTCAAAGCTTTATATTTCTTATCAAGACTCTCTTGATTTAACATTTTTTGTTGCAAGGGGCCTATGATTCTATCAGCCATATACAAAGGACTGTCATCACTGAAAATCCATGTCCGCTCTCGTGAAATAAATAGAAAGCCATGGAAAACGGCCATCTCTGAAAGTTGGTGAGGTCAGAGTTTTAATGTTTCAAGTGCCAATGGAAAGCTTGATTGGTGTTGGGTACTGTGACTATGATTTATGATGTGTTGGGAAAATGGGGGTGTCCAATCAGTCCAGTTTGATGGAGAGAGATGATGTGTGGTGACATGGAAATTGGAAAATGAAGACACTCCTGGAAAGAAGCCAGCCACATTATTACTGAGAATATTGTGCAAAAAGAATTGTCTTTCCATCAGATGATACATTTTGACTTAATTTTTTAATTGAAGCTTTTTGTTTATAGATGTTTTACTTTTTCATGTTGTTTCCCATTTTTCAATGCACTGGTAGACAATTGCAGAAAAAAAGAGATGACTAAGCAGTATTAGTCTATTTATCAGAGCTGTATATACTTAATGTATAGATTTCCTTTTGGATTATTTTGTATTTGTTCAGTTGGTTTTAAGTTGTGATGATAAATTGGTGTCAGTAATTTTTCATCCTTTGCCATTCATACTTGTAATCTAGCACTGACAAACCAGGTCAAATAAATCGAATTCTGTGTAACCAACATGGGGATCTACTTAATGTACTTTTAACTGTTACATTGCTTAGAGTCCTGCAGAAAACATCTCGATCCTCATCAACTGAATACCCAATTCCTGAGTCACAGGGTTGACATTTCTGTATTACTGTCAATGTGAAATTGTTTGTTTGGTTCTGTTATATGTAAACATTAAAAAGTTATTATTGTGTTACCAATTCAAACATGATTTGTAAAATGAACCAAATGCTTCCCATAACAAATTGCAGTGTATATTTTTTTAAACCTAAAAATGTGATTTTGTTGAAGCTTATTGCAGATTTTTATTGCTCACATTGAGAATAAAATAATAGACACTGTTACGACCAGTTCAGAAATGGAAAATGTAGAAGTAAGGCATTTAACAGTTCTAAGTGCGATTTTTATTAATTCCATTGGCAGGTCAGCTTTTTAAAAAAAAATGATTTAGAAATAATGAGAAAAACTTGTCAATAAAAGTTAGTTGTGGGGTTTCATTCCTAAGTGGGAAAATAAGTACCACAGACTTGAACTATAATCTGGCTATTTCATGGTTTTAGTTTGTGTTGCCACTTCAGTTTTATACCTGGCTTGACATTTTGCACAGCGTTAGGGCCATTGATTTTTACTATCTTCACAAATGACCTAGATATAAATGTTGTGGCCCACAAGTTCCAAGATGGTACAAAAATATTTGCAAGTATTAGGACTGTGAAGGAGAACAAATTTCTGCAAGCAGATTTAGATGCACTGGGGGAATGGGCCAAATTCTGACAAATGGTAGTTAACTTAGATAGCATTTGGGCAGAACCAGCACCAAGTATACTTACACTTTATGTAGAACGGTTGAGAAAAAAGGGTCTTGGCATGATAGTTCATAATTCTCTAAAGGTTCATGAGAAGCCATAGCCAAGCAAATAGGGTATTAAATTGTATTATAAAGACTATTCAATACAAAATATAGCACACCATTTGTCCTTGTATAAAACCTTAGTTAGACCACATTTAGAATACTATTGCCAGGGCGGGAGAATTTTAGCTATGAGGAAAGATTGGATAGGCTGGGGTTGTTTTCTTTGAAACAGAGGAGGCTGAGGGGAGACTTGATTGAGGTGTATAAAATTATGAGGGGCCTAGATAGAGTGGATAGGATCTATTTCCCCTAGCGGAGAGGTCAATAACCAAGGGGGCATAGATTTAAAGTAATTGGTAGAAGGATTAGAGGGGGGTTGAGGAGAACTTTTTCCACCCAGAGGGTAGTGGGGGTCTGGAACTCACTGCCTGAAAGGGTGGTAGAGGCAGAAACCCTCATGACATTTAAAAAGTACTTGGATATGCACTTGAAGTGCTGTAACCTACAAGGCTACAGACCAAGAGCTGGAAAGTGGGATTAGGCTGGATAGCTCTTTCTCGGCAGGCACAGACACGATTAGTCGAATGGCCTTCTGTGCTGTAAATTTCTATGATTCTATGATCTAGTTTTGATTCCCTCATATGGTGGGTGCTATAAGAGGCTTTGGAAAAGTTTCAGAGGTGAGCTACAAGAATGATTCCAGCTTAAACAATCTTAGTTACTCAGATAGGCTTAAAAAGCTTGGTCTATTCATTTTAGAGATGTGTAGATTTTGGGGTGAATTGATAAAGCTATATAAATTAGTTAAAGGGCTAGATTGTGTTCCGATTGGTAAATATTTTAAATATGATAGATTGGAGCAGACATGGGGTCATGCTGTATAAGTTATGTATGAGTAGGGCTAGGTTAGATGTTCTTCTTTTCCCAGAGGATAGTAGAACTATGGAACAAGTTGCCCGCTTGTAGGACGAGTGCTGACTCTGCATACCTTCAAAAGAGAGCTGGACCAGTTCCTACAAAAGGTAGGTGAAATATCAGGTAATGTAAGCATGGTCAAAGTGGTCTCCTAGACTAGTTTTGATTGCCTAAAGGGGTCGAGAGGAATTTTCCCTTTTTGGCTTTAGTTTTTATGTTATTTTTTGCCTTTCTCAGGAGATTACATGGCTGTTGGTGAGCAGGACTGTCTAAACATAATGATTCAGGCATCATGACTGTGGGGCAGGCTTGATGGACCAGATGGTCTTTTCCTGCCTGTCATTTGTGTATGTTTATATGTTTGTATAATGCCCATTCTAAAAATAAAATTAAACCTGTTGTAGAATGGGGGATGCTGTAAGTTAGCACATTTTTCTTTCACTTCTGAGATGAGTTTGACTCTAGGTTAGACAATGAGATGAAAGCAAAAGACTGCGGATGCTGGAAATCTGAAATAAAAACAGAAATGCTGGAAATACTCAGCAGGTTAGGTAACATCTGTGGAGAGAGAAACAGAGTTAACGTTTCAGTTCGATAAAGTTGAAGAACTGCACTTGGAGGCACAAGATAATTTCAATACTGTAGTTAAGGATTAGAAAGCGAATGAACAAATGAAGAAACTGAATAAGTTGGAGAATCTTGTTGGTCATTCTTGAGGGTGCAGAGTTTCTAAGATGAGAGAATAGCTGCAGCGTCACTGCTGAAAATTTAAAACTTACCTGAAACAATGTTCTCCAGAACTTGCGTGGGTACCCTAAACACTGCAGCTTAAACTCAGGCTTGTGAGAGGCCCAGAGGAATTATCCTGAAAACATGGAGATTTCCAAAGTTAAGCTTCTGAAAAATGTTAGGAAAAATGGGGAATTGTGCTTTGAGCATAACAAGTTAATGGATCTCAGGTGATTTTCATCTCTCTACCACCCCAGTTTTCAGCATGAATGGGGCAGTAGTGAGACGAAAATAGTAAAAATAAACTTACCTCTGATTTTCCGCCCAAGACCCACAAGATTTGATTTTACGAGCATGTCTTGATTTAGGCGGCCAGCGCTCCCGGCAGAAACAGGCAGTAGCCTCATTTATTTTGCAAATTGGGAACCTATGATGTCTTTAGAACCTCAATGCCATTTTCATTGTCACCAGTGAAGCATCCACTCAGTGGTAAACCCCTCCACTATTCATGGGCAGTACAGGCTGGGAAATGGCCAAGCCCAGAGTAAGTTAAAGGGATTACTGGAAGCAGGTCTGGGAATATTAATTAATTTATTTGGCAGTTCTGAGCCTGCAGTATTATTGGAATTGCTTTCCATGCTCCTTCTGCAAAGTCCTCAGCCCCTTCTGCCCTCCATCACCCCCTCGTCAAATTGTCAAGCCATCCCCTTTAAGCATTTGCTCTGCCGGATATTTCACCCTCCCTAAACGGCAAGCTGCCCATGAGCGCTCAAATCACATGGGCAGCTTGCCAATTATAATTAAATGAGGCCTCACCAACAAAATAGTTCCTTTCACAGACATCGGGCAGTTGTTGCCAACTACCCACCGAATGTATGCCAAAACCAAAATCTGGGACCAGAAATTAGTTTGCTTCTGTGAAGGAAATTCTATTCAATAAAGGAATCTGATATGGCATTTTATGCCTGGTGAGGTTTTTGGTGGCTGTGTAGGATGGCTTGATGAAAGAGACAGAAGACTTATCTTTGGAGTTCCTTGCGCTATTCAAAGCTGAACAAAAGGAGGAATTTGAGTTGTATTTACGAGCTTTAATTCTGTGCAGTTATTTTGTAATTTTCCAGTCATTGCTCAATTTATTCCTGCTGATCAATATCTTTATTTGACTTTAGAGGTAAATTTTCAGTGAGCATGGGTCAGGGATAGGGCTACAACATAAGGCTCTGTGTGAGTGTAGCTCGCTGATAGGAGCATGGAATTAGCCCTTTATTAAAAATATTGAGAGCTATCTGTCTTTTTTTCTATAATAAAAATGGAAAATGTTGGAAATACTCAGCAAGTCAGGCAGCATCTGTGGAGAGAGAAACAGAGTTAACGTTTCAGGTCGATGACCTTTCATCAGAACTGGAAAAAGTTAGAGATGTAACAGGTTTTAAGCAAGTGTAGGGGCAGACAAAGGAGGGGGAGGAGAGGAGGAAAAGAACAAAATGGAAGGTCTATGATAGGATGGAAGGCAGGAGTGATTAAATGACAAAAGGGAATGGTAATGAAACAATAAAAGAAACAAAAGATGGGTCCAGAGGAACTGAAAATGACAAAAGCAGAATCATTACCAGCAACTGCTGTCCAACAAAATGGGAGCAGTGGTCATGATCTGAAATTGTTGAACTCAATGTGGAGTCTGGAAGGCTGTAAAGTGTCTAATTGAAAGATGAGGTGCTGTACCTCGAGCTTCTGTTGAGCTTCATTAAAACAGTGCAGGAGGCTGAGTTCAGAGTGGGAGTGGGGCGGAGAATGAAAATGACAAGCGACCCGAAGCTTAGGGTCATGCTTGCAGACTGAAAGGAGATGTTCTGCAAAGCGATCACCCAATCAATCTCCATTTGGTCTCCCCAAAGTAGAGGAGACCGCATCGTGAGCGGTGAATACGGTATACTAAATTGAAAGAAGTATAAGTAAATCGTTGTTTCACCTGGAAGGAGTGTTTGGGGTCCTGGATGGTGGGAAGGGAGGATGTAAAAGGGCAGGTGTTGCATCTCCTGCGCTTGCACAGGAAGGTGCCGTGGGATGGGGATGGGGGTGTTGGGGGCGATTGAAGAGTGGACCAGGGTGTCAGGGAAGGAATGGTCCCTTCAGAATGCTAAAATGGGAGGGGAGGGGAGTGGAAGATGTGTTTGTTGATGGCTTCACACTGGAGGTGGCGGAAATGGCATTGAAGGTGGAGGCTGGTGAGGTGGAGGTGAGGACAAGGGGACCTCTATCATGGTCTGAGAGGGAGGGAGGGGAAGGGATGAGAGCAGGAGTGCGGGAAATGGGATGGACACGATCAAGGGCCCTGTCAACCACGTGGAGGGAAATCCTCGGTTGAAGGAAAAGGAAGACATATTGGAAGCACTGGTATGGAAAGTGGCATCATCAGAACAGATGTGGCGGAGACTGAGAAACTGGGAGAATGGAACAGAGTCCTTACAGGAAGCGGGATGGGAGAGAAAGTGTAATCAAGGTAGCTGTGGGAGTCAGTGGGCTTATAGTAGATATTGATCGACAGCCTATCCCCAGAAATGGAGATAGGGAAGAGTCAGAGGTGGACCATGTGAAGGCGAGGTAGGGATAGAAATTGGAAGCAAAGTTGATTAAATTTTCCAATTCGAGGCGAGAGCAGGAAGCGCCACCGATACAGTCATCAATGTACCAGAAAAAGTGAGGGAGGAGACCGCAGTAGGACTGGAACAAAGACTGTTCCATGTCTCCCACAAAAAGGGAGGCAAAGCTAGGACCCACACGGGTTCCCATAGCAACACCCTTTTATTTGGAGGTAGTGAGTAGTCAAAGGAGTGTAGTCAAAGGCGAAGTTGAGTGCAAATCCCACCATGGCAGCTGGGGAATTTAAATTCAGTGAATTAAATAAATCTGGAATTAAAAAGCTAGTATCAGTAATGATGACCATGAAACTATTGGATTGTCGTAAAAACCCATCTGGTTCACTGATGTCCTTTAGGGAAGGAAATCTGCTGTCCTTACCTGGTCTGGCCTATATGTGACTCCAGACCCACAGCAATGTGGTTGACTCTTAACTGCCCTCTGAAATGGCCTAGCAAGCTACAGTAAACTCTTTCTTATCCGGCACCTATGGGACCAGGATGGTGCCAGTTGATGAAAAATTCTGGATAACAGAGAGGTATACCTACCAAGGCAATTTTTAACACAACAAAAATTAAAAATCAAGAAATGTACTGTATAATTGGGTACACACCTACAGAATGTTCCGTTAAATATGGTAGAATCGGCAAGATTACCAGTTATTGAGGTGTTGTTTTGTATTGAGATATATCTATTTTGCCGGTTATTAAAGTATTCTGGATGATAAAGTGCCGTTTAAACAAGAGTTTACTGTACTTAGTTGTAAAAATCGCTACAAAAAGCAATAAGAATAAAACCGGATGGACCACCCGGCATTGATATCACGGCTATGGACACGACAATGGCATACCTAGCCCAGTCGATCCTGCAAAGTCCTCCTTACCAACATCTGGGGAGCGCTGTCCCACAGACTAGTCAAGCAACAGCCTGACATAGTCATACTCACAAAATCATACCTTTCAGCCAAACTCCTCCATCACCATCCCTGGGTATGTCCAGGGTGGTGGCACAGTAGTATACAGTGAAGGAGTGGCCCTGGGAGTCCTCAACATTTACTCCGGACCCCATGAAGTCTCATGGCTTCAGGTCAAGCATGGGCAAAGAAACCTGCTGATTACCACCTACCGCCCTCCCTCAGCTGATGAATCAGTACTCCTCCATGTTGAACCTCACTGTGCACTGAGAGTAGCAAGGGCCCAGAATGTTCTCTGGGTGGGGGACTTCAATGTCCATCACCAAGAGTGGCTCGGTAGCACCATTACTGAGCAAGCCAGCCGAGTCCTGAAGGATATAGCTGCCAGTCTAGGCCTGCAACAGGTGGTGAGAGAACCAACATGAGGGAAAAACCTATTTGACCTCGTCCTCACCAATCTACCTGTTGCAGATGCATCTGCCCATGACAGCATTGGTAGCAGTGACCACCGCACAGTCATTTTGGAGACGACGTCCCGTCTTCACACTGAGGACACCCTCCATCGTGTTGTGAGGCACTACCACCGTGTTAAATGGGATAGATTCAGAACAGATCTAGCAGCTCAAAACTGGGCATCCATGAGGCGCTGTGGGCCATCTGCAGCAGCAGAATTGTATTCCAGCACAATCTGTACCCTCATAGCCCGGCATATCCCTCACTCTACCATTACCATCAAGCCAGGGGACAAACCCTAGTTCAATAAGGAGTGTAGAAGAGCATGCCACGAGCAGCACCAGGCATACCTAAAAATGCTGTGCCAACCTGGGGAAGCTGCAACACAGGACTACATGCATGCTAAAAAGCAGAAGCAGCATGCTATAGACAGAGCTAAGCGATCCCACAATCAATGGATCAGATCAAATCTTTGCAGTCCTGCCACATCCAGTTGTGAATGGTGGTGGACCATTAAACAACTAATGGGAGGAGGAGAATATCCCCATCCTCAATGATGGTGGAGCCCAGCAAGTGAGTGCAAAAGACAAAGCTGAAGCGTTTGCAACCATCTTCAGCCAGAAGCGCCGTGTGGATAATCCATATCGGCCTCCTCCTGAGGTCCCCACCACCACAGAAGCCAGTCTTCAGCCAATTCGATTCACTCCACGTGATATCAAGAAACAGCTATGCGCACTGGATACATCAAAGGCTGTGGCCCCCGACAACAGCCTGGCTGTCGTGCTGAAGACTTGTGCTCCAGAACTAGCCGTGCCTCTAGCCAAGCTGTTCCAGTACAGCTATTACACTGGCATCTATCCGACAATGTGGAAAACTGCCCGGGTATGTCCTGTCAGCAAAAAGCAGGACAAATCCAATCCGGCCAATTACCGCCCCATCAGTCTACTCTCAATCATCAGCAAAGTGATGGAAGATGTTGTCGACAGTGCTATCAAGCAGCACTTACTCACCAATAACCTGCTCACTGATGATCAGTTTGGGTTCCGTCAGGACCACTCGGCTCTGGACCTCATTACAGCCTTGGTCCAAACATGGACAAAAGAGCTAAATTCCAGAGGTGAGGTGAAAATGACTGCCCCTGACATCAAGGCAGCATTTGACCGAGTGTGGCATCAAGGAGCCCTAGTAAAACTGATGTCAATGGGAATCGGGAGAAAACTCTCCACTGGCTGGAGTCATACCTAGCACAAAGGAAGGTGGTTGTTGGAGGTAAATCATCACAGCCCCAGGACATTGCTGCAGCTTCAGCTGCTTCATCAATGACCTTCCCTCCATCATAAGGTCAGAAGTGAGGATGTTCGCTGATGACTGCACAGTGTTCAGTGCCATTCGCAACTCCTCAGATAATGAAGTAGTCCATGCCCGCATGCAGCAAGATCTGGACGACATTCAGGCTTGGGCTGATAAGTGGCAGGTAACATTCGCGCCACACAAGTGCCAGGTAATGACTATCTCCAACAAGCGAGCATCTAACAAACGCCCCATGACATTCAAAGGCATTGCCATCGCCAAATCCCCCACTATCAATATCTTGGGGGTCACCATTGACCAGAAACTTAACTGGACCAACCACATAAATACTGTGGCAACAAGAGCAGGTCAGAGGCTGGGTATTGGCACCCCATCCACCACCTTAAACATTCACTCCCTCCACCACCGGCGTACCGTGGCTGCAGTGTGTACCATCTACAAGATGCACTGTAGCAACTCGCCAAGGCTTCTTCGGCTAGTAGTCAGCAAAACTAGTAGGGAGCAGAAACAAAGGTCAACAGTAAAGAGGGTCAAAGTGCAGAAAAATATTAAACAGGCAAAGTTGAAGGCACTTTATCTAAATGCACGTAGCATTCGCAACAAGGTGGATGAATTAATGGCACTAATAGAAGTAAATGGGTATGATTACAGAGACATGGTTGCAGGGTAACCAAAGCTGGGAACTGAATGTTCCAGGGTACTCAACATTTAGGAAGGACAGACAAAAAGGAAAAGGAGGTGGCATAATGCTGTTAATAAGGGATGAAATCGGTACGGTAGAGATAAAAGATCTTGGCTCGGCAGATCGTGATGTAGAACTGAAATCAGTTTGGGTGGAGCTAAGAAACAGCAAAGGGTGGAAAACATTGGTGGGAGTTGTGTATTGGCCACCAAACAGTTATGGTAATGTAGGGCACAGTATCAATCAAGAGATTAAAAGTGCATGTAACAAGGGCAATACAGTAATCATGGGGGACTTTAATCTACATATTGACTGGGCAAATCAAATTACCATTAATTCTTGGAATGCATGCGAGATGGTTTCCTGGATCAGTATGTGGGGGAACCAACCAGGGAACAGGCTATTCTGAATCTGGTACTGTGCAATGAGAAAGGGCTAATCAATAATCTTGTGGTAAAGGGGCCTTTAGGGACAAGTGACCATAATATGATTGAATTTTACATTAAGTTTGAGAGTGATGTAATCCAATCTGAAACTAAGGTCTTCAATCTAAACCGAGGAAACTACAAGGTATGAGGGACAAGTTGGCCATGGTAGATTGGGAGACTACACTAAAAGGTATGAAGGTGGACATACAATGGCTAACATTCAAGGAAATAATGCATAATTTGCAACAAACATATATTCCTCTAGGTCATAAAAACCCAAAAGGAAAAGTGATCCAACCATGGCTAACAAAAGAAATTAAAGCTAGTATTAAGTCAAAGGAGGAAGCTTATAAAGTTGCCAGAAAAAACGGTCAGCCTGAGGATTGGGATCTTTTTAGAAATCAGCAAAGGGGGACCAAGAAATTGATAAAGAAAGGGAAAATGGAATATGAGCACAAACTAGCGAAAAATATGAAAAAGTATTGTAAAAGCTTCTATAGGTATGTGAAAAGGAAAAGACTGGCGAAGGTAAATGTAGGTCCTTTACAGTCAGAGACGGGAAAATTTAGAATGGGGAATGAGGAAATGGCAGACAAATTAAATAAATACTTTGTTTCTGTCTTCACGGAGGAAGACACAAAAAACCTCCAAGAAATACGAGAAAACCAAGGGTGTGATGAGAATGAGGAACTTAAAGAAATTATTATTAGTAAAAAACCAGTACTAGAAAATTAATGGGACTAAAAGTCGATAAATCCCAAGGACCGGATGACCTACATCCTAGGGTTTTGAAAGATGTGGCCATTGGAATAGTGGACGCATTGGTTGTCATCTTCCAAAATTCTATAGATTCTGGAATGGTTCCTGCAGATTGGAGGATAGCAAATGTAACCCTGCTATTTAAGAAAGGAAGGAGAGAGAAAACGGGGAACTACAGACCTGTTAGCCTCACATCAGTAGTTGGGAAAATGCTGGAATCTATTATAAAGGATGCAATAACTGGGCACTTAGAAACTAATAGTACGATTGGGCAGAGTCAACATGGATTTATGAAAGGGAAATCCTGTTTGACAAACCTATTGGAGTTCTTTGAGGATGTAACTAGTGGAGTAGACAAAGGGGAACCGGTAGATGTGGTGTATCTGGATTTTCAGAAGGCCTTCGATAAGGTCCCACACAAGAGGTTGGTGAACAAAATTAGGGCACATGGAATTGGGGGTAATATACTAGCATGGATTGAGAATTGGTTAACAGACAGAAAACAAAGAGTAGGGATAAACAGGTCTTTTTCAGGATGGCAGGCTGTGACTAGTGGGGTACCGCAAGGATCGGTGCTTGGGCCCCAGCTATTCACAATCTATATCAATGATTTGGATGAGGGGACTAAATGTAACATTTCCAAATTTGCTGATGATACAAAGCTAGGTGGCAGTGTCAGTTGCAAAGAGGATGTGAAGAGGCTTCAAGGGGATCTCGACAGGCTCAGTGAGTGGGCGAGAACATGGCAGATG
Source organism: Squalus acanthias (assembly GCA_030390025.1). Classification (NCBI taxonomy): domain Eukaryota; kingdom Metazoa; phylum Chordata; class Chondrichthyes; order Squaliformes; family Squalidae; genus Squalus; species Squalus acanthias. Next base: position 9,455,896 of record CM059447.1, on the reverse strand, counting down.
GAATATAATGTGGATAAATGTGAAGTTATCCACTTTGGTAGAAAAAACAGAGAGGCAGAGTATTTCCTAAATGGTGAAAGATTGGGGAATGCAGATGCTCAAAGGGACCTGGGTGTCCTTGTACATGAGTCATTGAAAGTGAATGTGCAGGTGCAGCAAGCCATTAGGAAGGCAAATGGTATGCTGGCCTTCATTACAAGAGGATTTGAGTACAGGAGTAAAGAAGTCTTACTCCAATTATATAGGGCCTTGGTGAGATCACACCTGGAGTACTTTGTACAATTTTGGTCTCCTTACCTAAGGAAGGATATACTTGCCATAGAGGGAGAGCAACGAAGGTTCATGATATTGATTCCTGGGATGGCGGGACTGTCGTATGAGAAGAGATTGAGTAAACTAGGCCTGTATTCGCTTGAATTCAGAAGAATGAGAGGGGATCTCATTGAAGCATACAAAATTATTACAGGGCTTGATAGGATGGATGCTGGGAGAATGTTTCCCTTGGCTGGTGAGTCTAGAACCAGGGACCACAGCCTCAAGATAAAGGGTAGGCCATTCAGGACTGAGATGAGAAGAAATTTCTTCACACAGAGGGTGGTGAATCTTTGGAATTCTCTCCCCCAGAGGGCTGTGGAGGCTCAGTCATTGGGTATATTCAAAGCAGAAGTTGATAGATTTCTGACTAGTAAGGGCATCAAGGGATATGGCGATAGGGCCGGTGAATGGAGTTGAGGCAGAAGATCAGCCATGATCTCATTGAATGGCGGAGCAGGCTCAAAGGGCCGAATGGCCTACTCTTGCTCCTATTTCTTATGTTCTTATGGCAGCATCTCCCAAACCCGCGACCTCTATCACCTAGAAGGATAAAGGCAGCAGGCGCATGGGAACACCACCACCTCCAAGTTACCGTCCAAGTCACACACCATCCTGACTTGGAAGTATATCGCCGTTCCTTCATTGTTGGCTGGGCCAAAATCCTGGAACTCCCTCCCTAACAGCACTGTGGGAGTACCTTCACCACATGGACTGCAGCGGTTCAAGAAGGTGGCTCACCATCACCTTCTCAAGGGCAACTAGGGATGGGCAATGAATGCTGGCCTTGCCAGCGACAGCCACATCTCATGAACGAATAAAAAAAAAAGTTATGCTGTTTACCATACAAAGTGTTCCTTTTCCACCACTGCCTAGCAGATTTTCAATTCGGTAGGCATCATTCCAAAGTGAGAATTCTCACTTTGAGCTAGCACAGAAGGTAAGATTTGTTGGGGCTCTTCTTTTAAAAATTCTGGGGTCTGCCTTTTTCCAATGGATCAGTCCTCGCTGTTCAAGTGATGGTGTCTCCTCTTCAAGAGAGATTCAAGGTAACAGTAGAACAATATCTTTATATTCCCAATCTAATGGCTGCAGCCATCTTTGTTATGCCAAATACACGAGACCCATCTCCTGCTCTTTTGACACTTCCCACCAAACTGCTGATCACCCAACTTCACTTCCTGGCCCCCATGCTAGCTGATATTGTAAACAGTTCCCTCTCCTCAGGTACTGTCTCCCTCCCTTTCAAATTTGCTGTCATTATCCCCCCCTCAAAAAACCCACCCTTGACCCATTTGTAAACTATCGCCCCACCTCAAACCTCCCTTTCTTCTCAAGTCTTTGAACGTGTTGTCACCTCCCAAATCTGTACCCAGCCTGAGTGCTGTATTCTTTTAATTCCTGGATCATTTGGTAGTCTAAAAAACAGTGAAAAAATATTCTCAACATTACTGGAGGCTGAAAGACCAATTCTTTGGGATGCAAAACAGGTATTCCACGGCCAAGAATCTAGTGGAAGAATACACTCTCAGATACCCATAATCCAGAGAGACTGCTGTATAATAATGCAGCAAGACTTCTGTGTTCCGGGTGATCAGGAGACTGAGAAAGAATGCTTAGAGATTGATGGTAGAAAATGAGATGAATTAGTTACACTACATTACTATTGCTGAGAATGTGGATATGGGCCTGAAATTTTCTGCGACCATTCTGCTGATGTCAATTTCCTGAAAATCTCTGATCAGTGTACACCTGAATGTAAAATTATCATAGATCAGCAAAAATGGCCAGCGTGATTTGAACATAATTGGAACATAACCAATGGGGTCACAAGATGTTGGGGTGGAGGATAAAAATAAATTCTTTCAGAGGATGGCTGGGGGGAGGCGGGGGGATGCAAGCTAAGTGGCAGACAGCTCTGCCGTGAAGATTTTTTAATCAATTCATTTAAATTGCTCTGCAGAAAGTCTCCATTGTCTCAAATTGTTCCCTTTTCACAGATGACTTATTCACAGGAAACGGTTGCTAAGAAGATGGCCTTCAACTTCATGGAGGGTAACTGCAGTCTCTCCTGGACAAGATAGAAGGAAGGTGGGATCGGCTGCTCAGTTGCCCCGCATCCCAGCCCTCTCATGCAGTCTGGAGGCGGGCATGGACAGAGCTGGCAGAGGCATTGAGTGCCACATCCATCGTCCCCAGGACAGCAGAGCAGTACTGTTAGAAAACCAATGACACTCTCCCTTTCTTCCTCGCCTACCGAAGGCACCATACCCAAGGCAGAACAAGTTGATCAGTGACCTTACAGTGAAAAGCCCCGGAAAGGTACAGACCAGTAGCACGTTCAATTGTTGCACACATTCAAATGACTGGAAGCCAATTTTTTCTTTTCTTTTCAGGGCAAGATGGCAAACAATGTCCAGGAGAGAGCAAAGAGCATGAGGGTGGTAAACCTTCACAGTCTGATCCTACATAAGAAGGCAGTAGCACTCCTGGGCTACTGCACCACCATGACCACAGTGGAGGCTGGTAGTGAGGGAGGGGGTACAGGGTCCAGCCTTCCTGTACACTTCAGCCCATGGAGCATCTCAACACTGGCAAAGGCAACCATTCCACACCACTTTTTTTCTTCCCACAGGTCATTCAAGGTGCTGGAAGGCAGTCACTGAGGAGGAAGAAAGGAACAAGAAGGAGTTGGCAGAGATGCGAGGGAGGGAAAGCAGCCTTTGGAAGAGCTGGAGAACAAGGACTCTGGCTTTTGCACTAACAAGGCTATGCAGAAATTTATAATATAACTACGCAGCAGGCAATGCAAGTAAAATGACTGAGAAGAAGAAAGCAGCACCCAAGAAGAGCGCCAAGAAAACCACAAATAAAGCGCCAGCAAAGGGCGTCAAGAAGTGGAGAAATTCGAGGAAGGAGAACTGATGTAGCAGGTTCACCCTGAAACCAGTATCCCCTCCAAGGCCATGAGCATCATGAACTCCTTGGCGAACGATATTTTACAAGCTCGTGGCGGGCGAGGCTTTCCGCCTGGCCCCCATTACAGCAAACGCCCACACCAGCAGCTCCTGGATGATCCAGACCACCGTGCGCCTGCTGTTGCTGCCCGGGGGGTGGAAAGCTGGCCAAGCACGCCGTGTCGGATGGAACAAAGGCTGTGTGTGACCAAGTACATCAGCTCCAAGTAAAAATAACACCATATTGTACTGGAGGAAACAAATCCCCGCAAGTCTCAGCCTGGTTGGCATATCCCCGGTGGAGGCCGAGGAATACCATCGACCTGAGAGGCTAACTCTCCTGTTTCTCCACAGAGATTGCCTGACCCGCTGAATGTTTTTGCAGCACTTTCTGCTTTAGATTTCCAACATCCTTTCAGGGTGCTTTTGTTTTTTTGGGGGAAAAAAAAAATTCCAGTACCCGCTGCTCGGGAGGCACTCGACGGTCAAAAAAAAAATCTTGCTGGGCATTATTTTCTTACCCAATTTCCTTCCCCCCGCCCCACAAAAAAACCAATCACGCGACTTAAAATTTTAAAAAAGACAAAAGATGTCATTTTGGGTGTTTAACTTTGTTTTTGAGCTTCTGCTCACAAGCACGCGCTTTCTCGACTTCCTCACGCGGCAAATCGGCATCTTCCACTCACCCGCGGGGCCAGTAAAGGGGGGGGGGGGCGGGGAGAGAAGTTGAAGCAGAATTATTATTATATCAAGACTCTCATCGTGCAGAGTTTACAGAAATGTTTAATTGAATACAATCAAGTGAACATTAGATTGGAGAGCGCTCTCAATTACCGTCACAAACCTCCGAGATGAACGACGATTCTATTCGCACCCCCCTGCCGATGGTCTGCGCCAAAATGACAGTTGGAAGTCGGTTAATTTTGAAAACGTCGGCGAATAAACGTTAAATTGGAGTCAGCAAAAATACGGGGAGGTACGTTTATCTTCCCGGTGTAATCGTATTTATACAATCGTAGAATAGATTTATTTTGTTGGGGGGAGAAAGTTTGAAAGTGGTTTGAAGGTTTGTATTAAAAGCAGTTATGTGAAACTGCGTTGTTTTCTATCCTCAGGGGAATTGTTTGTCTTGTCTCTTCTCTTAGGCAGTCCCTGGGAACCGAGGATGACTTGCTTCCACACTAAAAACGAGTTCTCAGGTGACTGATGAGTCCAATGCGGGACCTACAGTCTCTGCCACAGGTGGGGCAGATGGTGGTTGAAGGGGCGGGTGGGTGGGGTGCTTGGGTTGACGTGCGCTCCTTCCGTTGTATGCGCTTGGCTTCCCGCTGGCTCCCGGCGAAGCGATTGTACCGTGTGAGGGAATCTCATCGGGGGCCACTGAGTTACAGTGACTGAATAAGTCGAAATTAATTTTCACTAAATGGTGGGTTCGGGTCTGAAATCCACAACTCTGCCCAGTATTCTGTGAAGGATTGCTTTTTTCAACACGGAGTGGTTGAAGCGAATAGTATAGATGTGTTTAAGGGGAGGCTGGATAAGCAGAGGAGGGAGAAGGGAACAGAGGGTTATGCTGATGGAGTTGGATGAGGAAAGACGGGAGGAGGTTCGAGTGGAGCTTAAATGGTGGCATTGAGTGGTTGGACCGAATGGCCTGTTTCTGTGCTGTATATCATATGTAATATTTTCTTTTTGGATGCCCCTAGGGACAACGGTGCTGCCAATAGCGTTTCTAACCCTAACACCCGAACCTTAACTCCAACCCTTAAAGCTAAACCATGCGGTGCCAATGGCGCAATGCGGGACCGTCTGCGGTGTCAACAGTAATATCCTTGTTGATTGAGTAGATTGGGCCTATACTGTCTGAAGTTTAGAAGCATGAGATGTGATCTCATTGAAACATATAAGATTCTGAGGGAGCTTGACAGGGTAGATGCTGAGAGGCTGTTTCCCCTGGCTGGAGAGTCTAGAACTAGGGGGCATAGTCTCAGGATAAGGGGTCGGCCATTTAGGACTGAGACGAGGAGGAATTTCTTCACTCAGAGGGATGTGAATCCTTGGAATTCTCTACCCCAAAGGGCTGTGGATGCTGAGTCATTGAGTATATTCAAGGCTGAGTTAGATAGATTTTTGGACTCTAGGGGAATCAAGGGATATGGAGATCGGCCGGGAAAGTGGAGTTTAGGTCGACGAATAGTCATGATCTTACTGAATAGTGGAACAGGCTCGAGGGGCCATATGGCCTCCTCTTGCTCCTAATTCTTATGTTCTTATGATGCAGGTCAGCTTCATTGTCAGTCGTCTCTATTTGTTTTCATGTATCTATGTATTTATTTTTTATCCCTTACCATTTTTAAAGCTATGAATGCACAGCAAGATGGTCTCTGCCATAGGTGCCAATTGAAGATAGACTTTTGGGCCCCTAAATTTCCGGGTCCCCATTGCGTTGGTTGAATCGTGGTTGGCTGGGTTTTCCGCCCAGCAAAATCCAAGGTGTGCTGACCCTGTCAGAAATTATGGGGCCAGCTACTTTACATAAAGGGCAGGAGTCCCATTAGCAGCAGGTCAGATACCCCAGGGAAAGTGCATAAAATTTATAAAATGGACGCAATGTATAATTTAAATAGCTGCACCCAATCTAAGGAGTGGGCACGCTGTTGTATAAGGGAATGCAATAGCTCCCGCAGGAGGAGGAGAAAGAAAAGTTTTCAATTTTTCTGAAGCTGATGTTGAAGTTCTTAGGTCAGAAATCAGAGTTAGAATGGATGCTATTGTTGGAATAGCTGGGAAGAAGTCATCAAAGGCAGTAAGCTAGACCTTTTGAAGGAAGTGGCACCTTCATAACCCCAAAGATCCCCTTCCAGTGTTTGAAGAAGTTAAATGACCCCTCAAGATCAGCAAAGGTAATTGCGTTTTCAGCTGAATAACAGGAAAGTGCATTGAAATGCAGAGATCCCAATAAATATTTCCAGCCCTAATATTCAAGCTGTACTATTTGAGGTGTTACATGGAATCTTGTTCCTTGCCCCAGAGCTCTTGTAATCTGGCATCACTCATAACAGTTGTCTCACACCCTGTAATGCATGCTAGAAAATAAAAATCTCACATAAGAAATAGGAGCAGGAGTAGGCCATTTGGCTCTTCGAGCCGGCTCCGCCATTCACTAAGATCAATTCTAATCTTCTACCTCATCTCCACTTTCCAGCACTATCCCCATATCCTTTGATTCCCTTAATATTCAAAAATCTATCGATCTCTATCTTGAATATACTCAATGACTGAGCCTCCACAGCCCTTTGGGGTAGAGAATTCCAAAGATTCACCACCCTCTGAGTGAAGAAATTTCTCCTCCTCACAGTCTTAAATGGCCGATCCCTTATTCTGAGACTGACCCCTGGTTCTAGACTCCCCAGCCAGGGGAAACATCCTCCCTGCATCTACCCTGTCAAGCCCTGTAAGAATTTTGTATGTTTCAATGAGATCACCTCTCATTCTTCTAAACTCGAGAGAATATAGGCCTAGTCTACTCCATCTCTCCACATAGGACAATCCCCCCAACCCAGGAACCAGTCTGGTGAACCTTCGTTGCACTCCCTCTATGGCAAGTATATCCTTCCTTAGGTAAGGAGACCAAAACTGTACACAATACACCAGGTGTGGTCTTACCAGGGCCCTATATAATTGCAGTAAGACATCTTTACTCTTATACTCAAATCCTCTTGTAATAAAGGCCAACATACCATTTGCTTTCCTAGTTGCTGGCTGTACCTGCATGTTAACTTTCAGTGATTTGTGTACAAAGACACCCAGGTGCCTCTGAACACCAACATTTCCCAATCTCTCACCATTTAAAAAATACTCTCCTTTTCTATTTTTCCTACCAAAGTGGATAACTTCACATTTCTCCACATTATATTCCATATGCCATGTTCTTGCCCACTCACTTAACCTGTCTATATCCGCTTGAAGCCTCCTTGCACCCTCCTCGCAACTTACATTCTCACCCAGCTTTGTATCATCAGCAAACTTGGATATATTACATTTGGTCCCCTCATCTAAATCATTGATGTAGATTGTGAATAGCTGAGGCCCAAGCACTCATTCCTTGTGGTACCCCACTAGTTACAGCCTGCCAACCTGAAAATGACCCGTTTATTCCTGCTCTGATTTCTGTTCTCAATCCATGCTGGTATATTACCCCCAATCCCATGAGCCCTAATTTTGTTTAATAACCTCTTGTGTGGCACCTTATCGAATGCCTTCTGAAAATCCGAATACACCACATGCACTGGTTCCCCCTTATCTATTCTGTGAGTTACAACCTCAAAAAACTCTAATAGATTTGTCAAACAAGATTTCCCTTTCATAAATCCATGTTGACTCCGCCTAATCCTATTATTATTTTCTAAGTGCCCTGTAACCACGTCCTTAATAATAGATTCCAGCATTTTCCCTAATACTGATGTCAGGCTAACTGGTTTATAGTTCCCCGTTTTCTCTCTCCCTCCTTTCTTAAATAGTGGGGTTACATTTGCTACCTTCCAATCCGCGGGAACCGTTCTAGAAACTATGGAATTTTGGAAAATGACAACCAATGCATCCACTATCTCTATAGCCAACTCTTTCAAAACCCTAGGATGTAGGCCATCAGGTCCAGGGGATTTATCGGCTTTCAGTCCCATTAATTTCTCCAGTACTACTTTTTTACTAATACTGATTTCGTTCAGTTCCTCATTCTTGCTAGACCCTTGGTTCTCCACTATTTCCGGGAAGTTTTTAGCATCTTTACTAATGGAGGCAGGTTGAGGGCGGGCTTCCTGGTGGGCGGGTTTCGGACCCGCTGCCGGTTTCAGCCGCTCCCGGTGTCCCATTTTGCCTTAATTGTTTCAATTAGTCCCATTGTGCGCGCTGCCTGCTGCATTGCCTGGGAGCGGCTCTGTTGGTCTGCACTGATGAGGTCATTACTGCACTTGTTTTTAAGGGCTCCATGTAGCCTCAGCCTTTCATTTCTCGTTACTGCTGCATTTTGAATGGGCCAAGGTAACCATGAGTGCTGCGAAAGCCAAGGCTGCTCCCCGATTCACTGATGAGTGCCTGCAAACTCTTGTAGAGGGAGTAAGAGGACGTAGGTAGACTCTGTTCCCTCCCGATGGCCGGAGGAAGCCTCCTCAGCAGACAAAGACAGCCTGGCTGCAGATTGCTGAGGAGCTAAGCGCAAGGTCCCTATATACACGCACCTGGGTCCAGTGCCAAAAACGCTTCAATGATCTTGTGCGAACATCAAAAGTGAGTATCACATCAAACTTACCTTCAAACTGCTTCCCTTCTCTTCTCATCACCAGCACTCTGCATTGTCAGCCTGCTCCTCCACATCCCACCTTACACTTACTTCCCTTGCACCCTTACCTCTCTATCTCTCTCTCTGTACTGAATCACTTCACTATTCTACTATGCAGCCCTCACACTTGCTCTCACTGTTATGCAATGACAACAACTAACAACTCACAGGGAGGCAGCTTCCTCTTGCCACCTCACTCCATCTTGGTCTCCCTCTAAGCTTCTAGGTTTTGGATTCTTCACACTCACTCCATCACTCGCTGAAACTCCACTTGTGTCCCTCCTTACAGGAAAAGCTAGCTCACAATAAGAGGGAGAGAACAAAGACAGGAGGAGGCACACCATCCCTGGCCACATTAACCAATGCCGAGGAGGCTGCTCACGACATCGTGGGAGGTGGCGAGGAGCTGGAAGTGGGGGAAGGAGAGACGGGCGCATTTGAGGATGCCGGTGACAGAATGCATTTTCATCCCTCGCACTTACAATTCATGATTGACTGCAATGGCATATGATGCTCATAGAGATTGACTTCTGATCATCTGCACAAAAGGATTTGTCTGCTACCTGAAAATCTGATGTCTAACTCATGCCTTTACTCTCTCACAGGACCATTGAGAGACCCCCTCCCCACTGTCCAGGAGGTAGAGTCAGACGACTCCTCAGAGGAACCTGGAGCCTCTGAGGGAGCAGTGTCACCAGGACTCAGCGCACCCAGCACCAGCGCAGCAACGCACACCTCGGTGGGGCCTTCGCGACATAGAGTAGTGTTGTCACCTGGTATATCACAGCTCACAAGTGAGCATCAGCAGATGGTGGAGACAGTGACAGCAGTGGAGAGTCCTCGTCAGAGGTCGCAGGACTCTCCTAGCTCTGCTCAGCTGCATGTAGACGCTGTGCCTCTGGGGCCATCCAGAAAGAGAGCGGTGTTGGAACTCCAGGAACAAGTGCAGGAGTCTCTGACAGGGTTTGCATCCAGGGCAACTGCGAGTGTGCAGAGAATGGAGGAGTCCATCTCTAACATGAGCACTTCCTTTGTGGAGGCAATGGCACATGACCGTTTCGCCATGGAGAGGTTGGCATCTGCCATGGAGGACATAAATCGGCAGACGAACGAAAACATGGTGACTCTTCAAAATAGATTGTCTGCAATGGTGGAGAGATGGGCATCTATTGAGGAGAGACACCAGAGCTTCATGGACGTCCTTGCCAGTACAAAGACGGGTCCTCATGATCCTCCTGATGTGCAGCAAGGTGCTCTCCAGCCACTTGCTAGCTCTGAAGTGCGGCTGACCCATGAGAGGGATGTTGGTGGCAGGCAACAAGGAAGTGTGGGCTCCTCTCCAAGCGCTCACACGACCATGCCACTGCGGAGCCCTCGGTCAGAGCCCCAGATTCCACACCAAACTGAGATGGCCGTCTCAGCCCCTGCACAGCCGCAGGAAGAGCAGACTGGAGGAGCCCTCCCAGGCTCCCAAACCCAGTGGACGCCTGCCAAAGGCGTCTAGGCAGGTGCAGCATCAAAGTGAGCAAGGTGCCTCAACATCTGCTGAAGCCACAGGGGAAGAAACACATAGAAGCACGCGTAAGAGGAAGTTAACACACAAATAGTCACAAGGGTAGTCACTTGGGTGTTTTATTGTGCTGTTAATTATCGAGTGTCCTCCTTTTGTGATGTCATTAAACAAAAGTGATGGCAAGCAGTTGAGGTTCTGGTCTATGTGTTCTGGGAAATGGAAGTTGCACAGTGAGGGCTCAGGGCTAATTCCATTTATAATGATGGTGGTGACAGTGATCAGAAAGCACCGTTTATTGGACAGATGATGTATGGTGTGTTAAGAATCTTGACCTTATCTTCATCTCCATCTGCCAGCCACCTGTGTTTGAAGTGTAAGCTCATGTGAATCTGGCATGGATGAGTGCATCCCTTGCCTGACGGCCATCAATGTGGTCACCTCCTGCTGGATTGGCCACATCCAGCCCCGCAAGGCATCACTTCCCGTCCTCCTACTCATCCTCCTCCTCGTCCTCTTCATTTTCCTCCAAGGAGGCTGTGTGCTGAGCCACTTGTTCATCTGGCAGCACTAAGCCGCACTGCTCTTCCTCTGAATCTGATGACCTTGTTGAGAGGATGTAAATGGCTCCCATCCCATTGTTATAGATTTCAGTTGAGGCAAGAAGCTTGCCAGCACACACACAAAGTGGCCTGAAATTAGTCCCAATCAGTTCAAACAGCAGATGTGTGCCAGCTTGACCAGTCACAAGGTCAGTAGATTGCAAAATCTTATCCCAAACCTCCAACAACAAAGTTGTTGCATTTGAATGACAGCCATGTTACAGGAGCGCTTTAAAAGTTCTGCACCAATAATGACTACAGGTTAAGTCCTCCACCAACTCGTCTCCTTGCAGCAGGACTGTTTCTGACACGACGGGAAACAGGAGCCAGAGGCACGAAAATGGGAAACCTCTATAAAAATAGGATTATCAAGGCAGTTAACAGGCTCTTAACTGCCTTAACTACCTGTCCCACCGGTTGGAGTTGGGTCAGTTTGGGAGCAGCTGAACAGACACTCACGAAAATCGCACGGAGGCGGGTTGGGTGTCTGAAGCCATTTTTTCCAGATTTTAGCACCTGACACGCCTCCAAATCCGCCTCCTCAGGGCTGTTAAAATCGAGCCCATCGTATTTGTTTAATTTCTCTGCCATTTCCTTATCCCCATTATAATTTCTCCTGTCTCAGCCTGTAAGGGACCCACATTTAATTTCGCTAATCTTTTCCTTTTTACATACCTATAGAAGCTTTTACAGTCTGTTTTTATGTCTCTCGCTAGTTGACTCTCATTCTATTTTCCCTTTCTTTATCAATTTCCTGGTCCTCCTTTGCTGAATTCTAAAATCCTCCCAATCCTCAGGCTTACTACTCTTTTTGACAGCATTATAAGCCTCTTCCTTTGATCTAATACTATCTTTAACTTCTCTTGTTAGCCACGGTTGGACCACTTTTCCTGTGGGGTTTTTGTGCCTTAAATGAATGTATATTTGTTGTAAATTATGTATTAATTCTTTAAATGCTAGCCATTGCTCGTCCACTGTCATACCTTTTAATGTAGTTTCCCAATCTACCTTAGCCAACCCGCCCCTCATACCTACGTAGTTTGCTTTGTTTAGATTTAAGACCCTAGTTTCGGATTTAACGAAGTCACTTTCAAACTCAACATAAAATTTTATCATATTATGGTCACTCTTCCTTAAAGGCCACTTTACTACAAGGTTATTAATTAATCCTTTCTCGTTGCACAATACTAGATCTAAAACAGCCTGTGTTGGTTCATCAACATACTGATCGAGCAAACTATCTTGCATACATTCCATAAATTCGTCCTCCACACTATTACTGCAAATTTGGTTTGCCGAGTTTATATGTAGATTAAAGTCCCCCATAATAACTGTGTTACCCTTGTTACATGCGCCTCTAATTTCCTGATTTATACTCTGCCCTACGTTACAATTACTGTTTGGTGGCCTATAAACTCCCACCAATGTTTTCTGCCCCTTGCTGTTTCTTAGCTCCACCCAAACTGATTCTACTTCTTGATTTTCGGAGCTAAGATCCTTTGTCTCTACTGTCTTTATCCCATCCTTTATTATCAGGGCTACCCTTATCCATTTTGCCTAGCTCTTCTAAAAGTTAGGTATCCTGGAATATTTAGTTCCCAACCTTGGCCACTTTGCAACCACGTCTCCGTTATGGCTATTCGATCAAGCCTGTTAATTTCTATCTGCGCTATTAATTCATCTATTTTGTTGCGAATGCTTCACGCATTCAGATATAGTACCTTTAGCTTTGACTTATTTCTCTTTTTCCCTGATGTCACCATAGTCACTGATTACCTTTGTTACTTTCTCTGACCCTTCCTGACCCACTCTGCTTATTTTTACCCAAAACTCTACTCTGCTCTAGAGCCTAGACATTTCTCTCGCTGCTTTTAAATTTACTCTTTCCTGAATTCTCCCGCCCCCGCCCCCCCTTCATTAGTTTAAAGCCCTGTCTACTGCCCTAGTTATTCGGTTCGCCAGGACACTCGTCCTAGCCAGTGGAGCCCGTCCCAACGGAACAGCTCCCTCTTTCCCAGTACTGGTGCCAGTGCCCCATGCACCGAAACCCCTTCCTCCCACACCACTCTTTGAGCCACGCATTTAAACCTCTAATCTGTTTGTCCCTATGCCAATTTGCGTGTGGCTCAGGTAACAATCCAGAGATTATTACCTTTGAGGTTCTGCTTTTTAATTTGGATCCTAGCTCCTCAAACTTCCTCAGCAGAACCTCATTCCTAGTTCTACCTATGTCGTTGGTTCCTACATGGACCACGGCAACTGGATCCTCCTCCTCCCACTCCAAGTTCTTCTCCAGCCGCGAGGAGATATCTTTAACCCTGGCACTGGGCAGGCAACACAACCTTCAGAACTCTCGGTCGTGGCTGCAGAGAACAGTATCTATCCCCCTGACTATACTGTCCCCTACCACAACTACATTCTCTTTCACTCCCCTCTTGGGTCACTTTAACATCTTGGGTCCTTGTTCCCTTCCACCTACTATTACTATTATCCATTCCATGAATCTTCGCAGTTTTGATTGCAGATCTGAAGACTGCTTCAGTCACTAAGCACAATGCATTCCTCCTACAGGAGACAACAGAATATAAAGTCAGGAAAGGCCAGACCACTGGAAGAGGAATTGCTGTCATCTGAACATTGGGGGATTTTTAACCCCAAAAAACAGGTGGGTTGGGGTCGGGTGGAAGGTTAGATTGTTAAAAAACTGAATCCCAATTCCAACCTGCCCACTTCTGGTTTTAATGGGGTGGGGGGCGGTGGTGCGGGTGCACGGACAGCCAACCCGCTTCCAGGAGGTGGGACAACTATTTAAATATCATAACGAGGCTGGCATGCCTCAGATTTAACCACCATTATAAATTTAACTGGCTGGTCGGGATTCTCAGGCCTTGGGGAACCTGCCAGCTAAAATAAGGTGAGGAGTGCTGGATCCAGGAAGTAAGAGCCTTTATATTTACCTCCTGAATCCAGCGTCACTGCCTCACCCACCCCCCGCGATCGGAAACCTCTCCGAGGTCTCCGATCTCCCCCCATGAAGCCTCTGATCCCTCCCTTGAGGCCTCTGATCACCTTTCCAGACTCCCGCCTCCAGCCTCGATCCTTCCTCGCCCCCCCCCCTGGATGCTGCTCCGGCCGGCCCCGATGCTTCCCCCGCCCACCAATGCTCCTCTGGCACTGATTCTGCAGCCCCAATCCTCCGGCCCCCGACCACCCCGCACCCGATCCCTCCTCTCTGCGGCACAGTGCCGCAGGGCTACCTGTCCGCAGCCAGCTAGCCTCTTAATCTGGCTGGCTGCAGGTGGGAAACATCTTTGAAATGTTAATCAGGCCCTGCTATTAAATTCAGTAGGGCCTGTGGGAATCCTGTTCCCCGGGTTTCCCAAAGGCTTTATAGCCTCACCACTCCCAACCCACCTCCAGATTAATATTCCGGCCATTTAGTCAGCACAAAAAGGAAGTACTGACAATCATTGGAACTAACTCTGGCCTAGTATTTGGGGATGGATATGTGGGTTCATGAGCAGGAACACCTTTACATGGCAGATGAAATTCAACACAGAGAAGTGTGAAGTGATTCATTTTGATAGGAAGATGATGAGAGGCGATATGAACTAAATGGTACAATTTTAAAGTGGGTGCAGGAACAGAGACCTGGGGTGTACATACACAAGTCTTTGAAGATGGCAGGACAAGTTGAGCAGGCTGTTAAAAATGCAAACAGAATCCTTGGCTTTACTAATACAGGCATAGAGTACAAAAGCAAGGAAGTTATGCTAAACCTTTATAAAACACTGGTTAGGCCCCAGCTGGAGTATTGTGGCCAATTCTGGGCACCACACTTTAGGAATTATGACATGGCCTTAGAGAGGGTGCAGAGGAGATTTACTATAAAGATGAAAGACTTCAGTTACGTGGAGAGCCTAGAAAAAATGGGGTTGTTCTTAGCTGAGAAGGTTGAGTCATAGGGGGAGAAATTCAGTATCGCCCCATTTGGGGCGCAATTATCGGCCGGGCGCAAAGATAAGCGCCTGGCGCTAATTATCGCCACCGACTGCAAACTTGACTTTTATCGCCCCTGGAGGTGATTGGAGCACTAAATCAGGCGCTTCACACCTGTCTTAAGGCGCAAAGGCCGAGGAGCGAGGCGCTACCTCAGAGCGCTGGCGAAGCTCATGTGATGTCAGTCAGCAATGGAACACACACACAATGGCGCGGGCCAGTTCTTAAAGGGGAGGGTTGATCTTGCTTTCCATCCACATCCTGCTCATTGCAGCCTTGAATCTCGGCCTGGAGAGACCTGCACATCAAATGTGCTGGAAAGAACAATGGAGAGTACCAGGGAAAGAGCTCAGAGTGCAGGAACCACAGTCTCTTCTAAATCGATACAAGGAAGGGCAAATCAAAATGAAACTGCAAAGTGCTGCTCAGTACCCAAAACTCCTTCACACAGCGTTGAATCTCTCCAGAAGTGTCTCTCTCTCTCTCTCAGAATGCGTGGTTCAAAAGTGTCACCAACAATAAAAGGCAGGAAGCGGTCGCCTTTAAATAGCGCTCCCCCAGTCCCTTCCTGACTGCAAAACGCTCCCCTCAACCTGTCGTTGCTAGCGGCAGGCGGTAAGGCAGGGGGCGCCACTCAATATCCGCTCCGCGGTGATACCGGGGCGTTGCGCACTCGACTGACGTCACGATCTGCCGGCGCAGGAGATCGTGGCGGTAGTGTTTAGCGCCGCCGCAAAATGTCTAGTTAATTTCGCGAGCGGCGCAAACATCGCCGCGCCTGGGCGCTAGATGCTTTGCGCCCCATTAGCGCCCTCTTAAGGCGCTAATGGGAGGCGCAACCAACTGAATTTTCCCCCCATAGAGTCATAACGGCACAGAAGGAGGCCATTCCGCCCATCGAGTCCGTGCCGGCTCTCTGTGGAGCGATCCAGTCAGTCCCATTCCCCCGCTCTGTCCCTGTAGCCCTGCAAGTTTATTTCCCTCAAGTGCCTATCCAGTCTCGCCTTGAAAACATTGAGTGTCTCCGGTTCCACCACTTCCGTCGGCAGCGAGTTCCAGGTCCTCACCACTCGCTGCGTATAAAAGTTTTTCCTCACATGCCCCCTGTATCTCTTGCCCAAAACCTTAAATCTGTGTCCCCTAGTCCTTGTACCATCAACTAGTGGGAACAGCCTTTCCCCGTCTAGACTATCCAAACCCGTCATAATCTTGTACACCTCTATCAAATCACCCCTCAACCTCCTTTGCTCTAATGAAAACAAATCCAGTTTCTCCAACCTGTCCTTGTAGCTAAGATCCCCCATCCCCGGAACCATTCTGGTAAATCTGCTCTGCACCCGCTCAAGGGCCTTCACATTCTTTCTAAAGTGTGGTGACCAGAACTGGACGCAATACTCCAGCTTTATAAAGGTTCAGCATAACTTCTCTACTTTTGTACTCAATACCTCTATTTATGAAGCCCAAGATCCCATATGCTTTGCTAATCACTCTCACAATATGTCCTGCCACCTTCAGGGACCTATGCACATTAACTCCCAGGTCCCTCTGTCCCTGCACACTCTTTAAAACTGTGCCATTAAGTATATATTGCCTCTCCCTGTTCCTTCTGCCAAAATGCATCACCTCACACTTCTTTGTATAAAATTCCATCTGCCACTTGTCTGCCCATTCTGCTAGCCTTTCTATGTCCTGCTGCAGTCGATTGGTATCATCCTCACTGTTTGCCACCCCCCCAAGTTTGGTGTCATCAGCAAATTTAGAAATTCTACTTTGTATTCCAATATCCAGGTCATTTATATATATCAAAAAAAGCAGTGGCCCCAGCACTGACCCTTGGGGAACACCACTGTCTACCATCCTCCAGTCTGAAAAACAGCCATTTACAACTCGCTGTTTTCTATCCTTAAGCCAATTCCTTATCCAAGCTGCCACTGACCCACCTATTCCATGAGCCTCAATTTTGTTAACCAGCCTTCTATGTGGTACTTTGTCAAACGCCTTCGTAAAATCCATGTAGACAACATCCATTGCATTGCCTTCATCAATCCCCCCTGTTACTTCATCAAAAAATTCAATTAGATTAGTCAAACATGATCTGCCTTTTACAAATCCATGTTGGCTCTCCTTAATTAACTTAGACCTCTCCAAGTGCCTGTTAATTTTTTCCTTAATTATTGTTTCTAAAACTTTACCCACCACTGATGTTAAACTGTAGTTACTAGGATTGTCCTTATACCCTTTCTTGAACAATGGTGTCACATTTGCCACTTCCCAATCCTCATCTAGGGAAGATTGGAAAATTATGGCAAGCGCTTCTGCTGTCTCCTCCCCCAATTCCCTTAGCAACCTGGGATGCAAGCCATCTGGACCAGACAACTTATCCACTCTAAGCATACCCAGCCTTTCTAGTACATCCTGTCAATTTTCGCCACTTCCATTGCTTCTGCCTTTTCCACTTTTACTGATATTTTGTCAGCATCCACCTCCTTAGTAAACACCGATACAAAGTACTCATTGAGTATTCTAGCCTTGCCCTGCGCCTCTAAGCATATATCACCATCTTTGTCCCTAATAGGCCCCACCCCGCCTCTTACTATTCGCTTACTGTTTACATGCCGGTAGAAGATTTTTGGGTTCCCTTTTATGTTAACCGCCATTCTACTTTCATATTCTCTCTTTGCCAATCTTATTTTCATCTTCACTTCCCCTCTCAACTTATTGTATTTGGTCTGGTTCTCCCTTGAAGAATTCACCTGACATGCATCATGCACCCTCTTTTTTTGTTTCATCATCTTCTCTATCTCGCTCGTCATCCAAGGAGCCCTTGCTTTGGTTCCCTTACCCTTCCCTCTTGTTGGAATGTACCTAGCCTGTACTTGGAACATCTCCTCCTTAAAGATCACCCATTGTTCCATTACAGTTTTTCCTGTCAGTCTTTGGTTCCATTTTATTCTGGCTAGATCCTTTTGCATCCCATTGAAGTTAGCCCTATTCCAGTTTAGAAGTTCCACTCTAAATTGTTCCTTGCTCCTCTCCATTGCTAATCTAAATCTTATGATATGATGATCACTAGTACCCAAGTGTTCTCCCACAGACACTTGGCCGACCTGGCCCACCTCATTCCCCAGCACCAGATCCAGCAATGCCTCCTTCCTAGTTGGACCAAGAACATACTGGTCAAGGAAATTTTCCTGAACACATTTCAGAAATTCCTCCCGCTCCTTTCCCTTTACCCTAGCATTATCCCAATCGATATTTGGGTAATTAGAGTCCCCCAATATCACCATTCTATAGCTCTTGCATATCTCTGCGATTTCCCTGCAGATTTGCTCCTCTACCTCCCTCTCACTATTTGGAGGCCTATAGAATACCCCCAATAGTGTGATCATACCCTTTTTGCTCCTCAACTCTAACCAAATGGATTCTGTCCTTGTCCCCTCAAGAACATCCTCCCTTTCCAACACTACAATGTCTTCCTTAATCAGCACTGCCACTCCACCTCCCTTTTTTTCTTCCCTATCTTTTCTGAACACCATGTACCCTTGAATATTAAGTGCCCAGTCCTCACTGTTTTTAAGCCACGTTTCCGTTATTGCCTTCTTGACCACAGTAGTCCTTGTGGTGAAGGTACTCCCTTAGTGCTTTTAGGGAGGGAGTACCAGGATTTTGACCCAGCGATGATGAAGGAACGGCAATATATTTCCAAGTTAGAATGGTGAGTGAATTGGAGCGGAACTTGGAGGTGATGGTGTTCCCAAGCGCCTGCTGCCCTTGACCTTCTAGGTGATAGAGGTCATGGGTTTGGGAGGTGCTGTCGAAGAAGCCTTGGCAAGTGGCTGCAGTGCATCTTGTAGATGGTACACACTGCAGCCACAGTACGCCGGTGGTGGAGGAAGGGAATGTGTAAGGTGGTTGATGGGGTGCCAATCAAGCGCGTTGCTTTGTCCTGGATGGTGTCGAGCTTCTTGACTGTTGTTGGAGCTGCACTCATCCAGGCAAGTGGAGAGTATTCCATCACATTCCTGCCTTGTGGGTGGTGGAAAGGCTTTGGGGAGTCAGGAGGTGAGACACCCGCTGCAGAATACCCAGCCTCTGACCTGCTTTTGTTGCCACATTATTTATATGGCTGGTCCAGTTAAGTTTCTGGTCAATGGTGACCCCCAGGATGCTGATGTTGTGGGATTCGGTGATAGTAATGCCGTTGAATGTCATGGGGCGGTGGTTAGACTCTCGCTTGTTGGAGATAGCATTTTGGGAGGACTAACAAGGCAAGGGAATACACAATAAATGGTAGGATCCTAGGACGGACAGAGTATCAGAGGGACCTTGGTGTGCATGTACATAGATCCCTGAAGGCAGAAGGACACGTAGATAAGGTGGTTAAAAAGGCATATGGGATACTTGCCTTCATTAGCCGAGGCATAGAATATAAGAGCAGGGAGGTTATGATGGAGCTGTACAAAACGCTAGTTAGGCCACAGCTGGAATACTGTGTGCAGTTCTGGTCGCCACACAATAGGAAGGATGTGATTGCATTGGAGAGGGTGCAGAGGAGATTCACCAGGATGTTACCTGGGCTGGAGCGCTTCAGCTATGAAGAGAGACTGGACAGGCTGGGGTTGTTTTCCTTAGAGCAGAGAAGGCTGAGGGGGGACCTGATTGAGGTGTACAAAATTATGAGGGGCATAGATAGGGTAGATAGGAACTTTCCCCCTTAGTAGAGGGGTCAATAACCAGGGGGCATAGTTTCAAGGTAAGGGGCAGGAGGTTTAGAGGGGATTTGAGGAAAAACTTTTTCACCCAGAGGGTGGTTGGAATGTGGAACTCACTGCCTGAAAGGGTGGTAGAGGCAGGAACCCTCACAACATTCAAGAAGCGTTTAGATGAGCACTTGAAACGCCATAGCATACAAGGCTATGGACCAAGTGCTGGAAAATGGGATTAGAATAGACAGGGCTTGATGGCTGGCGCGGACACGATGGGCCGAAGGGCCTCTTTCTGTGCTGTATAACTCTATGACTATGACTCTATAGTCATTGCCTGGCATTTGTGTGGCGCGAATGTTACTTACCACTTAGCAGCCCAAGCCTGAATGTCGTCCAGGTCTTGCTGCATGTGGGCATGGACTGCTTTATAATATGAGGAGTTGCAAATTGAACTGAACACTGTGCAATCATCAGTGAACATCCCCACTTCTGACCCTATGATGGAGGGAAGGTCATTGATGAAGCAGCTGAAGATGGTTGGGCCTAGGACACTGCCCTGAGGAACTCCTGCAGTGATGTCCTGGGGCTGAGATGATTGGCCTCCAACAACCACAACCATCTTCCTTTGTGCGAGGTATGACTCCAGCTAGTGGAGAGTTTTCCCCCTGATTCCCATTGACTTAAATTTTACTTGGGCTCCTTGATGTCACACTTGGTCAAATGTTTTCTTGATGTCAAGGGCAGTCACTCTCACCTCACTGGAATTCAGCTCTTTTGTCCGTATTTGAACCATGTCTGTAATGAGGTCTGGAGTCGAGTGGTCCTGGTGGAAACCAAACTGAGCATTGGTGAGTAGGTTATTGGTGAGTAAGTGCCACTTGATAGCACTGTCGACGACAGCTTCCATCACTTTGCTGATGATTAAGAGTAGATCGATGCAGCGGTGATTGGCCGGATTGGATTTGTTCTGCTATTTGTGGACAGGACATACCTGGGCAATTTTCTACTTTGTCGGGTAGATGCCAGTGTTGTAGCTGTACTGGAACAGCTTGGCTAGAGGTGCGGCTAGTTCTGGAGCACATGTCTTCAGCAAGATAGCCGGGATGTTGTTGGGGCCCATAACCTTTGCTGTATCCAGTGTGCTCAGCCGTTTCTTGATATCACGTGGAGTGAATCGAATGGGTTGTAGACGGGCTTCTGTGATAGTGGGGACGTCAGGAGGACGCTGAGATGGATAATCCACTCGGCACTTCTGGTTGAAGATGGTTGCAAACGTCTTGACCTAGAAATTCATCTCGGGCGGT
The DNA here is from genome assembly GCA_030390025.1 of Squalus acanthias. Classification (NCBI taxonomy): domain Eukaryota; kingdom Metazoa; phylum Chordata; class Chondrichthyes; order Squaliformes; family Squalidae; genus Squalus; species Squalus acanthias. The sequence goes on along the minus strand of CM059447.1, from coordinate 9,435,168 downwards.
GGTGAAAAACGGGCGGTATCAGATTGGCCGCCCATTTTACGCAGCGCCTGATATTCAGTTCCATTGAAGGCAGTAGAACTGAATATCAGGCGCTGCATATAACGGGCGGCTGATCTGATACCGCCCGTTTTTCGCCACCGCCCGAGATGAATTTCTCGCCCCTTGTCTTTTGCACTCCCATGCTGGGCTCCGCCATCATTGAGGATGGGGCTGCTCATGGAGCCTCCGCCTCCCGTTAGTTATTTAATTGTCCACCACCATTCACGACTGTACGTGGCAGGATTGCAGAGCTTTGATCTGATCCGTTGGTTGTGGGATCACTCAGCTCTGTCTATAGCATGCTTTTGCAGTTGTTTAGCGTGCATGTAGTCCTGTGTTGTAGCTTCACCAGGTTGCCACTTCATTTTTAGGTATGCCTGGAGCTGCTCCTGGCATGCTCTTCTACACACCTCATTGAACCAGATTTGGTCCTCTGGCTTGATGGTAATGTAGAGTGAGGGATATGCCGGGCCATGAGGTTACAGATTGTGGTGGAATACAATTCTGCTGCTGCTGATGGCCCATGGCGCCTCATGGATGCCCAGTTTTGAGCTGCTAGATCTGTTCTGAATCCATCTTTCCAAATGAAAATATAGGGAGAGAAACTTAGAATGGGAAAAACATTAACGTAATAGTGTGACAAAAACCTGATAACAGCAACTAAGGTATTGTGTACAGGAAGTCTACAGACACAATGCAGATATAACATTTGTAATACATTATAAATAGCTTTATTTTTTCTCTTTCCATTTATGTAGGAAAATAAAAACTACTCCTGACTTCAAGAAAACTTTTTGATTTGGTAAAACTGCTTGAAGGTGAACAATGGAACAAGAGGAGGAAATTCCCAATGAGCAAGAGGATGACCCACGAATGGCTTTTTTGCAGAGCTTAACTGTGATGTATTTCAGTATAAAACAAGACAAATGGGCTAAATTTTCTGCGTCAGAAGAAAACAAACGCCTGGTGATGGACTTCTTCAATACAGAAGACACAATGATTCTGGTAATCTATATCAACAATGCAGGACAAATAGCTGCAAATTTGGGATTTCCTGCCTTAATTAAAACTAAGGGAATTTACTTTGTGAAAAAGAAAATGGTGCGTATCACTAATGACAATATTAAAGAGGCACTATCAATTGGCGATGTTAGCAATTCACCGGTTGAACAATTATTAGCAGTGGTTGAAGAGGTGAGTGAGAGGAAAAAATAATCAGTTCATAATGTAAGAGAAATTAAAAATGAGAAAATGGCATTCAAATAATTGAAATTTATCCTACAACAAGTATCCTGTGCCATCATAGAATCCAACTATATTTTGAAGAACTGCAATGTTTTTGGCTGTATTATCCTCCCAGTTCTGATGAAAGGTCATCGACCTGAAACGTTAACTCTCTTTCTCTCTCCACGGATGCTGCCTGGCCTGCTGAGTTTTTCCAGCGTTTTCTGTTGTTATTTCGGATTTCCAGCATCCGCAGTATTTTGCTATCGTATTTATTATATTTATTGGACTTTGAGTAATATTTTAAATGTATCTTCTAATTTCCATTCATATTTTCTGGCCCTACTTTCTAGGGTAGCTTTAAAGTAATACTCTGGGTTTTCTTTATCTAGCTCTATATTATAATATCTTATACATAATGAACTAATCTGGTTAGACATTTCTAATGAAAAAAAAATCAAGGTACTCTAGGAGAATGTTACAGACAACCAAGTCAGCAGCATAAGAAGGAAAACAGCATGCTCTGTGAAGAGATAGGAGGGGTATGTGAGAAGTGAAACGTTATTTTGATGGATAACTACAATTAACCAAATATAAATTGGGAAAACCCAAGTGGTTTAGTATCAGAGTTGGTAAATGTAATGTATGACTGCTTTGTGACCAAGTATATCAAGGAAGCCACAAGAAGCATGGTATTCATAAATGACCCAGAAAATGTACAGAAAAACTGGAATTTGTGGCACCTTCGGGGACAGTGACCACAGAATTGTTCAACATGATCTGGGATTCATAATACCAACAATCTAGAGCTAGGCATATAACTTTGAAAGGGCTAACTTCAAAAAAATGGGGAACAACTCAAGTAGATTGATTGAGGAAGGTTGTTCAGCCACAGTTGAGAAGGGGACAAGTAGAACATCTTTAAAGGCAAAATATTGAGCTTGCAGGATAAATACTGGTGAGCTGCAGTGCAATTAGTCATGAGGGAATATGATATAGTGGCAATAACTGAAACCTGGCTCAAAAAAGAGAGGATTGGATGCTTAATATCCTGGGTAGAATGTATTCGGGAAAGATAGGGAAGGAATAAAAGGCGGAGTAGCAATTTTGATTAAGGAAAATATTACAGTGCTAGAACGAGAGAATAGACTTGAGGGTTGAAAGACAGAATTTATTTGGTTGGAGTTAGGAACAATTGAGGAGCTATTACGCTACTTGGTGTAGTTTATACGTCGCCAAATAGTGGGAAGGAGATAGAAGAGCAGATTTTCAGGGAAATTATTGAGAGGTGCATGAACTATATCGTACTGATAATGGGAGGCTTTAGCTACCCTAAAATTGAATGGGATAGTGATTGTGTTTAGGGCAGAGAGGGGGAGTAATTTCTGAAGAGTGTTCAGGAGAACTTTCTTGATCAGTATGTTTCCTGTCCAATGAGGAAGGAGGCATTGCTGGAACAGGTCCTGGGGAATGAAGTGAGTCAAGTGGAGAATGTCGCAGTGGGGGAGCATCTCGGGAATAGTGATCATAGTATAAGGTTTAGATTAGTTATGGAGAAGGAAAAGGAGCAATCTAGAATAAAAATACTTAACTGGAGGAGGGCTAATTTCAACGCATCGAGGAGGGATCTGGCTCAGGTAAATTGGAGTCAAAGAATGGCAGGCAGAAATGTAATGGAGCAATGGACGGCCTTTAAAAAGGGGATGGTCTAGGTACATTCCCACAAGATGGAAAGGGAGGGCAACCAAAGCCAGAGCTCCCTGGATGATGAAGCAGTTAGAGAGTAGGATGAAACAGAAAAAGCATAACAGATGATACAAGGCTGAATGTAAAATGTACAGAGGAGGTGAAAAAGGAAATAAGAGGGGCAAAGAGACAGTACGAGAATAGATTGGCGGCTAACATAAAAGGGAATCCAAAGGTCTTCTATAGGTATATTAATAGAAAAAGGGTTGTCGGAGGAGCGGCGGGGCCAATTAGGGACCGAAATGGAGATCTTTTGGTGGAGGCAGAAGGCATGGCTGAGGTACTAAATGAGTACTTTACATTGGTGTTTACCAAGGAAGAGGACTTTACCAAAGCTACGGTAAGCAAGGAGGTTGTTGGGATACTGGATGAGATAAAAATAGATAAAAAGGAGGTACTAGAAAGGCTGGCAGTACTTAAGTGGATGAATCACCCAGTCCGGATGGGATGCATCCTAGGTTTCTGAGGGAAGTAAGGGTAGAAATTGAGGAGGTGCTGGCCATAATCTTCCAATCCTCCTTAGCTACAGGGGTGGTCCCAGAGGACTGGAGGATTGCAAATGTTACACCCTTGTTCAAAAAAGGGGAGAAGGATAAACCTGGCAATTACAGGCCAGTCAGTTTAACGTCGGTGGTGGGGAAGCTTCTAGAAACAATAATCCGGGAGAAAATTAACAGCCACTTGGAGAATTATGGACTAATAAAGGAGAGCGAGCATGGATTTGTTAATGGCAAATCGTGTTTAACTAACTTGATTGAGTTTTTGATGAGGTAACAGCGAGGGTGGATGAGGGCAGTGCAGTTGATGTGTATATGGATGTTCAAAAGGCGTTTGATAAAGTGCCGCGTAATAAGCTTGTTAGCAAAATTGAAGCCTATGGGATAAAAGGGGCAGTAGCAGCTTGATACAAAATTGGCTAAGGGATAGAAAACAGAGTGTTGTGGTTAAAGGCTGTTTTTCGGACTGGAGGGAGGTATACAATGGTGTTCCCCAGGGTTCAGTACTAGGACCACTGCTGCTTTTGATTTGCATTAATAACTTGGACTTGGGGGTACAGGGCACAATTTCAAAATTTGCAGATGACACATAACTTGGAAGTGTAGTAAACAGTGAAGAAGATAGTGATAGACTTCAAGAGGACATAGACAAGTTGGTGGAATGGGCGGACACATGTCAGATGAAATTCAATGCAGAGAAGTGCAAGGTGATACATTTTGGTAGGTAGAATGAGGAGAGGCAATACAAGCTGAATGATATAATTTTAAAGGGTACAATTTGCAAGAATAGAGAAACCTTGGGGTGTTTGTGCACAAATCTTTGAAGGTGGCAGGACAGGCTAATAAAGCAGTTAATAAAGCATATGGGATCCTGGGCTTTATAAATAGAGGCATAGAGTACAAAAGCCAGGAAGTTATGCTGAACCTATATGAAACACTAGTTCATCTTCAGCTGGAGTATTGTGTCCAATTCTGGGTACCACACTTTAGGAAGGACGTGAAGGCTTTGGAGAGGGTACACAAGATATTTACTGGAATGGTTCCAGGGATGAGGGATTGCAGTTACATGGATAGACTGGAGAAGCTGGGGTTGTTCTCCTTAGAGCAGAGAAGGCTAAGAGGAGATTTGATAGAGGTGTTTAAAATCATGAAGGGTTTAGATTGAGTAAATAAAGAGAAACTGTTTCCAGTGGCTGAAGGGTCGATAACCAGAGGGCACACATTTAAGGTGATTGGCAAAATAACCAGAAGCAACATGAGGAAAAACCTTTTTATGCAATGAATGGTTAGGATTTGGAATGCACTGCTTGATAGGACGGTGGAAAGAGATTCAATAGTAGCTTTCAACTGGGAATTGGATAAATACTTGAAGGAGAAAAAAATTGCAGGGATATAGGGAAAGAGCCTGGGAGTGGAACTAACTGGATTGCTCGTCGAAAGAGCGGGCACAGACTCGATGGGCTGATTGGCCTCCTTCTGTTGCTGTACTATTCTATGATTCTATGACATACTTGGAAGCAGCAAACTAAACCAGTATGACCCTAAATAGATTAATAAACATATCAAAGTGAAATATAGAGAAAAAGTGGCTTATAATAATCTTGCAGTGATAAGGGAAAATTGCTTCACTTGGATGAATATAGGACACACAGAAACACATTACAGGAAACTCTCTTTTAACCGGCACCCAAATAACCGGAAATCTCTCTTAACCGGCAAAATTCTTGAGTAGGTAACCGGGGTTTTCCTTCATCTCTCCTTTAAAAAAAACCCCGAGGCCTTTGCCTTGTATCGGAGCATGTAGATTGGGAGGGGAATGTGCAGCCCGGGTAGGCAGCGGACACGACAGATGGTCAGCTGGCGGTCCCCGGGGAGACGGAGCTCCGAATGCAGGCGCATGTCAGTGTGTACGGGGCTCTCGTATGTTGGGAGATATAACTCTCCGTTATCCGGACTTTTTGATTAACCGGCACCACGCCGGTCCCGTCGGTGCCGGTTAATAAAGAGTTTCCTGTAAATGGGTGATCAGAGAAGCAAGAAGAGAACTAGAAGCAAGCATAGCTGCAGAGACAAAATAATAGTAAGAAATTCTTTCATTACTTCAACAGTAAGAGGCGAGAACCATAAAATATGCAAATTGGCTCAAAACAAAAGATGAGCACAAGTTAATAAATATTCTGAATTATTGGCCAGAATTTTCCGGTGTGGTAGCGGGCGCGATCGGAGGCAGGCCGGGTGGGAAAGTTGTTATTTTTGGGAATGGGTTGGGAACCCACTTTCATCTGGTTCCCAAGCACCTTTTCCCCGGCGTGTCTGTCAGCGCAGACCTGACCTGACCCGACCAGCAGAGGCAGGCGACCCAATTTAAATTATTAGTAGCTAGTTGTCAGACCCTTAAGAGTGGTTTTAACCTTACCTTTTAAATTTAACTGGATGGCCATGGGAAACACGCTGCTCGGGAACCACGTCTGTCAACCTGAGGCAGGAGTTCATCGGCCATTGTTCTAGCTGATTAGTTGACAGCATCAAATGTACTATAGCTTCCACCTGTCAGATGATCACTTTCCTCAGCAGAAGCTGTTTCTCACTGCATTCTCAGCACAGATTCTGCCGGCTGCAGTCATTCCAGCAAAGAATCTGACCACGATGAGCCCCAACACCAGGCACACCAGCAGCACCAACAACAACACCAGCAATCTTCTCCGCAATGACCTGATGCTGCACAGGACAGAGGGCATCAGCACCTGAGCACATTACTGCCCGGGAGGCCAGGGATGGCCTTATCATGGCCAGATTTACTTCACTTGACGCTGTACACCCATATGGCTGCCACATGATGCGCCAGGTTGGCACCACCCAACAACAACACCATAAAGCATCCTTGCAAGGACCAAACCATTCCTTTCACACTCACCACCATTGCTGGAGGTATTGTTATGTCTCACCATTCATGGCAACTCACTAAGCCACTTCCAAAGGTGCACACAAATCTGTCCAAGACTGGAATGTGTTGAAAATAAAGATTTTTTATGTTTGACAGCATATTAACGGAAACTTTACATAAACATTGGCTAAAACACCCAAGTGGCTACCCTTGTGAGTCTACATGTGTGTCATCTTTTTCTTCCGCGTGCTTCTACGAGACGCTAGCCCTGTGGCTTCAGCAGAGGTAGAGACAGCCTGCTCACTTCCCTGCTGCCAAGGAGCTGGAGAGCACCTTGCTGCACATCAGTGGTGCCATGAGGACCAACGTCTACACTGACATCCATCCTAGAGAGGAGGTCTATGAGCCTCTGCCATCTATTCGCCATACATAGCCATCTATTATCCATAGAGACCGTGTGCTCCCGTGAGTGACGCATTAGCTGCTCCATGTAGGTGGCCATCCTATCCATGGAGGAGCCTACAGTTGCCACCGCCTGTGACACGGTGGTGCTCATGTTGGAGAAGGACTCCTTCACTCTCTGAACATTTGCAGACATTGTGCTCGCAAACCTGTCAGTGCCCCCTGCACTTCTTCCTGCAGCTCCAGGATCGCCCTCTTTCTGGATGGCTCCCGAGGCTCAGCGTCTGCATGCACCTGAGCAGAGCTAGGAGCGTCCTGCGCCCTCTGGCGAGGACTCTCCACTGCTGTCCCTGTCTCCACCATCTGCTCTTGCTCACTTGTCAGTTGTGAGACACCAGGGGGTGGAAAATTCAGTTGGTTAGCTCTCCTGTTAGCACCTGGCGGGGACGCTGATGCAGTAGTGCCGGGGCGAGGCAAATCCAGCGCCGCACGGCAAATCCAGCCCCCCCTGTTGCGCCGCCGCTACCTGTTACCGCTGGGGACCTCACCGCCAGGCAGATCGTGACATCTGCCAAATTCATTTTCGCCCCCTGCCTTAGCGCCTTGCTCCGACAGCAACAGGGAGAGGAGGCGTCAAGCAGGCAGATGCCGGCACCAGGGGCGGTATTTAAAGGCATCCTCAATAATGAGTGGCAGCTGTCAGGTTAGTGCTGTTTCACTGCTTCCTTGTCAGTTTGACAGTGCAACAGTTTAATTCAGTCATTTAAATGTTTAGTATCAGGAGTGTTGTGGCTACTAACAATTAGTTACATTTATTCTCACAACATATCAAAGTGCTACACTTGGTTACATTAATGGGGGCTGTACTGGCAGTCAACCTTGCCCTCCAGGATCTATGGCGGAGGCGGCGAGAAAGATTGGAACATGTGGCCAGAGGGAGGAGAAGGGCCATGAGGACTCTCAACAGGATGCCTTACCCTCCAAGGGTATTTCGAGAGCACTTCTACCTCCAAATAAGCGAGGAGCAGTGTATTAGTAGGCTCCGCTTCAGCAAGGAGGTGGTCACAGAACTCTGCCACCTGCTGCAACCAGACCTTGAGCCTCAGATCAGGGCGCTTCCAGCTCTCAGTGGCAGTCAAGATCACCATGGCCCTCAATTTCTTCGCCAACGGATCCTTCATATAATGAGAGCCATGCTGCCACCAGGAACATCATCGAGCAGACCATCGGTGTGCTTAAGCAACGGTTCCACTGCCTTGACCGCTCGGGAGGAGCCCTCCAGTACGCGACAGAGCAGGTCTCCCATTTCGTGGTGGTCTGCTGCATGATCCACAACTTGGCCATCATGAGGGCCCAGCCCTTACCACCAGGAATTGCAGGACCACCTCAGGAGGTTGGAGAGGAGGAGGCAGCCACACAATTGGCCTTCCGGGACCGGCTCATCAGACTGTGGTTCAAATAAATTAAACCCCAGATCCCCGTTGCTCACCACATCCCCCTCATTCCATCCCTGTCGCACGCCATATCACAGCGCTAAGCTGAAATGAGAGAGAGACCACGAAGTAATCCAAACTGAATTAATAAATTTATCAATAATCAGTGAACATATATTTACACCAAATAGATTAACTATTCAGCCTGTCGTTACTGTGCCTTTTCCTACTCTAGTGCTCCTACGAAGTGTTGGCCCTGTGGCTGCAGCACGGCTGGTGGAAGGCTACTGAGTGTTCATGCGGGAGACTTCAGATGGCCTTGCAGGACACCCTCGACCAGCTCTGGGCCTGGAAAGGTCGGCCGTAGACTGTACCACCTCAGAATGGGCGGCAGCAGTCTGGGCTGGCTGGATGACAAGCAGCGACAAGGGCAATGGCGGAGTGGCATTGGTGGGAGCAGGAATGCTGTCATCCTGAGAGAGGACAGCACTCCACTGACCCACTGCCACTCCCCCGGGGCAGCACCTCAGCATCCTTAGCAATCTGTTGGAGCACAGATTGCTGGCCTGCTGCGACACCGTGAAAGCCCAGGTCGACGGTGGTAGACCCAGCCACGATGGCACCAGTCAGAGCTTGCGCGGGATCAAGCTGAGATTGCATGAGAGCAGTCTGAGATTGGATGCCACCAAGCATAGACTGCATTATAGCACTAAGATGTTGCGTCGCTTCTGCCTGTGCTGCAATGGAAGCTGCCAGATCGCCCATCGCATGTGGCATCAGGTTGGGTCGCCATGGTCTCTCTGGGAGTCTACCATCCTTTGCAGACTGGAAATGATGGGCTCCATGGTGTGCGTAGAGCCTTGTGCAATGTTGGAGGCGGACTCCTCCACAATCCTTATCATTGTCGAGAGGCTCTCGGGCACCCTTGCCATTGCACCTATCATCTCCTTGTGCATGCCCATCACCCTTCTTCTAAAGGCCTCCCCATCGAGGTCCTCAGGTGAAGCCTGCTCGTTCCCGGTGCCTCACCCTGTGCTACTATACTAGCCTCTAAAGAATGTGTAGTGCCAGTATCTGAGCTGGTGCCTGCGGGTGAGACATGCAGTCACGCCGTGTCTTCTTCTTCCTCCTCTTCTCCCGCCTCGCTCTCAACGGTGCCCTCAGGGACAGGCTCCTCAGGTGCTTGCTGATTATCTGAAAGGATAAAGGCACAAGAATTGGGTTAAGGTGAGGGGAGTGGGGCAGGAAGGGAGACAGCATGATTAGCTGGAAAGCGCAAAACGCTTGTGGGGTGAGGAGGAAGTGGGATGTGAGAAGGAGTAGGGATGAACATACCGTTATTGTCCCCAAGGGGGCCAACTTCACCGGTGGCAATGGTGCCCACCATCTGGCGCCCAATAATCTGCAGCACTCGAGTCTCCAGCTCAGACAGTGGTTGGGTGTCGGCTTGTCCCCCGCTTGTGCGCTCCTGCTCCCTCTTGTTGTGTGCCACCTTGGCCTGCAAGAGAAAGGAAAGTGTGTGAGTGAGTATGGAGCAATGTGTTTGTGTGATGTGCCTGCCATAGTTGAATAGCTGTCATTGTGTGCAAGATGTCAGATGTGCATGTGAGTGTTGGTAGGTAGAGATTGTTGGTGGGTGAGTGCTGGGGGTGTGGTGCTTTGGGCACTGTAAGGATTGTGGTATAGATTGTGGTATGTAGCATTTGTTGAAGGATTGACTCACCCTGACCACCCGAGTAAGGTTGTTAAATTTCTTCTTGCACTGTGTGTGGCTCTTGGGGACCACAGTGCTGCCTGAGATGTGCTGGGCTACCTCCCTCCACATGGTGCGGAAGACTTGCGGCGAGGGCCTCCTGCCACTTGCTGGGTACAGCACCGCCCTCCGTCACTCCAACGCCTCCAATGCCTCATCACTGAATCTGCGGGCTCTCTCCCTGGGGTGTGGATGTGCCATCAGTGCAGTTTCGTGAGTCGTCCTGCTGCTGCTACTTGGCCTGCTTGTGCTTGCTGAGGTAGCTGCACAGCCAGCAATGCTGCAGCATCAGTGAACCTCCCCTTTAAGAACTGGAAAGAGCCTGTGGCAATGATGACTTGTGATTAGACTGCATCTGATATTGGTCAGGGCTTTTGAGTTTAACACCACTGAGCTAGGCCATTAGCGCTTGATTTAGCGCTCCAATACTTTTTTTGTGCAATGAGAATGAATTTTGCATGCAGTCTGAATCATTAGCGCCTGGCGCTAATTCTCAAACTTTTCTAAAGTTAGCGCCCATTCCTGGGCTACAATGAATTTCTCCCCCCAGGTGACAACACTACTCTATCTTGCGTGGCACCCACTGAGGTGTGCGTATCTGTACTGGTGGTGGGTGGGCTTATGTTTGGTGATGGTGCGCCTTCAGAGACTGGAGGCTTCTCTGAGGAGTTGTCTTCCTCTTCCTCCTGGACAGTGGGGTGGGGGGAGTGGGGGGGGTGGCTCTTGATGGATCTGTGGGAGAGTAAAGAGATGAGTTTGATATGTCATATGAAGAATGGGTACAGATAGCATTATACACTGCTGACATCAGTGCCCATATGAGTGACTGATGTATGCTATGTAGCTGTATGATATGTAATTCTGTCACCAGGTTGCTGTCTCCAGCAGCTCGGCGACTCCAGATATTTCTAAGGCAGCCTCCTCTACTGTTGTAAGGTTTGCAAATGATGGAGGGCCACTGCCGGTTCTCCCCCTCTCTCTCTTATTGTGGGCTCTCTTTTCCTGCAAAGAGGGAAAGAAGAGAAGGTTGAGTGAGAGTGATGGAATGAGTGTAAGGAATAGATGGGTTAGATCTTTAGAGGGTGACTATGATGGAGTCAGGTGTCCAAGCCAAGTGGCCTCCTTGTGTGTTGTTAGTTGGTATGAATGCACTAGGATGGGGGTGAGTTTGAGGGGTGGCTAGTCATATGGGGATGTGATAATGTGCAACAACAACAGTTTGTATTTGTATAGTGCCTTTAACGTAGTAAAACGTCCCAAGGTGCTTCAGAGGAGTATTACAAGAAAAAATTTGACACAAGCCACATAAAGGAGAAATCAGGGCAGGTGACCAAAAGCTTGGTCAAAGAGGTAGGTTTTAAGGAGCGTCTTAAAAGAGGAAAGAGAGGTAGAGAGGCGGAGGTCAACAAGCAAAGGGGTGATGGGTGAACGGGACTTGGTGCGAGTTAGGACATGGGCAGCCGAGTTTTGGATGACCTCAAGTTTACGTAAGGTAGAATGTAGGAGGCCAGCCAGGAGTGCGTTGGAATAGTCAAGTCTAGAGGTAACAAAGGCACGAGTGAGGGTTTCAGCAGTGGATGAGCTGAGGCAAGGGCTTAGACGGGCGATGTTACGGAGTTGGAAATAGAGAGAGGGATGTAGAGAGAGAGAGAGGGATGGGTGGACGTGCAAGGTAGGTTGGTGTGAGTAAGGATGTGCAGGGGTAGGGTTGGGAAGGCAGAGTGATGGGGATGTGATGAGAGGCACAGCAGGATGAAGGTGAGTGTGGCTTTGTACTCATGTTTCCTGATCTAATGAGATCATTGAAACGTTTGCGGCACTGCACCCAGGTCCTCCTGACCACATCCCTGCTGGTGACCTCCTCTGCAATCTCCAACCAGGCTGTTTTGGTCTCCTGGCGAGGTCTCTTCCCACCCATTGGAAGGGAAGAGGATCTCCCTGCATGCTCTGACTCCCTCCATAAGCATAAGGAGGGAGTCATCGGAGAACCTGGGTACAGCCCTCTGCCTCTGTGCAGTCATTGTCAGTGTTTGCAGCACTGCAATGCTGTAGAGCATTGACAGCACTATGTTATATTGACATTCAAATCCAATATGGCTGTGGCCCCTTTAAAGATCCCGGCTGAAAATGTGTCATTGATGACGTCACCAGACCCGCACCATTTAATTGGGCCGGGTATCACGCAGGGCGGGCTTAATAGGCCCTATTAAGGGAAAGTCATTTTCAGCAGTGGGATGGAGCAAGCAGTGGGGTCGCGACCCGCCATGGCCACCGCCCGCACAAAACCTGCCCAGGTAGGCAGAATTCCGGCCATTGTTTCCTTCAGGGGAACACATGAGCAACATGCCCTCTCTGCATAGAGAAAATCTAGGCAAAATTAATGACTGCAATATAAATGTAGACAGGCTGAAAGAGCTCCAGACCAATAAATACCAAAGAATAAACAGTATTTATCCCGGAGGGCTAAGATCGACTAGATAAGAGAGTTGTGAGACAGTGGCTGGAATTTTAATTATGGAGTTAGGTAGTGATCGGGTTGGGCTGGAAAGCAGTCAGGTTCCTCGAGAGAACAAGGATCGGAGGTCGAAGGCCTCGTGCGGGGAAGGGGGGAGTTGGAGGCCTTGTTGGGGGGGAGGGTGGGGGAGCAGATTGGAGGCCTCGGCAGGGGGGAGTCGGAGGCCTTGGTGGGCAGATTGGAGGCCTCGGGGTAAAATCGCCCACAATTATTGCAGTACCTTTCTTACAAGCCCCCATTATTTCTTGATTTATACTCTGTCCTACAGTGTAGCTACTGTTAGGGGGCCTATCGACCACCCAGGGATGGTGATGGAGGAGTCTGGGATATTGGCTGAAAGGTATGATTCTGAGAGTATGATAATGTCAGGTTGTTGCTTGACTAGTCTGTGGGACAGCTCTCCCAATTTGTGCACAAGTCCCTAGATGTTCGTGAGGAGAACTTTGTAGGGTTGACTGGGCTGGGTGTGCCTTTTTCCTGTCAGAATCTGGTGCCTAGGTCGAGACCGGGTGCTCCATCCAGATTTATTCTTATGGACCTAGAAATTGGACCACTTACCGCCGCGATCATGGCGAAAAATGGCGGCCGCCACTCTAGCGCCCTTCTCTGGTGCAGAACTCGGCTGCTGCCATTTTGGTGAGGGCCTTAGCCCATGAAATATAAATTCAGCGCTGGTTTCTAAGCTCACTATGAAAACCCAGCGTTCAGCAGACTGACAGAGATGCTGTCAGCACCTCTTAAAGGGACACAGACATCTTTCAGGTAAGTTTGCATTTAAGCTTCTGGAATGTTTGTTTTATTTTAGTGAAGTAGTGGCTTTTGTGCAATACATGTTAAAAGTTTTTTAACTGTGCAGGGAGAGCTGCTGGATGCTTGCAAGGCCTTGGATGGTAAAGGAAGGCCTCTGAGAAGACAGAAAATTCTGGAAATACTCAGCAAGTCAGGCAGCATCCATGGAGAGAGAAACAGAGTTCACGTCTCAGGTCGAGATGCTGCCTGGCCTGCTGAGTATTTCCAGCATTTATGCTTTTACTTCAGATTTACAGCATTCGCTCGCAGAGGGAAGAGGAGGAAGCAGAAGAGGAGGAAGCAGAAGGAAGGATGCAACCCAGACAGCCACTTGTTGGCCGGGATATCCGGGATGGAATCATCCGCCTGCGGTAACAGTGACCACAACCCCAGTTCCCCTTTCAACATTTGTCCCACACCTTACCTTCCCTGTTACTGACCATCACAGCATCCTCTTGGCCACAATGCTGAAATAAAAGCCACCACAAACCAAACTTTCCAATCCAACTTTATACATCTATCCATCCAATATTACATCAAGAGATCAACTCACCACCCGTATGCATTCCCTTAGTGACTGTCTTGTTTGTGTTTTTGACTATCCTACTGATATTACACAGTGCTACCCCAGTGGCTGCAGCATAGCTGGTGGAAGGCTTCTTACTTTCAGTGGGGGACACTGCAAATGGCCTTGCTGGTCGATTTTGAGGAGCTGATGGCTGGGAGTGTCAAATCGAGTGACGGTGTTTCTTCTTCTTCTTCTTCACTCTCCTCTCCCTCTTCTTGGTCAACCACTGGTTGGGCAGGCTGCATTTCTTGGGTGTGTGAAATGAGTAAGGCACAAGGGTGGAAATATGGTGAGGGGAAGTCGGAAAGGCAAGAGGTGCATGTGAGAAGGAGGATAACGTATGAGGATACCAGTATCTTGTATCCTTTCAGCCCCGTTGATGGCCAAGGGCTCAGCTATGCCCCTGTCAAGAATGGCCAGCACAGTCTCCTCCAAGAGGGTGAGGTGAAGCTTGGAATTGGAGATGTGCCTCATGTTTGATACAGATTGTTGGTAGGTGAGTGATTGGGGTGGAGTGGAGTTGTACATTGAGAAGTGTGTGAGGCTAGTGGTGCAGTTGGTAGGAGACAGCTTTTGAAGATGCATTCACTGACCTTGACCAGTGGTCGGAGGCCATGAAGCTTCTTTCGGCACTGGAGCCAGGTCACAGGTGCGACACTGCTGGCGGTGACGTCCTCAGTCATGTGGTCCCACATCTTTTCTTTCTGGAGGGCCTCCTGGCCCCTGTCGGTACAGGACTTCTCTTGCAGTGTTGACCTTCTACACAAAGCTGGAGTGCTGCATGTGAGACCCTGGGTGCCCCTTCTCTGGCTTGCTGAGCCATTTGTGTTAGTGCTGAAGCACTTTTCCATTTTGTTAGGCACGGAAGGCTCTCACCTTTAAGAGCTGAAGACTCGCATTTGGGAATTCTTTTATCTTAATTTTTTTTTCAGAAGGCAGTTGAGCTGTAAGGGCTAAAAACGGCATATTTTTGAATAATTTTAATTTTTTTCATTTCAGAAGGCATTGCCCTTTTAAGAAACCGACAATGCTTTCTGAAATGACAGCTTTGCGCCAAAACCAATGCCACCAGGACGGCATTGCACAGTCAGTTAGGCTAATGTTAATTAGACCCCAGCGCCACCATTTTCGGCAGCCATTAACACCGGCAGCTTTTGTGGCAGTCACGAATTTCTAGGCCATAGCTTTTCGTAGAGGTTTGATACAACTGTGTGGCTTTCTAGGCCATTTCAGAAGGCAGTTGAGAGTCAGCCACATTGCTGTGGGTGTGGAGTCACATACAGGCCGGACCACATAAGGCGGCAGATTTCCTTCCCTAAAGGACATTAGTGAACGAGATGGGTTTTTACGACAATCAGCTATTTCAGATACTAGCTTTTTATTCCAGATTTATTTAATTAACTAAAGTTAAATTCCCCAGCTGCCGTGCTGGGAATTGAATTCACATCTCCAGGTTATTAGTCCAGGCCTCTGGATTACTTGTCCAGTAACATAACCACTATACTACCGTTTCTGATAAGGTGAATAAGGTGGTACGCCTGAGTCATTGTAATGAGCTGACAACACCAATTTCATGTGATCTCTAAGACCATGTGAACAAGCACATGCAGCCCATCCCCGCCCACTGCGCACCCATTTTCGGCACGATAAATTTCGAGGCTCTTGGCTCCAAACATCTGTGGGTGTTCTGATAACTGGTGACATTGCATCATAGCAGAACACTATCTGCTGGTTCTCTACAATCTTTGTTGTCTCATATACTTGACAATTGATGAAACGCCTTCAGTTAAACACACTTTGGCAATGATCCTTACAGATGTTAAATCAAATGACGAGACTAGGGGGAAAAATTCGGTTGCTTTGCGCCTCCCGTTAGCACCCTAAGAGGGCGCTAATGGGGCGCAAAGCAATTAGTGCCTGGGCACAGCGATGTTTGCGCCGCTCGCGAAATTGACCAGACATTTTGTGATGGTGCTAAACGCTACCGCCACGATCTCCTGCGCCCGCAGATCGTGACGCCAGTCGAGCGTGTAGCGCCCCAGACCGGATATTGAGTGGCGCCCCCTGCCTTTCCGCCTGCCGCTAGCAACGACAGGTTGACGGGAACGTTTTGCAGTCGGGAAGGGACTGGGGGAGCGCTATTTAAAGGCGGCCGCTTCCTGCCTTTTTTTGTCGGCGACATTTTTGCACACGCATTCTGAGAGAGAGAGAGAGAGAGAGACTTCTGGAGAGATTTAACATTGTGTGAACGAGTTTTGGGTACTGAGCAGCACTTTGCAGGTTCATTTTGAGTTGACCTTCCTTGTATCGATTTAGAAGAGACCTGGGGGCTGCACTCTTTAGTTCTTTTCCTGGGTCTCTCCATTGTTCTTTCCAGCAGAATTGATGTACAGGTCTGTCCAGGCCGACATTCAAGGCTGCAATGAGCAGGGTGTGGATGGAGAGCAAGATCGACCCTCCCCTTTAAGAACTGGCCTGCGCCAGTGTGTCTGTGTTCCATTGCTGACTGACATCACATGAGCTTCGCCAGCGCTCTGAGTTAGCGCCTCGCTCCTCGGCGTTAGCGCCTTAAGAGAGATGTGTAGTGCCTGATTTAGCTCTCCAATCACCTCCAGGGGTGATAGAAGCCAAGTTTGCAGTTGGAGGCGATAATTAGCGCCAGGCGCTAAACTTTGCGCTCGGCCGATAATTGCGCTCCAAACGGGGCGATACCGAATTTCTCCCCTTAGACCTTTGCAGTAGATCTGTGGTCGTG
Organism: Squalus acanthias; assembly: GCA_030390025.1. Classification (NCBI taxonomy): domain Eukaryota; kingdom Metazoa; phylum Chordata; class Chondrichthyes; order Squaliformes; family Squalidae; genus Squalus; species Squalus acanthias. The sequence continues at coordinate 9,418,563 of CM059447.1, read as the reverse complement.
CAGCCAAGGAACAAAATGTTCTCCAGAAGGAAGCAGCTTACAACCAACCACCTCATCAACACTGGTGATTGATGATTCTCTGAAAAGGGACTGGGGCAGGGATGGATTGGTTCCCTGGAAAGGCACAGGATTCTTCAGATCCTCACAGAAGGTGGGTGCCGATAATACTATGGAACCATTTTCTGGGGTATTTGGGAAATCTCTCGATTTCCCATACAGCCAGTCTGTCCCTGTATGGGGATAGATATATTCATGTTCAGGTCGAACCTTGAGTAACCCTCACATCCTTACCAAATATTACTGTTTAAACTTGGTAGGTATGGATGATGCACATTCTGTCTGGTGGTTGAAGGGGCTTCCTTTGCTTTATTGTAATTACTGCTTGGGAGTCTTAAGAGGTTTGTGGAGGATGCCTGAGAATAAAAAAGGAAGAAACCAGTATTTCATATCTTGTGAGATCATCTTTTAATCTTTCAATGGAAGTCATTATTCACATACTGCAATTCCATTTTATTATTCCCTTTACCCCATGCAGAGTTTTCTTCTTTAGCTACATTTTGCATAGGAATACATAGGATATACAGCACAGAAATAGGCCATTCGGCCCAACCACTCCATGCTGGCGTTTATGCTCTACTTGAGACTCCTCTCGTCCTTCCTCATCTAACTCTATCAGCATAACCCTCTATTCCCTTCTCCCTCATATGCTTATCTAGCCTCCCCTTAAATGCATCTATACTATTCACTTCAACCACTCCCTGTGGTAATGAGTTCCACATTCTCACCACTCTCTGGGTAAAGAATTTTCTTCTGAATTCTCTATTTGATTTCTTGGTGACTATTTTATATTGCTGGCCTCTAGTTTTGCTCTTCCCCACAAGTGGAAACACAATGGGGGCAAAATTTGGTTGCTTTGCGCCTCCCGTTAGCATCCTAAGAGGGCGCTAGCGGGGCACAAAGCAACTAGCGCCCAGGCGCGGCACTGCTAATGCCTCCCGCGAAATTCAGCGGGAGGTTAGCGGCGGCGGTAGCCAGTAGCGCCCTATGGCGCTGCACCTCCGGTGATTACGTCATCGCCCTGCGCAGCGCCCCGCTCGCGCACCAGCCACAATCTTCGGTCGCGCCCCCTGACGTACTGCCGGATGCTATGTTCGACAGGGTCAGGGGGGCGTATGTGCGGCCGGGGCGGCGATAATTAAAGGGGAGGTGCTGGGCAGCCATTTTATTTGCTGGCCGCCTGCCAGCACCTGCCCCCTCTGCTGTCCCCTACCTCCTCTGCAATCCCCCTGCGGAGTGCCGGGCTCTTTTGCCAGCACCCCGCTTCCTCCGAAGGGGAGGAAGGCCTGCGACGTCCGCGCTGCGGCATGTAGCGCCGTGATATTCCCTGGTAGTGCCCCAAGAAGGAGGGAGAGCGCTTCCAGTAGCCCCGGTGAAGTTAGCGCCGCATAGGGGGTGCAACCAAATTTTTGCCCGTCTGTGTCTACTCGATCAAAACTTTTCATAATTTTAAAGACCTCCATTAGGTCGCCCCTCAGCCTTCTCTTTTCAAGAGATCCAGCCTGTTATCCTTTCCTGATAGGTATACCCTCGCATTTCTGGTATCATCCTTTTAAATCATTCTTGCACCCTCTCCAGTGCCTCTATATCCTTATTATAATATTTTAAGAAAATGCAAATGATAATGTGAGAGTATGATGAGCTTATGTATTGTGTGGAAGCAAGAATCATGTTCCCTACATCTCAACATCAAAACGTCCTAAAGGGAGGCCATCAATTTATGATTTTCTCAGACAATTGTTGCCAAATGTGGCCCACTTCAGTGGTATGTGGACAATACCTTGAATTCAAAGAATGCAGAGGACCATACTAAGTAGGTAATCTTTTTCTAAACATTTAAATGTTAACCTTGTGGTAACGTATTGCCGAGTATGCTATACTACTTATTTTATATTGTATTTCCAAGAATTGCCCAGCAGGAACTAATTTTTTTTAGGAATAACACATTGTGGAGCACCTGGGCCAGTGATAACTGAAATAATGGGCTGGATTTTAACTTGCTGATGCGCTGGGAATGGGGGGGGCGGGGAGGGGTCCGGTAGCACGTGGGAAACCCAGAAGTAAATGCAACGCGTCTGTCAGTGGCATTTTAACCCAGCCACTGCATTACCATATTATTTCCGGGTTTCCCAACCATTTAGGTTGAGCGGGCTTGATGACAACTCGCATGAGTCGATTTCAACAACAGTATTTAAAGGGACATTCCAAACATTAAATTTGATGGATTCTGGAGTTGGGAGTAGAACACAACGCATTGACAGAATGGAGTGCACACATTCAAAAGCTGCGCCTCGTTTTAGTGATGCCTCCCTGGATCTGATGCTGGGGGCTGTAAGGGCCCGCAGGGAGATACTGTTCCCTACTGACGGGAGGAAGAAGCCTGCCAATGAAACCAAGAAGGCGTGGCTGGAGGAGCGGAGGAGGTCAGCAGCAGGAGTGTGGTGCCACGCTCTTGGATTCAATGCCAAAAGCAGTTTAGTGGCCTAAGCAGGGCAGCAAAGGTGAGTACAGTGGCACATTCAACTACATCCTGATGTGTGTATCTCACCAACCCCCTCACTCTGCCTTTTCAAGCCTACTCCAGCACATCACTTCTCACACCAACTTAACTGGCAGGTGCACCCATCCCTCACTGTCTATGCACTTCCTCACATCTCCATCTGTCTATCCACCACTAACACTCACCCTCATCTTTATGCAATATCATGCCTCTCCCTCATAGTCACCCTCAACAAATGCTCTCCATCCATCCATTCAACACATGCCATTACTCTCACTCAGAGGTCTCTTTCCCTCCTTGCAGGAGAAGAAAGCATAGAACACGAGGGAGAGGCAGAGAACCGGAAGTGGCCCTCCAGCCATCTTGCAACTGACAGCTGCAGAAGAGCAGGCGCTGGACATCAGTGGAGTCTCGGCGTGCTTGGCCGTCGGAGATGGGGGCCTCCCAGCAACCTGGTGACAGAATTAAATATCAGACAACCACATGGCATACAACACTCAGTCATATTGACTTGATGTCAGCAGCGAATGAAATATGATCATGTGCATAATGATCACTTAAAACATTCTTACCTTGACAGTTCTAATTAATATCTTTATTCTACACAAGGCCTTCAAGCGTCCCACAGGAAGTGTTACAGGAGGATGACGACGACTCCCCAGCGGAGGTCACTCACTCTGAGGCTGCACCATCACAGGACTCATGCAGACCATGCACCAGCTCAGATAGTCACACTTCGGTGGAACCAGTAAGGAAGACAGTTGAGTTTTCACCTGGTGACTCACACATCACAAGTGAGCAAGAGCAGATGGTGGAGACAAGGACAGTAGTGGAGAGTCTGCGTCGGAGGCCACAGGACGCTCCAAGCTCTACTCAGCTGGACACAGATGCTGAACCTCGGGGGCCATCGACAAAGAGGATACTTTTGGAGCAGCAGCAAAGAATGTGTGATGTACTGGCAGGCTTACCAGCCGCACTGTGCACGCTTGCAGAGAGATTGGAGGAGTCCATCTCAAGCATGAGTGGCATAGGCCCGAAAATTAGACCTAATACGCGAGAGTACGCACTGTGTACTCTCGCGTATTAGGTCCCGAATTGCCGGTTTCCTGCATGCACTGCGCATGCGCGGGAAACCGGCACTTCGTGTATTGCAAAGGGGGCGGTTCCTAAGTGAACCGCGTGCGCACTACAGGTTGTGCGCACGCAGTGCACTTAGTTTTTTTTTCAGGTTTGAACGCGCAGGTAAGTGGTGAAGATTTTACACATAAAGAAAGCAGGCGTAGGACCCCCTTTTAACAAGGTAAGTAGTTAATTAAGTGTTATTTTAATTTTTTTTCAACAAGTTTATCTTTTTTAGAGACTTTAAAGAAAGGTAAGTTTATTTTTATAACTTTTAAAAAGATTTTAAATTTTTTCAAAAATTTAATTTTTTGTTTAAAGTGGTTAATTTATTTAACTATAGTTATTTTATTAATGTGATGGCTTTTTTTTAAATTTAATTGAGGTTTAGCTGTTCTTTTGGGGGCTTGTAGTATTCATAGCTTTGACAGCCCTTGCTGTCAAAACTATGAATGAAAGATGGTGTGCTGCCATTGGCTCTAACTGAATCACGTGATCCCAGAGCTCGCACGAACTAATTGCGCCTCTGGGACACGCAAGCACTGCACGGTTGCAACAGGGAGAGGCCCTGAAACTGAAGTTCGTGTGGGCCCGAAACAAAAAGGTAGGCGCGGAGTGCGATATCGCGGGGAATCCTTACCCCCGCGGGAACCATCGATGTTTAATTTCTGGGCCCATGTCGCAGGCCTTAATGATGATGTCTTCGTCCATGGAAAGAGTGGCCACTTGCATGGAGCATCAAACGCGGCAATCAAACGAGTGCATGCAGGCCCTCACCAATGGCTTGCACGCAATGAATGGCACCTCAAATAGGATTCAAGAAACCCTAGCCTTGACCGTTCATCGCCCTGCTGATCTGCAGCAATGTACTCTCCAGCTCATTGCTAGCAGGAAAATGCGGGTGGGCCATGAGAAGGATGATGGTGAAAGGGAACATGGAAGTGGGGACTTGGCTCGAAGCACTTCCACTACTCACCCATTGACTCCCCCAACCCCAGTCAGTGCCCCACATTTTGTCTTGTGCCCTGATGGCTGAGTCTGCCCCTGCACAGGTGCAGGTGGAGCAGTCTTTGGCGGGATCCTCACGGGCTCCAAAACCCAGAGGATGTCCGCCAAAAGTGTCTAACCAGTCGCAGCAGGGAACTGAGCATGCCTCTACCTCTGCTGAAGCCACAGGGGCTGCACCACGTAGAAGTGCTAGGAAGAGGAAGAGTAAAGATTTGTAGTTGCACAAGAGTATGCACATGGGTATGTTATGCAATGTTAGATTGGTAAGTTTCTGTTTTATTTTTGAGCCACATAAATATTATTTGTTTCCACCACTTTCCTGTACTACTCATTTTTGGTTGCTGGCTTGTAAGTGGCCTTTTCACTTGTGATGAATGGTAAGACAATAATTGACGCTGAGCAATGGGCGGCTGTAAAAGGGAAGGGGTGGGGGTGAAGTGGCTTTTGCATGTGGCTGTCAGATGGGTGGACTGGTGGAACCTAAGGGAACCTTGCAATAATGAGTGCATCCTGGGCAGCAATGTGCGCCACTACTGGTACCTTGGCTGCATCATGTTCCGCCTCCTCCTCCTCGGAATCGTCTAAAGAGGCTCTGTGCTCTGTGCCTTGTTCCTCCTACAGGTTCAAACCTTGCTGCTGTGCAATGTTTTACAGAGCACAGCACACCGCAACTATTCTGAAGACCCTGGGTGGTGTGCCTCCAGATCTGCCTGAAGCGCATCTTCAGCATGCTAATGGCTTGTTCAATGGCACATCTAGTTGTCATATGGCTTTCATTGTATCGATCCTGGGCCTCATTGGTTGGGTTCCTCATGGGTGTCATCCGCCACATTTTAAGTGGGTATCCCTTGACTCCAAGCAGCCAGCCGGTAAGTCTACTTCGAGGTGTGAAGAGATCAGGGAAGGTGGACTGCCGCAGGACGAAAGCATCATGGCAGCTGCCTGGGAATCTTGCGCACACCTGCATAAACATCTTTTTGTGGTTGCACACCAGCTGCACATTGATGGAGTGGAAGCCCTTGTGGTTGATCTCTAAGTGATCTGGGGATGCCTTAATTGCCACATGCGCGCAGTCGATGATGCCCTGTACCTGTGGGAAGGCAGCTAGAGCTGCAAACCCGAGCATCTGCTCACTCTAGTTGGCATCATCGGTGGCAAAGTTGACATAATTGCCTGCCCTGGCAAACAAGCCATCAGTCACCTGTCTTATGCATTTGCGGGTCGCCGACTGTGAGATCCTGCAAATGTCTCTGGCAGAGCCCTGGACGGAGGCAGAGGCAAAGAAGGTGACTTTGACAGCCACTGATAAAGCGTGGCCACCAGGTCCACTTGGCAGCAGGTCTTGTTCCAGTAGGCTGCAAATGTCTGCCACCACCTGATGTGAGACCCTGAACCTCCAGAGACACTGGTGTTCTGACATGTCAAGGAAGCTCATCCTCTGCCTGTACTTCCTGTGTTGCGGGTATGGCCTCCTGCAAGCTGCACTTCGACATAAGAAACAACTTCTCTGCTCATCGCCTCTCTCCTGTGGAACTGCAGGTCTGTGAGGAGCAGGCTTTTGGTGCTCCTGCTGTGGTGCTCCTGCTGGTGCCCTTCCTGCTGGTGCTGTTAATGCTGCTGGTCATCTTGGTCCTCATCTGAGGTCCAAAGTAAAACAGCAGAAGCGGCACCCCTGCTGAGCTGATAGATCACAGTTCCAAAGTGGAGATCAAATGTAAAAGTTGTGAAAGTCACCTCCAAGGTTGTGAAAGTTACTCCAAGGTTGCGAAAGTAACCTCGAAGGTTGTGAAAGTAACCTCTCAGCACAAGAACTGTGAACAAAGCCATTAATCTTAAAAACAAAAAGGGGGCAAGCACTTTGCTGGGAGTGTACTATAGGCCCCCAAACAGTCAGGGGGAGATAGAGGAACAGATATGTAGGCAAATCTCAGAGAAGTGTAGAAATAATAGGGTAATAATAGTAGGGGATTTCAACTTCCCCAATATTAACTGGGATAGTCAGAGTGTGAAAGGCTTAGAGGGTGCGGAATTCTTAAAGTGCATCCAGGAGAGCTTTTTGAGCCAGCATGTAGAAAGTCCTACAAGAGAGGGGGCGGTACTGGACCTAATTCTAGGGAATGTAGCCGGGCAAGTGGTAGATGTGTCAGTAGGAGAGCATTTTGGTGACAGTGACCATAATTCGGTGAGATTTAAGGTAGTCATGGAAAAGGACAAAGATGGACGGAAATAAAGGTTCTAAATTGGGGGAAGGCCGATTTTAATATGATAAGGCAGGATCTGGCCAAAGTAGACTGGGATCAGCTATTTGTAGGAAAATCCACATCAGAGCAATGGGAGTCTTTCAGAACGGAAATAGAGAGAGTACAACGCCAACATGTTCCCATAAAGGTCAAGGGTGGGACCAACAAGCCCAGGGAACCCTGGATGTCAAGGGATATACAAGAATGCATTAGGAAAAAAAGGGAGGCTTTTGGCAGATACAAAGGACTAAATACAGTGGAAGCCCTAGAGGAGTATAGAAAGTGCTGGGGGGTACTTAAAAAAGAAATTAGGAGAGCGAAGAGGGGGCATGAAAAAACACTGGTGGGCAAAATAAAGGAAAATCCCAAGGTGTTTTATAAGTATATTAAGGGCAAGAGGATAACCAGGGAAAGAGTAGGGCCCATTAGGGACCAAAGTGGCAATCTGTGAGTAGAGCCGGAAGATGGAGGTGAGGTTTTAAATGAATATTTTGCATCTGTGTTCACTATGGAGAAGGGTGATGTAGGCATAGAAATCAGGCAGGGGGATTGTGATATACTTGAACAAATTAATATTGAGAGGGAGGAGGTATTAGCGGATTTAGCGGGATTAAAAGTGGATAAATCCCCAGGCCCTGATGGGATGTATCCCAGGCTGCTGTGTGAGGCAAGGGAGGAGATTGCAGGGGCTCTGACACAAATTTTCAGAACCTCTCTGGCCACAGGGGATGTGCCAGAGGACTGGAGAACAGCTAACGTAGTACCATTGTTCAAGAAGGGTAGTAGGGATAAACCAGGGTATTACAGGCCAGTGAGCCTAACATCAGTGGTAGGGAAATTATTGGAAAAAATTCTGAGGGACAGAACTAGTCTCCACTTGGAGAGGCAGGGATTAAACAGGGATAGTCAGCATGGCTTTGTCAGGGGGAGATCATGTCTGACCAATTTGATTGAATTTTTCGAGGGGGTGACTAGGTGTGTGGATGAGGGTAGTACAGTTGATGTAGTCTACATGGACTTCAGTAAGGCATTTGACAAAGTCCCACATGGGAGACTGGTCAAGAAGGTAAGAGCCCATGGGATCCAGGGCAATTTGGCACATTGGATCCAAAATTGGCTTAGTGGCAGAGGGTGATGGTCGAAGGTTGTTTTTATGACTGGAAGCCTGTGTCCAGTGGTGTACCGCAGGGATCGGTACTGGGTCCTTTGCTGTTTGTAGTGTACATTAATAATTTAGATATGAATGTAGGAGGTATGATCAGTAAGTTCGCAGATGACACAAAAATTGGTGGAGTGGTAAATAGCGATGAGGGAAGCCTCAGGCTACAGGACGATATAGACGGGATGGTTAAATGGGCAGAACAGTGGCAAATGGAATTTAACCCTGAAAAGTGTGAGGTGATGCATTTTGGGAGGACAAACAAGGCAAGGGAATACACATTGAATGGTAGGATCCTAGGAAGGACAGAGGATCAGAGGGACCTTGGTGTGCATGTACATAGATCCCTGAAGGCAGCAGGACAGGTAGATAAGGTGGTTAAGAAGGCATATGGGATACTTGCCTTCATTAGCCGAAGCATAGAATATAAGAGCAGGGAGATTATGATGGAGCTGTACAAAATGCTAGTTAGGCCACAGCTGGAATACTGTGTGCAGTTCTGGTCACCACACTATAGGAGGGATGTGATTGCATTGGAGAGGGTGCAGAGGAGATTCACCAGGATGTTACCTGGTCTGGAGCGCTTCAGCTATGAAGAGAGACTGGACAGGCTGGGGTTGTTTTCCTCAGAGCAGAGAAGGCTGAGGGGGGACCTGATTGAGGTGTACAAAATTATGAGGGGCATAGATAGGGTAGATAGAAAGGAACTTTTCCCCTTAGTAGGGGGGTCAATAACCAGGGGGCATAGTTTCAAGGTAAGGGGCAGGAGTTTTTGAGGGGATTTGAGGAAAAACTTTTTCACCCAGAGGGTGGTTGGAATGTGGAACTCACTGCCTGAAAGGGTGGTAGAGGCAGGAACCCTCACAACATTCAAGAAGCATTTAGATGAGCACTTGAAACGCCATAGCATACAAGGCTACGGACCAAGTGCTGGAAAATGGGATTAGAATAGACAGGGCTTGATGGCCGGCGCGGACACGATGGGCCGAAGGGCCTCTTTCTGTGCTGTATAACTGTATGACTCTGACTCTAATTTGGCTTTCCTTAAAACCTATTGTTGATCCTTTCCCTCCAGCATATATATCATGTAAATTGGGATTCCAATTGTAAAGTTCATTGTGCGAGTTCCAGGAAGCCCGGGAAACCCGTGCACCCACAGTTAAATTCCGAAAGCCATGTTAATATCACTGTTAATGAGTGATTAACGTATTGAAATTGACAACCCGCCTCTCCTGAGGGGATTGCTCGGACGCAGCCTAACTCGCTGCAGTTAAATGCGGAAGTCGACGGGCTGGAGCCGGCTTCCCGATGCGCTGTCAATTTCAGCGCTTTTAACCCCCCCACCTGCTCCCAAACCCATGCGCTCCTGCAAGTTAAAATTCACCCCATGAAATACATTGCACGTTTGTAAATAAGCTGGAAGGTTGGTTAGCATTGTGCCATACTGTAAATTCTGAGTGTGTAAGTTACAATTTCATGCACCTTTTTTGTCTGCTATGATGCATTTTATAAACTGGTGGAATATGAAACAATATTTACAAAAGGCATCTGTAAAATAGTAGTGCAACTTCTACACTGTATTTTATAGCTTTCATGTTTTGTGCGATTGTAAGTTCTTCAAAACTCATAATGATTCTTGTCTTCCAGGTGGTGTGTACACTTTTCACAAACACTGATAATATGATTAAATGGCCTCAAGTGGTATCAGAAGATGTAGTGAAGCATGCACAACAGCTTAAAAATGATGTGTTTGTAGTTGGTGGACAACTAAAGGGGAAAGCGCTCCTTGCTCTTCCAAAAAGTGCAGATGATTTGGAAAATTCAGATGAGGAGTCAGACAGGTATGGCTGCACAAAAGCTTACTAATATTTGCTAACACTTTTTCCATTATATTTACTCAAAGTGCAAAAATATTTCTTATCTCCTTTGGTCTAGCTGTAACATGCATTATTCCCCAATCAGGCGACACGAGCAGATTACCTATTCTGAGCTCTCTTCCTTGATTTGATGTTAAAAGGTGCATGAGAGCCCCAAGCTGACTTGCTTTGATATTCTTTTCCCTCTTTGCAGAAGCACTTTACCTCCACCTCCTGCTGGTGACTTCCCCATCAAGGTCATATAGTGGGAATTGACACACATTCATGTGCTATCTCAAGCCATTTAAAAACTATTATCCATTTCATCTACTCTACATACCACTGAGTACAGGTCAACAACAGGAAGAATCACAAGGCAAATTTTTTTTTAAATAGATTTTTGACGTTGATGAAGGACATTGACTATGAGTCTCCTTTTGTTGGATCATAATCTTCCTTTCTGTTGACAGTTTTCCTTGTTGTCAGCTTTAGGTGCTTCTCGTATCAGTTAAGAAGCCTTCATCAAACATAATAGCACAGTCCCATATATGTCTTCATCTATGTTGAAAATCACGGCAAGCAGCTATGATTTGGCATTCTATCCAGTCCTGTTTAGCTCTGATACTTCAATGTCAGCATTCATTGTTGAAATGAATTCTTCGTCATTCTTTCAACCTCTACGTAAATGTAAACAAATTGGGGTGCTGCTGCATTTAGAAAATTGCTCACTGAGTAAAGCACCACATTTCACGAAAGATGTAAAGGCCTTAGAAAGGGTACAGAGGAGGTTTACCAGGATGTTACCAAGGATGAGGGACTTCAGCTATGAGGAGAGGTTGGAAAAGTTAGTACTATTCTCTTTGGAACAGAGAAGGTTAAGAGGTGACCTAATAAAGGTTTTCAAGATGATGGGAGGTTTTGTTAGAGTAGATAATAGAGTAGAGAGTAGATAAAGAAAAACTATTCCCTCTGGCGAGTGGGTCAATAACCAGAGGTCATAGATTTAAAATCATTGGCAAAAGATCTAGAGGGGAGATGAGGCGAATCTTTTTCACTCAGAGAGTTGTCGGAATCTGGAACGCTGTACCTGAAAAGGTGATGGAAGTCGATTCCATAAATAATTTTAAAATAGAGTTGGAAAGATACTTGAGGATAAGGAACTTACAGGGTTACGGACAAAAAGCGGGATGTGGGACTAAGCATGATTGCTCTTTCAAAGAGCCAGCACAGGCATGGTGGGCCGAATGGCTTTTTCTTTATTTGTTCATAGAAACATAGAAAATAGGTACAGGAGTAGACCATTCGGTCCTTCGAGCCTGCACCGCCATTCAATGCGTTCATGGCTGAACATGCTACCTCAGTACCCCATTCCTGCTTTCTCGCCATACCCCTTGATCCCCCTAGTTGTGAGTGTTATATCTAACTCCCTTTTGAATATATTTAGCGAACTGGCCTCAACAACCTTCTGTGGAAGAGAATTCCATAGATTCACCACTCTCTGGGTGAAGAAGTTCCTCCTCAGCTCAGTCTTAAATGGCTTCCCCTTAATCCTTAGACTGTGACCCCTGGTTCTAGTTTTCCCTAACATTGGGAACATTCTGCCCGCATCTAATTTGTCTAAACCAGTCAGGATTTTAAATGTCTCTATAAGATCCCCCCTCATTCTTCTGAACTCCAGAGGATACAAGTTCAGTTGACCCAATCTTTCTTGATATGTCAGTCCGGCCATCCCAGGAATCAATCTAGTGAACCTTCGCTGCACTCCCTCAATAGCAAGAATGTCCTTCCTTAAGTTAGGAGACCAAAACTGCGCACAATACTCCAGGTGTGGCCTCACCAAGGCCCTGTACAACTGCAGCATCACCTCCCTACTCCTGTACTCAAATCCCCTTACTATGAAGGCCATCATTCCGTTTGCTTTCTTGACTGCCTGCTGCACTTGCATTCCCACCTTCAGTGACTGATGTACCATGACGCCCAGGTCTCGTTGCACCTCCCCTTTCCCTAATCTGCCACCATTCAGGTAATAGTCCGCCTCTCTATTTTTACCACCAAAGTGGATAACCTCACATTTATCCACATTGTACTTCATCTGCCATACATTTGCCCATTCACCCAATCTGTCCAAGTCACTCTGTAGCCTCCTAGCATCCTCCTCATTGTTCACACTGCCTCCCAATTTAGTGTCATCCGCAAATTTAGAGATATTACATTTAATCCCTTCGTCCAAATCATTAATATATAATGTAAACAGCTGGGGTCCCAGCACCGAACCCTGCGGTACCCCGCTGGTCACTACCTGCCATTCTGAAAAGTACCCAGTTCATGGGATGTGGGCGTCGCTGGCAAGGCCAGCATTTATTGCCCATCCCTAATTGCCCTTGAGAAGGTGGTGGTGAGCTGCCTTCTTGAACTGCTGCAGTCCGTGTGGTGAAGGTATTCCCACAGTGCTGTTAGGGAGGGAGTTCCAGGATTTTGACCCAGCGACGATGAAGGAATGGCGATATACTTCCAAGTCAGGATGGTGTGTGACTTGGAGGGGAACTTGGAGGTGGTGGTGTTCCCATGCACCTGCTGGCCTTGTCCTTCTAGGTGGTAGAGGTCGTGGGTTTGGGAGGTGCTGCCGAAGAAGCCTTGGTGAGTTGCTGCAGTGCATCTTGTAGATAGTACACACTGCAGCCACGGTATACCGGTGGTGGAGGGAGTGAATGTTTAAGGTGGGGGATGGGGTGCCAGTCAAGCGGGCTGCTTTGTCTTGGATGGTGTTGAGTTTCTTGAGTGTTGGAGCTGCACTCATCCAGGCAAGTGGAGAGTATTCCATCACACTCCTGACTTGTCCTTGTAGATGGTGGAAAGGCTTTGGGGAGTCTGGAGGTGAGACACTCGCCGCAGAATGCCCAGACTGGCAGCTATGTCCTTCAGGACTCGGCCATCTCGGTCAGTAGTGGTGCTACCGACAGTGAAGGCCCCCACCCAGAGTACATTCTGTGCCCTTGCTACTCTCAGTGCTTCTTCCAAGTGATGTTCAACATGGAGGAGTACTGATTCATCAACTGAGGGAAGGCGGTAGGTTTCCTTGCTTATGCTTGACCTGATTGTTGAGGACTCCCAGGGCCACTCCTTCCCGACTGTATACCACTGTGCCGCCACCCCTGGTGGGTCTGTCCTGCGGGTGAGACAGGACATATGGAGGAGTTTGGGACATTGGCTGAAAGGTATGATTCTGTGAGTATGACTATGTCAGGCTGTTGCTTGACTAGTCTGTGGCACAAGTCCCCAGATGTTGGTGAGGAGGACTTTGCAGGGTCGACTGGGCATGCCATTGTCATGTCCATAGCCGGTGCCGAGGTCGATACCAGGTTTTCAGAACTTGGCTTGCTAGGCCATTTCAGAGGGCAGTTAAGAGTCAACCACATTGCTGTGGGTCTGGAGTCACATATAGGCCAGACCAGGTAAGGATGGCAGATTTCTTTCCCTAAAGGATATTAATGAATCAGATGGGTTTTTACAGCAATCCGATAGTTTTTTTCCAGATTTATTTAATTAACTGAATTTAAATTCCACAGCTGCCGTGGTGGGATTTGAACTTACATCTCCAAATCATTAGCCCAGCCCAGTTTCTATGATTTCTGTGATTCTAATCTTCCACTCTGCTTTATTGGCAGGTCTCCAGGATTACATTCTGGTTTGCTATCTACAGCAGTTCATTGTTATTTTCCAGACCAGAAAACAATTCTATTTACAGTTATTGATTTATCTCGTACAGGCACAGGATTTATAGAGAGGAATTTCCTCTGAAGTGTTAATTTATTCAAATTCGGATGTGAAGTTTTAATCTTTAAATTTGTTCTTTTTCTCCAGTACTGTCTTCAATAATAGCCGATTACAATCTACTTTCATTGGATGAATCTGATTGACTTCCATTTCAGCTGCCAGCCAATGGTGTCAAAATTTATTGAATACCACAGTTACTTCCTTATAATTGACACTTGTGATGCTTGTTTGTCTGCCATCATACCATTACTTTTCAAAGTGTAAAGTCAACTCCAGGCTTGGTACAATGGAGTCATTGGCCAACAATCCTGGCTACAAGAATGTTAGTGCTGAATTTGTCATAGCACAGAGAGTCCTTTGTGTGTCTGGTTCAGCACTCCTTAATTCCTACAAGCCCTTTCTGAATAATTTTCTTCAGGATACTTTTAGCATAATGTCTTCAGCCATCCAAAACCTTTCCTAATACGTGACTAAAATGGTTGCTGTATTTTTCTCAGCTATGGCACTAACCCAAGCAAGTCATCTCATAGCACCTTGGTCTAGGTATCTGTACTGATAGAAAATTAGGCAACCACGATGGCATCGAAAATAAAGGGACTGAGGGGCCAAGATAAGCGGTTGTTATGCAGAAAGGCAAACATATTTACTTATGTCTTCAAAAGAGAAGGATGATGGGGTTAGTGGAGAGAGGACTCCCCATTCCAGGTTGTGTTAACAGCTTGAAACAAAGGGGGTGATTTTGTGAATGGAGGCGGGACTGCTGCTTGTCGGGTTTCAGTCCTGCCTCCATTGAGTTGTGGCCAACCCACGCTATTTTCCCTTGATTGATCTTGTTAAGCCCGCCCAGCGAGCTTAGCAGGCTAATCAAGGAAAAGCCGGTTGCAGAGCACGTCAACGTATGTTAACAGTCAGTTAATAGGCTTTAATCCCTTCCCGCCTCCAAGGAGACGGGACCCGGCGCGGGAAGGCAACCCGCCTCCTGGGAAGCTGGCATGGAGGCGGGTGGGGGGCGGGTTTGCCACCCGCCCCCAAATTCTGCCATTTTTCTGGCAGTCCCGCCTCCATACCCGCCTCCTCGGGGTTGAGAAAATCGCCCCCAAAGTTCCTGAAACTGCTACATATCAATCAGGCAGTGTGTCCAGGAGATTAGTTAGATGCATGAGAGCTAAAGAGTGCCTGATGCTCAGCTGGCATCCTGGAAAACAAACAAGTGTTATCTGCCATGATTGCAGAGGCACTGCTCCTTGGTTAAAGGCAGGTTGAAGTAAATGAAAAAGAAAATCAGGCGGGGTGTAAAATGGGGTGCCGATTTGTAGTTTTCCGTTGTGCCCTACCGCCCAACACCAATTTCACCCGTGGTCTTCTTAGGTTTTTTTTATCCTGTAGGTTGGAGGAAATTCATATTTTTTTTGGGTGGTTGAGCTGGAATGAAAGAAAAGGAAAGACAATTCCAGAGTTGGGAGTGGGGCTGAAGTCAGCAATTGCTCCTTTGTGGGGGCACAAATTTTTAACAGGGCTGATGTATGCTGGACTTCCACTGCAGAAGTGTTCTGGCATAAATTTAATTAAGTTTCAGGGTGCGGTGAAGAAGTTCGCCCTCCCAGTGACAATCAAATGCAAATGATGGAGTTAGGAAGGGATGGTGTAACCGATGCTAAATTTGTTAACTTCCACCTTCTCATCTACCCTTGAGAAAACACGCCACTATTTAAAAGACGAAGTATTTAGTTAAAGGGACACGACTGAGCTGTGATTGCTTGCGGAGACCTTTGGCCATTTTTTGCGAATCACTGCAAGTAGTGTCAAAAAAAATCCCTATTACACTCAGCATGCCTCCCCCTTCATTCTGCATTATCCTTGGAAACTTGATGGGATAGATTTTCCCTTGGTGCGGTCTTCGGGTGGCCTGCTGACAGAGCGCACCTGCCAGCCCCCAATAGTCCTGGCGGGCGATACGGTCCATGAGGCCGGGCCTCATTAGCATTCAGCTGGCAGGCTGCGAGCAGAAAATGATTGTCCAGAATATCCTGGCTGGCCTCTGGCCCAGAAGAAGTTAGTCCATGGGGAGATAGTCCATGGCAGGGTCCAATCTTTGGCAGAGGGGTATGGTGCCTGGAACTGCAGTGACCAGACTGATTTTGTAGAGCCCTGAGAAGCACTCCTGCTCTTCCCAGCCCCACAAAAATACATAAAACTTACCTGTGTGCTCCTCTTCAGTTGGACCGCCAGCTAATACTCGGTGAAGCTGCGCCCAGTACTGTCCTAAAGTGGCAAATGGAGACTCAGGTGAGCGCTCTGGTCGCCCAGCAGTAGAATCAGGGAAAGATTGCAGCAGCCACAGCAACAGTGGGAATGGCCGATAAGTCATTCACCACCATGGTTGGAACGCTACCACCCCATTTCTGCTGGATGGGAAGCCTCAAAATCTTCCCATGTATTTTAAGAGAATTGCTGCGCATATCCAAGGGTGCTCAATGAACTTTACAATGGGAATCCTACTTTATATGACATATATGCTGGAGTAAAAGGTGCAACAATAGGTTTTAAGGAAAGCCAAATTTATCAGGCAGCACCAGAAGAGAGCTAGACCATCCCAGCACTATCCACCCAGCAAGATGTTTAGGCACAGGTACACTTCCCAAGACTTTACCCAGGAGCTCTGGCTTAGGAGGTGACACTTCATGAAGCTTTGGAGGAGCTCTGTTGCTGTAATCAGATCTGTAGCCATGGTCCATCGCGCACACAGTCCATCGAATGTGGCAATGAAAGTGACCACAGCTCTCAAGTTTAAAGGCTAAGGCTCGTTCCAGGGAGCCACAGAGGACTTTTATCAGATTAGTCATGTTACTGTCTGTCCCTCTATAAGGCTTCCCTTGCGACAATGTAAACTTTTCTCTGCTGTATTCTAACACCTGAAGGCCTGGGTATGAGATGTAGATGGCTGCTGCAAAATATTATTAGCCTGTTGGGATGGTGGTGACACTTCTCTCAGGATCCTCATGTACTGTGATGGACGTGGAACAGGCATGTCATGGGTTTTTTGGCAGCCTGGTACTGCAAAGATGAAGGCTTCTGCACGAAGCTGTTAGTGTTCTTTTGTGCTACTGCTGTGAAGGCAAGCAGCCTCATCAGAACACACATCAGCTACTCCATTGGCTCTGCGAACAACATTCTGATTACCAGTGTTTAGTGAGAGAATGGACTTCAAGGAATCAGAAAGATCTTGAAATCCCTGAGCGTCAGTCCACCAAATATCCTCTGCTCTCTCCGAGATGCTGCATTGTATACTTCGCATTATGATTGATATTGACCTCTCCTGATGGTGCCTCAAGATCTGCAGTTCTTTATTCAGTGCCTCTACATTGAGTTGACTGCCCTGCCTGGGTCTTTGATGAATTTGGGAAGGTTTGCAGATTCTCCTGCAGCTGTTACTTTCTCTGTGCTGCCCTGCATTGAGTTGAAACTGAGTAGATTCCACTCCTATCCAAACCATCTGCCTCACATATTGAGTGAGGCCATGCGGAGCCTCGATATGTGTCTGATGCTCTGCTAGCAATTTTCTCTTTTGCGGCTAGGGGTTGACATGTCTTGCACCTTCACTCAGCTACGTCAGGCTCCACTTTCATATTTGCATCTTCTGGCTTCCTTGTGCTTTGTATCTCACCACATGTCAATTCTTCGTCTACACTACCTGTACCCCCTCAGGTGGGTGTCTCTGAGTTGCTGTGTGCAAGGGAAAGGGTGAATGATGGGGAGGGTGAGTGGTTGCCAGTGTTAGAGGGGACGTCATTGTCTTGTTCTTCAACAATCTGCTCAGCTTGATCCTGGCTTGTATCCTCTGGTGCAAAAAACAGCCCTGTTAACTTTAGTCTACCCAAAAAATGTTCTATCTTAGCAGTTACTTTGTGGATCTCATGAGGAAAGTAATATCTGCTGAGGAAATGGAAGAATACCTAGAAACAGTAAATAAGAAATAAAAAATATAAGTTCTCACAAACCCCACTGAAGGCACAGTAGGAACATAGGGACAGGAGTAGGCCATTCAGCCCCTCGAGCCTGTTCTGTCATTCAATGAGATCATGGCTGATCTGTGACTCCATGTACTCACCTTTGGTCCATATCCCTTAATACCTTTGGTTAACAAAAATCTATCAATCTCAAATTCAAAATTAACAATTGATCTAGCATCAATTGCCGTTTGTGGAAGAGAGTTCCAAACTTCTCTCCCCCTTTGTGTGTGGAAGTGTTTCCTAATTTCATTCCTGAAAGGTCTGGCTCTAATTTTTAGACTATGCCCCCTAGTCCTAGACTCTCCAACCAGCGGAAATAGTTTCTCTCTATCTACCCTATCTGTTCTCCTTAATATCTTGAAAACTTTGATCAAATCACCCCTTAACCTTCTAAATTCTAGGGAATACAACCCTAATTTGTATAATCTCTCCTCGTAATTTAACCCTTGGAGTCCGGGTATCATTCTGGTAAACCTATGCTGCACTCCCTCTAAGGCCGATATATCCTTCCTAAGGTGTGGTGCCCAGAACTGCTCACAGTACTCCAGGTGTGGTCTTACCAGGGCTTTGTATAGCTGTAGCATAACTTCTACCCCCTTGTATTCTAATCCTCTAGATATAAAGGCCAGCATTCCATTAGCCTTTTCTGTACCTGTTCATGACATTTTAATGATTTATGTACCTGGACCCCCAAGTCTCTTTGGACCTCCATGGTTTTAATCATTTCACCATTTAGAAAGTATCCTGTTCTATCCTTTTTAGGTCCAAAGTGGATGACCTCACATTTGCCTGCATTGAAATCCATTTGCCACAGTTATGCCCATTCACTTTATCAATATCCCTTTGTAATTTTATGCTTTCATCTAAATTGACAACAGTGCCAACTATCTTTGTGAATCGGCAAATTTGGATATGTGGCTTTCTATGCCATCATCTAAGTCGTTAATAAATACTGTGAATAATTGAGGCCCCAACATAGATCCCTGCGGGACACCACTAGTCACATCCTGCCAATTAGAGTACCTGCCCATTATCCGTACTCTTTGTCTCCTGCCACTCAGCCAATTTCCTAAACAGGTCAATAATCTGCCTTCAATTCCATGGGCTTTAACCTTAGTTAACAGTCTCTTATGAGGGACTTTAGCAAATGCCTTCTGGAATTCCATATAAATAACATCTATAGACATTCTCCTGTCCAGTATTTTAGACATCTCAAAAAATTCAATCAGGTTTGTCAGGCATCCATGCTGGCTCTCTCTGATCAGCTGAAAATTTTCAAGGTGTTCAGTCACCCTATCCTTAATTAAAGACTCTAGTAATTTCCTGACAACAGATGTTAGGCTAACTGGTCTATAATTCTCTGGTTTCCCTCTCTCGCCATTTTAAATCATGCGCAATTTTCCAATCTAAAGGAACGATTCCTGAATTGAGAGAACTTTGGAAGATTATAGTTAGGGCATCTGCAATGTGCTCACCTACTTCCTTTAAATCCCTGGGATGGAAACCATCTGGTCCTGGGGATTTGTTACTCTTTAGTGCCGTTGGGCCGAAAATTGATCCCGGGACGCGAGAGTACGCACTGCATACTCTCGCGTATTTCCACTCCAATTGCCGGTTTTCTGCATGCCCTGCGCATGCGCTGAAAACCGGCAATTGCTCTTCCGAAAAGGGGGCGGGGCCTGAGTGCATCGCGTGCGCGCTACAGGCTGCGCGCACGCTGTGCACTTCATGCTTTGGACGCGCAGGTAAGTAGGGAAGATTTTGGAAATGTAAAAAGGAGGAGTAAGACCCGCTTTTAAGAAGGTAAGTAGTGAATTAAGTATTTTTTTGAATTTTTTTTTACAGGTATATCTTTTTTATAGACTTTAAAGACAGGTAAGTTTATTTTTATAACTTTTTAAAAGATTTTAAATTTTTTCAAAAATTAAATTTTTTATTTAAAATGGTTAATTTAATTAACTATACTTATTTTATTAATGTGATGGTTTTTTTTAAAAATTTAATTGAGGTTTAGCTGTTATTTTGGGGGGGTGTAAGATTCATAAGTCTCACAGCCATGCTGTGAGACTTATGAATGGAAGATGGTGTGCTGCCATTGGCTCTAACTGAGTCACGTGATCCCACAGCTCGCACGAATTAACTGCGCCGCTGGGATACGCAAGCCCAGCACAGCTGATGTCTGGAACATCAAGTTCGTGCGAGCTGGATCAGAAAAAGCATAAGCGAGGTGAGACATCGCGGGGAAGGCTTACCCCCGCGGGAACAGAGCGAGATCAATTTCTGGGCCATTATTTTCTTCATTATTGTTATTTTACTTACATTAATTTTATTGAGTCTCTGTCCCTGATTCAATATTAGTTTCCTTGGGATATCCGGCATGCTATCCTCTTCCTCTACTGTAAATACTAACACAAAATAATTATTCAACATGTCCGCCATTTCGTTATTATCATTGACGGTATCGCTGATATCAGTTTTCAAGGGGTCAACATCGCTCCTGACTACTCTCTTTTTCCTAATATAATTGTAAAAAATGTTTGTGTTGATTTTGATATTCCTTGCAAGTTTCTTTTCATACTCCTTTTTTGTAGCTCTTACTATCTGTTTTGTGACCCTTTGCTGTTCTTTGTATTTTTCCCATTCGCCAATCTGTTTTATGACTCTTTGCTGTTCTTTGTATTTTTCCCATTCGCCTTTTTTTTTGCATTTTTTAATGCTTTTTCTTTTAGTTTTATGCTGTCTCTTACCTCTTTAGTCATCCATGGCTGTTTTTTTTGGCAAGTAGAGCTCTTGCCCCTCAGGGATATAAACTAGTTCTGTATCACATTAAATTCTTTTTTGAACACCTCCCACTGATCTTCTGTCATTTTAGCCATTAACAGTTTTGCCCAGTTTACTGTGGACAGTCTCTGTCTCATCCCGTTGAAGTCGGACTTACCTAAATCTAGAATCTTAGTAGCTGTTTCTCGTTTCTCCCTTTCAAACACTACGTTGAACTCGATCATGTTATGATCGCTATTAGATAAATGTTCACGCACCGTTAGGCTGTTAACTAAATCTGTCTCATTACTAAATCTAAGATGGCATGCCTCCTTGTTGGTTCTAGGACATATTGTTGTAGAAAACTATCCCGGACACACTCAAGAAATTCACTACCTTTCTGACAGGTGTTAGTCTGCTTATCCCAATCTATATGAAAATTAAAATCCACCATTTAAACCACTCTGCCTTTGCTATACGCTTATCTAATCTCTGTATTTATACAATCTAGCACTTCATAGCTACTACCAGGGGACCTATACACAACTCCCACTACAGTCTTAAATCCTTTCCTATTTCTTAATTCTACCCAAAAAGTCTCCCCTGCCTGTCTGCCTCTCGTTATATTATCTCTTATCATTGAAGTGATTTCATCCTTAATCCCTAAGGCTACTCCACTCCCTCTACCATTTTCCCTATCTTTCCTGTAGGCCTTATAACCTGGTATATTTAGTTCCCAGTCCTAACCGTCTTGCAGCCTTGTCTCAGTAATGGCGACCATGTCATACCCTCCAAATTGAATTTGTGCCTGCAGTTGATTCAATTTATTCCTTATACTCCATGCGTTTGTATAAATAATGCTTATTTGGGCCACACACCCTAGCCTGTCCTTCAGCTCTAATGTTTTACTCACATGTTTCTTGTTTCTCTCTCCTGGTTTAATCACTTTACATCTTTTAGTTTTCCCTTTACCTGCAGTGCCTAAAGCACAATTTCTGACTGTTACTCTACAGTAACTCCACATCTCCACCCACAACTACTTGGCAAAATTTGAAGCAAATCATTGTGACTGCTTCCTCTTCATGTGTTGTTAAATGTCTGATTCCAACCCAGTGGTCCGGTGTTTCCGAGCATTGTGTGCTGTCTTCGACTGCAATGTTCTAGTCTTAATTGGCTGCTGCAGTCTACAGATCCTGCATTCACAATCTGTCAGGATTCGTGGAGTGGATTGCATTAATGATAGCTGAAAGGGAATAAGGACCCAGGAGGAGAGACTTCAATCTACTGGCATACATTACAGGATATGAGACAAGTGACATTAGTGCTTCTGAATTGCTTCTGGGACAAGGAATTTTGTGCCATGTAATACCCCTAAGGGTATTGCTTAACTTTTGTGCTCGGGAATTCCCATTTACTTCTCTGAGATTCAGTTAGCTGCCCTGTTACTTATTTGAAAACACTCTTACCTTTGCTGACCTAGTGAGGTCATGAAACTTCTTCTAACACTCCAAGGGAGTTGTTGGAGTTATTGAGGTCCCATTCAGCTACAGCTGCCTCCTTCCACATGACCCATGCTGCTGCGTATAATGGCTTCTTCCAGGTATTCCAACAATACCATCTCTCCTTTGTCTAATTTGGGGTGGCAAATATCAGCTTCAAAGAAGTTAGATGCTGTTTCCTTGTGTTGCAACAGCCATTTCAGTCACTCTTTAAATAGCCTGCTTAGCTCTTTAACTACATGCAGCCCATTAAATAAAGAATTTGCTCCTTTGCCCTCCCTCCCTCCAGTACTGAATCTGTTGAGCTGGAAATGTACCTGGAGAAGAGAAAAAAATCTAGTAGTTAATGTAGAAAATCAATTATTTTATACTAAAATGAAAGAAACAGCAAATAAAAATCAAGCTATTTTATTTTCACTTTGCAGATTCTGCAATAGAAATAATCAAGTTGAAATCTGCTATATTTCTTGAAGTATCAAGGAGCATTATTATAATTTTCCATAGGATTTAAGATTTTTACAAGATTTAAGCATTCTTGTCATATGCTAGGGGCCACAGCAAATCCCTTGGCTTGGTCCCTGAACCAAGAAGAGTCAGCACGAATTTGTTAAGGGCAAATCGTGTTTGACTAACTTGATTGAGTTTTTTGATGAGGTAACAGAGAGTGTGGATAAAGGCAGTGCAGTTAATGTTGTGTATATGGACTTTCAAAAAGCATTTGATAAACTACCACATATTAGGCTTGTTAGCAAAATTGAAGCCCCTGTGATAAAAGGGGCAGTAACTGCATAGATACAAAATTGGCTAAGGGATAAAAAACAGAGTTGCGGTGAATGACTGTTTTTTGGACTGGAGGGAGGTATACAGTGGAGTTGCCCAGGGTTCAGTAGTAGGACCACCGGTGTTTTTGATATACATTAATGACGTGGACTTGGGGGGTACAGGGCACAATTTAGAAATTTGCAAATGACACAAAACTTGGAAGTGTAGCAAACAGTGAGGAAGATATGGCATTATACAAATGAGAGAAATGGGAGAGTGCGTCATGGACTGTGACACAGTCTTGAGGTTTTGATAAGTGAATCCCTTGAGTGGGTCACCATGTTGCCAATCCATCCTTCTCTCACTCATCATATTGAGTAGATTGGGCCTATACTCTCCAGATTGAGTAGATTTCAAAAGGACATAGATAGGTTGGTGGAATCGGTGGACACACGGCAGATGAAATTCAACACAGAATTGGTCGGAAGAATGAGGAGAGACAATACATGCTAAATGGTACAATTTTAAATGGGGTGCAAGAAGAGAGACTTTGCACATGCACAAATCTTTAAAGGTGGCAGGACAGGTTAACAAAGCAGTTAAGCATATGGGCTTTATAGATAGAGGCATAGAGTACAAAAGCCAGGAAGTTATGCTAAACCTATATATAAGCACTAATTTGACCTCAACTGGAGTATTGTGTCTAATTCTGGGCACCACACTTTAGGAAAGACGTGAAGGCTTTGGAGAGGGTACGGAAGAGATTTACTAGAATGGTTCCAGGGATGAGGGTTATGTGGATAGACTGGAGAAGCTGGGGTTATTCTCCTTTGAGCAGAGAAGGCTAAGAGGAGATTTAATAGAGATGTTTCAAATCATGAAGGGTTTAGATAGAGAAACTGTTCCAATGGCTGAAGGGTCGATAAACAGAGGGCACAGGTTTAAGGTGATTTGCAAAAGAACCAGAGGCGACACGAGGAAAAACCTTTTTACGCAATGAGTGGTTAGGATTTGGAATGCACTGCCTGATTGGGTAGTGGATACAGATTCAATAGTAGTCTTCAAAAGGGAATTGGATAAATACTTGAAGGAGAAAAAAATTGCTGGGATATGGGGAAAGAGTGGGGGGAGTGGGACTAACTAGATTGTTCTTCGAAAGAGCCGGCACAGACTCGATGGGCTGAATGGCCTCCTTCTGTGCTGTACTATTCTATGATTCTATGGGGCTGATGCTGGAATTCTTGACTATAATCCCGACTGAAGTGAGTTTAGGAGAGTTCAGGTAAGTTGGGCTCTGGCTCTGGGCCAATGCTAAGCAACACTATTCATGATGTCACAATACAGTGACTCAGTTGGATTGACCTATTCCCCAATATCAGAATGAGGCTGTTATTCTGAGATGAAATAGATGTTGGTGTCTGTAGAATTTATTAATGCAGCAATGGAATTACCAGTTGGCAGTGTCCTCTTCTAAATCTTTAAATAACATGAGAAAATGTTGCTAGAGAGATGCCTTGAAAGGGACATGGGGAGGTGCTTAATTCCTATGGTATGCAAAGAATGCATAATGTGTTTCAATAATGAAAACTCATCAGAAATATAGGGTGTGCAAGCAGAACATGAACTATGTTATTTGTAGTTGTGCTATGATGCACTTACACTCACACTTTGAGTTAGAGGAACGAAGGTAATCAACCAATAATTGTGCCATGCTCTATATTGAAATTGCTACCCAGTGACAATGGTAGGCTATCTACATTATAATTGGTGTTTTTTTTTATATTCCAGCTCACTCATTCAAGTAGATGGTGCCGTTTTACATGCAATTGAATCTGTAGTCATTGATTGGACACATCAAGTGAAAGATGTATTAAACAAGGATTCAGCACAATCGTTGCTGGATGGCTTAAACCCTCTGCCTAGAGAAGAGATTGATTTCTGGGACTTAAGACTGAAGGATCTAAAATGCCTTAATGAACAGGTGCTCATAAATGTTCACATTTAAAATAAGACAGTAAATCGATCAGAAACCTCATGTTTTATTGGTTACAAATTTTACAGAGCCTTGTAAAGTCTTGCAACATTAGCACTTTAGGATGCTGAATATGATTAAGATACTCTTATAAAATGTTAATAGGATCAACCCAACCCCAACCTGCTTACAAATATGAAAATCAACATCAATTTGCCATAGAGGTTTAATCACCTGACCAAGAGGTTACATTCGATTTGCATTGATGTGGATTTTCATATTCATAGCTATGCAAGAGGAAAACCAATGTGGTATAAGTGTTGGAGAGTATTCAGAAGATGTGTGGAAGGAGTGGGTCAAATGGTGGGATTGTTGGTGTGCTGGGGGGAGGGTTTGCTTAGGAGATTCGCTCCTCAGTAATCTGTTGCCTTACAGCTCTGGCAGTTGGCAGTAATGATTGGCCTTGGTCTTCTTCATTGTCCTCTTCTTCTTCATCCTGCGCTTGCACATCTTCCTCCTGTGGCAGCTGCTAGGCTTGGGACCTCTGAATGACATAGTTGTGTAGCATGCAGCAAACCACTACAAATCTGGAGACTCACTTAGGGCAGGTCTCCACTGGATTGG
This sequence comes from Squalus acanthias, assembly GCA_030390025.1. Lineage (NCBI taxonomy): Eukaryota > Metazoa > Chordata > Chondrichthyes > Squaliformes > Squalidae > Squalus > Squalus acanthias. The sequence goes on along the minus strand of CM059447.1, from coordinate 9,393,223 downwards.
TACACTGCAAGACTCCACCAGACTGGTTATTGACGCCTATTGTTTGCTCAATGGGAGCTCTGGTTTCAGTGTGCCGCTCATTGTATTGGAGCTCTGCGTTTGTGCCTTGGTTCCTGGCAGGAGTCATGAGCCAGGTGTAGAGGGGCTACTGATGTCTGAAGGAGGTAGGCTCACACCTACTGGTCTGGATCAAAGATGGTGGATTTGAGGATTGGCGCAGTATGAAGGCATCACGATTACCGCCAGGAAACTGGGCACAGACCTGTCTTATTTGCTGCCTGTGATCACAGACCAGCTGAATATTAAAGGAGTGGAACCCCTTCCTGTTTCATACATATGTTCTTGAACCAACAAGAGGACAGGCCATACTAGATTTAATGATGAATAATGAGCCAGAATTTGTCAACAATCTAACGGTACGGGAACAGCTAGCTAACAGTGACTATAACATGATTGAATTCGATATTAGGTTTGAGAGGGAGAAGGGTGAGTCACAAACCAAGGTTTTAAGTTTAAGTAAGGCTGACTTTGATGTGAAGAGGCAAAAATTGACCACAGTAGACTGGGCAGAACTGTTAAGGTGTTCAAAGAAGCATTTGGTGCAATACAAGACCTGTACGTACCCCTAAAGGGCAAGAACTCTACTTGTGTAATTAAATAACATTGGTCAACAAAACATTAGAGAGTTAGTATAAAACTAAAAGAAACGGCTTATACAAATACAAAAATAGTGGAGATCCTACGGACTGGGAGAGATATAAATAACAGCGAAGGGATACAAAGAAAGTAGTAAGAGCTGCAAAAAGAGAATACGAGAAAACACTTGCGAGGGATATCAAGGACAGCACTAAAAGTTTTTACAAGTATATTAAGAGAAAGAAAGTGGCTAAGGGTAATGTGGTACCTTTAAAGACAGACACATGTGATACAGTAATTGAAGATAAGGAAATGGCAGACTTGCTAAATAATTACTTCACTGTAGAGGAAGAAGATAAAGTACCAGAGATATGAGGAATACTAAAAGTAAATCATGCGGAGGAACTTAGTAGATTTAATATAAGTAAAAAAAATGGCAATGAAAGAAATAGAGACTGAAGATAGACAAATCTCCAGGACCTGGTTTCCACCTCAGAGTATTAAAGGAAGTAGGTGAGGAAATTGTAGATGCTTTAGTCATGATCTTCCAAAACTCTCAGGTATTATCCCCTTGGATTGGAAAATTGCAAATGTCAGTCCATTATTTAAGAAGGGTGGGAGAGATAAGTCAGGAAGTTATAGAGGTATTATTCTAACGCCTGTTGTGGGGAAGTTACTAGAATCTGTTTTTAGGGACAGGGTGACTGAGCACCTGGACAAATATGAACTGATCAGAGAGAGCCAGGATGGACTTGTAAAGGGTAAGTGCTGTCTAACTAACCTAGTTGAATTCTTTGAGGAGGTCACTAATGTGGTAGATAAGGGAGTGTCTATGAATGTTATTTATATGGTCTTCCAGACGGCATTCGATAAGGTTACACACAAGAGACTGTTCGCAAAAATGGAAGTGCATGGAATTGGAAGCAACCTTTAAACATGGGTAGGGAATTGGTTAGGAGGTAGGAGACAGAGAGTAGGGATAATTGGTATGTACTCCAATTGAAAAGGTGTGATTAGTGGTGACCCCAGGGATCTGCACTGGGATCTCAGTTTTTTACTATATTTATAAATGACTTAGATAAAGGAATAGAGAGCCGTATATCCAAGTTTGCTGATGGCATGAGTGTAGATGGGAGCATAGGTTGCAAAAGGACATTGATAGATTAAGTAAATGACCAAAACTTTGGAAGATGGAGTTAAACATTGGGAAGTGCGAGGTCAACCACTTTGGACCTAAGAAAGATGTTATTGTATGTAGACGGAGAGAAGATATTTTCACTTGGGGAGTCCAAAACTAGTTGCAATAAATATAAGACAGTCACCAATAAATCCAATAGGGAATTCAGGAGAAACTTCTTTACCCAAAGAGTGGTAAGAATGTGGAATGCGCTACCACATGGAGTAGTTGAAGCGAATAGCATAGATGTATTTAAGGGGAAGCTAGATTAGCACATGAGGGAGAAAGGAATAGAAGGATATGCTGATCAGGTTAGATGAATAAGGGTGGGAGGAATATTGTGTGGTGCATCAACGCCAGCATAGACCAGTTGGGCTGAATGGTCTATTTCTGTGTTGTGGACTCTATGTATATCTCAAGGAGGCTGGAATACAAAGGGGTGGAAGTTATGCTACAGTTGTATAAAGCTCTGGTTAGACCGCATCTGGAGTACTGCATTCAGTTCTAGGCACTGCACCTCAGGAAGGATATATTGGCCTTGGAGTGGGTGCAGCGCAGTTTCACCAGAATGATACCAGGGCTAAAAGGGTTACATTTTGTGGACAGGTTGCATAGACGAGGCTTGTGTTCCCTTGAGTAAAGAAGTTTAAGGGGTGATCTAATTGAGGTGTTTAAGATGATTAAAGTATTTGATAGGGTAGATAGAGAGAACCGATTTCCTCTGGTGGAAGAGCCCAGAACAAGGGGGCATAACCTGAAAATAAAAGTTAGGCCATTCAGGTGATGTCAGGAAGCACTTCTTCATGCAAAGGGTAGTGGAAATCTGGAACTCTTCCCTCAAAAAGCTGTTGAGGCTAGGTCAATTGAAAATATTAAAAGTGAGATTGATGGATTTTTGTTAGACAAGGGTATTAAGTGATATGGAACCAAGGCGGGTAAATGGACTTAAAATACAGATTATCAATAATTTAATTGAATGGCAGAACAGACTCGAGAGGTTGAATGGCCTACTCCTGTTCCTATAATAAAAACAGAAAATGCTGGAAATACTCAGCAGGTCAGGCAGCATCTGTGGAGAGAGAAACAGAGTTAACGTTTCAGGTCGATGACCCTTTGTCAGAACGGGAAAAAGCTGGAGATGGAACAGGTTTTTAAGCAAGTGTAGGGGCAGGGAAAGGGGGGAGGAGAGGAAAGAACAAAAGTGAAGGTCTGTGATAGGATGGAAGGCAGGAGAGATTAAGAGACAAAAGGGATGATGGTGCAAGGCCAAAGGAGATGGTAATGGGACAAGTTAAGCAACAAAAGATGGCGCTAGATGAAGTGTAAATGGTGATGGCAGAATGAAAGACAGCTGCCATGTGAGAGATGGAAAAAAAAGATAGGGGCAGAGGTTATGGTCTGAAATTGTTGAACTCAATGTTGAGTCCAGAAAGCTGGAAAGTGCCTAATCAAAAGATGAGGTGCTGTTCCTCGAGCTTACGTTGCGCTTCATTGGAACAGTGTAAGAGGCCGAGGACGGTGAGGTCTGAGTGGGAGTGGAGCGGAGAATTAAAGTGACAGGCGACCGGAAGCTCGGGGTCACCCTTACGGACTGAACGGAGGTGTTCCGCAAAGCGGTCACTCAATCTGCATTTGGTCTCCCCAATGTAGAGGAGACCACATCATGAGCCGCGAATACAGTATACTAAATTGCAAGAAGTACAAGTAAACTGCTGTTTCACCTGGAAGGATTGTTTGGGGCCCTGGACAGTGGGAAGGGAGGAGGTAAAAGGGCATGTGTTGCATTTCCTGCGCTTGCACGGGAAGGTGCCGGGCGAAGGGGAAGGGGTTTTGGGGGTGATCGAGGAGTGGACCAGGGTGTCGCGGAGGGAGCGGTCCCTTCAGAATGCTGAAAGGAGAGGTATGGGGATTCAGCAATTTCAGACCATAACCTCTGCCCCTATCTTTTTTTTCCATTTTTTTTTCTCTTTCTCACATGGCAGCTGTCTTTCATTCTGCCATCGCCATTTACACTTCATCTAGAGACTTCTTTTGTTGCTTAACTTGTCCCATTAGCATCTTCTTTTGCCTTGCACCATCATCCCTTTTGTCTCTTAATCTCTCCTGCCTTCCATCCTATCACAGACCTTCCCTTTTGTTCTTTCCTCCCCTGCCCCCTTTCCCTGCCCCTACACTTGCTTAAAAACCTGTTCCATCTCCAGCTTTTTCCCGTTCTGACGAAGGGTCATCGACCTGAAACGTTAACTCTGTTTCTCTCTCCACAGATGCTGCCTGACCTGCTGAGTATTTCCAGCATTTTCTGTTTTTATTTCAGATTTCCAGCATCAACAGTATTGTGCTTTTGTATTTCTGTTCCTATAGCTGGTTTGAAGGGGATAACACTGTGCAATGTGTGTGTGGGCAATGAGACCATGCACCTGTGGAAATCCAGAGGTGCGGGCAAATCCAAGAGCTCTCCTGATCAGCAGTCTGCATTGGGTAGGTGATATATTGCTGTCTTCTTTCTAAGAGGGCATCTGTTACTTGCTTGATGGCTGTATGGACAGAAAACTGACCAATGTTGCTGATGCCACCTGTTGTAGCCTGGAATGAGCATGTGGCACAGATGTTGAGACCACCATTACCTTCATAGTCCCAGGCAGTGTTGTGTGTGCTCTGGTATTTGCCTCCAATTTCTCCTGCAACATGTGACACAGGTCAGTGCCTGCTGAAGCACAGCCTTCGCGCACACACTGCCTCTGTCATGTTGAAGTCAGATATCCTGTTCCAGAAAACCCACATGCTGTAAAAATTACTTGGCCCTTGCCTCCTTCGCCATCTTCTTTGACACTCCACAGCGGCAGCGGCGAGGCTCCGATTCAAAAACAACAAAAAAATCAGAGTGACGTCACAGGAGAGCTGGTAGGTGATTGGTTGGTGAGTATTACAGCATTTTTTTGTTCTCTAAGTTAGGGAAGGGGATTAAATTAAGAGCTGAGAAACTGTAACTTGCTAGTCATTATGAAATTAATAATTTAAACTAGCTAAAATAATCAAACAATAAAACTAAAGTATCGATTGAATAAAAGCTTTAACTAATTAATTAATAAATAAAACAAGGTTAGAGATGGCAGGGCAGGTGGTGTGTCATAACTGCAGCATGTGGGAGTTTGTGGAGAGCATCGCGATCCCGAGCAGCCACATCTGCAGTAAGGGTCTGCAACTCGAGGAACTTCGGCTCAGAATTGTTGAGCTGGAGTACGATCTACAGACATTGCCATGCATCAAGGAGGGGGAGAGTTACCTGGACACTTTGTTCCAGGAGGCAGTCACACCCTTTCTGTTAATAGTACTTTAGAGTTCGTCAGTGGTCAGGGACAGGAGAGTATAACCGCGAGCCAGGAAGGTGTGGGAACCCAGCTAAAGGCACTATATCTCAATATGCGAAGCATTCACAACAAAATAGATGAATATTATAGTGCAGATAGAAATTAACAGGTTTGATCTAATAGCCATAACGGAGACGTGATTGCAAAGTGGTCAAGGTTGGGAACTAAATACTCCAGGATACTTAACTTTTAGAAAAGATAGGCAAAATGGAAAAGGAGGAGGGGTAGCCCCGATAATAAAGGATGGGATAAAGACAGTAGAGAGAAAGGATCTTAGCTCTGAAAATCAAGAAGTAGAATCAGTTTGGTTGGAGCTAAGAAACAGCAAGGGGCAGAAAATATTGGTAGGAGTTGTTTATAGGCCCCCAAACAGTAGTTGTAATGTAGGGCAGAGTATAAATCAGGAAATTAAAGGCACATGTAACAAGAGTAATACAGTGAACATGGGGGACTTTAATCTACATATAGACTGGGCAAACCAAATTTGCAGCAATAGTGTGGAGGACGAATTCATGCAATGTATGCAAGATAGTTTTTGAGATCATTATGTTGAGGAACCAACGAGGGAACAGGCTATTTTAGGTCTAGTATTGTGCAATGAGAAAGGGTTAATTAATAATCTTGTAGTAAAGGGGCCTTTAGGGAAGAGTGACCATAATATGATAGGATTTTATACTGAGTTTGAAAGTGATTTAGTTAAATCCGAAACTAGGGTCTTAAATCTAAACAAAACAAACTACGTAGCTATGAGGGGCGAGTTGGCTAAGGTAGATTGGGAAACTGCATTAAAAGGTATGACGATAGACAAGCAATGGCTAGCATTTAAAGATTTAATACATAATTTACAACAAATATACATTCCTTTATGGCACAAAAACCACACAGGAAAAGTGTTCCAACTGTGGCTAACAAGAGAAGTTAAAGATAGTATTAGATCAAAGGAAGAAGCTTATAATTTTGCCAAAAAGAGTAGTAAGCCTGAGGATTGGGAGGATTTTAGAATTCAGCAAAGGAGGACCAAGAAATTGATAAAGAAAGGGAAAATAGAATATGAGAGTAAACTAGCGAGAGACATAAAAACAGGCTGTAAAAGCTTCTATAGGTATGTAAAAAAGAAAAGATTAGCGAAAGTAAATGTGGGTCCCTCACAGGCTGAGACAGGAGAAATTATAATGGGGAATAAGGAAATGACAGAGAAATTAAACAAATACTTTGGGCTCGATTTTGTCAATGGGGACGTGATGGAGGCGGGACTCCCACTTTTTGGGTTGTAGTCCCGCCTCCATCGATTTGTGGCCAACCCACGCTACTTTCCCTTGATTGACCTTGTTAAGCCTGCCCAGCGGGCTCAGCAGGCCAATTAAGGGACACCTGGATACTGGTGACGTCAGCGATTGACATTTCATCTGTCAAGAGCTTTTGACAGATGAAATATCAGCGTTTGACAGCTCTGTGAAGCTGTCAAACACTGACAATCTGTCTTCTAACTTGAGTCCTTCTACTCAGACTCAGTTAGAGAGCTCTCCAGACCAGAAAGCAGAGGCTGCAACTTTTGACAGTTCAGCGGCCATTCTGCTTTCTGTGCCGATGAGCTGAGGGACTCCCGAGAACTGAAGGGAGGAAGCCTGGAGGAGAAAGTAAAGGTAAGTAAAACTTATTAAAACACTTTACACACACCAAGCACACTTGCCTCTGCACTCATGCACCCATCACTCACCTGTACACCGGACATCTCGACCCCTCCAAGCACTGCAGACCGACGGTCCGCCTCGCTAACTTGCCGTGGTTTGGAGCCGTCAGGCAGCCCACACTTCAGGGCTAAAAATAGGGATTAGCCAAAAAACTGCCTGTTAACTACCTTTTAACAGGCAGTTAATTGGCACTAATGCCCTTCCCGCCTCGGGGAGGCGGCTCCCAGCACAGGTCGGGTACCCGCCTCCTGGGACATTGGCTTGGAGGCGGGATGGGTACGTGCCCCCCGAATCTGCAATTTTCCCACCACTCCCGCCTCCAAACCCGCCTCCACGGGGCTTGGAAATTCGAGCCCTTTGTGTCTGTATTCACGGAAGAAGACGCAAAAAACTTCCCGGAAATAGTGGAGAACCAAGGCTCTAGCGAGAATGAGGAGCTGAAAGAAATTAGTATTAGTAAAAAAATAGTACTGGAGAAATTAATAGACTGAAAGCCGATAAATCTCCTGGACCTGATGGCCTGCATCCTAGGATTTTGAAAGAGGTGGCTACAGAGATAGTGGATGCATTAGTTGTCATTTTCCAAAATTCCATGGATTCTAGAATGGTTCCCGCGGATTGGAAGTTGGCAAATGTAACCCCACTATTTAAGAAAGGGAGAGAGAAAACGGGGAACTACAGACCAGTTATCCTGACATCAGTAGTATGGAAAATGCTAGAATCTATTATTAAGGACATGTAACAGTGCACTTAGAAAATAATAATAGGATTGGGCAGAGTCAACACGGATTTATGAAAGGGAAATTGTGTTTGACGAATCTGTGAGAGTTTTTTGAGGTTGTAACTAGCAGAATAGATAAGGGGGAACCAGTGGATGCGGTGTATTTGGATTTTCAGAAGGTATTTGAAAAGGTGCCATACGAGAGGTTATTAAACAAAATTAGGGCTCATGGGATTGGGGTAATATACTAGCATGGATTGAGGATTGGTTAACGGATAGAAAACAGAGAGTAGGAATAAACGGGTCATTTTCGGGTTGGCAGGCTGTAACTAGTGGGGTACCGCAAGGATCAATGCTTGGGCCTCAGCTATTCACAATCTACATCAATGATTTGGATGAGGGGACCAAATATAATATATCCAAATTTGCTGATGATACAAAGCTAGGTGGGAATGTAACTTGTGAGGAGGATGCAAGGAGGCTTCAAGGGGATATAAACAGGCTAAGTGAGTGGGCAAGAACATGGCAAATGGAATATAATGTGGAAAAATGTGAAGTTATCCACTTTGGTAGGAAAAATAGAAAAGCAGAGTTTTTTAAATGGTGAGCTATTGGGAAATGTTGGTGTTCAGAGGGAACTTGGTGTCCTTGTACACGAATCACTGAAAGTTAACATGCTGGTACAGCAAGCAATTAGGAAAGCAAATGGTATGTTGGCCTTTATTACAAGAGGATTTGAGTATAAGAGTAAAGACGTCTTATTGCTATTATATTGGTCCCTGGTGAGACCACACCTGGAGTATTTTGTACAGTTTTGGTCTCCTTACCTAAGGAAGTATATACTTGCCATAGAGGGAGTGCAACGAAGGTTCACCAGACTGGTTCCTGGGATGGGACGATTGTCCTATGAGGAGCCTATATTCTCTACAGTTTAGGAGAATGAGAGGTGATCTCATTGAAACATGCAAAATTCTTACAGGACTTGACAGGGTAATGCAGGGAGGATGTTTCCCCTGGCTGGGGAGTCTAGAACCAGGGGTCACAGTCTCAGAATGAGGGGTCAGCCATTTAGGACTGAGATGAGAAATTTCTTCACTCAGAGGGTGGTGAATCTTTGGAATTCTCTACCCCAGAGGGCTGTGGAGGCTCAGTCGTTGAGTATATTCAAGACAGAGATCGATAGATTTTTGAATATTAAGTGAATCAAGGGATATGGGGATAGTGCAGGAAAGTGGAGATGAGGTAGAAGATCAGCCATGATCTTATTGATCAAAGGTCCAAATGGCCTACTCCTGCTCCTATTTCTAATGTTCTTATGAGAGCTTTAGAAACCAGCAAAGGATGACCAAAAAATGGATAAAAAGGGAGAAAATAGAATATGAGAGCAAACTAGCAAGAAATGTAAGAACAGATTGTAAGAGCTTCTACGAGTATGTAAAAGGGAATAGAGTAGCACAAGTAAGCATTGGTGCCTTCGAGGCTGAGACCGGTAAAATTATAATGGGGAATAAGTAAATGGCAGAGATTTTAAACAAATATTTTGTATCTGTCTTAGCAGTAGAAGATACAAAAAAATTCCAAAAATAGTGGGGAACCAACAGGCTATTGAGAGTGAGGAATTTAAAGTAATTAATATTAATAGAGAAATAGTACTTGAGAAACGAATGGGAGTATAAGCCGACAATCCTCTGGACCTGATGGCCTACATCTGAGGGTTCTAAAAGAAGTGGCTGCAGAGACAGTGGATACATTGGGGGCGATTTTCTGACGCTGGAGGAGGCGGGTTTGGAGGCGGGAAAATCAGATTCAAATGGGTCGGGTTCGGAACCCGCTTCCGTGGGATTTTGCCGGTTCCGGTTTTGGAGGTCGGGAAACGCTCCCGCCTCCAGCTGGCCATTGCACTATTTAACATCCTTAAATGCTCGTTAAGGGCCTCTCTAAGCCTATTTTGAGAGGCCCTCGTGATTTTTCCAACTTTTCGGTGTGATCCACGCACCTCCTAAACCACGCCAGGTAAACCTGGCGGGTTGACTCGTGGGTGGCCTCCTCACTGCTGCAGGTCTAACAAGACATGCTTTATTGCAGCAAGGATTACTTGCAGGTGCCAGACCTTGGCTTTAAAAGGTCTCTGAGCACTTTTAGAAGGCCTTCCGAAGTCGGAGGTGCTGCAGCTTGACTCCATCAACTGTGGAACTCCTTGGAAGATCCTCTCCCCACTTGCAATGAGCGTTTCCCCAAAGGAGGCATCTACAAGCAGAATGGGAACCATTCGTTTTCTTTCTGCATGGACCTCAGATGAGGATGAGGAGGAGGAGGATCTGGAGGAGGAGGAGGAGGATCTGGAGGAGGAGGAGGAGGATCTGGAGGAGGAGGAGGAGGAGGAGGTTAGAGCCCGGGATGCAAGGGATGAACTTATCATGGCCAGATTTGCATAGGTTGCCCAAGTTGGCACATGTCCTTTGCTCCATCCATCATTGACAATGGACTCTCTGGCCTCCTTTCACTTAGGCCACCAACCTGACAACGCAAGTGTGGCGGTGCCCGCAATGTGGAGCTGCCTAAGGCGAAAGAACAGATGGCATAACGGCAACATTTTGGCTTCAAATCATTTTAATGCTTTCCAACAGGGATGGCATTTCATCAATACACAGAAACAGTCTCCCAATCTGCACGCAGATCTGGAGGTTATATCCCTTGCCAGCTGTACCCACACAGCCTTGGTTTCTTTGGCAGGCCTCTTCCTCCAAGATGAGTGGAAGAGCACCTCCATGCTAGCTGTCACCCCCTCCAACAACATTTGCAGTGCCTCATCCGAGAGCCTCGGATAGGCCCTTGCCTTGGAATTAGACATAATGGTTTCTCAAAAGATGTTGGAGGTGGTGCAGGAGATGCAGAAATGCTGTGGAATGAGCCAAGGGAGCAAGAAGCCATGAAATCAGACGGGAAAAGTGCTGTCAATAGAGGCGAGTTTCAGTCCCAAAACACGAATTGAGCAAGGGCAATCCCACACCTCTGAAATCAAGTGGACAATCATGGGAAAATCGCAAATTTTTTGAAACCTATCAATGGAGGCGAGTTTCAAACCCACCCAAACTGAAACCCGCCTCCATCTCACCTCCAGTGGGAAAATCGCCCCCATTGGTTGTGATCTTCCAAAGTTCCCTAAATTCTAGAACGGTCCCAGCAGATTGGAAAGTAGCAAATGTAACCCCGCTATTCAAGAAAGGAGGGAGAGAGAACACAGGGAGTTACAGGACAGTTGTCGGGAAAATGCTGGAATCCATTATTAAGGAAGTGGTAACAGGGCACTTAGAAAATCATAATCGGCCAGAAATTCGGCTTTCCGGCTTCCTGCGGGTGCAAGCATCACGCGCGTACTTGCCTACCGCGCCTGCAGTTGTGCTTTGGGCCCACGAGGATTTCGGATCCTGGGCCTCCTCCAGCTGCCGGCGCGCAGTGCTTGCGTATCCCAGGGGCGCAGTTAGTTCGAAGCGTCCCCTGGGATCACGTGGGCCATGGAGAGCCAATCCTAGCAGGGCATTTTCATTCGTAGATTTGACCTGTCAAATCTATGAATAGAGATCGGCCCCAAAACCACACTTAAACTTCAAATAAATTTTTAAAAAACATCACATTTTTAAAATAACTAAGTTAAATAAATTAACTACTTTAAACAAAAATTTAAATTTTTGAAAAATTAATTATGCTTTTTAACGGTGCTAAAAATAAACTTACCTTTCTTTAAAGTATCTAAAAAAGATAAACCTGTTGGAAAAAATGTTTAAATTGTAATTAATTAACCACTTACCTTGTTAAAAACAGGCCTTGCGCCTCCTTTTTAAAAGTGCAGCTTCTCCATACTTACCTTCCCGGAGAAACCTGAAAAAAACCCGAAGTTCGCTGCGTGCGCGCAGCCTCACCCGCGCACGCGTTCGACTTCTAAACCCCTCCCTTCAGGGGAACGGAAGTTCCGGTTTCCCGCGCATGCGCAGTGCATGCAGGAAACCGGCACTTCAGGTGGCCTTCCGGGTGAGTACACCGCGCGTACTCACCCGACAAGAGCCGAATTTCTGGCCCAATATGATTAGGCAGAGTCAACATGGTTTTATGAAAGGGAAATGGTGCTTACCAAATTTATTAGAGTTTTGTGAGGATGTAACTAGCAGGATAGATAAAGGGGAACAAGTGGATGTAATATATTTGAATTAACAAAAGGCAGTCTATAAGGTGCCACATGCAAGATAAGGGATCATGGGGTTGTGGGTAATATATTAGCATGGATAGAGGTTTGGTTAATGGACAGAAAACAGAGAGTAGGGATTAACTGGTGATTTTCAGGTTGGCAGGCTGTAACTAGTGGAGTGCTGCAAGGATCAGTGCTTGGGCCTCATCTATTTACAATCTATATTAATGACTTAGATGAAGGGACCGAGTGTAATGTATCCAAGTTTGCTGACGATACAAAGCTAGGTGGGAAAGTAAGCTGTGAGGAGGGACACAAAGCCTTAGAAATTGTGGCCTTCACGAAAGCTGCCAGTGCCACTGCGGCCAGGGGTTAACGGCTGCCAAAAATGGTGGCGATGACAGGACTGATAAATTGGGACTAATGATTATTAGCCCAGCGCTAAACTCACTGTGTAACGCCCTCCTCGTGGGTTTCGTCCCGGCATCAGGCCCCAATGTGGCATCCAAAAACGGTGTTGCAGCTTCGAACAGCATCTGAAGGCGAGGCTGTGATTTTGCAAAGCATTGTGGAATCATAAAAGGGCAATGTATTGTCGTTTTTTTAAAAGGACAATGCCTTCTGAAATGATAAAAGTAAAAATCATGTAAAAATAGGCAGTTTTTAGCCCTTACAGCTCAACTGTCTTCTGAAAAAAATTAATATTAAATAGAATTCCCAAATGGGAATCTTCAGCTCTTAAAGCTGAGAGCCTTCCGCACCTAACAAAATGGAAAAGTGCTTCAGCACTAACACAAATGGCTCAGCAAGCCGGGGAAGGGGCACCCAGGGTCTCGCATGCAGCACTCCGGCTTTGTGCAGAGGGTCAACACTCTAAGTGAGATCCTCTACCCACAGGGGCCAGGAGGCCCTCAAAAAAGAACAGTGTGGGACCAGATCACTGAGGTCTGCACTGCCAGCATTGTCGCCCCCACCAGCTGGCTCCAGTGCCCAAAGATGCTTCATGACCCCCAACCAGTGATCAAGGTCAGTGAATGTATCTTCAAATGTCTTCTCCTACCAACTGCATCACTAGCCTCACACACTTCTCAATGCATGACTCCCCTTCCCCCAATCACTCACCTACCAACAATCTGTAGCAATCATGAGGCACATCTCCCATTCCTAGCTTCACCTCACCCCCTTGGAGGAGATGCTGCTGGCCATTCTTGGCAGGGGCATGGCTGAGCCCTTGGCCAGTGGCAGGGCTGAAAGGATACAAGATGCTGGTATCCTCATATGTTATCCTCCTTCTTGTATGCACCTCTTGCTTTCCCGCCCTCCCCTCACCACAACTCCACCCTTGTACCTTCCTCATTTCACACACCCAAGAAATGCAGCCTGCCCAGCCAGTGGTTGACCAAGAAGAGGGAGAGGAGAGTGCAGAAGAAGGAACACCGTCACTCGATTTTACACTCCCAGTCACTAGCTCCTCAAGGTCCACCAGCAAGGCCATTTGCAGTGTCCCCCAATGAAAGTCAGCAGCCTTCCACCAGCCATGCTGCAGCCACTGGGGTAGCACTGCATGACATCAGTAGGATAGGAAAAGGCACACACAAGACAGTCATAAAATGCTTCAAATACTCAGCAGGTCAGGCAGCATCTTGACCTGAGACATGAACTAGTGAAGCCAGCGAGAGTCTAACCACCTCCCCTTGACATTCAACGGCATTACCATTGCCGAATCCCCCACCATCAGCATCCTGGGGGTCACCATTGACCAGAACCTTAACTGGACCAGCCACATAAATACTGTGGCAACAAGAGCAGGTTAGAGGCTAGGTATTCTGCAGTGAGTGTCTCACCTCCTGACTCCCCAAAGCCTTTCTACCATCTACAAGGCACAAGTAAGGAGTGTGATGGAATACTCTCCACTTGCCTGGATGAGTGCAGCTCCAACAACACTCAAGAAGCTCGACACCATCCAGGACAAAGCAGCCCGCTTGATTGGCACCGCATCCACCACCTTAAACATTCAATCCCTCCACCACCGGTGTACCGTGGCTGCAGTGTGTACCATCTACAAGATGCACTGCAGCAACTCGCCAATGCTTCTTCGGCAGCACCTCCCAAACCCACGATCTCTTCCACCTAGAAAGACAAGGGCAGCAGGCGCGTGGGAACACCACTACCTCCAAGTTCCCCTCCAAGTCACACACCATCCTGACTTAGAAGTATATTGCTGATCCTTCATCGTCGCTGGGTCAAAATCCTGGAACTCCCTCCCTAACAGCACTGTGGGAGTACCTTCAACACACAGACTGCAGCGGTTTAAGAAGGCGGCTCACTACCACCTTCTCAAGGGCAATTAGGGATGGGCAATAAATGCTGGCCTTGGCAGTGACGCACACATCCCATAAATCAATTTAAAAAATGGTTGTTTCCCTTGGCTGGAGAGTCTAGAACTAGGGGGCATAGTCTCAGGATAAGGGGTCGGCCATTTATGACTGAGACTGAAGGGATAATTACAAGTCCTCGCCCTTTCGGACTACCCCAGATCAGGTGTATTCCCCAGACGTTTACCTTCAACTAAAGTTAGCGGTAGCCAGATCCTATAAGACGCTTAATTGGGTCTAAAGGTCAGACTACCTCTCCCTAAAGGAAAGAAACGGCCTGAAGATGTTACCGTCCTCTGGATAGCACTTTTAACAAGTTTAACTAGACTGTAACCTTCTGGATATTATGAGGGTCCGGAAACCCCCCCCCCCCGAATTCTGCAACTCCTCTCTGAAGAATGTACAGAAATTGAGTTCGCGAGATTGATACAGAAATGCTCTTTGAGACAATTTTAAAAATATATAGATTTATTAAAGAACCGACATCTAGTTAACAGCTGGTATGGTAATCGCAACTTTAACTGTTCAAAATACACATAGCTTACATTTCTTATCAGAGATCCTTATTCTCAAATCTTAACTTCGTTACATTTCCACACTTCTACTTATTTCTTAATCCAGGATATCCACCAAAATCAAATACCTTGATTACCCGAGACTCAGAGTTAAAAACTTACAGAGCGTGCCTGTGAAGTTGAGAAACGCTTGCCCTTCCAGCGACTTCTGACTTTTCATCTGAAAAGCTCTATTTTTATACTCTTTTTTAGTGGTATTTTCTTTGAAGTTTCCTGCTGATGTAAGATAATTATCTCCAGTGATTCTTTATTGAATTCTTTTCTATTCTTACTGTATTTCAGCTGCCAACTTTTAGGATTCTGTCTTTACCTTTAGGTGTTTCAAAAAACTATCATAAAATGGTTTTTGTCAATTTATCTATTTGATGGTATTCTTAGGAAGTCTTTCTACTGAATTCTTAATATCACTTAACTGCTTGTAAGCCCGACATCGTGACTCCGTGGTGTTCCAAGTTTAACACATAAACAATGTGATTGCTTGATGTCATCTATTGATATTATATTTTCAAAGCCTCTGTAGGTATATTTTACAACTTGTAAATTGAAAACACTTCTCAGGGTGTTTACTTGTTTTCTTGCTATCTCAATTGGTTGCATATTTAATCGTGTTCCCTGTTTCTAAGTTTAATATAAAACTGTTTTACGGCAGGTATTTCTTTTACTTGATGTCATTTTTTCAAAGGCACTTGTTTTTTTTAATGTTCTGAGCACCTGTTCGACGTGTTAGATTTTAACACTTTACTTGGGCATTGCTGTTGTTTTGTTCCAAACTCTAGACATTCTGGAAGCACCAATGGTTTGCTTCAATAGGGGCTTTGTCTCTGTATTTACAAACCAATTCCCATTTCAAAGCTTGTTTTCACAGCTTTGTGTTAACAAACCATCTTATCTCAGAAGCCTGTATTGTGCCTGCAGCCTGTGTCGCCGAGGCTTTCCAGACTTTTAAACCCAGTATATCAAAAATCTGTTTATAGGATGGTGTATTTTTCTGAAATATGGTTATTCCATTACAAGATGAGGAGGAATTTCTTCAGTCAGGGTTGTGAATCTTTGGAATTCTCTATCCCAAAGGGCTGTGAATGCTGAATTGTTGTGTATATTCAAGGCTGAGATTGATAGATTTTTCGACTCTAGGGGAATCAAGGGATATGGGGTCGAAGATCAGCCATGATCTTATTGAATGGCTGAGCAGGCTCGAGGGGCTGTATGGTCTTCTCCTGCTCCTAATTCTTAAGATCTTATGTTCTCAGAACAGACAATTATCTTTATGTCTTCAGTTGTACCAGCCACAGGATATGGGAGAGAGCTCACAACCTTGAAGGTCTAGCCTTATTGCACATGTTTCTGCAGACCCTGTACTTTTATTACAAAATAGAGTTTTTAATATAACATAGATTCTTTAACACCACCTTTCCTGATAGCATTCCTAAGAGTCCCTGCTGTCCTCAATTAGCCTCTGCTCTGAGCAATCATCCTTGGTGACCTCAATCTACACCTGAACTCACATTGGCTGCCTCACTCCCAACCTTTCTACCTTCCTGTCTTCACACATGAACTCTCCCACCACTTGACTTCTCCACACCTAATATCTTGATCATTAATGAGGCCATTTTTGATAATTTCCCACCTCCTTCCCAATCCACACCCCTTTTTTCCCATCCAACCACTGTACTCCAACTCTCCACCCCGGGAAAAAAATCCTTCAACTCCCTCATCAGCACCCTCGAACTCCCAGCTCCTTCTCCTCTGATTCGTCAGGCTCAATGACATCAACAGAGGGGCTGGTCGCAACAATAGTCCCCCCTCCCCTCAGATGTCCTTGGGCCTACCAGATCTCAAACAGTTTCCAACCTTTGCTGCTCCCATTTGGTACAGTCACCATGACCTCAAATCTGAGGGCGGCAGGCTCAGCACATGTGGCTCACAACTACCTTGACTGTCCACCGCCTGATCTGCCTTGACCATTCCAAGTGGAATCACCTGGACATCGACAATCCTAAACTTCTCTCTCCACTGCCAACTGCCTTCTTTGACTTCCATTATCTTCTCCCTGCATCTTCACCTTGAACAGCTAATGCAAGGAGATAATTGATTTTTCCAGCTCTAAGAAAGGCTGTCTGCTTGGCTGCCAACATTTTCTCTAAACCCACCATCCCTTTGTCACTACCATTCCCAGCTCCCTCCTCACCCAAGAGCACTCTGTAATTTATCTCCCTTCTGATCGTCAGCTCTCATTAGATTCACATCCTTTGAGTCCCATATCCTGCTCCTTTGAACCACTCCTGGGCCCAAAGTTGGCCAGCAAGTCAATCCTCCTGTTTTCAGACTCAATTCCCTTCTCCCTTTCAAAATTGTTATCATTATTCCCTGCTAAAAAATCCCTACCCTTGACCTTTATGCAACTTGAACGACACCTCATCATTGCCACCCAACATTGTCTGACTCTGCTGCTATTCAAATTCCTCCAGTTTAGTTGTCATCCTATAACACAGAAACCACTCCAGTCAAAGTCACCAGTCACATTCCTACTGATGTCCCGCCCACTTGGACTGTACTGCCACATTGACCTCCTAGGCCCAGGAATTTCTGGACTCAGGTCTTTACCTCCAACTAATGCATCTTACATCCTATCCTACTGTGTACTTTCAGATTTCAAAATGGTATGCGATCAAAATAAAATACATACGTTAGGGAATATATATATATATTTTCATTTTCACATAAATGACAGAGTTGTGTATTTCAATTCATAAAGCACTAGAATACCAGTTAATAAAAATGGAATTTGACTTAGTCAGATGCTGTAAATCAGTGACCCTGATGTTCTGTCCTCCATGGCACAAACACTCCTATTATAAAATAGTTAATCCTCCAACTCACTCTGAGCAATGCCATGCGAGATCTACGAGTAAGTTACTAAACAGTACAGGAAAAATAATTCCTGAACAATACATCAAAGCTAAACAATGATTTTAGGATAAGGTTAGAATAAATTCAAACAAGCAAACAATACAGATCTCAATAAGTTAGTTATATAAAAAAGCGATCAACACATGAGTAGATTTCTGAGAAGTGTAGTGGACGTAATGGAATCATTTAAGAAATAGATGCTGTGATGGGTTAATTGTGACATTTTTCTAACTGGTTAGCTGAATTGAGATGATCTGAATAGCTACTTTCATCTGTATTGATCTTGTGAACAGATAATCCAGCTTCAATGTTGTCTTCCTCATGTCTGAAACAGGCATAAGTGCTTTGCATATGCAAATAAGGGACCTAACACAAGTTTGAGGCCCCCACTGTTTGCAGCTCATTCAAGGCTGGACAGACAAGCAGTCTGACAGCACAGTCGTTGGAGTGCTGGAGAGATTGAACTCAATGCCATCAGCATACATGTGGAAGTAGACCCCCATATCTGTGGCTAATGTTGCCAAAGTAGAGGAGGGAGCCAAGAATGGTTTTGTGGGGATTTCTGAGGCCCATGGGAAGAGAAGCTATTGCTAAAGATGCTCTGACTATGATCGGATATGTATGCAGAGGTTGAGGAGGACAAGGAGGGATAATGCATCATGGCCACAGTCATACATAGAGAATGTTTTTCAAACTTTGCTTTGGACTGTGTCAATGCTATGGGAGGGGTGGAAACCTGATTGGAGGGATTCAAGCAGGGAACTGCAGGAAAGCTGGTTATGGCTCTGGGAGACAGTGTCAGCTGTGTGAGTTGGTAGCACACTCGCCTCTGAGTCAGAAGGTTGTGGGTTCAAGTCCCACTCCAGGGACTTGAGCACATAAATCTAGGCTAACACTCCAGTGCAGTGCTGAGGGAGTGCTGCACTGTTGGAGGTGCCATCTTTCAGATGAGACGTTAAACCGAGGCCCCGTCTGCTCTCTCGGATGGACATAAAAGATCCCATGGCACTATTTCAAAGAAGAGTAGGGGAGTTATCCCTGGTGTCCTGGCTATTATTTATACCTCAATTAATATAACAAAAACAGATTATCTGGTCATTATCACATTGCTGTTTGTGGGAGCTTGCTGTGCATAAATTGGCTGCCGAGTTTCCCACATTACAACAGTGACTACACTTCAAAAGTACTTCATTGGCTGTAAAGCGCTTTGAGAGGTCCGGTGGTTGCGAAAGGCGCTATATAAATGTAAGTATTTTTACATTCATGTACTTTGAAAGGGCCAAGAAGATTGGAAATGGGGTATATGGTGAATTCACTTGCAATTAATTAATTTGAAGTGTGGTTACTATTCTGTGGGGAAGTGTAGTATCCATTTTGTTCAGAGCCAAATACGAAAAACAGCAATGAGACGAAAGACGAAAGACCACTTAATCTGTTTCTTGGCGGTATTGATTAAGGGAGGCCAGTTAACTTGGACACCAGGAGAACTCTCTAATCTGCTTTGAATAATGTCATAGGGTCTTTACCATACAGAGCCTTGGTAAGGTTGCCAACCCTCCCAGATTATGTGGGTGTCTCCCGGAATTGAGCGCTACTCTCCAGGCACTGCTGCTGGTAAGCTGGGAGAAAAGCCGAAAAGATTTGAGTGGGGAGAAAACCCAGGAAATATCGCCACTAACACAGTAAAATCCAACCAATAGCTAGGAGGGTGGGAAAGGCTCAGCTTTGGGGATGGAGTATGAATTTAAAGCTGAAAATAAACCTTTGGCCATGCAGCATTCCAATTTTCCCTTCAATTTAAATGCCTGCGCGGAGGCCTGAAAGGGGTTTGAGTCGAGATCGATCACGTGGTGGCAATTGATTGATGAGAAGGGAGAAAGGTGGGGCCAGGATAACGGACAAAGGCAAAAGGCATCAGCCATGAGAAGTAGTGGGAAATACAGAGAATGTAAGAAAAATAGAGAATGTGAGGTTAATAGGATTTGGAGCAGTGGGCGATTCTGCTTTGGAAGCGGAAAAATGTTCAGCAGCAATGCAAAAACAGCTCAAGAAATGGATTACCCAGACTTGCTGCTCCAAGCCATGGTATCTTGTATTGCAGCATTCTATGATTTATTAATAACTTTTATATACATAAATATATTGCTATATGAAAGACATCTTCTGTCTTACCCCCCAACAAAAAACTTGTGTATTGTATACTGAGTATGAAATAAAAATAATATTGTAAAGTATGCAGTCTTTAATCGTTTAAAAAATGTTTCTGTATTTCAGTTGTGGATGCCAAAAGTACGCAAAATTTCTGAAGTTTTGGAAAAATCCAAGAGCAGTTACTGGCCAGCTCTGAAAAGCCTTTATGATGACGTCAGAGCAGGTAATAACAATGTAACAAGATTTTGATTCTTTGGGCTGGATTTTGATACTGGGGCGGGTTGGGGTCGTGTCATCCGCTTTTCGTGTTATCCACCCGACTGCAATTGGATGTGGGAGATTGATGCAGTTTGCACCTAATTGGGCAATTGAGTTCCAGCATGTGGGAACCCATGAACTAATTAGTAGTTTCAGTCTGAAAGTCGCCTCTGATCATGTCATCATTGCTGCTGCATTGAAGGTCAGAGACTGCCTGGCCTTTGCTGTGAGAGGACCTCGATGCAAAATGAGAGAGAGAGAGAGAGAGATTTTTTTTTGCACCACCACTCCCAGATACGGCTCCTCCATCCCAGATGCCTACCAGCCCCAGTCACTGATAGTCAGCCCAGCCACTGATAGTCAGCGATCCAAATGTGCTCCCGCCAGGTTTCACAATCGTGTTTCAGAACAGGCGTGCTTCACGGAGAACAAGGGTTAAAATCACAAAGGCCTTTCAAAATGGCATTATAGAGCCAATTTAGTGCTTGTTAAGAGCCTTAACAGCCTATCCCGTCTCTTAGAGGTGGGACGGAGTCAGGACCAGCAGACACGATTTAATGACAATTGCGTAGAGGCGGGATGGAGGCGGACTTGTGCCCGCCCACCAGTTTTTGCAATTTTAACCCCCCACACGCCTCCAAACCCGCCTCCACGGGTCAATGAAAATCCAGCCCTTTATGTCTGTGCTGCATGATACATACATGCATTATGCTTTACTCTTGTATTGGAAAAGCCATATTGTGTGATTAGTTATGTATACTTGTGAGTCTTGATAGCTAAAAGTAGTAGATAACTGCTTACCTTTCAATTCTGTTTCTGTTGTGTATTGTCTTTGTTAAATGTAGGCCTGGAAGAAGCAAGCGATATTGTTTTGTACCTGATACCTCTCAAGTCCTTAATAGAAGATTTAGAGCAAACAGAATATGCAGGGGTAAGCAGAAGGGGAGTGGGGGGGGCGGGGCGGGGCGGTGGAAATCTAGGAACTATCAACATTCTCTTAGGGAATGTGTTGGGAGATGTCAATAGTGGAGGTAATTGGCTCTCCAGAAACTAAAACTTCAATTAATTATGGTTTAATAACTATTCATAGAATCATAGAATGGGTACAGCACAGAAGGAGGCCATTTGGCCTGTCGAACTCATGCCGGCTCTCTGCAAGAGCACTTCAGCTAGTCCCATTCTCCTGCCCTTTCCCGTAGCCCTGCAAATTTTTTTCCTTCAGGTACTTATCCAATTCCCTTTTGAAAGCCATGATTGAGTCTGCCTACACCACCCTTTCAGGCAGTGCATTCCAGATCCTAACCACTCCTAAAAAAGTTTTCCTCCTGTCTCCTTTGGTTCTATTGCCAATTGTCTTAAATCTGTGTCTTCTGGTTCCCAACCCTTCCATCAATGGGAACACTTTCTCTCTATCTACTCTGTCTCGACCCATCATAATTTAAACACCTCTATCAAATCTCCTCGAAACCTTCCCTGTTCCAAGGAGAATAACCCCAGCTTCTCTAGTCTATCCACGTAACTGAAGTCCCTCTTCACTGGAATCATTCTCGTAAATCTTTTCTGCACCCTCTCTAAGGCCTTCACATCCTTCCTATAGTGCGGTGCCCAGAATTGGACACAATACTCCAGTTGAGGCTAAATCTATGTTTTATAAAGGTTCATAACAACTTCCTTGCTTTTGTACTCTATGGGGTAAAAACTGGGTAGCGCCCCCGCGGCCAATTTTCCCAGGTAGCGTCTCTCTTGGGGCGCTGCAAGCCAATATTGTGGCGCTACATGCCTCAGCGCCATGCACTGCGGGACATCACGCCACGGTACTGCAGGCTTTCCTCCCCTTATTAAAGAGGAGGGGCCTGACGCAGCGCGTCCTGGCGTCCAGCTGGGCCACCAGGGATCGGGAGTGCCGGCAAACAAGCTCAAGAGGCGTGCCGGGCTCACGGAGAGCAGCCGGCACCCCGCGGGGGTGCTTCACGGGGGCCAGGGACAGCAACGGAGGCAGGTGCTCGCAGGCGGCCAGCAACAAAAATGGCCGCCCGCCACCTCCCCTTTAACTAGCGCCGCCCCGGCCACAGGTAGACCGCCCCCGACCCCGGCGGAGATAGCGTCCAGCAGTAAGTCGGGGGACGCCACCCAATATTACAGCTGGGGCGCGAGCGGGACGCTGCGCACGGTGATGACGTCATTGCCAGCGGCGCAGCAGTTAGCGCCGCCGCTAACCTCCCGTGGAAGTTCGCGGGAGGCGTTAGCAGCGCCGCGCCCAGGCGCTAGTTGATTTGCACCCCGTTAGCGCAAATCAACCGAATTTAGCCCCCTATGTCTCTATTTATGAATGATGTGGAGATGCCGGTGTTGGACTGGGGTGGACAAATGTGAGAACTCGCACAACACCAGGTTATAGTCCAACAGGTTTATTTGAAATCACAAGCTTTCGGAGCGCTGATCCTTCATCAGGTGAAGTGAAGAGATACATATAGGCACAGCATATATAGTCAAAGAACACAGGCAGATGATTACAGTTAATCTTTCCAACTGCCCTTTATCACACCTCGGCAGAGAGATAATCACGGCAATCAAAGGTGTGGATGGTGTCCAAACAGGTCAGTCAGCAAAACATTACATCAAAGAAAATGTGGCAGATGCTGGGGTCTGTATGGAAAACAAAAAACTTTTTTTGCTGGAAATCACAGCAGGTCCGGCCGCATCTGTGTAGAGAGAACAAGTCGACGATGACTCGAGTCTGGATGACTCTACGTCAGGTGGGGTTACATGTAGCGTGACATGAATCCAAGATCCCGGTTGAGGCCGTCCTCATGGGAGCGGAACTTGGCTATCAGTTTCTGCTCGACGATTTTGCGTTGTCATGTGTCTCGAGGACATTCAGCCTCCGATCTTCGGGTAAACATTCTCCAAGGCGGCCTTCGAGAGAAAATCACCAGGGACTTTCACTTTTTAAAAAAGCCAGGTGATCTTCCTTTCACACTCTAATATCATATAAGGCAAATTACGGTTAAACTTGTTTTTGGATTCTTTCAGCTGGGACTCATCCTCTAGCTTTCCATGGACAAATAGAATACCATATTGTATTTAGTGGATATAGTCACTAGGTAAAGCTGTTTTACCACATCCCGTGTAATAATAAGACTGCTATTTCTTCCTTTTGGGGAAAAAGAAAACTTAAGGTAAACTTCACTCTTTTTGAAAGTTTTGCAAATTGAAGAGAAGGTTCCTTTTAAGGACATCTAAAAGGCACAGATTTAGAACCATGTGTTTATTGTTATTGAGCATTACTATCTTGTTAGCTGAGGATGATGAGCACTTTCCTGCTGTGTTGCAAACTGGTATGAAGCTGTTGGTCCTGAAACTTGTGTTGTCAGTTTAATTCTTCCTACTTGAGTGGACATAGAAGAATGTTGAATTGCCTATGATAGGTATACTCTGCCTCTTTCTTTGAAATAAATTCAAATTCTACATGTAAAGCGCTCTTCCAGTTAATAATTTATTTTTTTCTTTTTCACCTGGCCTGGCTTAGAACTTTTCTGTTCTGTATTGGAGCTCCTTGTGTTACTTGGACAAACTTTGTTTGGACTGGACTGCACCCAGAATCAAGAAGTGATCAGCTGCTTCAGTCTCTGGAGGTGCCCCCATGCATGTCTCCACTCTTCATCCTCATAGACGGTTTCTTCATCTCCACTGTCGGCCAGCAACTTGGGTGGGCCCAAGGGTCGTCTTATATCCATCCACTTTGTCACTGTTTGTTTCTTGGTTTTCTTGCATTGATGTTCAAATCTGCCAATCACATCCTGTCTCCGGGTATGTGTTCTCTTGTCATTGGTGACACAGCCTCAGCCAGTGGAGCTTTGGGGGGTCTTATGATCTTGATCTTTTGTTTCTACAATTAATGTTGTTTAAGTCTATATTCCTTCGTTAAACACATTTTTCCTTATTAGTCTATTCTGCTGATTCAGCACTTCTTTACAGAACAAAGCAGCATATTCTTTTTCCGAGATGGTTTTAATCAGCCATCTGCACTTTGATGATTTGCAGGCCCATCACACTTTGCGTTCTGGTCTCACACCATTGTTACATTCATTGTCCTTAACACGTCACATCCTTTGATCCTTGGCTTTTTTGTCTCACATTAAGTTTCAACAGGATAGCTCGAAGACAAGGTTTCAGTTGGATTTGCAAAGAATGCCTCTTGCTCAACATGCTTGAGTACAACATGGTCAAATATCCCGTGATGCACCAGTATACTGTTGTTCAAGATTTCCCTTCGATCGTTTTATTTGGTCAATCTCTACAATCCTCCTTCTCTCTTCCCATGTTTCCCTCATCCCACTATCTTTTCTGACTCTTATGCTGCAGATGGTGTAAGCACGCACTTCTTACTTTCTCCTCTCCCCTCACCACAACCCAACCCTTGTCCCTTTTTCATTTCAGATGCCCAAGAACTAAAACCTTCCCAGTCACAGGTGGGTGGGGGAGGTGGGGGGGGAGGTGGTAAGAGGAAGAAGACAGTGATGATGAAGGAACACTGTCACTTGATCTTACATTCGCAGCCACAAGCTCAGATACTGACACTACTCATACTTTAGACGATAGAGGAGGGATTTGCATGTGGTGAGACACCGGGCGCAAGTGCGCAGGAGCCAGGGCGGGGTGAAAGGATAACGCAAGTGCCAGCTCGCCAGAGGGCAAAGTCGCACACTAGTTCTGCTGCAGAGGAGTCCGACGAGAACTTTAATGTCTCTCCACGGATGCTGCCTGGCCTGCTGAGTTTTTCCAGCGTTTTCTGTTGTTATTTCGGATTTCCAGCATCCGCAGTATTTTGCTATCGTACAGAAGAAGGCTGATGGGCAAACAAAACCAAATGCTTGGTGTACTGAAAAGCCTGCACACAATATCAAGGAGCTTGGAGGAGTCCATCTCCAACTTGGCACAGGGCTTTGCGCAGAGCTTGGCGCTCATCCTTTCCAATGTGGAATAAGTTGTCACCTCCATCAGCACACCTGTGGAACCCACAATGATGTCATGCCTGATGACTGATGTCACAGCTTCCATTGCATCACAAATAGCTTCCATGAGTGATACCCGCTCAATTAAGTACTGCAGAGCTCCTCCAGAGCGGTCCAGACAGCGGAGGTGTTGCTTGAGGCTGCTGATCGTCTGCTCCATAATGTTCCTTGTGGCAGCATAGGTCTCATTGTAGGCCTGCTGTGCACATGACTGGACTCATGAGCCATGTCATGTTGCCCAGTAGCTAGCCTTTGACTTGCCGTGCTGGTTCAAATACAGGTGGAACAGAGGACTGCCAAAAAATGAAAGTATCATGACTGCTTCCAGGACAGCAGGCATTCACCTGCATGATGCGCTGCCTGTGGTTTCACACGAGCTACACATTGAGAGAGTGGAATCCTCTTCTGTTGATGAATATGGCTGAGTTCAGATGAGGAGCACGCAAGACAATGTGCATGCAGTCAATGGCACCCTGCAGCATGGGGATGCCTGCAATCCATGCAGAAGCCTCATGTGCACTCCTCCTGCTTGCCTCTGGCAAGAGGGAATGAGATGTACGTGTTTTTCATTGTATAGAGAGCCTCAATGACCTCCTTTATATACAGCAGTGCAATGCAAACTGCGAGATATGCCTATGTCTCCAGCAGCAGTCTGAAAGGAACCAGAGGCATAAAAATTAAGAGCCACGGTCACTTTGACCACCACAGGCATTGCTGTCCTTGCCCTGCTTTGAGGCTGCAGTTATAGACCCTCCGTGGATATGATCTCCCGATGAGTGCTCTGCTCCCCCGATCCTCTTCCCTCTTCTAGCTGCTTGTCCTGCTCTGCATGACTTTTTATTCTCCCAGTCCTGTTCAATTCCCAGAGGAAGCCCTACCAGGCCATCCATGTCTGGAAGCAAATTTTATCAGCAAAGTGTTTTAAATGACATAAAATTGACTGCAAGACCAGCCACCACTCCCTGTAGAGTACTAAAAACTTTTGCCAAGTATAGGAAACCTCCAAAAATGCATACAATTGCACCAGAAGCCAGAAGAAATAATCCAGCAACTAACCTGTAAGTACTTCATGATCCCTTTAAATAGCGCTGACAGAGATCCTTCATGCCTTTTAACGTCGTGTTCAGCTATGCAAGGTTAACATTGGCTGGAGCGTGCAGTTCCAAAATGGCAGCGGTGGCTTCAAATCAGTGTTGCACACTGATTCGCGTCATGATTTTAAAAAATTTGTTTCTGGGATGTGGGCGTCGCTGGCAAGGCCAACATTTATTGCCCATCCCTAATTGCCCTTGAGAAGGTGGTGATGAGCCATCTTCTTGAACCGCTACAGTCCGTGTGGTGAAGGTACTCCCACAGTGCTGTTAGGTAGGGAGTTCCAGGATTTTGACCCAGCGACGATGAAGGATCGGCGATATACTTCTAAGTCAGGATGGTGTGTGACATGTAGGGGAACTTGGAGGTGGTGGTGTTCCCATGCGCCTGCTGCCCTTGTCCTTCTAGGTGGAAGAGGTTGCAGGTTTGGGAGGTGCTGCCAAAGAAGCCTTGGCGAGTTGCTGCAGTGCATCTTGTAGATGGTACACACTGCAGCCACGGTACGCTGGTGGTGGAGGCAGTGAATGTTTAAGGTGGTCGATGGGGTGCTAATCAAGCGGGCTGCTTTGTCCTGGATGGTGTCGAGCTTCTTGAGTGCTGTTGGAGCTGCACTCATCCAGGCAAGTGGAGAGTATTCCATCACACTCCTTACTTGTGCCTTGTAGATGGTGGAAAGGCTTTGGGGAGTCAGGAGGTGAGACACTCGCCGCAGAATACCTAGCCTCTGACCTGCTCTTGTTGCCACAGTATTTATGTGGCTGGTCCAATTAAGTTTCTGGTCAATGGTGACCCCCAGGATGTTGATGGTGGGGGATTTAGCGATGGTAGTGCCGTTGAATGTCAAGGGGAGGTGGTTAGACTCTCGCTTGTTGGTGATAGTCATTGCCTGGCACTTCTGTGGCGCAAATGTTACCTGCCACTTATCAGTTAAAGCCTGAACGTCGTCCAGGTCTTGTTGCATGCGGGCATGGACTGCTTCATTATCTGAGGAGTTGTGAATGGCGCTGAACACTGTGCAGTCATCAGCGAACATCCCCATTTCTGACCTTATGTTGGAGGGAAGGTCATTGATGAAGCAGCTGACGATGGTTGGGCCTAGGACACTGCCCTGAGGAACTCCTGCAGCGATGTCCTGGGGCTGTGATGATTGACCTTCAACCACCACAACTATCTTCCTTTGTGCTAGGTATGATTCCAGCCAATGGAGCGTTTTCCCCCTGAGGTCGGGAGCCGAGTGGTCTTGGCGGAACCCAAACTGGGCATCAGTGAGCAGGTTATTGGTGAGTAAGTGCCGCATGATAGCACTGTCGATGACACCTTCCATCACTTTGCTGATGATTGAGAGTAGACTGATGGGGTGGTAATTGGCTGGGTTGGATTTGTCCTGCTTTTTCTGGACGGGACATTCCTGGGCTATTTTCCACATTGTCGGATAGATGCTAGAGGCATGGCTAGTTCTGGAGCACAAGTCTTCAGCACGATAGCCGGGATGTTGTCGGGGTCCATAGCCTTTGCTGTATCCAGTGTGCTCAGCCGTTTTCTGATATCACGTGGAGTGAATCGAATTGGCTGAAGACTGGCTTCTGTGATGGTGAGGACCTCAGGAGTAGGCTGATATGGATCATCCACTCGGCACTTCTGGCGAAAGATGGTTGCAAACGCTTCAGCCTTGTCTTTTGCACTCTCGTGCTGGGCTGTCTGATCTGCTTGTTCTGCATGCTGCTGGAGGATATTCGGCATGTGCGCGCAAACTCCTTTACCCCTTTACGTCGGAGGAGTGGACCCCATTTTGAAAACTTAGGTGCAAGTCAGCAGAGAGTGCTGAGATTGGGTAAGTGTGAGTAGTTCTTTAATTGTTAGTTCTCTTTAAATCATTCTTGATAAGAGTACTTAAGCAGTTTAAGTGAAGGGGAAAAGTTAACTATTTGGGATTCTGTTGGTTTAAGAAGAGTAAAACAAGGTTACACTGCAGTAGGAGTAAATTGGCACAGCAGGCAGTGGAAACCAGTTTTCTAATCAATCAGCAGGGGTGACTCATTTGGCTGTAAACAAACAAACAGTATAAAAAGACCAGTGCTAGTGCGAGCAAGCACTGAGTGCAAGTCAGCAGAGAGTGCTGAGTTTGGGTAAGTGTGAGTTTGGGTGAGTGGAGTGTAGGGTGCTCTTTTCGAACTTTAACTCTGGGTTGTAGTTAATAAGGCATTTCTGGTGCAGAGTGACCGTTGGTAAACCATTTAACTGGTGTAATTTAGAGGGATTGATTTAATTTAAAACCAATTAATTAGAGGGGATACTAGCAGCTATAATCGGGCAGAGAGTGTCCATAACTAACAATAATTTTTTTTATTAATTACATAGAATGGAGCAGGTGATGTGTTACTGTTGCGAGATGTGGGAGCCGGTGGACCCCATTGAGGCTCACGGTGATTACATCTGTGACAAGTGTCTGCTGCTACAGGAACTCCATCTCCATGTTGATGAGCTGGAGTCTGAGCTTCAGACACTGCGACACATCAGGGAGGGGGAGAAGTACCTGGACTTTGTGTTTCAGGAGGTGGTCACACCTATGAAGTTAATTAATTCAGATGTAGCCCATGGTCAGGGGCAGGACGGTGTGACTACGAGTGAGGCAGGTACGGGGATCCAGGAGGTAGTGTTGGAGGAGCCGCAGCCCTTGCTCTTGTCCAACAGGTTCGAGGTTCTTACTCCCTGTGGGGACGGGAGCAGGGACTGCAGGGAGGATGAGCAACCTGGCCACAGCACCGTGGAACGGGGGGCCATTCAAGAGGGGGGAGTAAATAGAAATGTTGTAGTGGTAGGGGATAGTATTATTAGGGGGATAGATAGAGTTCTCTGCAGCCGAGAGCGAGAGTCCCGTAGGCTGTGTTGCCTGCCCGGTGCCAGGGTTAAGGACATCTCCTCTGGGCTGGAAAGAAACTTGCAGTGGGAGGGGGTGGATCCAGTTGTCGTGGTCCATGTTGGTACAAACGACGTAGACAGGACAAGGAAGCCGGTTCTGTTAAAGGAGTATGAGCAGCTAGGGGTCAAATTAAAAAACAGAACCTCAAGGGTACTAATCTCTAGATTATTACCTGAGCCACGAACGAATTTGGCTAGGACAAATAAAATTAGAGAGTTAAATGAGTGGCTCAAAGACTGGTGTGGGAGAAATGGATTTTGCTTCCTGGGACACTGGCACCAGTACTGCGGCAGGAGGGAGCTGTTCCATTGGGACGGGCTTCACTTGGCCAGTGCTGGGACTAGAGTCCTGGCGGATCATATAAGTAGGGCTGTGGAGAGGGCTTTAAACTAACTAGTGGGGGGGAGGTTCCTAGAGAGCAAATAATAAAAATGACAACAGAGAAGGTCATAGACTTAGGTAGCAGTGGGGAAATTAAAAACCAGAGTGTGTCAGGAAGGGGCAGAAGGTGTGGAGTAAAAGGTAAAGTAATAAAAAGGGCAAAAGCAGGAACTAAGTGTCACAAAACATATTTGAAAGTTCTCTATCTGAATGCACGTAGCATTCGTAACAAAATAGACGAGTTAATGGCACAAATAACTACATATGGGTATGATCTTGTGGCCATTACAGAAACATGGCTGCAGGGTGACAATGCCTGGGAATTAAACATACCAGGTTATTTAACGATCAGGAAGGACAGGCAGGAAGGAAGGGGAGGTGGGGTGGCTATGTTAATAAAGGAAGGAATCACTGTAATACAGAGAAATGATATTGGGTCAAAAGATCAGGATAATGAAACAGTTTGGGTGGAGATAAGGAATAATAAGGGGAAAAAAACACTAGTGGGCGTAGTCTATAGGCCTCCGAATAGTTGCAACTCTGTTGGACGGAGTATCAATCAGGAAATAGTTGAGGCTTGTAAACATAGAAACTAGGAGCAGGAGTAGGCCATTCGGCCCGTCGAGCCTGCTCCACCATTCAATACGATCATGGCTGATCATCCAAATCCAGTACCCTGTCCCTGCTCTCACACAGAATCCCCACATCGAGCCTGCACCTATCCCACCCTATCCCCATAACCCCACGTATTTAATTCCCCCTAACATATCCCATCCTATCCCCATAACCCCACATATTTAATCCCCCCCTAACACTAAGGGTCAATTTATCATAGCCAAATCAACCTAACCCGCACATTTTTGGACTGTGGGAGGAAACCGGAGCACCCGGAGGAAACCCACGCAGACACGGGGAGAATGTGCAAACTCCACACAGACAGTCACCCGAGGTCAGAGTCGAATCCGGGTCCCTGGCGCTGTGAGGCACCAGTGCTAACCACTATGCCACCGTGTTGCATAATAAGGGAACATCTATAATTATGGGGGATTTTAACTATCATATTAATTGGACAAATCAAATTGGGCAGGGCTGCCTTGAGGATGAGTTCATTGAGTGTATTAGGGATGGGTTTCTTGAGCAGTATGTAACTGAACCGACCAGGGGGCAAGCAACCTTAGATCTGGTCCTGTGTAACGAGACAGGATTAATTAAAAATGTCCGAGTAAAGGATCTCCTTGGAATGAGTGACCATAACATGGTTGAATTCCATATTCAATTAGAGGGTGAGAAGGTTGGATCTCAAACAAGCGTGCTAAGCTTGAATAAAGGAGACTATGAAGGTATGCGAGCAGAATTTAGTAGAGTGGATTGGGAAAATAGATTAAAGGGTAAGACGATACATGATCAGTGGTGTACATTTAAGGAGTTATTTTACAACTTCCAAAAAATATATATTCCACTGAGAAGAAAAGGGTGTAAAAGAAAAGACAGTCATCCATGGCTAAGTAAAGAAATTAAGGATAGTATTCGACTAAAAACAAGGGCTTATAAGGTAGTCAAATCTAGTGGGAGGATAGAGGATTGGGAAAACTTTAAAAGACAGCAAAAAATAACAAAAAGATTGATTAAGAAAGGGAAGATAGATTATGAAAGTATATTAGCAAAAAATATAAAAACAGATAGTAAGAGTTTTTATAGTTATCTAAAAAGAAAAAGGGTGGCTAAGGCAAACGTAGGTCCCTTAGAGGATGAGACCGGGAAATTAATGGTGGGAAATATGGAGATAGCAAAAACACTGAATGAATATTTTGTATCAGTCTTTACAGTAGAGGACACTAAGAATATCCCAACACTGGACAAACAGGGAGCTATAGGGGGGGAGGAGCTAAACACGATCAAAATCACTAAGGAGTGGTACTCAGTAAAATAATGGGACTCAAGGCGGATAAATCACCTGGACCTGATGGCTTACATCCTAGGGTCTTGAGGGAAGTGGCGGTAGGGATTGTGGATGCATTGGTAATAATTTTCCAAAACTCCCTGGACTCAGCAAAGATCCCGGCAGACTGGAAAACTGCTAATGTAACACCCTTATTTAAAAAGGGCAGTAGACAGAAGGCTGGTAACTATAGACCGGTTAGCCTAACATCTGTGGTCGGTAAAATTTTGGAGTCCATTATTAAGGAGACAGTAACAGGACATTTGAATAATCATAATTTAATAGGACAAAGTCAGCATGGTTTTATGAAGGGGAAGTCATGTTTGACAAATTTGCTGGAGTTCTTTGAGGAAGTAACATACAGGGTGGATAAAGAGGAACCAGTGGATGTGGTGTATTTAGACTTCCAAAAGGCATTTGACAAGGTGCCACACAAAAGATTATTGCTTAAGATAAAAAATCACGGGATGGGGGTAATATTCTGGCATGGATAGAGGATTGGCTATCTAACAGAAGGCAGAGAGTTGGGATAAATGGTTCATTCTCAGACTGGCAATCAGTAACTAGTGGTGTTCCGCAGGGGTCAGTGCTGGGTCCCCAACTCTTTACAATCTATATTAACGATTTGGAGGAGGGGACCGAGTGTAACATATCAAAGTTTGCAGATGATACTAAGATGGGAGGGAAAGTAGTGAGTGAGGAGGACATAAAAAATCTGCAAGGGGACATAGACAGGCTAAGTAAGTGGGCAGAGATTTGGCAGATGGAATACAATACTGGAAAGTGTGAGGTTATGCACTTTGGCAGGAAAAATAGTAGAGCAAGTTATTATCTAAATGGCAAGAAACTGGAAAGTACTGAAGTACAAAGGGATCTGGGGGTCCTGGTGCACGAAACTCAAAAGGTTAGTATGCAGGTGCAGCAAGTGATTAAGAAGGCCAATGGAATGTTGGCTTTCATTGCTAAGGGGATAGAATATAAAAATAGGGAGGTATTGCTTCAGTTGTACAAGGTATTGGTGAGACCGCACCTGGAATACTGCATACAGTTTTGGTGTCCATACTTAAGAAAAGACATACTTGCTCTCGAGTCAGTACAAAGAAGGTTCACTCGGTTAATCCCGGGGATGAGGGATGGACATATGAGGAAAGGTTGGGTAGATTGGGACTCTACTCATTGGAGTTCAGAAGAATGAGAGGCGATCTTATTGAAACATATAAGATTGTGAAGGGGTTGGATCGGGTGGATGCGGGGAGGATGTTCCCGATGATGGGTGAAACTAGAACTAGGGGGCATAGTCTTAGAATAAGGGGCTGCTCTTTCAAAACTGAGATGAGAAGGAATTACTTCACTCAGAGGGTGGTAGGTCCATGGAATATGCTGCCCCAAAAAGCTGTAGAAGCTACATCATTACATAAATTTAAAACAGAAATAGACAGTTTCCTAGAAGTAAAGGGAATTAAGGGTTACGGGGAGCGGGCAGGAATTTGGACATGAGTCTAGGTTCGGATCGGTCATGGCCCTGTGGGTAGGGTAGCGGGCCCAGGGGCCGTGTAGCCTGATCCTGCTCCTATTTCGTGTGTCCAATTCTGTTAGGTTCAGGAGATGGTTCTGTGATAGTAGATTGGCGGTTAGGATCAGATCAGCCATGATCTTATTGAATGGCGGAGCAGGCTCGAGGGGCCAATTGGCCGACTCCTGCTCCTGTTTCTTATGTTCTTATGTTCTTATGAAAGTATTTCATCAAAATAGGCCTATTTTCAAGAGGCATTGGGAAATGAATTTTCCGGAACAATTCCCTGACACAACCCTGCAATGAGATATTTCTTAATTTAAACCATTACCCAGTATCCTTAACACAGAAGAAACTGCCAATGGGCCACTGAATTGTGGCTTCTTGGGTGGTTTGTGGAGTGTGCTTTACATTATCATCTTACAGGCATGAAAACATCAGTGGCAGTCACAGGCCATTCCACCCATTCTGTGGCTGCTTCATTGGCATCCTTGAAACAATTTAACTGGCAGGAAAATACTATGCTTGACGGGTCTGTCCTGGTAGCTGGAGTCTCTGTTGGGCCACTGACCTTCTCTTTCTACTTACTAATTGTGTAAGAAGAAAGTGTACTGCATAAGAAAAAATGGATTACCTACCTCGTAGAGTTTTCTTAGTTTTTCTAACACATTCCTATTTTGCCATACAGCAAGATTGTTAATATTGCTGAGCTGATCACCTTTATCTGACAGATCGGCCTTCAAAGCATGGGCCTGTTCAACACATATACTGAGATTATTTTAAAAAAACGTACATTTCATGTGCTTTCAATTTGGCTTGTTTTAGAGCAGGGATGTTTGCACGGCTCTGGCTCTTAAAGGAAGGCCTCTGAGAACACCACTTGCTCCCAGTCCTGGGGGCTCTAGTTGCAGTCCCCCTTGGACTGCAGCATCACATGGAGATGGGGCAGAGGCAGCAAAGGGGATAAGCTGCTCGCAGAGGGAGGAGGAGGAAAAGGAGGAAGCAAGAGGAAATACAGAAGAGGAGGAAGTGGAAGGAAGGAGGCAACCCAGACAGCCCCTTTCTGGCTGGGATATCCGGGATCGAATCATCCGCCCGCGGTACCATTGAAAACACAACCCAATTCCCCTTTCAACATTTGTCCCACACTTTACCTTCCCTCTGTTACTGGCCATCACAGCATCCTCTTGGCCACAATGCTAAAATAAAAGCCGCCACAAAGCAAACTTTCCAATCCAACTTTATCCATATATGCATCCAATATTACATTAAAAAATCAACTAATCACCCTTGTGCATTCACTTAATGACTGTCTTGCATGTGCCTTTGCCCATCCTAGTGCTCCTACGCAGTGCTTCCCCATTGGCTGCAGCATGGCTGGTGGAAGGCTGCTGACTTTCAGTGGGGGAGACTGGGGTTGGCCTTGCAGGATGACCTTGAGGAGCTCTAGGCCTAGTAGGCCCAGCTTTGGACTGCACCACCTCGGCATGGGCGGCAGCAGTCTGGGCTGGCTGGCTGACAGGCAACAGCAAGGGCACTGGCAGAATGGCCATAATGGAAGGATGAATGCTGTCCTCCTGAGAGAGGATAGCAGGGTCATTCTCCATGGATCCACTGTCTGGTACCGGTCCCGATCGGAGACAGCTGGCATGCGTGAACAGTTCTCTGGCTTGTGGCCTCTCTTTCTCTCATCTCGAACCTCCGAGTTGGTGAACATGGGATCACTCTCGAAAGAGCGATCGACCAGCCAGACATCAACTCATGTGCAAACAACAACAACTTGCATTTATATAGTGCCTTTAATGTAGTAAAACATCCCAAGGTGCTTCCCAGCTGCGTAATCATACAAAAATTGTCACTGAGTCAAAGAAGGAGATAATAGTAGGGGTGATCAAAAGCTTGGTCAAATAGTTGGATTTTAAAGAGTCTTAAAGGAGGAGAGAGAGGATATTCATGGAGTGAATTCCAGAGCATAGGGCCTAAACAGCTGTAAACACGGCAGTCAATGACCGGGGCGAAAGGAGGAGAGTGCCCAAGAGGTCATAGTCAGAGGAACACAGAATTTTGAGAGAGGTGAAGTGGGTTATACTGCTGGAAGAGGCTACAGATATAGGGAGAATAAAGCCATGAAGGAATTTAAATGTGTGGATGAGAATTTTAAATTGGAGGCATTGGGGGACCAGAAGCCAATGTTAGTCAGTAAAGTTAGGAGTATTGGGTGAGACCAGTCACTACAAGTCTCCCCCTCCATACAGGCATGACTCCCCAGTGAAGGTAGCCTCCCCCATTTCAATGACCCTGGGGCCAGAAATAACATCGAGGTCAAGAGTGCATGTCAGGAGTGGATGGAAGTCATTCCTCGTCAGAAATATGTCCCAATCAAAGGAAGCAGAATGGGTGGAAAACTTAGGGCTGGATTTTGCCAGCGGAGGCGGGTACGCAGTGGGAGAGGTAGTTGGCGGGTCCCAGTCCCACTCCCGGCTCCAGCCGCTCTGTGCAAACAATTTTGCATTGATTGGGCTTGTTAAGCTCGCCGTGCACGCTACCCGGCCCAATTACAAGGTGCGGGTTTGGTGAGGTCATCTGATGACGCGTTTGTTGCCGGTCTATTTAAGGGGGCCATGTCCCCATTTGCTCTCACTTCTGATTTCATGCTCCTGAGTGTTGCTTGTTTGAAAAATGACTGCAGAGAGACAAAGGGCTGTGCCGCGATTCAACGATGACTCCCTCCATATTCTTGTGGAGGGAGTCAGAGGATGCAGGGAGGTTCTATTCCCTGGGGATGGAAGGAGGAGACCTCCTCACCAGACAAAGGCAGCCTGGCTGCAAATTGCTGAGGAGGTGAATGCAAGGTCTGTGGTTGCTCGCAGCTGGGTGCAATGTAGGAAGAGGTTTAATGATCTCCTGCGTTCAGGAAAAGTGAATGTAAAAGCACACTTCTGCTGTGCCTGTCATCACATCGCCATCACTCTGCATTGCCAACCCTACTCCTGCACATCCTAACTCACCCCAACATCCCTTGCACCATCACCCATCCCTCTCTCCCTATGTACAGAATCGCATCCCCATCTTACTATGCACCCCTCACACTCACTCTCAATGGTATGCAATGACAACAACTCACAACTCAAAAGGAGGCAACTTGGTATTGGCACCTCACTCCATCATAGTCTCCCTCTAAACATCTATCCCATCCATTCTTTACACTCATTCCATCACTCTCACTAAAACTGCACTGCTTTCCCTCATTGCAGGAAAAGAGAGCCCACAATAAGAGGGAGAGGGAGAGAACAGGAGGAGGACCACCATCGTTGGCTGAACTCACCAACGCTGAGGAGGCAGCTCTGGACATTGCAGGAGTAGTTAACCAGCCTGAAGTGGGGGACGGAGAGAGGGGCTCATTAGAACAACCTGGTGACAGAATTATTTTCCATACATCTTATTTGGCATTCATGAGTGACTCATATGGGATCTGATGTCAATAGAAATTGAATGCTCATCATGTGCATAATGGGATGTGTCTGCAATCTACATATCACATGTCCAACTCATGTCTTTACTCTCCCACAGAACCATCAAGAGCCCCCCTCCACTGTCCAGGACGAAGAGCAGGAGCACTCCTCAGAGGATCCTCCAGCCTCTGAGGGAGCAGCGTCAGCAGAAATGAGCGCACCCAGCACCAGAGCAGAGACGCACACCTCGGTGGGTCCTATGCGAGATAGAGTAGTGTTGTCACCTGGTGTATCACAAATGAGCAAGATCAGATGGTGGAAACAGGGACAGCAGTGGTGACTCCTCGTCAGAGGCCGCAGGATGCTCCTAGCTTGGCTCAGCTGCATGTAGACGCTGAGCCTCGGGAGCCATCCAGGAAGAGAGCGATCCTGGAGCTTCAGGAGCAAGTGCAGGAGGCTCTGACTGGGTTAGCAACCATGGTGACTGTGAGCGTGCAGAGAATGGAGGAGTCCATCTCAAATATGAGTAACGACATACCGCACGCACTGGCAACTGTAGGTACCGTCACAGAAAGGATGGCAACCTCCATGGAGGACATAAATCGCCAGACTCAGGAGAACATGGTAACACTTCTAAATATAGATGGTCGTCTATGGAGGATAGATGGGCATCTATCAAGGAGAGAAACCAAAGATTCATGGACGCCTTGTTATGAGGAATCTCAGTACAGACATGGGTCCTCATGGCCCTACTGATGTGCAGCAAGGTGCTCTCCAGCTACTTGCTAGCAGAGAAGTGCGGGTGGCCCATGAGAGGGATGATGGTGGGAGAGGACATGGAAGTGTGGGCTCCTCTCCAAGCGCTCAAACTTCCACCTCCTTGCCAACCCCTCAATCAGAGCCCCAGATGCCTCCCCAAACAGTGATGGCCGAGTCTGCCTCTGCACAGCCACAGGAGAAGCAGAGGCTCCAAAAGCCAGAGGACGACCGCCAAAGGCGTCTAAGTAGGCGCAGCAGGGAAGTGAACAGGCTGCCTCTACACCTGCTGATGCCACAGGGGTAGCACCATGTTAACCATGCGTAAAAGAAAGCTCCCACTAAATAATAACAAGGGTAGTCACTTGGGTGATTTTTTATAAATGAATGTTAAGTTTCTGTTCTTTTATGTTGTTGTAATAAAGTAATGTTTTCTGAATGTTTGAATTCGTTGCCATATGTGTGCTCACAATTTGAAGTGACACAGTGAAGGGTAAGGGCGCCTTTATGTCCAGCAATGGTGGTGACAGTGCAAGGAATGCACAGTTCATTGTAGAGATGCTCTATGGTGTTGAAGTGGGGTCATGCCAACCTTCATGTGCATGTGGCAGCGACATGTCTGTGCTGCATAAAGTTAGGTGAATCTGGCATTGATTAGGCCATCACGGGCAGCAATGTGCTCACGTGCTGGTCGCACTGGTTCACCCGCCTCCTCCAGGTCTTCCTCATGTGGAACCTCATTCTGCTCCTCCTCCTCCTTTGAAGAGGCTGTGTGATCTGCGCCTTGTTCCTCATGCAGTGCTAATCCTCGCTGCAGTGTGATGTTGTGCAGGGTATAGCAGACAACGACGATTCTCGAGACCCTGGCTGGTGCGTATTGAAGGGCTCCACCAGATCTGTCCAGGCGTCTGAAGTGCATTTTGAGCAACCCTATTGTTTGCTCTGAGACTTCTGGTGGAAATGTGGCTTTGATTGTAACGCTCCTCAGACTCGTTTGATGGCCTCCTCAACGGTGTCATTAGTCAAGTCTTCAGGGGATAGCCCTTGTCTCCAAGGAGCCAGCCAGAAAGTTTGTTTGGCGGTGCGAAGAGCTGAGGGACAGTGGACTGGCGCAGGATGTAAGAATCATGGCAGCTGCCAGGGAATTTGGCGCACACGTGCATGATGCTTTTCCTATGGTTGCACACCAGCCATACGTTAAGGAGTGGAAGCCCTTGCGGTTGACAAATACTGCTGGGTTCTGATGGGGTGCCCTGATGGCAACATGACACCCTGCACCCGTGGGAAGCCAGCCAGATTGACAAAGCCGAGCGCCCGCTTAGTAACACTGGCTTCATCAGTGGAAAAGTGGATGTAATTGGCGGACTTATCAAAGAGGGCATCGGTGACCTGCGTAATGCATCTGTGGGTGACCAACTGGGAGATGCCGCTAATGTCTGCTGCTGATCCCTGGAAGGAGCCTGACGCAAAGAAGTTGAAGGCGGTGGTGACTTTGACAGCCACTGGTAAGGCATGTCCACCCGTTCCTCTGGGCTGCAGGTCTTGATCGAGCATTGTGCAAATGTCTGCGACTACCTGTCGCGAAAGTCTCAGCCTCCTTTAGCACTGCTGCTCAGTCATGTTGAGGAAGCTCATCCTCTGCCTGTAAACCCTGTGTTGGGGGTATCTCCTGTGGCAAGGTGCAGCCCTGCACTGATGGCCTCTGCCCTGTGCAGCATCAGGTGGTTGAGGAGAAGGTTGGTGCTCTTGTTGTTGGTGCTGCTGGTGTGCCGGGTTCTGTTGCTGCTGCAGCTGATCGTCTTCAGATTCTGAGGACCAGGGTGGGAGAGTTTAAATCATTCCCATTCTGCTGTTATATATGGCAGGTGAGGATGAGATGTTAGAAGCAATCAGTCAATGGGGAGAGAGGTTATTCCAAGGAGTTGACAGTGCATATAGAGTTTACACCACACACTTACAGCCTCAA
The DNA here is from genome assembly GCA_030390025.1 of Squalus acanthias. NCBI lineage: Eukaryota > Metazoa > Chordata > Chondrichthyes > Squaliformes > Squalidae > Squalus > Squalus acanthias. The sequence goes on along the minus strand of CM059447.1, from coordinate 9,354,144 downwards.
TTCAGATCAAATGTGTCTTCCAAAACCTGAAATCAGCAACATCTGACATTGGAAGGTGAACAAATGTGAAAGGTTAGCTTTTATACTGCAGTTGCAGCTGTGAACTATTCAGCTCGATTGAACTCCCAACATACTTACCTGACCTGATCCCCGAACGACGAACCCCGTTAAAAATGTGAGAAAATAGAAAAAGGCTGGTAAAATAGTGGTTAACAAACACTTAACAAGCAGTTAACTATCTTAAATGCCTCCCCCGCCGCTTGGTGTTGGGTCTGTTCTGAAATCGCAGACCTGACACTTCGTAAACTTACATGGAGGCGGGTTCGCAGCGGGTTCCCAACCCTCTGTCAATCATTTCAATTTTGACAGCGGACCCGCCTCTGAACCTGCCCTCTGAACGCCGGCATAATTGCGGCCTATGTATTCGGGGAATTCTCAATTATTTGCTGCAGTAAAGGTCTCCTCTGTTAGGGTGGATAACCCAGGTTCCACTGTAGTGCCTTGTGGCAGGGAAAGGGGACAGATGGGGTTCAATTACCTCATTTCAAACTTGTTCATGGTCCTGGTCCTAATTATTATTACTGCTGTCTAATGATGGGGATCCTTGATAGGTTAAGACACAATGGCCTAGAAATTCGATTACGCCCAAAAACGGTGGGCCAAGGTTAATGGCCGCCCGCAAAAAGAGTGCAGGCAGCACCAGTATTTTGGTGCTGCCTGCTGATTTAAATGAGTGCAGCGCAGAACCTCCTGTGCAACGTGCCCTTTCCAGCGGTAAAACCAGCAGGAGGCCGAAGGTCAGGTCTAAAGGTGTTCTCAGGAAATCGTGATTTATTAAAGTGAACTGCAATGTTTCCGGTTATGTTTCTCGATTGACAGAGAGGGTATGCAAGATAAATGAAAGGCGAAAAATACACTAATCTATAATATTTTGAAGAATGCAACCAATAATTCTGATTTTACTCCCTAGAATACAAATAAAAGCAACCTATTCTTTTAATACACATACATAGTGAATAAGCTTTGTTATTACAGAGGCTTTTCACTGCAAGTCTTTTTAGGAGTATATCTCTCTAGAAAGCACTAAGATAAGCATTTTGAAAGGGCAATGGTGTACTGTAATTGGGAGATTTGTTTGCAATACTGGATGTCAGAGCCAGCATAGATGATCCATGAATAGACCAAGAGATGTGAAAAGTTTACTGGATACCCTGAACACCTGAGTATCAATGAGTAAATGCAGATGTACAAATACCTTCAGAAACAGGAAAAAGTTATTTGGTCTCCTTTAATTGAAAATGTAAAAAGCACACACCTGTTACTTTAGAGGAAAAGGATGCATATTCAATACAGATGTTTGGAACAATAACAATAAACATTTGCAAAGCCCAAATATCATTTCATTTCCAATTTACTGACCCAACTGCAAGCGCTTACTTGTAAAATTTGCAAATCTGGTGTACAAGTGTATGTCTTGCGTTACACAACAGACCTACAGTAATGGATCAGGCCTTTAGATGTAGTACAAGTCCCCCAGACTATTTGTAACCATATGCTGTTCTGTACACATTGCATGCCAGAACTCACTGACCTGCTCCGGTTGATTGCTGGCATGTAACGTGTATAGAAGAGCTCTGCTCCTTCGTCAGGTACTGTACCTGACGAAGGAACAGAGCTCCGAAAGCTCGTAATTTCAAATAAAACTGTTGGACTGTAACCTGGTGTTGTGCGACTTCTCATTTTTGTCCACCCCAGTCCAACACCGGCATCTCCGCATCGTGTATAGAAGAGGCATTCAATCTGCTGATGTGTTTCTGCAGCAATCACCATGAGCCATCTCACTGGACTGGACATACTCTGCAGAGTTATTGAAGACTTTGGCGGAGGTCTGTTGCTTTCAGCCACTTTCTCCCAGTTCTACACACTGGCAACGGCTGCACGCACAGGCATGCTTTGGAGAGGGCGGTAACAGGAGCGGCGACATCCAAAATAGCTGAGCGTGCATCAATTCGGCATTGCACGCAGACTGGCATCACGCTCTTCATGCTCTTGATCATTAAAATATTTGCGGCGAGCGCAGGCAACAGCAGTGCTGCCGACCTGCCCAATATGGCGGCCACCGCGTTCTGCGCTGGAAGTGAGGCGGCTGCCATTTTTTCTTCAAAACTGGCCTTAACGGCTGGCGCTAAAGGTTGTAATTTCTAGGCCAACATATCAGAATATTTGCGGCAGCAGTAAATATATGTGGTTAATGCTATGAAAGTATCTAAAAATACTTTTGCAATGTATATGAGTACCTGCTTTGCAGTTCTCAGTATTTACATCACAATATGAACTAAACAGTGGAGATTAAGTGAATACGGTGGCAAATGTTTGTTGGAAGATTTTGTTAATATTAGGCTTGATTGTGAATATAGCATTAAAAGCATTTACTTTTATTAATATTACATGCATTTGATTACAGGTGCCTCCCTATGTTGATGTTATAATGCATACCGTTTGTTTAGTGTGGGCCAATTCTAAATATTACAACACCCCTGCGAGGATCATAGTTATCTTACAAGAAATTTTCAACCTCTTCATTGAGATGGTATGGAATATATTTTTGATTTCATAGTGCTTTTCAAGCAGCATGCTATAGTTACAAACCTTTTATAATATGTTACACTTATAATCTGGGAATTAGACTTCCACCTATTTGAGAAGCAATTGCTTATATTTTTCTTATTTGCATCATTATTTTGGTCCCAGTTTAATCACTCCAGCAGTAACTGGGAAGGCCCCAGGCCCTTAAAATACAGTGGGTCCCTTAATTTACCTTGAGGGTCCTTTTCAGCTTGCTGACAGACCCACCTCAAGTTTGAAAGGAGTTTTGAGCCAAGCCCTTCACCAGTATCTTGAGGAGCCACTGTGTCTGGGCACCCCATGGCTGGTCAGCCTTTAAATGTGCATTGTGGTTTTGTTTGCAAGTTGCAGTCATAAACTATAGTACTGTGTAAATGCATGTTCAATCTGTGTGGATGCTGAACACTAATTCTACATGTCAAAAGAGTAATTAAATTAATAAAACAATGTCTTCATTTTTGTACACTTTTTAAAATCTTATTTCTGTAGACCTGTACTTTTTTGAACCCAGATGAGTTGATGAAAGGGCTACAGGGGGAAATAGAGGAGGCGCTGGTAACAATCCAGATGACAATATCTGTCTTAAGGAAGCTTTACCAGGTCTATGATCATAACCGGTCAGGAATGCACAAATTCTTTAAGGTACTGTATATTCAGAATGTTTTACATTGACTAATTTAAAACAATAAATTGAATGCTTTTATAGAAGTGTGTTGGCTATAGATTTCCTGTTTTTATCTAATAGAAAATGTGTAAGGTCTTGTGTCCCAGATAGAAAAAGGCACTGGTATTAACAATATATTTACATAATATCTGTGAGAGAATGCTGTTAAATGTTTCTCTGATAATTGTTACAGAAAAATACACTTCCTTCTATTTTAGGATAGAGAACCAAAATACTGGGAGTTCCCCTCACATCTTGTCTTTGCAAGGTTGGACAGATTTATGCACCGATTACAGACAATTGAGGTACTGTGCTTTTTATATATTCTGATTTTCATTCCTTTCCTGGGTGCTATAGTGCAGAGTACTAGTGCACTATCACACCGTGAGTGGTGAGGCATAGGTTAATGACCATGATTCTTCACTTGGCATGTTCTTAATCTCATTACTTTCCCAGAATACGATCACTAGAAAATGAGTCAACCTAAAGAGCTACCATTCATCTTTTAGAATGTTAGTTCAAGAATGGTTTGGAGCAGAGTTTAGAAGTAGTTTACCTCGTACACTATTGTGATTGGGAAAATGAGCATTGAACCTTAAGAAATTAAAAGAAAATAACAAGTAGTGTTCGTAATTTTAAAAAAAACAAGTATTAAAAGACAAATGAATTTTTAACTTTGTTTATCGATTATTGAGTGTCAGCTGTGGCTCAGTGGGTAGCTATCTCGGCTCTGAGTCAGAAGGTTGTGGGTTCAAGCTCCACTCCTGAGACTTGAGCACAAAAATCTAGGCTGACACTTCAATGCAGTACTGAGGGAGTGCTGCACTGTCGGCAGTGCCGTCTTTTGGATGAGATGTTAAACCGAGGCCCCGTCTGCTCTCTCAGGTGGACGTAAAAGATCCCATGGCACTATTTCGAAGAAGAGCTGGGGAGTTACCCCTGGTGTCCTGGCCAATATTTATCCCTCAATCAACATTACTAAAAATCAGATTATCTGGTCATTTTCACATTGCTGTTTGTGGGAGCCTGCTGTGCGCAAATTTTCAGCTGCATTTCCTACATTACAACATTGACAGCACTTCAAAAGTACTTCATTGGCTGTAAAGCGCTTTGGGATGGCCTGAGGCGCTATATGAACGCAAGTCTTCTTATCAAAAATCAGGTTAAGGCAAAAGGATCGTTGTTGACAATTATAGCAGAGGTGTCACATTTTTCTGTGTTAATATAATTTTTTGAGTATAGTTTTGTTGTTTTGGAAACTTTCATTTGCATTATTTACTTAGTTGTGTTGACTGGGACTGCTTTCCTGCCAGGTTCAACTCCTAGAACTACTTCAGTATGGTTCTAGTCTAAATTTCATTACGTGCCTGCTTGCTACTTTTTGCACATTCATTGGTTTTGCTGTGCTACTGTTGCATTTAAAATGGCAGATAGCTGCAGCATTGCTGCATTGTATGTCATTCAAAGATGGGCTACATATGCAATATTCGCCTGTGAAGGGCGACATTGTGTGATCCTCCCATTCCTAGGCGATATAAAGTCTAGCCACGCCCTTGGAGCACCGGTTTCATAAAACTATAGAATTTATAGCACTGAAGGAGGCTATTTTCCCATTATTTCTATGCCAGCTGTTCAGTTAGTGCTGTTTACTCTAATCCCATTACCTACCAGGCATAATGTTTGCTAGCTCCATGCAACCAAATTTTTGTCAGTTGCTTCAAGTAGCACCTAGGAAGGTTAGGAGCACGGGACTCATGCTAACTCCCTAATTGCTGCATGAGGAGAACCACTTCATCATAGGATATTATCGCCTAGAACTTATCTGAGTATGTCAGAGGAAATGTGTCTTCAGCGTCTCCGCTTCACTGCAGACGCAGTGACTGAGCTATGCCATCTGCTGCAGCCTGACCAACAAGCAGCATCAAGGACTGGGAAAGCTCTTCCTGTTGTTGTTGAGATCATCCTGACATTAAGCATCTATGCAACCAAATCTTTCCAGACAGAGGAGACATCTGCCAGATAAGAAAGTCTGCATTTCGTTCCTCTGTAAAGTCAGTGACAAGTTTGCCACACCTTTATCACTTTCCTATTAGAAAACAGACACCAACTGGAGAGGGTATAGAACTTTTAGGTGTCAGCCTTGACTCAGTAGTAGCACTCTCACCTTTGAGTCAGAGTGGTTCAAGTCTCACTCCAGAGACTTGAATAAGTAGTCTCGGCTGACAATCCAGTGCAGTAGTAAGGGAGTGCTGCACTGTCGGGAGTGCTGCACTGTCGGGAGTGCCGTCTTTTGGATGAGATGTTAAAACAAGACCCTGTCTGCCCTAGAAGGTGGATGTAAAAAATTCTATGCCACTATTCAAAGAAGGGTTGGGGAATTCTCCTGATGTCCTGGCTAACATTTATTCCTCAACCAACACAACAAAAACAGATTAACTAGTCATTAATCTCATTGCTGTTTGTGGGAACCTTACAATGTGACAATTGGCTGTCGTGTTTGCCTACATAACAGCAGCAATCATATCTCATAGAAACATAGACATAGAAGATAGGAGCAGGAGTAGGCCATTCGGCCCCTCGAGCCTGCTCCGCCATTCGATGAGATCATGGCTGATCATCCTAACTCAGTACCCTGTACCTGCCTTCTCCCCATATCCCTTGATACCTTTAGCTTTAAAACATAGAAACATAGAATCTAGGAGCAGGAGTAGGCCATTCGGCCCGTCGAGCCTGCTCCACCATTCAATACGATCATGGCTGATCATCCAAATCCAGTACCCTGTCCCTGCTTTAATCCCCACAGTACACATATCCCACCCTACCCCCGTAACCCCACGTATTTAATTCCCCCTAACATATCCCATCCTATCCCCATAACCCCACATATTTAATCCCCCCTAACACTAAGGGTCAATTTATCATAGCCAAATCAACCTAACCCGCACATTTTTGGACTGTGGGAGGAAACCGGAGCACCCGGTGGAAACCCACGCAGACACGGGGAGAATGTGCAAACTCCACACAGACAGTCACCCGAGGTCAGATTCGAACCCGGGTCTCTGGCGCTGTGAGGCACCAGTGCTAACCACTATGCCACCGTGTTGCCCACTATTTAAGAAATATATCTAACTCATTCTTGAATATATTCAATGACTTGGCCTCAACTACCTTCTGCGGTAGAGAATTCCACAGGTTCACCACTCTCTGGGTGAAGAAATTCTTCCTCATTTCTGTCCTAAATGGCTTACCCGTTATCCTTAGATTATGACCCCTGGTTCTGGACTCTCCGACCATCGTGAACATTCTTCCTGCATCTAATTTGTCCAGACCTGTCAGAATTTTATATGTTTCGATGAGATCCCCTCTCATTCTTCTATACTCCAGCGAGTATAAGCCCAATCGACCCAATCTCTCCTCATATGTCATTCCTGCCATCCCAGGTATCAGCCTTGTGAATCTTCGCTGAACTCCTTCCATGGCAAGAACATCCTTCCTCAGATAAGGCGACCAAAACTGCACACAGTACTCAAGGTGTGGTCTCACCAAGGCGCTGTACAACTGCAGCAGGACATCCCTGTTCCTATACTCAAACCCTTTCGCTATGAAGGCCAACATACCATTTGCCTTCTTCACCGCCTGCTGCACCTGCATGCTTACTTTCAGCGACTGGTGCACAAGGACACCCAGGTCTCGTTGCACTTCCCCTTCTCCCAATCTATTGCCATTCAGATAATAGTCTGCCTTTCTGTTTTTGACACCAAAGTGGATAACCTCGCACTTATCCACGTTATATTGCATCTGCCACGCTTCTGCCCACTCACCCAACCTGTCCAAATCATCCTGGAGTTTCTCGGTATCCTCCTCGCAGCACACACTCCCACCCAGCTTTGTGTCATCTGCAAACTTGGAGATATTACATTTAGTTCCCTTATCTAGATCATTAATGTATATTGTGAATAGCTGGGGTCCAAGGACCGATCCCTGCGGTACCCCACTAGTCACTGCTTGCCACTCGGAAAAAGACCCATTAATTCCTACTCTCTGCTTTCTGTCCGCAACCAGTTCTCTATCCAAGTCAATACCTTGCCCCCAATCCCATGTGCCTTAACTTTATACGCTAATCTCTTATGCGGGACCTTATCGAAAGCCTTTTGAAAGTCCAAATACATCACATCTACTGGTTCTCCCTTATCTATTTTCCCAGTTACATCCTCAAAAAAATTCCAGTAGATTAGCCAAGCACGATTTACCTTTTGTAAATCCATGTTGACTTTGTCCGATCCTGTCACTGTTTTTCAAGTGCTCAGCTATTACATCCTTTATAATGGACTCTAGCATTTTCCCCAATACCGATGTCAATCTTACCGGTTGTAATTCCCCGCTTTCTCTCTACCACCCTTTTTGAATAGTGGGGTAACATTAGCTACCCTCCAATCCATGGGTACAGTTCCAGATTCCATCGAATGTTGGAAGATGATCAGCAATGCATCTACTATTTCTAGGGCCACTTCCTTAAGTACCCTAGGATGTAGATTATCAGGCCCTGGGGATTTATCAGCCTTCAATCCCGTCAATTTCCCTAACACCATTTCCCTGCAAATACTGATTTCTTTCAGTTCCTCCCTTTCATCAGACCGTATGTTCTCCAACATCTCTGGGAGGTTATTTGTGTCCTCCTTTGTGAAGACAGAACCAAAATATGCATTTAATTGGTCTGCCATTTCTTTGTTCCCCATTATAACTTCCCCCGCTTCTGACTGCAAGGGACCTACACTTGATTTCACTAATCTTTTTCTCTTCACATATCTATAAAAGCTCTTAGTCAGTTTTTATGTTTCCAGCAAGCTTACTTTCATATTCTATTTTCCCCTTCTTAATTAATCCCTTTGTCCTCCTTTGTTGAATCCTAAACTGCTCCCAATCCTCAGGGCTACTGCTTTTTCTGGCCAATTTATATGCCCTCTCCTTGGATCTTATGCTATCCCTAATTTTCCTTGTTAGCCACGGTTGAGTCACCCTTTTTGTTTTATTCTTATGCCACACTGGGATGAACAAATTCTGTAGTTCATCCATGCAGTCTTTGAATGTTTGCCATTGCTTATCCACCGTCAACCCCTTGAGTGACATTCCCCAATCAATCCTACCCAATTCGCGCCTCATACCATCATAGTTTCCTTTATTTAAATTCAGGACCCGAGTCTCTGATTCAGCTACTTCACTCTCCATCCTAATGAAGAATTCTATCATATTATGATCACTCTGACCCAAGGGGCCTCGTACAACAAGATTGCTAATTAATCCTTTCTCGTTACATAATACCCAGTCTAAGATGGCCTGATCTCTGGTTGGTTCCTCGACATATTGTTCCAGAAAACCATCTCGTAAACATTCTAGGAATTCCTCCTCCACAGTAGTTTTACTAATTTGGTTAGCCCAATCTATATGTAAATTAAAGTCACCCATGATGACTGCTGTGCCCTTACTGCATGCTTCTCTAATTTCCCTTTTAATGCCGTCCCCAACCTCCGTATTACTGTTTGGAGGTCTATATACCACTCCTACTAACGTTTTCTGCCCCTTGTTATTTCTCAGTTCTACCCATACAGATTCCGCATCATCAGAGCTAATATCCTTCCTTTCAATTGTGTTAATCCCCTCTTTGACCAGCAATGCTACCCCACCTCCCTTTCTTTTTTGCCTATCTTTCCTAAATATTGAATAACCCTGGATGTTGAGTTCCCAGCCTTGGCCACCCTGGAGCCATGTTTCTGTAATCCCAATCAAATCGTATTCATTTACCTCTATTTGCCTAGCTAATTCATCCACCTTGTTCCGAATGCTCCTTGCATTAAGACACAAAGCCTTCAGGCTTGTTTTTTTAATGCTCTCAGACCTATATGAATTATTATTTACTGTGACCATGTTTGATTTAAACCATTGAGTTCTTTGCCTTCTACTTTTGTTTTTCTCCTTCCTGTCTTTAGCTTTTATCCTTGTTTCCCTTTCCTCTGTCTCCCTGCTCAGGTTCCCAACCCCCTGCCACTTTAGTTTAAACCCTCCCCAACAGCACTAGCAAACACTCCCCCTAGGACATCGGTCACGGCCCTGCCCAGGTGCAGACCGTCCCGTTTGTACTGGTCCCACCTCCCCCAGAACCGGTTCCAATGTCCAAGGAATTTGAATCCCTCCCCCTTGCACCATTCCTCTAGCCATGTATTCATTTGAAATATCCTCCTATTTCTACTCTGACTAGCACGTGGCACTGGTAGCAATCCTGAGATTACTACCTTTGAGGTCCTATTTTTTAATTTACCTCCTAACTCCCTATATTCTGCTTTTAGGACCTCATCCCGTTTTTTACCTATATCGTTGATGCCTATGTGCACCACGACAACTGGCTGTTCGCCCTCCCCCTCCAAAATGTCTGTAGCCGCTCCGAGACGTCCTTGACCCTTGCACCAGGGAGGCAACACACCATCCTGGAGTCTCGTTTGCGGCTGCAGAAACGCCTATCTATTCCCCTTACAATTGAATCCCCTATCACTATAGCTCTTCCACACTTTTTCCTCCCAGCCTGTGCAGCAGAGCCACCCATGGTGCCAGGAACTTGGCTGCTGCCGCCTTCCCCTGATAAGTCATCCCCCCCGACAGCATCCAAAGTGGTATATCTGTTTGAGAGGGGGATGGCCACAGGGGACCCCTGCACTACCTGCCTGCACCTCTTACTCTGCCTGGTGGTCACCCATTCACTTCCTGCCTGTACACCCTTTACCTGCGGTGTGACCAACTCGCTAAACATGTTATCCACGACGTTCTCAGCGTCGCGAATGCTCCAATATGCATCCATCCGCAGCTCCAGCGCCGCAATGCGGTCCGTCAGTAGCTGCAGCTGGATACATTTCCCACACACATGGTCGTCAGGGATACAGGAAGCGTCCCTGATTTCCCACATATAGCAGGAGGAGCATATAACGGCGCCGAGCTCTCCTGCCATGACTTACCCTTTAATTAATTAATTAAAATTAAACTAATTGAATCCCACCAATTTCACTTCAATTAAATGATATACTCAAGGGCCCTTGCTTAACAGCAGTCCCCGCTACACCACAGAGACACAAGAAACTATAAACCACAGAATTTAAGTATGGAAAAAAGGAGAAAAAGAGAAATACTCACCAACCAATCACTTACCTGCTTTCTGGTGACGTCACACTTTGATTATTTTTTACTTCTCTCTCTCCCGCTCTCGGGGCTCAGATTGGTAAGCCTACCTGGTCGCCGCCGCCTCTTTTACAGCCGCCACCTCGCTGCAGCCGCTCCACCCAGGTCTGCCGCCTCTGTGGGCCTACCTGGTCGCTGCCGCCTCTTTTACAGCCGCCGCCTCGCCACAGCCGCTCCACCCAGGTCCGCCGCCTCTGTGGGCCTACCTGGTCGCCGCCGCCTCTTTTACAGCCGCCGCCTCACAAGTACTTCATTGGCTGAGAAATGCTTTGGAACATCCTGAGGATGAAAAAGGCAGTGTATAAAAACAATGGCCTAGAAATTGGATAAGGCCCGAAAACGGGTACCGACCAACGCTATTTACCTGCGCCTCTTCTAAGTAGTGTAGGCAGCATCCAAAATTTGTGCTGCCTGCTTATTAACATGATTGGAGCGCTGATTTCAGCGCTAAACGTGCTGCTGATTGGTTTAGTGCTCAACGGGGGGTGGGGCAATATCGGATGCGGTCTAATGGGCAGTAATGTTTGGCCTAGGCGCTTTCCACTACTTAAAGGGGAGGTGCTTTGTTGCAGAAGCACCTCATTGTCAGTCTGGAGAAACAATGGCACAACAACCTGGAGAATGAGCTAGACGATTTTCAGATGCTGCACTGGAGGCCTTGGTCCTGAGGGTCTAATGAAGTCGAGCTCTCCTTTACCAGCAGGGAGGCAAGAGGCCATCAAAGGTCATTTGCAGAAGGTTATGGGAAGAGATCGCTCAATCCGTCCCAAGGACCTGGATCCAGTGCTGCAAAAAGTTTAATGATCTCACACTGCTGGTCAAGGTGAGTGAAGGCTTCAGCAAATGCCATATCCCACCATCTGCACCACAAGCCTCACACACTGCTCAATGCACCACAACCTCATCACTTACCTACCAACAATCTCTGCCTATCACCACTCATACCTCACAATCATAGCTTCACTTCACCCTCACAGACTTAACACTGCTGCAACACTCACACCCACATCTCACACCTTGCACACACTGACAGCTATTCAATCATGGCAGGCACATCACCCAAACACATTGCACCACACTCACTGACACACTTCCCTTTTTCTTGCAGACCAAGGTGTCACATAACAGGAGAGATCAACAACAGACACAATTAAGAACCTGACTGACCTTGAGGAATCCGTTCTTGAAATCATTGGACGGGCAGTGACAGAGTCCGTGGCCAGCAGAGAAGTTGAAACCATTGCTGATGATGACGGTATGGTCATACCTAATCCTTCTTCTCACATTCCACTTCCCCCCTCATCCCACAATCACTTCTCACTTACAAGCTGCTGATGGTGTGTGCATGGATATCTTGCTTCCCCCCCCTCCCCTCACCACAACCCGACCCTTGTGCCTTTCTGCTTTCAGATACCCAAGAAGTGCCACCTGTACAGCCTATCGCTCATCATTAGCAAACTGACAAAGAAGAGACACCAGCACTGCATTTGACACATGCAGACACCAGCTCAGGAAATGGCACTGCGCGGACTTTAGAGGGTAATATAGGGGCGGAATCTGCACGTGGTGAGTCACTGGGCATGAATGGGCTGCAGTCAGGCTGGGGGAAAGGATAGATCGGGTGCCAGTTCCCCAGAGGACGAGTTCACGCACGAGTTCTAGTGCACAGGACTCAGATGATGACCTCGATGAGGCAGCCTTCAGAAGAAGGGTGATGGGCATGCACACGGAAATGCTAGGTGCAATGACAAGCTTGCCAGAGAGCCTCTTGTTAGTGTCAAGGAGCCTGGAGGAGTCAGGCTCCAACATTGCACGGGGCTTTGTGCAGAGCTTGGACCCCATGATTCCCTGGCTGGAAATGATGGACAACTCCAGGAGAGACCTTATGAACACACAGATGATGCTGGGTGTGATGGGTGATCATGCAGTAGAAGTGCAGACTATTCTCCTGCAGGCTCAGTTTGTTGCCACGCAAGCTCAGACTGCTGCCATCATCGCTGGGTTTACGTGTGTCGAAAGGGGCTTGCAGGGTGTCTCAGCAGGCCAGCAATCTGCCCTCCAACAGATTGCTAGGAATGCTAATATGCCGCCCCGGGGGAGTGGCAATGGGTCTGTGGAGCAAGAACCTGCTGTCCTCTCTCAGAATGACAGCGTTCCTACTGCCACCACTGCCACTCTGCCATTGCCCTTGCTGTTGCCTGTCAGCCAGCCAGCCCAGACTGCTGCCGCCCATGCCAAGGTGGTGCAGTGTACAGCCGGGCCTTCTAGATCCACAGCTGGTCAAGGTTGTCCTGCAAGGCCATCTGTATTCTCTCCCACTGAAACTCAGCAGCCTTCCACCAGCCATGCTGCAGCCACTGGGGAGCACTGCGTAGGAGCACTAGACTAGGTAAAGGCACACGACAGACAGACACTAAGGGAATGCACAAGGGTGAATAGTTGAGATTGTCATTTTGATTGGATTTGGTAAATTTGTGAATTTTGTTTTGAATGTGTGTTTTGTGGTGGCTCTCATTTCAGCTTTGTGCCCAGGAGGACGCTGTGATGTTCCGTAACACAGGGATGGTATGATGGGGAAGGGTTGAGCAACAGGGATCTGGGGTTTCAATCAGCCGAATTCGAGTCTGATGAGCCGCTCACGGACAACCCGTCCGGAACGCGGATTTTCTGCCTGTCTCCTCTCACTCCTCGTCCTCCTCCTCGTCGTCCTCCTCCTCATCCTCATCCTCCTCCTCATCCCTCCTCCTGCCTCCTCGTCCCTCCTCCTCCTCCTTCTCCTTCCTCCTCCTCCTTCCTCTTCCTCCTTCCGCTTCCTCCTTCCGCTTCCTCCTTCCGCTTCCTCCTTCCGCTTCCTCCTTCCGCTTCCTCCTTCCGCTTCCTCCTTCCGCTTCCTCCTTCCGCTTCCTCCTTCCGCTTCCTCCTTCCGCTTCCTCCTTCCTCCTTCCTCCTTCCTCCTTCCTCTTTCCTCTTTCCTCTTTCCTCTTTCCTCTTCCCTCTTCCCTCTTTCCTCTTTCCTCTTCCTCCTCCTACTTCTCCTCCTGAGGTGGACCCGCAATCCCTGGTGGCAAGGGCTGCGCCCTCATGATGGCCAAATTGTGGAGTATGCAGCAGAAATGGGACACCCGCTCCGGCGAGTACTGGAAGGCTCCTCCCGAGCAGTCAAGGCAGTGGAACCGTTGCCAGAGCACCCCAATGGTCTGTTTGATGTTCCTGGTGGCAGCATGGCTGTCATGAGTGCTGGCCATGAGTGGTGGATTTGTGGAGGAGAGCCAGGTGCAGAGCGGGTAGCCCTTGTCTCCGAGCAGCCACACTCGGGTTTGCTGGGATGGCTGGAAGATTGCTGGCACACTGGACTGGCGCAGGATGAAGGCATCATGACTGCTTCCAGGATAGCGGGCATTCACCATCACGATGCACTGGGCGTGGTCGCACAGCAAATGCACATTAAGTGAGTGGTAGCCTTTGTGATTACGGAACATCTCAGCATTGTTACACAGTGTCCGCAAAGCCACTTGTGTGCAGTCGATGGCGCTCTGCACCATAAGTACGAAGGGTAACTGCGGGGGTAGATAGAGGTGAGGTGCTATGAAATTCCCGGCAAGGTTTTGGTTGTGATCTTCTGGGTGGAGGGATCTCTGATGTACCTGAAATAGCTGGAGTTACATCTGATGCTGCTGTTTTTTGGCAACACCTACATACAAGCATTGAGGGGACTTGGCTGGTGGGGAAGATATACAGACAGAGAAGTACTGCATTGGACACTTTTACTATCATACCACTGATTCTAGGCACTGCAGCTGGAGGCCTAATGGACTACATGAGAACACTCCATAGGATTCCTCTAATGTTAATGCAGCCTGCCACCTCTGCTCTTTTCAAATGATCTCCCAGTCTTTCCAACCCTACAGTGATAGATTCCATAACTGGGTGCACAAACCTTCCATGGTAAGTCATAATATTTGTGAGAGAATGTTCTCTGGTTGTTCCCTCACAGTTTTGATGTTTCCATGCAGATGGTAGTGAAACTGCAACTTGCTCTATGGACTTTGGGATTTATGCAGATCTGTCCTGATGCATTGCAGTAATGTCCAAGGTGTTCTGCACATTGCTGCATGCAGGCAAGGACTGCTTCATTATCTGAGGAATTGCAAATGGAGCTAAACACTGTGCAGTCATCAGCAAATAGCCCCACTTCTGACCTTGTGATGGAACGAAGGTCATTGATGGTGGCTGAAGATAGTTGGGCCTAGGACACAGCCCTGAAGACCCCATGCAGCGATGTCCTAGGACAGAGATGATTGACTTGCAACAGCCGCAACCATCTTCCTTAGCGACTGGAGAGTTTTCTCACTGATCCCCATTGACTTCAATTTTACTAGGGCTCCTTGGTGCCATGCTTGATCAAATGTTGCCTTGATGTCGAGGGCAGTCACTCTTACTTCAATACAGCGTTGGTTCAATCATGGACACAGGACCTGAATTCCAGAGGTGAGGTGAAAGTGACTGTTCTTGACATCAAGGCAACATTTGACTCTGTGGCACCACAAAACTGAAGTCAGTGGGGATCAGAGGGAAAACTCTCCAGTCACTTTTACTGATAAAGCTTTTTCATTTCCAGATTTTTTTTTTTAAACTTTCTCAAATTGCCATGGGTCTTGAATTCATGCTTTCTGGACTATTAGTTCAGGCCTCTGAATTACTAGTCCAGTAACTTAACCCAATCAAACCTGGGAGTTAGTTAGTTTTCAGGCCTCTGTGTCTCCTGTCATCAGCTGGCGATTTCATGCTGGAGTCTGCCAAATCCTAGTTTTGCCTGTTGTTCTTGTGGCCCTGTTTGCTTTCCTTAGTAGTATAGTGGCAGGCCTTGAGACCACCACCATAGCAATCGCATTCTCCACCTCCCCACACGTTACGATCCAGGACATCTGCCCCACCATTTGTGATTCCCACCTTGACCCTGGAATCTACTTTGAACCCTGAATTACAACCCTTGACCCTGCATTGTTGATGTGCCCACCACTCTGAATTTATCAATTCATTGATGCCCCTTTTATTTCATTGATTTATTGATGTAATGACATGCCCACTACTCTATGAATTTGATTCATTGATGTCCACTGCTCCATTAATTCACTAATGTCTGTTGCTCCTTTAGTTTATTTGTTGGTCTGGCCACTGATCTATGACTTTATTAATCCACTGGTGCCCACTGCTCAATTTATTCTTTGGTGTGCCCGCTGGACTAGAATTTATTTGTTCGCTAGTGCCTGCTAATTAATTACTTTATTGACTTGGGTGTGTCCTTTACTGATTTGTTCGTGTGTCTGCTGCTCCATCAATTCATTGGTTCCTGCAATAATTCGTGCCTACTGCTGCGTTAATTTTTTAGTTGACTGATCCATACTTTGCAGTGCTGCAATGTCTATTGGTATCCAGTGAGTTGTGATACATGTGTTTTTGTTGGTTTCTATGGGTTCAGTTTCCTGTTAAGATTGCTTAATGTCAAAAAAGCAATTAATTTTGCTTTAAATTTTCAATTTGTTCAGTTATTTTTTGATCTCCGTGTTATTGTAATACTAGTTTTACGACATATTGGGCCGGATTTGTCTGCAGAAATAACGGTGAGTGCTGTGTAAAAGCATAAATCGGACAGCAACTTCCGGCGACTGCACATGCGCAGTTAAACGCGGAAATCATACTTTCGTTGTACTTGCATGATATATACCCACTAAACTCGCCAGAAAAAGTTAGGGCTTGTCCATTCCAGTATAAGTAAAAAAAAATTATCTAAGTCTTAATTACTGTCAAACAACCTCTCTGGCACTGAAATTTAACTTTTACAAGTGTAGTGTCTCATTCCTTCAGATTTTAATTACTGTTGGAGATTTAAAGAAATAATTTTTTTTAAATAAAAATAATATTCTTTACTTTTTCTTTTATCTCTCTCTCTCTCTTAATCCAATCTTTCTTTCCTTCTCTTTATTTCACTTTCTGTACCTGATTTGACATTGAATTAAATATTCTAACTGGCACTTCCTCATTTAGAGTCTGTGCTGCTCATTAACAATTCTTCAATTTGATTGGTTAAGGAAATACACAATTGCTTGCCCTGTTCACACAGGTCTCAGATCCCTTGTAGAGGGCGTCAAACCATTTTGGCTTTCTAATTTACAGTAAGTTCCAGTGCAAAATCTCATAGAAAGTCTGTGGGCAAGTGCAAGTGTAATGAACGGCTTACCATTGAGAACAAAATCCGGCCCAATGTCATTGCACTGTTTGGGAACTTTGCGATAAAAGTTTTTAACAACGTGGCTTCCCATGTGCAATACCACATGAGAGTGACTGGTAAACTTCTGCTTGTTCATTTTTAAGTGCCTGTGGCTTTTACCATGGATAGTCATGATTAATCAAATTTTCCTCAGAGTGCTTAGTGATGCTGTAGGCAAGGGCATGGAGATCTGCAGCTTATGAATCTTCATCTAATGGTAGAAGTGTGAAGCTGCTGGCACGACGATGTCACATAATGGTGATGCGCAAATACGGAGTGCACGACATACATAGGAAATGCAACATTTAAATTGGTCGAAAAGGTTAAGGCGACTAGATAGACTTAATGGTTGTCATTTGAATTCAATGCTTAAGTGGTTATTATATCATAAAGTGATGCCGAGTTTGATGTTTTATACAGGAGATATTTTCCACTACCGTTGAATTCTTAAAGCTTGAAAAAATTGAAGTAGGAGGGGTTAGAGGAAATCTCCTTGGCCAAATGGTACAGCAGATCTATGTGGAGTTTTTAGAAGTCATTAAAATCTTTGCTGAATGCAAATACAATTCTTTGGATCCAGCAGAACACGTAAGAAAAAAACCTAACATAGTGTTGCAATACTATTATGAAATATTTAATCTTGTCATATATTTAAAACAATATAAGCAATTTATGGTGTTTACTGATCCTAAAATGTCTCATAATTATGTCAAAATTGAAAGGAGTGCAATATTGCTAGTAATTTTTATAATGCCATAATGAGTATGTTCACTATTTTTAGTGGTGGGACATAATTTGAAAGACTTTCTAAAATGCTATTCAATCTTTGAACATGTTCCTACATGAAGGTGTCATTAGAATCTTAATTCAGAAAATAACCAAATAAAGAGAAGACTTTGACAACATATGTGGCACAATCCCATAAAACACAGTTCAGCTACAGATTTATATATTCAAAGTCAATTTGTTCACTACTACTTGACCACCAAATAACTTGTCCCTCGACACCTCAGATATTTCCACATTTCTATGAGCGATGGACAAAGGTAAGCTTGATGTGTCACTCTGTGCTACTATGTGTACTATGGGAGCACACTCTATACAATAAATGCCACACTGTAGCCTAAAAAGGAAACCTAAAAGAGACATATTTAGTGTTTCCAAATTATTTATTGCAGCTAACATTTGTTCATGTTTCTATGCCTATTGCGTACATTGATTTGTTTACTCTTTGAAACTCTTGTACTTTGCTCATCCTCTGTGTATGGATATGTACATGTAAATGTGTTTATAGCCATTTCTACTCTCTTTGTGATAAAATTAACAATGATTTAAGCTGTCACACCCAACTGGAATGTCAATTTTGATATACTTGCACAATGGCAGGATTAGTGGCAAGGTGTGCCTTCATTAGTCACTAAGGAAAATGAATGTTTTTTTCATTTTTCTTGGGATGCGGGAGATTCTGGCATGGTCACATTTATTGCTTTTCTGTGTTGCCCTGAGAAAGTAGTGGTAGGTTGCTTTCTTGAACCACTGCAGTCTTTGTGATGATAACACGGTGGCATAGTGGTTAGCACTGTTGCCTCACAGCGCCAGGGACCCGGGTTCGAATCTGGCCACGAGTGACTGTCTGTGTGGAGTTTGCACATTCTCCCCGTGTCTGCGTGGGTTTCCTCCGGGTGCTCCGGTTTCCTCCCACAGTCTAAAGATGTGCGGGTTAGGTTGATTTGGCTATGATAAATTGACCCTTAGTATTAGGGGGATTAGGGGGTTTAAATACGTGGGGTTACGGGGATAGGGTGGGATATGTGTCGGTGCAGGCTCGTTGGGCTGAAATGGCCTCTATCTGCACTGTGGGGATTCTGTGATTCTGTGATAATGCTTCCATGGTGGTGTTAGGTAGAGAATTCCAGAGCTTTGACCTAATGACAAAGCCACAGTGCACCAGTGGTGAACAGGGTGGATATTGAGTCCAGTGGCTGGATGCTGATCAAGCAAACAGTCTGACCTGGATGATATTGAGGTTCTTGAGCGTTTTTGAGGCTGCATGCATCCAGGTGAGTTTTCCATCACACTTCTAATTTGTTCCTTGTCGATGTTGATGACGCTTTGAGCGGTCAAGAGATGGGTCATTCATCGCACAGTTCCTAGCCTTTGTCCTGCTCTTTGCTCTTTTAGCCATGGTGTTGATATAGTTGGCCCAGTTAGCTTCTGGTTAGTGGTGACCCCCAAGATGCTGACAGTGGGAGATGCAAAGATGATGATGCTGTTCAGGGGGAGGTGGTTAGTCTTTTTTCTTGGCGGTGATCATTTCTTGGAACTTGTGTATCAGCTCTCCTGTAGCACTCCACTCTTGCGTCCATGTCTGGATCGAGGCTATGATGAGGTTTGGAGCCAAATAGTTCTGCCATAACCCAAAATGAGCATTGGTGAGCACGTGATTGGTAAGTAAGTGTTACTTGATGGCACTATAGATGCTCCTTCCATCACTTTGCTGGCATTTTGGAAGATGCTGATAGGATAGTAATGGCTGGGTTATATTTGTCCTGTTTTCTGTGAAGAGTACATACCTGGACAATTTCCTACATTCAAAAGCAAAATACTGCAGATGCTGGAAATCTGAAATAAAAACAGAAAATGCTGGAAATACTCAGCAGGTCAGGCAGCATCTGTGGAGAGAGAAACAGAGTTAACGTTTCAGATCGATGAACTTTCGTCAGAACTGGAAAAAATTAGAGATGTAACAGAAGGCTTCTTCGGAAGCACCTCCCAAACCCGCGACCTCTTCCACCTCGAAGGACAAGGGCAGCAGGCGCATGGCAACACCACCACCTCCAAGTTCTCCTCCAGGTCACACACCATCCTGACTTAGAAGTATATTGCTGATCCTTCATTGTCGCTGGGTCAAAATCCTGAAATTCCCTACATAACAGCACTGTGGGAGTACCTTCACCACATGGACTGCAGCGGTTCAAAAAGGCGGCTCACTACCACCTTCTCAAGGGCAATTAGGCATGGGCAATAAATGCTGGCCTTGCCAGCAGCGCCCACATCCCATAAACGAAATAAAAAAAAAAAGATTGTTGGACAGATGCTAGTGTCATAGGTGCATTGGAAAAGGGACACAGCTAATTCTGGTTCACAGCTATTCAGAAAAGTTGGGATGCTAACACGACCCATACCCTTAGCTGCGTCCAACACATTAAGCCGCGTCTTAATGTTGTGATTTTTAATGACTTTGAGTGAGCTTTCGTGGATACCAAGACCACAATCATGATCAGATCATGTGTCCAAGTTTCGATGTATATCTTTCTCAGTAGTTTTCAGATGATATCAGATTGTTAGATCATGGCAAATGGGCATCAGTCAGCTTTGTATAAGCATTTCTTGTGATCATACAATTATAGAATGGTTACAGCACAGAAGGAGGCTATTCGACCCGTCGGCCCGTGCCGGCTCTCTGCAAGAGCACTTCAGCTAGTCCCACTCCCCCGCCCTTTCCCTGTAACCCTGCAAATTTTTTTCCTTCACGCACTTATCCAGTTCCCTTTTGAAAGCCATGATTGAGTCTGCCTCCACCACCCTTTCAGGCAGTACATTCCAGATCCTAACCACTCACTGCGTAAAAAAGTTTTTCCTCATGTCGCCTTTGGTTCTTTTGCCAATCACCTTAAATCTGTGTCCTCTGGTTCCCGACCCTTCTGCCAATGGGAACAGTTTCTCTCTATCTACTCTATCTAGACCCATCATGATTTTGTACACCTCTATCAAATCTCCTCTCAACCTTCTCTGCTCTAAGGAGAACAACCCCTGATTCTCTAGTCCCTCATCTCTGGAATCAGTCTCGTAAATCTTTTCTGCACCTTCTCTAAGGCCTTCACATCCTTCCTAAAGTGCGGTGCCCAGAACTGGACACAATACTCCAGTTGAGGCCAAACCAGTGTTTTATAAAGGTTCATCATAACTTCCTTGCTTTTGTGCTCTATGCCTCTATTTATGAATTCAAATTGTGATCACTTGTGATTTCAAATAAAACTGTTGGACTATAACCTGGTGTTGTGCGACCTCTCAATTCTATTTATGAAGCCCAGGATCCCGTATGCTTTTTTAACCGCTTTCTCAACCTGGCCTGCCACCTTCAATGATTTGTTCACATATATCCCCAAGTCCCTCTGTTCATGCCCCCCCTTTAGGATTGTACCCTTTAGTTTATATTGCCTATCCTCATTCTTCTTACCAAAATGTATCACTTCGCACTTTTCTGCATTTGATTTCATCTGCCACATGTCTGCCCATTCACCAGCCTGTCTATGTCCTCTTGAAGTCTATCACTATCCTCCTCACTGTTCACTATACTTCCAAGTTTTGTGTCATCTGCAAATTTTGAAATTGTGCCCTGTATGTCCAAGTCATTAATATATATCAAGAAAAGCAGTGGTCCTAATACCGACCCCTGGGGATCACCACTGTATACATTCCTCCAGTCTGAAAAACAACCGTTCACCGCTATTCTCTGTTTCCTGTCACTTAGCCAATTTTGTATCCATGCTGCCACTGTCCCTTTTATTCCATGGGCTTCAGCTTTGCTGACAAGCCTATTATGTGGCACTTTATCAAACGTCTTTTGGAAGTCCATGTACACCACGTCAATCGCATTGCCCTCATCAACCCTCTCTGTTACCTCATCAAAAAACTCGATCAAGTTAGTTAAACACGATTTGCCTTTACCAAATCCATGCTGGCTTTCCTTAATTAATCCCCACTTGTCCAAGTGACTGTTAACTTTGTCCCTGATTATCGTTTCCAAAAGCTTCCCCACTACCGAGGTTAAACTGACTGGCTTGTAGTTGCTGGGTTTATCCTTACACCCTTTTTCGAACAAGGGTGTAACATTTGCAATTCTCCAGTCCTCTGGCACCACCCCCGTATCTAAGGAGGATTGGAAGATTATAGTGAGTACCTCCGCGATTTCCTCCTTAACCTCCCCCAGCATCCTAGGATGCATCCCATCTGGTCCTGGTGACTTATCAACTTTAAGTTCAGACAGCCTTTCTAGTACCTCCTCTTTATCAATTTTTATCTCATCCAGTATCTCCACTACCTCCTCTTTCACTATGACTTTGGTAGCATTTTATTCCTTGGTGAAGACTATGCAACGTACTCGTTTAGTACCTCAGCCATGCCCTCTGTCTCCATGCGTAGGTCTCCTTTTTGGTCCCTAATCGGCCCCACCCCTCCTCTTACTACTAGTTTATTATTTATATGCCTATAGAAGACTTTTGAATTCCCTTTTATGTTAGCTGCCATTCTATTCACATACTCCCTCTTTGCCCCTCTTACTTTCTTTTTCACTTCCCCTTTGAACTTTCTATATTAAGTCTGATTCTCACTTGTATTCTCAAACTGACACCTGTCATACGCGCCCGTTTTCTGCTTCATCTTACTCTCTATCTCTTTCGTCATCCAGGGAGCTCTGGCTTTAGTTGCCCTACCTTTCCCCCTCGTGGGAATGTACCTTAACTGTACCCGAACCATCTCCTCTTAAAGGCAGTGCATTGTTTATTCCTGTTTTACATAAGAACATAAGAAATAGGAGCAGGAGTAGGCCAATCGGCCCTTCAAGCCTGCTCCGCCATTCAATAAGATCATGGCTGATCTGATCCTCACCTCAAATCTAAAGAACACAAGAAGTAGGAGCAGGACCTGGCCACTCAGCCCCTGGGCCCGCTACGCCACCCACAGGGCCTCGACTGATCCGAACTCAGCCTCATGTCCAATTTCCTGCCCGCTCTCCGTAACCCCTAATTCCCTTTACTTCTAGGAAACTGTCTATTTCTGTTTTAAATTTATTTAATGATGTAGCTTCCACAGCTTCCTGGGGCAGCAAATTCCACAGACCTACTACCCTCTGAGTGAAGAAGTTTCTCCTCATCTCAGTTTTGAAAGAGCAGCCCCTTATTCTAAGATTATGCCCCCTAGTTCTAGTTTCACCCATCCTTGGGAACATCCTTACCGCATCCACCCGATCAAGCCCCTTCACAATCTTATATGTTTCAATAAGATCGCCTCTCATTCTTCTGAACTCCAATGAGTAGAGTCCCAATCTACTCAACCTCTCCTCGTATGTCCACCCCCTCATCCTGGGGATTAACCGAGTGAACCTTCTTTGTACTGCCTCGAGAGCAAGTATGTCTTTTCTTAAGTATGGACACCAAAACTGTATGCAGTATTCCAGATGCGGTCTCACCAATACCTTATATAACTGCAGCAATACCTCCCTGTTTTTATAATCTATCCCCCTAGCAATAAAAGCCAACATTCCGTTGGCCTTCTTGATCACCTGCTGCACCTGCATACTAACTTTTTGATTTTCTTGCACTAGGACCCCCAGATCCCTTTGTACTGCAGTACTTTCCAGTTTCTCGCCATTAAGATAATAACTTGCTCTCTGATTTTTCCTGCCAAAGTGCATAACCTCACATTTTCCAATATTGTATTGCATCTGCCAAATCTCTGCCCACTCACCCAGCTTGTCTATCTCCCCTTGTAGGTTTTTTATGTCCTCCTCACTTTCTACTTTCCCTCCCATCTTTGTATCATCTGCAAACTTTGATATGTTACACTCGGTCCCCTCCTCCAAATCGTTAATATAGATTGTAAAGAGTTGGGGACCCAGCACCGACCCCTGCGGAACACCACTGGCTACTGGTTGCCAGTCCGAGAATGAACCATTTATCCCAACTCTCTGCTTCCTGTTAGATAACCAATCCTCCACCCATGCCAGAATATTCCCCCCAATCCAGTGATTTTTTATCTTGAGCAATAATCTTTTATGTGGCACCTTGTCGAATGCCTTCTGGAAGTCTAAATACACTACGTCCATTGGTTCCCCTTTATCCACCCTGTACGTTATGTCCTCAAAGAACTCAAGCAAATTTGTCAGACATGATTTCCCCTTCATAAAGCCATGCTGACTTTGTTCTATCAAATTATGTTTATCTAAATGTTCCGTTACTGTCTCCTTAATAATAGACTCCAAAATTTTACCCACCACAGATGTTAGACTAACTGGTCTATAATTTCCAGCTTTCTGCCTACTACCCTTTTTAAATAAGGGTGTTGCATTAGCAGTTTTCCAATCTGCCGGGACCTTTGCTGATTCCAGGGAATTTTGGAAAATTATTACCAAAGCATCCACAATCCCTATTGCCACTTCCCTCAAGACCCTAGGATGTGAGCAATCAGGTCCAGGGGATTTATCCGCCTTGAGTCCCATTATTTTACTGAGTACCAATTCCTTAGTGATTTTAATCGTATTTAGCTCCTCCCCCCCTAGAGCCCCCTGTTTGTCCAGTGTTGGGATATTCTTAGTGTCCTCTACCGTAAAGACTGAAACAAAATATTTGTTCAGCATTTTTGCCATCTCCATGTTTCCCACCATTAATTTCCCGGTCTCATCCTCTAAGGGACCTACGTTTGCCTTAGCCACCCTTTTTCTTTTTATATAACTATAGAAACTCTTGCTATCTGTTTTTATATTTTTTGCTAATTTATTTTCATAATCTATCTTCCCTTTCTTAATCAATCCTTTAGTTACTTTTTGCTGTCTTTTGAAGACTTCCCAATCTTCTATCCTCCCACTAAGTTTGGCTACCTTATATGTCCTTGTTTTTAGTTGGATACTATCCTTAATTTCTTTACTTAGCCACGGATGGCTGTCATTTCTTTTACACCCTTTTTTCCTCAGTGGAATATATATTTTTTGAAAGTTGTAAAATAACTCCTTAAATGAACACCACTGCTCATGTACCGTCTTACCCTTTAATCTATTTTCCCAGTCCACTTTAATCAATTCCGCTCTCATACCATCATAGTCTCCTTTATTCAAGCTCAGTATGCTTGTCTGAGAACCAACCTTCTCACCCTCTAATTGGATATGGAATTAAACCATGTTATGGTCACTCATTCCAAGGGGATCCTTAACTAGGACATTATTAATTAATCCTGACTTATTACACAGTTTTGCCTGCCAATCTTTGATTCCAATTTACCCGGGTCAGATCCGTTCTCAACCCACTGAAATTTGTCTTCCTCCAATTACATATTTTTGCTTTAGATTGCTTCCTGACCTTTTCCATAATTAATCTAAATCTTATGATACTATGTTCACTGTCCCCTAAATGTTCCCCGACTGACACTTGCCCCACTTGACCCACCTCATTCCCCAGAACCAGATTTAGCAATGCCTCCATCCTCGTTGGGCCAGAAACGTACTGATCAAGAAAGTTCTCCTGAAAACACTTCAGAAATTCTTCCCCTCTCTGCCCTTTACACTATTACTATCCCAGTCTATATTAGGATAGTTGAAGTCCCCATTATCACTACTCTATCGTTCTTGCACCTCTGTAATTTCCCTGTAAATTTGCTCCTCTTTATGTTTCCCACTAGTTGGTGGCCTACAGAATACGCCTAGTACAGGAAACTCTTTGGTATCCGGCACGTACGGGACCGGGATGGTGCCGGTTTATTAAAAATTCCAGATAACGGAGATGTATACCTACCAAGGTACGAGAGCCCCGTTACACAGCCACAGGTGCAGGAGCCCCGGTTACACGACCACTTGTGCAGGAGTCCCGGTTACACGGCCACAGGTGCAGGAACCCCGTTTACATGGCCACAGATCCAGGAGTCCCTGTTACACGGCCACAGGTGTAGGAACCCCGGTTACACGGCCACTAATATACAGTAAAAATACCTGAATCTACTCCTGAATTTTGCCAGTTAATAGAGAATTCTGGATATTTAGGTGCCATTTAAACGAGAGTTTCCTGTAGTGTAATGGCACCTCTATTATTTCTTAACTCTAACCAAATAGATTCTGTCCTTGACCCTGTTGAGGTGCAATCTGTCCAGCCTGTACAGGTCGCACTTCCCCTAGAGCCGGTCCCAATGTCCCAGGAATCTGAAGCCCTCCCTCCTGCACCATAATTGTGATGATTACAATTTCTCCTCAGTTTGACACACCTGAGGTTCATTTGGAGTCTTTTGTCAAGACCTGCCTCCTGTTATAGAACTTCTAGAAGAGTTGTCTGATATAGGCTCAGCAGGCAAGTTTGGAAAGATACTGTAATGTTTAACCCTGAATTACTGTAGATTGTAGTGCAGGCACGGTATCTGCTATCATTTGTGTCATTGTGGTTTATATTTCAGTCACATACTGGTAGTGCCGCATGAATGTCAGAGAAGGAGGCATTAATATCAGAGATGGATCTATCAGTTGTGTCCAACCTGTGGTATGTTACACTGTGCAGCTCCACTATGCTTAACTTGAAAGCTGGCTCACTGATCTCTGCACGTTTGACTCCCGGCCATGCATGCTTAGATCCTCCAATTTGACACATCCATTTTGGGTACATTGTTGAAGTGCTGCATCCTCCATGCCAAGTAGGCGTATTTGTTCTGGTGATTAGCTATATTGACTTAGTGGATGTGCATTTATATCTGTGCTGATGTTTGGATCAGCTATATATGTGTGTGTTGTGCAGTGTGTATGTTGGTTACAGTACCTTTGACCAATGTTCCCTCTAATATTTTTTGTACTGTGGACAAATTTTGCAACAACTTTTACAACAACACCAACAACGTTTACAACAACAACCACTTAAAAGCATATATATACAGTAATGCCATATCGCCAACCCACCATCTCAAATCATGAGACAATCAGACAGACTCTTGAAAATCAGTGAGCATTTAGTTAGTGGTAGCATTCCCCCTCTCTGAGTTAAAAGGTGAAGGATTCGAGCCCCACTAAAGACAACCCCGGCAAGTGGAGACTAGAATATGGTCTCTAAATACAGGGTTGACATTCAGCGGGGTACTCGCACCCAGATTGAGTGACCACTGGTTCAGTGGTAGTATTCCCAACTCTGAGTCAGAAGGGTTGGGTGCGGGCCCCACTCCAGACAACTCTGGTGAGTGTAGCACTGGAACTCTGAATACTGGGTTGACGTCCAGCAGGGGTACTTGAGTCCAATGTGTGTGGGTGCCCCTCTACATTGTAAAAGGGTCGGTGGAGCTCTTTAGTGTTGGTTGCAGCCCACCTAGGAAAAGGTACTCTGAAGATAAAAACCCGTGCGGAAAGCAATAGGAAACCAGCTGAGCTACTCTTCCCTAGTAAGAGACTGAACAATCTCGTGTGACTTCAGTTAGGACCTGCTCTAGGGCAGAATACAATGGACAGACTCACAGTTAGAATTTTTTTAATTAATTCTAAAATCCTGAAACCAATTAAGATAAAGATTAAAATAAAGATGTCCGTCTTCACAGTCTGTTAAGCATGACCTGGGCAGAATGCACAAGGGAAAGTCTGGCAGAGAGGATTGCATGCCCCTTACAGAACCAATTGGATTTTTCTTTTATTTATTTAAATGAAAGGAAATTTACCCAGATTCTGTTACTGGCATACAATCCTCCCCACCAGATTTTCCTTTCTGCTCTCTGCCCAAATAGTGCTTAACACTCAGGTGGGAAAGATAAAAATCTACTCCAATATGTCAATATTGTAAAATGGCCACATTTAAACCAATAAGCTTTTTATTGGCGTGTTATAAGAAGTTCTACAGCCTATTTCACTTTCTGGTATGTTAACATGCAATCCATTTTTGTATATATAAGCTTAAAAAAAAATCCCAGTATTCATTACTCATTTTCATTGAAGTTATTTTGTTCTATAAAATCACATGATATTGCAGCCCATATAAACAGTGCAAAATAATCATCCTGTTCTCACTTTTGTAAATGCCACTCTGTTAATTGTTCATCAAATGAGTCTTAGTACCTTCTTGTTTATTATTGGCATCTTTGGCAAAAAATGTCAATTTAAATGATTTCATTCATTTTATGGTAACGATAAAACATATTTTAGTCTGCTTTTGTTCACAGTACTTATCATCTAAATTATATATTTTGTACTACAGTGTACTTACATGAACTTTTCTTAATGGGTATGCCTGAGTTAAGTGTGTAGGAAGAAGCTGTACAGTTAGGAGCGATGCACTGTAATTAGGTTAATTTTTCAAACGACATCACCTTAAACAACCACAGATTCCTTGATCTGCATTATCAACATCTTATGCATTTACTTAAAGAGAGGTGCAATCTTATTGTAGTCTTACACACAACAGACTGTTGAAATGGATCCCTACAGTCTTTGGAACTTGTTCCAATTCTTTAATGAAGTTGCCAGGATGTCGGTTAAATCTTTAAATAAACAGGGTGAGGATTATGTTATAATCTATTTCTATGGATCACAAATGGCTTTTGCGACTTGAATCCATTTTGTGTTTCTTATACAGTGGATTACTTTTTTGTAATGCACCATTGTGTATCTATGAAGTAATTTGTTTAATCTCTGTCTCTAAAGTGTGTCACCAGGAAAGACCGGACCTTAATTGCATTGGTTTAAATACTATCATTTCAAAATACAATTTAATGACTTACAGTCGAAGAAAGGGACAAATGTCACCTTTAATAAATCTTTCTAAACATTGACTTGGTGGAACAATCCATTTCTGTTCTGCATTTAAGTTAAAGTCACATATTCTGGGCATTCCTTAAAAGACACACCTTATATCCAACGATATGAAGTTGAGGAGTATAGAAAGTGCAGGTAGGTACTTAAAAAAGAAATTAGGAGAGCGAAGAGGGGGCATGAAAAAACACTGGCGGGCAAAGTAAAGGAAAATCCCAAGGTGTTTTATAAGTATATTAAGGGCAAGAGGATAACCAGGGAAAGAGTAGGGCCCATTAGGGACCAAAGTGGCAATCTGTGAATAGAGCCGGAAGATGTAGGTGAGGTTTTAAATGAATATTTTGCATCTGTGTTCACTATGGAGAAGGGTGATGTAGGCATAGAAATCAGGCAGTGGGATTGTGATATACTTGAACAATATTAATATTGAGAGGGAGGAGGTACTAGCGGTTTTAGCAGGCTTAAAAGTAGATAAATCCCCAGGCCCAGATGAGATGTAGCCCAGGCTACTGTGTGAGGCAAGGGAGGAGATTGCAGGGACTCTAACACAAATTTTCAGAACCTCTCTGGCCACAGGGAAGGTGCCAGAGGACTGGAGGACAGCTAACGTAGTACCATTATTGAAGAAGGGTAGTAGGGATAAACCAGGAATTACAGGCCAGTGAGCCTAACATCAGTGGTAGGGAAATTATTGGAAAAAATTCTGAGGGACAGAACTAGTCTCCACTTGGAGAGGCAAGGATTAAACAGGGATAGTCAGCATGGCTTTGTCAGGGGGAGATCATGTCTGACCAATTTGATTGAATTTTTCGAGGGGGTGACTAGGTGTGTGGATGAGGGTAGTGCAGTTGATGTAGTCTACATGGACTTCAGTAAGGCTTTTGACAAAGTCCCGCATGGGAGACTGATCAAGAAGGTAAGAGCCCATGGGATCCAGGGCAATTTGGCACATTGGATTCAAAATTGGCTTAGTGGCAGGAGGCAGAGGGTGATGGTCGAAGGTTGTTTTTGTGACTGGAAGCCTTGTGTCCAGTGGGGTACCGCAGGGATCAGTGCTGGGTCCCTTGCTGTTTGTAGTGTACATTAATGATTTAGATATGAATGTAGGAGGTATGATCAGTAAGTTCGCAGATGACACAAAAATTGGTGGAGTGGTGAATAGCGATGAGGGAAGCCTCAGGCTACAGGACGATATAGACGGGTTGGTCAGATGGGCAGAACAGTGGCAAATGGAATTTAACCCTGAAAAGTGTGAGGTGATGCATTTTGGGAGGACTAACAAGGCAAGGGAATACACAATGAATGGTAGGACCCTAGGAAGGACAGAGGATCAGAGGGACCTTGGTGTGCATGTACATAGATCCCTGAAGGCAGCAGGACAGGTAGATAAGGTGGTTAAGAAGGCATATGGGATACTTGCCTTCATTAGCCGAGGCATAGAATATAAGAGCAGGGAGGTTATGATGGAGCTGTACAAAACGCTAGTTAGGCCACAGCTGGAATACTGTGTGCAGTTCTGGTCGCCACAGTATAGGAAGGATGTGGTTGCATTGGAGAGGGTGCAGAGGAGATTCACCAGGATGTTACCTGGGCTGGAGCGTTTCAGCTATGAGGAGAGACTGGACAGGCTGGGGTTGTTTTCCTTGGAGCAGAGAAGGCTGAGGGGGGACCTGATTGAGGTGTACAAAATTATGAGGGGCATAGATAGGGTAGATAGAAAGGAACTTTTCCCCTTAGTAAAGGCGTCAATAACCAGAGGGCATAGTTTCAAGGTAAGGGGCAGGAGGTTTAGAGGGGATTTGAAGAAAAACTTTTTCACCCAGAGGGTGGTTGGAATCTGGAACTCACTGCCTGAAAGGGTGGTAGAGGCAGGAACCCTCACAACATTCAAGACGCATTTAGATGTGCACTTGAAACGCCATAGCATACAAGGCTACGGACCAAGTGCTGGAAAATGGGATTAGAATAGATAGGGCTTGATGGCCGGCGCAGACACGATGGGTCGAAGGGCCTCTTTCTGTGCTGTATAACTCTATGACTCTATAAGTAGCTTCATATTCTCCAGTTCTTTAGGCCTGCAGGAGCGGGCTCCAGTTCTTTAGGCCCGCAGGAGCGGGCTTCAGCACGCAGGTGCCGATGAAGCCCGCTCCTGCGGACCTGAAGAACTGGATCCTGGGATGTGATTAAAAAGAGCGCCTGCGCTCTGGATCCACTCCTGCACGAGTGCGTGGCCAGCAACGTATGGTGCGCGGCACCTACGAGATAGCTACGCGGCCGCACACCTGCACAGCTTAGGGGGAACAGTGCCTCTGACTCTGGCCTCTCTTAACCCCACCATTGGCAGCCATGTCTTCAGCTCTACGTGTGGAATTTTCTCCCAAAGCCTCTCCATCTCCATCTCCTCCTATAAGACCATCCTTAAAATGCCGCTCGTTGGTCACCCCCCCCCCTTACCTCCTCCTTTGGCTCAGCATCCATTTTTGTCTGATTACGCCTCTGTGAAGTGCCTTGGAACATTTTACGATGTTAAAAATGCTGTATAAATGCAAATTGTTGTTGCTGTTATATGATAGTTCTTGTTGAAAGAAACCTGAATAGACAGTATCCATCTGCATAGCTCATATGAATTGTCATCAATGCTTACCATTTTTATCTTGCAACAGTAGACTGTGTCTAATGCTGTAATTAGCATTGCTATCTGCTTTCTGTGTTCTAATGAAATAAGCAACTTCAAAGGAGTTTAATTCATAAGAACGTAAGAAATTCCAGAACAAGAAAATGCCATTCAGACAATCAACTCTGCCCATCCAGAGTCTATGCATTACTATTTTATCATGGACCTCCTTCCCACACCACCTGTTGATCCCCCACATCAGTGAATCTTAATTTATTTTTCCAACCTCCCTCTGGACTTTCCAGGCTAACCATCTGTGCTGCCTTATGTTCTGCTCGGGTGAATTCCTTTATCACTGGTTGATGGATTAAGCAGATGTAATTTGACATAGTACATATCGACCCTCCAGAAGACTACCTGTTCAGCAATGAAGCTATCATGACCTTTTATAAAATATATCTTGTGCAGATGCAATGCCATTTGGAAGAAAAATCCAAAAAAGTTACTGTCCTGCCTTTTATAGGGATGAACACCTTATTAACAGAAAAAGATGCTAAATTCTGATTTGATATTGTCACATATCACTGGAATGGGCAATTGGCTAGAAATAAATCATGCACATTTTAATTTCTGGGAACATTGTCCATATATTTGACCCCATTCCTTTACAGTAGATAAGCTGGATAAGCCAAAAGAGTATAAGTTCAGTTTTCTGGTGAATCCAATTGAGGCACCAACTAACTCAGCATAGAATGAGATATGAACCTGGGACCTTAGTGTCCCCACCCCTGCTTCAGCCCATCTGCTGTTGAAACATTTGTTACTTCCAGCCTCAGCTAATCCAATGTTCTCCTGGCCGGCCTTCCATCTTGCACCCTCCATAAACTTACGCTCATCTAAAGCTCTGCTGCCCATATCCTAACGCACACCAAGTCCCGTTCACCCATCACCCCTGTGCTTGCTGCCCTAAATTGGATCTCAGTCCACCAATGCCTCTATCTTAAAGTTCTCATCCTCGTGTTCAAATCCCTTAATGACTTGCTCCTCCTTATCTCTGTAACCTCCTTCAGCCCTACAACCCTCTGTCATCTCTGCATTCCTCCAATTCTAGCCTCTTGTGCATCCCCCACTTACTTCACTCCACCATTGGCAGCAGTGCCTTCAGCTGTCTAGACATTAAGCTCTAGAATTCTCCATAATCCTCTCCATCTCTCTCTTCTTTAAGATGCTCCTTAAAATCTACCTCTTTGTCTAAGCTTTTGGTCGCCTGTTCTAATGTTGGCTCCTTGGCTTTGTGTCAATTTTTGTCTGATTATGCTGCTGTGAAGTGCCTTGGGATGTTTTACTATGTTAAAGGTACTATATAAATGTAAGTTGTTATTGCTCATGCTTGCTTTATGAACTGAACTATTGGGAGAACTACATGTAAACTCTTAAGCTAGAAGCGCCATATGATCTCTTGTGCTGAGAGCTGATGGCTTTTGAGTTACGTTCACTGTATATGGAGGAGGCAATGGGCCGAAAATTGATCCCGGGACTCTCGCGTATTCCCACTCCAATTGCCGGTTTTCTGCATGCCCTGCGCATGCGCTGAAAACCGGCAATTGCTCTTCAGAAAAGGGGGCGGGTCCTCGGTGCATCGCGTGCGCGCTACAGGCTGCGCGCACGCTGTGCACTTCATGCTTTGGACGCGCAGGCAAGTACTGAAGATTTTGGAAATGTAAAAAGGAGGAGTAAGACCCGCTTTTAAGAAGGTAAGTAGTGAATTAAGTATTTTTTTGAATTTTTTTTTACAGGTATATCTTTTTTGGAGACTTTAAAGACAGGTAAGTTTATTTTTAAAACTTTTTAAAAGATTTTAAATTTTTTCAAAAATTTAATTTTTTATTTAAAATGGTTAATTTAATTAACTATACTTATTTTATTAATGTGATGGTTTTTTAAAAAAATTTAATTGAGGTTTAGCTGTTATTTTGGGGGGGTGTAAGATTCATAGATTTCACAGCCATGCTGTGAGACTTATGAATGGAAGATGGTGTGCTGCCATTGGCTCTAACTGAGTCACGTGATCCCACAGCTCGCACGAATTCACTACGCCGCTGGGATACGCAAGCACTGCCCAGCTGATCTCTAGAACATCAAGTTCGTGCGAGCTGGATCTGAAAAAGCACAAGCGAGGTGAGAGATCGCGGGAAAGCCTTACCCCCGCGGGAACAGAGCGAGATCAATTTCTGGGCCATTAATTCAGAGAATAACCTTGGTACTGTATTCGTATTTAAAAAAAATTTTATGAGTAGATATTTGTACAAGCATAATTGTTTATTGTTTTATTTGGATGCATTTACATACAGAACTTTGAAGAAGACTATGCAGTGTTTCAAAGCAAGATTGATGATTTTGACAGAAGGTTGGGAATGATCATTTGCCAGGGATTTGGTGACTGTTCAAGCATTATATCTGCTGTGAAGGTAAAACAGGATTATGAAAATTGTTCTTGAGACTAGGCATAAAATAAAATCGCATGTTTGCTACTACAAATAGGTTATTTGTTACAAAATAAATTTGTTTGTCATTTGATTATATACTTTTCCATGGGACATTGCTCCTTTTATACAGTTCTGCTGAGAGGTATGCAACTTTTCAATGGTGCCAACATTGCCACTGCAAGCTTCTACAGCAGCATACTGATGAGAAATACATACATTTTGCTTGCTGTCCATTCCAGGCTGAGATAAACAGTGCACTGCAGGAAATGTCTTTACTTGAGTGGATCTCAAACTGCCTGCATTTCTAGTTTCAGTTAATAACATGAAGGCCTGCAGCAGCTTAAAGGAGAAATCACCATTTTCAATATAGCCTGCAGAAAGAAGCTGCACAGTTGAAGACATGCCTGACTGCAGTCTGCAGAGAAGCAGTGCACCCTGTTTTAATGAAGAGGCTGTAGAAATCTTGTTGCAGCATGTGCAGCTCAGGTGGGACCTCCTATTTCGCCAAGATTACTGTTGAGTGAATAAGATGGAGGGCGAGCAAGATAGGGGAGGGCAGATAACTTGACAGGAGATGGCAGATTTGATTAATGCAAGTAACACTGTTCAGAGAACTTGGCACCTTGGTTCCAAGAAATTCAATGATTTCACCAGGAGGAGCAAGATAGTGGCCAGCTCATATTTCTGCACTATGTCAACTATTACTATTGTGAACTGTTCCTTCCTATCTATCCATTTTCTCATGAGTGCCCATTATTGCACTGTGCACTTCCCAACCCCTCCCTTGCACAATGTCATCTCATTCAGTAGAAGACTGGACAGGACAACCCACTGCCGAATCCTTCTATGACCAGCACCTACATGCTGCAAGTTTCTACCTTCACAATACCCACAGACAACACTGTGACACGTGCATGTAAGGAGATTCTATGCTACCAATGTTATTAAATCAATGCATGTTTCTGCTTTGTAAGAAAAGGCTGCACATAACAAGAATGAGAGGATAACTATAAGAGGAGCTCCAACCACATTGCAGGCTCTCCAAAACCAGGAGTAGGAGCTTGATGAGGAAGCAGGGGGTGTAGATGCAAGAGGCATATCCTAGCTCAGAAACTATACACCACGTATTCTTTCTTCACTTAAAATTCTATTCAGTTACACGTTCACTACCATGAAAGCTTGCATAGATCAGCAGTTCTATGCCAGCTCTTTGGTGAAGGCTGATTGGCAACAAGCTGTAATCAGGATCTGTATTTAACATTTTCCTTTTTTTTGTAAGCAGATGTGAAAGAAGCTGTTTTGGGATCCTCAGAACTAGAATCATTAAGCACGTCACCTAGTGCTTTAACACTCAATTTCACTGCAAAGCAGCAGCACAGATCCACTCACCCTGGGGATTTAGAAAGCACATTAAGTGAACCATTAAATATATATGAGCAGATGCAGATGGATCAGGGATGAGCAGGAAGCATCTGGCCAGTGATTCATGTCACATCTGTCCACAGCTGATGAGTGCAAGGTCCTGATCTTCGGGGCCAGTTTTAAAAGAGCTCTTTTAAAGAGCTGGCACAGGAACAATGGGCCAAATGGCCTCCTGTGCTGTAAGATTCTATAATTCTAGAAGAAGGATGCTTTTGGAGAATGAGATTATTGCAGTTGTTGGGGAACATGCCTAGGAGCTTTGAACACATAGGGGGTGAAACATGATAGCGCAAAAAAACGGGCACGGGAACTGCGATGAGAGATATGCCTGTTCAGAAAGCGCAGGCAGCACGCCAATTTGGTGCTGCCTGCTAATTAACATGATTGGAGTGCACAGCCTAGCGAAGAATGCGCTGCTGACAGACTGTGCGCTCAGCAGGGGGCCCAAGTTCGCGTCGCTGGAGCGAGGCTAGCATTACTTAAAGCTAGCCTGCTCCTTTTCAAGTCAGTCTGCAGCTTTGAAAGCTGAGCTGCCTTCTGCACATAACATTTTTTTTAAATCCTTCAGAACTAGGTGGTCTGCAGCTCTTAAAGCTGAGCTGCCTTCTGCACATAAAGAATGGTAAAAGAGCTTCAACACTAACACAATGGCTCAACAGGCCAGGGAAAGAGCACCCAGGGTCTTGGATGCAGCACTCCAGCTTTGTGCAAGGGGTCAACACTGGAAAATAGGTCCTCTAACCACAGGGGGCCACGAGGCCCTCCAGAAAGGAGGATGTGTGACCAGATCGCTGAGGCAGTCACTGCCAGCAGTGTCGCCCCCCAGGACCTGGCTCCAATGCCCAAAGAAGTTTCATGACCTCAGACAAGTGGTCAAGGTCAGTGAATGCATCTTCAAAAGGCATATCCTACCAACTGCACCACTAGCCACACACACTGCACAATGCACGACCTCCCCCCAATCACTCCCCTCCCAACAATCTCTACCAACGCAAGGCACACCACACATTC
Organism: Squalus acanthias; assembly: GCA_030390025.1. NCBI lineage: Eukaryota > Metazoa > Chordata > Chondrichthyes > Squaliformes > Squalidae > Squalus > Squalus acanthias. The sequence goes on along the minus strand of CM059447.1, from coordinate 9,318,297 downwards.
CTATCTTCACCTCACCCCCCCCTTGGAGGAGATGGTGCTGACCATTCTTAGCAGGAGGATGGCTGAGCCCTTGGCCAGCGTCAGGGCTGAAAGAATACAAGATTCTGGTATCCTCATTCGTTATCCTCCTTCTCACATCCCACTTCCCCCTCATTCCAAAATCTCTTCTGATTTACAAGCTGCACCTCTTGCTTTACCCCCCTTCCCTCACCACAACCCTACCTTTATGCCTTCCTCATTTCATACACCCAAGAAATCCAGCCTGCCCAGCCAGTGCTTGACCAAGAAGAGGGAGAGGAGAGTGAAGCAGAAGAAGAAGAAACACCGTCACTCAATTTCACACTCCCAGCCAACAGTTCCTCGAGATTGTCCTGCAAGACAAGGCCATCTGCACTATCTCCCACTGAAAGTCAGCAGCCTTCCACCAGCCATGCTGCAGCCACTAGGGTAGCACTACGTAACATCACTAGGATAGGCAAAGGCACACTCAAGACAGTCACTAAGGGAATACACAAGGGTGATTAGTTGATTTTTTGATGTAATATTGGACGCATATATGGATCAAGTTGGATTGGAAAGTTTGCTTTGTGGTGGCTTTTATTTCAGCATTGTGGCCAAGAGGACGCTGTGATGGTCAGTAACAGAGAGAAGCTAAGGTGTGGGACAAATGTTGAAAGGGGAATTGAGGTTGTGTTCACTGGTACCGCAGGCGGATGATTCGATCTAGGATATCCGGCCAGAAAGGGGCTGTCTGGGTTGCTTCCTTAAGAGCATAAGAAATAGGAGCAGGAGTAGGCCATTTGGCCCTTCGAGCCTGCTCCGCCATTCAATAAGATCATGGCTGATCTTCTACCTCATCTCCACTTTCCTGAACTATCCCCATATCCCTTGATTCCCTTAATATACAAAAATCTATTGATCTCTGTCTTGAATATGCTCAACGACTGAGCCTCCACAGCCCTCTGGGGTAGAGAATTCCAAAGATTCACCACCCTCTATAAATGAAGAAATTTCTCCTGATCTCAGTGCTAAATGGCCGACCCTTTATTCTGAGACAGTGACTCCTGGTTCTAGACTCCCCAGCCAGGGGAAACATCCTCCCTGCATCTACCCTGTCAAGCCCTGTAAGAATTTTGTATGTTTCAATGAGATCACCTCTCATTCTTCTAAACTCCAGAGAATATAGGCCTCTAGAATTCTGCTTCCTTCCTTTTGCTTTTTCCTCTTCTGCTTCCTCCTCCCTCTGTGAGCAGCTTGTCCCCTTTGCCTCTGCTTCATCTCCATGTGATACTGCAGCCCAAGGGGGATTGCAACTAGAGCCCCCAGGACTGGGAGCAAGTGGTGTTCCCAGAGGCCTTCCTTTAAGAGCCAAAGCCTTGCAAACATCCAGCAGCACTAACTGCACTTTACCAACATTTTAAATGTATTGCACCAAGCCACTACTGCAATAAAATGTAAAGAAACCAGTCCAAAAGCAAAAATCTAAACTTACCTGAAAGCTGTGTGTGTCCCTTTAAGAAGCACTGGCAGCGTCTCTGTTGTAGTGCTGCACACACATTCTTCCATGCGTGGTGTGGAGAGAGCAGTATTAAGTCGAAAATCACAGATCGTGCATCAATTCAGGCGGTGTATGCCGATTGACGTCACGATCTCCATCATTTAAATATGGGTGGCGGGTGCAGGCAACGGACGCGCTGCCGACCTACCCAAAATAGCGCCTGCCGCATTCTGCACCGGAAGTGGGCGGAAGCGTGGCGGCCGCCATTTGTTCAGCAAAACCGGCCTTAACGGCCGGCGCTAAACCTCCCAATTTCGTGGCCATAGTAGCTATTGTGGATGATTCGCTACCCACATCTGTGGGCTTGTTTGCATACATTTTATGCTATGCATATCAGCTTTGGAGTGAATGGCAGCTCCAGGGACATCTGCAGCACAGCCCCTCATGGTGGAGGCTGTTATTTCAGTCTTTGCATCTTTTAGGAATGTTCAGACTGCTGCCATACAGGCCTTGAGCTGCACTATCACCTGCTCCTTGGGCAAGATAGTTCATCAGCTGTTCCAATAGAGAGAGCAATTGATTGGGCCTTCAACAGTATCGTTGTTGCTGTGGGTCTGCTCACCCTGAAGCAGGACCATCCTGGAGCTATGCTCACAGAATTGAAAGGTTAGCTCAATAATAAAAGCATCTCTCAGATACTCAGCAGCCACTCACCTCACAGGCTCCAGTCGTGATATTTGTATCAAGAAGAAGATTAGATAGTCAAACACAACACACAAAATGTTAGGATGGGGTAGCACTCTGCCTGAATCTGCTAATGGATTATCTAGCATAACATATCTGCCTTCCCGTAAAATGGTGAAAGCCAGTCCTCTCCTGACTGCATTAAACTTGCCAAAGTGATTGAACAGGAGGTTATACTAAATTAGACGAGGAAGAAAGATGTCTCACGTGCTTTTTATTCTTCCATATGAATATATGCACTGGCTCCAGAATTCCAGTGGTCTGGTCGGATGGAATTTGCAGTGTAGACTGCATGTGTCAGTTTTCCATTCCTTTTCAGTTCTGTTGTAAATTTTAGCGGAGGTGAGGGTGGGAGCAAGATATGCCTGCCATAACAAAAGTGCAACCATGCAAATGATGAGCTTAGACTGGATAATGTCATCCATTTTAAATTCCGTCATTTCCATTCTAGGAACCGCTGATCTAAGATATGCCACAATAAAACAGGAGAATACCTGAGCGCATCGGCTGAGGAATGCTTATGCTGGATTCATAAAGGCGAATTGCTGTTTCATAGTGGTATTAGATAGAGCAGACAATTTTCATCTTCAAACTGTAAAACAGTTTGAATTTAGTTTGCACTGCTTTAAGGCTAATCTGGATCCCAAGCACTAATGGCATTATATTTTCCAGTTGAACACCATTTGCATAATTATTTACAACTCCAGGTGCAAACTCCACTGGATCCAGGGATGACACCAATGGTAGAAGAGGAAAATTGTGTGTCAGTGAAATTTAAAGGAATGAGGACAATTATAGGGGTGTGTCACAAGGAGGGTGCCCAGGGATGTGTTGGTGTGGTCATCATTGAGAAGAGGAGGCACAGATCATTTCTTACGCAACCTGACCTGCCTGCTATCCTTCCTTTGGTCCTTTTTCCTCTGGACACATGAGCTCGGGTGGCAAATTCTCTGCTACCAATAAAGGGAGTTTGGGGAAAAATAAATAAATAGCAGCAAACAGGCATAAAGACCAGAATGCAGTCAACAGAACTTAAACAGAGTGGAAAACTGACACATGCAGTCTACACTGCAAATTCCATCTCCTCTACATAGATTCCATCCGACCAGACCACTGGAATTCTGGAGCCAGTGCATATATTCATATGGAAGAATAAAAAGCACGTGAGACATCTTTCTTCCTCGTCTAAATTAGTATAACCTCCTGTTCGATCACTTTGGCAAGTTTAATGCAGTCAGGAGAGGACTGGCTTTCACCATTTTACAGGAAAACAGACATGTTATGCTAAATAATCCAATAGCGGATTCAGGCAGAGTGCTACCCCATCCTAACATTTTGTGTGTTGTGTTTGACTAATCTTTTTGATACAAATATCACGGCTGGAGCCTGTGAGGTGTTTGGCTGCTGAGTGTCTGAGAGACGCTTTTAATATTGAGCTAACTTTTCAATTCTATGAGCATGGCTCCGGGATGTTCCTGCTTCGAGGTGAGCAAACCCACAGCAACAATGATACTGTTGAAGACCCAATCAATTGCTCTCTCCATTGGAACAGCTGAAAGCCAAAGTGACAGCTTGGGGGATTTTTTTTAAATTATAAGAATGGCCTTTAAAAAGCCTGAATATACTGAACTTAAAATTTGTGGGCCTTAAAAGGCCTTCCTGCCTGCAGGTTTGCCCAAGGCCTTGTTCCCACTATGTTTCACTGGGTGAATTGGATAGCTGGGGCGCAAAATTTGGATCTGCGCACACTTCTGTTGCGAGTTGTGCCAGACGCCATATTGGCGAGGGCGCCGGAAGTACGCTGAGTAGACAGATCATGACGTCAATCAGCGTGCAATGCTGATTTGACGCCAGCGGTGCCATTTTGGAGCTCAACGCTCCAGCTAAAACCCTCTCTTAACCTTGCACAGCTCAACAAGCATTCAACAGCAGGAAGGACACCCCACCAGCACTCTTTAAAGGGATAAACCCCAACTTTCAGGTTATTGCTGATTGATTTCTACTGGCTGTTGCTACGATTGTACAAGTGTTTGGTGCTTTCTAGAGTTCTTTAAAGTAGCTAAAGTCTACAGGGAGTGGTGTGGCAGATGCTGCAGGATTTTGTCCTGACTTCAAGGCTTCTGCACAAACCAGTTGCTCCTATGGATGCACTATTAGGAATTCATATTAGAATACAGTGTGACTTGTAGAATGTGCAGAAGGCATGCAGTACAGGACAAGCTGCTGTAAGAAGGAGGAGGTGGGGGGTGGGGGGAGAAGGGCTCTCAGCAGAGGCCATATCCGCCCAGGGTGCTCAAGGAACATTTCTCTTACCTGAATCCTCAGCGAGGAACAATGTGTGAGACATCCTCACTGAAATCTGCCACCTGCTGCAGCCACAACTGCAACCTCAGAGCAGGGCGCGGACCGCATTGCTAGTGGCTGTGAATGAAGGTGACCGTGGCGATGAAGTTTTATGCGTCTGGCTCCTTTCATGCTGAAGCTGGAGATATTTGCAACATCTCGCAGTTTGCCGTGCACTGAGGCTCTGTATTCAAAGAGAGCTGACTACTTTTCATTATTTTTTTCATTCCGAGATGTGGGCGTCGCTGGCAAGGCCAGCATTTATTGCCCATCCCTAATTGCCCTTGAGAAGGTGGTGGTGAGCTGCTTTCTTAAACCATTGCAGTCCTTGTGGTGAAGATACTCCCAAAGTGCTGTTAGCGAGGGAGTTCCAGGATTTTGACCCAGTAATGAGGAAGGAATGGAGATATATTTCCAAGTCAGAACGGTGTGTAACTTAGAGGGGAACTTGCAGGTGGTGGTGTTCCCATGCGCCTGCTGCCCTTGTCCTTCTAGGTGGAAGAGGTCGCGGGTTTGGGAGGTGCTGCCGAAGAAGCCTTGGCGAGTTGCTGCAGTGCATCTTGTAGATGGTACACACTGCAGCCACGGTGCGCCAGTGGTGGAGGAAGTGAATGTTTAAGGTGGTGGATGAGGTGCCAATCAAGCAGGCTGCTTTCTCCCGGATGGTGTCGAGCTTCTTGAACGTTGTTGGAGCTGCACTCATCCAGGCAAATGGAGAGTAATCCATCACACTCTTGACTTGTGCCTTGTAGATGGTGGAAAGGCTTTGGGGAGTCAGGAGGTGAGACATTCACCACAGAATACCCAGCCTCTGACCCGCTCTTGTGGCCACAGTTTTATGTGGCTGGTCCAGTTAAGTTTCTGGTCAATGGTGACCCCCCAGGATGTTGTTGATGGGGGATTCGGCGATGGTAATGCCGTTGAATGTCAAGGGGAGCTGGTTGGACTCTCGCTTGTTGGAGATAGTAATTGCCTGGCACTTGTGTGGCGCGAATGTTACTTGCCATTTATCAGCCCTAGCCTGAATGTTGTCCAGGTCTTGCTGCATGCGAGCATGGACTGCTTCTTTATCTGAGGAGTTGCGAATGGAACTGAACACTGTGCAATCATCAGCGAACATCCCCACTACTGACCTTATGAGGGAGGGAAGGTCATTGCTGAAGCAGCTGAAGATGGTTGAGCCTAGGACACTGCCTTGAGGAACTCCCGCAGTGATGTCCTGGGGCTGAGATGATTGACCTCCAACAACCACAACCATCTTCCTTTGTGCTAGGTATGACTCCAGCCAGTGGAGAGTTTTCCCCCTGATTCTCATTGACTTCAATTTTACTCGGGCTCCTTGATGCTACACTCGATCAAATGCTGCCTTGATGTCAAGGGCAGTTACTTTCACCTCACCTCTGGAATTCAGCTCTTTTGTCCATGTTTGGAACAAGGCTGTAATGAGGTCAGGAGCCGAGTGGTCCTGGCAGATCCCAAATTGAGCATCGGTGAGCAGGTTACCGGTGAGTAAGTGCTGCTTGATAGCACTGTCGACAACACCTTCCATCACTTTGCTGATGATTGAGAGTAGACTGATGGGGCGCTAATTGGCTGGGTTGGATTTGTCCTGCTTTTTGTGGACAGGACATACCTGGGCAGTTTTCCACATTGTCAGGTAGATACCAGTGTTGTAGCTGTACTGGAGCAGCTTGGCTGGAGGTGCGGCTAGTTCTGTAGCACAAGTCGTGTCGGGGCCCATAGCCTTTGCTGTATCCAGTGCGCTCAGCCGTTTCTTGATATCACGTGGAGTGAATCGAATTGGCTGAAGACTGGCTTCTGTGATGGTGGGGACCTCAGGAGGAGGCCGATATGGATCATCCACTCAGCACTTCTGGCTGAAGATGGTTGCAAACGCTTCAGTTTTGTCTTTTGCACTCTTGTGCTGGGCTCTGCCATCATTGAGGATGGGGATATTCATGGAGCCTCCTAATGCCATTGGTTGTTTAATTGTCCACCACCATTCACGACTGGATGTGGCAGGACTGCAGAGCTTTCATCTGATCCGTTGATTTTGGGATCGCTTAGCTCTGTCCATAGCATGCTGCTTCTGCTGTTTAGCATGCATGTAGTCCTGTGCTGCAGCTTCCCCAGGTTGGCAGCTCATTTTTAGGTACGCCTGGTGCTGCTCCTGGCATGCTCTGCTGCACACCTCATTGTACCAGGGTTGGTCCCCTGGCTTGATGGTAATGGTAGAGTGAGGGATATGCCGGGCCATGAGGTTACAGATTGTGGTGGAATACAATTCTGCTGCTGCTGATGGCCCACAGGGCCTCATAGATGCCCAGTTTTGAGTTGCGAGATCTGTTCTGAATCTATCCCATTTAGCATGGTGGTAGTGCCACACAACGCGATGGAGGGTGCCCTCACTGTGAAGATGGGACTTCGTCTCCACAATTTTCTCTTGCCAGAGAGCAGCAGGCGGACCGAGCACATGGCTTCGCTAGGATCTTTGAACAATAAGGGAGTGATGGGTTATGGGGAGCGGGCAGGGAAATGGAGCTGAGCCCAAGATCAGATCAGCCATGATCTCATTAAATGGCGGAGCAGGCTTGAGGGGCCAAATGGCCTACTCCTGCTCCTATTTCTTATGTTCTTATGCAGGCTTCCCATGGTGCAGGGTGGCATTGACTGCAGCACGTCACTTTGCGAGCGTCGCATGTCAACTCTGACGTACTGCAACCGAAAGGGATTCCACTCCCTCAACGTCCAGCTGGTTGGCGACCATAGGCAGTGAATCATGCAGTTTAATGCCTGGTATCCTGGCAGCAGTCATGATGCCTTCATTCTACGGCTGTCCGCTATGCCATCTGCATTTGAGCCACCACGGCAAACCACAGGGTGACTACTGGGTGACAAGGGCTATCCACTGACGACATGGCTCATGACTCCGGTGCAAAATTCATGCACATGTGTGCAGCATGCATACAATGGAACCCATGCTTCCATACGAAATGTGATAGAGCAAACCATTGGCATGCTGAAATAAGGCATCCGCTGCCTGGACCGATCTGGAGGAGCCCTGTAGTAGTCGGCAGAGTGGCTGTCAAGATTCTTGGTGGTCTGCTGCATGCTGCACAACCTCGCCATCATGAGGGCACACCACTTGCCACCAGCTATATGGTGAGCAGCTGAGGAGGAAGAGGAAGGGAGGAGGCAACCTAGATAGTCCCACACCTTACCTTCCCTTTGTCATTGACCACCACAGCATCCGCTTGGCCACAATGCAAAAATAAAAGCCAACAATAAATAAATAAACATTCCAAACCAAATTTATAAATAAAATGATGCCACATTGCATACAAACGTAAACTAATCACCCTTGTGCATTCCCTTAGTGCCTGTCTTCCGTGTGCCTTTGCCTGTCCTTGTGCTCCTACGCAGTGCTACCCCAGTGGCTGCAGCATGGCTGGTGGAAGGCTGCTTTCTTTCAGTGGATGAGACCGCAGATGACCTTGGAGGATGACCTTGGCATCATGGGTGGATCCACAAGTGTGTTAATGGAGTTGGCCACCACTTCCATGCTGGAAAGGATGGGCTATAAGCTGCGCAAAGCACTGTGTCGGACTCCTCCATGCTCCTTGACATTGCACACAAGCATTCTGGCAGGTTTCCCAATGCACCAAGCATTTCATTATGCATACCCATCAGCCTTCTTCTGTAGCCTGCCCCATTGAAATGCTCATCTGAATCCTCTGCAGCAGAAGTCATATGCGACCTCGTCCTCTGGTGAGATGGCACCTATGCTATCCTTGCCCTGGCTACAGCCCACTCATGCCCGGTGTCTCACCACGTGCAGTTCCCTCCTCTATGTATCCTCTAAATTACGTGCACTGTCAGTATCTGAGCTGGTGGCTGCAAGTGTGAAATTGAGTGACGGTGTTTCTTCATCACTGTCTTGTTCTTCCACCTGTTGCTCATCCACCACTGCCGAGCCAGGTTGCAGTTCTTGGGTATCTGGAAGGAGAAAGGCACAAGGGTAAGGTTGTGGTGAGGGGAGGGGGGGAGGGGGCGGAAGCAAGAGGTGCATGCTTACACTAACTGCAGCTTGTAAATCAGAAGAGATTGTTGGATGAGAGGAAGTGTGATGTGAGAAGGAGGATTAGGTATGAGGATAACAACAGAAAATGCTGGAAACACTCAGCAGGTCAGGCAGCATCGAGGAGAGAGAAACAGAGTCAACGTTTGGAGTTGGGGACCCTTCGTCAGAACTGGAAAAGGCTAACCTGTGAGGCAAATGCACTGTAGATTCAAATTAACAAAGCTTTCTGTTCTCATGCAGGAAAAACTGGCATATAATTCACAAGCTATAGGAGGAATAGCAGATATCCATCAATTCACCCAGGAAGGCAGAGGTAATGGAGATACTGGGATCCCACTATGTGGAGTTGATAGCAAAAAGAGACATGGGAGGGCCTGCACCCACAGTTAATTTGTGCAGAGCAAGTGCTAATATTCAAAGTGAAAGAAAAAGCTTTAGTTCTGAGACTCGTAATCTGTGGAGATCCTTACATGAGCAGAACAGAAAGGAAAAAATGTCTAGTAGGAAACTCAGTGCATTTCTCTGTCCTTTTGTAACCACAGGAAGAAACAACAAGCAGACAAAAGTGAAATGGCAGCACCTTCAACTGCAGTGACAGCAGATATTTGCCCACACTGTCATTCACTTGGGGTGATTTAGATATTTTTGATATGGAGTGCACACTGGATAAGGCACTGTGCACAAGGAATCCAGAGGTAGTGGAAGTATCCAATGATGTTCCTGAGTAGAGGCTAAGGAAAAGCCAGCCTCAGCTGAAGAGTATCCAGACAAAGATCTCAGGCATCTTGCCATGAAAAAAAGGATGCCAGCAGAGCATCTAACTGAAGGCGCTGGAAAGCCTCTCCGAAAATATGTGGCAGATAGCAGGGATTGTGGTAGAGTACAATGCCATTTTTTGCAGCAATATTAGAAATGGCCTCTCTGCATGCTAAGCATCCTGGAGTGAGTAGTAGCTCCAGGAACCTAAGTATATGTCCCACAGAACACAGAGACCTCCTGACACATAACTCCATGGGTATGTTGAGAAATTATCTTACAGGTCTATACAGCTTGATGGCTGGATATGTGGGAGGGTCAAGATCTTCTGCCTCATGCGCCTTACCTTCTAGGTTGCCTTCTGTTTTTTTTATTCGTTTTTTTTAATGGGCCAAGCATTTATTGCCCATCCCTAATTGCCCTTGAGAAGGTGGTGGTGAGCCACCTTCTTGAACCGCTGCAGTCCGTGTGGTGAAGGTACTCCCACAGTGCTGTTAGGTAGGGAGTTCCAGGATTTTGACCCAGCGATGATGAAGGATCGGAGATATACTTCTAAGTCAGGATGGGAACTTGGAAGTGGTGGTGTTCCCATGCGTCTGCTGCCCTTGTCCTTCTAGGTGGAAGAGGTTGCGGGTTTGGGAGGTGCTGCTGAAGAAGCCTTGGCGAGTTGCTGCAGTACATCTTGTAGATGGTACACACTGCAGCCACGGTACGCCGGTGGTGGAGGGAGTGGATGTTTAAGGTGGTAGAGGGGGTGCCAATCAAGCGGGCTGCTTTGTCCTGGTAGGTGTCGAGCTTCTTGAGTGTTGTTGGAGCCGCACTCATCCAGGCAAGTGGAGAGTATCCCATCACACTCCTTACTTGTGCCTTGTAGATGGTAGAAAGGCTTTGGGGAGTCAGGAGGTGAGACACTCGCCGCAGAATACCTATCCTCTGATCTGCTCTTGTTGCCACTGTATTTATGTGGCTGGTCCAGTTAAGTTTCTGGTCAATGGTGACCCCCAGGATGTTGATGGTGGGAGATTCGGTGATCGTAATGCCATTGAATGTCAAGGGGTGGTGTTTAGACTCTCGCTTGTTGGAGATAGTCATTGCCTGGCACTTCTGTGACGCGAATGTTACCTGCCACTTATCAGCCCAAGCCTGAACGTCGTCCAGGTCTTGTTGCATGCAGGCATGGACTGCTTCATTATCTGAGGAGGTGTGAATGGCACTGAACACTGTACCTCTCCTCTGACATATAAATCATAAAGAGTGGACTCTATATCAGGAAACCTATTTTGTAGCCTTCTCACTTATTTTAGGGAACTTACTCAAAATAAAAATCAGTTCTGCCAGATTCCAACTGGTTTAAGGCCCTGTTCCATATTCCATTGAGGCCTGGGGCAGGCATCTGAAACTCGCGTCTGAAGGAGGTGGTAGTTTCATTAAAGTATGCAACAGGGGGCGCAGAAGGGCACCATGCTATTTCCATGCCGGATATCGGGGCCGTGAAATTCGATAATCCCCAAAAACGGGCGCGAGGATTGTGGTGCACGATAACCCGCGCCCATTAAGTCCGATACAGGCAGCCTGCCAACTTAGTGCTGCCTGCTCATTCAAAGGGTCTCTGCATCCAGCCAGTGCTAATCGCGCTGTTCATTGGCTGCACGCATCTGTAGGGGGCCCAAAATCATGACAGGTTAGCACCTTAAAGCTAGCCTGGACTACATAAAGACAGCCTGCAACTCTTAAACGGGAGGTGTATTGTTGCTGGAGTAGGTGCTGGAAGTCATTCTACAACTGATTTGACATGGGAAACACTCAATAATGGCACAACGTAGGAGATAGCGTGCTCCAAGGTTTTCCGACACTGCACTGGAGGCCTTGGTGGAGGAGGTGGAAAGGAGGAGAGATGTGCTGTATCCACAGGGGGCCAGGAGGCCCTCCAGACAAACGCTCAGAAGGCTGTGGGAGCAGATAGCCGTGGCAGTCAATGCCAAGAGTCAAGCCACGAGGATCTAAATGCAGTGCCTCAAAAAGTTGACCACACGAGTGGTTAAGGTCAGTGAATGCATCTTCAAATGCCGTATCCCACTAACTGCACCACTAGTCTCAGCAACTGCCCAATGCACCACACCCCCATCACTCACCTACCAACAAACTCGATCAATCAGGACTTCTACGTAATATTCATAGCTTCTCCTCACCCTCACACACTTGGCACTGCTGCAAGCCTCACACCCACATCTCACAGCTTGCACGCACTGTCAGCTATTCATGCATGACAGCCACATCACCTAAACAGATTGCATGACACTCACTGACACATTTCCCTCTCTCTTGCAGGACAAGGTGGCACACAATCAGAGGCAGCAGGAGCTAACCGGCGAGGCACAGGCGCGCCTCACAGGATTATACCCTTACGTGCATGACTGCACTTTTAGCTTTAATATTGGTCTGTCATCTGTAAAGTGTCAATTATAGTTGAATGGCAGTTTGTTGCCATAATGTTTATCTTTGCTGACCTTGTGATGTCATTAAACTTCTTTCTGCACTGCAGTGGGATCCTATGCCACCTCCTTTCACATGGTTCAGGCGGCTGTATTGGCAGGCTCTTGCTACCCACACCCACTATTGCATCTTTTCTGCCTAATTTTTATCAGAAAAATATTTATATTACTCTGAGAAGTTTGTTGTTATCCTTTTAGTTGTTCTGGTTGGAGCCATTAGTTCACCTGCTGGTTTTGCTTTAAGGACAGTCTGGGTTTAAATCCTGCAACAACGTCCTCAAAACAACTTCTTCTGACCCCTCCCCATGAATTCTCCAGGCCTCCCAGGCACAGTTGACAAAGTATGGGTGGGACTTGCATCTTTATCCCACCACCACCCAACAATATTAAAATGAACTGACCTTGGAATTTCTGGTCGACAGTGGGGCCAGTTGGTGGCAGTAGTCCCATCCCGCTGCACTTATGACGGTGAATCACGGGAGTCAAACTTTCAGGGCCACTAACTCTAATCAACCACTTGGCAGAGTGAAAAGATTTTCACTTTGGTTCTTTTTTTAAAAATTTGCTTTTCTTCCTCTTTTAGTTCACCCTTACCACGTGACCAAAGTGATCAACAGGTGACATGCTCAAGGCTTTTTACTAATCTTTTTTCAGTGGGTCTGCCAAATGGTATGTTGGACAGGGAATCCTAATTTTGCCACGGCACTATTATGCTGTTTTTTGATCATTTTATTGTAGTAATATTGTTATTTCCTGCAATATTGTACAGGGTGTGTGCAAAGGGAGTCACACCCAATTTCATAAAGTTTCTATATTTTATGTTCATGTTGTCCAAAAGCTCTCAAAGATCAGATGTGTTTCTTTTCTCCCATGAAATTATTTTTTTTATCTTCACCATGACCAATGATACTTGGAACTGATCTTTATATGAAGACTATCACAGTGTTTCATATTGATTGCTATGGGTTACAACAACAAATTGCATTTGTATAGCATCTTTAACATGTTTCACAGAGGTGTAAGGGAAAAAATGGATACCGAGCCAAAGAAGATATTAAGAGCAATGACTAAAAGCTTAGTCAAAGAGATGGGTTTTAAGTAGAGGTTTGGATGAGCTGAAGTTTATGGAGGTTCAAGGATAGGAAGCAGGCTGGGAAAGCTTGGAATGGTTGAGTCTGGAGGTGGAAATGACATGGATGAAGGATTACAGTGAGAGATGGGTGGAAGTAGGGGTGGAGGTGGACGTTACAGAGGTAAGACACTAATTGGTAATTTGGTTTTTACAGTTTTTACTCTTCAATTACGATGCATACTTTTAATAAATAATTATTATATTTCATATATATTATAATATTATGCTTCTCTTGTTTCAGATGCTGAACATGTTTGCATTTTTCATTAAGCGCCCATTGATAAAAGAAGAAGTGTCTCAAAAGTACCCAATCCTCGTTGATATGATTAATAGTGATTTAGATAATATCAAGTCAGTGTTTGATGCACACTTGATTGCAACTGCAGCTAGGAACGGTGTTCCTATCATCAACAAAAATATGCCACATGTAGCTGGTGAACTGAAATGGGCACAGGAAATTAACGAAAGAATGGAAGCATCAATGAAGAGTTTCAAATCCATTCATCATTCGTAAGTGTTTACAATGCTGGGGTAACTGGTGTACATAAAAGCAAATATTTGACTTGGACTATTAAGCACAGAACAAGAAGACAGAGGGTAACAAGCAACACTAGAGATTGGATAAAACTTTTTCTACTCCAGAATAGTGGCTTTATGAAAGAGATTCCTAGCAAAAATATTTGAGGCTGAGTCAATTACATTTTATAAAAAGGAATAGGATAAGTATATGGGGGGTGAAGTTCCTTGTCATTTTTGATGCAGTAACAATGTATAAACGATGCAGGGACTTTTTTCTTGCAGGAAAATCATCCGATTTTCACCATGAAAATACTTCCTCCAAGTTTCCTTGTGCTTTTTCATCCTTCCCGCGATCTGCCCACCGTGTCCTGACTGACCTAACATATATTATGACAAAGGCCAGTGGCGCTGGAGCTCCAAGGTTCCTGCTTTTCCACTCCTAATGCACTCTGGGTAACAAACTGAGATTGATGAGGTGCAGCTCTGCCAGGTTCAACTGACACAGACAGAGTTTTTGAGACATAAGACTCTGGAGAGTTTGAATAGCCATTTATGCAGCTGGGAAACAATTTTTACAACAATTTATTTTTGCCACCTTGCCTATATACACCTCAAGTTGCTTCTAACAAGGTCAGACCACCAGTAGAATATCATGCCCATACACAGTGAGGGCTTCTCAGGCACAGGTATGACAGTCCCTATGGGCGTACTCTGGTAGGCAATTATCATGGAGGAATAGGAGGAGGCTCACAGGGTAGAAGAAAGGATACTCATGAAGCATTTAAGGAAGATGTAGCCGACCAGATATTACCTCTTCCCCATAGAATATACAGGCAACACAATCATATGTGCACCTTACTGAGGAGTTGTGTATAAGAAGAGTGCACTTCACCAAAGAGGCAATAGGGCAGCACTGTCACCTACTGCATGAAGATCTGTAGCCGCACTCAACCCCCCACACTACTCTCTCTATGGCGATGAACATACTACGAACATATGAAAATGACAGGCAGGAAAAGAACAGCTGGTCCACCAAGCCTGCCCTACACTGATGATGACTGGAGCATCATGACTAGACACTTCTTACTCCCCCCTCCACTGCAGCAATGTAATCTCCTGGGAGAGGCAAAAACGCAGGGCCAAGAATGGGAAAAAACTCTGGAAAATTTCTCTCTGACCTCCTCAGTCGATCAAAACCAGTCCAGGAGATTAGATTGATCATGCGTACATTATCTGTTAATCCACTTATCTTCTATATGATGTAATCTCTGTCCCAGCCAAGAACCGGTCCAGCTTCCTTTTGAAGCACACACCACACCAGCTGGCAATGCATTGCAGAAGCTCATTACTCTCTGGGAAAGGAAGAATTGTCTAACATCTCTTCTATTCCTACTTTTGCGTAGTTTAAATGCCTGTCCCCATGTTCATCCTAATATTTCAAACTAAAATAATGTATCAATAGGCATGCAATCCAGCCCTTCCATTATTTTAAATACCTCTATCAGGATGCCTCTAAGTCTACGTTGCTCTCGATTCAGCTCTTTAAGCTTATCTGAGTAACTAAGATTTCTTTAAGCTAGGAATCGTTCTCTTAGCTCTCCTCTGAACCTTTTCCAACACCACTATATCACCCACCATGTGAAGGGACCAAAACTGGGCACGGTACTCAAAATGCGATCTAACCAAGGACCTTTATAATGACAGAATAGTGTCCTTTGATTTGTGCTGAATGGTTCTATTCTTACCACCTAATACCCTGTTTGGTTTGGCTACAGCTTCTCTGCATTGGTTGTGAACCTTCAATGATCTGTGCACAAGAACACGTAGATCCTTTTCTCTCTCTATAGCTTTCAGTATTATTCCCTGTAAATGTTAAGTGTATTCTGTGTTGGTACTGCCTTACTTCCTTCTTCCCAACTTTCTAATAAAGGAACATTCCTTCAACCACTGCCCATCCTACAACATGCCAACACATCAGCCCTCTTTGCCTCTACATGAGCTGGCCAATAATCATCACCTGAGTGAATATGTCAGCAACAAATAAATGCATCCTTTCCTGTGTGACTCTAACCTCCATGAATAACAAAGCACCATGTCAGTACATATTCTATTTTTAATACAATAATTGCGATAAAATGTACAGAAGTCAACTTATTGATGCTAGCCCTCAGCTGCTTCATCAATGACCTTCCTTCCATCATAAGGTCAGAAGAGGGGATGTTCGCTGATGACTGCACAGTGTTCAGTGCCATTCGCAACTCCTCAGATAACGAAGCAGTTCATGCCCACATGCAGCAAGACCTGGACGACATTCAGACTTGGGCTGATAAGTGGCAGGTAACATTCGTGCCATACAAGTGTCAGGCAATGACTATCTCCAACAAGCGAGCGTCTAACCACCGCTGCTTGACATTCAATGGCATTACCATCACCGAATCCCCCACTATCAATATCCTGGGGGTCATCATTGACCAGAAACTTAACTGAACCAGCCACATAAATACTGTGGCAACAAGAGTAGGTCAGAGGCTGGGTAATCTGTGGCGAGTGTCTCACCTCCTGACTCGCCAAAGCCTTTCCACCATCTACAAGGCACAAGTAAGGAGTGTGATGGAATACTCTTCACTTGCCTGGATGAGTGCATCTCCAGCAACACTCAAGAAGCTCAACACCATCCAAGACAAAGGAGCCCGGTTGATTGGTACCACATCCACCACCTTAAACATTCACTCCCTCCACCACCGGCGTACCTTGGCTGCAGTGTGTACCATCTACAAGATGCACTGCAGCAACTCGCCAAGGCTTCTTCGGCAGCACCTCCCAAACCCGCGACCTCTACCACCTAGAAGAACAAGGGCAGCAGGCGCATGGGAACACCACCACCTCCAAGTTCCCCTCCAAGTCACACACCATCCTGACTTGGAAGTATATCGCCGTTCCTACATCATCGCTGGGTCAAAATCCTGGAACTCCCTCCCTAACAGCACTGTGGGAGTACCTTCACCACACGGACTGCAGCGGTTCAAGAAGGCGGCTTACCACCACCTTCTCAAGGGCTACTAGGGATGGGCAATAAATGCTGGCTTTGCCAGCGACGCCCACATCCCATGAACAAATATATTTAAAAAATCTCCCTGATACAGTCGTCTCTCAGAACAGCAGCACATGGCAGACCTCTGGCCTTCCCTCTCAGAGCACTACACCAGTTGAATGTGCGATGTGACACCAGCCTGCCAAGGAGCAAGCTCCACAGATCAAGGCAGCAGTGGCTTCATGCAATGAGACGAGGGCTACCTCAGTCCCATGACCGATTTGTAGAATATGAGGAGCCAGCCACCTCCTACAATCCTGGCCCTTAGGTTGCACCTAGAAGATGCGCTAAAAAGAATATGCAGGCACTCAGAGGAAGTAAGGTGTTAAGCAAAATAAATAATTTGCATTTAAACAGTGCCTTTCACAACCTTATTTATCCCTCAATTAACATAACAAAAACAGATTATCTGGTCATTATCACATTGCTGTTTGTGGGAGCTTGCTGTGTGCAAATTGGCTGCCACGTTTCCCACATTACAACAGTGACTACACTCCAAAAAAGTACTTCATTGGCTGTAAAGCGCTTTGAGACGTCCGGTGGTCATGAAAGGCGCTATATAAATGTAAATCTTTATTTCTTTACAATGACCAAGCCATTCCTTTCACACTGATCACCATTGCTGGAGGTAACATTATGTCTCATCAGTCATTCCAACTTACGAAACCACTTCCAAAGGTGCACACCAATTTGTCCATGACCAGAAAGTGGTGAAAATAAAGATTTTTATCTGTGACATCACAGTAACGGAAACTTTATACAAACATTTAATAAAACACCCAAGTGGCTACCCTTGCGAATCTACTTGTGTTTCATCTTTCTCTTACGTGTGCTACCCCTGTGGCTTAAGCAGAGGCAGAGGCAGCCTGCTCACTTCCCTGCTGCGACTGCACAGACCATTTTGGTGGACGTCCTCTGGGTTTTGGAGTCTGTGATGACCCCTTCAAAGTCTGCGGGTGAGAAATTTGGTGGCGCCCCGGAAAAGTTAGCGCCCCTGTGCTGTAAATTCAGTGGTAGCGCCCCAAGCAGGAGGCGGGGCGCTACTGGAAGCGCTCCCCCTCCTTCTTGGGGCGCTACCAGTGAATTTCGCGACGCTACGTGCAACAGCGCCACGCATGTCGGCACGTAGCGCTGCGTCATTGCAGGCCTCCCTCCCCTGATTAATGGGGAGGGGCCTAGTGCTGCGCACACCGGGGCCCTGCTGGACCACCGGGGAGCAGGGTGCCGGGAAAACAGCCCGGCACTCGAGGTGTGCCGGGTTGAGCGATCATGGCCGGCACCCTGAAGAAAAAGAAGGGGGCAGGTGCTGGCATTCGGCCCAAAAAAAGGGCCACCCGACACCTGCCGTTTAACTTGCGTTGCCACGGCTGCAAAAACGCTACCCTGACCCTGTCAGACATAACGTCTGCCGATAGGTCGGGGCGCAACCGAAGTTTGCGGCCAGGGTGCGAGCAGGGCACTGCACACGGCGATGACGTCATCGCTGGTGCCGCGGGGCACTACCGGCTACTGCCGCTGCTAACCTCCCGCTGAATTTCAACGGGGGAGAAGTGTGAGCACTTTGATAGGAGCCCCCACTTGCATGTCCCCTCTCATCATCATCCCTCTCTTGGGCCACCCACACTTTCCTGCTAGCAAGGAGCTGGAGCGCACCTTGCTGCATAGCAGTGGGGCGATAAGGACCCACTTCTACGTTGACATCCCTCCTAGAGAGGATGTCTATGAGCCTCTGCCATCCATTGTCCATAGATAGCCATCTACTCTCCATAGATGGCCATCTATTCACCATAGAGACCATGTGCTCCTGTGAGTGGCGCATTAGCTGCTCCATGCAGGTGGCCATCCTATCCATGGAAGAGCCTACAGTTGCCATCGCCTGCGACACGGTGGTGCTCATGTTGGAGATCGACTCCTCCATTCTCTGGACATTTGCAGACATCGTAGTTGCAAGACCTGTCAAATCCTCCTGCACTTCTTGCTGCACTTCTTGCTGCACCTCCAGGAAAGCCCTCTTTCTGGATGGCCCCCGAGGCTCAGCATCTGCATGCAGCTGAGCAGAGCTGGGAGCGTCCTGCGCCCTCTGGCGAGGAGTCTCCACTGTTGTCCCTGTCTCCACCATCTGCTCTTGCTCACTTGTGAGTTGTGAGACACCAGCTGACAACACTACTCTATCTCACGTGGGACCCACCGAGGTGTGCGTAGCTGCGCTGGTGCTGGGTGTGCCTATGTCTGGTGACGGTGCGCCCTCAGAGGTTGGAGGCTGCATGAGAAGTTGTCTTCCTCTTCCTCCTGGACAGTGGGATGGGGGGCGGGGTGCCTCTTGATGGACCTGTGGGAAAGTAAAGAGATCAGTTAGATATGTCATATGAAGAATGGTACAGATACCATTATGCACATGATGAACATTCACTGGCTGCTGACATCAGTCCCCATATGAGTGACTGCTGTATGCCACGTGGCTGTATGATATGTAATTCTGTCACCAGGTTGCTGAGATGCCCCCCTCTCTCCGTCTCCCACCTCCAGCTGCTCGGCAACTCCTGAAACTTCCAAGGCAGCCTCCTCTGCTGATGTTAGGTTGGCCAATGATGGAGTGCCACCTCCGGTTCTCTCCCTCTTATTGTGGGCTCTCTTTTCCTGCAAGGAGGGAAAGCAGAGAAGGTTGAGTGAGAGTGATGGAATGAGTGTAAGGAATGAATGGCTTACATCTGTAGAGGGTGACTATGATGGAGTGGGGTGGCAATGCCAAGTGGCCTCCTTGTGTGTTGTTAGTTGGTATGATTGCATAAGGATGAGGGTGAGTGTGAGGAGTGGCTAGTCATACGGGGATGTGATAATGTAGATAGAGAGAGAGGGATGGGTGGGCATGCAAGGTATGTTGGTGTGAGTAAGGATGTGCACGAGCAGTGTTGGGAAGGCAGAGTGATGGGGATGTGATGAGAGGCGCAGCAGGATGAAGTTGAGTGTGGCTTTGCACTCACCTTTCCTGATCTAATGAGGTCATTGAAACATTTGCGGCACTGCACTCAGATCCTCAAGACCACATCCCTGCTGTTCACCTCCTCGGCTATTTGGAGCCGGGTCCTTTTCTCTCCTGGGGAGGTTTCTTCCACCCATTAGAAAGGCAAGAGGACCTTCCTGCGTGCTCTCTCTCCCTCCACTAGGATATGGAGGGAGTCATCAGAGGACCTGGGTGCAGATCAGTGTAGTCATGTTTGGCACTCTCTGTAGCAGTCCAGTTGTGCAGTGCGCTGCCTGCACTGTTCTAGATGAACCTTCAAATGCAATGTGGCCATGGCCCCTTTAAATATCCCGGCTGAAAATGCGTCATCGCTGACGTCATCAGACCTGCACCATTTAATTGGGCTGGGTATTGCGCAGGGCGGCCTTAATAGGCCCCATTAACGGAAAGTCACCTCAGGAGCGGCATGGGATGAAGAACAGTGTCGCAACCTGCCACGGCGACCACCTGCACCTGACCTGCCCAGGTACAGAAAATTCCAGCCTATGAATCTGAAGTCATTGGCAATTTCCTCCTCAGGCTCTGCTAGGATGGTGGTATATCACTTCCCAGTTCTCTGGTTCCATTGTACTCTGTGAATTATGTGACACCACACCTTTGCTAACACTGTCTAATTGCCCCGAGTGAAAGTATCTGGTGCTTGGGAGTGAGGAAGACAGTTCTGAGAGGGAAGGCCAGAGGTGCTGCTGTTCTGAGAGATGACTGTATTAGGGAGCATTTAGCGGCAGCCGGTTTGGAAGAAAAAATGTCGGCTGCCTCGCTTCCGCCTGCTTCTGGCGGGTGCCGTGGCAGCCACCATTTTGGTCAGGTTGGCAGCGCTGCCGTTGCCTGCGTTCGCTGCAGAAATGGAAATGAGGTAGATCGTGACGTCAAGGAGTGTGCAACACTAATTTGACGCATGATCTGACATTTTGGACATCGCGGCTACATTTAATGTCCTCTCCTAATCATGAGCAGCTGACCGTTCGTTCAGCAGCAGGAAGGACCCCCCCACCAGCGCTATTTAAAGGGATCATCAACAACTTGCAGCTGACTTGCTTTTTCATTTTTACTGGTTCTGTGTAAATTTGTGCAACTGTTTGGAGCTTCCTAGAGTTGTTTAAAGTTGCTGAGGTGACAGGGAGTGTTGCTGCAAGTGGAGAACGCCTTGCTTCTCATTTAAAGGGTTCTGCTCACACCACTTGCTCCCACTCATGGGTCTCTACTTGCAGTCCCCCTCGCGCTCGAGTAAGACGGAGATGGAGCGGAGGCAGCGAAGAAGAGGTCAAGATGCTCTCAGAGGGAGGAGGGGGGGCAGGAGGGCTCTCAGCAGGAGGTCTTAACCACCGAGGGTCTTCAGGGAGCACTTCTCCTACCTGCACCTAAGCCGGGGCAGTGTAGTAGGAGACTTCGCTTCACCAAGGAGTTGGTCACAGAACTCTGCCACCTCCTGCAACCAGACCTGCAGCCTCAGAGCATGGCGATGATGGCTCTCCCAATGGCCCTCAAGGTCACCATGCCCCTCAATTTTTTCGCAGCCGGATCCTTCCAGTCTGGAGCAGGAGACATAGCTAACATATCCCAGTTCGTTGTCCATCGCTGTATCCAGGAGGTCACAGAGGCTCTGTACTCCAGGAGAAGGGACTTCATTGTCTTCTCTCTGAGCAGAGAGAAGCAGGAGAAGCCACGCATGTGGCTTTGCCAGGATATCGGGCTTCGCCAGGGTGCCATCAACTGCACATACGTGGCTTTGTGCGTGCCGCATACCAATCCTGAGATGTTCCATAACCGCAAAGGCTACCACTCACTTAATGTGCAGTTGATGTGCGACCACCTCCAGCGCATCGTGATGGTGAATGCCCGGTATCCTGGCAGCAGTCATGATGCCTTCATCCTGCGGCAGTCCGCTGTGCCAGCAATCTTCCAGCCACCACGTCAAATCCAAGGGTGGCTGTTTGGAGACAAGGGCTATCCGCTCTACACCTGGCTGATGACTCCCCTCCGCAACCCCATGACACGTAGCCAGCACTCATATAATGACAGCCATGCTGTCATGAAGAATTGAGAGGTCGCACAACACCAGGTTATAGTCCAACAGTTTTATTTGAAATCACAAGCTTTCGGAGCTATCGATTTGCTCCTTCCTCAGGTGAAGTAAATTAGATACAGAATCTCCAAAGCATATATAGATGGAAAACAGAGCATGTGTACTTTACAATTGCAGACCAATAAATTAAATCATCCTGACTATCTGCCGAGGTGTGATAAAGTTAATTAAGTCAGCCAGGAAGGTACCACATCAAAGACATAGCAAGATACAACTGAGACAATGAGGTGTAGTCGCAGGGGTTCTAACGTGTCAAAAGCTGCCGTCTGTATGTAAAACGAAAAGCTTTAACATTTTTTTACTTTTTTACTGGGAAAATTTTTACTTTTTTACTGGGAATCACATCTGTGAACAAGCTAACGACGACTCGAGTCCGGATCACGTCATGTATCGTGACATAAACCCAAGATCCCGATTGAGACCGTCTTCATGAGTGCGGAACTTGGCTATCAGTTTCTGCTCGATGATTTTGCGTTGTCGTGTGTTTCTAAGGTTGCCTTGGAGAACGCTTACCCGCAGATCCGAGGCTGAATGTCCTTGACTGCTGAAGTGTTCCCCGACTGGGAGGTAACAATCCTGCCTGGCGATTGTTGCGCGGTGCTCGTTCATACGTTGTCTCAGTGTCTGCATGGTCTCGCCGATGTACCATGCCGCGGTGCATTCTTTCCTGCAACGTATGAGGTAGACAACGTTGGCCGAGTCACATGAGTATGTACCATGTACCTGGTGGGTAGTGTCCTCACGTGTGATGGTGGTATCTGTGTTGATGATCTGGCATGTCTTGCAGAGTTTGCCATGGCAGGGTTGTGTGGTGTCGTGGTCGCTGTTATCCTGAAAGCTGGGTAATTTGCTGCGAACGATGGTACTTCTGAGGTTAGGCGGCTGTTTGAAGGCAAGTAGTGGAGGCGTGGGGATGGCCTTAGCGAGGTGTTTGTCGTCATCGATGACATGTTGAAGGCTGCGAAGAACATGGCGTAGTTTCTCCGCTCCGGGGAAGTACTGGACGACGTAGGGTACCCTGTTGGTTGTGTCCCGTGTTTGCCTTCTGAGGAGGTCTATGCGATTTTTCGCTGTGGCCCGTCGGAACTGTCGATCGATGAGTCGAGCGTCATATCCCGTTCTTACGAGGGCGTTTTTCAGCGTCCGTAGGTGTCCATCGCGTTCCTCCTCGTCTGAGCAGATCCTGTGTATTCGCAGGGCTTGTCCATAGGGGATGGCTTCTTTAACATGGTTAGGGTGGAAGCTGGAGAAGTGGAGCATCGTGAGGTTGTCCGTGGGCTTGCGGTAGAGTGAAGTGCTGAGGTGTCCGTCTTTGATGGAGATTCGTGTGTCCAGGAATGAGACTGATTCTGAGGAGTAGTCCATGGTGAGTTTGATGGTGGGATGGAACATGTTTATGTTATCGTGTAGTCTTTTCAGTGATCCTTCGCCATGGGTCCAAAGGAAGAAAATGTCGTCGATGTATCTGGTATACAGCGTTGGCTGGAGGTCCTGTGCAGCGAAGAAGTCTTGCTCGAACTTGTGCATGAAGATGTTGGCGTATTGGGGTGCGAATTTGGTCCCCATGGCTGTTCCGTGTGTTTGGGTAAAAAAATGGTTGTCGAAGGTGAAGACATTGTGGTCAAGGATGAAGCGGATGAGTTGTAGGATGGCGTCTGGAGATTGGCTGTTGTTGATGTTGAGTACTGAGGCTGTTGCAGCGATGCCGTCATCGTGGGGGATACTGGTGTAGAGTGCCGATACGTCCATCGTGGCAAGGAGTGTTCCTGGTTCAACTGGTCCGTGGGTGCTGAGTTTCTGTAAGAAGTCTGTAGTGTCGCGACAGAAGCTGGGGGTTCCCTGTACGATGGGTTTCAGAATGCCCTCGACGTATCCAGAGAGGTTCTCACACAGGGTTCCATTGCCTGATACGATAGGACGTCCGGGTGTGTTGGCTTTGTGTATCTTTGGGAGGCAGTAGAAGTCTCCCACGCGGGGATTACGTGGGATGAGAGCGCGTAGGATGTTTTGAAGGTCTGCAATTGTAAAGTACACATGCTCTGTTTTCCATCTATATATGCTTTGGAGATTCTGTATCTAATTTACTTCACCTGAGGAAGGAGCAAATCGATAGCTCCGAAAGCTTGTGATTTCAAATAAAACTGTTGGACTATAACCTGGTGTTGTGCGACCTCTCAATTTTGTCCACCCCAGTCCAACACCGGCATCTCCGCATCATGACCGTCATGAAGAATGTCATCAAGCAGACTATCGGGGTGCTAAAGCTATGGTTCCGCTGCCTTGACCACTTGGGAGCAGCCCTCCAGTGCACGCCGGAGCGGGTGACTATTTTGTGGTTGTCTGCTGCATGCTCCACAACTTGGACATCATGAAGGCACAGCCCTTGCCACCACGGGTTTCGGGACTGTCGGAGGAGGAGGAGGACAAGGAGGAAGGGAGGAGGCATGCAGCAAATTCCCATTGCGGACGGGCTGTCCGCGAGCGCCTCATCGGACTCCGGTTCCAGTGAATGAAACCCCAGATCCCCATTGCTCACCACTTCCCCATCTTACTATCCCTCTGTCACGGAACATCACAGTGTCCTCCTGGACACAAAGCTGAAATGAGAGCCACAACAAAACAAACATTCCAAACATAGGGGGAAAAATTCGGTATCGACCATTTTGGGGCGCTAACATCGCCTGAGCGCTAACTTTAGCGCCCGATGGTAATTAGCGCCGGCGACTGCGAAATTGAGTTTTAGTGCCCCAAGAGGGAAGTGGAGCGCTAAATCGAGCGCTCCACTTCCTTTTTAGGGTGCTGATGTCGGAGAGCGGGGCGGAGACTTCAGCAGCACTGCACACTGGGCCGTGCAGCGCTGCCGCGTTCAAAAACTCCTTCCCACCCTTAAAGGGAAGGGCCTTCGCTGCAGGCTCTGCAATTTAAAAAGTACCTACCTGGACCACCAAGGCAGCCGTGATCCCGCGCGATCAGCCCGGCACTCAAGCAGAGTGCTGGGCTGATCAATCACGGGCAGGAACCCGCGAGAAAAGCTAGAACAGGAAAGGTAAGTTTTTTTGTCACTTACCTCGGCAACCTCGCCTTTAATCATCATCCCCCGAAGCGGCCGGCTGCCCGATGCACGCCTCCTGCAGCTGTCAGTGTTTTCGACTAGTGCTGCTGCAGGGGGTGAAAATCAATTTTGGATCCGGGGCAATGCGCACGGCGGTGACGTCACAATCACTGGGCGAAGGAGATTGGGGCACAATGTCGTAGCGCTGCCGCCAAACTCCTGCTGAATATGGCGGGAGGTGATGTCAGCGCTGCACCAAGTCACAAAGCCATTAGCACCCCATTAGTGCCCCCCGGGGCGCAAATGGCTTTGCGACCGGGCGCGGGAACGCCAACTAAACACGCTTGTGTATTCCCTTAGTGTCTGTCTTTCGTGTTCCTTTTCCTACTCTTGCTCCTACGGAGTGCTTCTCCAGTGGCAGCTTCATTGCTGGTGGAAGGCTGCTGACTTTCAGTGGAGGAGACTGCATATGGCCTTGCAGGACGACCTGGAGCAGCTCTGGGCCTAAAAGACCTGACTGTAGACTACACCACATTGGCATGGGTAGCAGCAGTCTGGGCTGGCTGGATGATAGGCAGCAGCAAGGGCAGTGGTGGGAGTAGGAATGCTGTCATCCTGAGAGAGGACGGCAGGTTCTTGCTCCACGGAGTGACTGCCACTCCCTTGGGGCGGCACCTCAGCATTCCTAACCATCTGTTGGGGTACAGATTGCTGGAGTGCTGTGAGACCCTGCAGGCCCCTTTCCACACTCGTAAACCCAGCCATGATGGCAGCAGTCTGAGCTTCCATTGCAACACTCAGATGTTGGGTCGCTTCCGTCTGTGCTGCAATGGAAGCTTTGACGTCGCCCATCACAATCAGCATCATGGCTGGGTCCACAAGGTCTCTTGTGTAGTTGCCCATCACTTCCATCCTGGAAATCATGGGCTCCGCGCAAAGCCCCGTGCAATGTTGGAGCCAGACTCCTCCATGCTCCTTGACACTGACGAAAAGCTCTCTGGCAGGCTTGCAGTTGCACCTACCATTTCTGTGTGCATGCTCATCACCCTTCTTCTGAAGGCCGCCCATCGAGTCATCATCTGAGCCCTGTGCAGCTGAACTCTAGCGTGTACTCGCCCTCCGGGGAGCTGGCCCTGAGCTACCCTTTCCCCCTGGCCTGGCTGCAGCCCACTTGTGCCCTGTGACTCACCATGTGCAGATCCCGCCTCTATACTACCCTCTAAAGTCCACGCAGTGCAATTTTCTGAGCTGCTGCCTGCGAGTCTCAGATGCAGTGACGGTGTTTCTTCTTCTCCTCTATCACTGTCCTCCTCCATCACTTTGGAGACAGGCTGGCCAGGTTGGAGTTCTTGGGTATCTGAAAGGAGAAAGGCACAAAAGTCGGGTTGTGGTGAGAGGAGGCGGGGGGAAAGCAAGATATCCATACATACACCATCAGCAGCTTGTAAGTGAGAAGAGATTGTGGGATGAGGGGAAGTGGAATGTTAGAAGATGGATTAGGTATGAGCATATCTTCATCATCAGCAATGCTTTCAACTTCCCCGCTCGCCACAGGTTCTGTGACTGCCCCTCCATTGATGTCCAGAATTGCTTCCCCTCTACCTGTCAGGTGCTGCTCCCGGCGGTTATGAGCGACCTTTGCTTGCAAGAGAAAAGGAAGTGTATCAGTGAGTGTGGTGCAATGTGTTTGGGTGATGTGCCTACCATGGTTGAATACCTGTCAGTGTGTGCAAGATGTGAGATGTGGGTGTGAGTCTTGCAGCAGTGTAAGTGTGTGAGGATGAAGTGAAGCTATGATTGTGAGGTATGAGTGGTGATTGCTAGAGATTTTTGGTAGGTGAGTGATGGGGTTGTGGTGCATTGAGCAGTGTGTGAGGCTCGTGGTGCAGATGGTGGGATATGGCATTTTATGATGCATTCACTCACCTTGACCAGCAGTGTGAGGTCATTAAACTTTTTGCGGGACTGGATCCAGGTCCTGGGGGCAACACTCGTCACAGTGACGGCTTGAGCGATCTTCTCCCACAGCCTTCTAGTGTTCTGCCTTGAAGGCCTCTTGCTCCCCACTGCAGGTGGAGGACCTGACGCCGTCTTTGAACCTCCAGGACCAAGGCCTCCAGTGCTGCATCAGAATATCTCCTTGCCCTTGCCCTTGCCCTTGCCCTTTCCCTTGCCTGTTGGGCCATGTTTCTCTCCACAATGACAATAAGCTGCTTTTGCAACAAAGCACCTCCCCTTTAAGTAGTGCAGAGACCCTAGCCCAAATTGTATTGGCCAGTAGACTGCACCCGATATTGACCCACCTGTTCAGCGATAAGCCAATCAGCAGCGCGTTTAGCACTGAGATCAGCACTGCAATAATTATAATGAGCAGGCAGCACTAATTGTGCGTGTTGCCTCCACCACATTGAATGGGTGCAGGCGCGGGCACGTAGCCATTTTTGGGCCTTATCCAATTTATAGGCAATAGACTCCAGCCATCACCATTCGGTGACATTGGAAGAGTTGGGGCAGAGAAATATGAAATAGGATCATGTTTCAGGGACTCCTGTTTGGCCCGGTCCTCGTCATCCTCTTCCTCGTCATCATCGTTATAGTTGAGAAGGAAGAAATATCTTCCTGCTGCTACTCCTCAGCAACATTGTCTTACCCTTCATCATCCTCTGCCCCAGCCCCCATTGCTGTGATGAATCTGTAGGAAAGGAGGGAAGGAGCTAAGAATTGGTGAGCATTACTCCCTTGGCGACAGAAAAGTGGGTGGAAGATTGTGTCTATATGATGCTTCACGGGAAGTCAGGGTAACAGTGTAGGTGTTCAGCTGCTAACCTTGTGCCAGAAATATGCTGCTGACCTTGCCAAATCTCACAGCAAGAGCAGATTGCCTCCCCCCTGAGCTCCATTGCCTTCTCTTCATAGGCCATGAGGGGTTTTAAGGTGGGTATTTCCTCTATGTCGGACATTTTGTGCCATTTTCTTATGTAATAGTCTCAAAGTTAAAGACAAAAATTTACAGATTTAAATACCAATATTTTCTTTTTAAACAGTGTATATGTATAGATTTTCTATCAAAACTGAATACTATTATTGTGGTCTCCAATTTTTCACTGACTCTAAATATATAAGAAGTTAATAGTTTTTCAGGCAACAGGAAGGTCTGCACTTTTGGGTGGATTTTTGACTTGTGAGTGGGGAAAAAACTCTGTTGAACATTCTCACTAACTCAATCACCATGGTGATACAAACATTTCCATTGGCAGATAAATAAGGTTTTCCAATCATAACGCCAGCAGAAATCATCAAATTTAAATGAGCTGCCATTATGAATTGTAAACCATTCTTAGTCAGAATTCACTTGTTATCATACAATTTTAAAGGGGATGTAGAAACAGAGAGTCCTGCGTGGTGTATATACACAAATCTTTAAAGGTGGTAGGACAAGTTGAGAAGGCTGTTAAAAAAGCATATGGGATCCTTGGCTTTAATAATAGAGGCATAAAGTACAAAAGCAAGGAAGTTATGCTAAACCTTTATAAAACACTGGTTAGGCCCCAGCTGTATGTTGGGTTCAATTCTGGGCACCACACTTTAGGAAGGATGTCAAGGCCTTGGAGAGAGGGATTTACTAGAATGGTACCAGGGATGAGGGACTTCAGTTATGTGCAGAGACTGGAGAAGCTGGGGTTGTTCTCCTTCGAGCAGAGAAGGTAAAGAGGAGATTTGATAGCATTCAAAACCATGAATCGTTTTTGATAGAGTAACTAAGGAGAAACTATTTCCAGTGGCTGAAGGGTCGGTAACCAGAGGACACAGATTTAAGGTGATTGGCAAAAGAACCAGAGGCGACATGAGGAAACATTTTTTACAGAGTGAATTATGATCTGAAATGCACTGCCTGAAAGGGTGGTGGAAGCAGATTCAGTAGTAACTTTCAAAAGGGAATTGGGTAAATACTTGAAGGGAAAAAAGTTACAGTGCTATGGGGAAAGAGCTGGGGAGTGGGACTAATTGGATAGCTTTACTAAAGAGCTGGCACATGCATGATAGACCAAATGGCCTCCTTCTGTGCTGTACGATTCTATGATTTTGTGCTTCTTTGAAATGGCCTTCTCAGTCCATTCGGTGTCTCTGCTAGATCCTTTAGTGGAAGACATTTTTGGCATCACTTAGGATTTTATCAACGTATACAAACTTAACTGTTTAAAGTCAGAGTGATAACTTTTAAGACCACCTTTAGTAGTTCCTGAGTTCACATTTTACATTAATTTTCATTTCCTTTGGAGCAGTTATACGTCAGATGATGAGGCTAAACTTGCTTTAAATAAATACGTAGAGATGAAATCACTACTTCAGAAATTCTGTGAGCAAGTGTATGCAGAGTGGGTTATGAAAGTGGACGAAGACTGCCAATTTAACTTAGATCAACCACTTATAGTTCGTGACACAACTACGAACCTCATCAGCGTCAGCTTTAGCAAAAAGGTAAGAACTCTAGTTTCAGAACCTATTTTCTATAATTATGTAATAGGATAAAAAAAAATGTAAAATTATTATGTGTTAAAGAAGATAACTACTTTGGGGATATGGATGCTATAATGCATATGCATAATTCTTTCATGATTATATTCAATGATTAAAGGTAAATATAGAACTAGAAAAATCAGATGAATACTTTTAAGAGGCTTTGAGGGTGGAAACCATGTTGTTTTTTGTTATCATTTAGACCACTTTCTTCATGTGTTAGCTTTGGTTAATTTCCTTCACATTGGCCCAGAAATTGATCTCGCTCTGTTCCCGCGGGGGTAAGCCTTTCCCGCGATCTCTCACCTCGCTTGTGCTTTTTCAGATCCAGCTCGCACGAACTTGATGTTCCAGACATCAGCTGTGCTGGGCTTGCGTATCCCAGCGGCGCAGTTAATTCGTGCGAGCTGTGGGATCACGTGACTCAGTTAGAGCCAATGGCAGCACACCATCTTCCATTCATAAGTCTCACAGCATGGCTGTGAAATCTATGAATCTTACACCCCCCCAAAATAACAGCTAAACCTCAATTAAATTAAAAAAAAAACCATCACATTAATAAAATAAGTATAGTTAATTAAATTAACCATTTTAAATAAAAAATTAAATTTTTGAAAAAATTTAAAATCTTTTAAAAAGTTATAAAAATAAACTTACCTGTCTTTAAAGTCTCTAAAAAAGATATACCTGTAAAAAAAAATTCAAAAAAATACTTAATTCACTACTTACCTTCTTAAAAGCGGGTCTTACTCCTTTTTACATTTCCAAAATCTTCCCTACTTACCTGCGCGTCCACAGCATGAAGTGCACAGCGTGCGCGCAGCCTGTAGCGCGCACGCGATGCACCCAGGACCCGCCCCCTTTTCAGAAGAGCAATTGCCGGTTTTCAGCGCATGCGCAGGGCATGCAGAAAACCGGCAATTGGAGTGGGAATACGCGAGAGTACGCAGTGCGTACTCTCGCGTCCCGGGATCAATTTTCGGCCCATTATTACTGTCAGTTGTAAGTGTGCATTGACCTCCTGACAGAGTGGGAGAAAAAGTAAACCGGCTAAATAAATACATCATGGTTCTCCATTTTATAGAATTTGTTGTATGCCAGTTTTAGCTTTTAATGTCTGTCTGAACTTCAGGTATTGATAGTGACAACAAATATGCATAATCAGCAATCACAAAGGCTAATGGAATATTGACCTTTATCTTAAGGGGCCTGGAATACAATGGGGAGGAAGTTATGCTTCAGTTGTAAAGAGCCTTGGATCGATCCCATCTAGAGTACTGCGTTCAGTTTTGGGCACCGCACCTCAAGAAGGATATATTGGATTTGGAGGGGGTGCAGCACAGATTCACCAGAATGATACTGGCACTACAAGAGTTACATTTTTAAGATAGCTTGCCTAAACATGGCATGTATTCCCTTGAGTATAGGAGATTGTACATTGCAGGGTAGTAGAAATTTGAAACTCTCTCCCCCAAAAGGTATGGGCCTAGAAATTGGCCTCCTTAGCGCCTCCTGTTATCGCCTCCGGGGGGTGATAACGGGGCGCTAAGCACTTACCGACCGGGCATGGCGAGAAGATCGACTCGCACTATATTCGGCGGGAGGTTTGCAGCGACGGTATGGCGTTGCGCCCCGATCTTCTTCAGCTGGAGATCGTGACGTCATCACCGTGCGCATCGCCCCGGTAGCGCCTCGGACCCGAACTTCGGTTTCGCCCCCTATAGCATCGCCGGGCGAAAACACCAGCAGCTGCAGGAGGCATTCATCGGGAGGCCGGGCACTTCGGGGGCGATACTTAAAAGCCGAACTAAGTGAAAAAATTTTGAAATGCTCTTTTCTTGTTTTTCCATTTGTCTTTCGCCAGCGATCGATTAGCCCGGCACTCTGCTGCAGTGCATTGGGCTGATTGGGCCGGATGGTGGCTGCCGTCGGGGACCAGGTAAGTTTTCCCCTTGCAGATCCTGCAATGATGGCCCTTCCCTTTAAGGGAGGGAAGGAGCCTTCCATCGCGACAGCGCTGCACGGCCCATTGTGCAGAGCTGCACACCTACTGCCCCGCCTGCTGCCTGTTGCGCTCTAGGATGGAAGTGGAGCACTTGATTTAGCGCTCCACTTCCTTCCTGGAGCACAAACCTCAAATTTTTTTAAAGTTGAAAAATATTAGCACCTGGTGTAAATTTTTTCAACTTTTAAAAGTTAGCGCCCCAAATGGGGCGATACCGAATTTCTCCCCCATGGAGTGAGAAAATGGAGTTGAGGTTCAGATCAACCATGATCTAACTGAATGGTGGAGTGGGCCCAAGGGGCTGAATGGCCTACTCCTCTCCTAATTTTCCTATGTTTTAATCTGCTATGGCTTTTAGGAAATAAGTCTGCCTGGGATTTTAACTGCCAGCGGGTTTCTGGCAAGAATTATGCTGGAGAGTTCATTTCCCACCCACCCACGACAAATTTTAATGGGCAGGCCTGATTTAAATCCTGAAATGGGTGGGAAGTCGTCAGTAAATGGCAGAAAATTGTACGGCCTGGAGGCCGACCACCAACACATTGTATCATTGGAAATGCTCATCTACGCCGTTGGATTTGTTTAATACCGTAAAAGTCTTAGGACATTATGGCATAAGTAATTGCGCCAGTGGATATGATGTGCCATAGTTTCCTGGGAATTTTTGGCCACCCACCAATTTGCTTTCGGAGAGGGGTCCTTAAACAGGCATTAGGCCTCTCATTAGCATATACAAGGAGCCTAATGCCTGTTTAAGGCAGCCGCTAGGGATGCCTAAATATTGCCTGAGCCAATATATCGTCTGATGTATTTCAGGCACCCTCGGTGCATGGGAATTGAATCGTTTTGTGCCTGAGAAACTGGCAAAATGAGGTCCAAGTTTGTTTAAGACTTTTTAGGTAGTTTAAATGACTAATGTCATCTTCTAAATAAATGGTTAAAAAGTTTGTAAATTAGAATGTTCCTGAAAACTGAATACAGCAGTTGAGTGTACCAATAACTCAAACAATTTGCTGCAAGTGATCAAGTTCAGCATATTGAAAGGATTTGAAACTTATAAGTCTGTGACACAGATCATGCCAATATTTATCTGCTTAATTGATGCAAATAAGAAGATAAATTATTATAAAAAGGATATAGAGGCACTGGAGAAGGTGAAAAAAAGATTTACACGGTTGATACCACAGCGGAGAGGTTATAACTATCAGGAAAGCTTTAACAGGATAGGATTAGATTAAAAGAAGAGGCTTCTAGTGTTGCGAAGAATAGTAGTAAGCCTGAGGATTGGGAGAGCTTTAGAAACCAGCAAAGGATGACAAAAACATTGATAAAAAGGGAGAAAATAGATTGAGAGTAAACTAGCAAGAAATATAAAAACAGATTGTAAGAGCTTCTACAAGTATTTAAAAAGGAAGAGAGTAGCAAAAATAAGCATTGGTCCCTTAGAGGCTGCGATAGGAGAAAGTATAATGGGGAATAAGGAAATGGCAGAGACTTTAAACAAATATTTTGTATCTGTCTTCACAGCAGAAGACACAAAAAGCAGACCAAAAATAGTGGGGAACCAAGAGGCTAATGAGTGAGGAACTTAAAGTAATTTTATCAGTAGAGAAAAAGTACTTGCGAAACGAATGGGACTAAAAGCTGACAAATCCCCTGGACCTGACGGCTTGCATCCTAGGGTTCTAAAAGAGGTGGCTGCAGAGATAGTGGATGCATTGGTTGTGATCTTCCAAAATTCCCTAGATTCTGGAACGGTCCCAGCGGATTGGAAGGTAGTAAATGTAACACCGCTATACAAGAAAGGAGGAAGAGAGAAAACAGGGAACTACAGGCCAGTTAGCCTAACATCTGTCATTGGGAAAATGCTGGAATCCATTATTAAGGAAGTGATAACAGGGCACTTAGAAAATTATAAATGATTATGCAGAGTCAACATGGTTTTATGAAAGAGAAATCGTGTTTACAATTTTATTAGAATTTTTTGAGGATGTAACTAGCAGGGTAGATAAAGGGGAACCAGTGGATGCAGAATATTTGGATTTCCAAAAGGCATTCAATAAGGTACCACATAAAAGGTTGTTACGTGAGATAAGGGCTCATAGGGTTGGTGGCATGGATAGAGGATTGGTTAATGGACAGGGATAAACGGGTAATTTTCAGGTTGGCAGGCAGTAACTCGTGGGGTGCTGCAAGGATCAGTTCTTGGGCCTCAGCTATTTACAATCTATATATATATATATATATTAATGACTTAGATGAAGGGAACGAGTATAATTTATCAAAGTTTGCTGATGAAACAAAGCTAGGTGGGAAAGTAAGCTGTGAGGAGGATGCAAAGAGCCTGCAAAGAGATACAGACAGGTTAAGTGAGTGGGCAAGAAGGTGGCAGATGGAGTATAATGTGGGGAAATGTGAGGTTATTCACTTTAGAAAGTATACAAAAAACACAGAGAGTTAGCATGCAGGTACAGCATGCAGGTACAGCAAGCAAATGGCATGTTGGCCTTTATTGCAAGGGGATTGGAGTACAAGAGTAAGGACATTTTGCTACAGTTGTGCAGGGCTTTGGTGAGACCACACCTGGAGTACTGTGCACAGTTTTGGTCTCCTTATCTGAGGAAGGATATACTTGCCTTAGAGGTGGTGCAACAAAGGTTCACTAGATTGATTCCTGGGATGAGAGGGTTGTCCTATGAGGCGAGATTGAGTAGATTGGGCCTATACTCTGGAGTTTAGAAGGATGAGAGGTGATCTCATTGAAACATAAGATTCTGAGGGGATTGACAGGGTAGATGCTGAGAGGTTGTTTCCCTTGGCTGGAGACTCTTGAACTGGGGGGCATAGTCTCAGGATAACTGGTTGGCCATTTAAGACTGAGATGTGGAGGAATCTCTTCACTCAGAGGGTTGTGAACTTTGGAATTCTCTACCCCAAAGGGCTGTGGATGCTGAGTCATTGCGTATATTCAAGGATGAGATAGATAGATTTTTGGACTCTTGGGGAATCAAGAAATATGCGGATCGGGCGGGAAAGTGGAGCTGAGGTTGAAGATCAGCCATGATCTTCTTGAATGGCGGAGCAGGCTCAAGGGGCTGTAGGGCCTACCCCTGCTCCTAATTCTTATGTTCTTATGTTCTTAACATGCTGGGGCTCTTTTCTCTAGAAAAGAGAAGGCCGAGGGGTTAAAATCATGAAGAAGTTTGATAGGATAGATGTAGAGAAAATGTTTCCACTTGTGGGGGAATCCAAAACTAGGAGTAATAAATACAAGGCAGTTACTAATAAATTTAATAAGGAATTCAAGAGAGACTTCTTTACTCAGAGTGTTGAGAATGTGGAACTTGCTACCACAAGGAGTAGTTGAGGTGAATAGCATAGATGCATTTAAGGGAAAGCTAGTTAAGTACGTGAGAGAGAATGGAATAGAACGTTATGCTGACAGCGTTAGATGAAGTAGGTGGGACGAGGCTCTTGTGGAGCATAAACATCAACGTAGACCAGTTGGGCCAAATGGCCTATTTCTGTTCTGTAAATTCTATTTAATTCTATGTGATGCAGATGGGATAAGCCATTGGATGCCTTTCTAAGGTCTCTGATTTGCAATTATGCTTGCTGCAGCATATACAAATAACAGCAAATTTTGGATGAACTCCACAATGGGAAAGTCTGAGCACTAAATGCTGTAATTTACGCCGTAAGTCACAGATCGCACGTTCCAGGAAATTCTGGGTGGTTAGTATCTAGGTTCGCAGTAGATAAGGTCTTCCAAGAACCAGTCTTTCCCTTTGAAGATTTGGGGCATGCATAGTTATCTCAGAATGAAGGTATCACAGCTACTGCCCAGGAAGTGTATGCTCACGTACATGAAGGGTCTTAAAGGAGGAGAGAGAGGCGGAGAGGTTTCGGGAGGGAATTCCAGAGCTTTGGGCCTATACAGCTGCAGGCAGGCCCGCCAATGGTGGAGCCATAAAGTAGGGGATGCGCTAGAGTTGGAGTGCAGAGATCTCGAAGGCTTGTAGGTCTGGAGGAGGTTACAGAGATAGGGATGGTCGAGACTATGGAATGATTTGAAAACAAGGATGAGTATTTTAAAATTGAGGCGTTGCCGGACTGGGAGCCAGTGTAGGTCAGTGAGCATGGGGTGATGGGTGCACAGGACTTGGTGCGAGTTAGGATACCGGTAGCAGAGATTTAGATGAGCTCAAGTTTATGTAAGGTGGGAGGCTGGCCAGGAGAGCATTGGAATAGTCAAGTCTAGAGGTAACAAAGGCATGGATGATGGTTTCAGCAGCAGATGAGCTGAGGCAGGGGCAGAGTCAAGCGCTGTTACGGAGGTGGAAGTAGGGGGTCTTGGTGATGGAGCAGATATGTGGTCAGAAGCTCATCTTGGGGTCAGATACAACACCAAGGTTGCGAATGGTCTGGTTCAGCCTCAGACAATTACTAGGACAAGGATGGAGTCGGCGGCTAGGGAACGAAATGTGTGGCGGTGGTTAAACTTAGAAGACCTGAAAACGGGAGTGGGGATCGTGATGTGTGATTAACTCGCGCCCATTCACTGCATTGCAGAAACCACGGTACATTCGTCCTGCCTACTGTTTTACATGCAGCCAGTACTACCTGCGCTGTTCATTGGCTGCACGCTTGTGAATGGCTAGCGCTACTTAAAGGCAGCCTGCATCTCTTAAAGGGGTAGTGCATTGTGGCTGCTGGAATTGGTGGGAGTCATTTCAAAAGTGAATCTGTCCTGTGAAAGAGTGAAGAATGGCTGACAATGCGAGAGAGCCCGCACAAACGTTTCCAGATAATGCATTTGATGCCTTGGTGGAAGAGGTGTAAAGGAGGAGCGATGTCCTGTATTCACAGAGGGGCAGGAGGCTTTCCAGACACATGCTCAGGAGGCAGTGGGAAGAAGTAGCAGCGGAGGTCAATGCCAGGAGTGTTGCTCCTAGAATCTGGATGCAGTGCAGGAAGAGATTTAATGATCTCACACGAGTAGTCATGGAGAATGAGTTCATTTTCAAATGGCATATCCTACCAACTGAAGGTCAATCATCACAGCCCAGGACATTGCTGCAGGAGTTCCTCAGGGCAGTGTCCTAGGCCCAACCATCTTCAGCTGCTTCATCAATGACCTTCCCTCCAACATAAGGTCAGAAATGGGGATGTTCGCTGATGACTGCACAGTGTTCAGCGCCATTCACAACTCCTCAGATAATGTAGCAGTCCATACTGGCATGCAACAAGACCTGGACGACATTCAGGCTTGGGCTGATAAGTGGCAGGTAACATTCGCACCACAGAAGTGCCAGGCAATGACTATCTCCAACAAGCGAGAGTCTAACCACCTCCCCATGACATTCAATGGCATTACCATCGCCGAATCCCCCACCATCAACATCCTGGGGGTCACCATTGACCAGAAACTTAACTGGACCAGCCACGTAAATACTGTGGCAGCAAGAGCAGATCAGAGGCTAGGTATTCTGCGGCGAGTGTCTCACCTCCTGACTCCCCCATCTTTCCACCATCTACAAGGCACAAGTAAGGAGTGTGATGGAATACTCTCCACTTGCCTGGATGAGTGCAGCTGCAACAACACTCAAGAAGCTCGACACCATCCAATACAAAGCAGCCCGTTTGTTTGGCACCCCATCCACCACCATAAACATTCATTCCCTCCACCACCGGCGTACCGTGGCTGCAGTGTGTACCATCTACAAGATGCACTGCAGCAACTCGCCAAGGCTTCTTCGGCAGCACCTCCCAAACCCGTGACCTCTTCCAACTAGAAGGACAAGGACAGCAGGCGCATGGGAACACCACCACCTCCATGTTCCCCTACAAGTCACACACCATCCTGATTTGAAGTATATCGCCGTTCCTTCATTGTTGCTGGGTCACAATCCTGGAACTCCCTACCTAACAGCACTGTGGGAGTACCTTCACCACACGGACTGCAGCGGTTCAAGAAGGCGGCTCACCACCACCTTCTCAAGGGCAACTAGGGATGGGCAATAAATGCTGGCCTTGCCAGTGACGCCCAGATCCCATAACCGAATAAAAAAAAAACTGCACCACTAGGCTCATCCACTGCTCAATTCACTACACCCCCATCACTCACCTACCAACAATCTCTATTAATCAGGACACAACCCTACCATTCATATACTTTATCTCACCTCACACACTTAATACTGTTACAAGCCTAGCACCCACAACTCAGACTGCTGCCTTGCAAGCTCAGACTGCTGTCATCATGGCTCTGGATATCACTGTTCAAAGAGGCTTCCAGGGAGTCACAGCAGTCCATCAATCTGTTCTGCAACAGACCAGTAGGATTGCTGAGACGTTGCCCCGGGAGAGTGGCAGTGGGTTCATGGAGCACGAACCTGCTGTCCTCTCTCGGGATGACAGCATTCCTGCTCCCACCCCTGCCATTCCGCCAGTGCCCTTGCTGTTGCTTGTCCGCCAGCCAGCCCAGACTGCTACAGCTCAGGCCGAGGTGGTGCAGTCTGAAGCTGGGCTCAGAGCTGCTTGAGGTCACCCTCCAAGGCCACCTGCAGTCTACTCAGTTGAAGGTCAGCAGCCTTCCACCACCCATGCTGCTGTCACTGGGGAAACACCTCGTAGGAGCACTAGGATAGGGATATGCTCTAAGGGAATGCACAAGGATGATTAGTTTAGTTTTGTTTGCAGAATGTAATGATTAAATTTATAAATTTGGATTGGAATATGCATTTTCTGGTGGTTTTTATTTTTGTGGTGTCGGACCTGCGGGAAGGAGGGAGGAGGACAGTAGGAGTATATTTGTGTGTGTGTGCTAGGCCGATGTAGCAGATCCTGGTCTCCAATCGTCTTAGATCCCCTTGCCATTGGACCAAGACCTTGCTCTGTCAAGCCTGTGTGGTAGCTGGTGTGCAACGGCCACCCCACATTAAAAGAATTCACGCTCAGGCAAATTCCACCCTTTAAAATGAAGTTCGGAACCTGGAACGTCAGGACCCTCATGGACAACCCCAACAGCGACAGACCGGAACGTCGTACTGCTATCGTTGCCCGGGAGCTCAGACATTTCGACATAGACATCGCAGCCCTAAGTGAGACCCGGCGGGCAGGGGAAGGCCAGCTGAAGGAGCAAGGCGGTGGTTACACCTTCTTCTGGAAAGGCAAACCTGAAGAAGAACGCCGCCTCATGGGGTAGGCTTCGCCATAAAAAATGAGCTAGTTGAACATCTCAGAGACTCCGCTTGTGGAATAAACAAACGCCTCATGACTCTACGGCTCACCCTAGCCCAGAACCAGTGCGCTACGGTCATCAGTGCGTATGCCCCAACACTGGAAGCCACAGACGAGACCAAAGAGGAATACTACTCCAGCCTCGAACAATCCCTGTCCCAACTCCCAACGGGCGACAAGCTGATCCTCCTTGGCGACTTTAACGCCAGAGTTGGAAAGGACACAGACCTCTGGGAAGGTGTGATCGGCAGAGAGGGGGTAGGGAAAGCCAACTCCAATGGTACCCTCCTCCTGACGGAACGCTTAGAACATGGCCTTGTCATAACCAACACCTTGTTCCGGCAGAGAGACAAGTACAAGGCTTCATGGCAACACCCTCGCTCCAAGCACTGGCATCTGCTGGACTACGTCATCATCCGAGCGAGGGACCGCAAGGAAGTCAGCATCACCCGCGCCATGACGGGAGCTGACGACTGCTGGACAGACCACCGCCTAATCCGCTCTGTCATCTCCATCAACGTAGCCCCAAAACAACGGCAGCAACAGAAGCAATGCCGCAGGAAAATCAACGCTGGAGCACTCAAAGACCCTGCTAAGAAAGCCCGATTCAACCTGCGCCTCACAACCAACCTGACGACTCCCAGTGATTCAGAGACACAGAGTGTCCACAGCACCTGGTCTGCACTCAAGGCCTCCATAATAAGCACCTGTGAAGAGACGCTCGGTCACTCGACCAGGAAACACCAAGACTGATTCGACAAGAACGACCAGGAGATCCAGGAGCTAATAAGCCGCAAGCTCAAGGCATTCCTGATCTGGAAACAGCAACAGAACTCGAGAGCAAGAAAGCAGCTTTACAGACGCCTGAAGGCTGAACCCGCGACCTAAAGAACAGATGGTGGGTGGAGAAAGCGCAGGAGATCCAACAGCTAGCCGACAACCACAACATGCGTGGATTCTTTAGCGCAGTCAAGACCACCTACGGCCCAAGCACCCAAGGTCCTACCCCACTGCGGGCCAAGAACGGAGAGGTACTCATCAAGGACAGGGAGGCAGTCAGTGCCCGTTGGAAGGAGCACTTCGAAGATTTCCTTAACCGAGATTGTCTTCGACGCGAGTGTCCTCAACTCCATCCCGCAGCATGCTACCCGCCACCACCTCAGCACAACCCCAGCCCGGCATGAGGTTGAAAAGGCCATCCGACAACTGAAGAACAACAAGGCCTCAGGAGCAGATGGAATCCCTGCCGATGCGCTAAAACATGGCAGAGAAGCACTACTGGCGAGAATACATGAACTCATTTCTCTTATTTAGAAGGAGGAGAGCATGCCAGGGGATCTCAGAGACGCCGTAATCGTGACCATCTTCAAGAAAGGTGACAAGTCCGATTGCAGTAATTACAGAGGAGTCTCCCTGTTGTCTGCCACAGGGAAAGTCATCGCAAGAATCCTCCTCAGTTGCCTTCTCCCAGTGGCTGAAGAGCTCCTCCCAGAGTCACAATGTGGATTCCGCCCACTACGGGGCACAATGGACATGATCTTCAATGCGCATCAACTACAAGAGAAATGCAGGGATCAGCACCAACCGCTGTACATGGCCTTCTTTGACCTCACAAAGGCCTTCGACACCGTCAACCGTGAGGGATTATGGAGTGTCCTCCTCAAATTCGGCTGCCCTCAAAAGTTTGTCACCATCCTCCGCCTGCTTCACGACAACATGCAAGCTGTGATCCTGACCAACGGATCCACCACAGACCCAATTCACGTACGGACCGGGGTCAAGCAAGGCTGTGTCATCGCACCAACGCTCTTCTCGATCTTCCTGGCGGCAATGCTCCATCTCAACCTCAGTAAGCTCCCCGCTGGAGTGGAGCTAATCTACAGAACAAACGGAAACTGTTCAACCTCCGTCGCCTCCAGTCCAGATCCAAGGTCGCAGGGTGAGCAGGGCTGGGAGCTTAACATACAGGGGTATTCAGTATTTAGGAAGGATCGACAAAAAAGAAAGGGAGGAGGGGTAACATTGCTGGTAAAAGAGGGGATAAATGCAATTGAAAGGAAGGATATTAACTCAGTTAATACAGAATCTACATGGGTGGAGCTAAGAAATAGCGAGGGGCGAAAAACATTAATAGGAGTGGTATATAGGCCTCCAAATAGTAAAATAGAGGTTGGGGAGGGCATCACGAGGGAAATTAGAGAAGCGTGCAATAAGAGCACAGCTGTCATCATAGGTGACTTTAACTTACATATAGATTGGACTAGCCTAAT
This sequence comes from Squalus acanthias, assembly GCA_030390025.1. Taxonomy (NCBI): domain Eukaryota; kingdom Metazoa; phylum Chordata; class Chondrichthyes; order Squaliformes; family Squalidae; genus Squalus; species Squalus acanthias. Next base: position 9,277,446 of record CM059447.1, on the reverse strand, counting down.
CAGTAAAAATAATGAGGAGGAGAAATTCCTTGAGTGTTTAAGGGATGGTTATCTGGATCAATATGTCGAGGAACCAACTCGGGAACAGGCTATATTGGACTGGGTACTGTGCAATGAGAAGGGACTAATTAGTAATCTTGTTGTACGGGGACCCTTGGGTCAGAGCGATCATAACATGATCGATTTCTCACTCGAAATGGAGAGCGAAGAAATTGACTCAGAGACTAAGGTCCTGAATTTAAACAAGGGGAATTATGATGCCATTAGACGGGAACTGAGTAGATCTGATTGGACAACGTTCCTGGGAGGACTGGAGGTAGATAAACAATGGCAAGCATTTAAAGATAGAATGACAAAATTGCAAAAATTGTTTATACCAATCTGGCATAAAAGGAAATCTAAAAAGGTGACTCAACCGTGGATAACAGGGGAAATTAGAGACAGCATAAAATCCAAAGATAGGGCGTATAAAATAGCCAAAAAAAGCGCCAGAGTGGAAGATTGGGAACGGTTTAAGATAGAGCAAAGGAGGACAAAGGGCTTAATCAAGAGGGGCAAAATAGCTTACGAAAGCAAGCTGGCAGAAAATATAAAAACTAACTCCAAAAGCTTTTATAAGTATATCAAGAGGAAAAGACTGGTGAAAACCAAAGTTGGTCCATTGCAGTCAGATACGGGGGAATATATAACGGGAAATAAGGAAATGGCAGACCAACTAAATGCATACTTTGGGTCAGTCTTTACGAAGGAAGACACAAAAAACCTCCCTGGGATATCGGGAAAAATAGGGACATGGGCAAAGGAGGAACTGACGCAAATCAATATCTCTAAGGATATGGTGTTAAGGAAGCTAAAGGGATTGAAGGCGGACAAATCCCCAGGGCCTGATAACATGCATCCTAGGGTAATGAAGGAGGTGGCCCTAGAGATAGCGGATGCACTAAGTATGATTTTTCAGAATTCATTAGACTCGGGAACAGTGCCCATGGATTGGAGGGTAGCTAACGTTACCCCACTATTCAAAAAGGGGGGTAGGGAAAAAGCAGGTAATTACAGACCTGTAAGCCTTACATCAGTTGTGGGCAAAATGCTGGAGTCCATCATTAAGGATGAAATAGCGGAGCACTTAGCAAATGGGGACAGGATAGGACAGAGTCAACATGGATTTACAAAGGGTAAATCGTGCTTGACTAATCTATTGGAATTTTTTGAGGGAGTAACTGGTAAAATAGATGGGGGAGAGCCAGTAGATGTGGTGTACCTGGACTTCCAAAAGGCCTTCGACAAGGTCCCACATAAAAGATTAGCATGGAAAATTGAAGCTCATGGGATAAAGGGGAAAGTATTGACGTGGATAGAGAACTGGCTGTCAGATAGAAAACAGAGAGTTGGAATAAACGGCTCATTTTCTGAATGGCAGGCAGTAACAAGTGGGGTACCACAGGGATCTGTCCTGGGTCCCCAGCTGTTCACAATTTACATTAATGACCTGGATCAGGGAGTCGGATGCAGCATTTCCAAATTTGCAGACGACACTAAACTAGGAGGGGGGGTGGGCTCAGAGGAGGAGACCAGGAAGCTCCAGAGCGATTTGGACAGACTGGGTGATTGGGCGGATAAATGGCAGATGCACTATAATGTAGACAAGTGCGAAGTTATCCACCTTGGGTGCAGGAACGGGAGGGCAAATTATTATTTAAATGGCAATAAATTGGGAGAGGGGGAAGTACAGAGAGAGCTGGGTGTTCTTGTACACCAGTCACTGAAGGCGAGCATGCAGGTGCAACAGGCGGTCAAGAAGGCAAACGGTATGCTGGCCTTCATAGCAAAAGGGTTGGAATACAGGAACAGGGATACCTTGCTGCAGCTGTACAGGGCACTGGTGAGACCACACCTCGAGTACTGTGTACAGTTTTGGTCGCCACATCTGAGGAAAGATGTTCTTGCCATGGAGGGGGTGCAGCGGCGATTCACCAGGCTGATACCAGGAATGGCGGGATTGACCTATGAGGAGAGACTATGTAGTTTAGGGATGTACACACTGGAGTTTAGAAGATTGAGAGGGGACCTCATAGAAGTGTATAAAATTCTGACAGGTCTAGACAGACTAGATGCAGAAGGAATGTTTCCCTTGGCGGGTGAGAACAGAACTAGAGGACATAATTTAAGGATAAGGGCTAAACCATTTAGGACAGAAATGAGGGGGAATTTCTTCACTCAGAGGGTGGTGAACCTGTGGAACTCATTGCCACAGAGGGCAGTGTACGCCAGCTCATTAAATATATTTAAGAGGGAATTAGATATATTTCTACAGGCAAAAGGGGTTAAGGGTTACGGAGAGAAGGCGGGGACGGGATACTGAATTGGAGGATCAGCCATGATCTCATTAAATGGCGGAGCAGGCTCGAAGGGCCGGATGGCCTACTCCTGCTCCTATCTTCTATGTATCTATGTATCTATGTAAGGTCGTCCCATCCTCTGTCATCGAATTACAGTATGCAGACGACACTTGCGTCTGCGTACACTCTGAGGTCGAACTCCAAACCATCGCCAACACCTTCACCGAAGCGTACGAGAGCATGGGCCTTAGACTAAACATCCGTAAGACAAACGTCCTCTATCAACCTGCCCCCACCACACAGTACTGCTCCCCGATTATCAAAATCCATGATGAGGCCTTGGACAACGTGGACCACTTTCCATACCTCGGGAGCCTACTGTCAACAAGGGCAGACGTTGACGACGAAGTCCAACACCGCCTTCAGTGTGCCAGTGCAGCCTTCGGTCGCCTGAGGAAGAGAGTGTTTGAAGACCAGGACCTCAAACCCAGCACCAAGCTCATGGTCTATAGAGCAGTAGTGATACCCGCCCTCCTGTATGCTTTGGAGACATGGACCATGTACAGCAGGCACCTCAAAGTACTGAAGAGGTACCACCAACACTGCCTCCGCAAGATCCTGCAAATCCATTGGCAGGATAGGCGCACCAACGTCAGTGTTCTCGCTCAGGCCAACATCCCCAGCATTGGAGCTTTGACCACGCTCATCAGCTCCGATGAATGGGCCACATCGTCCGCATGCCCGATACGAGACTCCCAAAATAAGCGCTCTACTCGGAGCTCCGACACGGCAAGAGAGCCCCAGGTGGGAAGAGGAAACGCTTCAAGGACACCCTCAAAGCCTGCTTGAAAAAGTGCAACATCCCCACCGAAACCTGGGAATCCCTGGCCCAAGACCACACAAAGTGGAGGAGAAGCATCCGGGAAGGCGCCGAACACCTCGAGTCTCTTCGCCGGGAGCAAGCGGAAGCCAAGTGCAAACAGCGGAAGGAGCGCACGTCAACCCAAGCACCCCACCCATCCGCCCCTTCAACCACCGTCTGCCCCACCTGTGACAGAGACTGTAGGTTCTGCATTGGACTCATCAGTCACCTGAGAACTCATTTTTAGTGTGGAAGCAAGTCATCCTTGGTTCTGAGGGACTGCCTAAGAAGAAGAGAAGGTGTCGGAAAGAGGACGATGTGATGGTCAGTGATACAGAAAAGGTAAGGAGCGTGGGACTGTTGGTAAATGGGGAGGTGTCGTTGAGATGTCTCGTAGCACTCATGAATTATGTGATCACAGCACTGCCCGGGCAGAAAGGGGCTGTCTACCTTTCTGTTCCTGTTCCTCCATTTCCTGTTGCACTTCCTCCTCCTCCACTTCCTCCTCTTCCTCCTCCTCCTCCTTCTCGTGCTCCTGCTCCTCAGCTTCTCGCCTGATGGGTGGTGGCAAGGGTTGTTCCCTTATAATGGCCAGGTTGTGCAGCATGCAGCATCCTACCACAAATCTTGATACCTTCTCAGCTGAGTACTGCAGGGCTCCCCCAGAGCGGTCCAGGCAGTGGAAGCATTGGTTGAGGACGCTGATGGCTCTCATTGTATGCCTGCTGTGCATATGTGCATGGGTTCCGGACTGGAGTCATAAGCCATGTCATGAGTCGATAACCCTTGTCGCCCAGTAGCCAGTTCTCCATACTTTCAGGCATGGTGCTGAAACTCCTTGGTAGGCCTTCCAATAACTGATATAATTGCTTCTGTGAAGCAAGCAGTTTTCTTCTATTAGCTGGGCCCATGAAGTCCTTATCTCTGTCCTCCTCAACAGAGCGAGCTGTCTCTTGTGCTATCCCTGCCACCAGTACCTGATACTGCACACTAGTGCTGGATGCTTCACCACGTGCAGACCTCTCTAGGCAGGGTACCACTCTCTGTTGCTTGAGTGTGATGCAGTGTGTGACGGTGCCTTCTCAGCAGGATTCTCCTCCTCAGTAGTGCCTTCTTCTGTGGTTTCTGTGGCTTATGGGTGCTAAGAAGGACATGGGTCAAGAATTAGCATGGCACGGAGAGGCTGGTCAGCAGCAGATGACAGGCATCACAATGCAGTTTGATGTAGTCAAGCTGTCTTATTATGTGCTTTTCTGAGGTTCATGCTGGTACAAGTAATAATCAGAGAACCTGTTCAGAGACGCTCCTAGCCTTGAAATCTCCTATTCTGGTAGCTTTATAAGGGCCACTGATTTCCAGCACCTTTTGCTCAGCTTGGAAAGGGTTATGATGTTTTCTGGTCCTCCCTGGGTCTTGTGCCTCTCCCTTGTGTTGTGCACTATCTTGTCCTGCAGAGACAGATGGCAAGAGTTAGTGAGTGTCGCCTAGAAAGAAGAGTGCTGCTGTGTGGATCTTCTGCTTGTTGTGCAGATGAGAGGGAGAAGAAGCAAGATGGAACCAGGATAGAGAGGTGTTGAATGGAAATCACATGTCTGGTGTGTGAATTGAAGAAGGAGCCATGAGAGAAGTTGATGATTCTGCAAAGGGTACCATGTGAGAAGAAAATGCCACTACTGGCTGCTGTGAAAGGAGCACGGAAGTGCCTTTCTGCCAGAGGGGAGGAAATTGTTCAGAGTGCTGCGGGGCGGGGTTGGGGGGTGGGTGGTGCTGTTGGAAAGGAGTGTTGCTATGTGTTGATGAGAGAAATGGAGAAATTTGGTTCCTGTCCTGCATCCAGGTCCTGGAGGTGATGCTCCTGGAGCTGACAATCTCCACAATCTCTCTCTGTGCCTGGTACATTTGTTGTTTACAGACCCTCCTCCCACTGCCTGGAAAGAGAACTTCCCTCCTCACCCTGACGTCTTCTAGCAGGACCTCAAGGGAGGCTTCAGAGAATCTGGGTTTTGCCTGCGAATCATGTTGGCAGCGAAGAAGAGAAGATGCACGCAGAGGGAGGAGGAGGAGGGCCAGGAAGGCTCTCAACAGGAAGCCTTACCCACCTATGGTCTTCCGAGAGCACGTCTCTTATCTCCGCTTAAGCGAGGAGCAGTGTATTAGGAGGCTTCGCTTCACCAAGGAGGTGGTCACAGAACTCTGCCACCTCCTGCACCCAGACCTGCAGCCTCAGAGCAGGGCGACCACGGCTCTCCCAGTAGCCCTCAAGATCACCATGACCCTCAGTTTCTTCACCAGCGGTTCCTTCCAATCTGCAGCAGGAGACATAGCTAACATCTCCCAGTTCGCCGTCCATCGCTGCATTCAGGAGGTCACAGAGGCTCTCTACACCAGAAGAAGGGACTACGTTGTCTTCTCTCTGGATAGAGAGAAGCAGGAGGAGTGCACATGTGGCTTTGCCAGGATAGCGGGCTTCCCCATGGTGCAGGGCGCCGTCGTCTGCACCCATGTGGATTTGCAGGCACCGTATACCAATCCTGAGATCTACTGAAAAGGTTACCTCACCCTTAATGTGCAGTTGTTGTGCGACCACACCCAGCGCATCCTGATGGTCAATGCCCGCTATCCTGGCAGCAGTCATGATGCCTTCGTCCTGCGTCAGTCCAGTGTGCCAGCAATCTTCCAGCCACCACATCAAACCTGAGGGTGGCTGCTCGGAGACAAGGGCTATCTGCTCTGCACCTGGCTGATGACTCCCCTCCGCAACCACACAACTCCTGCCCAGCACTCATATAATGAGAGCCATGCTGGCACCAGGAACATCATCGAGTAGACCATCAGGCTGCTGAAGCAACGGTTCACCTACCTTCACCGCTTGGGAGGTGCCCTCCAGTACTGGCTGGAGTGGGTGTCCCATTTCGTGGTGGCATGCTGCATGCTTCACAACTTGGCCATCATGAGGGCGCAGTCCTCGCCAGCAGTGATTGAAGGACCACCTCAGGGGGAGGACAAGGACAAGGAGGATGGGAGGAGGCAGGCAGCAAATCCCCGTTCCAGACCGGGCTATCTGTGAACGCCTCATCAGAGTCTGATTCCAGTGAATGAAATCCCAGATCCCTGTTGTTCACCACATCCCCATCATACCATGAAACATCACAGCGTCCTCCTGTGCACAAAGCTTGAAATGAGAGCTACTCCAAAACAAACATTCCAAACAAAATGAATAAATTCTTAAGTATTCAATTAACATTGGCCCAAAAATTAGTGCCTCTACGCGAGAGTACGCACTGTGTACTCTCGTGTATTCTGTCTCCAATTGCCGGTTTTCTGCATGCACTGCGCATGCGCTGAAAACCGGCACTTGGTGATTTCAAAAGGGGGCGGTTCCTAGGTGAACCGCGTGCGCGCTACAGGCTGCGTGCACGCAGTGCACTTAGTGCTTTGAACGCGCAGGTAAGCATGGAAGATTTTGCACATAAAGAAAGGAGGCGTAAGACCCTCTTTTAACAAGGTAAGTAGTTAATTAAGTATTATTTTGAATTTTTTTCAACAGGTATATCTTTTTTAGAGAAAGGTAAGTTTATTTTTATAACTTTTTAAAAGATTTTAAATTTTTTCAAAAATTTAATTTTTTGTTTAAAGTGGTTAATTTATTTAACTATACTTATTTTATTAATGTGATGGTTTTTTTTTAAATTTAATTGAGGTTTAGCTGTTCTTTTGGGGGGGGTATAGATTCATAGCTTTCACAGCACTTGATGTGAAAACTATGAATGAAAGATGGTGTGCTGCCATTGGCTCTAACTGAATCACGTGATCCCACAGCTCGCACGAATTAACTGCGCCTGTGGGATACGCAAGCACTGCCCAGCTGCTGTCTAGAAAATCAAGTTCGTGCGAGCTCGGAATGAAAAAGCCGGCGCGCAGTGAGATATCGCGGGGAAGCCTTACCCTCGCACGAAGGCTCCCTCTTTAATTTCTGGGCCATTATAATATGAACTAATCATGCTTGTGCAATCCCTTAGTGCCTGTCGTTCGTGTGCCTTTTCCTAGTCTGGTGCTCCTACGCAATGCTTCCCCAGTGACTGCAGCATGGCTGGTGGAAGGCTGCTGAGTTTCCATAGTGGAGACTACAGATGGCCTTGCAGGACGACTTTGACCAGCTGTGGACCTAGAAGGCCCAGCTGTACACTGCACCACCTCGGCATGGGCGGCAGCGGTCTGGGCTGGCTGGCTGATAGGCAGCGGCAAGGGCAGTGGTGGAGTGGCAGTGGTAGGAATAGGAATGCTGTCATCCTGAAAGACAACAGCAGGTTTCTGCTCCACAGACCCACTGCCACTCCCCCGGGGCAGCACCTCAGCATTCCTAGCAATCTGTTGGAGGACAGATTGCTGGCCTGCTGCGACATCCTGCAAGCCCCTTTCGACACTGGTAAACCCAGCCACGATGGCAGCAGTCTGAGCTTGGGTCGCAGCAAGCTGAGGCTGCAGGAGAGCAGTCTGTGCTTCCACTGCAGCACTAAGACATTGGGTCACTTCTGCCTGTGCTGCAATGGAAGCCGCGACATCGCCCATCACATGCAGCATCATGGCAGGGTCCACAAGGTCTCTCCTGGAGTTGTCCATCATTTCCAGCCTGGAAACCATGGGCTTCAAGCTCTGTCCAATGTTGAAGCCCGACTCCTCCATGCTCCATGACATTGCCAAGAGGCTCTCTGGCAGGCTTGCCATTGCACCTGGCATTTCAGCGTGTATAGCCATCACCCTTCCTCTGAAGGCCACTCCATCAAAGTCATCATCTGAGTCGTGTGCAGCAGAACTCGTGCGCGAACTCACCCTCTGGGGAGCTGGCCCCCAAGCTACACTTTCCACCCGGCCTTGCTGCAGCCCACTCGTACCCGGTGCCTTACCATGTGCAGATCCCGCATCTATATTACCCTCTACATTCCATGCAGTGTCAGTTTCTGAGCTGGTGTCTGCGAGTGTCAGATGCAGTGACTGTGTGTCTTCTTCTTCTCCACTCTCCCCATGACTTTGGGCACAGGCTGGCCTGCTGGTAGTTCTTGGATATCTGAAAGCAGAAAGGCACAAGAGTTGGGTTGTGGTGAGGTGGGGTGGGGGGTGGGGCGATGGGAAAACAAGATATCCATGCATACACCATTAGCAGCTTGTAAATGAGAAGACATTGTGGGATGAAGGGGAAGTGAGATGTGAGAAGAAGAAATACGAATGCCCATACCGTTATTGTCCCCAAGGGCTTCAATTTCGCCCATTGCCATGGCCTTGGTGACTTCCCCTCCAATGATGTCGAGCACGGACTCCTCCAGTTGGCTTAAGGTCTGTAAGGTGGCTTGGCCGCCTCCCGTCCACCGCTGCTCCCGGCGGTTGTGAGCCACTTTGGCCTGCAAGAGAAAGGGAAGTCTGTCAGTGAGTGTGGTGCAATGTACTTGGGTGATGTGCCTGCCATAGTTGAATAGCTGTCAGTGTGTTCAAGGTGTGAGATGTGGGTGTGAGTGTTGCAGCAGTGGTAAGGTTATGAGAGTGAAATGAAGCTATGATTATGAGGTATGAGTGGTGAAAGGTAGAGATTGTTGGTGGGTTTGGTGCATTTAGCAGTGTGTGAGGCTTGTGGTGCAGATGGTGGGATATGGCATTTGCTGAAGCCTTCACTCACCTTGACCTGCCATATGAGGTCATTAAACTTCTTTTGGCACTGTATCCAGGTCCTCGGCACGACACTGTTCGCCGTGACGTAGGCAGCTATCTCTTGCCAGAGCATTCTGCAAATAGGCTTTGATGGCTTCCCGCCACCCTTCTCTCCACTGCCACGGCCAAGGTCTCAACAGCAACATTGGAGAACCTTCTGGCTCTTCCTCTGTGTTGTTATTGTTGCTATGCCATGGCTTCAGACTGCAATGACAATGAGGTGCTGCTGCATCAACGCACCTCCCCTTTAAGTAGTGGAGAGAGACTCGGCCAAACTTTACTGGCCATTAGACTGCACCCGATAGTGGCCCACCTGTTGAGCGTTAAGCCAATCAGCAGCGCGTCTAGTGCTGGGATCAGTGCTGCAATCAATATAATAAGCAGGCAGCACGAATTTTGCGTGCTGCCTGGACCACTTTCAACGGGCACAGACAAATACTGCTGGCCCTTGACACCGCCACGTTTTTGGGCCTAGTCCAATTTTTAGGCCATACTTTCCAGCCTTGATCCCTAAAATTACTCCTGGTTTATAGGGCTACAAATTCCGGGGTTTAACACCACCCGTTACCAGCAAAAAATGGCGAAAGAGTCCTGTGGCAGGTCCTGTGCCGTCCTTCATTTTGGTCCTCTCCGTCGCGCTGCTGGTCAGTATTAGCGCCCTGCAAAAAAAAAATAGCAGATTGGTGACATTGTCACCACGGCCAACTTCGACCCTAGCGCTGAGTTCAGCGCTGGGTCATAACCACACCAAGGAAACCCAGCGTGTAAAGAGCACCTCTTAAAGGGACACACACATTTTTCAGTTAAGTTTGCATTTAAGCTTTTGGACTGGGTTGTTTGATTTTATTGAAGTAGTGGCTTGCTGCAATAGATGTTAAATGTTTTTTAAGTGTGTAGGGAGTGCTGCTGGACACTTTCAAGGCTTTGGATGGTAAAGGAAGGCCTCTGAGAAAACAGTAAATGCTGCAAATACTCAACAGGTCAGGCAACATTCGTGGAGTGAGAAACAGAATTCACGTCTCAGGTCAAGATGCTGGCTGAGCATTTTATGCTGTCAATTCAGATTTACAGCATCCGCTCGCAGAGGGAAGAGGAAGACACAGAAGAGGAGGAAGCCAAAGTGGAGGAAGCAGAAGAGGAGGAAGCAGATGGAAGGCTGCATCCCAGACAGCCCCTTTGTGGCCGGGATATCCGGGATGGAATCATCCGCCTGCGGTCTCAGTGACCACAACCCCAATTTCCCTTTCAACATGCATCCCACACCTTCCCTTCCCTCTGTTACTGACCATCACTGCGTCCTCTTGGCCATGATGCTGAAATAAAAGCCACCACAAAACAAACTTTCCAATCCAACTTTATACAACTACCCATCCAGTATGACACTGTGAAATCAACTCACCACCCTTATGCATTCTCTTAGTGACTGTCTTGTGTGTGCCTTTGCCTATTGTAAGGGGTTTCGGTTCGTAGGTGCTTGTACGGGGTTAGGCCTTCGTTGCCTAATACTATTGCTTGCTCTGGTCTCCGGCCAGCCTTGTTGCAATAAGCACCTGTGAGTGGTTCGACCCACTCGCCCTTACGGTTCTAACACTGGACTTAGGTGCGAGAGCAGTAATGCAGAGAAAACTCAAATAGACCCGGTTGAATAGTACGAAATGGAAATCTTTATTGCATAACGTCCAAAATCATGAAGTACATGTCATAGGCACAAATTAATGACAGTACAAGTATACATACATTCATAAAACTTGGTCTAGGGTAATGAGGAACGCACGGCACATCGTAAAAAGGGGAACACATTATATTTATCCTTAATAAAACCACCCTCCCCTATCAATACCTACACTAATCTAGATTTGTAGGATCGGGAAACATGCTCACCACTCGTGATACTTCGGAGAATTTTAAACGAGGCACTCGGCTTGTTTTGCTGCAACACCTGACTGTCACGTGTTGGAAGGGGTCTCTGTACCCCACTTGTTTATCTTCTCTGCTCCGGCTAGCAGGCTGGGCTCCCCGTTGTCATGAAGAACTCGACAGTGCTCGGGCCCGGCTGTAGAACTCAAAGAAAAGTCTTTCTGGACCGACACCAGTTAACCGGTAAAATTCAAAGAAGAGTCTTCCTGTATTGACACCGGTTGTCGATAGAATTCGAAAGAGAGTCTTCCACTGGTTCGGCAGCAACCTGATAGAGTTCAAAAATGGTCTTTATATTTACGGGCGCGGTCGGGGTTTACTGACCGCGGCGGCACGTGGATTCTTCTTCTTCTCTTCTCGTCTCATCTCGTCTCTTCGGGCCTTCGGGTCCAGAACACCGTTTACCGACCCTCGGGATGGTGTGCCCGGTCACTGGCCTTCGTCGAGGCGACTCGTTCCGTTTGAGCCCCACCCAACATTCGAGTAACCGTCCAGCACGGCTAGAGTCCAGAGGCAACAGATGGCTGCTCGTCCAGCAGAATTCAGCCTGAGTCAAGAGTCCGCAGAGATAAGAGCACGAATCAAGGGAATAAGAGAGCGATGGACATTTGTTGTCTATAGTTATAGTGCTGTGTTCCCTTATCTCCCGCTCAAATCTTGATGTTTGTCCTTTGTGTAATACTGGTGCACAAAACTCCCAGCATGGGGCGATTCTTTCCTTTAATGGGTTTCGGTAGCACCTTAAACTGGCCAACTATCCGTTAATATTTTCCCCATTGTCGAACCGGCTAGGAGTCTCCCTGACTGGTTTTGGGGCCTCCTCGAATACTGACTTAATCACCCGAGAATGGCTCTCTCATTGTAGAGCCGTGGGGAATTTGCGTATTGATGTATCTGGATGGGCCTTCGATTGCCCAGTACAATGGTCCTTACTTGTGCATGGAAAACGATTCCAGCACTTATCTCTTGCTATTGTGTCGAATGCAGACAGGTTGCATTCTGTCTTTATCAGTGTTTGCTGCGTATTAACCAATCTTATACTGAAATGTTTATTCGAACGCCATTTTGTCTGCCCACTGAAAATTCTGGAAGCTTCTGCCACGAGGCGCGGCGGCCATTTTACAGGCTTCTGTGTCCTGTTTAATCATGACAGCATTTCGTTGAAATAAAACTGATGAAACGAATCTGCTTTATCTCGTTATTTCGAATCGCGATAATTGCGAATTTTACACTATCCTGCTGATGTCACGCAGTGCTACCCCAGTGGCTGCAGCATGGCTGGTGGAAGGCTGCTGACTTTCAGTGGGGGACACTTCAAATGGCCTTGCTGGTTGACCTTGAGGAGCTGGTGGCTGGGTGTGTCAAATCAATCTTCTTTTTCTGCTTGTTCTTTTTCACTCTCCTCTCTCTCTTGGTCACCCAGTGGCTAGGCAGGCTGCATTCCTTGGGTGTGTGAAATGAGGAAGGCACAAGTGTGCAGTTGTGTTGAGGTGAGGGCGGGAAAGCAAGAGGTGCATGCGAGAAGGAGGATAACGTCTGAGGATACCAGCATCTTATATCCTTGCAGCCCCGCCGCTGGCCAAGGGCTCAACCATGCCCCTGCCAAGAATAACATGCACGGTCTCCTCCAAGGGAGTGAGGTAAAGCTAGGAATGGGAGATGTGCCTCGTGATTGATAAAGAATGTTGGTAGGTGAATGATGGGTGTGGGGGGGGGGGAAGGGTGGAGTCGTGCATTCAGCAGTGTGTGAGGCTAGTGCTGCAGTTGGTAGGTGATGGCTTTTGAAGATGCATTCACTGACCTTGACCAGTGGTCTGAGGTCAACAAGCTTCTTTGGGCACTGGAGCCAGGTGATGGGGGCAACACTGCTGGCAGTGACGGCCTCGGTAATGTGGTCCCACATCGTTCTTCCAGGAGGGCCTCCTGGCCCCTGTGGGTAGAGGACCTCTCTTGCAGTGTTGACCCCCTGCACAAAGCTGGAGTGCTGTGTGCGAGACCCTGGGTGCCCTTTCCCTGGCTTGCTGAGCCATTTGTGTTGGTGCTGAAGCACGTTTACCCTTTTTTTAGGTGTGGAAGACAATTCAGCTTTAAGAGCTGAAGGCTGCCATTTGGGAATTACTTTTAATGTATATGTTTTTTTTTGAAAGGCAGTAAGGGCTGAAAAATGCATTTTTTCAGTTGATTTTAATTTTTATTAGTTTTGAATACATTGCCCCTTTAATTCATAGCCCCTTTAATTGCCCACAATGCCTTGCGAACTGCATAGCCTCGTTCCCAGAGGCTGTAAGAAGCAGCAACGCTGACTGTGGACGGGAACTTCGGGTCGGAGGCCTACATTAGTGCTACCAGGAAGGCATTGCACAGTAAGTTAGCGCTGTGCTCCACATCGCCAACCCCCAGAGCCAATTTTTCTACTCGCACTGCAGCCATTTTTGGCGGCCGTTAACTCGAGTTGCCGATGACACCGGCAATTTTGTTGGCATGCATGAATTTTTCCCTCATAATGTATTCATATCTTTGTAACAAGATATAACTATGTAAGGACACTGGCAAGATAACTTGGCATATTTTTTTAAGGTATCCTATTACTTTTTTATGCATTGATAGAGTGTGTTATGCCACAGTTAAGTGGAATGTGCGGTTTACATTTGTAATTCCTTACATTACAATATTGGGCATGCTGTTGTGGAGTCTCTCCAGGTCCTCTTGGGCTTGTATTGTAAATAATCTGATTAGAAAGTAAAGCATAAAAAGTAAAAAGAAAAATATTGATTATTCTCTAGCCTTCCAGATTTTCATCTATATCTTTTTTATTCAAAAAATGCTACGGTTATGTCTTTTAGATGCTGTTTATGATGGTTTCATATATTTTGTCTTATTTAGTTGGTTGCAGTTCTTCGAGAAGTTCATTATATGAACATTCAGGACAGGAAAGATATCCCAGAGAGTGGAACTGATGTCTTTTCAATGAACAAAACTTTCAGAAATTATGTTGACAATTTAGATCTTATTGTTGGATGGTATAACAAGGTGTGTTTCAGACTTTACACTACATTTTTGTAAACGTTGTGAGAGAAATTAAAAAAATTATAATTCAGATCATAACATAAGATTTCTTGCGTTAATAATGGCCTGGACTTTACATTAAGAATAACGATGAGGCTAACGGCGCTCACCTTTATTATGGAGTCAATCACTTTATAGTTCTACTAAGGACTTTTTTTTCAAAATCAGTGATATGCATTAAATGTGTAAGTTGTCAAAAAGTCAAAAGTGGGTGCTGTCTAAATGCTTCGTTATCCATTTTGCATTCAGTGTAATTTGCAAAAAAATCAAAGTGGGATGGTATTTCCACTTTAGGGAACTTAAAAACCCTTGCAGTAACAATTCTGCATTTATAATATCGTTTAATTCTTTCAGATAAGACTTACAGTTCTTGATGTTGAATATCCTCTGATAAGAGACCAGCTGGGTAATATAGATTTTAAGTTGATTAAAGCTGAACGCCAATTGCACTGGAACAACAAGGGTAAGTTTCATGTTGACTCTTTGTTGAATAATTTGAAATTAATGTGTTTATATTACAATATTATTGCAGCCAGAAGCAAAACTAAATAATGTTGTGTACAACCTTTTGTTAGCATTTTTCTCAAATGGTATTTTTTGTTCAGTCTACTTCTAAAAGTAAAATACAGGAAACTCTTGTTTATCCGGCACCCAAATATCCGGAATTCTCGCTTAACCGGCAAAAATCATCCTCCGAAAACTCCTCTCAAATAACCGGCAATGTTGCCGAGTCGCAATCTGAGTCTCCGCGAACGCCGAGTACTCCGAAAACTCCTCTCAAATAACCGGCAATGTTGCCGATCCCGAGTCCGCGAACGCCGATTTAGTCAGTAGGTGTAGTTTTCAAAAGTGCCACTACTCGGCCTCCTGGCGCTGTCGGAAGTCCGAAACACTGCAGTAACAGGAGTTGATTCTCCCGCGCTGCCGGGAGTCTCACTTACTGTTAAGTAATTAAAGAGTTATGGATTACTCTCAACTGGCAGTACTGTACTTAATCAAGCATCTTCCACCATCCATTTAACACAACATTCTGTAGGTGAGTACCCAAATACTGTATACTGCACATTTCTTGTTTTTTTTTATTTTTCTTTGTTAAAAATAGCCTCGGTAGATATAACTCTCTGTTATCCGGAACTTTCGATCAACCGGCACCATCCCGGTCCCGTCGGTGCCGGATACCAAAGAGTTTCCTGTAATTTAATTTAACATTAATGTTAATGATAAACTCAATCACAGAATCCTTGTGTTTTGAATTTCATTTGACTTTATTGTTATTTGGATTTCTTATATGCATATTGTTTAAAATACATTAGATGGCATAACAGCAATGTGCAATTGGAGAGTATTTCAGCAAGGAAAGATGCCGTATAAATTTAATGTTGGGAATGTAGAAAGACTTGGAAAAATTGTCCTGTGGTACCAACAGCATTTTTACAAAGTTCCTCATTGTCTGATGTTTGCTCTAGGAACCCTGAGGCAACAATTAATTGTTAACGTTGCAATTGTAAGGGGTTCGCGTGGCTCTGTGCTTAGCCTGGGTGCTAGTGTGGGGTTAGGCCTTGTTGCCTGTTCTGGTCTCCAGCCAGCCTGGTAGCACTAGACACCTGTGAGTGGTTCGACCCACTCGCCCTTACGGTTCTGACACTGGACTTAGGTGCGAGAGCAGTAAATGCAGAGAAAAACTCAGGTAGACCCGGTTGAATAGTACGAAATGGAAAATCTTTATTGCATATTATTCAAGATTACGAAATACATGTCATAAGCACAGATTAATGACAGTACAAACTTACATACATTTATGCAACTAGGTTTAGGGAAACGAGGAGCGCACGACACATCGGAAAAAGGGACACACATTATAATTATCCTTAAAACAAAAACCCTCCCCTATCAATACCTGTCCTAATCTAGATCTGTAGGATCGAGAACCATGCTCACCACTCGTGATAACTCAGAGAATTCTAAAACGATGCTCGGATGGTTTCGCCACAGCACCTGACTATTCACGTGTTGATCATGGGTCTCTGTACCCCACTTGTTTACTCGCTTTGCTCCGGCTAGCAGGCTGGACCGTCTGCTGTCATGAAGATCTGTGTTGACCTCGGAACTCTGATAAAACTCAAAGAAGAGTCTTCCTGTGCCCGACACCAGTTAGCCGGTAGAATTCAAAGAAGAGTCTTTATAGTTTGGTCGCGGTCGGGGTTTACTGACCGCGGCGACACGTGTAGTCGTCTTGGGCCCGGATGTAGAGCTCAAAGAAAGTCGGTCTGGACCAACACCAGTTAGCCGGTAAAATTCAAAGAAGAGTCTTTTGACCAGTTCATGCAGTACCCTGTAGAGTTCAAAAATGGTCTTTATATTACGGGCGCGGTCGGGGTTTACTGACCGCGGCGGCACGTGCAGTCGTCGTCTTCTTCTTGTCTTGTTTCGTCTCGTCGGGCCTTCGGGTCCCTACACCATCTACCGACCCTCGGGATGGTGTACCCGCTTACCGGCCTTCGCAGCCCAGCTCTTCACAGATCTTCGCGGCAAGCCACGAGGTTGACTCCCGGGAGATCAGCGGACCAAGAGCTCGGTGGGCCGCAAACGAGAGCCAGGGGTCGAATCAAGAGAAAGATGGACGTTTGTTTACTACAGTTACAGTACTGTAATTCTTTATCTCCCGCCCAATCTTAATGTTCATCTTTTGTCATGTTTTGGCGCTCAAACTTCTTGTATGGGGTGGTTCTTGTCGTTAATGGGTTTCGGTGATACTTGTAACTGTCTAAGTACCCGTTAATGTTTCTCCCATTGTGGAACCGGCTAGAAGTCTCCCTGGAGGGGTTTTGGGGCCCTCCGAATTCTTGCTGTGAGTACCCGCGAACGGCTCTCTCATCGTAGAGCCGTGCGGAATTTGCGTATCAATGTCTTTGGATGGGCCCTTGATTGCCCAGTACAATAGCCCCCGTTTGTGTATGGAAAACCGATTCCAACACTTATATTCTCTTAGGTGTACAAAATGCAAAACGATCACGTCTTGTCTTATTTCATTATGCTGAGTACTGTCCGATCTTGCTGAAATGTTTATTGAAACGCCATCTTGTCTGCCTACTGAAAAATCTGGAACCTTCTGCCACGAGGCGCGGCGGCCATTTTACAGGCTGCTTGTGTCCGTTTTGAAACATGACAGCATTTTGCTGAAATAAAGCTGTTTTTACGAAACTGTATGTCTCTTTCTCATTATTTTGAAATCGCGATAATTTGCGAATTCTACACAATTGAACTTCTGTATAAAAGGTACAGAATTCCAGGCCATAACACTCTATGACAAACTGGACCACAGGCAGTGTGTCGTAAGAATGAGCCTTACGCGTGGTGAACTTAAAGTAAGCTTTAATCAACTAAAAAGGTGCTACATACAAAAGAGGTCTTACTCTATGCCTCTCCAGGATCCAACTGCTCAGTCCAGTATTTATCCTGGACTAATCACAGGAAGTGATGCAATAAAGTTCGAGTCATAGGAAGCTGTATTGTGTTACCACATTCTCCCCCCCCAAAAGATTAGGAGGCCGGGATGCTCCCTCCATTTCGTAGCCGCCGGACGAGGGAGAGCCGCACCCGTTTGGGTTCTCGTAGCGGTAGAGGGCCCCTAGCCCGTTTACCCGCCGCGGGCCGTGGACCAGAGTCCGAGTGATCCAGCCCGCTCTGTGAGGGGTCAGGACGATCCTGACTGTGTACTGGTGCCCGAACGGGTGTCGGGCAGGGCTGTGGCAGATCCGTTTCCGAGCGTATGGTACGGGGTGGATCGTGGCTGCGCGTGCGAGCCCCGACGGGCTCATAGTCAGTCTGCCCCAGGTCGGCACGCTGGAGTGAGGTACCAGCCGGCGTCAGATCCAGATCGTGATGAGAGGCACCTGGCGAGCCCAGAGATGTGCCTGGTACAATATCATCCCCTGGTGTCCCTCTATGTTTCGGCGGGCAGGGAGCCAGATCCCGCAATGACACGGTAGATTCCCGACCGTCAGGATACCGAATATAGGCGTAGGTAGGGTTGACGTCAGTGAGCTCAACCTCATCTACCAGGGGGTCATTCTTAGACGCCCGGACATATCTTCGGAGTAGCACTGGTCCCGGTGCAGTCAGCCACGACGGGAGAGATATCCCATAGGATGAGCGACGCTGAAATCGGAAGAACCGTTCATGAGGCGTCGTATTTGTGGCGGTCGAAAGGAGGGACCGTGTGGAGTGTAATGCGTCTGGAAGTACTGCTTCCCATTGCTGGTTGGGTAGGCCCCGAGATCTCAAAGCCAGACGTACCGCATTCCAGATGATAGCGTTAAAACGCTCGACTTGCCCATTCCCGACCGGATGATAAGGCGTCGTTCTGCTGGCAGCAATACCCCGTTCCGAGAGATAGGCCTTGAGTTCTCCTGACATAAAAGAAGGGCCCCGATCCGAATGAACATAGGATGCCATGCCACAGAAAGCAAATACCTGCTCAAGGCAGCTGATAACCGTGGTCGTCAGCATATTGGGGCAGGGAAAGGCAAATGGAAAACGGGAATACTCATCGACCATGGTCAATAGATAAGTGTTGCGAGTTGAAGAGGGCAACGGCCCCTTAAAATCGATGCTAAGCCGTTGCATTGGCTGGGTCGCATGTATGAGTATACCACCCGAGGGGCGGAAAAACTGAGGTTTCAATTCCGCACAGACTCTGCAGTCCGAGCACATCTTCTTTACATCCCCGGTAGAGAATGGGAGATTTCGGGACCGCACGAAGTGTAGCATGCGAGTAACGCCCGGATGACACAACCCATCATGGATGTCTACGAGCGTAGAGGGTGCCATGGCGGAGCAGAATGCTCGTGTGAGGGTATCCGGAGCCACATTCTCCTTGCCAGGTCGATAGTGGATGGTGTAACCAAAAGAGGCCAATTCCAGCCGCCAAAGCTGGATTTTATTATTTTTAATTTTGGTCCATTTTCGATTATCGAGCATGAAGGCGACCAATCGCTGGTCCGTGATTAAGGTAAAGTGCTGGCGAGCTAGGAGATGAGTCCACTTCCGTACTGCCTCTATGATGGCTGTAGCTTCTTTCTCGACTGGAGGATAATGTAGCTCAGCCCCTTGAAAAGTCCTGGACAAAAATGCCACCGGACGACCTTCCTGATTCAGAGTGGCCGAGATCGCCACCTCCGAGGCATCACACTCAACAACAAAAGGAAGACTCTCATCGATGGAGTGAAGAGCCGCTTTCTCCAACTGTTTTTTCAGGAGGTTAAAGGCTGCAACAGCCGCTGTGTCTAGTGGGAATGTGCTGGCCTTCAGTAGAGGTTGGATTCGGTCCGAGAAGTTAGGAATCCATTTAGCATAGTATGCAAACAGGCCGAGGGCCCGGCGCAAGGAGGCCGGACTCTTAGGTGGCGGGAGTTCTTGGAGTGGGCGAAGCCTTTCAGGGTCAGGTTTAATGATGCCATTGCCCACACAATAGCCAAGGATGTTGATGGTTGGTTGTGACTCAATGGATTTAGCCGCATTTAATGTCAAATTACGGTGCTGGAGTGCATCCCAAAATCGTTGGAGATTGGCGTCATGTTCCCGCTGATTGCGACCTGCGACAGTAATATTGTCCAGATAAGGAAACGTATCCTTCAAGTCTTCCTGTTTGACCAGGTCATCCATTGCTCGCTGGAAGACAGCCACTCCATTAGTGACCCCAAAGGGGAGGCGACGAAATTGATACAGCCGTCCATTGGCTTCAAAGGCCGTATACTGCTTGTCTGAGACCTTCAAGGGTACCTGATGATAGGCACTTTTCAGATCATATGTTGAGAACACCGTGTACTCAGCCAGTTTATTAACCATATCATCGATGCGCGGCAATGGGTATGCGTCCAAGTCCGTATATTGATTGATGGTCTGTGAATAGTCAATGCACAGCCGTTTCTTGTGAGGTTGTAGAGGGTTCTTAACAATAACGACCTGGGCGCGCCATGGCGACGAACAAGGCTCGATGATATCCTCTGCTAAAAGCCGAGAAATCTCAGCCGCAATAAAAGACTGGTCTTCCTGACTGAAACGTCGTGACTTTGTTATAATCGGTTTGCATCGAGGAGGGATACTGGTAAACAGTGAGGGTTCATCCAGTGAAGCTGCTGACAATGCACAGAACGGTAATCGAGGTCGTATATTAGAAATAGTGAGTTCAGGTTTGGATCCGCCGAACTCAATGGTGAGCTTCTTATGCTGCTTTTGAAAATCCAGCCCTAAGATAAGATCACTACATAAGTCCTTGAGCACCGAAAGCCGGGTGGAGGGATACCTGTGACCATTAAGTGTTATTTCAACCATACAAAAGCCAGAAATTCTGGTATTAAGTGATGACTGAGCCATCGCAATTGCCTGGTCCGATGGGAAAACATGTAGCTTTAACTCTGCAACAATCTGTTCCCTAATGAAACTATCAGTGCTACCTGAGTCAATTAAGGCATCTAAAGTATGTCCATTAATTGATGCTTTTGTAGCTGCATGGAATAGGTTCTGAGGACAAGCAGCTGTAATTGGTGTCGTTGCACAAAGAGTGGCTGAAACTCTAGGTGTGTTTCTTCGAGAGAAAACCCGAGAGGAAGCACGATAGATTTTAGCCGGAACATCTTGATAGGCCCTTACCGGGGCAGTTCGGTAGGACTTAGCTTGATAAGCCCTCGTAGAGGCTCTTGATAGGCAAACCTTTGCAAAATGACCCTTTTTGTTGCAATGACTGCAAAACGCATTGCGAGCAGGGCAGAATTTCCAGGGTGAAACTCATCACCACAAAAGAAGCATTTCTTAGATTGCCAAGAGGCTGCCACAGTGGGGTCATCATCCTCTTCATCAGTGAAGTCATCAGATTGATCGTCAGGGATAAAGTCCTCCCTAATAGAGTTCACCTGTGGCCTCTTAAATTGCCTGACTGTAGTTAAGGCAGCAGACCGAGGTCTGGGCACTGTATAAAGGTCTGCATTTCTTTTTGCCAGATCTAGAGAGCAAGCCATGTCATAAGCTCTCTGAAGCTCAAGTGTCTTACTTTCCAGTAGACGCTGGCGTATAAATGGGGAGGCAAGCCCGCAGATGAAAGCATCACGGATCATTTCTTCACGGTACAGCTCAGCTGAGGCCGCCTGAAAGTTACAGTCCATACTAAGTCTGCGAAGCTCTTGGAGGAATTTATCAATGGATTCCTCCGGCCCTTGTTGGGCTGTAGCTAGTAGATGTCTGGCATAGACCTCATTCGGTGTCTTAGTATATAGTCTTTTAAGCGTCCGAATTGCCTCCTCGTAACTGCCCCATTCCTCAACATACTGAAATACATTCGGAGTGACACAGTTGATGAGTATCCGCAACTTTGTGTCATCATCAGCCTTGCAATATTCGAGAAAATTGTCAAACGTGCGATACCAGTGTTTCCACACCTTACCGGCTGCTGGGGTGTTTGGGTCCAAGTCAAGACGCGATGGTTTAAGGATGTTTTCCATGATGGGTGATTCCCTGGATCCTTAGTTCCGAGTTCGTCCAAAAAGTTTGAGTGCGAAGTTTTTCAAAGTTGATTAAATTGTCGTAAGAATGAGCCTTACGCGTGGTGAACTTAAAGTAAGCTTTAATCAACTAAAAAGGTGCTACATACAAAAGAGGTCTTACTCTATGCCTCTCCAGGATCCAACTGCTCAGTCCAGTATTTATCCTGGACTAATCACAGGAAGTGATGCAATAAAGTTCGAGTCACAGGAAGCTGTATTGTGTTACCACACAGTGTGTGTATCTTTCCGTTCCAAAGGGACGGGCAATGGCCTCCGTCGCCCTCAGCCGGGTTGCTGTAACCTGCAGGGCTACGGACCAAGAGCTGGGAAGTGGGATTAGCCTGGATAGCTCTTTGTTGGCTGGCGCGTACACGATGGGCCGAAATGGCCTCCTTCCGTGCTGTAACTTTCTATGATTCTATGATTCTATCTTTGCTGCTGGTGCTCTTTGCAGACTCCTTGGATAGATACAGAACACGGAGAGGTAGCCACAGAGACTCTTGTATTTTTGCATAAAAATTGAGGTTTTACTTAATGTAGCAGCTCTTGTGGTGCTGCATTGGTTGTGATCAAATAGAAAATTGACAATTTGGCTATCAGTCTCTAATGCTATAGTGTGTGGAATGGTATAAAGTAATGAGTACTCTGGTATAGAGTACACCATTAGCCAACATGTATTTACACTAAAGAATGGGAGCCCATAAATTCCGTGGTGCTATTGCACAACCAGAAATTCTTCCATGGTAATTCTCAAACTAATCCTTGGGTTGAGGTAATTTAAGCAATAGAGGTGGGCATCTAAGCCAAAAGTAGTACAACAGAGATGCTTGGCCCATGAAGGCAGTGGATTTTTAGAGCGGCACATTGCCACTCTGAGAGGAAGCCAGAAGTCCAAGTTGACGAAGAAAGTTATAGGAATTATTTTTGTATCCCGAGGGAACAGAACAGCCATTGAGAAACAGTAATCAATTTTGCCAGGATTGATTACCATTGAATTGTGCACTATTGGGGCCTTCACTAGGCCCAGATCAGGATCTTAGTTTGCTATCATCAGATGTAGGTCCTGCTGTGCCTATCAAGCATACAAACATATGAAAAAGGATAGGAAAGGACCAGTTGGTCTTTCAGGTGTATGCTGTCCCATCACGGTGTAAATTACACACACCATCTCCCTCGCTCACTCCACGCTGTCATATAACCAACCTCCTGGGAGAGGCAAATAAACAGGGAAACCAGGGGAAAAAATCTGGGAAATTCCGCTCGGAAAGCAATCAAGTAAACTCCCAGATACTGACCCCAATTACTCACCTGCCTTTTATATGTAGAGATTTTGCCACTCACAGAAACTCTCCCAGCTCTTTTGAATGCTTGCAGTGAATCTGTGCTTACTGCACATTGTGGTAACTTATTTCAGAGATCAAAGACTTTCTGCGGAAAGAAGTACCTCCTAGCATCTAATCTAGTTCTATACTTTTGTAACTTATACTTATGTCCTCTAGTCCTCCATAACCTACCTAGCTCAAATAATCTAATCCTTTCATTATTTTAAAGAGTTCAATCATATCTCTGTAGTGTAGTGGGAGATTTTAACTGGGAGTGGGTTTCAGGCGGGCGGGGGTTGGGACGAATGTTAAACCCCTCTGATGCCATCAATTTGAGGCCTGGGATATTTTAACTCCTAGGCCTCATTTATATCAAGATCCCTGCCCAAAATGGGCATAAAGAGGCAAATGGCGAGCTCCTGGCAGGCAAAGATTGGGTGGCCCAGAGGCCACCCTTCGGCACTCAGGTAAGGTATTCCTGGTCCTCCTGGCCCCACTAAGGGAAGGTTAACATTTACCTTACGAGGATTATTTTTCCTGCAGACCAGGTTTCACCGAGTGAGGCGGCTGTGACAGGCATCCCGCTCAGTTGACGGTTAAAATGTCACGACTCCGATTTGCATGTATTAATGAGTCTCGGGTCTGAGTGAGGGGGGCACCTCAGCCACTCAAAAATAGGGCCAAGTTATGTTGACGGCGGGCAGGAATGGAGCAGAAACAGGTAATGTTTTCAGAGTTGATTTTATTTGCGCAGCCGTCCCGTTCCCACTGGGCGTTGTGGGTTAAAAACGGCTCCTATGTTTTTCCAAAGTATGAAGTCCTAGCTCTCTAAACTTGTCATAATAGGGCCCTTAAAGTATCAATTTAGTAGCGTTACGCTCAACCTTCTCCAGGGCCTCGCTGTCCATGACCAAAATTACAATTCCCCCCGCTATAATTCTGCACCCCGTCCCAGGATTTCTTTGTAGTTCACGGACTAAGGTGAAACTCTTCTCATGCAGCTTACTCTTGAAATTGAACCACTGCTGGCCGAATCTTTGGACCTTCCGCCTGGGCAGCCTGGTGTCAACTCTTACCTGCCACTGGCATGGTGCTCTGAGGGTGAAGGCCAGTTGCCTGAGAAACAGCAGCTACAAGCAGGTCTATTCCAGTCATCACCATTGCACTGGGCCCTGGATTTGTGTCTCCTCTGATCAGTGGGTTTTCTGGTCTAATGGCAGCTAACAGATCCTGAAATCTCGGAGAGATAGTGACATGCTTTCAGTCTCCAGCGCCTGAAAACTGGAATTTAATCTGTCCTCTACTGCCACGAGAGCTGCAATTTGGGCTTCCATGGAATTCAACTTTAGCTGCTTCTTAAGTGGGAACCTGCTGCAGATTCCAATGAAGCTCTCACTTTCAGCATTGATGCCTACAATAAAGAAAAAGCTTCCAAATGTTGCCTCACATGAGAGCTGTTACGTCAAGAATCACACCTGTCAGTTGCCACACATCCTCATAGACTTACCTCAGAGTCTGCACATAAGTGTGATGTTCCTTGAACATTCTTCCTTTCAGATGAGTACTTATGAGATCTGGGACAAAACTTTGAAGCCATAGGCCTTCTCCATGGCCTCCGCTGGGAGGTGGTCCACCCACTCCCCACTTCTCATGCTTTGTGAATCTCCTCATTAGGTCTAGCTAATTCACCCAGAAGAAATATCTGAGGTGGTGTCTGGGAGTGAAATAGCAAGTGATGCAGGGGATGATATGGAAGCCTTTTTGTCAGAGGGACACAGGGCAAAATCTAGGTCTTGGGACTCATGGGTGGGCTTGACCTTCACATTCTGCTCCTCCTCCTCATCATCGTCAACTTCCTCATCATTTGACTGTTCCGTTGCTTTGAGGGATCTGCAGAAAGAGAGAGTGAAAGGAAGTAATTGATATTTATATAGTGCATTACATGTCCTCACGACATCCGAATGAAGTACTTTTGACGTGTAGTCACTGTTGAAATATAGGCAAATTCAGCAACCAGTTTGCACAAAGCAAGGTCTCACAAACAACAATTAATAAGTGATGTAAGGGATTTGCGTGCGTGTCTCTCAGCCTGTGAGATTCGCGCGGCTCTGTGCAGCCTGTATGTCAGTGCGGGTTTAGGCCTTGTTGCCTGTTCTGGTCTCCAGCCAGTCTGGGAGCACTAGACACACCTGTGAGTGGTTCGAATCACTCGCCCTTACGGTTCTAGACACTGGACTTAGATGCGAGAGCAGTAATGGAGATGAAACTCATGTAGACTCGGTTGAATGGTACGAAATGGAAAATCTTTATTGCATGATATTTAAGATTACGAAATACATGTCATAAGCACAGATTAATGACAGTACAATCTTACACACAGTTATATAGCTAATTCTAGGGAAACGAGGAACGAACGACACACCGTAAATAGGGGCACACATTACAAGTATCCTTAATACTTAAACCCTCCCCTATCAATATCTGTCCTAGCTAGATTCGTAGGATTCGAGACTCATGCTCACCACTCGTGATAACTCGGAGAAATTCCGAATAGCTGATCGGATGTTTTCACCACAGCACCCACGTGTCGATCAGGGGGTCTCCTGGTCCCACTTGTTTACTTGCTTCTGCTCCGGCTAGCAGGCTGGAACGTCTGCTGTGATGAAGATCTGTGTTGGTTGGTTTAACAGGCACTGTCCTGATGGGTTTCACAGACCAGTCAATATCTTCTTGGAGAATCTTCCGAGGTCCGTTCTTGCAAGTTCAAAGAAGTCTCCCTGGCAAGGAAAAATGGCTATTCGACCTACAGGCGCGGTCGGGGCTTACTGACCGTGGCGATGAGTATGGTCTTCCTCTCTTCTCATCTCATCTCATCTCATCTCATCTCATCTCGGGCCTTTGGTTCCGATGCCAGTTACCAACATAGGTCTTCGTTACACGACACGAGGTAGATCCGAACGGATCATAAAGTTCAACAGTCTTTTTCAAAAAGACACCAAGCAAGCAGGAACAAGACTGCGAGTCAAAACACAGGAGCAGCCACGAGGATACGAGTCGATCGGATAAGAGAAAGATGGACGGTTGGAGCTTGTAATTATAGTACAAAATCTTCCGTTTCCCGCCCAACCTTAATGCCCTTTCTTTTGTTTGGGTTTGGCGCTCAAATGTCTTGTATGGGTGATCTCCGTTCTTAATGGGTTTCGGGGCTACTCGTAAATGCCTGAGTACCTGTTAATATTTCTCCCATTGTTAAATCGGTCGGTGTTCTCCCTGGAGGGGTTTTGGGGCTTCCAAGTGTTTTGTATAACTACCCGCTAACGGCTCTCTCATCGTAGAGTCGTTGGGATTTTACATATTAATGTCTTTGGATGGGCCCTTGATTACTTGGTACAATAGCTTTCATTCGTACCTGGGAGACCGATTTCAGTATTTATGTGTATACTGCAAACCCATAATGTCTCGTGTATTATCTTCAATGTGCTGAATCTTAATCGATCTTGCACAAATGTTTATTGGAACGCCATCTTGTCTGCCTGTCGAAAAGTCTAGAATGTTCTGCCACGAGGTGCGGCGGCCATTTTACAGGCTGCTTGTGTCCACTTTGAGAAACCTGACAGCATTCTGCTGAAATAAAAGCTGTTTGAACGAAACTCTGTGTTTTCTCCTTATTAATAAAATCGCGATATATTGCGAATTCTACAGTGACCAGATAATCTGTTTTGTAGTGGTGTTGGTTGATAAATAAATGTTGGCCAGGACATGAAGGGGGTGATGTTCACCCATCCTTAAGGATGAGTGAGCACAACCCCTTTGGATTAAGAAGACAGAGAAGGGTGTGGAAGTTTGTGGCTGTGTGCTGCTTCACAGGGAATTGTGGCAACTATGAAGGTGTGGAGCCAGCATTGTGCCACTGACTTCGCCATCTCTCACAGCAAGAGCAGTATGCCTCCCCAATAGCTCAGTAGCCTGCTTCTCATCGGGGTGAGCTCCCTATTGTTCAAACGCCCCTGCCTCTCGTTGACATTGTGGTCGTGGTTTTAACTCCTCCCACCTGGTAAGGGTACAGTTAAAATGAGGCTAACGACTAACCCCTCTGATCCTACTGCTTTTCTGCCATGTCTTGATGTTAACCTGCTCTTTTGAGCAGGCAAGCAGGACACATGAAGGAAGGCGGCGGGGTTGTCTTTAAATAGGCAGAATGGGTCCCAATGTCATCGGGGCCTGATGTGCAATTTTAGTTGGAGGCCTGAGTGGTGGGGATATGGGGAGGGGCAGTGGGGGAAATCAGTGATGGCTTCCCCATCAGGCTAAACCTGCCAAGAGGTGGATCGGGGCCAGAAGAGGCCCAGGCAGGTAAGTTAAAAAAAACTATTAGTTTACTTCTAGACCAGGAGTAGGTGTCCTCCTACGGGCGATATAAGGATACCTTGGGCTGAGATCCCCCCTCCTCCGACCACCTTCGTCCCCCCTTACCACTTATCTGAATGCCGGGAACCAATCCCGCGGGTCCCTGGCTGCGGCCTCCTGCCATTGATCTTCTGCTCCTGCCCACCGGCCAGATGGTGCACCTGGCCGGGCTCGGGTGGGACTCCGATGAAAGTTATGGTAGTGAGACCCAGCCGTTAAGATCGACTGGTTCTCCACATCACCGGAGTCCCCAGGTTCGATGCCCACTGTGGGGCTCGCGTGCACCGTAAAATTGGGACCTGTGTGCAAGATACTCTGGGAGGTACAATATGAACTACTCTGGGGAGACATTACTAATGCTAAACAGGCCATGCTAGGGGTATGCTATAGACCACCAGGTCAGCATAAGAAGGAGGACAATTTGCTCTATGAAAAGATAGGAAAGGTATGAGAGAACCGAGAGGTCCAGAACAAGAGGCCATTGATACAAAATTAAATATAAGAGATTTAGAACAGAGGGCAGAAGAAACTTCTTACACAAAGAGCTGTGAGGCTGTGGAATTCACTTCCTGGTTTAGTGGTTGAGGTTAAATTGAATAGGTGGGTGAAGGAAATTGTGTTGAAGGGAAATGGGAACAGGGTGGGTAAATGTGATTCGAACTGTTTTCTCAAGTGAAGGATTAACGCTGACATGGAAGATGGTTGTGGTGGTCGGAGGTCAATCATCACAGCCCCAGGACATCGCTGCAGGAGTTCCTCAGGGCAGTGTCCTAGGCCCAACCATCTTCAGCTGCTTCATCAATGACCTTCCCTCCATCATAAGGTCAGAAATGGGGATGTTCGCTGATGACTGAACAGTGTTTGAGTGCCATTCGCAACTCCTCAGGTAATGAAGCAGTCCATGCCCACATGCAGCAAGACCTGGACGACATTCAGGCTTGGGCTGATAAGTGGCAGGTAACATTCGCGCCACACAAGTGCCAGGCAATGGCTATCTCCAACAAGCGAGTGTCTAACCACTGCCTCTCAACGTCATTACCATCTCCGAATCACCCACCATCGATATCCTGAGGGTCACTATTGACCAGAAACTTAACTGGACCAGCCACATAAATACTGCAGCAACAAGAGCAGATCAGAGGCTGGGTATTCTGCAGTGAGTGTCTCACCTCCCGACTCCCCAAAGCCTTTCCACCATCTACAAGGCACAAGTCAGGAGTGTGATGGAATACTTTCCATTTGCCTGGATGAGTGCAGCTCCAACAACACTCAAGAAGCTCGACACCATCCAAGACAAAGCAGCCCGCTTGATTGGCACCCAATCCACCACCACATTCACTCCCTCCACCACTGACGTACCGTGGCTGCAGTGTGTACCATCTACAAGATCCACTGCAGCATCTCGCCAAGGCTTCTTTGGCAGCACCTCCCAAATACACGACCTCTACCACCTAGAAGGACAAGGGCAGCAGGCGCATGGGAACACCACCGCCTCCAAGTTCCCCTCCAAGTCACACACCATCCTGACTTGGAAGTATATCGCCGTTCCTTCATCGTCGCTGGGTCAAAATCCTGGAACTCCCTGCCTAACAGCACTATGGGAGTACCTTCACCACATGAACTGCAGCAGTTCAAGAAGGCAGCTCACCACCACCTTCTCAAGAGCAACTAGGGATGGGCAATAAATGCTGGCCTTACCAGTGATGCCCACATCCCATGAACGAATAAAAAAAAAAGGACTGGTTGGCCTGAATAGCTTGTTTTTGTGTAGTAACTGCTATGCATTTCTATGTCAGTAAAAATCAATTACTTCATTATAAATGAGATGAAGCTCCGAGGCAGACTACTCTGGGCGAAAATAAATGATATTTATCCCAGCGTGTAGAAGGAGACCGGAGATGAGATCTGTGAAGCACTGACAATCATTATGAGGGAGTCACTGGACACTGGGGAGGGACCAGAAGATTGGAAACAGGCTACTGTGATACCCATATTCATGACAAAGCAAATGTATGCAACTTCAGACCCATTAGTCTTACTTCCATTCCATGTTAAATAATGGAATCAATTTTAAGCAGGTTTGCAGCCTCTAAGTCTATTTGACATGGATCATGCCTAAGAAAATTAATGAATACCATGGTCATTGCTCAACGTTTGTAGCAATATTTTTCTCTGGCCATCCAATAATGTTGATTAAGAATAACCTGAGGTAAAATTCCTACCCATTTTATTTATTTAGTTCTCAGCAGCTCAGCAATTTGCTTCCACTATTATATCTGGTCAAGATCACCATTGTGCAATCTAAGGAATATTGGCCTAGAGTTTCCGCTAGGGGTGCAATTGGTAAAATGCGCCCAGAATGCACTGAACACTGTGCCGGTTTTGCTGAAGTGGAGTTGTGCCCAAGTTTCCGCTCAAACTCATTAGTATAAGCCCAAACATAAAATCTCCCATGAATTAGCGCAATCAAGCAGTGTTATTGATCATGATCAGTTATTGACTCGAACATGGCCAGTGGTGCCTCAAGATGACTTAATTTAAACTAATTTAAACTGAAAATTTATTCCAGTAATTGCTGCAACTGAACAAACAGGCCAATCAGTGGTTCAATTAACAGCCTGTAACAAGTCTTATGTACAATCTTCAATTGATGGCAGATCAATTGACTGAATTTGAACTAATTTAAACTGAATTTTAGAAGTAATTTAAAATAATTGTAGTATCAGTATGAGAAACAAACCTGAGTGAGGCTTCAGTTGACTGCTGGTCACTGCAGCTGCAGGTCATTAACAATGGATGAACATGACTGAGGGTGCCTGTGCTCCCGAGACTCTGGGTGCAAGGTGATGAGCACAATTGGCGGAAACTCACCTGGGGTGGGGATTGCTTCGGCAAATGGGCTTTTGTACAGTGTAAAAGATCATGGAACTCCAGCGTAAAGTGGTTATGGGCGTAACTCACTTATACTTAAACTTCTGCGATCTTTTACAATATTTAATTTAATTCCACCCAGATTCCGATGTTATCTGGGGTAGCTCCGGACCCCCAAGTGCAATTGTCAGCCAAAGTTGGAACCCAATCTTTGTTGGCAGTTTAGATTTTACAAAAAAATCATACAACATATTGAATATGTCATACAGCAGGATGTAAATTACTTCTTTGCGTGCTTTTGTCTCTTGTTAGGCGTTTGGGAATATATTCAGGAGATGAGAAACATAGTGTATGATCTTGAGAGTAGGATTCAGAAAGCCAAAAACAATGTAGAAACGATGCATCTCATGATGATGGTGAGTACTATCTAGATTTTTGATAATGCGAACTAGAATGCTGATACACTGCAAACTCACTGTAATAAGGAACTTGGGAACAGTTAAACAGCAAGCTTAAATAAGGTGTACAACTTTGTACGGCTGTACCAAATCCTACATTTGCAATCTTTGTCGACATTCATGACCTATAAGAGAAAATTATTTTGGTTCCAGTCTAGCCACTGTATTGTACAGGATGAAATGTTGGCTGTAATAATGGCAGCTCAAGCCAAGCAGTGTTAAAGTGTTGCACCTGTACTGTTCCGTTATATCATTAATTAACATATACGCCAAAGGTTACTCTCCTCTGGGGGTAAAGAGATACAAGAAAGATATGAGAAAAGGTGAGCAAGGCCACTATTAAGTGGAAATGGAACAAAAAGTCAGTATCTAGCACTATTCTTTGTCTTGCTCCCATTGTGAAAGAATAATACAGGTTAAAAAGCCTTTTTTAATGCCTTGCTAAAGACTGCAAAGCATTGACAACAGCGGAGGGAGAGAAGCTCACTTAGAATTGTGTGGCAAGGGGAGGGGATGTAATTAATAAGTGAGTTCTGAAGTCCCATTCAAATGTGTCTATTAAATAGAGGCATGGCAGGACAGCTCAATCCCATGGAATGCACATCTTGTGCCATGTGGGAACTCCAGGACGCTTCCCGTGTCCTGGACAACTACATGTGCAGGAAGTGTCGTCAGCTGGAGCTTGAGCAGCAGCTGGTGTTACTGCGGTGCATCCGTGAAGCTGAGAGCTACGTGGATAGCACATTTCAGGAGGTGGTCACCTTGAAGCGTAAGAGTGTGCAGGCAGAGAGGGAATGGGTGATTGTCAGACAGACCAGGCAGGTAGTGCAGGAGTCCCCGAGTGCATCTCACTCTCTAACCCGTGTTCAGTACTGAATACTGGTGAGGGTGATGGTTCCTCTGGGGAGTACAGCCAGAGCCAAGTCCATGGCACCATGGGTACGGGGGGAGGAGGAAGATTCATAGAATCATAGAATGGTTACAGCATGGAAGAAGGCCATTTGGCTTGTCGAGCCCGTGCCGGCTCTCTGCAAGAACACTTCAGCTAGTCCCACTCCCCCGCTGCTTCCCAGTAGCCTTGCAATTTTTTTTCCTTCAGGTACTTATCCAACTCCTTTTGAAAGCCGTAATTAAGTCTGCCTCCACCACCCTTTCAGGCAGTGCATTCCATCCTAACCACTCGCTGTGTAAAAAAGTTTTTTCTTATGTCGCCTTTGGTTCTTTTGCCAATCACCTTAAATCTGTGTCCTCTGGTTCTCGACCCTTCTGCCAATGGGTACAGTTTCTTTCTATCTACTCTGTCCAGACCCCTCATGATTTTGAACACCTATATCAAATCTCCTCTCAATCGTCTCTGCTCTAAGGAGAATAACCCCAGCTTCTCCAGTCTATCCACGTAACTGAAGTCCCTCATCCCTGGAATCATTCTCGTGAATCTTTTCTGCACCCTCTCTCAGGCCTTCCCATCCTTCCTAAAGTGCGGTGCCCAGAATTGGGCACAATACTCTAGTTGAGGCTGAACCAGTGTTTTATACAGGTTCATCATAATTTCCACGCTTTTGTACTCTATACCTCTATTCATGAAGCCCAGGATCTCCTAAACTTTTTTAACTGCTTTCTCAACCTGCCCTGCAACCTTCAACGATTTGTGCACATATACCCCTAGGTCTCTCTGTTCATGCACCCCCTTTAGGATTGTACCCTTTAGTTTATATTTCCTCTTCTCGTTCTTTCTACCAAAATGTATCACTTCGCACTTTTCTGCGTTAAATTTCATCTGCCACATGTCCGCCCATTCCACCAGCCTGTCTATGTCCTCTTGAAGTCTATCACTATCCTCCTCACTGTTCACTATACTTCCAAGTTTTGTGTCATCTGCAAATTTTGAAATTGTCCCCAGTACACCCACATCCAAGTTATTAATATATATCAAGAAAAGCACGGGTTCTAGAACCGACCCCTGGGAAACACCACTGTATACCTTCCTCCAGTCCGAAAAACAACCATTTACCACTACTCTCTGTTTCCTGTCACTTAGCCAATTTTGTATCCATGCTGCCACTGTCCCTTTTATTCCATGGGCTTCAACTTTGCTGGCAAGTCTATTATGTGCACTTTGTCGAACGCCTTTTGAAAATCCATGTACACCACGTCAACCGCATTGCCCTTATCAAACCTCTCTGTTACCTCATCAGAAAACTCAATCAAGTTGGTTAAACACGATTTGCGTTTAACAAATCCATGCTGGCTTTCCTTAATTAATCCACACTTGTCCAAGTGACTCTTAATTTTGTCCCGGATTATCATTTCTAAAAGTTTCCCACTACCGAGGTTAAACTGACTGGCCTGTAGTTTTTGGGTTTATCTTTACACCCTTTTTAAAACAAGGGTGTAACATTTGCAATTCTCCAGTCCTCTGGCACCAACCCCGTTTCTAAGGAGGATTGGAAGATTATGGCCAGTACTTCCACGATTTCTTCCTTTACTTCCCTCAGCGGCCTAGGATGCCTCCCATCTGGTCCTGGTGACTTATCTACTTTAAGTACAGCCAGCCTTTCTAGTACCTCCTCTTTATCAATTTTTATTCCATCCAGTATCGCCACTACCTCCTCTTTCATTATGTCTTTGGCAGCATCTTCTTCCTTGGTAAAGACAGATGCAAAGTACTCATTTAGCACCTCAGCCATACCCTCTGCCTCCATGTGTAGGTTTTCTTTTTCGTCCCTAATTGGCCCCACCCCTCCTCTTACTACCTATTTACTATTTATATGCCTATGGAAGACTTTTGGATTAACTTTTGTTAGCTGCCATTCTATTCTCATACCCTCCCTTTGCTTAAACTAAATTAGCAGGGGATAGGCACCAGGATGTAGCATTAGAAAGGAGAAACAGAGGGCACAAAGGCTTGGGAGAGACGGATAGCACTAAAGTAATAAATAGTAATGTATTAGGTGGAGTCAAACTAAGAGAGAACACAGGATGGTCTAAGATGGGTTTATAGTGTATGTATGTGAACGCACAAAGCATAGTAAACAAGGTTGGTGAGCTGCAGGCGCAAATAGCTACATGGGAATATGATGTCGTAGCAATAACAGAGACCTGGCTCAAAAAAGGGCAGGATTGGGTATTAAATATTCCTGGATATAAGATGTTCAGGAAAGATAGGGAAGGAAATATAGGAGGTGGTGTGGCAGTATTGGTTAAGAAGAATGTTAAAGTGCTGGATAGAGAGGATGTCCTGGAGAAGTCAAGGACAGAATCTATATGGCTAGAGTTAAGAAATAATAGAGGTGCCATTACACTATTCTATAGGCCACCAACTAGTGGGAAAAATATGGAGGAGCAAATTTGCAGAGAAATTACAGAAAGATGCAAGAACTATAGAGTAGTGATAATGGGGGACTTCAACTATCCTAATATAGACTGGGTTAGTAATAGTGTAAATGGCGGAGAGGGGGAAGAATTTCTGAAGTGTGTTCAGGAGAACTTTCTGGATCAGTATGTTTCTGGCCCAATGAGGAAGGGGGCATTGCTGGATCTGGTTCTGGGGAGTGAGGTAGGTCAAGTGGAGCAAGTGTCAGTAGGTGAACATTTAGGGAACAGTGATCATAGTATCATAAGGTTTAGATTAGCTATGGAAAAGGACAGGGAGCAATCTAGAGTAAAAATACTTAATTGGAGGAAGGCCAATTTCAGTGGGTTGAGAACGGATCTGGCCCAGGTAATCTGGAATCAAAGATTGGCAGGCAAAACTGTAATGGGACAATGGGCTGCCTTTAAAGAGGAAATAGTTTGGGTACAGTCGAGGTACATTCCCACTAGGGGGAAAGGTAAGGCAACTAAAGTCAGAGCTCCCTGGATGATGAAAGAGATAGAGAGTAAGATGAAGCAGAAAAAGAGCACGTATGACAGATGTCAGGTTGAGAATACAAGTGAGAACCAGGCTGAATATAGAAAGTTCAGAGAGGAAGTGAAAAAGAAAATGAGGGGCAAAGAGAGAGTATGAGAATAGATTGGCAGCTAACATAAAAGGGAATCCAAAAGTCTTCTATAGGCATATAAATAGTAACATTTTTGCTCATCCAGAACTGGATGTCAGACAAGCAGTCTGAAAATTTAGAGACCGTGATGGTGTTGAGAAAAGTGGTAGTGAGGTAGAGCTGGGTGTCGTCAGCATACATGTGGAAACTGATGCTGTGTTTTCGGATGATGTCGCCAAGGGGCAGCATATAGATGAGAAATAGGAGGGGGCCAAGGATAGAGCCTTGGGGGACACCAGAGGTAATGATGCGGAAGCAGGAAGAGAAGCCATTGCAGGTGATTCTCTGGCTACGATTAGATAGATAAGAATGAATGACAGATGTCAGGTTGAGAATACAAGTGAGAACCAGGCTGAATATAGAAAGTTCAGAGGGGAAGTGAAAAAGGAAATAAGAGGAGCAAAGCGAGAGTATGAGAATAGATTGGCAGCTAACATAAAAAGGAATCCAGAAGTCTTCTATAGGCATATAAATAGTAAACGGGTAGTAAGAGGATCGTGGGGAGGATTAGGGACCATAATGGAGACCTATGCATGGAGGTAGAGGGCATGCCTGAGATACTAAATTAGTACTTTGCATCTGTCTTTACCAAGGAAGAAGATGCTGCCAAGGTCATAGTGAAAGAGGAGGTAGTGGCGATACTGGATGGGATAAAAATTGATAAAGAGGAGGTACTAGAAAGGCTGGCTGTACTTAAAGTAGATAAGTGACCAGGACCGGATGGGATGCATCCTAGGATGTTGAGGGAAGCAAAGGTGGAAATTATGGAGGTACTAGCCATAATCTTCCAATCCTCCTTAGATACGGGGGGTGGTGCCAGAGGACTGGAGATAAACCTTTATAAAACACTTGTCTGACCTCAATTGGAGCATTGTGTCCAATTCTAGGCACCACACTTTAGGAAGGATGTGAAGGCCTTAGAGAGGATGCAGAAAAGATTCACGAGAATGGTTCCAGGGATGAGGGACTTCAGTTATGTGGATAGACTGGAAAAGCTGGGGTTGTTCTCCTTAGAGCAGAGAAGGTTGAGAGGAGATTTGATAGAGGTGTTCAATATCATGAGGGGTCCAGACAGACCAGACAGAAATAAACTGTTCCCATTGGCAGAAGGGTTGATAACCAGAGGACATAGATTTAAGGTGATTGGCAGAAGATCCAAAGGTGACATGAGGAAAAACTTTTTTATGCAGCGAGTGGTTAGAATCTGGAATGCAGTGCCTGAGAGGGTGGTGGAGGCAGATTCAATCGTGACTTTCAAAAGAGAATTTGATCAGTACCCAAAGGAAAAAAATTGCAGGGCTATGGGGAAAGGGTTGTAGAGATTTGCGTATCTCTGGTAAAGAGGATCGAGTGCAAACCAATATGGTGCGTATATTGTGTTTAATCTGAGTTTAAGATGGAATATAACACACTAGTAATACAGCAAAAACATATGACCGTGACAAGTAGCTGGTACCGGACCCGATCGGACAGATGGCTGGCGTGCACGAACAACTCTTATTCGTTCTCCTTCTTGTCTCACGTGTCTATCTCTCTCTCTCTCTCTTTCTCTGAACTGCCCAAGAGTGTTAGACATGGGTCCATTCTCTGAAGAGTGTTAGACCACCGTTTCCACTCTTGGGAGCCCCTCGCTCCACGGTCTGACCTAAGAGTTCTGTAGCTCTTCCTTTTATTCTCTTTTTAGGGGTTGGCCTGAGGTAGAATAATGGACAAGACTATATAAACCTATAGGGGTTCCCCTTAAAACAAGGTGCACAATGACATGTCGAGTTCTTTGTCTAAACTTACAGATGAAGACCCTCCCTCAAGGGGTCTTCACAACCATTGCACATGCTTTCTGTACTTGACCAGTCATGGCCTTACAGCATGTTGAGGACTGTCTTCACTTATCTCATCCAGCCCTTTCCTTCCAAAGCAATAGTCTCTTATCTCATCCTGTCTTGTCCCCCCTGGTACAGCCAGTGCATGTACCAGGCACAGCTTTGGGCCATTAAATCAGAGGCCCAAGCCAGAGCTGTCTTACTCAGCCAGCCATTATCCAAACTATCTCCCCTTAATTTAACAGACTATTCCATCCTGAGATGGTACCTTAATTCCCATAAATTCCTTCTATTCTATGCCCTTTATACTAATTAACTTTTACTTATCTTTTTAAGCAGTTCTGTTAAATGAACTACAATTCCTAACTTAGCATTATAATATGGTTATTAGTAATAATGGAAGAAACATGGGTTGGGCCTTCATTGGCCAAATTAAAGACACAGCAACAGAGTCAAAATTCTAACTTACAAACAACAGACAGCTAGCCTGTTGTTAGCTGGCAAGGCCATACTGTGGGCCCCTATGTGGGATGTTATGCATCCTCTAATCTAACTAACTGAAGACATTTTGTCTCAAAGTATAATACAAGCCTCCAGGTAAACGAAACTTACACAGTTCCAGTAAAACACAACTTATACATTAACCCCATTACTTGTCTCGAGCACTAATACAACACAGTATTATTCGCTTGACAGTTTCATTCGCATAACCATATATATTTTTAGGCACCCCTAATTTCTAACAGACTGGGGGAGTGGGATGAGCTGAAGTGCTCTTGCAGAGAGTCGGCACGGGCTTGATGGGCCGAATGGCCTCCTTCTGTGCTGTAACCATTCTATGATTCTATGTGTCATGTAAGGAAAGGGAAGAGTTTAAAGTGTTATAAGAACACTGACAATATTGGTTAAAGGAAAAGGACTTGTATTTATATTGCACCTTTCACGACCTCAGGATGTTCCAAAGCATTAAAGAAAATTTATGATAATACATGTATATGCCCTCCACTGCACAATTTGCAGTGAGTTCCTCTCCATCAGCCTTATTATATTGGGATATTTGAAATCATTTTACAAAATGAATTACTTTTGGAGTGCAGTAACTGTTACATGGGCAAATGGGATAGTTATTCTGCACATAGCAATGACCTAAAAGCAGCACTAAAATTAATGACCATAAAATCCGTTGAATAATGCCAGAAGATTATTAATGTTCACCTGAACCACTGGAACAGGCAGACTGGACCTTAGTTTAACATTCCATCCAAAGCACAGCACTTCTGACTGCCTTGTAAATATGAGCTTAAGTCGGGGTGTAGGGCTCGACCCACAATGTTCTGATACAGCATGGGATGAGTAGCTACTGCAGGTTATTACATAATCTACCAAGGAAGGAGAAGGCATCTAAGGAGCACATAAGGCAGAGGTTTTAGCTTCTTAAGCCTCTGTTCATTGCTTTCTAATGTAAAATCTTAGTGGCTGATTTATGAATCAATTCTATTGCCTATAACTTTTCTGAAGTATGGAAACCACATCTAGATACAATAGGGTACATTTTCCGAGACCTCTCCTATGACAAGATACCACTCTCACTGAAAATGCTTATTGGAATTTCTTGGGTGCTGCCTGCGATATTCTGAAATGCACTTGCAATGAGTGGAGATTGAAAATCTGCTCTATTACTTCACAAGTGATCTCACTAATACTTGGTAGAGTGTATTCTATGGATCTACTTATATGCCTGCAACATTTTAATTTATTTTGAAACCCCTATGTCAAACAATACTCTCAATGTATATCCAGCTGCTATTGCACTTACTCCTTATATACACAAGATAATAGTATTTTTAGATAGTTTCCAAGCCAATGAATGTAGAATCCACTGGGGTCACAGATGCAGTGCTTTTTCCCAGTACCGGCTACTACTGATTTCTACCCATGCTGTGTTGTTACATGCCACCTTGTTCTGTAACAAGCAGAATAATGGCAAGATCAACCATAATGCATTTTGTGGCACACAGATTAATATTTGCATGAATTTAGTTAAACATCTGCCAATTTGGCAAACTGTTCTACAACTTCTGACATGGTTCTATTTTGTCAGTTAGAATTCTGCACAAGTCAGATAGGTTAAAAAAAAAAGCTGTCCTTTACCACCTTTAGGTGTCAGCTGTGGCTCAGTGGCAGCACTCTCACCTCTGGGTCAGAAGGTCTGGGTTCAAATCCTCCTCCAGAAACTTGAGCACAAAAGCTAGTACTGGGGGAGTGCTGCACTGTCAGAGGTGCCGTCTTTCAGATGAGACATTAAACCGAGGTCCCGTGGTGAACGTAAAAGAACTCATGGCACTATTCAGCTGTCATGCTGAAGACTTGTGCTCCAGAACTAGCCGCGCCTCTAGCCAAGCTATTCCAGTACAGCTACAACACTGGCATCTACCCGACAATGTGGAAAACTGCCCAGGTATGTCCTGTCCACAAAAAGCAGGACAAATTCAATCCGGCCAATTACCGCCCCATCAGTCTACTCTCAATGATCAGCAAAGTGACAGAAGGTGTCGTCGACAGTGCTATCAAGCGGCACTTACTCACCAATACCTGCTCACTGATGCCCAGTTTGAGTTCCGTCAAGAGCACTCGGCTCCAGACCTCATTACAGCCTTGGTCCAAGCATGGACAAAGGAGCTTAATTCCAGAGGTGAGGTGAGAGTGCCTGCCCTTGACATCAAGGCAGCATTTGACCGAGTGTGGCATCAAGGAGCCCTAGTAAAACTGAAGTCAATGGGAATCGGGGGGGAAAACTCTCCACTGGCTGGAGTCACACCTAGCACAAAGGAAGATGGTTGTGGTGGTTGGAGGTCAATCATCACAGCCCCAGGACATTGCTGCAGGTTAGAGTTCCTCAGGGCAGTGTCCTGGGCCCAACCATCTTCAGCTGCTTCATCAATGACCTTCCCTCCAACATAAGGTCAGAAATGGGGATGTTCGCCGATGACTGCACAGTGTTCAGTTCCATTCGCAACTCCTCAGATAATGAAGCAGTCCATGCCCGCATGCAACAAGACCTGAATGAGATTCAGGCTTGGGCTGATAAGTGACAGGTAACATTCGCACCACACAAGTACCAGGCAATGACTATCTCCAACAAGCGAGAGTCTAACCACCGCCCCTTGACATTCAACGGCATTACCATCGCCGAATCCCCCACCATCAACATCCTGGGGGGTCACCATTGACCAGAAACTAACTGGACCAGCCACATAAATACTGTGGCAACAAGAGCAGGTCAGAGGCTAGGTATTCTGTGGCAAGTGTCTCACCTCCTTACACCCCAAAGCCTTTCCACCATCTACAAGGCACAAGTAAGGAGTGTGACGGAATACTCTCCATTTGCCTGGATGAGTGTAGCTCTAACAACACTCAAGAAGCTTGACATCATCCAGGCAAAGCAGCCCACTTGATTGGCACCCCATCCACCACCATAAACATTCACTCGCTCCACCACCGGCGTACCGTGGCTGCAGTGTGTACCATCTACAAGATGCACTGCAGCAACTCGTCAAGGCTTTTTCGGCAGCATCTCCCAAACCCGCAGCCTCTACCACCTAGAAGGACAAGGGCAGCAGGCGCATGGGAACACCACCACCTCCAAGTTCCCCTCCAAGTCACACACCAGCCTGACTTGGAAGTATATCGCTGATCCTTCATCGTCGCTGGGTCAAAATCCTGGAATTCCCTC
This sequence comes from Squalus acanthias, assembly GCA_030390025.1. NCBI lineage: Eukaryota > Metazoa > Chordata > Chondrichthyes > Squaliformes > Squalidae > Squalus > Squalus acanthias. Next base: position 9,237,373 of record CM059447.1, on the reverse strand, counting down.
CCTAACAGCACTGTGGGAGTACCTTCACCACACGGACTGCAGCGGTTCAAGAAGGCGGCTCACCACCACCTTCTCAAGGCAATTAGGGCTGGGCAATAAATGCTGGCCTTGCCAATGACGCCCACATCCCATGAACGAATTAAAAAAAAAATTCAAAGAAGAGCAGCCGAATTATCCCCGGTGACCTGGTCAATATTTTTCTTCAACCAACATTACTATAAGTGATTTACATTAGATTCAGTGTGTGATACTCAGAGACTAGAGGGAGCCTTGTTTCAAAGTATATATGTTTATTACAGTTACAAAAGAAGCTGCAATACATGAAGTAAAGAAATTAAAATAGAAAGGTTATACTTATAGCATAGTCAATTAAAGACAGGTAACAGGTACAACTTGTTAACATCTATAACATTTCAAGATGATTGATCTCGAGTGGCCTTGTGCTAACACTGAGCAGAATGTTCTAATGAAATAGGCTTTACGTCCTTCTTAATTACAGTAAAGACACCCTTATTCCCAACTATCCTTGTTCCCCTGAAAGGCTTTCCATCAATTGTGGTCTTTGTCTCAGCCTAACAGCCATCTGTTTTATTACCTCATCTGGGATAACAGACACAGTACCTGACCTCCCTAAAACCATCCTATAAACATAAGATAAGTAGGATGGATGGGTACCTCCTTACTCGAAATGCTCATAAAAACATAAGAACTAGGAGCAGGAGTAGGCCATACGGCCCCTTGAGCCTACTCCACCATTCAATAAGATCATGGCTGATCTTCGACTTCAATTCCACTTTCACGCCCGATCTCCATATCCCTTGATTCCCCTAGATTCCAAAGGACAGGGTTGACTAGACAAGGTTTCAATCTTTAGCTGCCTGATTAAATTACAATGTTTATATAGAAAGCCTTATTCTAAAATGGAAGCTTTATTCTAAAATGGAAGCTTGCAAAAGCACTTAGCTTACAATTACTAAAACAGATTGTCTGGTCATTATCTAATTGCTGTTTGTGGGACCTTGCTGTGCGCAAATTGGCTGCCGTGTTTCCTACATTACAACAGTGACTACAGTTCAAAAGTAATTCATTGGTTCTAAAGCGCTTTGGGATGTCCTGAGGTCATGAAACACTGTATTGATGCTCTGGATTCCCTCATCCCTGGCATAAAGCAAGCAGATCACGTTCGTGTTATAATCTGCTGACCCAAAGGTGAGCTATTTGTAAGATAGAATAGTATCCACTAGTGCAGCAACAATGCAATTTGTAAATTACAATTTTTTCCAGGGTGGACCTCCTAAACGTTTGCCATTGATTGCTAGTTTAGTGGTCAAAGACACTCATGTGAATTGTTAAAACTGATAAGACACTTAATAGATGCCAGCCAGTCCGTCTAGCCATCGGTTACTTTTTTAACCACCAGCATGGGAGTGATATTACTGGTCAGCAAAGGGCACCCCTTGCATCGTAGTTGACTGACAGCTGCTATGAGGAAAGATTGGATAGGCTGGGTTGTTTTCTTTGAAACAGAGGAGACTGAGGGGAGATTTAATTGAGGTGTATAAAATTATGAGGGGTCAAGATAGAGTGGATAGGAAGGACCTATTTTCCTTAGCAGAGAGGTCAATAACCAGGGGCCTTAGAATTAAAGTAATTTGTAGAAGGATTAGAGGGGAGTTGAGGAGAATTTTTTTCACCCAGAGGGTGGTGGGGGTCTGGAACTCATTGCCTGGAAGGGTGGTAGAGGCAAAAACCCTCACTGCATTTAAAAAGTACTTGGATATGCACTTGAAGTGCCATAACCTAAAGGCTACGGACCAAGAGCTGGAAAATAGGATTAGGCTGGATAGCTCTTTTTCGGCCGGCACAGACGCAATGGGGCGAAATGCCTCCTTCTGTGCTGTAAACTTCTATGATTCTATGATGTTTTCATCATTCGTGGCATACCCATCCACACTAGCAAAAGGCGAGAAGTTGGTCCCAGAATACTGCTGTAACTTTAGCAATACTGAGATTGGTTATCCTGCCACTGTAAAACCTTGATGTACTTAGAATATTAAAAATGAATTTCAGTTGGCCATGTGCCTCTTTTTATCAATTGGTGATGCAACAATGTCATTTTTAGTTTAATTTGTTTTTTTTCTTAACCATTTTAATCAAGCAAATAAATAACACAATCAACTAATGATACAATGGAAAAAAAAACTCTAAAGTGTACGGGGGAAAATTCAGTTGGTTGCGCCTCCCATTAGCACCTTAAGAGGGCACTAATGGGGTGCAAAGCAACTAGCGCCCAGGCGCGGCGATGTTTGCGCCGCTCGCGAAATTAACTAGACATTTTGCGGCAGCGCTAAACACTAGCGCCACGATCTCCTGCGCCGGCAGACCGTGACGTCAGTCGAGTGTGCAACGCCCCGGTAGCGCCCCGGAGCGGATATTGAGTGGCGCCCCCTGCCTTACTGCCTGCCGCTAGCAACGACAGGTTGAGGGGAGCGTTTTGCAGTCAGGAAGGGACTGGGGGAGCGCTATTTAAAGGCGAACGCTTCCTACCTTTTTTTGTTGGTGACATTTTTGCACCACGCATCATGAGAGAGAGAGAGAAACTTCTGGAGAGATTCAACGCTGTGTGAAGGAGTTTTGGGTACTGAGCAGCACTTTGCAGGTTCATTTTGATTTGCCCTTCCTTGCATCTATTTCGAAGAGACTGTGGGGGCTGCACTCTGAGCTCTTTCCCTGGTTCTCTCCATTGTTCTTTCCAGCAGATTTGATGTACAGGTCTCTCCAGGCCGAGATTCAAGGCTGCAATGAGCAGGATGTGGATGGAGAGCAAGATCAACCCTCCCCTTTAAGAACTGGCCGGCGCCATTGTGTGTGTGTTCCATTGCTGACTGACATCACATGAGCTTCGCCAGCGCTCTGTGGTAGCGCCTCGCTCCTCGGCCTTTGCGCCTTAAGACAGGTGTGAAGCGCCTGATTTAGCGCTCCAATCACCTCCACGGGCGATAAAAGCCAAGTTTGCAGTCGGAGGCGATAATTAGCGCCAGGCGCTAATCTTTGCGCCCGGCCGATAATTGCGCCCCAAATGGGGCGATACTGAATTTTTCCCCCTACATGTTTGTGATATTTACCATACCAGTGATCATTCTGGCATCTGGTTTAACCTTGAACCAAAATACCCAATACATGCACGTATTAATATCTGAATAAAAAATTCAGTTGGGGTGAAACCGTGCTCAACTCCCTTTCATAAAGCTAAATAAGCATAATTAAGATCAGCTTTCATTGTAGTACAGTCCTCACCATTTGTAGCGTGCGTGTTCGCGTGAGAACAATTTTTCTGCTATACACGTTAGACAATAATGTTAATAGAAAATGGTTCGAGCTATTTGCCCGATTTAAGCAATTGCCCGATTTAATTGGTGATGACTGTATTAATACTTGGAATTCTTTAAAAGGCTGCTTTACCATATTGGTGGATTGGGATGATTCTTTTTACTGATTTTCTGGTAGGAATGGTCAGCAAGCCCATTGTTTGAAAGAGGTGGCAATAAAAAAGATTCATTCTTGGACCTTGATGGACGACCAAATATGTTAAACAAAAGATACACAACTGTTACCGAAGATGGAGTCAAGCTTCATGCATTATTAGAGGTAAAAAGAGAAGTGTACACTGTTTACAACAATGGAGAAGGAAATAGAGTGAATTACAGTCAAATCAGGTACAAAAAGAGAAATAAAGAGAGGGTAATAAAGATTGGATTAAGAGAGGTAAAAAGAGACTGTTTACAACATCCTGTTTTTAAAAATATGAACACTAGCATATCTCCTGTTGGATAGATCATGATAAGTTGAATGATAAGCTGTTTTGTAAAGATGGGAGATCTACATAATATGCAAAATATTAATCTATTATCTGTGTCTTTTTTTTAATTCGTTCATGGGATGTGGGCGTCGCTTGCAAGGCCAGCATTTATTGCCCATCCCTAATTGCCCTTATTCCTGTAGCATTGTTCATGGTTAGTTGGTTGATATATTTGCCCAGAATTTGCTGGAGCAGGGCATCTCACGGTGTAGCCTGTTAGTTAGAATTTTTCCCTCACCCTTCAGCTCAAAAAATTTTTGCGCTGCATGTTGCTGGAACTGCGAGCTAATAACGGTGCGGCAACGGCAACGGGGCATCTGGGACCTTGGTGAACGATGGGACCAACAGTCTATCTCCTTAACCAGTGAGATTTAAGGATTGAGAAAGAAACAGAGGAACAACGGAGAAGGAAATAGGGAGAATTGCAGTCAAATCAGGTACAACAAGAGAAATAAAGAGAGGGTAAGAAAGATTGGATTAAGAGAGGTAAAAAGAGATAGAAAGGAAAAGTAAGAAACTAATGTAAACATGTAAAATTTAAAAAATCTCGAACAACAATTTATTACCTGTAGGAATGAGACTGCAGTTTAAATTGTTCCCTTTCTGGGTACCAGACCTAACTTTCTCCGACAAGTTTAATTGACAATTGATGTGCAAATGCAGCAATTTCTTGAAACTCACAGAGAGGTTGAGTGCGAGCTGTCATTTTCACAGGCTAACGGTGGTGTGGTGCAAATTAAAAAAAAATTCGTTCCTGGGATGTGGGTGTCACTAGCAAGGCCAGCATTTATTGCCCATCCCTAATTGCTCTTGAGAAGGTGGTGGTGAGCTGCCTTCTTAAACCCAAACTGAGCATCGGTGAGCAGGTATTTGGTGAGTAAGTGCCGTTTGATAGTGCTGTCGACGACTCCTTCCATCACTTTGCTGATGATTGAGAGTAGGCTGATGGGGCGGTAATTGGCCGGATCAGATTTCTCCTGCTTTTTGTGGACATACCTGGGCAGTTTTTCACATTGTCGGGTAGACGTCAGTGTTGTAGCTGTACTGGAACAGCTTGGCTAGAGGCACGGCTAGTTCTGGAGCATTGTCCAGCAACTTGTGGCGTTTCGTAATTCATGGGGTATCTCTTCATCAACAAGTTGTTGGACAACTTGCACATTAATAACAGCATGTGCATTAAACTCGCTGTTATTTTGGCAGAAAATTCTGTGATGTTTTATAAGGAGAGAATTGTAATTGTTTGTAGTGTATAATGTGATGTTTATGTGGCAACCTTTTAAAAATTTATAAATTTCTTGTCTACCTGCTGACCTATGGACAAAGGTGAAACAATATTGACCCTTTGTGGCACCTCCATTCACATTGCTCCCATGTTACGTTAAAAAAAAGCTGAAAAATGTTGCCACTACGGGGACAAATTTGAACCAGGAAACTTACAGGCCCATTAGACTGACATCAGTGGAAAGAATATATGTGAAAATCTTACAAAGGAGTACCTGTAAGAAGTATCAGCTTGGTTCCATGCTAGCTCTCTTGCTTCTGAGTCAGAGGACATGGGTTCAAGCCCCACTTCAGGTGAAGGAGTGCTGCATTTTCGAAGGTGTTGCCTTTCAGGTGAGGTGTTTTTTCAGGCATTCTCCAAGGGGTGGAAAGGCATCGGTCAAATGTTGTTTTAATGAGGTGGGAGGGATATTCCTGGGCTACCAATCTAATTTTTCTACAGTTTGGCTGGTTGGAGGCCCAGACCCAGGAGTGCTCCCACCTAGACCTTAATGAAAGGGAGGTCTGAATAGCAATCAGAAGGCTCTAGTAATGGCAGCAGTGGCCGATTTTCTTGCTCCAAAGGCCTTGTCAGGGAGCAGGCCTCCGCTGGGGTGTGACTGGCCCATGATAATGACTCAGGCCACCAAATTTGGGCATTCCAAGGCCTGGACAATAGCAATGCACTTTAGGTAATCTGTCCCTGTCCAGCACCCACACTTTGGACCCCAGGAAAATAATCACTGTTGAATAATTTGTAGTATATAAATAACTTGGATTTTGTATTATTTTTCTGGCTGCAGGAAAACAGAATATTTTTTCAGGCAGATGGAAAAACTTCAAGCTGGGAGAAATATGTGAATTACATAGATAAAATGGTTGTAGAAGGCTTCCATGCAGTGGTTCAGAAGTCTCTACAGTTTCTTCTCAGCAACATGGAAAGTGAGGTTTGTAATACTCAGCAGAGTCAACCTAAACTACAGTGAAGCCCATATGTGTATTAATCTAAGTTGCCATGAAAAAGTTGTAGATTCAATGCTGTGAACTTCAAGAACACAAAAATCATGAGCAACAGCTATAATGGTTTTCCCCCTTTTGATTACTATCCAGTGACAACTGGACATGACGAGCCTTAGCTGTGATACGCAGTACTCAAATAGCCTGCTTGCACTCACTGTCATGGCTCACACATGAGGTGTGGCTACTTGAGTGAGGTTTTGGAGGCGGCAGTGTCTGCAGGAATACTCCAGGTTGTGAGTTAGCATGTTCAGGACAGATACACACAGATACAGATTTATAGGGGGAAAAATTCGGTTGGTTAGCGCCTCCCCTAGGGGGGCTTTAATGGGGCGCTAACGACTTACCGCCTGTGCGCGGCGATTTTAGCACCGCCTGTGAAATTCAACTGATAGTTTGCGGTGGTACTAAACACTACCGCCACGATCTCCTGTGCCCGGAGATCGTGACATCATCCAAGCGCACATCACCCCAGTAGCGCCCCGGACTGGAAATTGATTCTCGCCCCCTGCCTCAGCACCTGCCGCTAGGAACGACAGGTAGAGGGGGACAGTTTGCAGTCGGCTGGGAGCCTACGCAGGTTGAGAGAGGGAGAGAGGCATTTGGAGGCATTTAACGGTTTCATAATTGAAGGAGTTTTGGTCGTCAGCAAGACTTATCAGGTTCCCATTTCTGTAACCTTTAGTACTACCACATTTAGAAGAATTAATGGGGGCTGTACTGGCACGGGGCCTCGTCCTCCAGCTTCACCGTCGGATGCAGCGGAGCTGGAGAGAGAGAGTGGAAAACGTGGCCAGAGGGAGGAGGGCCAACAGGGCTCTCCACAGGAGACCTTACCCTCCCAGGGTATTCCGGGAGCAATTCTCATGTATCCATCTGTCCAAGGAGCAGTGTTTTAGAAGGCTTTGCTTCAGCAAGGAGGTGGTCATAGAGCTCTGCCACCTCCTGCAACCAGAGCTCCAGCCTCAGCTCATAACCAGGACGTCTCTGTCGGTGGCAGTGAAGGTGACAGTGGCTCTCAATTTCTACGCCAGCGGCTCCTTCCAGGCTTCAACAGGGGATTTGCGATAATTTCCCAGTTCTCTGTCCATTGCTGCATCCGGGAGGTCACAAATGCTCTCTACAAAAGGAGAAGGGAGCACATCTCATTTCCCATGACCCGAGACAAACAGCGTGAACGCGCATGTGGCTTCGTTAGAATAGCGGGCTTCCCCATGTTTCAGGGTGCCATTGACAGCACACACGTGGCATTGCGGGCACTTCATGAAAATGCAGAGGTTTTCCGCATCCGCAAAGGCTACCACTCTCTGAACGTGCAGTTGGCGTGTGACCACAGACGCGCATCCTCGCCGTGAATGCCCGCTATCCTGGCAGCATCCACAATTAATTCATCTTGCGCCAGATTGGTGTCCCAGAACTGTTCCAGCCACCGCAACAAGCTCGCGGCTGACTCCTCGGGGACAAGGTTTATCCACTCTGCACCTGGCTGATGACACCGCTCCATAACCCCAACACTCCTGCTGAGCTCGCCAACAATGAGAGCCATAGTGCCACTAGGAATCTCATCGAACAGACTATCGGCGTGCTGAAGCAATGGTTCCGGTGTCTTGACCACTCTGGAGGAGCCCTGCAGTACTCCCCTGATCGAGTATCGTTTTTCATAGTTGTGTGCTGCATGCTGCACAACCTCACCATTCTGAGGACACAGCCATTGCCACCAGGGATTGGTGGACCACCTCAGGAGGAGGGAGAGGAGGAGGAGGAGGCGGAGGAGGAGGATGAGGAGCAGCAACAACGTGGGAGGGAGGCACTCAATGTTGTTTCTGCAAGGGCCGTTCGTGAACGCCTCATAACACAGCGCTTCCGATGATTGAGAGAGAAGATGGCATTAGGGCTCAACAACCATATCATTACAGCCATCCCGCAGCCCCTATGACCAGCCAAAGTTCCAATGAGAAGCATGAGGAAATTTGTACCGTTTAAATACATTTTTTTATTATTCTGATCAACTGTATCTTATTAAGCACAACCAATAACAAACAAACACAACAATTTATTAACAAACACAATTGGTTCTTAGCACATCGAAATAATTCTTAACAAAGTGAACAACTTTGGTACAAACACTCCCCCCATTTGGTCTAAAAATTTCAGTTAGTGGGCCGCCTTCAATGATCTCCCTCCCCTTCGCACTTCCCCCCGCCCTCCCAACCCTACTGCTCCTCCGTAATATGGCCCCAGTGGCTGCAGCAAGGTTGGTGGAAGGCTGCTGAATCTCTGAGCCAGAGACTGTAGATCGCCTTGCAGAACGCTCTCGACCAGCTCTGGGCCTGGAGGGCCCGGCTGCAGACTGCACCAACTCTGCATGGGTGGCAGCAGTCTGGGCTGGCTGGGCTACAGGCTGTGGCAAGGGGGGTAGGGAAAAAGCAGGTAATTACAGACCTGTAAGCCTTACATCAGTTGTGGGCAAAATGCTGGAGTCCATCATTAAGGATGAAATAGCGGAGCACTTAGCAAATGGGGACAGGATAGGACAGAGTCAACATGGATTTACAAAGGGTAAATCGTGCTTGACTAATCTATTGGAATTTTTTGAGGGAGTAACTGGTAAAATAGATGGGGGAGAGCCAGTAGATGTGGTGTACCTGGACTTCCAAAAGGCCTTCGATAAGGTCCCACATAAAAGATTAGCAGGGAAAATTGAAGCTCATGGGATAAAGGGGAAAGTATTGACGTGGATAGAGAACTGGCTGTCAGATAGAAAACAGAGAGTTGGAATAAACGGCTCATTTTCTGAATGGCAGGCAGTAACAAGTGGGGTACCACAGGGATCTGTCCTGGGTCCCCAGCTGTTCACAATTTACATTAATGACCTGGATCAGGGAGTCGGATGCAGCATTTCCAAATTTGCAGACGACACTAAACTAGGAGGGGGGGTGGGCTCAGAGGAGGAGACCAGGAAGCTCCAGAGCGATTTGGACAGACTGGGTGATTGGGCGGATAAATGGCAGATGCACTATAATGTGGACAAGTGCGAAGTTATCCACCTTGGGTGCAGGAACGGGAGGGCAAATTATTATTTAAATGGCAATAAATTGGGAGAGGGGGAAGTACAGAGAGACCTGGGTGTTCTTGTACACCAGTCACTGAAGGCGAGCATGCAGGTGCAACAGGCGATCAAGAAGGCAAACGGTATGCTGGCCTTCATAGCAAAAGGGTTGGAATACAGGAACAGGGATACCTTGCTGCAGCTGTACAGGGCACTGGTGAGACCACACCTCGAGTACTGTGTACAGTTTTGGTCGCCTCATCTGAGGAAAGATGTTCTTGCCATGGAGGGGGTGCAGCGGCGATTCACCAGGCTGATACCAGGAATGGCGGGATTGACCTATGAGGAGAGACTATGTAGTTTAGGGATGTACACACTGGAGTTTAGAAGATTGAGAGGGGACCTCATAGAAGTGTATAAAATTCTGACAGGTCTAGACAGACTAGATGCAGAAGGAATGTTTCCCTTGGCGGGTGAGAACAGAACTAGAGGACATAATTTAAGGATAAGGGCTAAACCATTTAGGACAGAAATGAGGGGGAATTTCTTCACTCAGAGGGTGGTGAACCTGTGGAACTCATTGCCACAGAGGGCAGTGTACGCCAGCTCATTAAATATATTTAAGAGGGAATTAGATATATTTCTACAGGCAAAAGGGGTTAAGGGTTACGGAGAGAAGGCGGGGACGGGATACTGAATTGGAGGATCAGCCATGATCTCATTAAATGGCGGAGCAGGCTCGAAGGGCCGGATGGCCTACTCCTGATCCTATCTTCTATGTATCTATGTAAGTGCAATGGCGGAGTGGCAGTGGTGGGAGCAGGAATGCTGTCATCCTGAGAGAGGACAGCACCTTCCTACTCGACCAACAAACTGCCACTCCCCCGGGGCAGAACCACAGCATCTGGAGCAATCTGCTCGAGCACAGGTTGCTGGCCTGCTGCGTCACCGTGAGATCCCCGGTGGAAAGTGGGCGACCCAGCTACGATGGCAGCAGTCAGCGCTTGTGTGGCATCAATCTGAGACTGCAGCAGAGCAGTCTGAGATTGGATGGCACCAACCAATGACTCGATTCCAGCACTAAGCCATTGTGTTGTCTCGGCATATGCTGTAATGGATGCTGCCACCTCACCCATTACACGCGGCATGGAGTCTGGGTCCCCACGGTCTCGCTGCAAGTCAACCATCCTCTTTAACGAGGCAAGGATGGGTTCGAGGTTTAGCGAATAGATGACAGCTGTGCTGGTGGCGGACTCCTCCACGCTCCTAGCCAGTGCATCCATACTCTCGGGCACCCTTGCCATTGCACCCATGAGCTCAGTATGCATGCTCATCGCCTGAGTATTCATCGACGTGATGTCGAGGTCCTCATCCGAGTCCTGTGCAGCAGAACTCGTGCGTGCACTCACCCTCCAAGGAGATTGCCCCCGAGCTTCCCTTTCCCCATGGTGTTGCTGCAGCCCGCTGGGTCCCGGAGCTTCACCCACATCAGAGCCAAATCCTCTGCTCCCCTCCAGTGACCGCGTGGCCCCAGTTTCCGATGTGTCGCCCTCGAGAGACGCAGGTAGTGAGGCTCCGGCTTGGTGTTCCTGATCCTCTCCTGCGTCACTGCCACTGGGAGGCTGAGGGATAGGCTGTTCAGATGGTGGCTCACTATCTGAAAGCAGGAAGGCACAAGAGTGGCTTTATCGTGAGGGGAGGGAGGCAGGAAGGGAGCAAGGAATCGAGACAGTATATTTAGATGGAAAGTGGGTAGGGCTTGTGTTGTGAGGGGGAAGTGGTATGAGAGAGGAGGGAAAGATGATGAACATACCATTGCTGTCCCCAAGGGGGTCGACCTCTCTGACTGCCACAGTGCCCATGACATAGCTCACGATAATTCTGTGCACTCGCTCCTCCAGCTGTGTGAGGGGGTGCAGCTCCGCCTGAACTCCTCCCATGTGTTGCTGCTCCTTCCTGTTATGAGCAAGCTTGGCCTGCAAGAAAAAGGACAGCGTGTGAGTGAGTGTGCAGCCATGTGTTTGGCAGATGTGCCTACCATAGTTGAATAGCTGTTAATGTCTACAAGCTGTGAAATGTGGATATGACGTTTAGTAGATGCGCATAGTTGTTGGGTGAGTGTTGGGGATTTGGCAGTTTATACCGTCTGTGCACCGAGTGAGGTTGAGATGGTGGGATGTAGAGGTATTTTAAGCATCTACTCACCCATACCACCCGAGTAAGGTCGTTGAACTTCTTGCGGCACTGGGTGTGAGTCCTTTGGACCAGGCTTCTGTACGAGACGTAATGGGCCACCTCCCTCCACATCGTTGTGAACTCCCGTGGCAATGGCCTCCTGCCAGTGTCTGGGAACAGCACTGCCCATTGCCGTTCCACAGACACAACCAGAGCCTCCAATGCCTGGTCGCTAAACCGGCGAGCTCTCTCCCTGGGCCTCTGAGCAGTCATGATATTTGTGGTTCAAGGTTTGAACCTCTTTGCAGGCCCAGGTCAAAAGCAGCAATGATCAAGGTGAGGCTGTGCAGCATGATTGACCCTCGCTTTAAGAACTGGAAGGCGCCAGTCTGTCTGAGGACTAGGTAATTGACATCGCATGAGCTTGAGTAGCGCCCTGAGGTAGCGCCCCGTTCCCCGATGTTAGCGCCCTAAGAGAAGTGTGTAGCACTTGATTTAGCGTTCCAATCACCTCCAGGGGCGCTGGAGATGAATTTCGCAGTCACCGGTGATAATTTGCACCAGGCGCTAAAGTTTGTGGCTGGTCGATGTTAGCTCCCCAAAATGGTCGATTACGAATTTTTCCCCCATATACACTAAATATTCCTTGCAAACCTGTATCCCAGAAATTTGTATTCTAAACTAAACTTCAGGTAAGCAGACAGTGAATCTAAATTAAATAATAGGACAACTGAGACCAGTTGCCTGCAGTTCCGGTGCCATGTGGAAACTCCAGGACGCTTCATGTGTCCTGGATAATCAAGTGTGCAGGAAGTGCAAAATAACAACAGAAAATGCTGGAAACACTCAGCAGGCCAGGCAGCATTCGTGGAGAGGGCAACAGAGTTAACGTTTCAGGTCTGGGACCCTTCATCAGAACTGAAAAAAGCTGGAGATGTAACAGATATTAAGCAGGTGCAGAGATGGGGTGGGGGTTGGGAGGGGAGGAAGGAATTGAAGGAATATACTGTGCTTATGTAAGAGGCAGGAAGGATAAAATGTTGCAAATGGGGATGGCAAAATCATACAGCATGAAAAATGGGGGCAGGGGTTATAGTTTGAAATTGTTGAACTCAATGTTGAGTCCAGAAGGCTGTAAAGTGCCTAATCGAAAGATGAGGTGGTGTTCCTCGAGCTTACATTGAGCTTCATTGGAATAATGTAATAGGCCGAGGACAGAGAGATCAGAGTGGGAGTGAAGCGGTGAATTAAAGTGACAGGTGACCGGAAGCTCAGGGTCACCCTTACGGACTGAACGGAGGTGTTCCGCAAAGCGGTCACCCAATCTGCGTTTGGTCTCCCCAATGTAGAGGAGACCACATCGTGAGCAGCGAATACAGTATACTAAATTGCAAGAAGTACAAGTAAATCGCTGTTTCACCTGGAAGGGGTGTTTGGGGCCCTAGACAGTGAGAAGGGAGGAGGTAAAAGGGGATGTGTTGCATCTCCTGCGCTTGCACGGGAAGGTGCCAGGCGAAGGGGAAGGGCTGTTATGGGTGATTGAGGAGTGGACCAGGGTGTCGCGGAGGGAGCAGTCCCTTCGGAATGTTGAAAGGGGAGGTGAGGGGAAGATGCGTTTGGTGGTGGGATCACGTTGGAGGTGGCGGAAATGGCGGAGGATGATCCGTTGAATGTGGAGGCTGGTGGGGTGAAAGGTGAGGACAAGGGGAACCCTATCGTGGTTCTGGGAGGGAGGGGAAGGGGTGAGAGCAGAAGTGCGGGAAATGGAACGAACACGGTCAAGGGCCGTGTCAACCACAGTAGACATGATGCGGAGATGCCGGTGTTGGACTGGGGTGGACAAAAATGAGAAGTCGCACAACACCAGGTTATAGTCCAACAGTTTTATTTGAAATTACGAGCTTTCGGAGCTCTGCTCCTTCTTCAGGTACAGGTACATATTGTCTGGTGGAGGGAGCAAGATCAAATAAGGAGGTGCTCTTCCCTTCCTCAGGGAGGAAAATGCCTCCGCAGCAGACTAAAGCTGTGTGGAGGCAAGTGGCCCAGGAGGTCAACTCAATCTCTATGTGCCGCAGAACCTGGTAGCAGTGCAGGAAGAGGTTTCATGACCTCTGCACAGGAAAAGTGAGTATGACTTTCCCATCACCCTCAATCTGATCCCCATCGCCTCTCCTCACCAGCACTCTGCTTTGCCAACCTCTTCCTCCACATCCCACTTGACATCTCTGCACCCTTACCCATTCCCTCTCTCTGTATTTTCACATTCACTTAACTATTCGACCATGCAGCCCTCACACTCCCTATCACTGTCATACAATGACAACAACTTACAACCCACAGGGAGGGCCCTTTGTCTCCTTCTAAGCATCTATGCTATGGATTCTCTACACTCACTCCTTCATTCTCACTCAAACTCCACTTGTGCCCTCATTGCAGGAAAAGAGAGCCCACAATAAGAGGGAAAGAGCAGGGGCAGGAAGAGGGCCACCCTCAGTAGCCCAGCTCACATAGAAGAAGAAGAAGAAGATAGGAGCAGGAGTACGCCATTCGGCCCCTCGAGCCTGCTCCGCCATTCGATGAGCTCATGGCTGATCATCTAAACTCAGTACCCTGTACCTGCCTTCTCCCCATATCCCTTGATACCTTTAGCTTTAAGAAATATATCTAACTCATCCTTGAATATATTTAATGACTTCGCCTCAACTACCTTCTGTGGTAGAGAATTCCACAGGTTCACCACTCTCTGGGTGAAGAAATTCTTCCTCATTTCTGTCCTAAATGGTTTACCCGTTATCCGTAGATTATGACCCCTGGTTCTGGACTCTCCGACCATCGGGAACATTCTTCCTGCATCTAGTTTGTCCAGACCTGTCAGAATTTTATATGTTTTGATGAGATCCCCTCTCATTCTTCTATACTCCAGTGAGTATAAGCCCAATCGACCCAATCTCTCCTCATATGTCATTCCTGCCATCCCAGGTATCAGCCTTGTGAATCTTCGCTGAACTCCTTCCATGGCAAGAACATCCTTCCTCAGATAAGGCGACCAAAACTGCACACAGTACTCAAGGTGTGGTCTCACCAAGGCGCTGTACAACTGCAGCAGGACATCCCTGTTCCTATACTCAAACCCTTTCGCTATGAAGGCCAACATACCATTTGCCGTCTTCACCGCCTGCTGCACCTGCATGCTTACTTTCAGCGACTGGTGCACAAGGACACCCAGGTCTCGTTGCACTTCCCCTTCTCCCAATCTATTGCCATTCAGATAATAGTCTGCCTTTCTGTTTTTGACACCAAAGTGGATAACCTCGTACTTATCCACGTTATATTGCGGAGGAGGCGGCCCTGGAAATCGCTGGTGTCGAGGGAAGATTCGGAAGTTGGGGACGGACAGACGGGCGCATCACAGCAAGCTGGCGACAGAATAGTTTGGCATCTCTCTCATTGACATTGCATGAGTGACTGATAATGATTCTGATGCTCTAACAGATTGACTTTTGATCATCTGCACAATTCAATGTGCATGCAACCTTTACCTCACATCTCTAACTCTTTCCTTTACTCCCCCACAGGACAATCGACAGCCCCTGTCCCCACTGTCTAGGAGGAAGAGCCTGAGCTTCAAGACTCCTCAGAGGAAGCTGCAACCTCTGAGGGCGTAGCATCAGCAGAATTCAGCGCACCCAGCACCAGTGCAGACACTCACACCTCGGTGGGACCTTCGCGAGATAGAGTAGAAACATAGAAACATAGAAAATAGGTACAGGAGTAGACCATTCGGTCCTTCGAGCCTGCACCGCCATTCAATGCGTTCATGGCTGAACATGCTACCTCAGTACCCCATTCCTGCTTTCTCGCCATACCCCTTGATCCCCTTAGTTGTGAGTGTTATATCTAACTCCCTTTTGAATATATTTAGCGAACTGGCCTCAACAACCTTCTGTGGAAGAGAATTCCATAGATTCACCACTCTCTGGGTGAAGAAGTTCCTCCTCAGCTCAGTCCTAAATGGCTTCCCCTTAATCCTTAGACTGTGACCCCTGGTTCTAGTTTTCCCTACCATTGGGAACATTCTGCCCGCATCTAATTTGTCTAAACCAGTCAGGATTTTAAATGTCTCTATAAGATCCCCCCTCATTCTTCTGAACTCCAGAGGATACAAGTTCAGTTGACCCAATCTTTCTTGATATGTCAGTCCGGCCATCCCAGGAATCAATCTAGTGAACCTTCGCTGCACTCCCTCAATAGCAAGAATGTCCTTCCTTAAGTTAGGAGACCAAAACTGCGCACAATACTCCAGGTGTGGCCTCACCAAGGCCCTGTACAACTGTAGCATCACCTCCCTACTCCTGTACTCAAATCCCCTTGCTATGAAGGCCATCATTCCGTTTGCTTTCTTGACTGCCTGCTGCACTTGCATTCCCACCTTCAGTGACTGATGTACCATGACGCCCAGGTCTCGTTGCACGTCCCCTTTCCCTAATCTGCCACCATTCAGGTAATAGTCCGCCTCTCTATTTTTACCACCAAAGTGGATAACCTCACATTTATCCACATTGTACTTCATCTGCCATACATTTGCCCATTCACCCAACCTGTCCAAGTCACTCTGTAGCCTCCTAGCATCCTCCTCATTGTTCACACTGCCTCCCAATTTAGTGTCATCCGCAAATTTGGAGATATTACATTTAATCCCTTCGTCCAAATCATTAATATATAATGTAAACAGCTGGGATCCCAGCACCGAACCCTGCGGTACCCCGCTGGTCACTGCCTGCCATTCTGAAAAGTACCCATTTACTCCTACTCTTTGTTTCCTGTGTGCCAACCAGTTCTCAATCCACGTCAACACAGTGTTGTCACTTGGTGTATCACAGCTCACAAGTGAGCATCAGCAGATGGTGGAGACAGGGACAGCAGTGGAGAGTCCTCGTCGGAGGGCGCAGGACTCTGCCAGCTTGGCTCAGCTGCATGTCGACCCTGTGCCTCCGGGTCCATCCAGAAGGAGAGCAGTGCTGGAACTCCAGGAACAGGTGCAGGGGTCTCTGGCAGGTTTTGTCTCCAGGGTCGCTGCGAGTGTGGAGCGAATGGAGGAGTCCATCGCGAACATGAGCAGAGCCTTTGTGGAGGCATTGGTGCATGAACACATCACCACGGAAAGGATGGCAACCTCCGTGGAAAGGATGGCTACGGTAGAGGAGAGGATGGCTACAGCGATGGAGGAGCTAAGTCGCCAGAGTGTTGAAAACATGGTCATTGTTCAGAATAGACTGGCATCTCTTGAGGAGTGATGGTCAGCTATTGAGTATAAAAACCAGACCTTCATGGAAGTCCTCTAGAGTAGGACTTCCAGTGCAGAAACGGGTCCTCATGGCCCCCCTGAAGTGCAGCAAGGTGCTGTCAAGCCACTTGCTAGCTCTGAAGTGGGACTGACCCATGAGAGGGATGTTGGTGGCAGACAACAAGGAAGTGGGGGCTCCTCTCCAAGTGCTCACACGACCATGCCACTGCAAAGCCCTCGGTCAGAGCCCCACCAGAGTCCTCAACCAACTGAGATGGGCGTCTCATCCCCTGCACAGCCACAGCAACAGAAGACTGTTGCCGAGCCCTCACAGGTTCGCAACCCCAGAGGACGGCCGCCAATGGTGTCGAGACAGGAGCAGCAAGAAAGTGAGCAAGGGGCCTCCACATCTGCTGAAGCCACAGGGGAAGCACCACGTAGGGGGACACGTAAGAGGAAGATAATGCACAAGTAGTCACAAGGGTAGTCACTTGGGTGTTATGTTGTGTTTATTTTTGAAATTCCAGCAGTTGCTTGTTGTGATAAAAAATTCTGATGGCAAACTGTTGAAGTTCTGGCCTGTGTCATTTCGCAAATGGGATTTCCACATTGAGGGTTTAGAGTGACTTGCAATTGTCAGTATGGTGGTCAGAGTGATAGGACTCTGCAGGTTCTTGTCCACTGTTGATGCTCTGGTAAGAAGGTGCGAGGCAAAAGTGTTTGATTGTGCAGGCTAAGCAAATCTGGCCAACATGAGTGCGTCCCTTGCATCCTGGGCAGCAATGTGGTCGCTCGCTAGCACCTTCTGGCCTGTGCAGCTTCAGGTGGGTGAGCAGCAGCTTGGCGCTCCTGTTGTTGCTGCTGCTGTTGGTGCTGCTGTTGTTCATGGTTCTGCTGCTGCCACGGCTGGTCTTCGTCCGAATCTGATGTCCAGGAGGAAAGGAAATAAATGGTTCCCATGCTTCTGGTATATGCCTCAGTTGAGGAAGCGCTCAGTCAAGGTGGGGAGAGGGGTTTCCCAGCAGGTCACACTGGAGATGGGTGTCAGGCTCCAAACTTCCACAACAATGAGTATGCCTGCTAAAAGCTCCCCCAGACTTGAGACAACAACGTTCTGCCACCTGCAAATGATCATTGGTGAAAACTTCTTTTTAATGGTGGAGCTGCAGCTTTTAGTAAGCGATCCACTTGTGAGGCCGCCAGGATTAACTGGTGTGTTCCGGAGGAGACGTGCAGGACGGGGGAAAAGTGTTAAAATCAGAAAGGCCTCTCAAAATGGGATTATAGAAACATAGAAACTAGGAGCAGGAGTAGGCCATTCGGCCCGTCGAGCCTGCTCCACCATTCAATACGATCATGGCTGATCATCCAAATCCAGTACCCTGTCCCTGCTCTCTCACACAGAATCCCCACAGTACAGATAGAGGCCATCTCGGCCCATCGAGCCTGCACCGACACATATCCCACCCTACCCCCGTAACCCCACGTATTTAATTCCCCCTAACATATCCCATCCTATCCCCGTAACCCCACATATTTAATCCCCCCCTAACACTAAGGGTCAATTTATCATAGCCAAATCAACCTAACCCGCACATTTTTGGACTGTGGGAGGAAACCGGAGCACCCGGAGGAAACCCACGCAGACACGGGGAGAATGTGCAAACTCCACACAGACAGTCACCCGAGGTCAGATTCGAACCCGGGTCCCTGGCGCTGTGCGGGAGCAGTGCTAACCACTATGCCACCGTGTCAATTAACTGGTTGTTAAGGGCCTATCCCGCCTCTTGGAGGCGGGATGGAAATGGGGTCTGAAACCCCGATTCTGGGAAAATTGCTCGGAGGCGGGCTGGAGACGGGATCGGAGCCGCCTGCCATTTTTTGCGATTTTAACACCTCACATGCCTCCAATCCCACCTCCTCGGGCCTGGCAAAATCGAGCCCAGTGTTTCCACTTGTGGGGAAGAGCAAACTAGAGGCCATCAATATAAGAAAGTCACCAAGAAATCAAATAGGGAATTCAGAAGAAACTTCTTTACCCAGAGAGTGGTGAGAATGCGGAACTCGCTAGCACAGGGAGTAGTTGAGGCAAATAGTATAGATGCATTTAAGGGGAGGCCAGATAAGCATATGAGGGAGAAGGGAATAGAGGGTTACGCTGATAGATTTAGATGAGGAAAGACGGGAGGAGGCTCGAGTGGTGCATAAACGCCAGCATGGACTGGTTGGGCTGAATAGCTTGTTTCTATGCTGTATATTCTATGTAATTCTATTTGTATGTAATACCTTTCAAAAGAGAATTAGATAAATACTTGAAGGGGAAAAATTTGCAGGGCTATGGAGAAAGAGCAGGGGAATTGGATAGCTCTTTCACAGAGCTGGCACAGGGACGATGGGCCGAATGCCCTCATTCTGTCCTGTATCATTCTATGATTCTAAACAAAAATAGTAAAAGTAGAACTTCAGTGTGAATATTTTGATAGATGTAACATGATGTGGGAAGATTTCCATTGATTGCTTTTGTAGCAAACTTATAAAAATGCATATAAAGACCAATTTTACAATTTTCAATACTGTGAGCAACAGTGGGAATCTTCCTCCCAATATATTTAACAACTGATTGTGTTCAGTTGTTTATTATTTATTTCTGATTCTAATTTTACTAAATCATTTTCTTCTGCTGTTTGGGATCCCTAGACTCATACTATACCGCTGTTTGAAGTACGTCTTGAGCTCACTGAGTCTGATACTGAGTTTCGTCCAACTATAGGAATAGGCAGTGAATTCTATAACCTCATAGAGAATTTGATGAATGACGTGTTTAAACTGGTAGGCCTTGTACCACGTTTAGCAAAACATGGTTCTCGAAAGAAATATCAGGTGAGACCAAAAAATAGGGTAATTCTATATAATTTATCATTAATCTTAGATTACCAAAAAATTACATATTTTGTTTATTGCTGTTACTGTGATGCTAAAAAGGTTGCATTTCTGAAAATATGTTTTTTAAGCTTTATAATAATTATTTTTTAAATATAATTTCTTCACACAACTGTGCAGTGTGCAAAAACTGGCTTTTTTGTTTTTATAAGCCGCATATAGCAAGCTAGTTAAAAATAGCGAAAATACACAAATACAGGAATCTTTTACATTCTAGTGAACACTTTCTTCTAGTTTTATTTTTGCTGAAATTAATTTGGAAAAACTATTGGCATGGAATTTGCTGCAATGGCAATATTTGTGATGAAAACCATAAATTAATTAATTGTGCTCCCTGTGCTCCAGTGGCAAATGTATTCTGTTCCCATTCATTATTCTGTTCTACTTTATTGAAGCCACAATTAGCTTCCTGAGGGAGTAACTGTGCTACATAATGTGAAGCAGATTATTGTTGTCTGTTTACTTGCCTGTACATACAGTATTGCAATGGTCAGGAATATAACTATACACTGTGGTCTGATTCAAATCCATGGTTACTTGAATTATCATCGTGACATCAATATGGGAATAATTATACTTTAACGCATCTGTGGGAAATACTCTAACCGTGTGATTTCTTTGTTATGGTGGCAACACTGAAGCGCTTAACTCAACAGCAATAAAGTAACAGGAAATATTCTCTTACCCTAATGTTTATTACAATGGAAATGATTATGATTCCAAATGATGTATCTCAATGAGAGTGCTTTGATCAATGACTTATTTGCTGCTAAGTTGAACTCTTATGCACCCACAGACAGAAGTTGTAACTGTGACACCCCTACTGCAACCATCTTGAATAAACACATAAATCACACCACTGCCAGGTCTCCAGCACCATTATTTTTCAATTTAAGTGGCAGCAGAATGAAAACTGGAATAAATGCAGCAAATTTGCAATTGCCACTAATTTTAATGGGTTGGAGCTATGATAATGACCTTCTAGCTGTTTTCGGCAAGGGGTAATAGCGGAAATACAATAGAATAATGGTGAATGCTGTAGATGTGCCATTACTATGGTGCAAGTTTTCAGCAAGTTCAGTGCAATTATTTGTTTCAACACAATCCAATGGGTTGAATATAAGGATTTAAGAACAAGTACTACTCCAGTTTAAAATTTTTCCCATCCCTTTTGTTACCCATGCTGAGAAACTATGGTCAGCCAACTATCTCCCAGGCCTCTGCACAGTCCTCTAATAGGTCTGAAAGAGTGATGTGAACTATATAAAGACCCAAATAAGCATTGGATAATAGAGCCTTCAACTTCTAGATAAAACTCCAAACATGGTTATGTATATGAAAAAGATTGCATTTAATAACAACTGGTAATGAAGAAGCAGTAATAGCACTTGCCTATTTAGAGAACCTTTTGGACTTTGCTTTATATACCCAACTTCCCCCTCCCTTTCCCCATAAGTAAGAGAAGCAACTACACCACCATGCCACAGTTCAATCCCTCAGGTACATTACATATGCCCCTGCTCAGTCTCTGGAATCCTGTCAGTACATAACACACATGGTATCTGAGTAATGATCCTGTCAAACAAATGAAGAAGTTTAGCATCAAATATTGAAGAAACAACTTGCATTCATATAGTGCCTTTAACGAAGAAAAACATTCCAAGGCACTTCACAGAAGTGTAACCAAAACACACAGGGAACTAAATTGGACTGTGTAGCGCCTGTTTTTTAGGTGCTACGCAGCCAAATAAGACTCAAAACTGGGGTCCGTGTTGCGCGCACACACTTCTGATGGGAAGTGCGCAGGATGCCATCTTGGTAAAGGGTTTTGTGCGTGCGTGCAACCAATGACCATCGGCAGCATGCAGAGTTTCCTATACTTGGCTAAAGTTTGAATACTGTACTTGGAGTGGTCTGGCTGGCCTTGCAGTACTTTTTTGTGATATCACATACTGTGCTGAAAGAAGTTGCTTTCAGACATGGGTGGCCTTATAGGGCTTCCTCTGGGAATTGAATGTGACTGGGAGAATGAAGAGAGGCCACGCAGAGCAGGACAAGCTGCTAGAGAATGGAGGAGGCAGAGAAGGGCACTTAGCAGGAAGGCCATATCATCCAAGGGTCTTCAGGGAGCAATTCTCTTACCTCACCTTCAGCGAGGACCAATGCGTGGGATGTCTTCGCTTCACAAAAGATGTTGTGAGTGGAACTTGCCAACTGCTGTAGCCACAACTGCAGCCTCAAAGCATGGCAAGGACAGCATTGCCTGAGGCTGTCAAGGTGACCACGGCTCTTAATTTTTATGCATCTCTCTCCTTTCAGGCTACTGCTGGAGACATAGGCAACATCTTGCAGTTTGCAGTGAACTGCTGTATGAGGGAGGTCACTGAGGCTCGCTATACCAAGGGAAACATTCATCTCATTACCTCTTGCCAGAGACAAGCAGGAGCGAGCACAAGGTTTTGCACGGATTGCAGGCTTCCCTATGTGCAGGTGCCATTGACTGCATGCACATTGCCTTGTGTGCTCCACATCTGATCTCGGTCATTTTCATCAATAGATAGGGATTCCACTCCCTCAATTTGCAGCTGATGTGCGACCACAGACAACACATTATGCAGGTGAATCCCCGTTATCATGGCAGCATTCACGATTCTTCCATTCTGCGGCAGTCCTCTGTTCCACATGTATTTGAACCACCATGACAAGCCCAATGTTAGCTGCTGGACAACAAGGGTTATCCCCTCATGACATGGCTCATGACCCCCGGTCATGTGCACAGCAGGCCTACAATGAGAGCTGTACTGCCACAAGGAACATTATAGAGCAGACCATCAGCATCCTCAAGCGACACTTCTGCTGCCTGGACTGCTCTGGAGGAGTCTTGCAGTACTCAGCTGAGCGGTTATCGATATTAGCGGTAGTATGCTGCCTGCTGCACAACCTGGTCATTTTGAGGGAACAGCCCTTGCCCTACCTATCAGGCGAGAAGCTGAGAAGCACGAGAAGGAGGAAGTGGATAAGGTGGAAGTGGAGGAAGAGGAAGGGAGGCTACAATGTAGACAGCCCCTTTCCGCCCGGGGTCTACGTGATCAGATTATTCATAAGCAATACAATTAACCTCAACTATACCGCCCCATTCACCAACGGTTCCATACTCCTTACCTTTTCTCTATCGCTGACCATCACATCGTCCTCTTTCTGACAATACCAAAATACAAACCACCAGAAAATGCACGTTCAAATCTAATTTTATAAATTCACTCTTTAAATAATGCCTACAAAATGAAACTTATCACAGTTGTGCATTCCCTTAGTGTCTTCCGTGTACCTTTACCTATCCTAGTGCTCCTACAAGGTGATTCCCCAGTGGCTGCAGCATGGGTGGTGGAAGGCTGCTGACCTTCAATTGAGGAGACTGCAGATGACCTTGGAGGGTGACCTCAAGCAGCTCTGGGCTGGGACCTGGCTTCAGACTGCACCATCTCAGCCTGGGCTGGCTGGCTGACGGGCAACAGGAAGGGCACTGGCAGAGTGGCAGGGGTAGGCGCAGGAATGCTGTCATCCTAATAGAGGACAGCAGGTTCCTGTTCCATGGAACCGAAGCCACTCTCCTGGGGTAGCATTTCAGCAATCCTGCTGATCTGTTGGAGAATAGATTGATGGACTGCTGTGACACCTTGGAAACCCCTTTGAACAGTGGTATCCAGAGTCACTATGGCAGCAGTCTGAGCTTGCAAGGCAGCAGTCTGGAATTCCACTGCAGCGTTCAGACCTTTGATGGAAGCTGCTTGTGCTGTAATGGAAGCTGTGACATCGGCCATCAGACGCTGCATCATGGTTGGTTCCACAAGTGCGTTGATGGAGATGACCACCCGTTCCATTTTGGAAAGGATTTGCGCCAAGCTCTGCGCAAAGCCCTGTGCCAATTTGGAGCTGGACTCCTTCATGCTCCTTGACATTTTGTGCAGGATTTCTGGCCAGTTTTCCAGTGCACCAAGCATTTAGTTGTGTACACCCATCAGGCTTCTTCTGTAGCCTTGCCCATCGAAGTCCTCATCTGACTTCTCTGCAGCATAACTAGTGTGCGACCTTGCCTTCTGGCAAGCTGGCACCTGTGCTATCCTTTCTGCCTGCCCTGCCTCCTGCGCACTTGTGCCCGGTGTCTCACCAAGTGCGCAGGAAGCAGGGCAGGCGGAAAGGATCCCTCCTGTATCCTAGCCTCTAAAATACACGCAGTGTCAGTCTCTTAGTTGGTGGCTGCAAGTGTAAGATCGAGTGACGATATCTCTTCATCTTCACTGTCTTCTTCGTCTTCCTCCTCTGAATAGGAATGTTCCAGTTCTTGGGTATCTGAAATGAAAATGACAAGTGTTGGATTGTAGTGAGGGGAGAGGGGAAAGTAAGAATTGCGTGCTTACACCATCTGCAGCTTCTGAGTCAGAAGAGATTGTGGGATGAGGAAGAAGTGGGAAGAGAGAAGGAGGATTAGGTATGCAGATACCCTCATCATTGATCCCTCCAGCGCCACCAGTGGCCACGGCATCAGCGATGGCCCTTCCCATGATGGACAGCACTGTCTCCTCCATGTTAAAATGTGCAAGCACACTTGTCCTCCAGTTCTTTTTGCTGCCTTCTGTTATGCGTTACCTTCTCCTGCAAGAAAGAGGGAAGTGTGTCAGTGAATGTCCTGCAATATGTTTGGGTGAATAGCTGCCAGTGTGTGCGAGCTGTGTGTTGTGGGTGCGGGGCTTGCCACAGTGCTAAGTGGGTGAGGTAAACAGTTTGAATTGAAGAGTTGAGTACTGATTGATAGAGATTGCTGGTAGGTGGGTGATTGGGGTGTCGTGCATTGAGCAGTGGAAGAGGCTAGTGCTGCAGTTGGTAGGATATGGCATTTGAAGATTAAACTCACTTACCTTAATAACTCATGTCAAGATAGTTAAACTTCTTCCTGCACTGCATCCATGTTCTTGGAGTTACATTCCTGGCATTGACCTCTGCTGCTACTTCTTCCCACTACCTCCTGAGCATTTGTCTCAAGGGCCTCGTGCCCCCCTGTGGATACAAGATGTCTCTCCTTCTCTCCATGTCTTGCACCAAGACCTCCAGTACATTATCGGAAAACCTTTGTGCATACTCTCTCGCATGTTCAGCCATTCTTCAGTCTTTCACAGCACAGATTCAACTTACAAACGACTCCCACCACTTCTTCCAGCCACAGTGCACTTTTAAGAGGTGCAGACTACCTTTAAGAAGTGCTAGCCATTCACGCTATTGGGCCCCCTGCTGATGCATGCAGCTAATGAACAGCCAGGTAGTTCTGGCTATACACAGCAATCATGTAAAACAGCAGGCAGCACCAATTTAACATGCTGCCTGCAGTGCAATGAACAGGCGCAGGTTAATCGCGTACCGTGATCCTCATGCCCGTTTTCGAGTGTTATCCAATTTAACCCCCACAGAGTATTATAATTATAACCAATTCCCTGGTGATTGCTTGGCAGTTACCCTGGGACCTTCAACCTTTTTGAATGGAATGTTTTCCTTCATCGACTAGTTCTTTCCCTTGAGTAACCTGAGAGATTAACCAAGGTCACAACTCGTGTGATAAATGAGCTACAAACATAAACTGTACATGCTCCTCTTTCTTGGGGACAGAGGGATATCAGAATAAAATAGTTTACTTCAGATTGCAAGATGTGATCACTCTCCACCATCCAAAGCCAACAAAAGTCTTCTTCGACTACACTAATTCTGTGACGTCACACCACAAGCTGAGTATAGACACTATGGAGGAAAAATTCGGTTGGTTAGCACCTCACGTTAGCGCCTCTGGGGGAGGCGCTAATGACTTACCGCCCGAGCGAGGCGATTTTAGCGCCGCCCGCAAAATTGACCTGGCAGTTTGCGGTGGTGTTAAACACTGCCGCCACGATCTCCTTTGCTCGGAGATTGTGACATCATCGAGGCGCGCATCGCCCCAGTAGCGCTCGGACCGGAAATTGATTCTCGCCCCCTGCCTCAGCACCTGGCTCTAGGAAGAACAGGTAGAGGGGGATGGTTTGCAGTCGGTTGGAGCTAAGGGGGGAGCGCTATTTAAAGGCGTGCGCTTCCTGCTTTTTCCTGTCGAGAAAAGATTCTTCATACGCACGATGAGAGAGGGAAAGAGGCGTCTGGAGACATTTAACGTTATCCTACAAGGAGTTTTGTTCCTCAGCAAGACTTTTCAGGTTCCCATTTCTGTCAGCTTTATTACTACCACATTTAGAAGATTAAATGGGGGCTGTACGAGCATGGGGCCTCGTCCTCCAGCTTCACCATCGGAGGCAGCGGAGGCGGAGAGAGTGGAAAATGTGGCCAGAGGGAGGAGGGACAACAGGGCTCTGCACAGGAGACCTTACCCTCCCAGGGTATTCAGGGAGCAATCCTCATATATCCATCTGTCCGAGCAGCAGTGTTTTAGAAGGCTTCGCTTCAGCAAGGAGGTGGTCACAGAGCTCTGCCACCTCCTGCAGCCAGAGCTCCAGCCTCAGCTCAGGACCAGGATATCTCTGTCAGTGGCAGTGAAGGTGGCTCTGAATTACTACGCTAGCGGCTCCTTCCAGGCTTCAATAAGGGATATTGCGAACATCTCCCAGTTCGCTGTCCATTGTTGCATCCAGGAAGTCACAAATGCTCTCATTCCCCATGACCTGAGACAAACAGCGTGAATGCGCATGTGGCTTCGCTAGGATAGTGGGCTTCCCCATGTTTCAGGGCGCCATTGACTGCACACACGTGGCATTGCGGGCACCTCATGAAAATGCAGAGGTTTTCCGCAACCGCAAAGGCTACCACTCTCTCAATGTTCAGTTGGTTTGCGACCACAGACAGCACATCCTCGCCGTAAGTGCCTGCTATCCTGGCAGCAGCCACGATGCATTCATCCTCTGCCAGACTGGTGTCCCAGACCTGTTTCAACCACTGCATCAACCTCTTGGCTGGCTTCTCGGGGACAAGGGTTATCCACTCTACACCTGGTTGATGACACCGCTCCGTAACCCCAACACTCCTGCTGAGCTCGCATACAATGAGAGCCATTTCACCACTAGGAACCTCATTGAGCAGACGATCGGCATGCTGAAACAACGGTTCCGGTGTCTTGACCACTCTGGAGGAGCCCTGCAGTACTCCCCCGATCGAGTATCGGTTTTCATAGTTGTGTGCTGCATGTTTCACAACCTCGCAATTCTGAGGACCCAGCCATTGCCACCAGGGATTGGTGCACCACCTCAGGAGGAGGAAGAGAGAAAGGAGGAGGTGGAGGAAGAGGAGGATGAGCAGCAACAATGTGGGAGGGAGGTGCTCAATGTTACTTCTGCAAGGGTCGTTTGTGAACGCCTCATAAGACACTGCTTCTGATGAATGACAGAGAAGATGGCTTTTGGGATCAACAAGCATATCATTGCAGCCATCCTGTAGCCCCTATTACCGGGCAAAGCTCCAATGAGTAACATGAGGAAATTTGTAATGTTTCCATAAAATTTTTTATTTTTCTGACCAACTGTGTCTTATTAAGCACAACCAATAACAAACAAGCACAACAATTCATTAACAAACAAAACTGGTTCTTACCACATCGAAATAAGTCTTAACAGAGTGAACAATATATTTACATACACATCCAACTTTGGTATAAACATCCCCCCCATATGTTAGAAAATCTTTAGTTATTCACCCTTTGAGAATGATCTCCCTCCCCTTCGCACTTTCCCCCTTCCAATCCTGCTGATCCTCCGTAATGTGACCCCAGTGGCTGCAGCAAGGCTAGCGGAAGGCTGCTGAATCTCAGATCCAGAGACTGCAGATGGCCTTGAAAGACGCCCTTAACCAGCTCTGGGCCTGGAGGGCCCAGCTGCAGACTGCACCAACTCTGCATGGGCGGTAGCAGTCTGGGCTGGCTGGGGTTACAGACTGTGGCAAGTGCAATGGTAGAGTGGCAGTGGTGGCAGCAGGAATGCTGTCATCCTGAGAGAGGACAGTGCCTTCCTGCTCGACCGACACACTGCCACTCCCCCGGGGCAGAACCTCAGCATCCAGAGCAATCTGCTCGAGCACAGATTGCTGGCCTGCTGCGGCACCGTGAGATCCCCGGTGGACAGTGGTCGACCCAGCTATGATGGCAGCAGCCAGCGCCTGTGTGGCATCAATCTGAGACTGCATGAGAGCAGTCTGAGCTTGGATGGCACCTACTAATGACTCGATTCCAGCACTAAGCCGTTGCATTGCCTCGGCCTGTGCTGCAATAGATGCTGCCACCTCACCTATTACACGCGGCATGGGGTCTGGGTCCCCACGGTCTCTCTGCAATTCAACCATCCTCTGCAATGAGGTAAGGATGAGTTCAAGGGTTTGCGCACAGATGACAGCTGTGCTGGCGGCGGACTCCTCCATGCTCCTAGCCAGTGCATCCATGCTCTCGCGCACCCTTGCCATTGCACCCATGAGCTCAGTATGCATGCTCATCGCCTGAGTATTCATCGATGCGATGTCGAGGTCCTCATCCGAGTCCTGTGCAGCAGAACTCGTGCGTGCACTCATCGTCCGGGGAGATGACCCCCGAGCTTCCCTTCCCCCATGGCGTTGCTGCAGCCTGCTGGGTCCTGGAGCTTCACCCACATCAGATCCTAATCCCCTGCTCCCCTCCAGTGAACATGTGGCCCCAGTATCAGATTTCTCACTCTTGGGAAACGCAGGCAGTGAGGCGCCGGTTTCGTGTTCCTCCTCCTTTCTCACGTCGCTGCCACTGGGAGGCTGAGGGACAGGCTGGTCAGATGGTGGCTCACTATCTGAAAGCAGGAAGGTACAAGACTGGCTTTAACATGAGGGCAGGGGGGCAGGAAGGGAGCAAGGAATGGAGACAGTATAGTTAGATGGAATGTGGGAAAGGCTGATGTTGTGAGGGGGATGTGGTATGAGAGAGGAGAGAGAGATGATGAACATACCATTGCTGTCCTCAAGGGGGTCGACCTCTCCAACTGCCACAGCGCCCACGACATGACTCGTGATGAGTCTGTGAACTCGCTCCTCCAGCTGTGTGAGGGGGTGCAGCTCCGCCTGAACTCCTCTTGTGCATTGTTGCTCCCTTCGGTTATCTGAAAGCTTGGCCTGCAAGAAAAAGGACTGCGTGTGAGTGAGTGTCCAGCCATGTGTTTGGCAGATGTGCCTACCATAGTTGAATAGCCGTTAATGTCTGCAAGGTGTGAGATGTGGATGTGACTTTTAGTAGATGGGCATAGTTGTTGGGTGAGTGTTTGGGATTTGGCACTTTACACCGTCTATGCACAGAGTGAGGTTGAGATGGTGGGATGTAGAGGTATTTCATGCATTTACTCACCCTGACCACCCGAGTGAGGTCGTTGAATTTCTTGCGGCACTGCGTGTAAATCCTTTGGACCAGGCTCCTGGATGAAACGTACTGGGCAACCTCCCTCCACACCCTTGTAAACTCCTGGGGCATTGGCCTCCTGCCAGTGTCTGGAAACAGCACTGTCCGTGGGCGTTCCACAGCGACAACCAGAGCCACCAATGCCTGGTCGCTAAACCGGCTCTCTCTCTCCCTGGGCCTCAGAGTAGCGACGATAATCTTTGGTGAAGATTTGCACCTCCTTGCAGGCCCAGGTCAAACGCAGCAATGATAAGGGTGTGGCTGTGCAGTATGATGGACCCTTCCCTTTAAGAACTGAAAGGCCTCAGTATGTCTGAGTACAAGGTAATTGACATCGCCTGAGCTTGAGTAGCGCTCTGAGGTAGCGCCCCATTCCCCGCCGTTAGCGCCCTAAGAGAAGTGTGTAGCGCTTGATTTAGCGCTCCAATCAGCTCCAGGGACGCTGGAGATGAATTTCATGGTCGCCGGCGATAATTTGCGTCAGGCGCTAAATTTTGCGCTCGGCCAATATTAGCACCCCAAAATGGGCGATACCGAATTTTTCCCCCTATATTGATCCAATTTGTTTCTTCACATTCATGTACTGAAAATTTAGGCCCCGATATTAACTCTTGAGCGCGTTCGGAGCTGGGGAGTCCGATATTGCGTGGAAAACCCGGACGTCTGTCTGTGGCATTTTAACACAGCCACCTCATTATAATTTTACTTCCGTGTTTGGCGTCCAATGCGTGGCAGTGGCCATGGTACGGACTCGCATGACGTGATCTCAACTCGAGTATTTAAAGGGCCAATCCAAAGATGGAATTTGGAAGAGTTGGAAAGTTTTGCACATCGTACGAGGTGGACTCAGGATGCTCAAAGTCTGCGCCCTGCTTTAATGACGCCTCCCTTGATGTACTGCTGGGAGGAGTGAGGAACTGGAGAGAGATACTCTTCCCCAGCAACGGGAGGAAGAAACCTGTTGCCACAATGAAAGTGTATCTGGATGTCGCCGAGGAGGTCAGCAGTAGACACATTGTGCCACGCTCCTGGCTTCAGTGCAAGAAGCGCTTTGATGACTTTTCCTGGTCAGGAAAGGTGAGTACAATTGCAAATAGCCCAACACTGCGCCAGCGAATTTCCAGCAGATGCGTATAATCTGTCAAGCAGAAACTTGACAGATCGCAAGTTCTGACTTTTTGTGCATGCCCAGTGCCTTCATGCATGCAGCAGCAGTCGGTGGACCTCGCAGACGATGTATCCTCAGAGGAGCCGATTCCATCTGAGGGTGCACCAATACAAGACTCATGCTTACCATGCACCAGCGCAAGCACTCACACTTTGGTGGGTCCAGTTAGACAGATAATTGTGTTTTTACCTGGTGACTCACAGTTCACAGGTGAACAAAAGCAAACAGTGGTGGCAGGGACAGTTGTGGAGACTCTGCGTCGGAGGGCACTGCCCTCTACAAGCTCTGCTTACCTGGACACAGATGCTGTTCCCGGGGGCCATTGTTGAAAAGGATAATCATTGAAGGGCAGCAGAAAATCTGCTACATACTGACAGGCCTTCCATGATTGCGGAGAGAATGGAAGAGTCCACCTCAAGGATGAGTAGGTTGATGTTGCAGGGCATTGCGAGGATGTCTTCTTCCATGGATAGAGTGGCCAACTCCATGGAACATCAATCACATCAATCATGGAGTCCATGCAGGCCTTGACCATGGCCGTGCAGACTCTGGATGCCAACGTGTCTGCCACCTTAAATAGGATGATAGCCACCTTAGCCTTGGCCATACAGCGTGTCACTGATCTGTACCAAGCTGCTCTCCAGTGCTCTTGGCACATGAGAAGGATGATGGCGAAAGGGTACATGGAAGTGGGGACTCCACTCAAAGCGCTCCCAGTTCTTGCCTGTTCCCCCCCCACTCCCTCGTCAGTACCCGACATGCTGCCTCCTCTCCCAATGGCAGAGTCTGCCCCTGTGCAGGTGGAGCAGTCTTTGGCGGGGTCCTCACAGGCTCCAACACCCAGAGGGCATTGGCCAAGAGCATCTTAGCAGTCAGAGCAAGCATCTGAGCAGGCTTCCTCTGCTAAAGCCACAGGGATTGCACCACGTCGGTGCGGTAGGAAAAGGAAGAGTAAAGCTATGTCGTTGCACAAGGTTGTATGAGAAAATGTTATGCTAAGTTTCCGTTTTTTAGTAGAATCAAATAAAATGTATTACTTTGCATCACTTTACCATGTTGCCAATTCTTGGTTGCTGGGTGGCAACTTGCCTTTTCAGTTGCTTGTTGATGAATGGGAAGACATAAATTGACGGGGACCAATGCGGGGATGTGCAATGGATGTTTGGTTGGTTTCAAGATTGTTTTGTGTCAGTGGGATTGGGGGGTGGGGTGGGGGATGAGAGTGGCTGTTGGATGTGGCTGTTAATCGGTCCAGTGGTGGTAACTAACTGAACCTTACAGCTGTAAGTGAATCCCTGGCATCGTGGGCAGCAAAGTGAGCAGCTGGTGCTGCATTGGCGCCGCCCTCTTCCTCCTCCTCCTCCTCTTCCTCCTCAGATTTGTCTGTAGAAGATGTGTGCTCAGCGCCTTGTTCCTCCTGCAGCTCCAATCCTCGCTGCTACGCAATGATGTGCAGCGCACAGCACACCACGATTATTCTGAGACCCTGACTGGTGATTACTGAAGGGCACCTCCAGATCTGTCCAGGCACCTGAAGCCCAACTTGAGCATGTCCAATGATACATCTGGTTATTATATGGCTTTTATTGGGCTTCATTGGTTGAGCTTCTCACGCGTGTCATCAGCCAAATTTGAAGGAGTATCCTTTGTCTCCAAGCAGCCACCCCTTGAGTCTGCTTGCAGGTCCAAAGAAGTTAGGGAGCTTTTACTGCCGCAGGATGAAAGCATCATGGCAGCTCCCCAGGAATTTGGCGCACACCTGCATAAACCTATTCTTGTGGTTGCACATCAGCTGAACATTGATGGAATGAAATGCCTTGCAGTTTACGAATATTCCTGGTTAATCTGGGGATGCACGGATTGCCATGCGTGTGCAGTCGATAACGCCCTGCATCTGTAGGAAGTCAGCCAGAGACGCAACCTGAGCACTCACAGGTGAAGTTGACATATTTTCTGGCTCAGGCAAACAACTCAGGGACCTGCCTTTTGCATTTCTGTGCAGCCAACTGAGAGATCCTGGATATGTCTCCGGTAGCGCCCTGGAAGGATCTGGAGGCAAAATGTTGAGGGCGTTGGTCACTTTCATAGCCACTGGTAATACATGGCCACCAGGTCCAGTAGGGAGCTGGTCTTCTAGGAGGCTGCAGATTCTGCCACCACCTGACGCGGCAACCTCAGCCTCCATGCACACAGCTCTTCCGAGACGTCAAGGAAGCTGAGCCAATGCCTGTACACCCTATTATGCGGGTAGTGCCTCCTGCGAGCTCGACCCCTCTGCTGCTCCCCTCTCTGCTGCTCCCCTCTCTGCTCATCACCTGCGGGTGCTTCCAGAGCAGGCTGTTGTTGCTGCTGATGGTCATCTTGCTCCTCGCCCGAGGTCCAATCTAAAGCAGCCAAGGCATCACCCATCCTGATCTGAGTCTCAATATCTCCAAAGTGCAAAAATGAGCCTCTCGCCAGAAGTACTCTCAACAAACCCTTTTCCAGTGGTAGGTAAGAAAGCAGCTGTGAGCACTGTATTTATTGCTGTATTTGTCTGACTTTTTAATGAGCCCCATGAATTGCTGTTTTGTTCTCGTCTTGGTTTCAATGGCATGTTTCAGGAAGCCCGTTAAACCCGTGGATGCGTCGTTAAATTATAATGTAGGTTAAAATACTGCTGGAATTGATCAATTAACATATCTAAATTGCTAACACTCCTTTCCAGAGAGGGTTAAGCGTAACCAGCCAAACGCGCCTGAGTTAAACCCAGAAGTCGGTGCGTTGGAGCCAGTTTTCAGACACAAACGCATTTTCGGCCACTTTAACCCCCCACCCGCACTTAAACCCACATGCTGCTCCAAGTTAAAATTACACAATTAGTCTTTCTCACACCCACTGGTAGTATCTCTGTCAACCAAGCATTGGAAGGTGACACAGAAGATGATAATGATGTTAGTGGAGATGAAGATAAGAACCACTCCCTGTCTGGAGTGATTTTTAGCATTTTCATGTACCTCCTTGTCTACTCCTTCATGTACTGTTTCCCATGTCTAATATGGAAGCATGTCACACACACAGGAAACATTAGACCGAAATTTCTCACTTCGCCACCATAACTTTACCGGAAATAAATGGGGTTTCTGCTGCACTTCGGGTGAAGTTATGGCAGCGGAGCAGGGGTAGCACTGAAGAAATTCTGGGCCATTGGGCCTTCTAGTTACCTCAGAATACTAGAATGCATATTCAATGTTAAAACTATGTTGTACGGACCCTTGTAGTGGCTGGTTTGGCTGTGGTACCTTGCAATGACATTGATCTCGGATGGATACTTGCTTTCACCTAGCTGTCAATATCAATGCAAATTCAATGCAATGCAATATCAATGACGGTACCATAGTGGTTATGTTACTGGACGAGTAATATGGAGGCCTTGACTAATGATCTGGAGACTTGAGTTCAAATCCCACCATGGCAGCTGGGAATGTCCTTTAGGGAAGGTAATCTGCCGTCCTTACCCAGTCTGGCCTATATGATTGACTCTTAACTGCCCTCTGAAATGGTCTAGCAAGCCACTCGGTTGTACCAAACTGCTACGAAAAACAATAATAAGAATAAAACCGGACATACCCAGCCCAGTGGGCCTTGCAAAGTCCGCCTCACTAACATCTGGGGACTTGTGCCTAAATTGGGAGAGCTGTCCCACAGACTAGTCAGGCAACAGTCATAGTCAAACTCACAGAATCATACCTTCCAGGCAACGTCTCAGACTCTTCCATCACCATCCCTGTCCTGTCCCACCGGCAGGACAGACCCACCAGAGGTGGCGGCACAATGGTATACAATCAGGATGGAGTGGCCCTGGGAGTCCTCAACATTGACTCCGGACCCCATGAAGTCTCATGGCATCAGGTCAAACATGGGCAAGGAAACCTCCTGCTGATTACCACCAACCGCCCTCCCTCAGCTGATGAATCAGTACTTCTCCAAGTTGAACACTACTTGGAAGAAGCACTGAGGGTAGCAAGGGCACAGAATGTACTCTGGGTGGGGGACTTCAACATCCATCACCAAGAGTGGCTTGGTAGCACCACTACTGACCAAGCTGGCCGAGTTCTGAAGGACATAGCTGCCAGTCTGGGCCTGCGACAGATGGTGAGAGAACCAACACGAGGGAAAAACCTAATTGACCTCGTCCTCACCAATCTACCTGTTACAGATGCATCTGTCCATGACAGCATTGGTAGCAGTGACCACCGCACAGTCATTGTAGAAATGAAGTCCCGTCTTCACACTGAGGACACCCTCCATCGTGTTGTGTGGCACTACCACCGTGCTAAATGGGACAGATTCAGAACAGATCTAGCAGCTCAAAACTGGGCATCCATGAGGCGCTGTGGGCCATCAGCAGCAGCAGAATTGTATTCCACCACAACCTGTAACCTCATGGCCCGGCATATCCCTCACTCTACCATTATCATCAAGCCAGGGGACCAACCCTGGTTCAATGAGGTGTGTAGAAGAGCATGCCAGGAGCAGCACCAGGCATACCTAAAAATGAGGTGCCAACCTGGTGAAGCTACAACACAGGACTACATGCTTGTCAAACAGCGGAAGCAGCATGCTACAGACAGAGCTAATCGATCCCACAACCAACGGATCAGATCAAAGCTCTGATGTCATGCCACATCCAGTCATGAACAGTGGTGGACAATTAAACAATTAATAGGAGGAGGAGGCTCCATGAACCTCCCCATCCTCAATGATGGCAGAGCCCAGCAGGCAAATGCAAAAGATAAGGCTGAAGCGTTTGCAACCATCTTCAGCCAGAAGTGCCGAGTGGATGATTCATCTCTCCCTCCTGAGGCCCCACCATCACAGAAGCCAGTCTTCAGCCAATTCGATTCACTCCAAAAAAGCAGGACAAATCCAATCCGGCCAATTCCCGCTCCATCAGTCTACTCTCAATCATCAGCAAAGTGATGGAAGGTGTCATCAACAGTGCTATCAAGCAGCACTTACTCACCAATAACCTGTTCACTGATGCCCAGTTGGGTTCCACTGGCTGGAGTCATATGTAGCACAAAGGAAGATGGTTGTGGTTGTTGGAGACCAATCATCCCAGTGCAAGAGTTCCTCAGGGCAGTGTCCTAGGCCCAACCATCTTCAGCTGCTTCATCAATGACCTTCCCTCCAACATAAGGTCAGAAATGGGGATGTTCACTGATGACTGCACAGTGTTCAGTGCCATTCACCACTCCTCAGATAATGAAGCAATCCATGCCCGCATGCAACAAGACCTGGACGACATTCAGGCTTGGGCTGATAAGTGGCAGGTAACATTCGCGCCACAGTGGTGTTCCCCAAGGGTCAGTGCCGAGGCCACTGCTTTTTTTGATATATATAAATGACCTGGATATTGGAATACAAAGTAGAATTTCTAAATTTGCCGATGACACCAAACTTGGGGGTGTGGCAAACAGTGAGGATGATACCAATCGACTGCAACACAACATAGAAAGGCTAGCAGAATGGGCAGACAAGTGGCAGATGGAATTTAATATGGAGAAGTGTGAGGTGATGCATTTTGGTAGAAGGAACAGGGAGAGGCAATATACACTTAATGGCACAGTTTTAAAGAGTGTGCAGGGACAGAGGGACCTGGGAGTTATGTGCATAGGTCCCTGAAGGTGGCAGGACATATTGAGAGAGTGGTTAGCAAAGCATATGGGATCTTGGGTTTCATAAATAGAGGTATTGAGTACAAAAGTAGAGAAGTTATGCTGAATCTTTATAAAGCGCTGGTTAGGCCACAACTGGAGTATTGCGTCCAATTCTGGCCACCAAAATTTAGGAAGGATGTGAAGGCCCTTGAGAGGATGCAGAGGAGATTTACCAGTTCTGGGGATGGGGGATCTTAGCTACAAGGACAGGTTGGAGAAGCTGGATTTGTTTTCATTAGAGCAAAGGAGGTTGAGGGGTGATTTGATAGAGGTGTACAAGATTATGATGGGTTTGGATAGGCTAGACGGGGAAAGGCTGTTCCCACTAGTTGATGGTACTAGAACTAGGGGACACAGATTTAAGGTTTTGGGCAAGAGATACAGGGGGGATATGAGGAAAAACTTTTTTACGCAGCGAGTGGTGAGGACCTGGAACTCGCTGCCGACGGAAGTGGTGGAAACGGAGACACTCAATGTTTTCAAGGGGAGACTGGATAGGCACTTGAGGGAAATAAATTTGCAGGGCTACAGGGATAGAGCGGGGGAATGGGACTGACACGATTGCTCTGCAGAGAGCCGGCACGGACTCGATGGGCCGAATGGCCTCCTGTGCCGTTATGACTCTATGGGGGAAAAATTCAGTTGGTTGCTCCTCCCGTTAGCGCCTTAAGAGGGCGCTAATGGGGCGCAAAGCAACTAGCGCCCGGGCACGGCAATGTTTGCGCCGCTCGCGAAATTAACTAGACATTTTGCAGCGGCGCTAAACACTACCGCCACGATCTCCTGCGCCGGCAGATCGTGACGTCAGTCGAGTGCGCAACGCCCCGGTAGCGCCCCGGAGCGGATATTGAGTGGCGCCCCCTGCCTTACCGCCTGCCGCTAGCAACGACAGGTTGAGGGGAGCGTTTTGCAGTGAGGAAGGGACTGAGGGAGCGCTATTTAAAGGCGACCGCTTCCTGCCTTTTATTATTGGTGACATTTTTGAACCACGCATTCTGAGAGAGAGAGAGACTTCTGGAGAGATTCAACGCTGTGTGAAGGAGTTTTGGGTACTAAGCAGCACTTTGCAGGTTCATTTTGATTTGCTCTTCCTTGTATCGATTTAGAAGAGATTGTGGGGGCTGCACTCTGAGCTCTTTCCCTGGTTCTCTCCATTGTTCTTTCCAGCAGATTTGATGTACAGGTCTCTCCAGGCCGAGATTCAAGGTTGCAATGAGCAGGATGTGGATGGAAAGCAAAATCAACCCTCCCCTTTAAGAACTGGCTGGCGCCATTGTGTGTGTGTTCCATTGCTGACTGACATCACATGAGCTTCGCCAGCGCTCTGAGGTAGCGCTTCGCTCCTCGGCCTTTGCACCTTAAGACAGTTGTGAAGCGACTGATTTAGCGCTCCAATCACCTCCAGGGGCGATAAAAGTCAAGTTTGCAGTCGGAGGCGATAATTAGCGCCAGGCGCTAATCTTTGCGCCCGGCCGATAATTGCGCCCCAAATGGGGCGATACTGAATTTCTCCCCCTATGGCTCTATAACTCTCTATGACAGCCATTTGAGCTTCCATTAAAGCTGCAAAGGCTGGTAACACTGGCTTCTTTTGTGAGAGCCCAGCTGCAGCATTCCTAGAGGTAGTCACACTCTCCAAGATAGACTGCAGCGTGCTGATGCCATGCATAATGACACCACGCAGGCTGGAAGCAGACTCCTTCCTACTTTCAGCCATGGTGCTGAAATTCTTTGGCAGGCCTTCCAATACCTGTGAGAGGCAAGCAGTTTTCTTTTCATAGCTGGGCCGCTGAAGTCCTCATCTCTGTCCTGCTCAGCAGTGCTGGGAGAGTACCATGCCCTCTGGTTTGCTGAGGTGAATGAAGGGTTACAAGTAATATGCGGACACCCTGCTCAGAAAAGCTGGCAGCCTCACCTTCCATGATGCTAATGGCTTTTGTGGCACCACTAATCTCAAGGGTTTCCTAATCTGTTTGGGTAAGGGCTGTGATGAGAGGCAGTCCTTCCTTGGTCTTGTTCCTCTCCCTGGCATTATGCGCTGTTTTGTCCTGCAGAAGGAGAGAGCAATAGTTAGTGAATTACTCTTGAAAAGGAAATTGGAGATGTGTAGGCTGATTTATATAGTGCATCTGCTGAGAGCTGGAGAAGAAGCAAGATGGAGCAGAATGGGGAGATGATGGATGGAAAGTCAGGTGTGTGGAATGTAAAGTGAGGAAGGAGTCCTGGGAGGAGTTGCTAGTTCTGCAAGTGCTAGCATATGAGAAGAGAATGCTGTTAGTGACTGATGTGAAGACTGCAAAGGAAGATGTGAGTGTGTTTGGAATGAGAGGTGGTACAGTGTGCCCTTGTAATTATATGTTGAAAGGTGTGTTGGAGGGGAGGGAATTTTTGAGAGTGGTGGGGGTGGGAGTTAAAGGAGTGTTGCAGGTATTGTTGGGAGAGATGGAGCTGTTCTCACCCTTGTTGCTCTTGTGATATTATTGAAGCTCTTTCTACATCGAACCCAGGTCCTGGGAGTGATGCTGCTGGCACTGATCCTCTCAGCCACTCCTGTTCAGGCCTGCTGGATATTTGCCTTGGGATCTTCCTGTGGTGCTGGGGAATAGTACCTTCTTCCTTGCTCTGACCTCCTGCTTCCAGACCTCTAGGGACGCTTCCCCCTCCCGACTCATTACTCCTAAGAACAGTTCAAACTGTTGCAACAAAATCAGACAGAATGGACTGCAGCCTTGGTTTAAGAGGTGCATTCCTGCTCTAAATAGGCCTCGGGTGGCCCACTGGAAATTGGGACGCGAAAATTGGTCAATCGTTAAAATGAGACCCGGGAGTTAAAATCGCCTGAGTCTCACGCTGGTGTCGCCATAGGGGTTTGCCACTCACCCCGGCCAATTCCTGCTCCTAGTTAAAATCAGTGCTATTGTAATATATGTGCTTGAGAAAACAACATTGTTGCAAGCAAGTTTTATTTGATTGGTTTCCTCTTGTTAAAACTAATGGATTCATATTGAACCAATATTTCTGAAGCAAAGCGGCATGTGTCATTTTGAGTTGGGTTTATTAATTTGTTTGGCAATTAATCCTTCATCTGTGAAAACAGCAAAATATATCTAAATTATTATCACCTTTCTTTGACTATAGATAGATCTAGAAGAGATGACAGATTTGTCTGAGATGCGAGAAGAAATAATGTCTCAAGTGATAAACATAATGAAACAGGCTGAGGAGCATGAGGAATCATTTGATAATTATTCATATTTGTGGGTGGATGATCGCAATGAATTTCTGGAAGAATTTCTGATATATGGGCGTGTGCTCACACAGGAGGAAATAGAATCTTATGGCGAAGGAGGTGTTCCTCCAACTCCACCTACTCTTGAACAGTTTAAAAATCAGGTAATTTTATGTTACAGATATGATATCTTTCTAAATATATAGACATACGCCTAGAAATTACTGCAATAGAGAGATATTACCATGTGAATGTTTAACACTTATGTATCAAATTCCTTTTTCCGT
Source organism: Squalus acanthias (assembly GCA_030390025.1). NCBI lineage: Eukaryota > Metazoa > Chordata > Chondrichthyes > Squaliformes > Squalidae > Squalus > Squalus acanthias. The sequence continues at coordinate 9,197,976 of CM059447.1, read as the reverse complement.
TTATTTTAATTGGGTTAATGTTGTCTTTCAGATAGCAGAGATACAAATGTGTTGCATGTTTATATGGTAACATTTTAATTTACTGGCTATAGAGAAAATTAAGTGGCTTGGAGTGTGTTACATAGGTTTCAGATAAACCAATGATTAAGACTCAGTTAGAATATTGTGTCCAGATTTGTGTGCCTTATATCAAGGCCGTGGAGACAGTGCAGAAGAGATTCAATAAGATGATACCAGGGTAGAGAGGCTTTAGTTAAAAGAGAGACTAAAGAATCTGGGACTCTTAATTAAGAGGAGATCAAATAGAGTAAAGTAAATGGAGAAATTTCCACTGCTTTTGTGAATTGGTAACAAGAGGCTGTAAATTTAAGATCATCATCAAAAGAAAAAGAGAGGTTAAGAAAATGTTTTGTTACACAGAGGATTGTTAGGACCTAGAAGGCCCTACCAGAAATAGTGATGGAAGCAGAATCCTTCATAGTTTTTAAAAGAGAAGTGGATAAATATTTGAAAAAGATTTTTTTTTAAATGTTTGCGGAAAGGGCAGGGCAGTGGGATTAAGTGGGTAGCTCTTTCAGAAAGCCAGCATTGCTAAACAGCCTCCTTCTGTGCTGAAAAATTCCAAGATTATAACAAAATAAGGAGTTCACACATTACTTGGAAAATAAAAATCTAAATGGGGTAGAGGAGAAAATGTATCTGGGAGTACAAATACACAAATTTCTAAATGTAGCGACACAGGTTAATAAGGCCTTAAAAAAGCAAACCAAGCACTAGGGGTCATTTCTAGAGGGATAGAATTGAAAAATAGAGAAGTTATGCTAAACTTGAATCGAACCTTGGTTAGACCACACTTGGAATACTGTGTGCAGTTCTCGTCGCCATATTATAAAAAGGAGATAGAGGCACTGGAGAGGGTGCAAAAACGATTTACAAGGACGATACCAGAACTGCGAGGTTATACCTATCAGGAAAGGGTGAACAGGCTTGGTCTCTTTTCTCTTGAAAAGGGGTGATCTAATAGAGGTTTTTAAAATTATGAAAGGTTGTGATAGAGTAGACACAGAGAGAGCATTTCTACTTGTGGAGAAGAGCAATACTAGAGGCCATCAATATAAGATCGTCACCAAGAAATCAAATAGGGAATTCAGAAGAATCTTCTTTATCCAGAGAGTGGTGAGATTGTGGAACTCGCTACCACAGGGAATAGTTGATGCAAATAGTATAGATGCATTTAAAGGGAAGCTAGATAAGCATATGAGGGAGAAAGGAATAGAGGGTTATGCTGATAGAGCTAGATGAGGAAGGATGGGAGGAGGCTCGAGTGGAGCATAAATGCTGGCATGGACTGGTTGGGCCGAATGGCCTGTTTCTATGCTGTATATGCTATGTAATATTATGGAATTCAGTTGATGTCATCAATTGTTAAGAACAAAGTAAATTTATGATGGCACCTGCTTAAGTTAGGATTATTTTTAATTCTGCGCTTGAAGGATTTTTGAGCTGGGGAATAGAACTTTGTACACTCAATGGGTTGCATTTTCCCAGGTCACACCAGCACGGTGCGGGGGGACCCAGGTGACGGCGGGAAACCCGGAAGTTCGGGTTTCCCGGCACGCTGTGAAGTTTTAACAGCGTGCGTGCGACGTGAAGGGCGGGTTCCCCGCCCAGAAGTCAGCCTGGTTGACAGGCTGGCTTCCATTCGTGCGGGGATCGCGGACCAGGAGGCCACAGGAAAACATAAGTGCTGGGCCCAGGATGGTGGGGGGGCGGGGGGGGGGAGAGGTCCAAGCCTGGCAGGGGTCTGATCCCTGCGGGGGGGGGGTGGGGGGGGGGGCGGTGAGATCGATCCTAGTGGGGGGGGGGGGGTGGTCCGATCCCCAACTCCGGGGCTGAGTCGCGATCATGGTGGGGGGTCCGATCCCTGACCCCGGGGCAGAGTCACGATCCCGGGGTGGGGAGGAAGTGTGTAGCAAGCCGGGCGGGGGGGGGTCCAATCCCTGGGGCGGTTGGGTCCCCGACCCCGAGGATGGGCAGGCTGATGGTGGGGGAGCTTGGGGGGCCGGGACGAAGCACTCCTGCTCCTCCTGGCCCACAAGGATTGTTCCCCGAGGCTGAGGCCGCCTGCAGTAAAACCTGCAAAGCACATTAAAGTAGAGGTTTCAGGCCTCATTATCATATTTAAATTGCCAACCCATCTCTTGGCAGTGGGTTGGTAGCCCACCCCCCTGTCCCACCTGAGTGAAAGGTGGAAAGTGGGCGGGTTGGGGTCGTGTTTAACATTTGCACAACTTTCACTTCCCCCCCACACCTCCAACCCACCCGTTCTTAGCTCTGAAAATTCCGGCCAATGTTATCATCAAGATTTGAAATTTAGTTCAGCAGACTTAAGTTCAAGTCCCATCCAGAATAATGGAATGGAAGTTTATATATACCAACAGTCAGTTTTCCAACCCATGTATCAGCTATTTAAATTGCCAACCCATCTCTTGGCAGTGGGTTGGTAGCCCACCCCCTTGTCCCACCTGAGTGAAAGGTGGAAAGTGGGCGGGTTGGGGTCGTGTTTAACATTTGCACAACTTTCACTTCCCCCCCACACCTCCAACCCACCCGTTCTTAGCTCTGAAAATTCCGGCCAATGTTATCATCAAGATTTGAAATTTAGTTCAGCAGACTTAAGTTCAAGTCCCATCCAGAATAATGGAATGGAAGTTTATATATACCAACAGTCAGTTTTCCAACCCATGTATCAGCTATTTAAATTGCCAACCCATCTCTTGGCAGTGGGTTGGTAGCCCACCCCCTTGTCCCACCTGAGTGAAAGGTGGAAAGTGGGCGGGTTGGGGTCGTGTTTAACATTTGCACAACTTTCACTTCCCCCCCACACCTCCAACCCACCCGTTCTTAGCTCTGAAAATTCCGGCCAATGTTATCATCAAGATTTGAAATTTAGTTTAGCAGACTTAAGTTCAAGTCCCATCCAGAATAATGGAATGGAAGTTTATATATACCAACAGTCAGTTTTCCAACCCATGTATCAGCTTTGTTAGAATTTTGCAAGAAAAAAAAACAGGTTATTAGCATCAGCAGAAGCAATTTCATCATCAGGAGGGCAGAACTGAAATTCAGTAGAATCATCAGATGTTACTTTCTCCCACTGTTGGCTGTGCACAAACTTAAGATGCAAACGCTTTGGCAAGAAATTTGCGGTCAGCAGGGAAGGAAAGGCAATTGCCGCTGGCCCCGAAGAAAGCTACCCACAAAGATCTCGCGATCTCTGTGGCGAGAAGTTTGCTTTTTTCGATGCGTAAGTGATTTCAGTGCAATATCATAGGGAATCCCTCTGCTGTGATGTCAACAAGCTGTCTAAGCAGCCAATCACAATGCAGAATTCTCACTGACAGGGAACCACGAAATGAAAAGCTACTTTTATCCCCACTTTTTAAAACTTTTACAGAGAGCAAAACAAAGATGGGGCTCTCACATGGGGATAAGGTAAACCTGAAATAAATATGAACAAATTTCAAAAAATATTTAAAAATTTCTTTTTAAAGTTTCTTAAAAATTGTAATTTTTATCATAATGGAGGAATTTGACACTCCACAAAATTAAAATTAGTTTTTTAGTGTCAATACGTTGTTAAAACCCCAGTTACACCTAATCCAACAAGGCCTAACATTTAATGAAGTATTTAACAGCGATAGTACTGCAGAAAAGCCCATGTTTTCATCAGTTTCACTGTTTTCACTGATTACACTGATTGCCGGCTTTGGGGTTGGGGCGGGGGGGGGTAGGGGCGCGGTGGCGGTCCACAGTACAGCCAGTGTCGGAGCAGTGAATGACTGACCACATCTTCAGGATTTCCGCATTTAGATGCGCATGCGCTACTTACTGAAGCTGCGTTCAGTTTCAAGGGGTAATAACAGCGAACGCTGTTAGTTTGCCGTTATAACCCACCGCAAATTGCGGCCAATCAAGATGAACTATTGCTTTCTAAGAACTACAGACTTGTTTATTTAGGATTTATCTCCAAATCAATTACCTGTAACAAATAAGGTACTAAAATGCATCTTTAAAGTAACTATTTTCCTGAAAGGAACTTTCTGGGACATGGCCGAATGTTTGTGAAAGTTTAGCCCTGAAAATGTACGGGTCATAATCCTGGCTGTTATTCTAGGATTGTGTCTGTTGGTGCTCTCCAGCACTGCCCCTGCCAGAGCTTGTAAGGTCTGAGAGGGCATCTCATTTGTTCGGGCTGACAGACATCTGCATGGCTACAAGCATATCCCGGGCTGCTGGAAATTCTGGTGCGTGGCCACCAATAGGGTAGGGGTGCTTGGAAATTCAATGCATTTCTTTTCACTTGGCCTACATCCATAATTAAAAAGAAAAGTCATCTTCTGATTGCTTTTCTGGTCTGGATTCTACCCACCCCTTGGCCCCCCACCCCCCTCATATAATTCACTTTTACCCTTCTGGAAGCCGGTACACCTCAACTCAGTGGTATACGGGATCCCTTATAGTGGAGGCATGACTACAGTGCTCACTCCTTCAGTAATTATGAAATTCACCGCTGCTGCAAAACTGTTTTTTCCCCTTCAACAGAAATAATTAAATGTAACTGTATTTGAGTTGGTAGCATTTTTGGGCTGTAGCATCCTTTTTGAAGCTGTTGGTCTGCCTTTGCTTCTTTTCCAGATTGGCATATATGAAAGTTTCTTCCTTCCACTGGCTGTAAAGATTGTATGTGAAATGCATTTAAGTGGTAACAGTCCAGATGCATACATGCAACTGTTAGTATTTCATATTGACAGTCAGCGCTTTGGGGGCCCAGTTTACAAGTTAGCATCTGGTGATAAAAATCAGTTGAGACTGGGTTTTTCTGCCTTTATTGTTTCTCATATCTGAGTCTTGTTGCTAGTGGAAATGATTACATACTATAGTTGGGAATTCTCATGATAACAGGAATTCGTGTCTATAGTATGCAGTGGCTGGAATCATTGCTATAGCAACAGGACCCGGGTAGGAGTGCTGTTAAGGGGAGAGGGAATGGGGGAAATAAATGGTAATGGAAGGGAGAGGTAAGGTGGTAGATGTCAAGTGCACTGCTTTGGTGTAGGGGAGGAAGGTGAATGCTGGCATTAACTGAGGCTGGAATTTTCCGGGGGGTCAGCAGGCGGGATTGGTGGCGGGTCGGGTGGGAAATTTGATATTTTTGACAGCGGGTCAGGAACCCGCTGTCAACTTGCCACAACACGCCTTTCCCGATGTTGGGTCTGTCAGTGCTGAGCAGACCCGACAGGCAGCGGCGGGCGACCCAATTCAGGTAATTAGTGGCTTGTTTAGAGCCACTTAAAAATGATTTTCAGCTTACCTTTTGCATTTGACAGCTCGCCCACGGGGTCCACACTGGTCGTGGACCATGTCTGTCAAGCTGAGGCGGGAGTTCAGTGGCCATTCAATCAGCTGATGAGTTGACAGCTTCAAATGTAAAGTAAAAGCTCCCACCTTACAGACATATCTTTCCTCAGCAACAAGCTGTTTCTCACTGCATTTCCACAACAGATTCAGCATGCTGCATGTCTTACACTAGTCTCCATCCAGACTGACCTAATTACCTCTCTCACCATTGACAGATCGCTTCTGTCATCTCTACTTCACCTGCTATCTATTCCATCTATTCCAACAGCTTGGGTGCCCTTTATACTCTCTCACCTTGGTCCTCAGAATCCCACCACGATCAGCCCCAACACCAGCAGCACCAGGCACACCAGCAGCACCTACAACAACACCAACCTTCTCCGCAATCAACTGATGCTGCACACTTGTACCTGAAGAAGGAGCAGCACTCCGAAAGCTCGTAATTTTAAATAAAACTGTTGGACTATAACCTGGTGTTGTGCGACTTCTCATTTTTGTCCACCTCAGTCCAACACCGGCATCTCCGCGTCATGTACAATGTCCAAGCCATTCCTTTTACATTCATCACCATTGCGGGGGGTACCATTATGCCTCATTATTCACTGCAACTCACTAAGCCACTTCCAAAGATGCACACAAATCTGTCCAAGAATGCAAAGTGTTGAAAATAAAGGTTTCAATGTTTGACAGCACATTAACAGAAACTTTACATGAACATTACATAAAACACCCTAGTGGCTACCCTTGTGTGTTGTTATATGGTATGATTGCACTCGGATGAGGGTGAGTGTGAGGGGTGGCTAATGAGATGGGGATGTGACAATATAGATAGAGAGGGATGGGTGGAAGTCCAAGGTAAGTTGGTGTGAGTAAGGATGGGCAGGAGTAGGGTAGGGAAGGCAGAGTGATGGGGATGTGATGAGAGGCACAGCAGGATGAGGTTGAGTGTGGCTACTAATGTTTCGTGATCTACTGTGGCTGTATATACTTTAATAAATATAGAAGCTGGGAAATTCCTCCAAGTTGCTCCCGCTCCGCCGCTGTTACTTTGCCGGAATTGTGGTGGAAACCCCAAAAGTGTGTAAAAGGGGTTTCTGCTACACTCCTGGTGAAGTAATGCTGGGGGATCAGGAGCAGCTCCAAGACATTGCCTGGCCTGAGTCTTTAGTCCAAGACCATGTGTTTTAAATTATAGTATTTGTTTTTAATTAATGCACTTCATTCACATTTTTAACATGTATATGGTATCTATTGCAAAGTGTTTATGAATACATGTATTGGATGTGTTTTCTTTAGATTGACTCCTACGAACAATTATATGAAGAAGTATTAAAGTTTGAACCCATAAAGATATTAGATTATTGGTTTAAAATTGATTGCAGACCTTTCAAGCATGCACTTCTGAACCTTATCAAACGGTGGAGCCTTTTGTTCAAACAGTACCTTATCGACCATGTAACCAACAGGTAATACTAAGTACCATTGGTAAATGGGGTGCATGTGGGAAATGTAACATAAAGTGGATCCTTCACTGATGTCAATTAAGTGTTTAATTTCTACAATTGGTATGGGAATCTCTCTGTTTTATATAAGATATGTGGATTTTGTATTAATTATGATTCTGTAAAACAAGGAGGATGCTTTAACACTTTTTAAATGACTTTTGAGTGACCTTTCATCTCTACGGTGATGACTGTCGCCTTGAAAATTCCATTAACAGAGATTGACTTCTAAGTATCGGGCTACCTCAGTTTCATGCAATCTATGAAAAAGGGCTGAATATTTCCATGGTTCCATATAAATTGCATAGAAAGAGGATCTGCTCTTATCTTTTCAATTCTTTACAACAGGTTGTAATTGTTCAGTTTTTGCAAAATGACTGAACAGTGGAAGCAAAAAAAGTAGTTCTGGTTGTGCAATCACATCATGAGATTAAGTTTGTGTGATGGTATAGTTCTTTCTTTCTTCAAACTGTAAAACCTCAATTTTCCCTTTATATACAATATTCATATACATATACATATACTTGACTATGCCCAAAACAGGCATGAAGCCAGTGCAGCGGCCTCTCCACCATGCTGCCGTGAAGCCCGAATCAAATTTGGGTTCAGACATCATTTATGCAAACAGGTCTGCAGCTTGCCAGTTGGGGTAGGTCAGAAATCAGCCTGCAGGATGTGGGTCTGGGTGGAGGAGGCAACTTCCTGCGCCCATCTGCACTACTTACTGTCCCTCCTAACTTAGTGTCATCTCTAAACTCTCTATTCCTTCATCAGAGTCATTAATATGTATGGTGAATGTTAGAGGATAGATGTTCTTACTTATAAGTTACTCCTCAAAATAATAGGGTTCACATCATTACAGGTGAACATTCACAGATTTATTAAGTATATGATAAGCATTATTGACAATAATTAAACATACACTTAACAGAAGCACTCACAGCAAAACTTTGTGAGTTTTTACTGGAGAATCCACACATGTTCACAGCGAAGTTGATCAGGACTCATCAAATTCTGAGGTCCCTCTCCCAGCAACTACTTTTTTTACAAACAGAAAATACTGCAGATGCTGGAAATCTGAAATAAAAACAGAAAATGCTGGAGATACTCAGCAGGTCAGGCAGCATCTCTGAAGGGAGAAACAGAGTTAACGTTTCAGGTCGATGACCTTTCGTCAGAACTACTTTTTTCATATTGTTTTTTCCCAATCTTGTAATTTTTTAGTAATACCTAATGTTCCCTTCATGTCCCCTGTCAATGACTTCAGTTTTACACATCCTGATTGATCTGTCAATCAAATCCTTAGGATGAAGTCAGTTACAGAAATTCATGAACTATCGAAGGCATGCTAACACTCCTGTGTGTGTGTTACTTTTCCATCACCCTAGTCCGTATTCCTTTCAACAGATGTTGCCTTACAGGGTGGCATTCGCATACAGCTGTTTGATGTATCAATACAATCACCATCAACTTTACAAACACTCCTCTGTGTCGCTGTGAAGTTAAAAGACAAATAATCTACAATATGGCGTTCCCTGTCACCTTCAACTTGCACCTACAAACTCCCAGGGTCTTGTTACAGGATCTGTTCATATCAAAGGGATATTCAGACTGTTAGTGAGATTAGTTCCAAATGAAAAGTTACTGGATACAGTTAAATTAATATAAAGAAAATCAATAGCAGTCCCATTTGATCAACGCTTCGCTAATAGTGAAATGTTGAGGCCCCAAAACAAATCCCATGGGAACACCACTTGTCACATCCCGCCAATCAGAGTACCTAACCTTTATCCCCACTCTCATTCTCCTACCCTCCCAACCAATTTCCAACTCAAGTCGAAAGCGTTCTCTAATTCCATGTGCCCTAATTTTTGCTAATAATCCCTTGCGTGGAAATTTTTTGAATGCCTTCTGGGAGACGACACGAAACTAGGTGGGATTATGAGTTGTGAGGAGGATGCAAAGAGGCTTCAAGGTGATTTAGACAAGGTAGGAAAAACAGAAAGGCAGAGTACTATTTAAATGGTGATAGATTGGGAAATGTTGATGTACAGAGGGACCTGGGTGTCCTTGTACACCAGTCACTGAAAGCAAACATGCAGGTGCAGCAAGCAGTTAGGAAGGCAAATGGTATGTTGCAAGAGGATATGAGCTTGCTGTGATGCGCCCGTCTGTCCGTCCCCCACTTGCGCATCCTCCTCGACTCCCACGATCTCCAGGGCCGATTCCTCTGCACTGGTGAGCTGGGCTATTGAGGGTGGCCCTCCTCCTGTTTTCGCCCTTTCCCTCTTATTGTGGGCTCTCTTTTCCTGCAATGAGGGACACAAGTGGAGTTTGAGTGAGAATGAAGGAGTGAGTGTAGAGAATCCATAGCATAGATGCTTAGAAGGACACAAAGATGGAGTGAGGTCCCAAGACCAAGGGCCCTCCCTGTGTGTTGTAAGTTGTTGTCATAGCATAACAGTGATAGGGAGTGTGAGGGCTGCATAGTCGAATAGTTAAGTGAATGTGAACATACAGAGAGAGGGAATGTTTAAGGGTGCAGGGATGTAAGGGCCAAGTGGGATGTGGAGGAGGAGGTTGACAATGAAGAGTGCTGGTGATGAGAGGCGATGGGGAGCAGATTGAGGGTCATGGTGATGTAATACTCACTTTTCCTGTGCGGAGAAGGTCATGAAACCTCTTTCTGCACTGCAGCCAGGTTCTGCTGCACATTGAGATGTCACTGACCTCCTGTGCCACTTGCAGCCACACAGCTTTGGTCTGCTGGGGAGGTTTTTTCCTCCCAGAAGAAGGAAACAGCACTTCCTTATGAGCTCTTGATCTCTCCACCAGAGCTTGGAGGGAGTCCTCATCAAAGCGGGGTGCGCACTTGGGTCTTGAGTTTGCCATGTTTGCACCACTAATCCCTCAGAAGTCTCAGCAAAAAGTTGTAAGGCAGAAAATGAACCAAGGCTGCTTGCAGGCCTTAAATGCAGCTGCATAGATGACGTCATCAGAGGCGCGTTTCAGGACCAGATGATTCATTGGGCCACGGGTTCCCACACGCTGGAAATCAAGTGCCCAATTAGGGCAAAATCGCTCAATTGCCCCGCCTCACATCGGAGGCGGGGGCGGGACCCGACGACCACCTGACCCGCCCCCAATGACAAAATCCAGCCCTTGATCTGTTCCTAAACAGATTTTTGAGTTTTTTTAGCATTAAAAAGTGGAATGCAATCACATTTCAGGCATCCAATGTCAACGTCAGCTATTCCCAGATCAATTACAGTGCCAGTAGATGCAGAGTAAAGCACCTTCTATGCTGCTTTAACCTCAACACCGTACTGCATCCACGGTGGCAATCTCCATTTTATACACAAATCATCCCTTTTAGCCTTTGAGTGAGATTGTCAATTATTGCCAAATCAGGGGCAGGTTTATGCTGTGTTAAGAAGGAACTGATCCAGCTCTTTTTTAACAACATACATTGGGGATGAATTTCTTCGCCGTTTTTGCTGTATTTCTGCTGCATAAGCAGAACAAATTTTTGCTGCCGGTAAATCGAGCAGAAACTGTTTCCTTTGCTTTCCCGCCACAAAATCGCTCTCCCGAGTTCCCTCTTGCTTTTTGGCAATTCCAGTGATCCGCCCACCAAGTCCCGAGTGCACTCATTTACATATATTATAATGAGGGCCACTGACCATGCAGCTCCAAGTTTCCTGCTTTTACACTTCTAATAGATTGAGATTTAGAAGGAGCTGCTGTTGCCAGGATCAGCTGAGATAGGTAGAAGGGAGGAGTTTCTGAGGCTGAAATGTCTGGAGCGTTTCAGTAGAGATTTCTGCAGTTAAAAAATATTTTTGCAGTGAATTTTTGACATTCTGCCCACACAGTTCTGGATTTGCTTCTCACTGCTTCCACCAGCAGATTTTCACCCCGCCCGCCCCCCGTTCCATACCTATAGTTAGGGCGTCTCAGGCGCAAGTACGGCATCCTATATGAGCATATACTTCAATGCTATTATCATGGAAAAAGAGGACCAGCACAGGATGAAGCAGAGGAGAGTTAGGCAGTCTTTAAGATGCATGTAGCCAACCAGATATTACCCCCTCCCTCATGGAATATACAGGCAGCACATGTCATATGAGGACCTTACAGAGGAGACGTGTGTAAGAAGACTGCACCTAAGAGGCAATGGGGCAGCTCTGTCACCCAGGCGTCCCACTGCCTCCTGCCCCAGGCCTGCCCCCGTCCCCCCCCCCCCCAACGATGATGCTGAGGCCAACCACGATCCTCTGGTGGCCGGCCCCGATCCTCCTTTCCCTGGCCTGCTCCCCGGTCCTCTCTCTCCCCCCTAATTCTCTGTCCGATCCCTGGTCCTCTCTCTCCCCCCGATCCTCTGTCCGGCCCCCGATCCCCGGTCCTCTCTCCGCCCAACCCCCGATCCTCTGCCTGGCCCCTGATTCCCAGTCCCTCTCTCCCCCCTAATCCTCTGTCCGGCCACCGATCCCCGGTCCTCTCTCCCCACCTCCCCCTGATCCTCTGCTCTCCCCCCGATCTTTTTAACGGCACGACCCGATCTCTGACCACTGGCCGACCACCCCACTCCCCCCACCCCCGATCCTTTCCCTGGCCTGATCCCAGTCCTCTCTCTCTCCCCTCCCCAGCGATCCTCTGCCCGACCCTTCTCCCCCCGATCTTTTTAATGGCACGGCCCGTTCCCCGATCGCTGGCTGACTCCCCCCCCACCTCCGATCATCTCTCTCCCCAATCCTTTCTCCGGCCCCCGATCCCCGGTTCTCTCTCACCCCTCCTCTCCCCCCCGCACCCCCCGATCCTCTTCCTGGCCCCAGATCCCAGGTCCTCTCTCCCGCCCCTCTCCCTGATCCTCTGCCCAGCCCCCGATCCCCAGTCCTCTCTTCCCCGCCCACCCCGATCCTTTTAATGGCCCGGCCCTCACTCGAACCCTCCCACCCTCCTCTGTCCAGTCGAAGGCCTACCCGCCAGCAGCCAACCAGCCTCTCAATCTGGCTGGCTGCGGGTGAGAAACCGAGGCCTCACGTGCAAATCAGGCCCTGCTGTTAAAGTCAGCAGGGCCTGCTGGAAACCTGGCCTCCCGGGTTTCCTGACAGCATCGAAGCCCCACCTCACCCCCAATCCGCCTTCCTCCAGAAAATTCCAGCCAATATCTGCTTTTCAATTCTATCCTTTTAGAAATGAACCCCAGTGCTTGGATTGCCTTTTTTATGACCTTGTGTGGCCTCCTTATTCTTCCTACCATCTCACATTTATCTGTATTGAAATTAATTTGCCAATTGCACGCCCATTCTGCAAGTTTATTAATGTCTAGTTGTATTTTGTCACAGTCCTCCTCAGTATTAATTATACCCCACAATCGTCTGCAAATTTAGAAATTGTTCTTCCGATTCCCCAGTCCAAATCGTTTATGTAAATTGTGAACAACAGTGGTCCCATCACTGATCCTTGTGGAACACCACTACTCACCTTTTGCCAGTCTGAGTAACTACCTTTAACCCCTACTCTCTGTTTTCTGTTTTGTCGCCACTCTGCTTCTTGTCCCCTGACCCCACGTACTCTGAGATTAGTCATGAGTCTACTATGCGGTACCTTATCGAAAACCTTTTGAAAATCCAAATATATTACATCTACTGCATTACCCTTGTCTACTCTTTCTACTACTTCAAAGAATTCAATAAGGTTGATCAAGCATGACCCTTTTGAAATCCATTTTTGGATTATATTACATCTTTGAGTAAAGATTCCATTATCTTCCCTATGTTAAGCTAACTGGTTTATAGTTCCTTGGACTTGTTCCATCTTGCAATAAATTACTTCTAACAACAGATTGACATTGATATCCATGACAACTGATATTGCAGAAAGACTGCAGACAAATTAATAATTCCAAACTTTATTGCATTTTAATTGCTTGTACAAATTAAATGAAACAAAATTATAACCCAGGTGTTAGCCCATAGTACCTTTCTTAAATGTCCTTTTTACTAAACTACTGCTCCTATAACATACACCCTCAGTAGCTTCAGCATCTGAGGTGGTCAGCTGCCGATGCCTAGATGAGGGTGCTTGAGATACTCATATAGGAGCTCTGATGCAAGAGGAACCACCCTCAAACTTCAGAATCTCAGCTGCTGCCAGAGCAGTCTGGTCTAGTTGGCTTTCTGGAAGCAGGGCAGGCATTTGTTGAGGGGGTGTTGAGGGAACAGACATGCTGGCCAGGATTTTGCTAACATCGGTGGGTCCGGGGCAAGCGACGTCAGTGGTGGGTCCCGACCCCGCTGCTGGCTCCATCCCGCTGTCAAAAATGACTATCCATTGACGGGGCTTGTTAAGCCCACCCAGCATGTTTGCCGGGCCAATTAGAGGAAGCGGGTGTGGTGACACGTCATCAGCCGGTTTCCTTAAAGAGCCAACTTTATTTTGACATTTGTGCTGTCAGTGTTCTACAGCATTGAAGTGCTGCAACCACTGACAATGACTGCACAGAGGAGCAGGGCTGCACCCAGGTTCTCCTATGACTACCTCCATATGCTTATGGAGGAAGTTAGAGCACGCAGGGAGGTCCTCTTCCCTTCTCATGGGCGGAAGAGACCTCCCCAGGAGACCTAAACAGCCTGGTTGCACATTGCACTGGAGGGCACAAGCAGGGATGTCGTCAGGAGGACCTGGGTGCAGTGGCGCAAACCTTTCAATTATCTTACTAGATCACGAAATGTTAGTACAAAGCCACACTCACCTTCATCCTGCTGTGCCTCTCATCACATCCCCATCACTCTGCCTTCCCTACCCTACCCCTGCATATCCTTACTCATACCAACTTACCTTGCACCTCCACCCATCCTTCTCTCTCTATCTACATTATCACATTCCCATCTCACAAGCCACCCCTCACATTCACCCTCACCCTAGTGCAATCATACCAACTAACAACACACAAGGATAGCCACTTGGGTGTTTTATCCAAAGTTCATGTAAAGTTTCTGTTAATGTGCTGTCAAACATGGAAACCTTTATTTTCAACACTTTGCGTTCTTGGACAGATTTATGTGCACCTTTGGAAGTGGCTTAGTGAGTTGCAGTGAATGGTGAGACATAACGGTACACCTGCAATGGTGGTGAGTGTGAAAGGAATGGCTTGGACATTGTAGGGATGTTTTATGGTGTTGGTATTAGGTGGTGCCAACCTGGCGTATCATGTGGCAGCCAGGGTGTACAGCGTCAAGTGAAGTAAATCTGGCCATGGTGAGGCCATCCTTGGCCTCCCAGGCAGCAATGTGCTCGGATGCTGATGCCCTCTGTCCTGTGCAGCATCAGTTGATTGCGGAGAAGGTTGGTGTTGTTGGTGCTGCTGGTGGGCCTGGTGCTGCTGGTGTTGGGGCTGATCGTGGTCGGATTCTGAGGACCAATGTAAGACCGTATAAAGGGCACCCATGTTGATGGAATAGATGGCAGGTGAAGTAGAGATTAGAGAGTTCTTCCAATGAGGTAAGAGTGGATAGAGAGTGGAAAGCATGCAGAATCTGTGCTGGAAATTGACTGAGAAACAGCTTGTGGCTAGTCAAAGACATTTTTCAAAAGTCCCCAAAAATCTCACATGAGCCATCTATTGCAACTACCTGACTTAGTCATGCATAAGGTTCACTACTTACCTGCTGCTCCCCCAGTCTTCCGTTGAAATCTTCAGCCATTTCTTGTTATTTAGAGGCTACACCAGTAGCTCTCACCCAGCCCAATGCATTACACAGGAGTTAGGTTACGAATAGCTCAGGGGTATTTAAATAAGCTGACCCCACATTACAGTCAATCAGTGGGTGAAAATTTCGCTCCAGAGTGTATTGTGGTAATGTTATTCACGGTATTAAGATTTGTGGAGGGAACCCCTTAGAAGGCAGACAATGGTTAATTGTTTTTGCATTAACAAAGCATTAATAATACAGGGATCCCTCCCCAACCGCAGGGGATACGTCCCTGAAAACCCCCGTGGTTAGTAAAACCGCGGTTGGCAAATTCAGTATAAACACAATAAAAAAGAATATAAAAAGCATAAAAATCATGTTTTTTACCTTATTCCTAAATTAAAAACCGCGGATACGCGAATTTCACTGCCGCGGTTGACAAAAATTGTCGCAGTTTGGAAACCGTGTGCACGTGAAATCCGCGTATGGCAAAACCGCGGTTGGGGCGGGATTCCTGTATAACAGAAAATCCTTGTGAGAAACAAGATCCAGTGAATTGAATGTTGCAGTTATATTTCAACAATCATGGGCCAGAAATTGTTGGAAATTCGTGCATTAACATCTAATGTCATTACTAATTCGTAAAAAATTCAGCAGGTTGCGCAGTTGAAGAGATACGCCATGAGTTCTGATCCTCTGCAAATTGCTGGACGATTTGCTCCATTCTGCCGTTTGCTTTACCAACGCCAATAAAAGTTTGTTCTCACTGTTAGGCTCCCCATTGAACTTCATGGCAATTGTGAAATTGCTGGATTTACGACATTATTATGAATAATTCCTGGCGCAGCCATTTTGGGCTGGTAATTAATATCATAGAGAACCCTGGCAATGGTATGATTTATGGTCCTCACATGACACTCAACATTGGAGGCCCATAAAGGGACCAGTGATGTGGCATCTCACTCCAGCAGGTAGTGAATTGTTCCTAGAGGTTTTTATTCTTTTTATCTGTCTTGGCAAAGCTGTTCGACACTCAGAAGAGGGAGAAAGCAGTGCAATGGCATACCCACTGGGTGTACCATTGTTTCTTACCATGATGGATGGAGCTGCTGGTTCTATACTTCATGGGTCAAAAATGTTGGTACATTTCGCACACCTACCTTGCCATTCATTCATTAACTTCAAAAGGACCAATACAGCAATTCCCAAACACAACTGATTTACAATGTCCTGTTCTTCTGCTTATTCTTTTTCATTTTTTTCTTACTTTTCCATTGCTATTGCAGAAATTTCTTGCCCAATCACTTTTCCTGGAAACGTGCTTCCGTTTGTAATTTAGTGGTTAATTTGTATTATCTACAGTGAGCACTGTTCCAATAACAAAACTAATTTGAGGCGTTGTGTATTTGGTTTTCTAGTTTGAATACTTTGGAGGCTTTCATCAAGGTGACAAATGCTGAACTATCAAAAACAGTGAAAGAAGGGGATTTGAAGAGCCTTATACAAGTTATGGGATATCTGAAAAAAGTAAAAGAGAGACAGGTGACCACAGATAATATGTTTGAACCTTTGAAGCAAACCATTGAACTGCTGAAGACCTATGATGTAGAGATGCCGGAGG
The DNA here is from genome assembly GCA_030390025.1 of Squalus acanthias. Taxonomy (NCBI): domain Eukaryota; kingdom Metazoa; phylum Chordata; class Chondrichthyes; order Squaliformes; family Squalidae; genus Squalus; species Squalus acanthias. The sequence continues at coordinate 9,181,735 of CM059447.1, read as the reverse complement.
AAGTTCACACGCAACTACATGTAAGAAATAAACCTTTGTTTTATATATGTATATCTTTTGTCATTGGTTCAAAAATGAATTCCATAGTGCGAGTAACAATTTCATTATCTACTAATACGTTAAGTTAAAAATAAATCCTCCTGATATTCTTTGAAAGATGTTTCAACTGCAAGAGTTCACCCCTTGGAATATATAAAATATCATCCCATTAAAAAAAATGTTACTGATATTTTTTTATGTTGGGGATTGCTGACATTTACTGTTATTTAAAGGCCTTATCACATTTTATTTAAGGGATTTCATTATGTGCAGTTAAACAGCAGAACAGATATATTGCAATCTGGACCTTTTAAAATAGCATACAATATAGGAGTGACAGATTAATTAATTAATTAAGAGGACAAGCCATCAAGTAATGTAGGCTATGAGGTGTGATGTGATTCAGAAGGGTGAACATAAAAACTTCAGAAAATGCCTTTATCCAAGTGCAATTGATTAACAGAAAATAGACACCTCACCTCTATTTTGTGTGTATATTTTTATTTTATTAAAAAAATTCTGTATGCAAAGCCTTTGTGCCCCTCACACTTAAGATACGTTTCACATGTCAGATGTCACACACTAATACTAATTCTGTGTGACACTTAAAAAGAAAAGTAGAAAGAAACAAAGGCAGTCATTTGGAAGGTATAGAAAAACTCTGTAGGAAAAAGAAGTGTCAATGACAATGAACTGCAGGCTCTTAACTGACCTATGCATAAGGCCAGTGTGCTGATCTCGAGCCTGATTCGCAAGTAAGAGGGTAATTTCAACCTAACCCACCTACTGGGAAACTGACGGGATCTGACCGGGCGCTCGTTTTACACTCTGTTTGATATTAATTTCCACTGTGGAAAGTAATAACGGTCAGGGTGTAAAACGGGCGCCTGATCCAATTCTGTCAGTTTCCCCCCAGGTGGGTTAGGTTAAAAGTACTCGCCAACATTTGAATGGACTCAACCAGTGTTTCCCTAACATCAATTAGACTTTGTAACGTTAAAGTAATCAGCTTCACCTTAGCTACAGAATAATACATTGGCCTGGAATTTGCATAGTAATAATGACAAGGCTGTCAGTGCTCGCCGTTATTACTGTATAAAACTGAAAGCAACTTCTGGCGTCCGCACACGTGCAGTTAAACGCAGAAATTTGGAAATTGCTGTCAGTGATAACCTGCTCCTCAACAGGGTGCGCTGTTGCAGTCTTTGCAGATGGAAACATTAGAAATCACTGATTAGTCATGAACTTCAACTATTTACACACTATTCTCGCTGTAAAATCCAATGAAAATGTTAAGCCTTATTCAATCAGGAGTAACGGAGCTTTTAACGGTGTACTAAGTCATACTTACTGCTGAACAACAACTCTGGCCCTGAAAAACTAATTTTACAAGTGTGGAGTCTCATTCCCTCAGAAGAACATTTAAACATTGCAGATTTTTAATAAAATAAAAATTATTTATTCTTTTTTAAGAAGTGTTTGTTCTGATATTTACGTTTCTCCCTTAAACCCATGTATATATCCCAATCTTTATTTCGCTTTTTGCACAATGATTAAATGTGATTTATATTCCTGGCTTTTTACTTCCTGCTTTACTATCTGTGTGAATTCTTCAATCTGATTGGCTGATCACCTGCTGCCTGCCCTGTTGCTGGACACCACAGAATCCCCTGTCGAAGGCGCCAAATTAAAACTGACATTAGAAAAGAGGAAATCTACGCTGTAGGCCCGCCAAATCTTTGTGGGCAGGTTTTTCGAGGTCAGCAGCAAGCACCGTCCCTTCACTGCTGACCGCAAAATCCGGGCCATTGTGTATTACATCGTAAAATGGTCCTCTCCTTATAAAATGTTGTGTAATGGCAAGGGAAATCAAATACTGTAGTAATATTATAAATAAAAACAGAAAATACTAGAAATGCAGGTCAGGGAGCATCTGTAGTGAGAGAAACAGAGTTAATAGGCAGGGAGGGGAGGTTAAAAAATAATAAATCACATACCGCAACCACAAAACCTGCCATTTTTACAGCGCTGGGTTGCGTGGCATGCCTGTGTCCTGTCTTGTAGAGGCGGGACACTTCATTATAATATTTAAATCAGCTTCCCGCAGTGCAATTGGCTGGGTTTCACAGGGCTTGGTAAACCTGACGGTGAAATGGAGATGAGAGCAGCCGGCTCAAGAAGCTAAATGATTAGAGCACTCCATATGAGCCAGGAGCAGCAGGAGTGCTCCCCATGGCCCCTATAAGCAAAGCTTCTGTCGATCACGTCCTTTCCTCGCTGCCGCGATCAGCAGATTCCTCCAACCCCTGAACTCGAGCCATCTGCCCCGCGATCGGCTGATCCCACCCCCCCACCCCAAGCCCCAATGTTTCCCTCCCTCTCGATTGCCGGGCTCTGAACCCCTCCACCACCAAGCCCCGATCTTTCCCTCCTTCCTGATTGGTGGGTTCAACTCTCCCCGCCAAGCCCTAACCTTTCCCTTCTTCCCGATTGCCAGGCACCGACCACGCCCCCCACCCGATCTTTCCCGATTGCTGGGGACCATCTTCAAAAGCAGAGAAGATATGTTAAACTTATATAGAACCTTGGTTACACCACACTTAGAGTACTGTGTACAGTTCTGGTCTCCATATTACAAAAAGAATAAAGAAGTACTGGAAAGTGCAAAAAAGATTTACAAGAATTATACCAGAACTGAGACTGTACAATTATCAGGAAGGACTGAATAGGCTGGGGCTCCTTTCTCTAGAAAAGTGAAGACTCAGAGGCGACCTGATAGAGGTCTTTAAAACTATGAAGGGATTTGATAGTCTAGATGTAGAGAAGATGTTTCCGCTTGTGGGGAATTCAAAACTAAGGACCATAAGTATAAGATAGCCACTAATAAATCCAATAAGGAATTCAGGAGAAACATCTTTATTCAAAGAGTGGTGAGAATGTGGAACTGGCTACCACATGGAGTGGTTGAGGCAAATAACATAGATGTATTTACAACAACAAGGTCTCTGCACTCCTCCAATTTTGGCCTCTTGGGCATTCCCTATTTTAATCGCTCCACCATTGGCGACCGTGCTTCCAGCTGCCTGAGCAACTTGCAATTATTTAGCGCCTTTAACGTACTAAAACATCCCAAGGCACTTCACAGGAGCGTTATCAAACAAAATTTGACACCGAGCCACATAAGGAAATATTAGGACAGATGACTAAAAGCTAGGTCAAAAAGGTAGGTTTTAAGGTGCATCTTAAAGGAAGAGAGAGAGGTAGAGATGCGGTGAGGTTTAGGGAGGGAATTCCATCGCTTAGGGCCTAGGCAGCTGAAAGGTGGACCGATTAAAATAGGGGATGCGCAAGAGGCCAGAATTGGAGGAGCGCAGCGATCTCGGAGGGTTGTAGGGCTGGAGGCGATTACTGAGATAGGGAGGGGCGAGGCCATGGAGCGATTTGAAAACAAGGATGGGAATTTTAAAATTGAGGCATTGCCAGACCAGGAGCTAATGTAGGTCAGTGAGCACAGGGGTGATGGCTGAATGAGACTTTGGTGCGTGTTAGGATACGGGCAGCAGAGTTTTGGATGAGCTCAATGGCTTTGGTTTTTCCAATATTTAGTTGGAGGGAATTTCTGCTCATCCAGTATTGGATGTCGGACAAGCAGTCTGACAATTTAGAGACAGTGAAAGGGTCGAGAGAGGTGGTGGTGAGGTAGAGTTGGGTGTCATCAGCTTACATGTGGAACCTGATGTGTTTTCGTAGAAGCCAAGGGAAAGCTAGATAAGTACATGAGGGAGAAAGGAGTAGAAGGATTTGTTGTTAGGGTGAGATGAAGTAAATAGAGTGGGAGGAGGCTCATGTTGAGCATAAACACCGGCATAGACCTGTTGGGCCGAATGGCCTGTTTCTGTGCTGTAAATTCGGTGTAATTCAATGTAACTCTGCTGATATTCAACCCCTAAATCATTTTCAAAGATAATGGTGGAACAGTGATGATGTTTGATTTAATAGATGAAATATATTTCTGATATTTTATGTTTAGGATCTTCCAGAACAATGGAACAATACGAAGAAAATTTCTGTTATTTGTAAGCATGCTGTGACGCCTTTGCAAGCCAATGAAGTTAATGTCATTAGAAGGAAATGTCTACGATTTGAGGTAAGGCTTTCCTAGAAATTTATTTTGACAGTTTTAGCAAACGAATGGTTACTGCCAAAGAAATGACGATACTTTATCTGCTATTTTAACACAAGTGATAACCCTGTTATTTTAAATGCATTAATATCTGGTAAATTGGTAGAGAAATTAGTGTCAGAAAAATATTTTAAGCATTTATTTGCTAATACTGGCAGCATTAATTTTAGTGGGGACACGGCAAAAGAAGTTAGGACTTCCCCTCTCAGGCTTCCCTTCCCTTGCCTTGCTGCCAGACCACCTCAGGCTCTCCGATCTGAAGGGGCTCAAGCACAAAGCATACCAACAGTTTGTTTGAACACCCCTAGATCTAGGCACCCTCCCAGCAATGATGGAGGAAAGCAAGGTGGAAAGGCTCAGTATGCCCCCTCCTATCTCACTTCCATGGATGTCCTTTCCCTGTACCTGTTGTAAGTTTAGGCCCAGACGTGCCTCTTTGGGGAAGTTGCAGAAATCAAAGGGCAACGTAAAAGGGACAAGAGTCACAAAGTAGCAGATATCTATGCCTTTTTCCTCTCTCCGGTGACTGAGAATTGAGCATTTCCCAGATACTATGGAGAGGTGTGTTGGGCTTTTAACTCCATTTGCCCCTTCCCATCACACTATTCATAGGAACATAGGAACAGGAGTTGGCCATTCAACCCCTCAATTCCACCATTCACTTAGATCATGGCTGATCTCTATCTTAGCTCCATCTACCCGCCTTGGTTTCATAACCCTTAATATCCTGGCCTAAAAAAAATCTGTCAATCTCAGTTTCGAAATTTTCAATTGACATAGCCTCAACAGCTTTTTGGGGGAGAGAGTTCCAGATTCCCACTACCATTTGTGTGAAGAAGTTCTTCCTCATATCACCCTTGAACGGCCTAGATCTCATTTTATTGTTATGACCCTTGTTCAGGACTCCTCCACAGAGGAAATAGTTTCTGTCAACCTGCCCTATCAACTCCTTTAAACATCTTAAGCACCTCAATTAGATCACTTCTATACGCAAGTAAAAACAAGCCTACCTCAGACATCCGCATGTTAAACTTTTTATGAATCTTACTTTGTCTGTATCTTCTGTTGCAGACACCACATTAACCTTGTTATTGATTGTTACTGACTTTTGCTTACTCACAGTTTAATTGTTATCTATGAAATACAATTCAGTACTATTTTCATTATTCTATATGCCATTTTACATGTTGAAATTATAAACTATTAAAAAGCATGAGAGGAATGCTTTGGTATATAATTTGATTTGGGATTTACTTTATGCCTTAATTCACAAATAAGACATTAGAGTAGAATCTACTTTGTGCATTGATTTTCTCTTTTTATTTTATTTTATCGGCAGATTAACCAACATGGTTTTAGACAAAAATTTAAAATAAAGGCTCCTTTCAAGTATGACAATCCAAATCCATATAAGGCTTTGGATAAGGTAATTATTCATTTGTATTTTAGTCACTTGGGTTGAAATTGTTCTGCACCATGAGATTCTTCTTCAATCACTAGCTGCACGCACTAAGGAAGCATCGTAAATCTAGCCATAAGCAGTCTAGCCAGGATGAAAAAAAAGGAATAACTATCTTTTACCCTCACTACCTTCTGTTTATGTAAGTTAACTAGAAATAATTTTTACTTTCATTTTGATTCAATTATCTCAGTTTGTTGTTTGATGGATAAGGATTGAGGAGGCAGTACAAGGTGATGACCGACACAGGAGGAAAGGGGTAATCTCACTTCAACTTAAAAAAAATAAAGGGACTGCCCCTTGGAGTTATTTACTTCATAGGTGGAGGGAATTTCCTATTTGTATGTATGGTTTCAGCTACATTTAGAGAATGAGGAAGACTGTATCTAAAATGTAAGTAACCTACCAATATAGGGAAACCATTCAATGTCTTAAGAAGAAGAATCATATAGCACAGTGATCAGAAAGTCTGTTGGGACTTTCTTACAAAAAGGGTACGAGACTTGTGGACTAAGGATATGCTACTAAAGCAAATAGTATAAATGAATTCAAGGGGTAACTAGGTGTGTTTCTGGAAAGGAATTGAGAAATATGGGCCTGGATATTACAGCACTGAGTATCTGGCAACACATTTGTCCTCTGGGTGCTCCCTCAATTGTATGAAGCATTCCTAAGGCCCACCAGAACTGTAGTGATAGGATGTAAATGGGAGCAGGATAATGGAGTGAGGTAATCTGTGAGATTTTCCATCATCCCATCCTTCCATACTTTGCTCACAGGATGGTACAGACTAGGCAGGTTCATATGTATATATATCGCAGAATATAAATTCCAACAGAGGATGTTGGAAGGTGCCAAAATTAAACTTCCATTTGAGCAAGGCGAGATTTTGATATATTGCAAGGAGAGCACTTATACCAGGAGAAATTTTTTTACTGCTGTCCATTTAAGGTCTTGAACTTAAAACTACTTACTACTGAGGCCTGAATCTGTGATTCCAGAATTTTAACAGTGATTATGCAATCTCCTACAGGGATGTTGATGGACTGACAATTTTGTGTGTGTGAGCATTGAGGATTCACAATGTATTTATTGACAGTATATGTAGCTCTAAGACATTGGAACCAATTTTGATGTGACCACTTTCATCAGGAGGTGGGTGAAGTGAGCCTGCTGCCCTCCCAATGAAAGTGGTTGGAGGCCTGAACCATCTTGATGGTTGGGCCTCATTACCATATTTACGGCAAGCTGCTCATGCATTTGGAGTAGTTCGCCTTAATGCATTAATGCTTCTCCTGGCACCATAAATCTAACTAAAAGCCTACAGTGGGTGGGTGGCACACTTTCCTTGCCCATTTTGGTCAAGTCATTCAACTAATTTTTGCATTGTGTTGCTGATTTTGGATTTGTAAAGGTGGTACTCACTGCATCAGCTATGTCTTTCGAGTGTGCCCTCACTTTTGCACATGATGGTCTCTTCCCCTGAGTGCCAAATAATCGTGCCTGAATTGTTCTTGTATCTTCCAAAATTACTTCCATCTCTGCATCTGAGATGTTCGAGGCCCTTCTGCCAGCTCTACTCCACTGCTATATTTGCTGACACTTCCCCTTTAAGCTACTACAGGATTTTAAATCCTGTAGTAGAGCTTCAGTTTCTGCCCCACAGGGGAATGCAGTCAATCGCTGTTAGGTCTACAGTGGCAGCCCACCAACAACTATGTCTACCAGGGTAACCCTTGGAAATCTGCAAGGGTCAGCACCGTGGCCAAAAGGTGGGCAGAATTTCACATTTATTGCACCAACACAATGATACAGCAGGAAATCCAGGCTATGGTGACTAGATGGGTTTAAGATAAATCAAAAGGATAAACAGGCTCTTTTGCCAAACTATCTTTTTCTGTTCCCTAAAGATTTTAGGCCCCGATAGGCAAATTATTGTAAAAAAATTCTGAGCGACAGTATTAATTGTCATTTAGAAAGGCACAGATTAATCAAGGATAGTCAGCATGGATTTGTTAAGGGAAGGTCGTGTCTGTCTAACTTGATTGAATTCTTTGAGGAGGTAACAAGGAGGGTCGATGAGGGTAACGTGTTTGATGTAGTCTGCATGGATTTTAGCAAGGCTTTTGATAAGGTCCCACATGGCAGACTGGTCAGAAAAGTAAAAGCCCATGGGATCCAAGGGAAAGTGGCAAGTTGGATCCAAATTGGCTCAGTGGCAAGAAGCAAAGGGTAATGATCGACGGGTGTTTTTGTGACTGGAAGGCTGTTTCTAGTGGGGTTCCGCAGGGCTCAGTACTAGGTCCCTTGTTTTTTGTGGTATATATCAATGATTTAGACTTCAATGTAGGGGGCATGATTAAGAAGTTTGCAGATGATACAAAGATTGGCTGTGTGGTTGATAGTGAGGAAGAAAGTAGTAGACTGCAGGAAGATATCAATGGATATCAGGTGGGCAGAAAAGTGGCAAATGGAATACAATCTGGAGAAGTGTGAGGTAATCTATTTGGGGAGGGCTAACAAGGCAAGGGAATACACAATAAATGATAGGATACTGAGAAGTGTAGAGAAACAGGGTGAGAAATTAGGTGCCTTTGTGCCTCCCATTAGCAGCCCCGGGGGCGCTAACGGGGCGCAAATGCCTTTGCGACCAGGCATGGCACTGACATCAATTCCTGCCATATTCAGCGGGAGTTTTGCGGTGGCGCTACGGCGTTGCACCCCGATCGCCTTCGCCCAGAGATCGTGACATCATCGCCATGCGCATCGCCCTGGTAGCGCCCCGGACCCGAAATTGACTTCCGCCCCATGCAGCAGCGCCGGTCGAAAACACCGACAGCTGCAGGAGGCGTGCATCGGGCAGCCGGCCGCTTCAGAGGCAATGATTAAAGGCGAGGTGGCCGAGATAAGTGAAAAAAACCGTACCTTTCCTGTTCTAGTTTTTTTCGCGGGTTCCTGCCCACGATCAATCAGCCCGGCACTCTGTTTGAGTGCCGGGTTGATCACGCGGGATCGCAGCTGCCTTGGGTCCAGATAGGTACTTTTTAAATTGCAGAGCCTGCAGCGATGGCCATTCCCTTTAAGGGAGGGAAGGAGCCTTTGAACGCGGCAGTGCTGCACGGCCCAGTGTGCAGCACTGCTGAAGTCTCCGCCCCGCTATCCGACATTAGCGCCCCAAGAAGGAAGTGGAGCGCTTGATTTCCCACTTGGGGTGCTAAAACTCAATTTCGCGGTTGCTGGTGCTAATTACCGCCAGGCGCTAAAGTCAGCACCCCAAAATGGTTGATACTGAATTTTTCCCTCAGAGAGTCCTTAGAGTGCATGTCCCCAGATCCCTGAAGTTAGCAGGGTAGGTAGATAAGGTAGTTAAGAAGGCATACGGGATACTTTCCTTTGTTGGCCAAGGCATAGAATATAAGAGCAGGGAGGTTATGTTTGAACTGTATAAAACACTAGTTAGGCCACAGCTAGAGTACTGCGTACAGTTCTGGTCACCACATTACAGGAAAGGTGTGATTGCACTAGAGAGGGTATAGAGGAGAATTACAAGGATGTTGCCAGGACTGAGAATTAGAGTGAAGTTGAGGAGAACTTTTTTCACCCAGAGGGTGGTGGCAGTCTGGAACTCACTGCCTGAAAGGGTGCTTAGAGACAGAAACCCTCATCACATTTAAAAAGTACTAATTCATATATTTTCTCCTTGCCAGGGCCTTCACACATGCAGCAGCAGTTGCTGGATCTCACAGGCAATGGATTCTCAGAGGAGCTGACTCCTTCTGAGGGTGCACCATCACAGGACACATGCTTACCATGTACCAGCGCAGATATTCGCACTTCGGTGGATCCAGTTAGACAGATAGTTGGGTTTTCACCTGGTGACTCAGTTCACCAGTGAGCAAGAGCAGTCAGTGGTAACAGGGACAGCTGTGGAAAGTCAGCTTTGGAGGGTGCAGCCCTCTCCAAGCTCTGCACAGCTGGACACAGATGAACAGGATAATTATTGAGGGCAGCAGAAAATCTGCTACGTATTGACAGGCCTTCCACGCACACTGTCCATGATTACAGAGAGAATGGAGAAGTCCACCTCAAGCATGAATGGGTTGATGTCGCAGGGCATTGCGAGGATGTCTTCCTCTATGGATAGAGTGGCCACCTCCGTGGAACATCAATTGCAGTAATCAAATAAGTCCATGCAGGCCTTGACCAGAGCCATACAGACTCTGGATGCCAACATGTCTGGCACCTTAAATAGGATGAAAGACACCTTAGCCTTGACCTTACAGTGCGTCACTGATCTGCACCAAGCTGCTCTCCAGCAGAGTGGTAGGAGTGAAGTGTGGCTGGCGCATGACAGGGATGAAGGCGAAAGGGGACATGGAAATGGGGACTCCACTCAAAGCGCTCTCAATTCTCACCCGTTTGCCTGCGCCCCTCCCATCTCAATCAGTACCTGACATTCTGCCTCCTCTCCCGATGGCCGAATCTGCCCCTGCACAGGTGCAGGTGGAGCAGTCTTTGGCGGGCCCCTCACGGGTTCCAATACCCAGAGGTCGTTGACCAAGAGCATCTCAAAAGGCAGAGCAGGGATCTGAGCAACCTGCCTCTACCTCTGCTGAAGTCACAAGGGTTGCACCACGTAGGAGCGGTAAGAAAAGGAAGAGAAAAGCTTTGTAGTTCAACAAGGATATGCACATAGGTGTTAATGCAAATGTTAGGTTATTAAGTTTCCGTTGCTTACTAGAATCACATAACATTTATTACTTTGCACCACTTTCCCATGATTCCCCTTATTGGTTGCTGGGTAGCAACTCATCTTTTCAGTTGTTTGTTGATGAATGGGACATGAATTGACGGAACCAATGGGGGGGCATGTGCAATAGGTGGTTGGTTGGTAGCAGGACTGCATTGTGTCAGTGGGATTCGGGGCGGGGGGTGGGGGATGAGAGTGACAGTTAGATATGGTTGTTACATGGATCCAATGATGGTAACTAAGTGACACTTACAGCTATAAAGGAATATCTAGCATCCCGGGCAGCAATGTGAGTGGCTGGTGCTACGATGGGGTCGCCATCTTCCTCCTCCTCTTCCTCTTCCTCCTCGGATTCATCCGCAGATGATGAGTGCTCAGCGCTTTGTTCCCCCTGCAGCTCCAATCCTCGCTGCTGCGCATTATTGTGCAGAGCGCAGCACACCACGATCATTTTGGAGACCCTGGCTAGTGAGTACTGAAGGGCGCCTCCATATCTGTCCAGGTACCTGAAGTGCATCTTGAGCATGCCGATCGCTTGTTCAATGGCACATCTGATTGTCATATGGCTTTCGTTTTATCGCTCTTGGGTTTCATTGGTTGGGTTTCTCACAGGGGTCATCAGCCAAGTTTGAAGTGGGTATCCTTTGTCTCCGAGCAGCCACCCCTTAAGTCTGTTTGCAGGTCCAAAGAGCTCAGGGAACTTGGACTGTCTCTGGCAGCACCGTAGAAGGATACAGAGTCAAAAAAGTTGAGGTCAGTGGTCACTTTCATAGACACTGGTAATGTGTGGCCACCAGGTCCCGCAGGAATCAGGTCTTTTTCTCGGAGGCTACATATGTCTGCCGCCACTTGATGTGACAACTTCAGCCTCCAGAGGCACTGCTCTTCCGAGAGGTCAAGGAGGCTGAGCCTCTGCCTGTACACCCTGTTATGCAGGTAATGCCTCCTATGAGCTCGACCCCTCTCCTGATCCCCTCTCTGCTCATCACCTGCAGATCTCTCAGCAGCAGGCTGTTGCTGCTGGTGATCCGCTCTCTGCTCATAACCTGCAGGTCTCTCCACAGCAAGATGCTCCTGATGGTTATCTTGATCCTCGTCCGAGGTCCAATATAAGGCAGCTAAGGCACCACCCATCCTGATCTGAGTCTCAAACTGTCCAAAGTGGAGAAACTAACCTCTCACCATAAGTACGCTGAACAAACCGTTACCCGGTGGTAGGTAAGAAAGCAGCTGTGAACGCTGAGGGCTGGATTTTGAATGACCCATGGAGTCGGGTTTGGAGGCGTGTGGGGGGTTAAATTTGCGGGGTCGGGGTTTCCGACCCCATCCCGCCTCCACGCAATTTTGACAAAATCAGTCGCGGGGTTCCCGACTCCGTCCCGCCTCCAAGAGGCGGGAGAGGCCATTAAAGCCCTTAACAAGCTCTAAATTGGCTCTGTAATGCCATTTTGAAACGTTTTAACTAGTTTAACCCTTTTCTGACGTGAAGTACGCCTGGTGTGAAACACTCCAGTGAAACCTGACGGGAGCACAAGTGGACAGCTGACTATCAGCTGCAGGTCCACTATTACAACGCAGCTGTGATGAAGGTAGTAGTAGTATTAGGTCTGAAAGTCGCCGCTGCTGCATTGAATGTGTTCAGAGACTGCCTGGCCTTTGCTGTGAGAGGACTTGGATGCAAAAAAAATTCATTCTCTCTCTCTCTCTCTCTCTCTCTCTCTCTCTCTGTCTCTCTCTCTGTCTCTCTCTCTCTCTCCCCCCCCCATATTTTGCATCCAGGTCCACTCACATCAAAAGCAAGCCAGGCAGGTCCTCTCTCACCAACAGTCTCTGAGACTAGGCAGTCAGCAATGATGACATCATCAGAGGCGACTTTCAGACTGAAACCACTAATTGGTTCATGGGTTCCCACATTCTAGAACTCAATTGCCCAATTAAGTGAAAATTGCATCATTCGTCCACATTAATCTGGAGTCGGGGGGGAAACACGAAATGCGGATTACACGACCCCAAGACAAAATCCAGCCCTGAGTATTTATTGCTGTATTTGCCTGATTTTGAATGAGCCCCATGAATTTGCTTTGTGTTCTTGCCTTGGTTTCAATGGTGAGTTTCAGGAAGCCTGGGAAAACCGTGGATGCACCATTAAATTTGTAAGTAGGTTGAAATAGCGTAACAATGGAGCGATTTTCATATTTAAACTGGTAATCCGTCTCTTCTGACCAGACCAACATGCCCGAGTTAAACCCGGAGATCGGCGGGTTGGAGCTGACTTCTGGACGTGCCTACATTTCCAGCGAACTTACCCCCCCCACCCCCCCCACCCGCACCTAAACCCACGCACTCTTCAATGCTAAAATTCCCCCCTATTATTTTCTAATTACCTCGTGTGGAATGTATTTTTCAAATTTATTAAGGTACTTCTACTTTGACATTATCCTTATAACTCAGTCATGCAGTGCCCTTAGAAGCCAAATGAACTAAGTATTTGTAGACAGCAACTGAAAAATATAGTTGCATATAGGTAGTGAGCTACGTTGAAGCCTATGAAATGCTCTTTAAACATAAGTCATTAGGCTAGAAATTCGTTATAGCCAGGGAATGGGCAGTGTTTAGACTAAAAATGGTGAATTAGCGGCAGGTGAAAATCATCTAGGATGCACGCAGAATTCGTCTTCACTCCTCATTAAAATGATTGGAGCCATAAATCTAGCCTAAAAACACAAGCTCATTGGCATTACACTGAAAAGATGGACCAATATCGGGTGTAGTCTAAACGCACATAATGATTGCCACAGGCTTTTTTCACTGCTTAAAGGGGAGGTCCATTGATGCTGCAGCACCTCATTCTCAGCATTGTTGCCTATGCCGCTGCCTCAACAACCATAAGAAGGACAAGGAGAAGGAGCACTTATTTACAAATCCTGATGGCAGATTGCTGCCCCAGGGAGAGAGCCCACAGGTTTTCCCATGAAGCTTTGGAGGCATTAGTTTTAGCGGCCGGTCCTGTATATACCAACTGGCAGGAGGCTCTCACCACAAGTTTGCCGCACTATGTGGAGGGAGGTGGTACACCACATCATGGACCGCCCGTCTGGAAGCCCGATTGTCCGGCTGCCTCCTCCATCCCTCTTGTTCCTCGGCGTCTTCTTCCTTGTCTACTTCCTCCTCATCTTCTTCCTCCTCGTCTTCTTCCTCCTTGTCCTCGTCCTCCTCCCTTTGCACACATGTTCCCGTCTTTCTCGCTGCCTACCTCAGTCCCATGGAATGCACATCCTGTGCCATATGGGAACTCCAGGATGCTTCCAGTGTCCTGGACAACCACGTGTGTAGGAAGTGTCGTCGGCTGGAGGAGCTCAAGCTCTCTACAGTAGGAGAAGGGACTACATTTTCTTCCCATTACCAGAGAAAAGCAGACAAATGTGCATGTGGCTTTGCCAGGATACCAGAATTCCCATGGAGCAGGGCGCCATTGACTGCAGCCACGTGGCTTTGGGGGCACCGCATAACAATCCTGAGATCTTCCGTAACTGCAAAGGTTACCACTCACTTAATGTGCAGTTGGTGTGCGACCACGCACAGCGAATCCTCACCGTCAATACCCGCTATCATAGAATAGAATCGTAGAAATTTACAGCACAGAAAGAGGCCATTTGGCCCATCTTGTCCATGCCGGCCGACAAAAGAGCTACCCACCTTAATCCCACTTTCCAGCACTTGGTCCGTGGCCTTGTAGGTTATGGCACTTCAAGTGCATATCCAAGTACTTTTTAAATGTGATGAGGGTCTCTGCCTCTTCCACTCTTTCAGGCAGTGAGTTCCAGACCCCCACCACCCTCTGGGTGAAAACATTTCTCCTCAAATCCCCTCTAAACTTCCGACCAATTACTTTAAATCTATGCCCCCTGGTTATTGACCCTTCTGCTAAGGGAAATAGGTCCTTTCTATCCACTCTATCTAGGCCCCTCATAATTTTATACACCTCAATTAGGTCTCCCCTCAGCCTCCTCTGTTCCAAAGAAAACAACCCCAGCCGATCCAATCTTTCCTCATAGCTAAAATTCCCCAGCCCAGGCAACATCCTCGTAAATCTCCTTTGCAACCCCTCCAGTGCAATCACATCCTTCCTGTAATGTGGTGACCAGCACTGCATGCAGTATTCTAGCTGCGGCCTAACTAGTGTTTTATACAGTTCAAGCATAACCTCCCTGCTCTTATATTCTATGCCTTGGCTAATAAAGGAAAGTATCCCGTATGCCTTCTTAACCATTTTATCTACATGTCCTGCTACCTTCAGGGACCTGTGGACATGCACTCCAAGGTCCCTCTGATCTTCTGCACTTCCCAGTGTCCTACCATTTATAGTGTATTCCCTTGCCTTGTTAGCCCTCCCCAAATGCATTACCTCACACTTCTCCAGATTGAATTCCATTTGCCATTGTTCTGCCCACCTGACCAGTCCATTGATAGCTTCCTGCAGTGTGCAGCTTTCTTCTTCATTATCAACCACACAGGCCAATTTTCGTATCATCTGCAAACTTCTTAATCATACTTCCTACATTCAAGTCCAAATCATTGATATATACCACAAAAAGCAAAGGACCCAGTACTGAGCCCTGCAGAACCCCACTGGAAACAGCCTTCCAGTCACAAAAACGCCCTTCAACCATTACCCTTTGTTTCCTACCTCTGAGCCAATTTTGGATCCAACTTGTCACTTTGCCTTGAATCCCATGGGCTTTTACTTTCGTGACCAGTCTGCCATGTGGGACCTTATCAAAAGCCTTGCTAAAATCCATAAAGACTACATCAAACGCGCTACCCTCATCAACCCTTCTTGTTACCTCCTCAAAAAATTCAATCAAGTTAATCAGACACGACCTTCCCTTAACAAATCCATGCTAACTGTCCCTGATTAATCCGTGTCTTTCTAAATGAAGATTTATCCTGTCCCTCAGAATTTTTCCCAATAATTTTCCCACCACCGAGGTTAGGCTGACTGGCCTGTAATTACTCGGTCTGTTCCTTTCTCCCTTTTTAAACAACGGTACCACATTAGCAGTCCTCCAGTCCTCTGGCACCACACCTGTAGCCAGAGAGGATTGGAAAATGATTGTCAGAGCCTCTGCTATTTCCTCTCTTCTCTTAACAGTCTGGGGTACATTTCATCCGGGCCTGGGGATTTATCCACTTTCAAAGATGCTAAACCCCTTAATACTTCCTCTTTCACTATGTTTATTTCTATCCTGGCAGCAGCCACGATGCCTTCATCCTGCGCCAGATGGGTGTGCCAGCACTCTTCCAGCCACCACGTCAAGCTCGCAGGTGGCTGCTTGGAGACAAGGGCTATCCACTCTCCAACTGGATTATGACTCCCCTTCGCAACCCCATCACTCCTGCCCAGCACTCATATAATGAGCGTCATGCTGTCACCAGGAACATCATCAAGCAGCCCATCGGGGTGCTCAAGCAACGGTTCCGCTGTCTTGACCGCTCGAGAGGAGCCCTGCAGTACTCGGCTGAGTGGGTGTCCCATTTCGTGGTGGTCTGCTGCATGCTCCTCAACTTGGCCATCATGAGGGCCCAGCCCTTGCCACCAGGGATTAAGGGACCATCTCAGGAGGAGGAAGAGGGAGAGGAGGAGGAGGAACAGGAGCGAGGGAGGAGGCAGCCACTCAATCGGTCTTCCGGAAGGGCGGTCCGTGACCACCTCATCAGACTGCGGTTCGAATGAATTAAACCCCAGGTCCCCATTGCTCGCCACATCCCCATCATTCCATCCCTGTCGCAGGCCATATCATAGCACAAAGCTGAAATGAGACACACCACAAAAGAATCCAAACCGAATTAATAAATTTATCAAAAATCAATGAACACATATTTACAACAAAAATATTAATTATTCACCCTTGTGCAATCCCTTAGCGCCTGTCGTTACTGTGCCTTTGCCTACTCTAGTGCTCCTACGAAGTGTTGGCCCAGTGGCTGCAGTAGGGCTGGTGGAAGGCTGCTGAGTGTCCGTGCGGGAGACTTCAGATGGCCTTGCAGGAAGCCCTCGCCCAGCTCTGGACCTGGAAGGCCCGGCTGTAGGCTGCACCAGCTCAGCATGGGTGGCAGCAGTCTGGGCTGGCTGGATGACAGGCAGTGAAAAGGGCAATGGCGGAGTGGCAGTGGTGGGAGCAGAAATGCTGTCATCCGTGAGAGAGGATAGCAGGTTCCTGCTCCACTGACCCACTGACACTCCACCAGAGCAGCACCTCAGCATCCCTAGCAATCTGTTGGAGCACAGATTGCTGGCCTGCTGCGATACCGTGAAAGCCCCGGTCGACAGTGGTAGACACAGCCACGATGGCAGCAGTCAGAGCTTGCGTGGTATCAAGCTGAGACTGCATGAGAGCAGTCTGAGATTGGATGCCACCAAGCATAGACTGCTTTACAGCACTAGTCCGTTGCGTCGCTTCCGCCTGTGCTGCAATGGAAGCTGCCAGATCGCCCATCACACGCGGCATCAGGTCTGGGTCACCACGGTCTCGGGGAGTCTACCATCCTTCGCAGACTGGAAATGATGGGCTCCATGGTGTATGCAGAGCCTTGTGCAATGTTGGAGGCTGGACTCCTCCACGCTCCTTATCATTGCCGAGAGGCTCTCAGGCACCCTTATCATTGCACCTATCATCTCTGTGTGCATGCCCATCACCCTTCTTCTCAAGGCCTGTAAGTTTCATGGAACAGTTTGGCCCCAGCACTGAAGGGCATGAAACGGTTAAACTTTGAGGCACAGAAAAGGTGCCAGTCATCTAAAGTTTGAATCATTATCAGTTCTTGGAGACTGGACAATGAAAGCTTTGACTCATGATTAACTCTGAAAAGGACATTGACATTGAACTGTAGGGCCTTGAATCATGATTGGTTTCGATGGGAAAAATTAACAGCTGGACAATGCTCTGAGTTTAACTGAAACAATGGAGTCATGATCGACTTCCTGACATGAATGGAAGACACACTAGTCCTGAGCAGAAAATCAGATAACCGCCCATCAGCAGTAATAGAAATCACATTGTATATGCGTTACAGAGAGCGGGATAGGAGATAAGGAGTTATCTTCGATCTCACAGCTCTGTATACCTCCGGTGATTGAATTACAGCTTGACGAGGTGTGAATGTCAGGCAGTTCAGCATACCGACAACCAAAACTGGTTGGGGAAGGCCCAGCTATGGAGCCAGGTGACTGAAGAACTATAAGAAGGAGCGACATCGACCCATGGATACTGCTGCAGTCAGGTGAAGAAGGACGGGGGACCTGGTCAGCTCCAGATTCAGGCTAACAATCAACATCGGTAACGCCCAGCCTGCATGGGTGATTGTCAGTTTCAGCCAAATCTCTAAGGGGTTTTTGTCTGTGGTTTGTTGGTTTTAATAAACTAACAGTTTTGGGTTGAGCCTAAACCTTTGTGTCGTGTATATTTTGTTCCTGTAAATCCAGAGTCCAAGAATCCTTGTAAGGCACAAGGCAACTGAACACCTTACAGCCTCCCCATCGAGGTCCTCATCTGGGTCCTGTGCAGCAGAAGTCACGGGCGAACTCGCCCTCCAGGGAGCTGGCCCCTGAGCTACCCTTTCCCCCTGGCCTTGCTGCAGCCCACTCGTCCCTGGTGCCTCACCCTGTGCAGATCCCACTACTATGCTAGCCTCTAAAGAATGGGTAGAGCCAATATCTGAGGTGGTGTCTGCGGGTGAGAGATGCAGTGATGCAGTGTGTTCTTCCTCCTCCTCTTCTCCCGCCTCGCTCTCTATGGTGCCCTCAGGGACAGGCTGCTCCGGTGCTTGCTGATTATCTGAAAGCATAAAGGCACAAGAGTCAGGTTAAGGTGAGGGGAGGGGGGCAGGAAGGGAGAAATGCATGCATACAGCATGATTAGCTGGAAAGTGCGAAACACTTGTGGGGTGAGGGGGAAATGGGATGTGAGAAGGAGTAGGGATGAACATACCGTTGTTGTCCCCAAGTGGGGTCAGCATCGCCAGTGGCCACGGCGCGCACCTCCTGATGCCCAATGATTTGCAGCGCTCGATTCTCCAGTGCACACAGTGGTTGGGTGTCAGCTTGTCCCCTGCCTGTGTGCTCCTGCTCCCTCCTGTTGTAAGCCACCTTGGCCTGCAAGAGATAGGAAAGTGTGTGAGTGAGTGTGGAGCAATGTGTTTGGGTGATGTGCCTGCCATAGTTAAATAGCTGAAATTGTGTGCAAGGTGTGAAATGTGGATGTGAGTGTTGGTAGCTAGAGATTGTTGGTGGGTTAGTGCTGGGAGTGTGGTGCTTTGGGCAGTGTGTGAAGATTGTGGTACAGATGGTGGTATGTAGCATTTGTTGAAGCATTCACTCACCCTGACCACCTGAGTGAGGTCGATAAATCTCTTCCTGCATTGTGTGTGGGTCCTGGGGACAACAGTGCTGCCCGAGACATGCTGCGCTACTTCCCTCCACATGGTGCGGAAGACTTGTGGCGAGAACCTCCTGCCAATTGCCAGGTAGAGCACCACCCTCCGTCTCTCCACAGTGAAAACCAATGCCTCCAATGCTTCATTGGAGAATCTGCAGGCTCTCTCCCTGGGGTGTGGATCTGCCATGAGCACACCTGGTTCAGTCCTATGGCTCCTTCTCCTTGTTCTGCTTCTGCTTGTTGAGGCAGCTGCACAGCCAGCAATGCTGAGAATGAGGTGCTGCAGCATCAATGATCCTCCCCTTTAAGAAGTGAAAAAAGCCTGTGGCAATGATGAGTTGCGATTAGACTGCACCCGATATTGGTGCACCCTTTGAGTGTAATGCCAATGAGCTTGGGTTTTAAGACTTGATTTAGGACTCCAATCATTTTATTGAGCAGCGAGCACGAATTCTGTGTGCAGTCTAAAGCATTTGCGCCTGCCGCTAATTCTCCAACTTTTCTGCTGACACCGCCCATTCTCGGCTATAACGAATTTCTAGCCAAAGTGTTCCGGAAAGATAGGAAAGGAAAGCAAGGAGGTGGGTTGGCAGTACTGGTTAAGGAGAATGTTACAATGCTGGAGAGAGTAGATGTCCTGGAGGGGTCAAGGACAGAATCTATTTGGTTAGAGTTAAGAAATAATAGCAGTGGCATTACACTACTCGGTGTATTCTATTGGCCACCAACTAGTGGGAAGGATATAGAGGAACAAATTTGCAGGGAAATTACAGAGAGGTGCAAGAACTATAGAGTAGTGATAATGGGGGAATTCAACTATTCTAATATAGACTGGGATAGTAATAGTGTAAAGGGCAGAGAGTTCTGAAGTATGTTCAGGAGAACTTGCTTGATCAGTACATTTCCAGCCCAATGAGGAAGGAGGCACTGCTGGATCTGGTTCTAGGGAATGAGGTGGGGCAAGTGGAGCAAGTGTCAGCAGGGGAACATTTTGGGAACAGTGATCATAGTATCATAATATTTAGATTAGCTATGTATAAGGACAGGGTGAAATCTAGAGTAAAAATACTTATTTGAAGGAAGGCCAATTTCAGTGGGTTGAGAATGGATCTGGCCCAGGTAAATTTGAATCAAAGAGTGGCAGGCATAACTGTAACTGAACAATGGGCTGCCTTTAAAGAGGAGATGGTTTGGGTACAGTTGAGGTACATTCCCACGAGGGGGAACGGTAGGGCAACCAAAGTCAGAACTCCCTGGACGACGAAAGAGATAGAGAGTAAGATGAAGCAGAAAAAGAGCGCGTACGACAGATGTCAGGTTGGGAATACAAGTGAGAACCAGGCTGAATATAAAAAGTACAGAGGGGAAGTGAAAAAGGAAATAAGAGGGGCAAAGAGAGCGTATGAGAATAGATTGGCAGTTAACATATAAGGTAATTCAAAAGTCTTCTATCGGCATATAAATAGTAAACGGGTAGTAAGAGGAGGGGTGGGGCCCATTGGGACCAAAAGGAGACCTACACATGGAGGCAGAGGGCACGGCTGAGGTACTAAATGATTACTTTTGTAAGGGGGCGTGTCTCAGACGGTGCTGGTGCGAGGTTAGGCCTTCGTTGCCTAATACTATTGCTTGCTCTGGTCTCCGGCCAGCCTTTTTGCAATAAGCACCTGTGAGTGGTTCGACCCACTCGCCCTTACGGTTCTAACACTGGACTTAGGTGCAGGGAGCAGTAATGCAGAGAAAAACTCAAATAGACTCGGTTGAATAGAACGAAATGGAAATCTTTATTGCATGGTGTCTAAAATCATGAAATACATGTCATAGGCGCAAATCAAAGATAGTACAAGTATACATACATTCATAAAGCTTGGTCTATGGAAATGGAGAACACACGGCACATCGTAGAAAGGGGAACACATTATATCTTAACCTTATTAAACCACCCTCCCTTAACAATACCTACACTACGTCTAGATTTGTAGGATCGTAAAACATGCTCACCACTCGTGTTACTTCGGAGATTTTTAAAGTGAGGCACTCAGCTCGTTTCGCTGCAGCACCTGACTGTCACGTGTTTGGAAGGGTTTCTGCGCCCCACTTGTTTACTTTCGCTGCTGCGAAAAGCAGGCCAGACTCCCTGTTGTCATGAAGAACTCAACGGACCTCGGACACAGTTCAAAGAAGAGTCTTCCTGTGCTCGACACAGGTTGTAATCGGTAGAACTCAAAGAAGAGTCCTGTATTTATATTTTCGGGCGCGGTCGGGGTTTACTGACCGTGGCGGCACGTGGAATTTCTTCTCGTCTTCTTCTCGTCTCGTCTCCTCGGGCCTCCGGGTCCAGACACCGTTTACCGACACTCGGGATGGTGTACCCTGTTACTTGCCCTTGTCGGGGCGGCTCGTACCGATTGAGCTCCACCCAACACTTGAATAACCGACCAGTGCGGCTAAGAGTCAAGAGTCAACAAAGTCCAGAGAGAAAATCAAGAGGCTGCTCGTCCAGCAGAGCGGTACCAGAGGATAAGAATAAGAGTTCAGCCCGAGTCAAGAGTCAGCAGAGATAACAGATCGATGGACATTTGTTCTCTATAGTTATAGTGATGTGTCCTCTTATCTCCCGCTCAAATCTTAATGTTTGTCCTTTGTGTAATATTGGCGCTCAAAACTCCCATTACAGGCTTGCAAGCAAAGTTGAAGCCCATGGAATAAAAGGGACAGTGGTAGCATGGATATGAAATTGGCGAAGTGACAAGAAACAGAGGGGGGCGAAATTACCCTCGTTTGCGCCTCCGGAAGAAGATACTGCCAAAGTCATAGTGAAAGAGGAGGTAGTGGAGATACTGGATGGGATAAAAATTGATAAAGAGGAGGCACTAGAAAGGCTGGCTGTACTTAAAGCAGATAAGTGACCAGGACTGGATGGGATGTATCCTAGGATGCTGACAGAAGTTAAGGTGGAAATCGCAGAAGTACCGACCATAATCTTCCAATCCTCCTTAGATACGGGGATGGTGCCAGAGGACTGGAGAATTGCAAATGTTACACCCTTGTTCAAAAAGGGCGTAAGGATAAACCCAGCAACTACAGGCCAGTCAGTTTAACCTCGGTCGTGGGGAAGCTTTTAGAAATGATAATCAGGGACAAAATCAACAATCACATGGACAAGTGTGGATTAATTAAGGAAACCCAGCACGGATTTGTTAAAGGCAAATCGTGTTTAACTAACTTTATCGAGCTTTTTGATGAGGTAACAGAGAGGGTTGATGAGGGTAATGCGGTTGATATGGTATACATGGACTTCCAAAAGTTGTTCGATAAAGTGCCACATAACAGGCTTGCCAGCAAAGTTGAAGCCCATGGAATAAAAGGGACAGTGGTAGCATGGATATGAAATTGGCGAAGTGACAAGAAACAGAGGGGGCGAAATTACCCTCGTTTGCGCCTCCGGTGGGAGGCGCTAATGGGGCACAAATACCTTTTTCGCCCCCCCCCCCCGAGGCGAGAACCGCGCCTCCCGCGAAATTCAGCGGGAGGTTAGCGGCGCCCCGATCTTCTGTGCCCGGAGATTATGATGTCATCCCCGGGCGCAGCGCCCCGGTAGCGCCTCGGGAGAAATATTCACACTTGCACCCTGCAGCAGCGCCATGCGATGTTACCGACTGCTGCAGGGGTCACGAACTGTGAGGCTCGCGGGGCGCAACTTAAAGGCGCAGTGGGCGGCCAGCCAAAAAAAAATGCCGATTTTGTTTTTTTATTTTCGGTCACTGGTCAGGGCATGCGTGCTGCGATCGCTCAGCCCGGCACTCTGCTTGAGTGCCGGGCTGATCGCGCAGCACTCCCACTTCCCGGTTGCCCAGAACTCTACAATGAAACCTGCAGAGCTCGCAGCGTGGGGCCCTTCCCTTTAATGCAGGGAAGAGCCCTTGCAACGCAGCATGGCCACGCATGGCGCTGCTGAGCAGATCGCCCCAGATCGGGCTTCCCCGCTGCTTGCGCTCCAAGAGGCAAGTGGACCGCTTGATTTAGCGCTCCACTTCCTTCTTAAGCAAAGGTTAGCGCCTGGTGCTAACTTTCCAAACATTTTTCACTTACCTGCCCCAAACGGCCCTCTAGGGGAATTCCCCCCCCCCCCCAGAGAGTAGTAGTGAATGGTTGTTTTTCAGACTGGAGGAAGATATACAGTGATGTTCCCCATTGGTCGGTACTAGGACCACTGCTTTTCTTGATATATATTAATGACTTGGACTTGGGTGTGAAGGGATAATTACTAGTCCTAGCCCCTTTAGGGCTACCCCAGATCAGGCGTATTCCTCAGACTGTTCACTTTCAACTAAAGTTTGAGGTAGCTGAATCCTAAAGACGCTTAATTGGATCTAAAGGTCTGGACCATCTCTCCCTAAAGGAAAGGAACAACCTGAAAATGTTACCGTCCTCCAGATAGCACTTTTAATAAGTTTTGCTAGACTGTAACGTTCGTATATTATGAGGGTCCGGAAAACTCCCCCAGAATTCTGCAACTCCTCACCAAAGAGTGTACAGAGATTGAGTTTCGCGAGTTTGATACAGAAGTCTTATGTGAGACAATTCTAAAAATATATAGATTTATTAAAGAACCGACATGTAATTTACAGTTGGTGAGTCAATCGCAACATTAACAGTTCCAAAAAGAGAAAGCTTACAATTCTATTATCAGAGAATCTTACTCTCAAATCTTAACTTCGCTACAGTTTTACAGTTCTTAGTTTTCAACAGGATATCCACCAAAATCAAATACCTTTGATCCCCGAGGTACAAAGAGTTGGAGACTTACAGAGCCACCTCTGAAGCTGAGAATCGCTTTGCCCCTTTAAAGCGAGTCTACTATCCCATTTGAGAGTTCAATATTTATACCCTTTTCCAGTGGTATTTCCTTTAAGGTTTTCTGCTGATGTAAGCTAATTATCTCCAGTCATTTTTCTGCTGACCCCTGCAATTCTTACAGTCACCTCAGCTGGTAGCATTACAGAATTATGTCTCTTCTCTAGGTGTTCTAAGTTTGCCATAAAAAACGGTGTAACGGCAGGTGTGTTTTACTTGATGTCATTTTTACTAAGGCAGATGTTTGTGCTTCTTTACGAGGTGTAAATTAGAACACCTTGTCCAGGGTGAACCATTGTTTTGTTCCCAAAGGTCAGCCTGTTGGGAGCCTTTAACCTTCTGTTTCAATAAGGTTATTGATTCAGTGTCAACAACTATCTTATCTCTATAGCCAGAATGCTTTCACAGCTTTTTCATAGTTAGGTTTCTATATTTCCAGACCCAGTTTGTCATGTTTTAATAAGGCCAGAATTCTTTCATAGAATGGTGTATTTTTCTGAATAGGTTATATGGCTTATTCCTTCACAGGTGTACAGGACACAATTTCAAAATTTGCAGATGACAAAACTTGGAAGTATAGTGAACAGTGAGGAGGATAGTGATAGACTTCAAGATGACATAGACAGGCTGGTGAAATGGGCGGACACGTGGCAGATGAAATTTAATGCAGAAAAGTGCGAAGTGATACATTTTGGTAGGAAGAATGAGGAGAGGCAATATAAACTAAAGGGTACAATCCTAAAGGGGTGCAGAGAGACCTGGGGGTATATGTGCACAAATCATTGAAGGTGGCAGGGCAGGTTGAGAAAGCAGGTTAAAAAAGCATACGGGATCCTGGGCTTTATAGAGGCATAGAGTACAAAAGCAAGGAAGTTATGATGAACCTTTATAAAACACTGGTTCAGCCTCAACTGGAGTATTGTGCCCAATTCTGGGCACCGCACTTTAGGAAGGATGTGAAGGCCTTAGAGAAGGTGCACAAAAGATTTACGAGAGTGGTTCCAGGGATGAGGGACTTTAGTTACGTGGATAGACTGGAGAAGCAGTGGTTGTTCTCCTTGGAGTGGAGAAGGTTGAGAGGTGATTTGATAGAGGTGTTCAAAATCATGAGGGGTCTAGTAGATAGTGAGAAACCGTTCCCATTGGCGGAAGGGTCGAGAACCAGAGGACACAGATTTAAGGTGATTGGCAAAAGAACCAAAGACAACATGAGGAAAAACTTTTTTATGCAGTGAGTAGTTAGGATCTGGAATGCACTGCCTGAAAGGGTAGTGGAGGCAGACTCAATCATGGCTTTCAAAAGGGAATTTGATAAGTACCCAAAGGAAAAAAATTTGCAGGGCTATGGGGAAAGGGCAGGGGAGTGGGACTAGCTGAAGTGCTCTTGCAGAGAGCCGGCATGGGCTCAACAGGCCAAATGGACTCCTTCTGTGCTGTAATCATTCTATGATTCTAAGACTCCTAAATCTCTTTCAACCTCATCTTTAGATATTTCACACCATTCATGGATTATGTGCGTTACTCATTTTTTCTACTTATGTGCAATATTTTACACGTGTCTGCATTAAATTGCATCTGCCATTGTTCAGCCCACTCATATTTAATTTGCTCATTCTGTAATTTCTGAGCATTCTCTTCAATGTCACTGCCCCTCTGAGTTTAATATCATCTGAAAATGTGACTAATTTGCATTAAGTTTCTGAAATCCTAACTCGCACCAAGTCCCGTTGACCTATATTGGCTCTTGGTCCGGCACCACCTCTATTTTGAATTTCTCATCCTTATTTTCAAATCCCTCCATGGCCTCGCCTCTCCCTATCTCTGTAACCTCCTCCAGCCTTACAAGCCTCCAAGATCTCTTCCCTCCTCCAATTCTGGCCTCTTGCGCATCCCCGATTTTCATCACTCCACCATTGGTGACCGTACATTCAGCAGCCTAGGCCCTGAGTTCTGAAATTCCTCCCTAAACATCTTTACCTTGCTACCGTTCCATCCTCCTTTAAGACACTCCGTAAAACCTATCTCTTTGACCAAGCTTTTGGTCACCTGTCCTAATAGCTCCTTATGTGATTGGTGTCAAATGCTGTTTGATAACGCTCATGTGAAGCACCTTTGGATATTTTACTACATTAAAGGCACTATGTAAATGCAAGTTGTTGTGAGATTTACCTCAGACCCTCAGTAGGTATGATGTTCCTCGAACATCCTTCTTTTCAGGTGAATACCCATGGATTCTGGGTCCCATGACACCATAGCCATAGCCTTCTTCTTAAATTCTTCTGGGAAAGTTGCACATCCTCACCCACTTCCCATTCCTCCAGCTCCCTCATGCTCTGTGAATCACCCAGTTCCATATCCTTACTACCACTATCTAATCACCCACAGGTGAAAGTATCTGTGCTGGTGTCTGGGTGTGAGGAAGCAAATGTTGCAAGCGATGATATTGAAAGGGTTTCGTTAGAGAAACATGGGGCATGTCCATGTTCCAGGGACTGTTGTATGGCCTGGTCCCCATTATCTTCTTCCTTATCATTAGCATCATTGTTATAGTTGACGAGGAAGAATTGTCTTCCCTGCTGCTGCTCGTCATCATCATCAGCTTCCTCCTGTTTCTCATCCTCTGCTCCCAGTTGATGTGATGTATTTTAAGGAAAGGTGGGTGAGCATTACCTCATTGGGATTAAGGATAGAGAGAATGGTGTGAAAGCTGTGTCTGTGTGATGCTCCACACTCATGTCAGGGCGACAATATAGGTGTTCAGTCACTAACCTGGCACAGAAAATATTTTGCTGACTTTGTTATCTCCAACCGTAAGAGCAGAGTGCCTCCCTACGAACTCCATTGCCTTGACCTCATAGGGCATGAGGGCTTTAAAGATGTGGACCTCCGCCCCCACCCGCCCGCCCCCCTCCCCCCCTCCGCTGTCCTACCTCTGTTGAGCATTTTCTCCTGCAAGAAGATAGATCAAATGAGGGGAAGGCCAGCATTTGAGGAATGTGTACCAGTTTGCTTGGGACAGCTGAAGTAAGGCATGTGGAGATTATAAGCCTGTTAAAGTGGAGGGAGGGATTTTAGGGTTGTGCACGTAATTGCTAGCCATAGTGTAATAGCTGAGTTATTGCCCATCCCTAATTGCCCTTGAGAAGGTTGTGGTGAGCTGACCTCTTGAACTGTTTCAGTCCATGTTGAAGGTACTTCCACAGTGCTGCTAGGTTTGGGAATTCCAGGATTTTGACCCAGCAACGATAAAGGAACAGCGATATATTTTCAAGTCAGGATGGGGTGTAACTTGGAGGGGCACTGGGAGGTGGTGGTGTTCCCATGCGCCTGCTGCCCTTGTCCTTCTAGATGGTAGATGTCGCGGTTTTGGAAGGTGCTGCCGAAGAAGCCTTGGCGAGTTGCTGCAGTGCATCTTGTAGATCGTACACAATGCAGCCACGGTGCACTGGTGGTGGAGGGAGTGTAAGGGTTTCCTGAATGTCTCTCAGCCTGTGAGATTCGTGTGGCTCTGTGCAGCCTGGATGCTAGTGCGGGTTTAGGCCTTATTGCCTGTTCTGGTCTCCAGCCAGCCTGGGAGCACTAGACACACCTGTGAGTGGTTCGACCCACTCGCCCTTACGGTTCTAGACACTGGACTTAGATGCGAGAGCAGTAATGGAGATGAAACTCAGGTAGACTCGGTTGAATGGTACGAAATGGAAAATCTTTATTGCATAATACTTAAGATTACGAAATACATGTCATAAGCACAGATTAATGACAGTACAATCTTACACGCAGTTATGTAATTAATTTCGGGGAAACGAGAAACGAACGACACATCGTAAATGGGGGCACACATTACAGTTATCCTTAAAACTTAAACCCTCCCCTATCAATACCTATTCTAAACTAGATTCGTAGGATTCGAGACTCATGCTCACCACTCGTGATAACTCGGAGAATTCCGAAAACTCTGATCGGATGTTTTTCACCGCAGCACCCACGTGTCGATCAGGGGGTCTCCTGGCCCCACTTGTTTACTCGTTTCTGCTCCGGCTAGCAGGCTGGAACGTCTGCTGTCATGAAGATCTGTGTTGTCCTCGGAGTTCCGACTCTACTCAACAAAGAGTCTTCCTGTGCCCTCGCACTGGTTCGATAAAACTCGAAGAAGAGTCTTCCTGTGTCAGTTCTGTAGAACTCAAAGAAGTCTTCCTGGCAAGGAAAATGTCTATTCGACCTACAGGCGTGGTCGGGGCTTACTGACCGTGGCGATAAGTATGGTCTTCTTCTCTTCTCATCTCATCTCATCTCATCTCATCTCGTCTCGGGCCTTCGGTTCCGACACCTTTTACCGACTTATCGGAATGGTGCGCCCGCTTCAAGGCTTCAGAGCCCAGTTCTACACAGGTCTTCGCGACACGACACGAGGTAGATCCGAGCGGATCATAAAGTTCAACAGTCTTTTTAAAAGAGACACGAGGCAAGCAGGAACAAGACGGCGAGTCAAGAGCACAGGAGCAGCCACGAGGATAAACACCAGCAAGATAAGAGTCAACCGAATAAGAGTCAAGAGTCAAGAGAGCGATGGACGGTTTGAGCTTGTAATTATAGTACAAAATCTTCCGTTTCCCGCCCAACCTTAATGTCTTTTCCTTTTGTTAGGGTTTGGCGCTCAAATGTCTTGTATAGGGTGATCTCCGTTTTTAATGGGTTTCGGGGCTACTCGTAAATGTCTGAGTACCTGTTAATATTTCTCCCATTGTTTAATCGGTCGGTGTTCTCCCTGGAGGGGTTTTGGGGCTTCCAAGTGTTTTCTGTAACTACCCGCTAACGGCTCTCTCATCGTAGAGTCGTTGGGATTTTACATATTAATGTCTTTGGATGGGCTCTTGATTACTTGGTACAATAGCTTTTATTCGTACCTGGGAGACCGATTTCAGTATTTATGTGTATACTGTAAACCCATGATGTCTCGTGTATTATCTTCAATGTGCTGAATCTTAATCGATCTTGCACAAATGTTTATTGGAACGCCATCTTGTCTGCCTGTCGAAAAGTCTAGAATGTTCCGCCACGAGGTGCGGCGGCCATTTTACAAGCTGCTTGTGTCCACTTTGAAACCTGACAGCATTCTGCTGAAATAAAAGCTGTTTGAACGAAACTATGTGTTTTTCTCCTTATTAATAAAATCGCGATATATTGCGAATTCTACAGGAGTGAATGTTTAAGGTAGTGGATGGCGTGCCAATCAAGTGGGCTGCTTTGTCCTGGATGGTTTCGAGCTTCTTGAGTGTTGTTGGAGCTGTACTCATCCAGGCATGTGGAGAGTATTAAATCACACTCCTGACCAATGTTCCCTTTAAGCTGTGCGGCTACTCAGCGTTCAGCGGCTCCCGTGCAGCCGGTGAACTGGCTTGTAAATACAAAAACCGTGTGTGCACAGAATTTTGAATGGCCCGCGCAGCCCATTAAAGGGGCCGTGTGGGCCAAAACAAAATTAGAGGGTACATTGCTCCTGACTTGTGCTTTGTAGATGGTGGAAAGACTTTGGGGAGTCAGGAGGTGAGTCACTCGCCACAGAGTTCCCAACCTCTGACCTGGCCTTGTAGCAACAGTATTTATGTGGCTGGTCCAGTAAAGTTTCTGGTCAATGATGACCCCCCAGGATGTTGATGGCGGGGGATTCGATTATGGTAATGCCGTTAAATGTCATGGGGAGGTGGTTAGACTCTCTCTTTTTAGAGATGGTCATTGCCTGGCACCTGTGTGGCATGAATGTTACTTGCCACTTATCAGCCCAAGCCTGAATGTTGTCCAGGTCTTGCTGCATGCGAGCACTGACTGCGAATGGAACTGAACACTGTGCAATCATCAGCGAACATCCCCACTTCTGACCTTATGATGTAGGGTAGGTCATTGATGAAGCAGCTGAAGATGGTTGGGCGTAGGACACTGCCCTGAGGAACTCTTGCACTGGGATGATTGGTCTCCAACAACCACAACCATCTTCCTTTGTGCTACGTATGACTCCAGCCAGTGGAGAGTTTTCCCCTTGATGCCACACTCGGTCAAATGCTGTCTTGTTCTAAAGGGCAGTCACTCTCACCTCACCTGGCAGAACCCACAAAAGAGAGGGGCAATGCAGACATTGTAGTTAAGGAGGAGTGTGAAATATTCGATGAGATAAACATAGTGAGAGAGGATATATTAAGGGGTTTATCATCTTAGAAAGTAGATAAATCGGCAGGCCTGGCTGTTAAGAGAAGAAAGAGAGGAAATAGTGGAAGTTCTAACCATCATTTTCCAATCCTCTCTGGCTTCAGGTGTGGTGCCGGAGGACTGGAGGACTGCTAACATTGTACCATTGTTTAAAAAGGAAGAAAGGGATAGACCAAGTAATTATAGGTCAGTCAGCCTAACCTTGGTCGTGGGCAAATTATTGGAAAAAATTCTGAGGGACAGTATTAATCGTCATTTAGAAAGGCACGGATTAATCAAGGACAGTCGGCATGGATTTGTTAAGGGAAGGCCATGTCTGACTAACTTGATTGAATTTTTTGAGGAGGTAACATGGAGGTCCCTTGCTTTTTGTGATATATATCAATGATTTAGACTTCAATGTTGAGGTCATGATTAAGAAGCTTGCAGATGGTACAAAAGTTGGCCGTGTGGTTGATAGTGAGGCTGAAAGCTGTAGCATGCAGGAAGATATCAATGGACTGGTCAGGTAGGCAGAAAAGTGGCAAATGGAATTCAATCTGGAGAAGTAATCCATTTGGGGAGGGCTAACAAGGTAAGGGAATACACAATAAATGGTCGGATACTGAGAAGTGTAGAGGAACAGAGGAACCTTGGAGTGCATGTCCAAAGATCCCCGAAGGTAGCAGGACAGGTAGATAAGGTGGTTAAGAAGGCATACAGATACTTTCCTTTGTTAGCTGAGGCATAGAATATAAGTGCAGGGGTGGATATGCTTGAACTGTATAAAACACTAGTTAGGCCACAGCTAGAGTACTGCATACAATTCTGGTCACCACATTACAGGAAGGATGTGATGCACTAGAGAGGGTACAGAGGAAATTTATGAGGACTGGAGAATTTTAGCTATGAGGAAAGATTGGATAGGCTGGGGTTGTTTTCTTTGGAATGGAGGAGACTGAGGGGAGATTTGATTGAGGTGTATAAAATTATGAGGGGCCTAGATAGAGTGGTCAGGAAGGACTTAGTTCCCTTAGCAGAGAGGTCAATAACCAGAGGGCATAGATATAAAGTAATTGGTAGAAGGATTAGAGGGGAGTTGAGTAGAACTTTTTTCACCCAGAATGTGGTTGAGGTCTTGAACTCACTGCCTGAAAGGGTGGTAGAGGTAGAAACACTAATCACATTTAAAAAGTACTTGATATGCACTTTTAGTGCTGCAGCCTACAGGGCTATGGACTAAGAGCTGGAAAGTGGGATTAGGCTGGATAGTTCTTTTTCGGCCGGCACAGACACAAAGGGTCGAATGGGCTCCTTCTGTGCCGTAAATATCTATGATTCTATGCTTCTAACCCAAATTGAGCATCGGTGAGCAGGTTATTGGTGACTAATTGCTGCTTGATAGCACTGTCGACGACCCCTTCCATCGCTTTGCTGATGATTGAGAGTAGGCTGATGGGGCGGTAATTGGCCGGATTGAATTTGTCCTGCTTTTAGTGGACAGGACATACTTGGACAATTTTCCACTTTGTCGGGTAGCTGCCAGTGTTGTAATTGTACTGGAACAGCTTTGCTGGAGGCGTGGCTAGTTCTGGAGCACAAGGCTTCAGCACTACAGCCGGGATGCTGTTGGGGCCCACAGCCATTGTTGTCTCCAATGCACTCAGCCGTTCCTTGTTCTCAGGGGGAATGAATCGAATTGGCTGCAGACTGGCTTCTGTGATAGTGGGGAACTCCGGAGGAGGCCGAGTTGCACATCCACTCTGTTCTCTGATCAACCATTCATGATTGCTCCTTCAGCCACTATGGACCCAATTGCTGCAACTATCTTTCCCAGTACCTCCTCCTTGTCCTTCTCAGCTTTCAGAAGTTCCCTTAGGCTGTTTTCTTCTACTGTGTTTTTGCCCCTGCACCATTCTTCTTTCTCTTACCCTTCCTAGTTGGTGTCTACTCTTTGTTTACTGTCCTATTAAGTACTTTGCGATTCTGTTCAAAATAGAAATACTATAGAATTGCAAATTGTTGTTGTCTTTCCAAATATTAAAATATCTTTCCTAATTCCTTTATAGGCTCAAAAGAAAATTCTTGCCATAGAAGTTGAATTGCAAGCACTGTCACAGTCAGCTGCTCTGTTTGAAGTTTCGGTTCCTGATTGCAAACAGCTAAAAGCCTGCCGCAAAGAAATAGTATTGCTGAAAGAACTGTGGGATATGGCTATCCTTGTAAGTTTTGCACATCATTTGTCTTCAAGTTACAATTTTAATCATGATATAATGGCATGCATTGATCATTATTATTTGTGATTTCTTCAGAGTGAGGTAGAGGTAGATGCATATTTTAAAAGTAGATAGTTGGTGGGGGGGGGGATTTTAACTAAGCAATTTTCGGGCAAGCAGTGGTCAGGGAAAGCGTCAAACGTACGCGTAGTGCCAGTCTCTGCTGGTGCATGAGACCCACTTCCTGCTCCCTCGACCCTATTCCCACTAAACTGCTGACCACCCAACTTCCTTTTCTGGCTCCCATGTTAGCTGACATTGTTAACAGTTTGCTCTCCTCAGGTACTGTCCCCCTCTCCTTCAAATCTGCCATCATCACCCTTCTCCTCAAAAGAACAACCCTCGACCCCTTCGTCCTTGCAAACTACCGCCCCATCTCAACCTCCCTTTCCTATCCAAAGTCCTTGAACGTGTTGTCATCTCCCAAATCCATCCCCATCTTTCCTGGAACTCCATGTTTGAATCCCTCCAATCAAGTTTCCGCCCCTGCCACAGTACCGAAACGGCTTTTTTTGAAGTCACAAATGACATCCTATGTGACTGTGACAAAGGTAAACTATCCCTCCTTGTCCTTCTCAACCTGTCTTCAGCCTTTGACACGGATGACCACACCATCCTCCTCCAATGCTTCTCCACCGTCATCCAACTGGGTGGGACTGTACTCGCCTGGTTCTATTCCTATCTATTTAATTGTAGCCAGAGAATCATCTGCAATGGTTTCTCTTCCCACTCCCGCACCGTTACCTCTAGTATCCCCCAAGGAACTATCCTTGGCTCCCTCCTATTTCTCATCTACATGCTGCCCCTCGGCGACATGATCCAAAAGCCCAACGTCAGTTTCCACATGTACGCTAACGACACCCAGCTCTACCTCACCACCACCTCTCTCAACCCTCCACTGTATCTAAATTGTCAGACTACTTGTCCGACTGGATGAGCAGAAATTTCCTACAACTAAATATTGGGAAGACCGAAGCCACTGTCTTCGGTCCCTGCCACAAACTCTGTTCCCTAGCCACCGACTATCCCTCTCTCTAGCATCTGTGTGAGGCTGAACCAGACTGTTCACAACCTTGGTGTCATATTTGACCCTGAAATGAGCTTCCGACCACATATCCACAGCATAACTAAGACCGCCTATTTCCATCTCTGTAACATTGCCAGTCTCCGCCCCTGCCTCAGCTCATCTGCTGCTGAAACCCTCATCCATGCCTTTGTTACCTCTAGACTTGACTATTCCAACACACTCCTGGCTGGCCTCCCACATTCCACCCTACGTAAACTTGAGGTCATCCAAAACTCGGCTGTCCGTGTCCTAACTCGCACCAAGTCTTGTTCACCCATCACCCCTGTGCCCGCTGACCTACATTGGCTCCCAGTTAAGCAGCACCTCGATTTCAAAATTCTCATCCTTGTTTTCAAATCCCTCCATGGCTTCGCCCCTCCTTATCTCTGTAATCTCCTTCAGCCCCACAACCCCCTGAGATATCTGCGCTCCTCAAATTCTGCCCTCTTGAACATCCCTGATTATAATTGCCCAACCATCGGTGGCTGTGCATTTAGTTGCCTAGGCCCTAAGCTCTGGAACTCCCTCTCTGCCTCTCTACCTCTCTTTCCTACTTTAAGACACTCCTTAAAACCTACCTCTTTGACCAAGTTTTTGGTCAGCTGCCCTAATTTCTTCTTATGTGGCTCCGTGTCAAATTTTTGTCTTTTACCACTCCTGTGAAGCGCCTTGGGATGTTTTACTACGTTAAAGGCACTATATAAATACAAGTTGTTGTTGTTGGTGGTGGTGCTTGCTAAAGTAAGGTCACATAATACAGTGCCACCTTGGCTGATGCTTTCTGTCAGTTCCTCATCCTCTAGGTGCTCTACATTTTGTTGACCTGAAAGGGAAGAGAGAGACAAGGATTAGCTTTTAGTGTGAAGGATGATCAGAAACAGATGAGTGGCTGCTGGAAGAAGCTTCACTTTGTCATGCATAGTGTATGAGGGTGAGATTTCAATGAGAAGGGACAGAAAGATAGTCAAGGACCCTGCAGGATGTGTCCTCCAGTCTGGCCACTCACAACAACCCTGATGCGACCCATCCCTGTGATCTATATTACCTCCTCCTCAATTGGGTTGAGAACCTGAATAGGTTCTCTCCTGCCTCCTGTCATCACTTACTCTCTACTATTCTTCACCAGCTTTGCCTGCAAGAAAGAAGGGAGAGTGTTAGTGGTCACCTTGTGAGATGGTTTGAGGATGTGCACATTGGCGTTGAATGTTGGTGCTTGTATGTGACGGGTGGCAGAGATGTGAGGAGGTGAAGGCAGTACTAGTGAGGAGAGTAGGAAGTGCAGAGTGGGGCATTAGGAGCAGAAGCAGGTGGTGTGAAGTGTACTGGAGTGAATGAAGGAGAGTGCTGGTAATTGAGGGAAGGAAGCGTGGTGAATACTGGGAGTTCAGGTAGTGCAGGATTATGCAGCAAGTGATACGAGATAGGAGTTACGTATCTTACCTTAGCAACCTTGGTCAGGTTATTAAAATTCTTCCTACATTGGAACCAGATCCCTGAAGCGATGCTCCTGGCACTGATGCCCTCTGCCACCTGTGCCCACTGCAGCCGAGCAGCTTGGCGGGATATCTTCCTGCCGCTTGGTGGAAAGAGGACGTCCCTCCTCCTACAGACCTCCTCCACCAGGACCTCCATTGCAGTCTCAGAAAAGTGCGGGACCTTTGAACCATTTGCTTGTCCCGCCATCTCCTGAGCTGCCTTCCAGTTGCCTGCAGGCAAAGTGGACCTCTCCTTTAAGAGGTGCAGGCTACTTTTAAATATCATCAGGAAAAGCCGGATATTGAAGGCTCTGATTAGGCCAATCAACAACAGTGCTAGTGCTGGCAGGTCTCTATTTAATTGTAATGAGCGCCTCTGACCAATTTCCTGTTCTTGTTCCACCCGTGTGATTAGTTGCGCACTGCCAGTGTTGTGCCTGTTCTTGGCTCAAAAACACACAAATTTCTACCCTATTATTTCCAAATAAAAAATATATAGTGTAGAGATTCTTATGATCTGAAAGAGGACAAATCTCTGATCTGTCACTGTCAATCTGCTTCAGATTCTCCCAGCAATTCTTCCAAGTGATTGGCCAGCAGTAGTTGAAGTGAAAAATGCAAACTAAGGAAAGCCCTTTGTGTATGCCAGATTAAGTATGATCATCTACTACAAAGACATAAGGGGAAATTTTCCTCTTCATTGCGCCTGGACAATACTCAGTTGCCAAGAATAGTGAAGTGATGGCAGGGACTGATTGGCCCTGATATTTTTGGGGAAGTGGAGAGGATGTGGATGAAACTGAAAACGGCCGATGAACCCAGCAAGGCCGGGGATGTGGGGATCCTACCGATCTTACTGGCAGGTCCTCATTAACATTTTGTATGTCTGTCTCTCGCCCATTACCCAGCCAAAGGACAGTTAGGCCGGTGGGCAGGAGGAAACACCAGCAGCAGGAGGCCTCTGCCGGGGACCCTTGGGGATGGTCCCTGGCATTCGGGAGGGAGGGAGACCCACGATCAGGAGGGCTGGGGGGTGGTTGGTAAATGTGGCTGGCGAGAGGTCAGCAAACGGGGCTGGGGAGAAGTTGGCAATCTGAGCTGGTGAGGCGAGGTTGACAATTGGGACTGGGGATGGAGGTCGGCAATTGGGGTTGGGGGAGATTTCAGCAATCGGGGCTGGGTGGGGAAGATGCTGGCAGTCGCTGCTGGGGGCAACCAAAGGCTTCCTTGTGAGGCCTGTGGGGAGCACTGCTGATTCTCCTGGCCCACAAGGAATGCTGAAAGAGGGACTTACCTTGGGGAGCCTGCACCTCCCACTTCCCTTTCACTGCGAGTTTCCCGTTCCAATGGAAACCCGTGCAACTGCAGTAAATTTCAAGTCATGCTCCCAATTACACTGTGGGTGCCGATATGTTGATTAAGCGTCCCGCCACTCCACGGCGGGACACTCAGACGCCCCGAGATCCGCAGCTGTAGAAAAGGTGGCGGGGGCGTCCACGACAAGTTGGGGACCTGTTGCACGTATTTCACTTTTTAACCACCCGCCTGCCCCCGACCCTCTCCTGCCCATTGTGGGGAGGGTTAATATCGAGGCCATTGTGTCAGGTCCATAACCCCCATAGCTCTGACTGAGATTTCTTGGGCTGCCCCAAAGTGACATAACTAGACCTGCACTTGAAGTAGTTATGTCCCAAGTTTAGGAATGTTATTGAAGGGAAAAGGATCGATCCTGTTTTTCTGCTTCAGTTTCCTCTATGTCTCACCATGGTGCAACCCAATAGGATCGCTCATTAAAACCTGGCATTAGATATTGTGCCTCTCTACTCTAGAGTGACAGCTGCGCCTCAGTTAGTAGCACTCTTGCTTCTGAGTCAGAAGGTTGTGGGTTCAAGTCCCACTCCAGAGAAGTGAGCACAAACATCCAAGCTGACATTCCAGTACTGTACTGAGGGAGTGATGCACTGTCGAAGTTGCTGTCTTTCAGATGAGACGTTAAACTGAGGCCCCATCTGCCCTCTCAGGTGGACGTAAAAGATCCCATGACGTTATTTCGAAGAAGAGCAGAGGTGTTCTCCCCAGTGTCCTAGCCAATATTTATCCCTTAACCAGCATCACTAAATAAACAGATTATCTGGTCATTATTGCATTGCTGTTTGTGGGACCTTGTTGTGCACAAATGCGTTTCCTACATTACAACAGTGACTACACTTCAACACTACTTCATTGGCTGTAAAGTGCTTTGGGACGTCCTGAGGTTGTGAAAGACACTAGATAAATGCAAGTCTTTTTTTTCTTTTTAGAGGGTCTATGGGAGGTCCTGGAGCAAGCCTATGAGAAAAGCAGATGTCCAGATTCCCCCCTCCCCCAACAATCCTCAGACTTTGGATCTAAGGCCTGCAACTTTGCTCCTATTTCTGCCCTCCCGGATCACATTGCAAGTCCCTGCCAGGAGTTGGATGTGCACCAGGAGCGTCTGGGACAGGAAAATCCTTGGCATTCCTCCCACCATAATAACAATATTCCTCTGTTATGCTGTGCCTGTTGGCCAGCTAGCTGGGGCCTAGATACCGATTTCCGCTTTGATGTTTACTGATTTCCGCTATGATGTTTACTGATTTTCCATGCTGAGATGAAAGTCAATGGTTGTGAACTTGTTCTTGTGTCTTGTTCTTCTGGACCCTGAAAATCATTCCAGCTGATAGAAAACAAAGGGGGAAAAATTCATTATAGCCCCGTTTGGGGCACTAACTTTTAAAAGTTGAAAACATTAGCGCCAGACGCTAATGTTTCTCAACTTTTTAAAAATTCGGTTTTGCACTCCAGGAAGGAAGTGGAGTGCTAAATCAAACACTCCACTTCCTTCCTGGAGCACAACAGGCAGCAGGTGGGGCGGTAAGTGTGCAACACTGCACAATGGGCCATGCAGCGCTGCCACGTTAGAAGGCTCCTTCCCTCCCTTAAAGGGAAGGGCCATTGCTGCAGGCTCTGCAATGGAAAGCAGCTTACCTGGTCCCCAACGGCAGCCGCGATTCAGCCGGATCAGCCGATGCACTGCAGCAGAGTGCCGGGCTGATCGAGCGCTGGGGAAAAAAGAAAAAAAAACAGAAAACGAGCATTTGATTATTTTTTTTCCCTACCTCAGCCACCTTGCCTTTAAGTATCATCCCTGAAGCGCCCGGCCTCCCAATGAACGCCTCCTGCAGCTGCCGGTGTTGTCGCCCGGCGATGCTGCAGGGGGTGAAACCGAAGTTTGGGTCCGGGGCGCAACTGGGGCGATGCACTGGCGATGACGTCATGATCTCTGGGCGAAGGAGATTGGGGCGCAACACCATACCGCCGCCGCAAACCATCGCCAAATTTAGCCCCCCCGGAGGCGATAACGGGAGGCGCAAAGGTACCCAATTTCTCCCCCAAAGAATAATCATAGTAATCTACACTGTCTGCAAGAAAATTAGTAGGCCATCCAATTGTAGAAACTGGGGCACCAGAACTTGGAACTATCTATTGGCCTGAGGTTGTAGGTCCTCAGAGAAATGTTTCCAATATTTTAAGCTACAGTTATAGCTTCTTCTTGAATGCGGAGATTGCTCCAATGAGGAAGAATGGTAAATTACTTAATATAGATCAAGTTTTATCATTTTGTGAGTGAAGATCAATCTCCACATATAAACCCCTGCATGGCACCCTTTAGTCTCTCTGATCTGATAAGGTTATGGTTCACTGCATTTTATGTGATATATTTTGCTTTCATAACTTTTTAAAAAAGCTTCTTAAATGTTTTATAACTTTTATTTTTTTCATGCTGTGATTGTTAATGATTTAGCAACTGTTGATTAATTATTAGGTACAACACCAATTAAACTGGAATGTTTCAGAGATTTCATTTTTATTTCTGTTTTTTGCCTCTCCCAGGAGATTACATGGCTGCTAATGGGCGGGGATAATTGAGGGACCAGGGATGTGGGACTTCAGTTATGTGAAGAGACTGCAGAAGCTGGGGTGTATTCCTTAGAGTGGAGAAGGTTAAGAGGAGATTTGATAGAGGTGTTCAAATTCATGAATTGTTTTTATGGAGTAAATAAGGAGAAACTGTTTCCATTGGCAGAAGGGTCGGTAACCAGAGGACACAGATTTAAGGTGAAGTCAGAAGCGACATGAGGAAACATTCTTTTACACGGCGAGTTGTTGTGATCTGGAATGCACTGCCTGAAAGGGTGGTGGAAGCTGATTCAATAGTAACTTTCAAAAGAGAATTAGATAAATAATTGAAGGGAAAAATAATCAGGGCAATGGGGAAAGAGCAGGGCAGTGGGATTAATTGGATAGCTCTACCACAGAGCTGCCACAGGCACGATGGGCTTAATGGCCTCCTTCTATGCTGTATAATTCTATGATTCTATGAAGAGAAACCCATACGATAATTAATTACAATTTTTGATCTATTACTTGCAACTTAATGATATAGTGAATAGTACAACTGTTTTTCTGAAAAGAGCAGCAAATACATTCATATTTTCACAAATTATTTCCAATTTGCAGGTTAGCTTAACTATTGATGATTGGAAGACCACTAAGTGGAAAAACATTAGTGTGGAGAATATGGATGCAGATTGTAAGAAATTTGTTAAAGACTTAAGAAGTATGGATAAGGAGATAAGGGCATGGGATGCTTATTCTGGTTTAGACAACTTAATAAAGAACACAATGACTTCGCTGAAAGCTGTAAGTGAGCTGCAGAACCCAGCTATAAGGGAGCGTCACTGGCAACAACTCATGCAGGCAACTAAGGTACCAAAGAATTAATAAGGCATTTTTTGTAAATTTAAATCTAAATACATAAAGTTATTGTAGTTTACAATAATGTAGCCTATAATTTCCACTCACGCTCCTGCTGCCCACTTTTGGGTTGATTTGGGCAGTTGGGTGTGGAAAGTTCCTCGGGAACACGTTCTGGCAGCCCTGCACCCTTCTGCCCTTAATATTTTGCTCTCCAGGCTTGGTGGCAGAAACACATCCTCCCCTTATATAGGATGAAGGTTTTTCTCCCATTTACTTGATTCGATTACTAAACATTCAGAGATGCCTGTTGGACCCAAGTGTGCAGCGGAGTGGGCTCCAGAGTTTTATTTATACAGCCAAAATCTAGCAAAGTACTCACAGAACAAGGCCTTGCACTTTCTGAGGAGGGGACTTCAAAATTTAAATAATCTTTATTTCGGACAGCTGTAGGCTTGAATATTGCTCCCTATCCGAGGAGACATTTCTCGCACCTTTGTCACACTCCTCGACAAGTTACAGCAAAAGGCTTATTGTCTGATAGGCAAGTCTTCTTGGAACTCCAGACTTTCTATCCTAACCTTTCTTGTTTTTCTCTATTTTCTAACAACAGTTGGCATTTATATAGCGCCTTAAATGTTGAAAAACATCCCAAGGTGTATCACAGAGGTATAATCAGACAAAAATGGATGCTAGACCAAAGAAGGAGATATTGAGATATTAAGAGAGGTGAACAAAAGTGGTGGGCT
Source organism: Squalus acanthias (assembly GCA_030390025.1). Taxonomy (NCBI): domain Eukaryota; kingdom Metazoa; phylum Chordata; class Chondrichthyes; order Squaliformes; family Squalidae; genus Squalus; species Squalus acanthias. The sequence continues at coordinate 9,141,490 of CM059447.1, read as the reverse complement.
TTAAGGAGTGCCTTCAGGGAGGAGAGGGATCTGGAGAAGTGGGTGGGTTTAGGGAGGGAATTCCAGAGCGTGGGGCCTAAGCAGCTGAAGGCACGGCTGCTAGTGGTGGGGCAAAGAGAGGGGAGATGCACAAAAGGCCAGAATAAGGAGAGCAGACAGTTCTGGGGTGGGGTTGTTCTGCTGGAGGAGCTTACAGAGATAGATAAGGGCAAGGCCATGAAGGTATTTAAACACGAGGATGAGAATTGGAGGTGTTGGGGGACCGGGAGCCAATGTAGGTCACCAAGGACAGGGGTGAGCAGGACTTGGTGAGAGATAGGATGTGGTCGAAGAGTTTGGATGAGCTAAGCCTGTGGAGGGTAGGAGACTGGCCAGTAGAGCATTGGAATAGTCAAGTGTGTAGGTGACAAATACTCAGATGAGGGTTTTGGTAGTAGATGGACTAAGGCAGGGGCAGAGTTGGGTGAAGTTATGGAGGTGCTAGTTGGCGGTCTTCATGACCATTAGGACATGTGGTTGGAAGCTTAGCTCAGGGTCAAATAGGATGCCGAGGTTGCAAACAGTCTGTTCTACCTGAGACAATAGCCAGGGAGAGGATGGAATCAGGGGCAAGAATACAGAATTTGTTGCATGGGCCGAAGACAGGGCATGGGAACACCAGCCAGCAACATATGTAAATAGAAAAGGATTCTACTCCATCAATGTGCAGATCGTGGCCAATCACCAGAACACCATCATGCAGGTCTGTGCAACGTACCCGGAGAGCTGCCACAGTGTTTATATCCTGAGACAGTCTACCATCCACCCAATCTTCAAAGCTGTGAAGAACATGACAGGATGGCTGCTGTGGGACCAGGGTTACCTGCTACAGACATGGCTACTGACACCCCTGTGCAGTTCCACCACACCCCAGCAACACAAATATAATCAAAGCCAGGGACAACCAGGATCATTTTTGAACACACCATAGGAATGCTGAAGCAGAGATTCAGGTGTCTTGACTAGTCAAAGGAGGGCTTCCTACAATATATGTATAGTAAATTATGCCCTGCATGTGAGGGAAGCTAGCCAATGCAGCAAATCCCCGAGCTCTGTTTTGAGGATTGAGGAGGTGAGACACTTGCTGCAGAATACCCAGCATCTGACCTGCTCTTGTTGCCACAGTAGCTATGTGGCTGGTCCAGTTAAGTTTCTGGTCAATGGTGACCCCCCCCAGGATGTTGATGGTGGGGGATTCGGTGATGCTAATGCCATTGAATGTCAAGGGGCGGTGGTTAGACTCTCGCTTGTTGGAGACATGCATGTCCAGATGACATCTTCGGAGAGTGACCTTTAGACCGTGAAATTCAGCACCTTAGAGCTGGCAGTTAAGGCCACCTTGCTTCTGGCGTGGTCCATGCTGGTTGCCATCTTGGTGAGGGCGATAGCGTGGGTGGGAATGCGTGCGCCAGCAGTATGTAGAGTAGGCAGATCGTGACGTCAGTTAGCGTGCAACGTTGATTTGACGCACAACCTGCCATTTTGGACGTCGCCATTCCAAACAATGCCCTCTCCTGAACATGCACAGCTGAACGTGTATTCAGCTGCACGAGGGAACACCCCCAGCGCTATTTAAAGGGATACATCCAACTTGCAGGTAAGTTGATTATTGCTTTTGTGTACTGGCTCTTGCAGAGTTTATATCAATACTGACTTGCTGGAAGACATTTATCACGTTATTAAAGTGTGCAGGGAATGCTGCTGGACATTGGGAAGGCGTTGGCTGCAACTGGAAGGCCTCTGACGACACCACTTGCTCCCAGACACATGACAAGGAGATGGAGCAGAGGCAGCAAAGACAAGCTGCTCACAGAGAGACGAGTAGGGGGAGAAAGGCTCTCAGCAGGAGGCCTTACCCATCTAGGGTCTTCAGGGAGCACTTCTCCTACCTGCACTTAAGCCAGGAGCAATGTGTTTGGAGGCTCTGCTTCACCAAGGAGGTGGTCACAGAACTCTGCCACCTCTTAGAACCAGACCTGCAGCCTCAGAGCAGGACGAAGACGGCTCTGCCAGTGGCCCACAAGGTGACCATGGTCCTGAATTTTTCCACCAGTGGATCCTTCCAGGCTGGAACAGGCAACATAGCTAACATCTTGTAATTCGCTGTCACCGCTGCATCCGGGAGGTCACAGAGGCTCTGTACTCATGAGAAGGGACTTCATTGTCTTATGTCTAAATAGAGAGAAGCAGGAAGAGCACGCATGTGGCTTTGCCAGGATATTGGGCTTCCCCATGGTGCAGGGCGTCATCGACTGCACAAACGTGGCTTTACAGGCACTGCATATCAATACTGAGATGTACCGTAACCGCAAAGGCTACTACTCTCTTAATGTGCAGTTGGTGTACGACCACACCCAGCACATCATGATGGTGAATGCCCGGTATCCTGGCAGCAGTCATGATACCTTCATCCTGCTCCAGTCCGCTGTGCCAGCAATCTTTCAGCTACCACGTCGAACCTGGGGATGGCTGCTCGGAGACAAGGGCTATCTGTTCTGCACCTGTCTGATGACTCCCCTCCGCAATTCTACCACTCGTGGCCAGCAATCATATAATGACAGCCATACTGCCACGAGGAACCTCATCGAGCAGACCATTGGGGTGCTCCAGCAGTGGTTCCGCTGCCTTGACCACTCGGGGGAGCTCTCCAGTACTCACTGGAGCGGAGGTCCCAATTCGTAGTGGTCTGCTGCATCCTCCACAACTTGGCCATCATTAGGGTGCAGCCATTGCCACCACAGGCTACAGCGAACACCTCAGGAGGAGGATGAAGGGAGGAGGCAGACTGTTAATCCCCGTTCCAGACAGGCTGTCCATGAGCTCATCATCAGACTCCGGTCCCCTGAATTAAACCCCAGATCCCCGTTGCTCAACACTTCCCCGCCTTACCATCCTCTGTCATGGAATATCACAGTATCCTCTTGGGCACAATGCTGAAATGAAAACCATCACAAAAAATTCCAGACATAATTTATAAACGATTAATTCCAATATTACATTACAAAGCCAACTAATCACCCTTGTGCATTCCCTTAGGCCATCAATTTAATAGAGAAGGCGGGTTGGAGTCGGGTTGCCTGGTGGGCGGGTTCCGGTCCCGCTGCCGGTTTCAGCCACTCCCAAATTGAGATTTTAATTTAAGTGGCCTATTAAGTCCCGTCGTGCGCGCTGCCTGGTCCAATGAGTGGGATCGGGTCTGTTAGTTGCCTCTGATGACGTCGTTGCTGCAGTTGTTTTTAAGGGGCCCATGCAGCCTCAGCCTTTCATTTCTTGTTTCTGCTTGTGTTTGAATGGGCCCAGGCTACAATGAGTGCTGCAAAAGCCAAGGCTGCTCCACAGTTTAATGAGGACTACCCCCAAGCTCTTGTGGAGGGAGTAAGAGGGCGCAGGGAGGTTCTGTTCCCTCCCGATGACCGGAGGAAGCCTCCTCAGCAAACCAAGGCAGCCTGGCTGCACATTGCTGAAAGGTCAGCGCTTGGTCCATATGTTCATGCACCTGGGTCCAATGCTGGAAACGGTTTAATGATCTTCTGCGATCATCAAAAGTGAGTATCACATCACACTTACCTTCAATCTGCTTCCCTTCTCTTCTCATCACCAGCACTCTGCTTTGTAAGCCTGCTCCTCCACATCCCACCTTACCCTTACTTCCCTTGAACCCTTACCTATCTGTCTCTCTCTCTGTACTGAATCACTTCACCATCCTACTATGCATCCCTCGCACTCACTCTCACTGTTATGCAATGACAACAACTAACAACACACAGGGAGGCAGCTTCCTCTTGGTGAGGGCGATAGCGTGGGTGGGAGTGCGTGCGGCAGCAGTATGCAGAGTAGGCATATCACGTATCGCGAGCCACGCGTCCGTTTAATATTTAAAATTGAAAAAAATTATTTACAAAGGTATCTGGTACAAGAACTTTCAGAAATAAGCAAGCCTAGATTGTAATATATATAATTCAGTGTCCTTTTATAGTATGTAACTTTTATGCCCTCAAGACCATTCTAGCTTGGAATTAAAAAAAAAAATTGTCTTGGTTGCTAAGCAATTAGGCCCTGAAATTACACTGTGAGATAATAATGTCTGAACATTTAATGCATTTGTTTAAAATTCCCCTCTCTCTTATTTATTAGCCTGTTTTTATGAGTTAATGCCTCGCTACGATGATAGAGATAGAGACAGGAATTTCAGATAAACGTATTGTGTTTGTATGTTAATATCCCACACATAATTTCAGGGTTTTTGTATAGCGGCTTCTAAGATGGCTCAGTTCATGAAGGTAGTGGTCTGAAATTCCTGAGGCCAAAATTTTGTTTTTAACTGTTCAGCTCCCATTGAAGCCATTCCAACTAGAGAAGGTAATCATTCCCATTTGGGATTGATTACCTTACTCTAGTAAATATCTGAGGTTTTTAGTAGGCCTTAAATGGACTCCAGGTTTCAACACAAGGTGCCACACAAAAGATTATTACACAAGATGAGGGCTCATGGGGTTGGGGGTAATTTAGTAGCATGGATAGAGGATTGGTTAACGGACAGAAAACAGAGAGTAAGGATAAACGGATCTTTTTCAGGTTGACAGGCTGTAACTAGTGGGGTGCCGCAAGGATCAGTGTTGGGGCCTCAGCTATTTACAATCTATTTTAATGACCTAGATGAAGGGACCGAGTGTAATGTATCCAAGTTTGCTGATGATACAAATCTAGGTGGGACAGTAAGCTGTGAGGAGAACACAAAGAGGCTGCAAAGGGATATAGATAGACTAAGTGAGTGGGCAGTAAGGTGGCAGATGGAGTATAATGTAGGGAAATGTAAGGTTATTCACTTTGGTAGGAAGAATAGAAAAACAGATATTTTTTAAATGGTGAGAAACTTTCAAATGTTGGTGTTCAGAGAGATTTGAGTGTCCTCGTGCAAGAAACACAGAAAGCCAGCATGTAGGTACAGCAAGCAATAAGGAAGGCAAATGGCATGTTGGCCTTTATTGTAAGGGGGTTGGAGTATAAGAGTAAGGAAGTCTTGCTACAATTGTACAGGGCCTTGGTGAGACCACACCTGGAGTACTGTGCACAGTTCTGGTCTCCTTATCTAAGGAAGAACATACTTGCCTTGGAGGCGGTGCAACGAAGGTTCACTAGATTGATTCCTGGGATGAGAGGGCTGTCCTATGATGAGAGATTGTGTAGAATGGGCCTATACTCTCTGGAGTTTAGAAGAATGAGAGGTGATCTCATTGAAACATACAAGATTCTGAATCGGATTGACAGGGTAGATGCTGAGAGGTTGTTTCCCCTGGCTGGAGTGTCTAGAACTAGGGGGCATAGTCTCAGGATAAGGGGTAGGCCATTTAAGACTGAGATGAGGAGGAATTTCTTCACTCAGAGGGTTGTGAATCTTTGGAATTCTCTGCCCCAGAGGTCTCTGAATGCTGAGTCTTTGAGTATATTCAAGGCTGAGATAGATAGATTTTTGGACTCTAGGGGAATCAAGGGATATGGAAATCGGGCGGGAAAGTGGAGTTGAGGTCAATGATCACCCATGATCTTATTGAATGGTGGAGCAGGCTCGAGGGGCTCTTACTTCTTATGTTCTAACTGGCATGAGTTCAACTGAAGCCTTCCAAGGGCATAGTGAGGAATTTCCTGGGGAAACTCAGCAACTCCCCCTGACATCCTCCCTTGATGAAGGTCTGAATGAGGCGGAATCCCAACAGAGCCAGCATCCAGCCCGTAATCCTGCCTACACCCTGCATATTAATGTGATTTATGCCCTGTCCAGACCCAGGAATTTTGAGGCCAGTATGTAGCTAAGCCATATAGACCAGAATGTTGCAAGTTCAATTCCCAAGCTATGCTAAGTTATATGATCTCAGCTGATGTATCAGCATGCAACTGTGGTAATATATCCTCAGTACCCCAGGCGAAGCAGAGGAAAACTTCCAGGGTTCCCACTCCTATTTTGTATCCAGTGAGCCTGATTGAAAAAGTGTGTTGGAAGGACAGGTTCAGGATCAGCTGTGGTGTCTCCCATGAGCAAATAGCCTGCTGACATTCACTGTCTATGCTTATATGTGAAGAATGACCATTTGGGTGAGGCACCAGAGGGTACCTGAAGCTGGAAGAGTATTTCAATGGAGTCAATGATTTGAAGAAAGGAGAGGAAATTGATTTTTAAAAGGGAGAGAAAATTGACTTTAAAAAGTGTAGAGAAAGTAGGAAATTATTGTTCATTTTCTTTCATTGTTCTTACAGGTCAATTTTGTGATGTCAGAAGAAACAACTCTTGCAGACTTATTGAGTCTGCAATTGCACAACTTTGAAGATGAAGTACGCAATATTGTAGATAAATCTGTGAAAGAGTCTGGAATGGAGAAGGTATTGGATTCATTAGCTAATTTGAAAAAGAGGAATGAGATAAACTTCTGAATACTTATAACTTTCAAATTTCACCAGCATACTAGTCACGCAGTAAAGGATAGATTTTAGAAATTTGTATGCTCCAGAGACAGAAAATCCAACAGGATCTGGTAACCTCTGCCACTGAATTTTTGAAATGCGCACCCGGCATGAGAAGTTTTGCACTGGGAATGCAGATTTATAAAACCTACACTTATAAGTTTAAATATTGCGTAAAGGTAGCTCTCCCTCAAAAATTGTTTGATCTGGGTGCGATCCAGTTTCCAGGCCCTAATGTTCAAAGGTCAGTAGAGGGGAACCGAGAGGAAGCAGTTAAAAAAAACCTAAATTGCCACTTTACTGGCAACTGAAAAGCTACTCGACGCTGTGGGCGGCCGCCAAGACCTGTTCTAAGAAAATTCCACATCTATTTCAGCAGAAATCCATGGTAGAGGCCGGGCAGTCTTTCTCCTGTATTTGAATACTCTGGAGGCTGCTTTAGAACAGCCTCCATCTATCTTTGGAGTGCTCCCGGGACACCTTCTGGTCTGCAGAGGGTCCTGGTGCAAGCTCCACCATGGGCACAGATAGAAAATGAGGAAGGAAACCAGGACACCCTCACCCACCTTATTACCATCCTAATGCTTTCCCTGTGCCTACTGAAGTTATTATCTGTGTACATTTGAAGTAAAATTGAATATCAAAAATGCAAATAAAAAGGATCAGTTGATTAAATTGTAAAAAAAATTGTTGGATTCTGTATTTTACAGGTGTTGAGTCAGCTGGATAACATTTGGAGTATCATGGAATTTGAACATGAACCTCACAGCAGGACAGGAATTCTATTACTGAAAGGAAGTGATGAACTGGTAGAGACATTGGAGGACAATCAAGTTCAGTTGCAGAACCTGATATCTTCTAAATATATTGCATATTTCCTCAAACAGGTTTCCAGCTGGCAGAAAAAATTGTCCACTGCAGACTCTGTCATTTCCATCTGGTATGAGGTACAGAGAACTTGGGTTCACCTTGAGAGCATTTTTATAGGATCTGAAGACATCCGTACCCAGCTGCCTGAGGATTCCAAGCGTTTTGAGGCCATTGATGTTGACTTTAAAGTATGTAGTTTTCATAGAATCATAGAAACTTACAGCACAGAAGGAGGCCATTTGGCCCATCGTGTCTGTGCCAGCCGAAAAAGAACAATCCAGCCTAATCCCATTTTCCAGCTCTTGGTCCATAGGTTGCAGCACTTCAAGTGAATACCCAAGTACTTTTTAAATGTGATTAGGGTTTCTGCCTCTTCCACCCTTTCAGGCAGTGAGTTCCAGACCCCCACCACCCGCTGGGTGAAAAAAATTCTCCTCAATCCCCTTCTAATCCTTCTACCAATTACTTTATATCTATGCCCCCTGGTTACTGACCTCTCTGCTAATGGAAACAGGTCCCTCATGTCCACTCTATCTAGGCCCCTGATAATTTTATACACCTCAATCAAGTCTTCCCTCAGCCTCCTCTGTTCCAAAGAAAACAATCCAGCCTATCCAATCTTTCCTCATAGCTAAAATTCTCCAGTCCTGGCAACATCCTTGCAAATCTACTCTGTACCCTCTCTAGTGCAATCACATCCTTCCTATAATGTGGTGACCAGAACTGTACACAATACTCTAGCTGTGGCCTAACTAGTGTTTTATACAGTTCAAGCATAACCTCCCTGCACATATATTCTAAGTCTTGGCTAATAAAGGCAAGTATCCTGTATGCCTTCTTAAACACCTTATCTACCTGTCCTGCTACCTTCAGGGATCTGTGGACATGCACTCCAAGGTCCCTCTGTTCCTCTACACTTCTCAATATCCTACCATTTATTATGTATTCCCTTGCCTTGTTAACCCTCCCCAAACGCATTATCTCACACTTCTTCGGATTGAATTCCATTTGCCACTTTTCTGCCCACCTGATATCTTCCTGCAGTCTACTGCTTTCTTTCTCACTATCAACCACACGGCCAATTTTTGTATCATCTGCAAACTTCTTAATCATGCCCCCTACATTGAAGTCTAAATCATTGATATATACCACAACAAGCAAGGGACCTAGTACTGAGCCCTGCGGAACTCCACTGGAAACAGCCTTCCCGTCACAAAAACAACCGTCAACCATTACCCTTTGCTTCTTGCCACTGAGCCAATTTTGGGTCCAACTTGCCACTTTCCCTTGGATCCCATGGGCTTTTACTTTTCTGACCAGTCTGCCATGTGGGACCTTGTCAAAAGCCTTGCTAAAATCCATGTAGACTACATCAAACACGCTACCCTCATTGACCCCCTCCTTGTTACCTCCTCAAAAATATTAATCGAGTTAATCAGACATGACCTTCCCTTAACGTATCCATACTGACTGTCCTTGATTAATCTGTGCCTTTCTAAATGATGATTAATACTGTCCCTCAGAATTTTTTCCAATAATTTGCCCGCCACTGAGGTTAGGCTGACTGGCCTGTAATTACTCGGTCTATCCCTTTCTCCTTTTTTCAGCAACGGTACAACGTTAGCAGTCCTCCGGCAACACACCTGTAGCCAGACAGGACAGGAAAATTATGATCAGAACCTCCGCTATTTCCTCCCTTGCTTCTCTTAACAGTCTGGGATACATTTCATCCGGGCCTGGTGATTTATCTACTTTCAAAGATACTAAACCCCTTAATATATCCTCTCTCACTATGTTTATCTCATCTAATATTTCACACACCTCCTCCTTAACTATAATGTCTGCATCGTCCCTCTCTTTTATGAAGACAGACGCAAAGTATTCATGCAGAACCATACCCACGTCTTCCACCTCCACACACAGACCTTTTTGGTATCTAATAGGCCCTACTCTTTTTTAGTTATCCTCTTGCTCTTTTTGTATTTATAAAACGTCTTTGGGTATTCCTTGATTTTACTTGCCAATATTTTTTCATGCCCTCTCTTTGCTTTCCTAATTTCCTTTTTAATTTCACCCCTGCACTTTCTATACTCCTCTAGGCTTTCTGCAATATTTAGCTCTCGGTAACTTACATGAGCTTCCCTTTTTTACCTTTTCCTACCCTGTATGTCCCTTGACAAAATTGAGAGGTCGCACAACACCAGGTTATAGTCCAACAGTTTTATTTGAAATCACAAGCTTTCGGAGCTATCGATTGCTCCTTCCTCAGGTGAAGTAAATTAGATACAGAATCGCCAAAGCATATATAGATAGAAAACAAAGCATGTGTACTTTACAATTGCAGACCACTAAATTAAATCATCCTGACTATCTGCCGAGGTGTGATAAAGTTAATTAAGTCAGCCAGGAAGGTACCACATCAAAGACATAGCAAGATACAACTGAGACAATGAGGTGTAGTCGCAGGGGTTCTAACGTGTCAAAAGCTGCCGTCTGTATGTAAAACGAAAAGCTTTAACATTTTTTTACTTTTTTACTGGGAACATTTTTACTTTTTTACTGGGAATCACATCTGTGAACAAGCTAACGACGACTCGAGTCCAGATCACGTCATGTATCGTGACATAAACCCAAGGTCCCAAGACCCAAATCGGGATCTTGGGTTTATGTCACGATACATGACGTGATCCGGACTCGAGTCGTCGTTAGCTTGTTCACAGATGTGATTCCCAGTAAAAAAGTAAAAATTTTCCCAGTAAAAAAGTAAATTTTTTTTAAAGCTTTTCGTTTTACATACAGACGGCAGCTTTTGACACGTTAGAACCCCTGCGACTACACCTCATTGTCTCAGTTGTATCTTGCTATGTCTTTGATGTGGTACCTTCCTGGCTGACTTAATTAACTTTATCACACCTCGGCAGATAGTCAGGATGATTTAATTTAGTGGTCTGCAATTGTAAAGTACACATGCTTTGTTTTCTATCTATATATGCTTTGGCGATTCTGTATCTAATTTACTTCACCTGAGGAAGGAGCAATCGATAGCTCCGAAAGCTTGTGATTTCAAATAAAACTGTTGGACTATAACCTGGTGTTGTGCGACCTCTCAATTTTGTCCACCCCAGTCCAACACCGGCATCTCCGCATCATGTCCCTTGACAGCCAGGGGACTCTAGATTTGGGAGTCCAACCCTTTTTCTTGTGGGAACATATTTGCTCTGAACCCTCACTATCTCCTCCTTGAATGCCTCCCATTGCTCTGACACTGATTTTACCTTCAAGTAGCTGTTTCCAGTCCACTTTTGCCAAATCGCATCTCAGCTTAGTAGAGTTGGCCTTTCCCCAATTGTGAACTTTTACTCCTGGTCTATCTGTGTCCTTTTCCATAACTACGCTAAATCTAACTGAATTATGATCATTACCACCAAAATGGTCTCCACTGATACCCCTTCCACCTGCCCAGCTTCATTCCCTAAAACTAAGTCCAGAACCACCCCCTCTCTTGTTGGGTTTGCTACATACTAAAAAAGTTCTCCTGAATGCATTTTAAGAATTCTGCACCTTCTATACCTTTTACACTGATTCTATCGCAGTTAATATTAGGGTAGTTGAAATCCCCTACAGTTACTGCCCTATTGTTTTTGCACTTCTCAGAAATTTGCTGCATATTTGCTCTTCTATCTCCCGCTGACTATTTGGGGGTCGATAGTACACTCCCAGCAGTGTGATTGCCCCTTTTTCATTCTTCAGTTCAACCCATATGGCCTCATTTGATGATCCTTCTAACATATCATCCCTCCTCACAGCTGTAATTGTTTCTTTAAACAATATTGCGACTGCCCCCTCCTTTTTTATCCCCCTCTCTATCTTATCTGAAAACCCTGTAACCAGGAATGTTGAGCTGCCACTTCATGGTTAAAAATATAAAAATAGTCATGCTTTGTTTAAACAGCCAATATTCTAAACAGTTAATATTCTAAAAGCTGGTAATCACACTGAATTTTGTTATTTCAATTATATAAATAATGTTGAAGATAACTGCATATCCCTTTTGCTTACCAGATGGCTCTTATCTGGTGCTGCCAGATTAATCTGGCTTCTCTTACAGCCTCCTACTGCTTCTATTCCTTTAGTTTATATGTCATGTAACGTGTGATTCCTATTGGGAAGCCCATTATACAGTTCTGACATCTTTGTGGGGTGATTTTCAACTACCAGCCACCCGTTTCTCATTTGAAAAACAGGTGGTTGGCAGAGGAAAATTGTGGGATGAGGTGGGGGGGGGCAGTGAACCTTGTCCGTCTTTTAGATGCCCAAGGCTGGCCTATAAATGGGCACACAGCACACGCCTGCTTGTTTTGGGCCAGAAGCTGTTTAAATATGTAAGCCAAGATTTTACACCATTTTAGTGCTCCGATTACAATTTTGAAGTACAAATAGACAGATCGTGCACAGTGCTACAAAAAGGCGCAAAACCTTTTCCTTATTTTTTCTGACGGTCTGTGCTTGCCCCCCTCCGAGATCAGTTCCTTCCCAAGGCTACATTGAAGTGAAAGCATAGGTGAAAGCAGCATGGATGGAGTTAGTGAAGAGGAGCAAGGGATTGTTAATGCAGGGAGCTAATACAGTTAAGTGTCAATGGATCTTCCAAAAAAGCACAATTTTCAAATCAATGTTGGAAATGGTAACCTAGCTTTAAGATTCTAGTTTCAGCATTCCAGGCCAATGAATTAGCAATGCAACCATTTTATATATGCAAAGTGAGTGAGGGGAATTAGCTTGCCCAAACAGTGAATTTTGGCATGGGATTTAATTAACATTAACACCTCCTTCAGAATGGCCTTCCTGTATCCGGTAGCAACTAGGTATGAAATCCCAAACCATAGCAAGGCCCTACGCCACTAGAAGAGCTTCACAAATTTTGGGTAATAGTCTCTTGTTATTGCTAGTATTGTTATTGATGCTGTTTTAAGTTTACTTTTTTGATTGTCAAATTACACTTTCTCTGAGTTAACAAAGGTTAAAGTTTCATGCTTCATATAACTATTGGTATCAAAACAAATGTAGATATACCATGAACTGAAGTATGGTGCCAATTTCTAGCTCTGCCAAGGGCTTTAAGCATTGTAGAAAAAGAACCATTGCAGAAAGCCATGGCCGCTGCTTATGTCGCTTGTCTCCTACTGCATGTTACAATCACTATGGAATTTTGGTTCCATTTGTTGGGAAAGTTTGAACAGTGCAAAATTTGATAAAAAGAATAACAGGAAACAAAAGAAAAACAGTCACTTCTCTAATGTGCATTGACAATCAAAATATATCTCAGGCATGTAAAAAGAGTAGGTAAAAAAGGTTCTAGGGCCTAGAAATTCTGGTACTTCCCGGTAAGGCCCTTTTCTTGAAAAAAAATGGCGGCCGCCTCACTTCCGCCTGCTTCTAGCACGGGACTCAGCGGCCGTCATTTTGGTGAGGGCCATAGCGCTGCTGTGAGTAAGGCTGGCCGTAGAAATGCAAAACAGCAGAGCGTGCCGTCAGTTGTCGTGCAACACCGACTTGACGCCACGCTCTGCAAACATGAACCTTGGTGCTGACTTTAATGCTGGGTCCTAAGCTCGCTCTCAAAAGCGAGCGTGGAGCAGGCTTACAGAGACGCTGTTAGCACTACTTAAAGGGACACACACATCTTTCAGGTAAGTTTGTATTTAAGCTTTTAGACAGGATTTTTTAATATTTTATTGAAGTAATGGCTTGGTGCAATAGATGTTAAAAGTTTTTTAAGTGTGCAGGGAATGCTGCTGGATGCTTGAAAGGCCTCGGATGGTAAAGGAAGGCCTCTGAAAAGACAGAAAATGCTGGAAATACTCAGCAGGCCAGGCAGCATCCATGGAGAAAGAAAATGGCCTGCTGAATATTTCCAGCATTTTATGTTGTTATTTCAGAACTACAGCATCCACTCACAGAGGGAAGAGGAAGCCGCAGAAGAGGAAGAAGCAGAAGGAAAGATGCAACCCAGACAGCCCCATTCTGGCCGGGATATCTGGGATGGAATCATCTGCCTGCGGTACCAGTGACCACAACCCCAATTCCCCTTTCAACATTTGTCCCACGCCTTACCTTCTCTCTGTTACTGACCATCACAGCGTCCTCTTGGCCACAATGCTGAAATAAGTCACCACAAAGCAAACTTTCCAATCCAACTTTATACATCTATCCATCCAATATGACATCAAGAAATCAACTCATCACCCTTATGCATTCCCTTAGTGACTGTCTTGTGTGTGCCTTTGCCTATCCTGCAGATGTCATGCAGTGCTACCCCAGTGATTGCAGCATGGCTGATGGAAGGTTCCTGACTTTCAGTGGGGGACACTGCAGATGGCCTTGCAAGACGCTGGTGGCTGGGAATGTCAAATCAAGTGGCGGTGTTTCTTCTTCTCCTCCTCCTTTCCCTCTTCTTGGTCAACCACTGGCTGGGCAGGCTGCATTTCTTGGGTGTGTGAAATGAGGAAGGCACAAGATTGGAGTTGTGGTGAGGGGAGGGCGGGAAAGCAAGAGGTACATGCGAGAAGGAGGATAATGTAGGAGGATACCAGCATCTTGTATCCTTTCAGCCCCGCCGTGGGCCAAGGGCTCATCCATTCCCCTTCAAGAATGGCCAGCACCGTCTCCTCCAAGGGGGTAAGGTGAAGCTAGGAATGTGAGATGTGCCTCGTGTTTGGTAGAGATTGTTGGTCGGTGAGTGATGGGGTGGGGGGGTCGTGCAATGAGCAGTGAGCGAGGATAGTGGTGAGTTGGTAGGAGACGGCCTTTGAAGATGCATTCACTGACTGTGACCACTTGTCTGAGGTCTTGAAGCTTCTTTGGGCACTGGAGCCAGGTGGTGGGGCGATGCTGCTGGCAATGACGGCCTCAGTGATCTGGTTACACATCGTTCTTTCTGGAGGGCCTCCTGGCCCCTGTGGGTAGAAGACCTCTCTTGGAGTGTTGACCCCCTGCACAAAGCTGGAGTGCTGCGTGTGAGACCCTGGGTGCCCCTTCCCTGGCTTTTTGAGCCATTTGTGTTAGTGCTGAAGCACTTTTACCATTTCTTTTTAGGTGCGGAAGGCAATTCAGCTTTAATAGCTAAAGACTGCCATTTGGAAATTATTTGTAATTTTTTTTGTCAGAAGGCAGTTGAGCTCCAAGAGTTAAAAATTGCCTTATTTTTAAATTATTTAAAAAAAATTCATTTTAGAAGGCAGTTCCCCTTTAAGAGACCGACACGGCTTTCTAAAATGACAGTCTTGCTTTAAGAGAAAGCTGTTCTTGCTCCAGGGACACTACTGCCACTCTACATTGGGCCTCCTGCTGTGAGTAGCGCCCGAAAACCAGCAATACAGGGGAAGTTTTGCTCTGCGCTCATGTTAAACAGCAGGCAGCATGAAAATACCAGTGCTGCCTGCGCGATTAATTCGGGCAGCTGTTAACTGTGGCCCGTGGTAGCACTGGCAGCTTTTGTTTAGCCCTAGAGAGTTATCCAAAAGGTTCTCAACATTGGAGGTGCAGCAAGGCTGGAACTGCAGGGCTGTGCTAGCCTTGAAGGAGCCGGAAGCATAAAGGTTAAGAGCCTTGGTCACCTTAACTATCACTGGGAGGATTGTCTTTATCGTGGAGGCTGGTTGCATGTCTTCTTGAAGCAGATGGCACAGCCCTATTAACTTTCTACCTGCTGCACCTGAGCCTGTGGAAGCAGTTGTCCTCCAACATTGGCAGGTAGCTGTGGCCAAATCTGTGGATATTTTTGGTGGCAAGACAGTGATGCTGTCAGTCTACCTTTGGTGCAATCTGTTATACCTGGCATTTGTTCTTTTATTTATCCTCTTCCATTACGACCAGTGAGATGGGAGTACTGAAAGAAATATCCATAGCTTTCATCTGTGTGGTAACATTATGAAAATGAACATTACAGATTTAAGGGATCAGATCCTGACAAGCAAGAATCTAGCAGCCCATTTGAAATGGACAACAATAGTGCACTTCACTGGTGCTTGAAAGAAGGAAAATTACAGGCTTTCCCCACTAACTAGTATTTATAAGCAGATTTAATTGATAATGAAACTATTGCACGCTGCTGTGTACTGGAACTAGCTCAGAGATTTAAAGTGCAGAATGAGCAGAAGTGAGGGAGTTAAGGGGGGAAAAATTCAGTTGGTTGCGCCTCCCGTTAGCGCCTTAAGAGGGCGCTAATGGGTCGCAAAGCAACTAGCGCCTGGGCGCGGCGATGTTTGCGCCGCTCGCGAAATTAACTAGACATTTTGCGGCGGCGCTAAACACTACCGCCACGATCTCCTGCGCCGGCAGATCGTGACGTCAGTCGAGTGCGCAACGCCCCGGTAGCGTCCCGGAGCGGAAATTGAGTGGCGCCCCCTGCCTTACCGCCTGCTGCTAGCAACGACAGGTTGAGGGGAGCGTTTTGCAGTGAGGAAGGGACTGGGGGAGCGCTATTTAAAGGCGACCGCTTCCTGCCTTTTTTTGTTGGTGGCATTTTTGAACCACGCATTCTGAGAGAGAGAGAGAGACTTCTGGAGAGATTCAACGCTGTGTGAAGGAGTTTTGGGTACTGAGCAGCACTTTGCAGGTTCATTTTGATTTGCCCTTCCTTGTATCGATGTAGAAGAGACTGTGGGGCTTGCACTCTGAGCTCTTTCCCTGGTTCTCTCCATTGTTCTTTCCAGCAGATTTGATGTACAGGTCTCTCCAGGCCGAGATTCAAGGCTGCAATGAGCAGGATGTGGATTGAGAGCAAGATCAACCCTCCCCTTTAAGAACTGGCCGGCGCCATTGTGTCTGTGTTCCATTGCTGACTGACATCACATGAGCTTCGCCAGCGCTCTGAGGTAGCGCCTTGCTCCTCGGCCTTTGCGCCTTAAGACAGATGTGTAGCGCCTGATTTAGCGCTCCAATCACCTCCAGGGGCGATAAAAGTCAAGTTTGCAGTCGGAGGCGATAATTAGCGCCAGGCGCTAATCTTTGCGCCCAGCCGATAATTGCGCCCCAAATGGGGGCGATACTGAATTTTTCCCCCAAGGAATTTTCTGGTCCCTACATGCAGAATTCCCCTGATGTAAGCACGTTTACTGGTAGGAATTTCTAGTTATTCCCAGCATGATTTAGGGGTAGAAGCTGAAATATCATACAAACTTTAAAAAAAAAGTATATTGAAAACCTATAATTCTTTATCATATTAATGGAAAAAATTTGACATTCCACAAATATAAAATTAGGTTTTCAGGGCCAGAACAGTTGTTCAGCAGTCAATACGCCATTAAAAACCCAGTTACACATCTTTCAAAAAGGCTTAAAGTTTTAGGGGGGGGCGTTTAGCAGCGATATTCCATTGTAAAAGGGGAAGTTTTCGTCCTTGTATGTGATTTCAACTGCCGGCTCTGGGGAGTTCCACAGCACAACCTGTGGTAGAGCAGTGAATGACTGACGCAACTTCAGGATTTCCGCGTTTATATGCGCATGCGCTAAATCCTGAAGATGCATTCAGTTTCAGATGGGTTATGACAAACGCTGACAGTTTTGCCGTCATTACCACCACAGAATCCAGGCCATTATCTTGTTCATTTAATCCACACATATATCTCTGGTTTTTAAGGAGCTCCTGAATATATCAACCAGAACTCGGCTATTTCTGTCAGGATTTTAGAAAGTTTCCCAACTGTTCTGGATTCCAATATTATGTGACAACATTTTTCAGCTTCCAGTGAAGGTTAATAAACCCTGGACATTAGTGTTCAATCAATCCAGCTTCATCTGCATGAGGATAGGATTGTTCTGAAACCTTGTCCTAAGATTCTTCCATCTTCTCAGAAAATTACTAGAACATTTGTTTTCTATCTTGTTTCTCATACTTCGGAAGTGAAGTATTGATTTCACTATGTGGATGGCAAATGTACATTGAGAGGATTTATAATTCATATAACCACACCGTTGTTTGTACCCCATATGTTACACACTCTTGAGATTTAGGTTCCTAAATAGAGATGGTTAATGGAACGCATGCAGAGTGCCATCACTTAGCAGGGTGGAACTCATGACAGATGCAATCAAATACTCCAAGGTTGTCCTGCCCTATTTCAGTATATTAGCCAAAAACCTCCCATATTCACGGCCATCCCTTTGACCTTGCCATTCCCCTGGCTTCTCTACTCCCAGGGTCTCTATCACAGATAAGGTCATAGCGGACCACTTCCTATTATCTCTCACCACCAACATGCCTCTACCCCATTCCAACCCCACTTCCTTCTGCATCTGCCCCCGAATAAACTCTTTCCCAAATCACTTATCACTGCACTTTCTAAATCCCAACTGCCTAGTCTTTGGCCCTCCATCGCTATTTCTAAAATATTTCTGCAGCTGTTGATCTGCTTAACTACTCCTTCATGTTCACCTTTGATGCCCATATATCCAGTAAAACGTCTACTATCTCTTCCCCCTGGCATGGTTCCCATCTTTACTCCCTCAAGTCCAAGGATGCATTCTTGAGCGTATCTAGTGCACAAGTGGTTTAGCCAGCCATTACCTGGTCTGGCTTGGCCACAAAAAGAGCTGTCAGACCACACTCTCTTCTGCCAAAACCATGGTTCCACTATTATCTATCCAATCATAGCCAAAGAATTTCCAGCAATGGCTTCTCTTCCCACTCCTGAATTACCCCTGGAGTCCCCACCCGGAGCCCCTCCTCTTCCTCATCTACATGCTGCCCCGTAGCGATGTTATCCGCAGACATGGGGTCAGCTTCCACATGTATGCTGACAATACCCAGCTCTACCTTCTCCACTGCATCGGTCGAACCCTCCACTGCCTCTGCTTGTCCAATATCCAGTCTTGGATGAGCTGCACTTTTCTCCAGCTAAGTAATGGGGAGATTAAAGCCATTGCATTGGCCCCTGCTACAAACTTTGTATCCTTGCCACCAATTCCATGCCCCACCCTGACCTTTGCCTCAGGCTGAACCAGACTGTTTGCCATCTTGGCGTCTGGCCCCACTTTCTGATCATCACAGAGACTGCATCCAAAACTTTATCCACCTTCTCATCTATGCCAGACTCGACTATTCCAATGCTCTCCTAGCCGACCTCCTAATCTCCACCCTCCATAAACTTAGCTCATCTAAAACTCTGCTGCCCTTATCCTATGCTGCACCAAGTCTTGATCACCCAACACCCTGCCCTTGCTGCAGTACATTGTTTCCTGGTACCCAATGCCTCAAATTGAAAATTCTCATCCTCTTTTAAATCCCTTAATGGCCTTGCCCCTCCCTATCTCTAATTTCCTCCAGCTCAAGAGCCCCAATCCTGAACTCTTCATGCTTCTGGCTCTGGCCTCTTGTGTAACTGCTTCGCTTTGCCCACCATTGGTAGCCGTGCCTTCAGCGTCTAGGTTCCATGGTCTGGAATTCCCTCCCTGAATCCCAGCACCTCTTCACCTCCTCCTCCTCCTCCTTCAAGGCCCTCCTTCAAACCCACCTCTGACCAAGCTTTTGGACACCTCTCTTAATATCTCCTTGTTTGTCTCTGTCTATTTTTGTCTGATTACGGCATGTGAAGCACTTGTAGACATATTTCTTTCTAAGGTGCTATATAAATGCAAGTTGTTATTGTTCTTGTTTGTGGTGATGCTGAAAGGCCATCATTATAAAGCTTGTTTATTAAGGTTTTGTTCTTCACATGGAAGTATCCTGCACATGGTGTGTATCCATTACAAGATCTTTAATCTGCCTTTTTAGGAATTAAGTATTCGTATAGTTGTGCATTATTGCCATTAGTGCATTTAATTAACAAGTTTTTACTTTATTTACCCTGGGGAGGTATCCTTTATATATTGCACAAGAATGGGATAATTAAATGGATGACATTACAAAGTCAGATCAAGGTTAATTGAAATAGCACCACGGCCATTTTCTGCATTCATGATATGGACTTACTCCTAGTGGTATGTGGAGGACACTTCCATTCAAAGAATGAAGAAATCACTATTAGGTGGCTAATCTACCATTTTCTACTCTACAGGAAATCATGGCAGATGCAATAAAGACTCCAAATGTAGTTGTAGCAACAAATAAACCTGCTTTGTATGACAGTCTGGAAGAACTACAGGGACGGTCAGTGGTTGCTTAATTTATTTTTATGTTTATATTAATGAAAACTTATTTTCTATTACTAATAATTGTTTCTAGAAAGAACTGAGACTTATATATTTAATGTTATTATTGTTTCAATGTATTAATTTAGGATACTGATTGGCATAGGGATAGACAGATCAGGAAGGTAAATGCGTGGTTGAAAGACTGGTGTGGGAAGGAGGGGTTCCATTTCATGGGACACTGGCACCAGTACTGGGACCAGAAGGAGCTGTACCGCTAGGACGGGCTCCTCCTAAACCGGCTGGGTCCAGTGTCCAACTGGAAAGTGTAAATAGGGCTGTCAATACGACTTTAAACTAATAAGGCGAGGGTGGGGGGCGCACAAGAGGTATCTGGTGAAAATAACACACGTCTGAAGATAAAAGAAATAGAAACATAGAAACATAGAACATAGAAAAATAGGAGCTGGAGTAGGCCATTTGGCCCTTCGAGCCTGCTCCGCCATTCAATATGATCATGGCTATCTCAATACCATATTCCCACTCTCTCCCCTTGATGCCTTTTGTGTCTAAATAGGAGATAAGAGTAAAGGTCAGACCAAAGTAAGGAATAAGGGTAGCATAAACGGCCAGGGAACAAATATAGTTATAAACCATAAGTATAAAATGACTGTTAAAAATAAAGTGAGGGGAACAATTAATAAAATCAAATTAAATTGCCTGTATAGCAATGTGCATACATCTGAAACAAAATGGAGGAACTGGAGGCAATAATTCATAGCAAGGCACCAGATGTAGTCGGGATAATGGAAACATGGCTACATAAAGAACAGGATTGGCAGTTAAATGTTGCATAAGAACGTAAGAAATAGGAGCAGGAGTAGGCTATTTGGCCCTTCAAGCCTGCTCCACCACTCAATAAGATCTTCTACCTCATCTCCACTTTCCTGCACTATCCCCATATCCCTAGATTCCCTTAATATTCAAAAATCTATCGATCTCTGTCTTGAATATACTCAACGACTGAGCCTCCACAGCCCTCTGGGGTAGAGAATTCCAAAGATTCACCACCCTCAGGGAAGAAATTTCTCCTCATCTCAGTCCTAAATGGCTGACCCCTTATTCTGAGACTGTGACCCCTGGTTCTAGACTCCCCAGCCAAGGGAAACATCCTCCCTGCATCTACCCTGTCAAGGCCTGTAAGAATTTTGTATGTTTCAATGAGATCACCGCCCATTCTTCTAAACTTTAGAGAATATAGGCCTAGTCTACTCAGTCTCTCCTCATAGAACAATCCCCCATCCCAGGAACCAGTCTGGTGAACCTTCGTTGCACTCCCTCTATGGCAAGTATATCCTTCCTTAGGTAAGGAGACCAAAACTGTACACAATACTCCAGGTGTGGTCTCACCAGGGCCCTATATAATTGCAGTAAGATGTCTTTACTCTTATACTCAAATCCTCTTGTAATGAAGGCCAACATACCATTTGCTTTCCTAATTTCTTGCTGTACCTGCATGTTAACCGCAGGACATAATGGTGCAGAAATTCCGATCCCTACGGGTGTGTACGCGCTGTGTACTCACCCGTCGGGACATCGGAAATGCCAGTTTCAGGCATGCACTGCGCATGCGCTGGAAACCGGCATTTCTGATCTGTCAAGAAAGCTCTTGACAGATCCTCCAGCTGCCCTGGAGCAGCGCCTCTGCGGGGGGAAAGTTCCGTTTTTTGGAGACCCTCCGCCCGCAGAAAACACTTACAATTCTTGTGCCTGGTAAAAGCAGGCATAAGGTCTGCTTTTACCAGGATAAGAGTAGAAAAAGGTAAAAAAAAAAAATTCCACTGATTTATCATTTAAAAATACTTTAAAGAAAGGTAAGTTTATTTTTAGCCCCGTTAAAAACTTTAATTATTTTTTTCAAAAAATAAAATTTTTGTTTAAAATACTTAATTTATTGCAATTTAAAGTCATTTTAAAAATGTGATTTAAAAAAAAATAATTATTTGAAGTTTTACTATGTTCTGGGGGTGATCTCTATTCATATATTTGACAGGTCTTCCTGTCAAATGTATGAAGGGAGATTCCCTTCTGTGATTGGCTCCCCATGGCCCACGTGATCCCAAGGACGCTGCGAACCGCCTGCACCTCTGGGATACGTGGGCCCTGCGCACCGGCAGTTTGGAGAGGCCCAGCAACGGAACTCTGCGCCTCCCGGGAGCCCTCCGGTCTTGGAGCAGATTTTTCCAGATCGCAGCCCTCCACCCACGGGAGGCCTGCGATCGGAATTTCTGGGCCATTGTATTTAGAAAGGATAGGGAAGGAAGAAGGGGGTGGGGTAGTTGTACTAAGTAGAGACAACATATTGGCAATAGGAAAAAGGGACATAAACTAACATTAAGATAGAAACAGAATCCAAATGAATTGAGACAAAGGATAAGAAGGGATCAACCACATTAATAATAGTAGGGATATAATAGTGGAAGGGAAGTGGAGGAAGAAATATGTAGGCAAATCCATGAAATGAGTAAAAAAATTTGAATAATCATGGGAATTTTCAACTACCCTGAAATAAACTGGCAAGCAGAGGTAGGGAATGGAATTTTTACAGTGTGTTCAGGACTCCTTTCTTACCCAACAAGAGAGGAATCACTGCTGGATCTACTAATGGAAAATTAACCATAGCAGAAGAGAAGTAAGCGTTGGGGAACAATAGCGATCATAACATAATATGGTTTAAAATAATGATTTGAGAAAGACATAAGTGAGACAAAGACCAAAGTAATAGATTGGGGGAAAAAATAATTTTATGGGGATGATAATGGAACTAGGGAAGGTAAACTGGAAAAAAATGTTGACAGACAGAGATAGAACAGCAGTGGGAAATATTAAAAATGGTGATCATTGAGTTCTGGAGAAATATATTACTCTTAAAAAAAGAACAAATTAGCCAACAATGAAACACCATGGATGATTAAAGGGATAAGGGTAAAATTGAAACTAAAGAAAAAGGCAGACACTAAGTACATAGACAATAAAGGAGAGGATGACAAAAGGGAACATGAACAGGTTAGGAAAGAAGTCAAAAAAACAATTATGAAAGCAA
This sequence comes from Squalus acanthias, assembly GCA_030390025.1. Classification (NCBI taxonomy): domain Eukaryota; kingdom Metazoa; phylum Chordata; class Chondrichthyes; order Squaliformes; family Squalidae; genus Squalus; species Squalus acanthias. The sequence continues at coordinate 9,118,893 of CM059447.1, read as the reverse complement.
AATTATGAACTACAAAATTAAGTTATCAAGGAATATAAAAGTAATTAGTAAAATATTCTACAGAAACATTATTAACAAAAGAAAAATCAGGATAGGGATAGGACCACTAAGGAATGCACAAACTAAACTCACAGCTAAATGACAGTGAAATTTCAGAAATGTTGAATAGTTACTTTGCCCCAGCATTTACCAGGGAAACTAACAAGTTGGGCATGACATTAGAAGAAGAGATCAAAAAAAGATATGAAGGCTTAGAAATTGGAGGGGTTAGCTCAGGCTGTTAAGGCTAGTTTTGGGAAAAAAATGGCGGCCGCCTCACTTCCGCCCGCAGGTTCTGCGGCGGCCGCCATTTTCAGCTGGGAGGCAGCGCTGCCGATGTCCGTGCTTGCTAGGGATATGTAGATTATGCAGATCGGGACATCAGTGAGTGTGCAATGCTCACCTGATGCCCAATCTGTCATTTGCGAGTTCGCTACTCCTGTGTCAATTACGACCAGCTGACCAAGCGTTCACAGCAGGAAGGAGCCTCCAGCAGTGTTATTTAAATGGATCATCAGCAGCAACTTACAGCTGCCATGCTTTTTCAGTTTGACTGGCTGTGTAACTTTCTGCAACTCTCTAAACTTGTTTAAAGTTCCGAAGGTGACAGGGAGTGTTGGTGCAAGTGGAGAACGCCTTCATTCTTATTTAAAGGCTGCTGATCACAACACCTGCTCACAGTCATGGGGGCTCTACTTGCATTCCTCTCGTGCTCGAGTATCTTCGGGAGAGGGAGTGGAGGCAGGGAAGCAGAGAAGATGTGCAGAGGGAGGAGGAGGAGGACCAGGAGGGCTCTCAACAGGAGGCCTTACCCACCTAGGGTCTTCAGAGAACACTTCTCTTATCTCCACTTAAGCAAGGAGCAGTGTATTAGGAGGCTCTGCTTCACCAAGGAGGTGGTCACAGAACTCTGCCACCTCCTGCAACCAGACCTGCAGCCTCAGCAGGGCGACCATGGCTCTCCGAGTGGCCCTCAATTTCTTCACCAGCTGATCCTTCCAGTCTGCAGCAAGAGTCATAGCTAATAAATCCCAGTTCGCCATCCATTGCTGCATCCGGGAGGTCACAGAAGTGCTCTACACCAGGAGAAGGGACTGCAGAGAGAAGCAAAAAGAGCGCACATGTTGCTTTGCCAGGACAGCGGACTTCCCCAGGGTGCCATCGACTGCACCCACAGTGCTTTGCGGGCACCGCATACCAATCCTGAGATCTTCCAGAACCGCAAAGGCTACCACTAACTTAATGTGCAGTTGTTGTGGGACCACGCCCAGCGCATCTGATGGTCAATGCACGCTATCCTGGCAGCAGTCATGATACCTTCATCCTGTGCCAGTCCACTGTGCTAGCAATCTTCCAGCTACCACATCAAACCCGAGGGTGGCTGCTCGGAGACAAGGGCTATCCGCTCTGCACCTGTCTGATTACTCCCCTCAGCAACCCCAACAGTCCTGCCCAGCACTCATAATGGGAGCCATGCTGCCACCAGGAACATCACCGATCAGACCATCGGGCTCCTGAAGCAAAGGTTTCGCTGCCTTGACCCGTCAGGGCAGCTCTCCAGTACTGGCTGAAGCAGGTGTCCCATTTTGTGGTGGGCTACTGCATGCTCCACAACTTGGCAATCGTGAGGGCGCAGCCCTTGCCAGCAGGGATTGCAGGACCACCTCAGGAGGAGGGGTAGGAGAAGGACGAGGAGGAGGGAGGGAGGTGGCAGGCAGCAAATCCTCGTTCCAGACAGGCTGTCCATGAACGACTCAACAGGCTCGGATTCAACTGATTGAAACCCCAGATCCCCGTTGCTCACCACTTCTCCATCATACCATCCCTCTGTCACAGAACATCACAGCATCCTCCTGGACACAAAGCTGAAATGAGAGCCACCGCAAAACAAACATTTCAAAGAAAATGAATAGATTTAAGTATTCAATTAACATTACAGTATCACCCTTGTGCAATCCCTTAGTGCCTTTCCTACTCTAGTGCTCCTACACAATGCTCCCCCAGTTGCTACAGCATGGCTGGTGGAAGGCTGCTGAGTTTCCGTGGGGGAGACTACAGATGCAAGACTTGCAGGACGACCTCAACCAGCTGTGGACCTAGAACACCCGGCTGTAGACTGCACCACCTCAGCATGGGTGGCGGCAGTCTGGGCTGGCTGGCTGACAGGCAGCGGCAAGGGCAATGGCGGAGTGCCAGTGGTGGGAGTAGGAATGCTGTCATCCTGAGAGAAACGACAGCAGGTTCCTGCTCCACAGACCCATTGCCACTTCCCTGGGGTAGCACTTCAGCATTCCTAGCAATCTGTTGGAGGACAGATTGCTGGCCTACTGAGACACCCCGTAAGCCCATTCGAGACTCTTAAACCCAGCCACGATGGCAGCAGTCTGAGCTTCCACTGCAGCAGAGAGACGTTGGGTCGCTTCCGCCTGTGCTGCAATGGAAGCTGTGACATCGCCCATCACACGCAGCATCATGGTTGGGTCCACAAGGTCTCTCCTGGAGTTATCGATCATTTCCAGTGTGGAAATCATGGGCTCACAGTTCTGCACAGAGCCCCATCCAATGTTGACGCTGGACTCCTCCATGCTCCTTCACACGGACAAGAGGCTCTCTGGCAGGCTTGCCATTGCACCTAGGATTTCCATTTGCATGCCCATCACCCTTCTTCTGAAGGCCGCCCCAGCGAGGTCATCATCTGAGTCGTGTGCAGCAGAACTCATGCACGGACTCACCCTCCAGGGAGCTAGCCCCCGAGCTACCCTTTCCCCTGGCCTTTCTGTAGCCCACTCATGCCCGATGTCTCACCATGTGCAGATCCCGCACCTATACTACCCTCTACATTCCACGCAGTGCCAGTTTCTGAGCTGGTGTCTGAGTTTCAGATGCAGTGATGGTGTGTCATCATCTTCCTCTCCACTCTCCTCCATGACTTTGGGGACAGGCTGTGCTGGTGGCAGTTCTTGGTTATCTGAAAGCAGAAACGCACAAGAGTTGGGTTATGGTGAGGAGAGGCAGGGGGGAAAGCAAAGATATCCATGCATACACCATCAGCAGCTTGAAAGTGAGAAGTGATTGTGGGATCAGGGGAAAGTGGGATGAGAGAGGATGGACCATACCATTATTGTCCCCAAGGGCTTCAACTTCGCCCATTGCCACAGCCCCGGTGACTTTCCCTCCAATGATGTTGAGCACCGTCTCCTCCAGTTGCCTGAAGGTGTCTAATGCAGCTTGGCCGCCTCCCACCTGCTGCTGCTTCTGACAGTTGTGAGCCACTTTAGCCTGCAAGAGAAAGGGAAGTATGTCAGTGAGTGTGGTGCAATATGTTTGGGTGATGTGCCTGCCATAGTTGAATAGCTGTCAGTGTGTGCAATCAGAGAACCTCTGGCTCATTTTGTGCTGCTGCTGAGCCATGTCTTCCAACTCCAATGACAATGAGGTGCTGCTGCAACAAACCACCTCCCGTTTTAGCAGTGGAGAGAGCCTAGGCCAAACATTACTGGCCATTAGACTGCACCTGAAATAGACCCATCTGTTGAGCGCTAAGCCAACCAGCAGCGCGTTTAGTACGGAGATCAGCATGCCAATCATGTAAATGAGCAGGCAGCATGAATTTTGCGTGCTGCCTTCACCACTTTGAGCGGGCTCAGCCAAATAGCGTTGGCCTATGACACCGCCCGTTTTCGGGTCATATCCAATTTCTAGGACAAAGACATTTAAGATAGAAAGGTGGGGTGGGGAGATAATTGATAAACTAATCATACTTAAGAGGGGATAAATTACCTGGTTCAGATGAATTGCACCATGCCTATTAAAAGAAGTTATGGAGGAGATAGCAGAGGCACTAATGCGTAGATATAAAAAGGGAATAGTGTCAGAGGACTGGAGGACAGCTTATGTTATTCCTGTATTTAAAAAGGGCGATAGAACAAGTCCAGGGAACAATAGAGCAGTTAGCTTAACGTCAGTAGTAGGAAAGATAATGGAATCTTTTCTCAAGAATGTAATAGAAAAACATCTAGAAATCAAAAATATAATGAAGAGTAGTCAGCACGGATTTCAAAAGGGAAGGTTATGCTTGACCAACCTTTCTGTTACTTCTTTAAAGAATTCAGTAAGAGTAGACAAAGGTAATGGAGTAGATGTAATATATTTGGACTTTCAAAAGGCCTTTGTTAAGGTACCACATAGTAGACTCATGATTAAGGTCAGAGCATGTGGAGTTAGTGGACAGGTAGCAGAATGGATAGCAAGCTACCTGCAAAACAGAAAACAGAGAGTAGGGGTTAGGGTAGCTACTCAGACTGGCAAAAGATGGGAACTGGTGTTCCACAGGGATCGGTGCGGGGACTACTATTGCTCACAATTTATATTAATGATTTGGACTCGGGAATTGGAAATACAATTTCAAAATTTGTGGATGGCACCAAATTGGGGAGTTTAATTAACACACAGGAAGACTGCAACAAAATGCAAGATGATATTAATAAACTTGCTGAATGGGCATGCAATTGGCAAATTAATTTCAATATAGATAAGTGTGAGGTGGTGTATTTTGATAGGAAGAATAAGGAAGCCACGTACTGCTTGGCTAATAAGGGGTAAAAATTCAGTTGGTTGCGCCTCCCGTTAGCGCCTTAAGAGGGCGCTAATGGGGCGTAAAGCCGCTAACGCCCGGGCGCAGCGATGTTTGCGCCGCTCGGGAACTTAACTAGACATTGTGCGGCGGCGCTAAACTTTACCGCTGCGACCACCTGCGCGCGCAGATTGTGACGTCATTCCATGGTGCAACGCCCTTGTGGCGCCCCGGAGCGGAAATTGAGTGGCGCCCCCTGCCTTACCGCCTGGCACATCCAACGACCGGAAGACTGGAACGCTATCAATCGCTGTGGGGCTGGGGGGGGCGCTATTTAAAGGGGGCCTCTTCCTGTCTTTTTCTGTGGTTGACATTTTTGCACCACTCGTTCTGAGAGAGAGAGAGAGAGATTCGGAGAGAGAGAAAGAGAGACTTCTGCATTGAGTCAACGCTTTGTGAGGTAGTTTTGCCTACTGATCCTAACTTCGCTGCTACTTTGGTTGCTGTCCTTCATTACTTTGCTTGCAAAGAGACTATGTGGGCTGCACTGATTGGGGGCGTCGTCCTGCTCCAGCTGAATCGGAGGACACAGAGACGCAGAGAGAGAGTGGCAATGATGGCCAGACGGAGGAGGGCCAACAGGCGTATGTACAGGAGAGCTTACCCTCCCAGGGTATATCGTGAACAGCTCTCCTACCTTCATATGTCTGAGGAGCTGTGTTTGCGAAGGCTGCGATTCAGCAAGGAGGTGGTCACTGAGCTCTGCCACCTGCTGCAGCCAGATCTGCAGCCTCAACTGAGGTCCAGGACGTCTCTGTCGGTGGCAGTGAAGGTCACAGTGGCTCTCAACTTCTATGCTACTGGCTCATTTCAAGCTGCTGCTGGGGACCTCGCCAATATCTCCCAGTTCGCGGTGCATTGCTGCATCCGGCAGGTCACAAATGCCCTCTTTAAAAGGAGACGAGAGTTCATCTCTTTCCCCATGACCCCAGACAAGCAGCATGACCGCGCTCTGGGCTTTGCGAGGATAGCGGGCTTCCCCATGGTGCAGGGCGCCATTGACTGCACGCATGTGGCTTTGCGTGCTCCACATGAGAATGCCGAGGATTTCCGGAACAGAAAGGGGTTCCATTCCTTGAATGTTCAGTTGGTCTGTGACCACAGACAGCTGATACTCGCTGTCAATGCCCACTATCCTGGCAGCTGCCACGATGCTTTCATCCTGCGCCAGACTACTGTGGCAGAACTTTTTGAGGCACCGCATCAGCCAGTTGGTTGGCTTCTCCGGGACAAGGGGTATCCATTGAGCACCTGGCTGATGACACCGCTCCGTACGCCCAACACCCCTGCTGAGCTGCGGTACAACGAGAGCCATCAAGCTACCAGGAACATCATTGAGCGCACAATCGGCATGCTGAAGCAACGGTTCCGCTGTCTCGACCATTCTGGAGGAGCCCTGCAGTACTCGCCTGAACGAGTATCCAACTTCGTAGTTGTGTGCTGCATGTTGCATAACATGGCAATCGTCAGGACCCAGCCAATGTCACCAGGCCTTGGAGTACCACCAGAGGATGAGGAGGAAGAGGACGAGGAGGATGATCATCAGCAGCACCAAGGCGGGAGGGCGGCCCACAATGGTGAAACTGCAAGGGCCGTCCGTCAGCGGCTGATAGCAAGCCGCTTCTAGGGCCCCTGCTGTGGAAATGGCTTCTGCCATTGCTAACAACATCAATGAACCCAGCACGCAACCCCTAAGCCGGCCAAGGCACCAATAATTCCAAACACCAACCATGTATATTTTGAATACAGAAACTTATTTATTTTACAAACTCTGTGTGTGTCAATTCCTCATGACAAACTCATAGAAATAAACACAAAAAAACAGTCAATAACATAACTGGTTCTCACAACCTGGAGATAATGTCCAAAACACTAAACAAAAGTTGGACCATGAACCTCGGCCTTTAATAAAAAAATGACCAGCATTTTGTCACACCTCCTACTTTTTGCCCTTCGAGGGTGATCTCCTTCCCTTGCGCACTTCCCCCCTTCTATCCCTACTGCTCCTCCGTAATGGGACCTCAGTGGCTGCAGCAAGGCTGGTGGAAGGCTGCTGATCGTCAGACCCTGACACTGCAGATGCCCCTGAAGGACGGCCTCGACCAGTTCTGGGCCTGGAGGGCCCGGCTGCAGACTGCACCAACTCTGCATGGGCGGCAGCAGTCTGTCCTACAGGCGGTGGCAAGTGCAGTGGAGAAGTGACAGTGTTGGCAGCAGGAATGCTGTCATCGTGAGAGAGGACAGCAACTCCCTGCTCGCCCGACACACTGGCACTCCCACGGGGCAGCACTTCAGCATCTGGAGCAATCTGCTGGAGAACAGATTGCTGGCCTGCTGCGGCGCGGTGAGAGCTCCGGGGACATGTGAACGAACCATCGAGGTTGGCAGCAGTCTGTGCTCGCGTGGCCTCAATCTGAGTCTGCATGAGAGCAGTCAGAGATGGGATCACGGCAGCCAGTGACTGAATTGCAGCACTAAGCGTTAGTGTGGCATCCGCCTGTGCTACAGCGAAGTGCTCCACACTCCTTGCCAGTGACTCAATGCATTCGGGCACCCTTCCCACTGCACCCATGAGCTCAGTGTGCATGCCCACCGCCTGGGTGTTCATTTCTGCGATCAGCCGCTCCTCCTCTGCGTCCATTGCAGTAGGAGTCTCTGGCATACTCTCCCTCTGGGGAGAAGGCCCCCGTTCTTCCCTACCCCCATGGCATTGCTGCAGCCCGCTGGGTCCTGGAGCTTCACCCTCATCAGACCCTTCCCCCCTGCTCCCCTCCAGGGAAGGCGTGTTCCCAGTGTGGGCATGGGCTTCCTCGGGAGAGGGTGGCACTGATGCTCCGGCTTCCTCTTCCTCCTCGGCTGCAGCTTCACTCCCAGTGGCAGCTTCAGGGCCCGTCTCCTCAGCTGGTGAATCACCATCTGAAAGCAGGGAGGTACAAGAGTGGCTTTAGCGTGAGGACAGGGTGGCAGTAAGGGAGGAATAAGTGCAGCGAGTTAGCAAGTTGGATTGAAAGTGTCAAAGGCTGGTGTTGTGAGGGACAAGTGGAAGGACAGAGGACAAAAAGGTGATGACCTTACCATTGCTGTCCAGAACGAGGTCGGCGTCTCCAGTGGCGACGGGACCGATCACCCGGCTTGCCACAATCCTGTGGACGCGCTCCTCAAGATCGCTGAGGGGTTGCAGCTGAGGCCGCCCTCCACCTGTCCATTGCTGCTGTCTCCGATTATGCGCCAGCTTGGCCTGCAAGAAAAAGGACAGCATCTGAGTAAATATACAGCCATGGTCTTGCCTGATGTGCCTCCCATAGGTGAATAGCCCTTACTGTATGCAGCCATGGTCTTGCCTGATGTGCCTCCCATAGGTGAATAGCCCTTACTGTATGCAAAGTGTGGAATGTGTGTGTGTGTTTCATGAAAGGGCCATAGGTGTTGGATGAGTGTTGTGCATTGGGGTTTTAAGACCCTCTGGCCATAGAGTGAGGTTGAGATGGAGGGATGGAGAGGTATTGAGAAAAAGCCACTCACCCTGACGACCCGAGTGAGGTCGTTGAACTTTTTGCGGCATTGAACATGGGTCCTGGGCACCATGCTCCTGGAGGAGACGCTCTGAGCCACCTCCCTCCACACTCTTCTGTACTCGCGTGGCAAAGGCCTCCTGCCACTCTCAGGGAAGAGTATACATCTTCTGCGCTCCACCGCGCCAACCAGAGCATCCAAGGCCCGCTCGGTGAAGCGATGAGCTCGTTCTCTCACCCTCTCCATCCTTGGCAGCAAAATGGATTCACAGGTCTCTCCAGGCCGAGATTCAAGGCTACAATGAGCAGGGTGTGGCTGAGGAGCAAGTTGGCCCCCCCCCCGCTTTAAGAACTGGCCGGCGCCAGTGTGTCTGTGTTCCCTCGCTAACTGGCAGCACCTGCGCTGCGCTCGCGCGCTGAGTTAGCGCCTCACTGCTCGGCCTTTGCGCCTTAAGACAGGTGTGCAGCGCCTGATTTAGCGCTCCACTCACCTCCCGGGGCGGTAAAAGTGAAGTTTCCAGTCAGTGGCGATAATTAGCGCCAGGCGCTAATATTTGCGTCCAGACGATATTTGCGCCCCAAACGGGGCGCGACCTAATTTTTCCCCCTAAGAGTCTAAATGGGGTAGAAGAGCAGAGTGATCAAGGGGTACAGATACACAATTCTTGCAACATTATGACGCAGAGTAAGAAGGCCATAAAAAAAACATTTCTAGAGGGATAGAATTGAAAAGCAGAGAAGTTATGTTAAACTTGTATAGAACCTTGGTTAGACCACATTTGGAGTACAGTGCACAGTTCTGGTCTCCAGATTATAAAAAGGATATAGAGGTATTGGAAAGAGTCCAAAAAGATTCACAAGGATGATATTAGATCAGAGAGGTTATAACTATCATGAAAGACTGAACAGGCTTGGGCTCTTTTCTCCAGAAAAGAGAAGGCTGAAGGTTGACCTGTCAGAGGTCTTTAAGATAATGAAAGGGTTTGATAGGGTAGAAGTGGAGAAAATGTTTAGAGGTTATAAATATTAAATAGTCAGTAATAAATCCAATAAGGAATTCAGGAGAAACTTCTTTACCCAAAGAGTGGCAAGAATGAAGCACTCATTACCACAATGAATAGTTGAGGCAAATAGCACAGATGCATTTAAGGATAAGATAGACAAGCACATGAGGGAGAAAGGAATAGAAGGGTATGCTGATAAGATTAGCTGAAGAAGGGTGGGAGGAGGCTTGTGTGGAGCATAAATGCCGATATAGACCAGTTGGGCCGAATGGCCTGTGTTTGTGCTGTACACTTGATGTAAGAATTCTGAGTCTGATTTTTATATAATCCTTTTATTTTCTGTGATTTCTGCTCAGTTTGACTCTATGTGAAAAAGCCTTGGCCGAATATCTTGAGACAAAAAGACTTGCTTTTCCTAGATTCTACTTTGTATCTTCTGCAGACTTGCTAGACATATTATCTAATGGTAACAACCCTTTAGAGGTGAGGCACTTAGATCTGTATTTTCAGCATTATAATGAGTAATATTTGTGGTATCATAATCCTGAATTTAACAGTATATTATATAACCTGTGGCAGAAAGCTAATGACATTTTCAATGCATAATTAGACTGTTGCTAATTTTATAGCCCAATTACCATTCCACCTTCAGAGGTAAAAGCACATTAATGAACTCCAGCTACTAGTGCTTAATCAATCCTGCATTAGGACAGGATTATTCTTATACCTTATCCTATGTTCTTGTCCAAAGTAATCTCCGAATTCCATCTATCTTAAAAAATTTCTGTAGTACTTTTCTATCGTGTTTCACATGCTTTGGAAACAAAGTATTGATTCCACTATGTGGGTGCCAATTGTGCCTTAGCCTTTTACACTTAGGCTCATATTGGTCAATTAATGACACTGTTATTTTGTTCCAAAATTGTTAGCACATTGGCAAATGCTACCCCATTAAAGCACCAATTTTAGAATATGGTAATGATCCAATTAACAACAACTTGCATTTATATAGCGCTTTTAACATAATAAAACGTCCCAAGTCGCTTCACAGGAGCATTATAAAACAAAATTTGACACAGCCACATAAGGAGATGTTAGGACAGATGACCAGAAGCTTGGTCAAACTTAGGTTTTAAGAAGCATCTTAAAAGGAGGAGAGAGAGGTGAAGATTTAGGAATTCCAGAGCTTAGGACCTAGACAGCTGAAGGCACGGTGGCCAATGGTGTTGTGAAGGAAATAGAGGATGCACAAGAAGCCAGATTTGGAGGAACGCAGAGTTTTTGGACTGTTGTATGGCTGAAGGAGGCTACTGAGATCAGGAGGGGTGAGGCTACGGAGGGATTTGAACACAAGGCTGAAAATTTTAAATTTCAAACTTTGCTGGACCGGGAACCAGTGTAGGTCAGCGAGCACAGGGGTGATGGGCGAACGGGACTTGGTGCGAGTTAAAACACGGTCAGCAGAGTTTTGGATTAGCTAAAGTTTAGAGAGGTTGAAAGGTGGGAGCCGGCTAGGAAACCATTGGAATAGTTGAGTCTGGATGTATGAATGAGGGTTTCAGTACCAGGTGGGCAGAGGCAGGGGTGGAGATGGTTGATATTACGGCGGTGGAAGTAGGCAGTTTTGGTGATCGAGAAGATATGCGGTTAGAAGCTCAGTTCAGGCGAATAGAATGCCAAGGTTACGAACGGTCTGGTTCAGCTTCAGACTGAAGTAAGTCAGCCATTCCTGACATTTTAAACCTATTACACTATCAGCACAATGTCACATTTGAACCAGATGTTACCACCAATAAAATTCATAATACAATTTAATAAATAAAATGAGTGTAAGCCTTACTGTTGAATTATAAAACATAATGCATCATAATGTAACTGAGGAAGGTGAAATTATCATCGACCTGAAACGTTAACTCTCTTTCTCTCTCCACGGATGCTGCCTGGCCTGCTGAGTTTTTCCAGCGTTTTCTGTTATTACTAAGGTGAAATTAATGTCAGTGCAAGATAAGGGGAAGCCATTGTGCAAGAGGTAGATAATATGTAGACAGTTCGTTCTGCTGTAAAGCCAGGGCTAACAGCAGAATGATTTATCTGCCAGAGTCACTGGTTGAAATTGTTAAGAATCTAAGAATTAGGAGCAGGAATAGGCCATATGGCCCTTCGAGCCTGCCCCGCTATTTAATAAGATCATGGCTGATCTTCGACCTCAACTCCACTTTCCCGACCGAACCCCATATCCCTTGAATCCCCTAGAGTTCAAAATTCTATCTATCTCAGCCTTGAATATACTCAACAACACAGCATCCACAGCCCTTTCAGGTAGAAAATTCCAAAGATTCACAACCCTCTGAGTGAAGAAATTCCTCCTCATCTCAGTCTTAAATGGCTAATCCCTTATCCTGAGACTACACCCCCTAGTTCTACTCTCCAGCCAGGGGAAACAACCTCTCAGCATCTACCCTGTCAATCCCCCTCAGAATCTTATATGTTTCAATGAGATCATCTCTCATTCTTCTAACCTCCAGAGAGCATAGACTCAATCTCTCCTCATACGACAACCCTCTCATCCCAGGGATCAATCGAGTGAACCTTCATTGCACCACCTCCAAGGCATGTATGGCCTTTCTCAGATAAGGAGACCAAAACTGCACAGTAGTCCAAGAGTGGTCTCACCAAAGCCAGCCCTGTACAATTGTAGTAATACTTCCTTACTCTTGTACTCCAACCCCCTTGCTTTGCTAATTGGTTGCTGTACCTGCATGCTAACTTTCTGTGTTTCCTGTACGAGCACACCTAAATCTCTCTGAACACCAACATTTAATAGCTTCTCACCATTTAAAAAATATTCTGTTTTTCTATTCTTCCTACCAAAGCTAATAACTTCACATTTCCCCACATTATACTCCATCTGCCACCTTGTTACCCACTCACTTAACCTGTCTAGCTCCCTTTGCAGGCTCTGTGTCCTCTTCACAGCTTACTTTCCCACCTAGCTTTGTATCGTCAGCAAACTTGGATACATTGTACTCGGTCCCTTTATCTAAGTCAATAATATAGATTGTAAATAGCTGAGGCCCAAGCACGGATCCTTGCAGCACCCCACTAGTTACAGCCTGCCAACCGGAAAATGACCCGTTTATCCCTAATCTCTGTTTTCTGTCCGTTAACCACTTCTCTATCCATGCTAATATATTACCCCCAACCCTATGAGCCCTTATCTCGCACAGCTATCTTTTATGTGGCACCTTATCAGATGCCTTTTGGAAATCCAAATATGCTACATCCACTGTTTCCCCTTTATCTATCCTGCTAGTTACCATCTAAAAAAACTCTAATGAAGTCGTGAAACACGATTTCCCTTTCATAAAACCATGTTGACTCTGCCTAATTATATGATTTTCTAAGTGCCCTGTTACCACTTCCTTAATAATGGATTCAGCATTTCCCCGACAACTGATGGTCAGGCTAACTGGCCTGTAATTCCCTGTTTTCTCTCACCCTCTTTCTTGCATAGCGAGGTTATATTTGCTACCTTCCAATCCACTGGGACCGTTCTAGAATCTAGGGAATTTTGGAAGATCACAACCAATGCATCCACTATCTCTGCAGCCACCTCTTTTAGAATCCTAGGATGTAGGCCATCAGGTCCAGGGGATTTGTCAGCTTTTATTCCATTAGTTTCTCAAGTACTTTTTCTCTACTGATTAGTTACTTTAAGATCCTCACTCTTATTAGCCCTTTGGTTCTCCACTATTTTTGGTATGCTTTTTGTGTCTTCTACTGTGAAGACAGATACAAAATATTTGTTTAAAGTCTCTGCCATTTCCTTATTCCCCATTATAATTTCACCTGTCTCAGCCTCTAAGGGACCAATGCTTACTTTTGCTACTCTCTTCCTTTTTACATACTTGTAGAAGCTCTTACAATCTGTTTTTATATTTCTTGCTAGTTTACTCTCATTCTATTTTCTCCCTTTTTAATCAATTCTTTGGTCATCCTTTGCTAGTTTCTAAAGCTCTCCCAGTCCTCAGGCTTACTACTATTCTTCACAACATTATAAACCTCTTCTTTTAATCTAATACTATCCTTAACTTCTTTAGTTAGCCATGGATGGATCACTTTTCCCGTGGAGTTTTTATTTCTCAATGGAATGTATATTCATTGAGTGTTTTGGAATATTTCTTTAAATGTTGGCCACTGCTTATCTACTGTCATACCTTTTAGTCTAATTTCCCAATCTACCTTAGCCAACTCGTCCCTCATACCTATGTAATTGGCTTTGTTTAAGTTTAAGACTCTCGTTTTCGACTGAAGTATTTCACTCTCAAACTCAATGTGAAATTTTATCATATGATGATCACTGTTCCCCAGAGGATCCTTTACTAATTAACCCTGTCTCATTATACAATACAAGATCTAAAATAGCCTGTTCCGTGGTTGGTTCCATTACGTATTGTTCTCAGAAACCGTCTTGAATGCATTCCATGAACTCGTCCTCCAGACGGCCTTTGCCAACTTGATTTGTCGAGTCTGTGAAGATTAAAGTCCCCCATGATTATTGTATTACCTTTGCTACAAGCTCCTATTATTTGTTGATTAATAATCTGGCCAACGGTATAGCTACTGTTTGGGGGCCTATAAACTACCCCCACCAGTGTTTTCTGCCCCTTGTTATTTCTTATCTCCACCCATACTGATTCTACTTCCTGATCTTCTGAGCCAAGATCCTTTCTCACTACTGTCCTTATGTCATCCTTTATTATCAGGGCTACCCCCACCCCCTCCCTTTTCCATTCTGCCTGTCTTTTCAAAACATCAAGTACCCTGGAATATTTAGTTCCCAACCTTGGTCACCTTGCAACCACGTTTCTGTAATGGCTAATAGATGAAACCCATTTATCTCTATTTGTGCAACTAATTTGTCTATCTTGTTATGAATGCTTTGTACATTCAGATAAAGAGCCTTTAATTTTAACTTTTTATCATTGTTCCCTGCTTTCACCTTATTCGCTGATGCACTATTGCTGTTAAACTCTCTGTCCCTTCCTGTCACACTCTGCTTATCTTTCCCCAAATCGCTACACTGCTCCATTGCCTTGACTTTTCTCTTTAGATTTCTAAATTTCCCCTCACCTGACCCCTCTCGCCACACCACACCACCCCCCCCCCATCCCCCGCATCCTTTTTAGTTTAAAGCCCTATCTACAGCCCTTGTTATTCAATTCACCAGGACACTGGGTTCAGCCCGGTTTAAGTGGAACCCATCCCATTGGAACGGGTCCCTCTTTTCCCAGTATTGGTGCCAGTGCCCCATGAATCAAAACCCCTTCCTCCCACACCACTCTTTGAGCCACGCATTTAACTCTCTGATCTGCTTGTCCCTATGCCAATTTGCGCGTGGCTCAGGTAACAATCCAGAGATCATTACCTTTGAGGTTCTGCTTTTTAATTTGGATCCGGGAGAATTTATAATTGGGAACAAGGAAATGGCAGAGCAATTAAACAAATACTTTGGTGCTGTCTTCACGGAAGAGGACACAAATAACTTCCCAGAAATGCTAGGAAACCAAGGATCTAGTGAGAAGGAGGAATTAAAGGAAATTAGTATTAGTAAAAAAATAGTGCTGGAAAAATTAATGGGACTGAAAGCTGATAAATCCCCAGGGCCTGATAATCTGTATCCCAGAGTACTAAAAGAGGTAGCCATGGAAATAGTGGATGCATTGATTGTCATCTTCCAAAATTCTATAGATTATGGAACAGTTCCTGCAGATTGGAGGGTGGCAAATGTAACCCCACTATTTAAAAAAGGAGGTAGAGAGAAAACAGGGAACTACAGACCCGTTAGCCTAACATCAGTAGTAGGGAAAATGCTAGAGTCTATTATAAAGCATGTGATAACAGGACACTTAGAAAATATCAACAGGATTAGACAAAGTCAACATGGATTTATGAAAGGGAAATCATGTTTGACAAACCTACTGGAGTTTTTTGAGGATGTAACTGGTAGAACAGATAAGGGAGAACCAGTGGATGTGGATTTATTTGGATTTTCAGAAGGCCTTTGATAAAGTCCCACATAAGAGGTTAGTGTGCAAAATTAAAGCACATGGGATTGGGGGTAATATACTGGCATGGATTGAAAATTGTTTAACAGACATGAAACAGAGAGTAGGAATAAATGGGTCTTTTTCGGGGTGGCAGGCGGTGACTAGTGGGGTAGCACAGGGATCAGTGCTTGGGCCCCAGCTATTCACAATATATATCAATGATTTGGATGAGGGAACCAAATGTAATATTTCCAAGTTTGCTGACGACACGAAGCTAGGTGGGATTGTGAGTTGTGAGGAGGATGCAAAGAGGCTTCAAGGTGACTTAGACAAGTTGAGTGAGTGGGCAAATACATGGCAGATGCAGTATAACGTGGATAAATGTGAAGTTATCCACTTCGGTAGGAAAAACAGAAAGGCAGAGTATTATTAAATGGTGATAGATTGGGAAATGTTGATGTACAAAGGGACCTGGGTGACCTTGTACACCAGTCACTGAAAGCAAACATGCAGATGCAGCAAGCAGTTAGGAAGGCAAATGATATGTTGGCCTTCATTGCAAGAGGATTTGAGTACAGGAGCAAGGATGTCTTACTACAGTTATACAGGGCCTTGGTGAGACCACACCTGGAGCACTGTGTGCAGTTTTGGTCTCCTTACCTAAGAAAGGATATACTTGCCATAGAGAAACGTTCACCAGACTGATTCCTAGGATGGCAGGACTGTCGTATGAGGAGAGATTGAGTCGACTAGGCCTGTATTCACTAGAGTTTAGAAGAATGAGAGGGGATCTCATTGAAACGTATAAAATTCTGACAGGGCTAGACAGACTGGATGCAGGGAGGATGTTTCCCCTGGCTGGGGGGTCTAGAACGAGGGGTCACAGTCTCAGGATACGGGTTAAGACATTTAGGACAGATAAGGAGAAATTTCTTCACTCAGAGGGTGGTGAACCTGTGGAATTCTCTACCACAGAAGGCTGTGGAGGCCAAGTCACTGAATATATTTAGGAAGGAGATAGATAGATTTCTAGACACAAAAGGCATCAAGGGGTATGGAGAGAGAGCGGGAATATGGTATTGAGATAGAGGATCAGCCATGATCATATTGAATTAGAGCAGACTCGAAGGGCCGAATGGCCTACTCCTGCTCCTATTTTTCTATGTTTCTATCTTAGCTCCTCAAACTCCCTCAGCAGAACCTCATTCCTAGTTCTACCTATGTCATTGGTTCCTACGTGGACCACGACAACTGGATCCTCCCATTCCAAATTCTTCTTCAGCCACAAGGGGTTATCCTTAACCCTGACACCGGGCAAGCAACACAGCCTGCGGAACTCCCGGTCGCGGCTGCAGAGTACAGTATCTATCCCCCCGACTATACTGTCTCCTACCACTACAACATTCCTTTTCACTCCCCTCACTTGAATGGCCTCCTGTACCACAGTCCTGTGGTCAGTTTGCTCATCCACCCTGAAGACTTATCCACACAGGCAGCAAGAACCTCATGCCTGTTGGATAAGGGCAAAGAAGTTGAGAAGAGGTTAAGCATTAAAAAGCAGGAGATGATCAGTGGAGGTTGTACATGCTGGAATTAATGATAGAACGAAGCAGTCAGAGGTGCGGGTGCTCAAAAGTAGATTTAGGTTTCTTGTGAGGAAACTAAAGTAAAGTTGCATTTTTTTGTTATTTCCAGCATTTGTTAAAGACAATTGGTGCAAAATTGGGATCGGTAGTGCCCATTGTTTGGGTGCTACGGGTGCTGTTTGGGTACCAAAATGGCGTCCAATGCGCGCACGCACATTTGTGGGGCGAATGGCGCCGGACGCCATATTGATGAGGGCATTAGTGCGCGTGTAGCTCACGTCCGGCAGAAGTATTCAGAGCAGGCAGATCATGACGTCAATCAGCCATCACTAATTTGACACCAGCGGTTCCATTTTAGAACTCAAAGCTCCATCCAACACCCTCTTTTAAGCTCGCACAGCTGAACATGCGTTCAGCAGCAGGAAGAACCCTCCACCAGTGCTATTTAAAGGATCATTAACTACTTGCACATTAGTTGCTGGTTGACTGCTTCTGGTTGTTGGTAGGATTCTACAAGTGTTTGGTGCTTTCTATAGTTGTTTCAAGTTGCAAAAGTCTACAGTGGCTGAAGGTGCTGAAGGGCCTTTTGCTGACTTCAAGGCTTCTGCACAAACCACTTGCTGCCAGACATGGGTGCTCTAGTAGGCATTCCCATTGGAATATTGCATGACTTGCAGAATGAACAGAATCCACGCAGAGCAGGACAAGCTGCTGGAAGAGGGAGGAGAAGGGCTCTCAGCAGGAGGCTATATCTGTCCAGAGTGTTCAGAGAACAATTCTCCTACCTGTGTTAAAATCAGATAACCAGGTGGTGAAGGAGCAAATGCTAAAGCCTAGTCTTTAGTTGCTTACACCTTTTATGTTGAATTTGGGGATTGATGGCTGGTGCCATCACCGATAAGAAAGGAAGCAAGTACCCCCTTTTAATGGGGCACAACCAATAAACCGCAAATTAAACCAAATTTAAATGAAACTTAACAAATCAAATCAAAATTTTGTTTCCGGGGTGACGAAGCATTCCAATCCCTGCGGTGCCCACCGGTCGCAGAAGGCCTCAAGCGTACCGACGGACACCGCATGCTCCATCTTCAGGGACACTCAGGGTGCGAACATAACAACGGAAGAGAAACAGGCTGTCGGGTTGAACGACCGCTCGCTGCCTGGACCTGTTAATGGCCCCCTTGGCTAGGCCCAGAAGCAGTCCAACAAGGAGGTCCGATCTGCCCGCTCCCCTCTGCACCACCGGGTGCCCAAGGATCAGAAGCGTGGGACTGAAGTGCAACCAATAATTGAGGAGCAGCCGCTTCAAAAATTGGAAGAGGTGCTGCAACCTCTCACACTCAACGTATACATGAAACACGGACTACTCCCAGCCGCAGAAATTGCAGGCTACCTGGGAGTCCGTGAACCTACTTAAAAATTTGCTGCACGGGACTGCTCCATGCAACACCCCCCAGGCCAAGTCCCCAATAGAAAAGGGGAGGACTCCCGCGTAGAGAGCCCTCCATTGGGGACACCCGCCTCCTCCGGATGGGAAGATGGCATGCCAAGGCATGTTTGGACGTCGGGTGAGGAAGACAAAGTTGAGTGTGCAAGAGCAGCCCATACAGGAAACCCCTCCGTGCAGAGTGGAAAGGCACGGAAGGGATCTCAGACAGCTCAAGCTGTGAGGCGCCGGCTCCCGAGGAAGGTTTCAGGGCCTGGCTCCGATGAGAAATTTTGTCTGAACGGGAGTCAGCTCGGACTGGATCGCTTGAGCCTCCTTGACACACCTAGTGGAGTCGGCCGATTGCCACTTTTAGCGTCTCGATGGCTTTGGCCGCAGACCAGATGCCGTGCCAGGACATGCACTGTGCCAGCTCTTCTGGCGACAGCCAGCCTGCTCGTCCATCATCCAGTACGTCCCTGACTTTGGTCACCTTGCCAGCCAGGGCCCTGCCCTCCGCCAGCCACCTGAAACCCCGATCGTGGAGGTGCGGATTTCTGAGCAGCAGCTCCCGGAGGATAGCCGCCACTCCTGACGGGGAGAACTCCGGCTGGAGGCGATAGTGTTCCAGATCCTAATCAGTCCCTGGTAAAAGACAGGCAGCTCCTGCAAGGAGGCATGATTACACCCCAGTTTTATAAACAGGAGCTGCGTGCCGTAATTGAGGCCACGCAGCTGGCGGAACTACGTCGCCAGCGCACACCATCTGGGAGGATCCTCAACGTACAGATATCTCTGCAGGGTCTGAAGACAAAGTCGCAGCCTGGGTACGCACGCACACCAGTGCATGACCACCCTCCCTAAGCGGGAGATTCAGAACCACAGCGGAGACCCAATGCTTCCTTCTGTCCCAGAAGAAGACAATAAGCTTCTTCTGTATCTTGGCGACAAACTCAGGGGGAGGGATCAAAGTGACCAACCGGTACCACAGCATAGCGGCCACCAGCTGATCTATGACCAGTGCTCGACCCCTGTAGGACATCACTCGGAACAATCCTGTCCAGCGCCCTGGGAAAGCGGTGACTTTGGCCTCCAGCTCTTGCCAGTTCGCTGGCCAGGCTTCCTTGGCAGGGCTAAGTTAGATTCCCAGGAAGAGGAGATGAGTAGTACGCCAGGCAAAAGGCCTGAGTTCCTCCGGCCGGGAGTGTCCGCCCGCCACTAACCCACCAGAACATTCCTCCCAGATGATCCTTTCAGAGGACGCAGCAGAGTAGACCTGCTGGCACTCGCGCATCCTCCGCAAGTCAACAGGATCCGTGAGCATGAGGAGCACGTCATCGGCGTACGCCGAGATGACAACCTCCATGCCCAGCCCTTGCAGAGCCAGTCCCGTCAACCTCTTCCACCAGAGACGCAAGAAAGGCTCTACGCAGATGGCATGTAACTGGCTGACATGGGGCATCCCTGATGCACCCCTCTACCGAAGTGAAAGGGCGCCTGAAAGACCCGTTAACCTCAATCAGACACTCCGCAGCGTTGCAGAAGTCGGATCCGGGCGACAAAATTCGTCCTGAACCCAAATGTGCGCAGAGTCCCAAAGAGGTACTCATGATCTACCCTGTCGAACGCCTTCTCCTGATCCAGGGGAAGGAAGGCGACCGACAGACCAGCCCTCTGGGAATAGTGGACCAGCAGTTTGGGGCCCCTCTCCGTCTCAGGCACCGGGCTGTGTGGCGAAACCGGGGAAAGAACCATCCCAAGTTCCTCCCACATTTGTCTGAACCCGGGTCAGCTCGGACTGGATCGCTCCACACGCTTGAGCCTCCTCGACACACCTAGTGGAGTCAGGGCCGAGTGCCACTTTTAGCGTCTCGATGGCTTTGGCCGCAGACCGGATGCCATGCCAGGACATGCACTGTGCCAGCTCTTCTGGCGACAGCCAGCCCGCTTGTCTATCAACCAGTACGTCTTTGACTTTGTGCCTATGGCACAAATGAGAGGGATGGAGAAGGGGAGGGCCTCCCCTTCCCCGCTGCCATCCAGCGGGCAGGGGGTTTCTATTAAAATCGACCAGGTCAAGCAACTCCCGGGAGATGTCAGGGTGTGGCTGGACAAGCTTAGCCTCATCGGCCTTGTCCACCCCAGCCTCCAGGATGCCTTCTCCCCACTGATCAAAAAAAAGTAAACAAGACAATAATAACAATGCAAGAGGTTGCCTCTCAAGAGTGAGAGATGAAGAGGCAGGGAAGGAAGGAAGGAAGGAGGCTGCAGAGCTATGGTCAACACTCAAAGCAGGGCTCAATGGGTAGGTGGGTGTGTTGCAGGGGTGCACTTTCTAGTTATTAATTACAAGTCTTTAAGATCTTCCTGGTAAGGGGGAGGTGTTGTCTTCACCCAGGACAGCTGGAACTGCCCAGGCACAGTGCTCCACCAAGCCTTATTAATGGGAAAAGGTAAGAAAAAACTTAACCCAGGCAGCTCCAGCTGTCCAAGGCCAGGCAATGTTTATAAGTGTGTACAGCCTAGTTGATTTTGAAAGAGCACATACACACCCCTCACAATCTTTCAGCCTTTATCTTCGTTCCTCAGGTAATAGACTTGAAGAGAAAGTGCACCAACACACCCACCTTATGTTGATCTTTGGTTGTTAGTAGTCCCCCTCCTTCCACATAAATGTTATGTTCTTCCAGTTGTTGAAGTTGTAGAAGTTGTAGTTCTCTCTCACTCTCCCTATACAGAGAGCCAACAAGTAAGCAAACAAATTGCTCCCCTTCTCCCTACTTTCTAGTAGAGCCAGTAGAAAAACTAAAGCCTAGTTGCTCGCAAGCCTTTATTTACAAAGGCACACATTACATGCTGTGCACTCCCCCCGCCTCTCCCCCTCCCCCTTCTCTCTCCTCCCCCCTCCCCCTCCCCCCTCACCCCCTCCCCTCCCTAGTTGCCCTTGAGAAGATGGTGGTGAGCCGCCTTCTTGAACCGCTGCAGTCCGTGTGGTGAAGGTACTCTCACAGTGCTGTTAGGGAGGGAGTTCCAGGATTTTGACCCAGCGACGATAAAGGAACGGCGATATACTTCTAAGTCAGGATGGTGTCTGACTTGGAAGTGGTGGTGTTCCCATGCACCTGCTGCCCTTGTCCTTCTAGGTGGTAGAGGTTGCGGGTTTGGGAGGTGCAGCCGAAGAAGCCTTGGCGAGTTGCAGCAGTGTAACTTGTAGACGGTACACACTGCAGCCACAGTACGCCGGTGGTGGAGAGAGTGAATGTTAAAGGTGGTGGATGGGGTGCCAATCAAGCGGGCTGCTTTGTCTTGGATGGTGTCGAACTTCTTGAGTGGTGTTGGAGCTGCACTCATCGAGGCAAGTGGAGAGTATTCCATCACACTCTGATTTGTGCCTTGTAGCTGGTGGAAAGGCTTTGGGGAGTCAGGAGATGAGACACTCGCTGCAGAATTCCCAGCCTCTGACCTGCTCTTGTTGCCATAGTATTTATGTAGCATGTTCCAGTTAAGTTTTTGGTCAATGGTGACCCCCAGGATTTTGATGGTGGGGGATTCGGTGATGGTAATGCCGTTGAATGTCAAGGGGCGGTGGTTAGCATCTCGCTTGTTGGAGATAGTCATTGCCTGGCACTTGTGTGGCGCGAATGTTACCTGCCACTTATCTGCCCAAGCCTGAATGTCGTTCAGGTCTTGCTGCATGCAGGCATGGACTGCTTCATTATCTGAGGAGTTGCGAATGGCACTGAACACTGTGCAGTTATCAGCGAACATCCCCACTTCTGACCTTATGATAGAGGGAAGGTCATTGATGAAGCATTCTCTCTTGCCAGAGACAAGCAGGCGGAGCGAGCAGGCGGCTTCGCTAGGATTGCAGACTTCCCCATGGTGCAGGGTGCCATTGACTGCGTGCACATTGCTTTGCAGATGCCACACGTCAACTCTGCCCTATACCAGAATCAAAAGAGATTCACTCCCTCAATGTCCAACTGGTGTGTGACCATAGGCAGCGAATCATGCAGGTCAATGCCTGGTATCCTGGCAGCAGTCATGATGCCTTCATTCTGTGGCAGTCTGCTGTGCCAGCTGCATTTCAGCCACCATGGCAAACCAAAGCGTGGCTAATGGATGACAAGGGCTGTCCGCTGACGACATGGTTCATGACTCCGGTGCGAAACCCACACATATGTGCACTGCATGCATACCGTGAAAGCCATGCTGGCGGCTCTGGGGAACCCTGCAGTACTCTGGTTGGATTCTTGGAGGCAAGACTATCCTATATGGCTATGACTGATAACAGCTATATGGATCTTCACAATGACATGCACCACAACATCTGCTTATGAAGGTGCCGTACATCTTTTCATGATTTGTCTACATGACTTAGCTCTGGGGCTTGTAGAAATGATTTCAATTACCAGAAGAAAATCTTTGGTTACTTCCGTAAATGGATTCACTGGCCTAGAAATTGGATATGGCCCGAAAATGGGTGGTGTCATGGGCCAGCGCTATTTGGCTCTGCCCATTCAAAGTGGTGCAGGCAGCATGCAAAATTCATGCTGTCTGCTTATTTACATGATTGGAGTGCTGATGTCATCGCTAAACGCGCTGCTGGTTGGCTTAGTGCTCAGCAGGTGGGCCAATATCGGGTGCAGTCTAATGGCCAATAATGTTTAGCCTAGGTGCTCTCCACTACTAAAAGGGGAGGTGCTTTGATGCAGCAGCACCTCATTGTCATTGGAGTTGGAAGACATGGCTCAGCAACAACAGCAGCAACACAGAAAGCGAGCCACAATGTTCTCGGAGGCGGCTCTCGAGGCATTGGTCATGGCAGTGGAGAGAAGGCGGGGTGTCCTGTTCCCGCAGGGTGGCAGCAAAGCCCACTTGCAGAACGCTCTGGCAAGAGATAGCTGCTACTTCACGGCCAACAGTGTCGTGCAGCGGACCTGGATACAGTGCCGAAAGAAGTTTAATGACCTCACACGGCAGGTCCAGGTGAGTGAAGGCTTCAGCAAATGCCATATCCCACCATCTGCACCACAAGCCTCACACACTGCTCAATGCCACACACCCCTATCACCCTCCTACCAACAATCTCTCCCTATCACCACTCATACTTTACAATCATAGCTTCACCAAACCCTCACAACCTTACCACTGCTGCAATACTCACACCCACATCTCACACTTTGCACACACTGACAGTTATTCAACCATGGCAGGCACATCACCCAAACACATTGCACCACACTCACTGACACACTTCCCTTTCTCTTGCAGGCCAAGGTGGCTCACAACCGTCGGGAGCAGCGGCAGACGGGAGGCGGCCAAGCTGCATTAGACACTTTGAGCCAACTGAAGGAGACGGTGCTCAACATCATTGGAGGGGAAGTCACTGAGGTTGTGGCAACGGGCAAAGTTGAAGCCCTTGGGGACAATAATGGTATGGTCATTCCTAATCCTTCTTCTCACATCCCACTTCCCCCTCATCCTACAATCTCTTCTTACTTATAAGCTGCTGATGGTGTATGCATGGATATCTTGCTTTCTCCACCCTCGTCTCACCACAACATGACTCTTGTACCTTTCTGCTTTCAGATAACCAATAACTGCCACCAGCACAACCTGTCCCCGAAGTCATGGAGGAGAGTGGAGATGAAGAAGACACACCGTTACTGCATCTGACATTCACAGACACCAGCTCAGAAACTGGCACTGCGTGGAATGTAGAGAGTAGTATAGATGCGGGATCTGCACATGCTGAGGCACTGGGCACGAGTGGGCTGCAGCATGGCTGGGGGAAAGGGTAGCTCGGGGGCCAGCTTGTGGACTCAGCCATGATGCTGCATGTGATGGGCGATGCCACGGCTTCCATTGCGGCACAGGCGGAAGCGACCCAACATCTCACTGCTACATTGGAAGCTCAGACTGCTGCCATTGTGGCTGGGTTTACGAGTCTCTAAAGGAGCTTGCAGGGTTTCGCAGCAGCCAGCAATCTGTCCTCCAACAGATTGCTAGGAATGTTGAGGCGCCGCCCCGGGGGCGTGGCAGTAGGTCTGTGGAGCAGGAACCTGCTGTCCTCTCTCTCAGGATGACTGCATTCCTACTCCCACCACTGCCACTCTGCCATTGGAACATAGGAACACAGGAACAGGAGTAGGCCATTCAGCCCCTCGAGCCTGTTCCGCCATTCGATGAGATCATGGCTGATCTGCGATCTTACTCCATATACCTGCCTTTGGCCCATATCCCTTAATACCTTTGGTTAACAAAAAGCTATCAATCTCCAATTTAAAATTAACAATTGATCTAGCATCAATTGCTGTTTGCGGAAGAGAGTTCCAAATTTCTACCACCCTTTGTGTGTAGAAGTGTTTTCTAATTTCACTCCTGAACGTTCTGGCTCTAATTTTTAGACTATGCCCCCTAGTCCTAGAATCCCCAAACAGTAAAAATAGTTTCTCTCTCTCTACCCTATCTGTTCCCCTTAATATCCTGAAAACTTCGATCAGATCACCCCTTAACCTTCTAAATTCTAGGGAATACAACCCTAATTTGTGTAATCTCTCCTCGTAACTTAACCCTTAGAACATAAGAACATAAGAAATAGGAGCAGGAGTAGGCCAATCGGCCCCTCGAGCCTGCTCCGCCATTCAATAAGATCATGGCTGATCTGATCCTAACCGCCAATCTACTATCTATCACAGAACCATCTCCTGCATCTAACAGAATTGCACACACGAAATAGGAGCAGAATCAGGCTACACAGTCCCTGGGCCCGCTCCACTACCCACAGGGCCATGACCGATCCGAACCTAGACTCATGTCCAAATTCCTGCCCGCTCCCCGTAACCCTTAATGCCCTTTACTTCTAGGAAACTGTCTATTTCTGTTTTAAATTTAATTAATGTTGTAGCTTCTACAGCTTTTTGTGGCAGCATATTCCATGGACCTACCACCCTCTGAGTGAAGTAGTTCCTCCTCATCTCAGTTTTGAAAGAGCAGCCCCTTATTCTAAGACTATGTCCCCTAGTTCTCGTCTCACCCGTCATCGGGAACATCCTCCCCGCATCCACCCGATCCAACCCCTTCACAATCTTATATGTTTCAATAAGATCGCCTCTCATTCTTCTGAACTCCAATGAGTAGAGTCCCAATCTACCCAACCTCTCCTCATATGACCACCCCCTCATCCCCGGGATTAACCGAGTGAACCTTTTTTGCACTGCCTCGAGAGCAAGGATGTCTTTCCTTAAGTAAGGACACCAAAACTGTATGCAGTATTCCAGGTGCGGTCTCACCAATACCTTGTACAACTGAAGCAATACCTCCCTATTTTTATATTCTATCCCCCTAGCAATGAAAGCCAACATTCCATTTGCCTTCTTAATCACTTGCTGCACCTGCAAGTCCAGGTATCATTCTGGTAAACTTGCGCTGCACTCCCCCCAAGGCCAATATATCCTTCCTAAGGTGTGGTGCCCAGAATTGCTCACAGTACTCCAGTGTGGTCTGAACAGGGTTTTGTATCGCTGCAGCATAACTCTGGTCCTCTAGATATAAAGGCCAGCATCCCATTAGCCTTTTTGATTATTTTCTGTACCTGTTCATGGCATTTTAATGATCTATGTACCTGAACCCCCAAGTCTCTTTGGACATCCACTGTTTTTAGCTTTTTACCATTTAGAAAGTACCCTGTTCTATCCTTTTTAGGTCCAAAGTGCTAACCTTAGGTAGCAAACCTTTCATTTGCTTACATTGAAATCCATTTGCCACAGTTTTGCCCATTCACTTAATGTATCAATATCCCTGTGTAATTTTATGCTTTCATCTACACTGCCTACAATGCCACCTATCTTTGTGTCATTGGCAAATTTGGATATATGACATTCTATGTCATCATCTAAGTCGTTAATAAATATTGTGAATGGTTGAGGCCCCAACACGGATCCCTGCGGGACACCACTAATCACATCCTGCCAATTTGAGTGCCTACCCATTATCCCTACTCTCTGTCTCCTGCCGCTCAGCCAATTTCCTAACCAGGTCAATAATTTGTCCTCAACTCCATGGGCTTCTACCTTAGATAAAAGTCTCTTATGTGGGACTTTATCAAATGCCTTCTGGAAGTCCATATAAATAACATCGATAGACATTCCCCTGTCCACTACTTTGGTCACCGCTTCAAAAAATTCAATCAAGTTTGTCAGGCATGACCTACCTTTCACAAATCCATGCTGGCTCTCTCTGATCAACTGAAAATTTTCGAGGTGTTCAGTCACCCTATCCTTAATTATAGACTCTCGCAATTCCCCCACAACAGATGTTAGGCTAACTGATCTATAATTCCCTGGTTTCCCTCTCTCGCCATTCTTAAAAAGTGGAGTGACGTGCGCAATTTTCCAATCTAAAGGGACGGTTCCTTAATCTAGAGAACTTTGGAAGATTATAGTTAGGGCATCTGCAATGTGCTCACCTACTTCCTTTAAAACCCTGGGATGGAAACCATCTGGCCCTGGGGATTTGTAACTCTTTAGTGCCATTATTTTCTTTATTACTGTTATTTTACTTACATTAATTTTATTGAGTCCCTGTCCCTGATTCAATATTAGTTTCTTTGGGATTTCCGGCATGCTTTCCTCTTCAACTGACGCAAAGTAATTATTCAACATGTCCACCATTTCCCCATTGTCATTGACAATATCACCACTTTCAGTTTTTAAAGAGCCAAAATTGCTCCTGATCACCCTCTTTTTCCTAATGTAACTATAAAAATTCTTCGTATTGATTTTGATATCCCTTGCAAGTTTCTTTTCATACTCCCTTTTTGTAGCTCTTACTATTTGTTTTGTGACCCTTTGCTATTCTTTGTATCTTTCCCATTCGCCAGGATCTGTGCTATTTTTTGCATTTTGCATGCCCTTTTCTTTAGTTTTATGCTGTCCCTTACCTCTTTAGTTGTCCACGGCTGTTTTTTTGGCCCTCGGGTATAAACTGGTTCTGGATCACATTAAATTCTTTTTTAAACATCCTCCTTTGCCTTTTCTGCTGCCTGTCAGCCAGCCAGCCCAGACTGCTGCCGCCCATGCCGAGGTGTGCAGTCTACAGCCAGGACTTCTAGGTCCACAACTGGTCGAGGTTGTCCTGCAAAGTCATCTGTAGTCTTCCCCCACGGAAACTCAGCAGCCTTTCACCAGCCACGCTGCAGCCACTGGGGAGCACTGTGTAGGAGCACTAGAGTAGGAAAGAGCATACGAACGACAGGCACTAAGGGAAAGCACAAGGGTGATTAGCTGATATTGTAATGTTAATTGAATACTTAAAAATTTATTCATTTTGTTTGGAATGTTTGTTTTGTGGTGGCTCTCATTTCAACTTTGTGCCCAGGAGGACGCTGTGATGTTCCATGACAAAGGGATGATATGATGGGGATGTGGTAAGCATTGGGGATCTGGGGTTTCATTCATTGGAATCGGAGTCTTATGTGGTGTTCACGGACAGCCTGTCCGGAAGGGGGATTTGCTGTCTGCCTCCTCCCTTTCTCCTTGTCGTTTTCCTCTTCCTCTTCCTTCTCCTCTACCTCCTCCTCTCCCTCGTCCTCTTCCTGAGGTGGTCCTGCTATCCCTGCTGGCAAGGGCTGTGCCCTTATGATGGCCAAGATGTGATGCATGCAACAGACCACCACAAAATGGGACAACCACTCCGGCTCCTCCCGAGCGGCCAGGGCAGCGGAACCATTGCTTCAGCAGCCCGATGGTCTGCTCGGTGATGTTCCTGGTGGCAGCATGGCTCTCATTATATGAATGCTGGGCAGGATTTTTGGGGTTGCGGAGGGGAGTCATCAGCCAGGTGCAGAGTGGATAGCCCTTGTCTCCGAGCAGCCACCCTCGGGTTTGACATGGTGGCTGGAAGATTGCTAGCACAACGGACTGATGCAGGATGAAGACATCATGACTGCTGCCAGGATAGCGTGCATTGACCATCAGGATGTGCTGGACGTGGTCCCACAACAACTGCACATTAAGTGAGTGGTAGCCTTTGCAATTATGGAAGATCTCAGGATTGGTATTGATCGCCTGCAAAGCCATGTAGGTGCAGTCGATGGCACCCTGCACCATGGGGAAGCCCGCTATCCTGGCAAAGCAACATGCGTGCTCCTCCTGCTTCTCTCTGTTCAGAGAGAAGACAACGGACTCCTTCTGGTGTAGAGAGCCTCTGTGACCTCCCAGATGCAGCGATGGATGGCGAACTGTGAGATGTTAACTATGTCTCCTGCTGCGGACTGGAAGGATCAGCTGGTGATGAAATTGAGGGCTACAGTGACCTTGAGGGCCACTCGGAGAGCCGTGGCCGCCCTGCTCTAAGGCTGCAGGTCTGGTTGCAGGAGGTGGCAGAGTTCAGTGACCACCTTCTTGGAAAAGCGGAGCCTCTTAATATACTGCTCCTTGCTTAAGTGAAAATAAGAGAAGTGCTCTCGGAAGATCCTAGGTGGGTAAGGCCTCCTGTTGAGAGCCCTCCTGGCCCTCCTCCTCCTCCCTCTGTACACATCTTCTCCTCTTCTTCGCTGCTTCCGCTCCCTCTCCTAAAGATACTCAAGCATGAGGGGGACGGCAAGTAGAGCCCCCATGACTGTGAGCAGGTTGACGTGAGCAGAAGCCTTTAAATAAGAATGAAGGCGTTCTCCACTTGCACCAACACTCCCTGTCACCTCAGGAACTTTACAAGTTTAGAAAGCTGCAAGAGTTGCAGAAAGTTGCATAGAGCCAGTCAAACTGAAAAAGCATGTCAGCTGTAAGTTGTTGCTGATGATCCCTTTAAATAACGCTGCTGGAGGCTCCTTCCTGCTGTGAACGCTTGGTCAGCTGGTCATAATTAACACAGGCCGGGAAGTGGAGTGGCGAACACGAAAATCACAGATTGGGCATCAGGTGAGTGTTGCACACTCACTGACATCATGATCTGCATAATCTACATATCTCTAGCGAGCGCGGACATTGGCAGCGCTGCCTACCAACCAAAACGGGCCTTAATGGCCAGCGCTAACACCTCCAATTTTTACGCCCATATCTCTTACATTGACGCTCGATTCCCGCCTCGTGTTAAAATCATCAAAAATATCATGTATCTGTGACTAGAAGACAGTCTATGCTAATGACCTGACACCAAATGTAAGCATGATCAAGTCAGGACAGGTGCAGCACATTTTGGATGCACTGTGCCTGTCTAGCACCAGGCAGAGGTGGGGTGAAGGAATATTGGGGCCAATATAGTCACTGGGCATATGCCAACCATATGCAGGAGTCTTATAAGAAATGCAAAATTAACAGTACCATTTCTGATCACCATATATATACAATGGTGACCTAAGTGTGTGTGTGGAAGACTTTTCATGAGAATATAAAATTATTGTGATTAATATTCCCTTATATTCTAGGTGAGTCTGCATTTGTCAAAATTATTTGATAACATGGCTAAACTGAAGTTCCAAATGGATGCAGATAACAATCCAATGAAAGTTGGCATTGGCATGTACAGTAAAGAATACGAATATGTGCCATTTGATAAACCGTGTGATTGCACTGGTCAGGTGAGTGTCACTAAGTTTACTACAATGTCAGGATCACTTGATAATGTGACGGCATGTGATTACCTCTGTTATATGCACCACTCATTTGAACTGGTATGGTCAGTTCAAACCACCTTCAATTGCTCTGCCTCACTTTTGTTATGCAGTTGACTCTTTAATATTCCAAGGTGAATGTATCTAAGCTGGTTGCTGCCTGCTCAAGAGTGTAATGTGGGAGATCATGAGATGGCCCAACTTCATGCTTCTCTTTAGTCACAGGTACATTATCCTCGAAGGACCCCAAAGAAAAATCAAGATGAAGTGTTACCATGGTGGATGGTGCCTGCACAAAATACATAGAATGCCTTACTGTTGCTGGGCAGAATTACCTATGTGTGACTGAGTTTGAAGGAGAAACAATACGAAGTAGTGAAAGAAGCACTTTGCCTAGTTGGCTGTCATCAAGCTGCCAAGCTCTGCTTAGCTCACACTCTTAATTACCTCCACTTCCACAATTTGAAAGGCTGATTAATATGTTGAACGTTAGCAGGGCTGCCACTAGTCTGGTTTTTATATGTGGTTGTGGGCAACAGACAAGACGTACAAGGGCAAATTTTCCTCTGCTTTCTGGTGTAACTGCAGCAGGCAGAAGATAAAGATCTGCTGGGAAGCTACTCCATTGGTTTATAACCTACTGAAATCACTTCCACAATTTTCCACTATGTGACATTGAGCAAATAATACGTATGCCCAAATACAGCCGGATTTTTTTTTATTCGTTCATGGGAATGTGGGCATCGCTGGCAAGGCCAACATTTATTGCCCATCCCTAATTGCCCTTGAGAAGGTAGTGGTGACCTGAATTCTTGAACCGCTGCAGTCCGTGTGGTGAAGGTACTCCCACAGTGCTGTTAGGGAGGGAGTTCCAGGATTTTGACCCAGAAACGATGAAGGAACGGCGATATATTTCCAAGTCAGGATGTAATTTGGAGGGGAACTTGCAGGTGATGATGTTCCCATGCGCCTGCTGCTCTTGTCCTTCAAGGTGATAGAGGTCGCAAGTTTGGGAGATGCTGCCGAAGAAGCCTTGGTGAGTTGCTGCAGTGCATCTTGTAGATGGTACACGCTGCAGCCACGGTGCGCCGGTGGTGGAGGGAGTGAATGTTTAAGGTGGTGGATGAGGTGCCAATCAAGGGGGCTGCTTTGTTCTGGATGGTGTCGAGCTTCTTGAGTGCTGTTGGAGCTGCATTCATCCAGGCAAGTGGAGAGTATTCCATCACACTCCTGACTTGTGCCTTGTAGATGGTGGAAAGGCTTGGGGGAGTAAGGAGGTGAGACACTCACCGCAGAATACCCAGCCTTTGACCTGCTCTTGTCGCCACAGTATTT
The DNA here is from genome assembly GCA_030390025.1 of Squalus acanthias. NCBI lineage: Eukaryota > Metazoa > Chordata > Chondrichthyes > Squaliformes > Squalidae > Squalus > Squalus acanthias. The sequence goes on along the minus strand of CM059447.1, from coordinate 9,087,694 downwards.
ATGTGGCTGGTCCAGTTAAGTTTCTGGTCAATGGTTACCCCCAGGATGTTGATGGTGGGGGATTCAGCGATGGTAATGTCGTTGAATGTCAAGGGGCGGTGGTTAGACTCTTGCTTGTTGGAGATGGTCATTGCCTGGCACTTGTGTGGCGCGAATGTTACTTGCCACTTATCAACTTAAGCCTGAATGTTGCCCAGGTCTTGCTACATGTGGGCACGGACTGCTTCATTATCTGAGGAGTTGCAAATGGAACTGAACACTGTAAACATCCCCACTTCTGACCTTATGATTGAGGGAAGGCCATTAATGTAGCAGCTGAAGATGGTTGGCCCTCAGGAACTCCTGCAGTGATGTCATGGGGTTAAAATGATTGACCTCCAATAACCAGAACAATCTTCCTTTGTGCTAGATATGACTCTAGCCAGTGAAGAGTTTTCCCCTGATTCCCATTGACTTCAATTTTACTCTGGTTTTTTGATGCCACACTTGGTCAAATGCTGCCTTGATGTCAAGGGCAAGCACTCTACCTCACCTCTGGAATTCAACTCTTTTGTCCACGTTTGGACCAAGACAGTAATGAGGTCTGGAGCCGAGTGGTCCTGGCGGAACCCAAACTGAATATTGGTGATCTGGTTATTGGTGAGTTACTGCCACTTCATAGCACTGTCACCGACCCCTTCCATCACTTTGCTGATGATTGAGAGTAAGCTGATGGGCGGTAATTGGCCAGATTGGGATTTGTCCTGCTTTTTGTGGACAGGACATACCTGGGCAATTTTTCCACTTTGTCGGGTAGATGCTAGTATTGCAGCTGTACTGAAACAGCTTGGCTAGAGGCACAGCTAGTTCTGGAGCACAAGTCCTCAACACTACAGCCAGGTTGCTGTCGAGGCCCAGAGCCTTTGCTGTATCCAGTGCGCTCAGCCGTTTCATGATATCACGTGGAGTGAATCGAATTGGCTGAAGACTGGCTTCTGTGATGGTCGGGACCTCAGGAGGTGACCGAGATGGATCATCTACTCGGCATTTCTGACTAATGATGGTTGGAAACGTTTCAGCCTTGTCTTTTGCACTCACGTACCGGGCTCTCCCATCATTGAGGATGGGGAAGTTCATGGAGCCTCTCCTCCCGTTAGTTGTTTAATTGTCCACCACCATTCATGACTGGATGTGTGTGGCAGGACTGCAGAGCTTTGCTCTGATCCGTTACCTATGCATTCCTTCCTTTTCTCTCCATCTTTCCATGACTGCCCATGAAGCTCCATTGTGCACTTGCCACTACCTCCATTGCTCAGTTTCACTTCATTCTACAGAAGAAAAGGAGGACAACTTGTTCTCTAACCTACACCTGCAATCTGCATTGCTTAGTCCTCATGGAATGCACCTTCACACATAGGGGTAGGCAGAACCCAGGGAGACATACTCACCCTTACTATCCATTACCTTATTTTTTCAGGCGAAAGCCGCAAACAAAAAACAGAATTAACCACCATGTGAGGGATACAGCAGCAATCGTGAATCTGATCTTGCATGAGAAGCATGCCCTGCCAATCTAAGGTTGTGTTTTTGAGGAGGCAGATGATGATGAAGCAGGAGGCAAAGCATGAGTTCAGGATTTGTACCACATTGCTCCTCCTTTCACATTCCATCCAAGCACTCCCACAAGCACTGACATCCAAGCTGGTATACATAAGTCGTACCGTGCCAGCTTCTTGGCGAAAGCAGCTCTTCAGTAAGTAACTCTGAGGCCATTCCCTTTATACACTGCTTTCTGTATCTTCAGGTACAGTACTAGAGTGGCTGCAATATCATCTCCTCATGGGCCAGCATAGCTGATGAGCTGGGTCCATTGCAGAATGAAATGGTGAATGGCTTCCATGACATCGGAGTCTGTTCACTTACTGATCATTGGGCACATTGACATGGAGGCTGACAGTAAGTCAGTCTGGACCTGGCAATGACTAAGGTTGCTGTCTCTCACGATTGCAACACATTCGCACCACCCCAACCCCAATGACTTCACAGGAGCTTGAAAGTAGAACTAGGCTGGCCTCATGCAAGCTGAAAGATAGCAGCTTCAAAGCAGGACTAGCTGGGATCCATGCTGACTGAGATCAAAGTCACCTCAATCTCAGCGGCTTCTCAGTGACACTCAGCTGACAGTCATCTCACTGATGGGAATATCACTGAGAAGCTAGTTATCAGAGAACAAAATGCACCCCAGTCATTGATAAAAAGGGAAAACACTGTGGGAATTTCTTTGAATGTGGAATTATAAAGAATAAGGCCCATGTTTTTTGTCTTGGGAACAACTTTCATTTATTCATCTGGTGTAAGTGCTGTGCTAGGCAGAAGAATGTTGCTGCTAGGATAAAGGTATTTCATTCTGTTATGATTGATGCTTTAGAAATTCATGGGTCGGAGAAGATGGTGGGAGGAATCTGGTGGACGTGGTAATAAACCAGGCTCTATCAGCAGAATGCTTTGTTTACTAATGTTTGCTGATTGGCTTAACAACTCGTAATGGGGCTGCTTGTAATGTCACCTCATCCTTTTCTTGCTCATCATGACTGTCATTACCTTCATTTTCGGGGGTATCACGCTGCTGCTTCTTTAGATCCAGGCCTGTGTTGCTTGCCAGATTGTGCAGTACGCAGTATGCGACAATGATCCTGGACACTTTGGTATAACGTTGAATGCCTGTTTCAGGTATTGCAGTGCACTACCTGCTGCATTGGACAGCAAGTCTGAATGCAACATTAGGGAGGCAGAGATCTGGTGAAATGAGTTTCACATTTATGCCCAAAATTTGGGCTAATCAGGCATTATCACCCCCAGCACCCCTTTCCCTTTGCCCGGCACCTTCCCGTGCAAGCGCAGGAGATGCAACACCTGCCCTATACCTCCCCCCTTCCCACTCTCCAGGGCCCCAAACACCCCTTCCAGGTGAAACAGCAATTTACTTGTACTTCTTGCAATCTAGTATACTGTATTCGCTGCTCACGATGTGGTCTCCTCTACATTGGGGAGACCAAACGCAGATTGGGTGACTGCTTTGCGGAACACCTCCGTTCAGTCCGTAAGGGTGACCCTGAGCTTCCGGTCGCCTGTCATTTTAATTCACCGCTCCACGCCCACTCAGACCTCACCGTCCTCGGCCTCTTGCATTGTTCCACGGAAGCTCAGCGTAAGCTCGAGGAACAGCACCTCATCTTCCGATTAGGCACTTTACAGCCTTCCGGACTCAATATCGAGTTCAACAATTTTATATCATAACCTCGGCCCCTATCATATTTATATATTTTTTATCCACACTTTTGGTTTGTGCCTTTTTTTTTTCTCTCTTCCACATGGCAGCTGTCTTTCATTCTGCCAGCGCATTTCACATTTCATCTAGAGCAGCGTTTCCCAAATAACAGAAAACGCTGGAAAAACTCAGCAGGCCAGGCAGCATCCGTAGAGAGAGAAAGAGAGTTGACGTTTCAGGTCGATGACCTTTCATCAGAACTGGGAAGAGCTGGAAATCAAATAGATTTAAGGCCAGGGTAAAGCTGGGAAAAGGGGGAGGGGATAAAGGAACAAAGGAGGAGATGAAGAGACATTAAGAGACATTAAGAGATATGCAAGGCTAGAGGTGGTGTTAATGTGACAGAGTACTTCCTGCAATTTAGTATACTGTATTCGCTGCTCACGATGTGGACTCCTCTACATTGGGGAGACCAAACGCAGATTGGGTGACCGCTTTGCGGAACACCTCCGTTCAGTCCGTAAGGGGGACCCCGAGCTCCCGGTGGCCTGTCACTTTAATTCACCGCTTCACTCCCACTCTGACCTCACCGTCCTCGGCCTATTACACTGTTCCACGGAAGCTCAGCGTAAGCTCGAGGAACAGCACCTCATCTTTCGTTTAGGCACGCTACAGCCCTCTGGACTCAATATCGAGTTCAACAATTTTAGATCATAACCTCAGCTCCAATCACATTTATATTTTATTTTATCCACCCTTTTATTTGTCCCCCCCACCTTTTTTTTTCCTCCTAGAAGCTGGCAGCTGTCCTTCATTCTGCCAGTGGATTTCACACTTCATTCAGCCTTAATCTGTCACATTAACACCACCTCTAGCCTTGCATATCTCTTAATGTCTCTTAATGTCTCTTCATCTCCTCCTTTGTTCCTTTATCCCCTCCCCCTTTTCCCAGCTTTACCCTGGCCTTAAATCTATTTGATTTCCAGCTCTTCCCAGTTCTGATGAAAGGTCATCGACCTGAAACGTCAACTCTCTTTCTCTCTCTACGGATGCTGCCTGGCCTGCTGAGTTTTTCCAGCGTTTTCTGTTATTTCGGATTTCCAGCATCTGCAGTATTTTGCTAGCGTTTCCCAACCTGTGGTCCGCGGACCACTGGTGGTCCGCGAGGGTACTGCAGGTGGTCTGTGGAAAAAAAATATATAAGTTTGACTCCCGTCAGCCATAGGCTGTTAAAAATTTTTTAAACGGCTGGTGGTCCGCAGAAGCAATTTTTAAACGGCTGGTGGTCCGCATGAAGGAAAAGGTTGGGAACCGCTGATCTAGAGCCATCTTTTGTTTCTTAATTTGTCCTATTACCATCTCGTCTCGCCTTGAATATCTCTTAATGTCTCTTTACTTCTCACAGACCTTCCCTTTTGTTCTTTTATTCCATCCCCCAGCCCCCAAACTTGCTTTTTCATCTGTTTCATTTCCTGCTTTTTTCTCAGTTCTGACGAAGGGTCTTCGACCTGAAACGTTAACTCTGTTTTTCTCTCCACGGATGTTGCCTGGCCTGCTGAGTTTTTCCAGCGCTTTCTGTTGTTATTTCAGTTTTCCAGCATCCGCAGTATTTTGCTATTGTATTATTCAGAGGAATATCGCCTTGGCACATTTTACTATGTTAAAGGCATTATATAAATGCAAGATCATAGAATCATAGAATAGTACAGCACAGAAAGAGGCCATTCGGCCCATCGAGTCTGCGCCGGCTCTTTCGAAGAGCAATCCAGTTAGTCCCACTCCCTCGCTCTATCCCCAGATCCTTTCAATTTTTTTCCATCAAGTAATTTATTCAATTCCCTTTTGAAGGCTACTATTGAATCTGTATCCACCACCCTATAAGGCAATGCATTCCAAAAGATTTTTCCTCACGTCGCCTCTGGTTCTTTTGCCAATCACCTTAAATCTGTGTCCTCTGGTTATTGACCCTTCAGCCATTGGCAACAGTTTTTCTTTATTTACTCTATCTAAACCCTTAATGATTTTAAACACCTCTATCAAATCTCCTCTTAGCCTTCTCTGCTCTAAGAAGAACAACCCCAGCTTCTCCAGTCTATCCGCGTAACTGTAATCCCTCATCCCTGGAACGATTCTAGTAAATCTTTCATCTACCCTCTCGAAAGTCTTCATGTCCTTCCTGAAGTGTGGTGCCCAGAATTGCCACACTACTCCAGCTGGGGCCGAACTAATGTTTTATATAGGTTTAGCATAACTTCCAGGATTTTGTACTCTATGGGGGAGAAAATCAGTTGGTTAGCGCCTCCCATTAGCGCCTGGGGCTTTAGCGCCAGGCAGATCGTGATGTCAGTGAGCGTGCAACGCTCACTCAGCACCCAATCTGCCAAATTGATTATCGTCCCCTGCGTTAGTGATTTGCCCCAACAATGACGGGACGAGGAGGCGTGAAGCAGGCGGATGGCGGCTCCAGGGGCGCTATTTAAAGGGATGAGTCGCAGCTGTCAGGTAAGTGCTGTTTCACTGCTTCCTTGTCAGTTTGCGATTGAATTGAACTCTTGCACAGTCATTTAAAGGTTCTTTAGTATCAGGAGTGTTGTGGTTACAAAAATTTGTTACATTTTTTCTGACAAAATTTCAAAGTGCTACACATCGTTACATTAATGGGGACTGTACTGGCAGTCGACCTCACCCTCCAGGATCTACTGCGGAGGGAGCGCAGGCAGCGAGAAAGATTGCAAGATGTGGCCAGAGGGAGGAGGAGGGCCATCAGGGCTCTCAACAGGAGGCCTTACCCTCTGAGGGTATTCCGAGAGCACTTCTCCTACCTCCAATTAAGTGAGGAGCAGTGCATTAGAAGGCTCTGCTTCAGCAAGGATGTGGTCACCAAACAACATCCTTGGACAGAAGGGGTAGGTAAAGGGGATAAGGGAATGGAGTTCCTACAATGTGTATAGGACTCCTTTCTAACCCAATATGTAAAAAGCCCAACAAGGGAGGATTCGCTATTGGATCTAGTAATGGGGAATGAACCAGAGCAGATAAGAGGCAACACGGTGGCATAGTGGTTAGCACTGGTGCCTCACAGCGCCAGAGACCCGGGTTCGAATCTGACCTCGGGTGACTGTCTGTGTGGAGTTTGCACATTCTCCCCGTGTCTGCGTGGATTTCCGCCGGGTGCTCCGGTTTCCTCCCACAGTCCAAAAATGTGTGGGTTAGGTTGATTTGGCTATGATAAATTGACCCTTAGTGTTAGGGGGGATTAAATATGTGGGGTTATGGGGATAGGATGGGATATGTTAGGGGGAATTAAATACGTGGGGTTACGGGGGTAGGGTGGGATATGTGTACTGTGGGGATTAAAGCAGGGACAGGGTACTGGATTTGGATGATCAGCCATGATCATATTAAATGGCGGAGCAGGCTCGACGGGCCGAATGGCCTACTCCTGCTCCTAGATTCTATGTTTCTATGTAAGAGAAGTAAAAGTAGGGGAACATCTAGGCAATAGTGACCATAATATAATACACTTTAAGATGATAATTGAGAAGGACATAAGTATGATGAAAACCAGGTTAATAGATTAGAGAAAAGCTGATTTTGAGGGGCTGAGAATAGAACTTGGGAAAATAAAATGGACAACAATATTGGCAAACCGGGATAGACAGTATAATACCACAGGTAGTGATAGAGAGATGGCAGAAATACTAAATAATTATTTTGCTTCAGGGAGATAGAACAGGTGGACATGATATTGGATGATGAGATTAGTAATGAGATAACTGCATTTAAAGTAAAAAAGGGGATATATTAAATAAACTAATCAAATTCAAAGAGGATAAAACCCCTGGGGGGAGAAATTCGGTATCGCCCCGTTTGGGGCGCAATAAGTGGACGGGCGCAAAGTTTAGCGCCTGCCGCTAATTATCGCCTCCGACTGCAAACTTGGCCTCTATCGCCCCTGGAGGTGATTTGAGCGCTAAATCAGGCGCTACACACCTGTCTTAAGGCGCTAACGCCGAGGAGCAAGGCGCTACCTCAGAGCGCTGGCAAAGCTCAGGTGATGTCAGTTAGCAATGGAACACAGACAGACTGGCGCTGGCCAGTTCTTAAAGGGGTAGGTCGGTCTTGCTGTCCAGCCACATCCTGCTCATTGCAGCCTTGAATCTCGGCCTGGAGAGACCTGTACATCAATTCTGCTGGAACCAACAATGAAGTGGCCCAGGGAAAGAGCTCAGCGCTTCAGCGACTGGGCCTTGGTGGCTCTGGTTGGCGCTGTGGAGCGGCGAAGGGCAGTGTTCTACCCACAAAGTGGCAGGAGGCCATTGCCACGCGAATACAGAAGAGTCTGGAGGGAGGTGGCTCAGCACGTCTCCTCCAGGACCCTGGTGCCGACGACCCACACCCAATGTCGGAAGAAGTTCAATGACCTCACTCGGGTGGTCAGGGTGAGTGGCTGCTTTTCAATACCTCTACATCCCTTCATTTCAACTTCATTCCGTGCCCAGAGGGTTTAAAAACCCCAAATTCCCAACACTCATCCAAGAGCTATGGCCATCTCATAAAACCCACACGCACATTCCACACCTTGCATACATTAAGGGCTATTCAGCTATGGGAGGCACATCAGGCAAGCACATGGCTGCATACATTAAGGGCTATTCAACTATGGGAGGCACATCAGGCAAACACATGGCTGCACATTCACAGAGACGCCGTCCTTTTTCTTGCAGGCCAAGCTATCTCATAACAGGCGCCAGCAGCAACGCATGGGAGGAGGACTGGCTGAGCTGCAGACCCTCAGCGATTTGGAGGCATGCGTGCACAGGATCGTTGCCAGCCAGGTGATAGGTGCCGTGGCTGTTGGAGAGGTCGACCCCCTTGGGGACAGCAATGGTATGTTCATCAGCTTTCTCTCCTCTCTCATTCCACTTGCCTCTCACAACACCAGCCTTTTACACTTTCAATCCAACATACTAAATGTCTCCAGTCCTTGCTCCCTTACTGCCCCCCTGTCCTGACGCTAAAGCCACACTTGTACCTCCCTGCTTTCAAATAGTGAACCACCAGCTGACCAGCCTGTCCCTCAACCAACCAGTGGCAGCGACGCCCCAGGTGAGGAGGAAGAGGAAGCCGGAGCCTCACCGCCTGCGTCTCCCGAGGGAGCCCATGCCCACACTGGGACCATGCCTTCCCTGGAGGGGAGCAGGGGGGAAGGGTCTGATGAGGACGAAGCTCCGGGACCCAGCAGGCTGCAGCAATGCCATGGGGGTAGGGAAGCTCGGCGGCCATCTCCCCGGAGGGCGAGTAGGCAAGTGAGTCCTGCTGCACTGGACTCAGAGGAGGAGCGCATTATCGCGGAAATGAATAGCCAGGCCTTGAGCATGCACACTGAGCTCATGGGTGCAATGGCAAGGATGCCCGAAAGCATTGATGGACTGGCTAGGATTGTGGAGCACTCCGCTGCAGCACAGGCCGACGCAACGCAATGGCTTAGTGCTGCAATTCAGTCACTGGCTGCTGCCATCCAGTCTCAGACTGCTCTCATGCAGTCTCAGATTGATGTCACGCAAGCACTGACTGCTGCCATCCTCGCTGGGTCGGCCACATTGCCCCAGGGCTCTCACGGTGTCGCAGCAGGCCAGCAATCTGTGCTCGAGCAGCTTGCTCCGGATGCTGAGGTACTGCCCCGTGGGAGTGCCAGTGTGTCGGTCGAGCAGGAAGGTGCTGTCCTCTCTTCAGGATGACAGCATTCCTGCTCCCACCACTGACACTTCCCCATTGCACTTGCCACCGCCTGCAACACAGCCAGCCCAGACTGTTGCCGCCCATGCAGAGTTGGTGCAGTCTGCAGCTGGGGCCTCCAGGCCCAGAGCTAGTTGAGGGCGTCCTTCAAGGGCATCTGTAGTCTCTGCATCTGACATTCAGCAGCCTTCCACCAGCCTTGCTGCAGCCACTGGGGCCCCATTACGGAGGAGCAGTAGGGTGGGAAGGGGGGAAGTGCGCAGGGGATGGCGATCACCCTCGAAGGGCAAACAGTAGGAGGTCTAAATAAATGGTGGGAATGTTTGTAGTAAAGGTCGAGGTTCGTGTGATTACATTTGTTTATTGTTTTGCCATTTATCTCCATCTTGTGAGAACCAGTTCTGTTAATTCATGATTTGTTGTGTTTGTTTCGAATTGTTTGTCCTGAATAAATGACACATACAGAGTTTGTAAAAGAAAAAAGTTGTATTCAAAATTTACATTTTTGGCCTTTGGAATCATTCCAGCTTTGGCCGGCAATAGGGGGTGCGGGTTGCTTTCCATGATGTTGTTCTCCATGCCAGAAGTCATCTTCTGAGTAGGGGCCTAGAAGCAGCTTGTTATCAGCCGTTGACAGACAGCCCTTGCAGTGGCAACATTGTGCGCCTCCCTCCCACATTGGTGCTGCTGCTGATCCTCCTCCTCCTCTTCCTCCTCCTCCTCTTCCTCCTCCTCCTCCTCCTCCTCCTCCTCTTCCTCCTCCTCCTCCTCCTCAGGTGGTGCACCAAACCCTGGTGGCATTGGCTGGGTCCTCAGGATTGCCAGGTTGTGAAGCATGCAGCACACAACTATGAAGAGGGAGACTCACTCAGGAGAGTACTGCAGGGCTCCTACTGAGTGGTCCAGACAGCGGAACCATTGCTTGAGCACGCCGATCGTCTGCTCAATTATGTTCCTGGTGGCGATATGGCTCTCATTATACCGCAGCTCGGCAGGGGTGTTGGGGTTACAGAGCAGTGTCATCAGCCAGATGCAGAGTGGATAACCCTTGTCCCCGAGGAGCCATCCACTTGGGTGATGCGGTGCCTGGAAAAGGTCTGGCACACCAGACTGGTGCAGGATGAAAGCATCGTGGCTGCTGCCAGGATAGTGGGCATTGACGGCGAGTATGAGCTGTCTGTGGTCACAGACCAACTGCACATTTAAGGAGTGGTAGCCCTTGCGGTTTCGGAATACCTCTGCATTTTTATGCGGTGCCCGCAATGCTACATGCATGCAGTCAATGGCGCCCTCCACCATGGGGAAGCCCACTATCCTAGCAAAGCCACATGCGCGTTCATGCTGTTTGGCCCGGGTCATGGGGAAAGAGATGTACTGGCATCTCCTTTTATACAGGGCATTTGTCACCTCCAGGAAACAAAAATGGACAGCGAACTGGGAGATATTGGCGATGTCCCTAGTAGATGCTTGAAAGGAGCCGCTGGCATAAAAATTCAGAGCCACTGTCACCTTCACTGCCACTGACAGAAACGTCCTGGTCCTCAGTTGAGGCTGCAGATCTGGTTGCAGCAGGTGGCAGAGCTCAGTGACCACCTCCTTGCTGAAGCGCAGCCTGCGCAAACACTGCTCCTCAGACAAATAAATGTAGGAGAATTGCTCCCGGAATTCCCTGGGAGGGTAAGGTCTCCTGTGCAGAGGCCTGTTGGCCCTCCTCCCTCTGGCCATGTTTGCCACCCTCTCTCTGCGTCTCTGATGCCTCCGATTCTGCAGGAGAAGGACGACGCCCCGAATCAGTGCAGCCCCCATAGTCTCTTCTAAATTGATGCAAGGAAGGTCAAATCAAAATGAACCTGCAAAGTGCTGCTCAGTACCCAAAACTCCTTCACACAGCGTTGAATCTCTCCAGAAGTCTCTCTCTCTCTCTCTCTCAGAATACATGGTGCAAAAATGTCGCCGACAAAAAAAGGCAGGAGTGGCTGCCTTTAAATAGCGCTCCCCCAGTCCCTTCCCAAATGCAAAACGTTCCCTTCTACCTGTCATTGCTAGCGGCAGGCGGAAAGGCAGGGGGCGCCACTCAATATCTGGTCCGGGGCGTTGCACGCTCGACTGACATCACGATCTGCGGGCGCAGGAGATCGTGGCAGTAGTGTTTAGCGCTGCCGCAAAATGTCTGATCAATTTTGCGAGCGGCGCAAACATTGTCGCGTTCGGGTGCTAGTTGCTTTGCGCCCCGTTAGCGCCCTAAGAGGGCACTAACGGGAGGCGCTAATCAACTGACTTTTTCCCCCCTGGTCCGGATGGATTGCATCCACGCATTTTAAAGAAATCTAGGGAAGAGATAGCAGAGGCATTACTACACATATTTAACAATTCGTTAGAAAAAGGTGTAGTGCCAGAGGACAGGCAGATAACTAACGTAATACCTATATTTAAGAAGGGGGATAGAATATGTCCAGGAAATTATAGACCAGTCAGCTTAACATCGGTGGTAGGAAAAATAATGGAATCCCTACTAAAGGAAAAAATAGAAGAACATCTAGAAACCAAAAACATAGTAATGAATAGTCAGCATGGATTTCAAAAGGGAAAAGTCTTGCTTGACCAACTTCATTGAATTTTTTGAAGAGGTAACAGAAAGAGTAGACAATGATAATGCAGTAGATGTAATTTATCTAGATTTTCAAAAGGCCTTCGATAAGGTACCCCATAATAGACTGATGAACAATGTCAGAGAATGCGGAATCAGGGGACAAGTAGCAGAATGCTAGCTAGCTGGCTTCAAGACAGAAATCAGAGAGTAGGGGTAAAAAGTAGCTATTCACAATGGCAGAAGGGTAGAAGGATCAGTGCTGGGACCACTGTTGTTCACAATTTATATTAACGATTTAGACTTGGGAATCGAAAACACAATTTGTAAATTTGCGGATGACACCAAATTGGGGGGCGAGTCAATACTGAGGAGGACTGCAACAAATTACAGGAGGACATTAATAAACTTGCAGAATGGGCATATAATTGGCAAATGAAGTTCAACACAGATAAATGTGAGGTATTACATTTTGGTAGGAAGAATAGGGAGGGTGCGAGTCTAGGTGGGGTAGAGGAACAAAGGGATCTCCGAGTACAAATACACAAATCACTAAAAGTTGCAACACAGGTTAGCAAGGCCATAAAAAAAGCAAACCAAGCACTCGGGTTTATTTCTAGAGGTAAAGAATTGAAAAGTAGGGAAGTTATGCTAAACCTGTGTCGAACCTGCTTAGACCACACTTAGAGTGCTGCGTACAGTTATGGTCGCCATATTGTAAATGGTCGCCATATTGTAAAAAGGATATAGAGGCACTGGAGAGGGTGCAAAGAAGATTTACAAGGATGATACCAGAAATGCGAGGGTATACATATCAGGAAAGGATGAACAGGCTGGATCTCTTTTCTCTTGAAAAAAGAAGGCTGAGGGGTGACCTAATAGAGGTCTTTAAAATTATGAAAGATTTTGATAGAGTAGATACAGAGAGAATGTTTCTACTTGTGGGGAAGAGCATAACTAGAGGCCATCAATATATGATAGTCACCAAGAAATCCACTAGGGAATTCAGAAGAAACTTCTTTACCCAAAGAGTGGTGAGAATGTGGAACTCGTTACCACAGTGAGTGGTTGAAGCGAAAAGTATAGATGCATTTAAGGGGAGGCTAGACAAGCATATGAGGGAAAAGGGAATAGAGGGTTATGTTGATAGATTTAGATGAGGAAAGACAGGAGGAGGCTCGAATGGAGCATAAACGCCGGCATGTACTGGCTGGGCCGAATGGCCTGTTTCTGTGCCGAATATCCTGTGTAATCCTATGAACTCTGCCACCACCTGCAACCAGACATCGAGCCTCAGATCAGGTCAAGCACAGCTCTCTCTGTGGCTATCAAGATCACCGTTGCTCTCAATTTCTTCGCCAGCTGTTCCTTCCAGTCTGCAACAGGAGATATAGCGAACATCTCGCTGTTCGCCGTCCATCGCTGCATCTGGGAGGTCACAGAGGCTCTCTACAGTATGAGAAGGGACTACATTTCCTTCCCCATCACCAGAGAGAAGCAGGACGAGCATGCTTGTGGCTTTGCCAAGATAGCGGGCTACCCCATGGTGCAGGGCGCCATTGACTGCACCCACGTGGCTTTACGGGCACCGCATAACAATCCTGAGGTCTTCTGTAACTGCAAAGGCTACCACTCACTTAATGTGCAGTTGGTGTGCGACCACAGACAGCGAATCCTCAATGTGAATGCCCGCTAACCTGGCAGCGGCCACGATGCCTTCATCCTGCGCCAGCACTCTTCCAGCCACCACATCAAGCTCACGGCTGGCTGGTCGGAGTCAAGGGCTATCCGCTCTCCACCTAGCTCATGATTCCCCTTCGCAACCCCAGTACTTCGGCTCAGCAATCATATAATGAGAGCCATGCTGCCACTAGGAACATCATCAAGCAGACCATCGGGTTGCTCAAACAACAGTTCCACTGCCTTAACCGCTCGGAAGGAGCCCTCCAGTACTTGCCGGAGTGGGTGTCCCATTTCGTCATGGTCTGCTGCATGCTCCATAACTTGGCCATCATGAGGGCCCAGCCCTTGCCACCAGGGATTGCAGGACCGCCTCAGGAGGAGGAAGAGGGAGAGGAGGAGGAAGAGGAAGATGAGGAGGAGGAGGAGGAACAGGAGCGAGGGAGGAGGCAGCCACTCACTTGGCCTTCTGGAAGGGCGGTCCGTGGCCGACTCATCAGACTGTGGTTCTAATAAATTAAACCCCAGATCCCCGTTGCTCACCAGATCCCCATCATTCCATCCCTGTCACAGGCCACATCACAGCGCAAAGCTGAAATGAGAGAAACCACAAAATCATCCAAAGCAAATTAATAAATTTATCAATAATCAGTGAACACATATTTACAACAACAATATTTACAATTCACCCTTGTGCAATCCCTTAGTGCCCCTCGTTACACTGCCTTTTCCTACTCTAGAGCTCCTACGAGGTATTGGCCCAATGGCTGCAGCGCCGTGGGTGGAAGGCTGCTGCGTGTCTGTGTGGGAGACTTCAGATGGCCTTGCAGGACGCCCTCGACCAGCTCTGGGCCTGGACGGCCCGGCTGTAGACTGCACCATCTCAGCATGGACGGCAGCAGTCTGGGCTGGCTGGATGACAGGCAGCGACAAGGGCAATGGCGGAGTGCCAGTGGTGGGAGCAGGAATGCTGTCATCCTGAGAGAGGACAGCAGCTTCCTGCTCCACTGACCCACTGGCACTCCCCCGGGGCAGCACCTCAGCATCACTACCAATCTGCTGGAGCACATATTGCTGGCCTGCTGCGACACCGTGAAAGCCCTGGTGGATGGTGGTCGACCCAGCCACGATGGCAGCCGTCCACTATCCACCGTCTGAGACTGCATGAGAGCAGTCTGAGAATCGATGGTACCAAGCATAGACTGCATTACAGCACTAAGACGTTGCGTGGCTTTCGCCTGTGCTGCAATGGAAGCTGCGACATCGCCCATCACACGCAGCATGAGGTCTGGGTCGCCACGGTCTCTCTGGGTGTCCACCATCCTTTGCAGACTGTAAATGATGGGCTCCATGGTGTGCGCAGAGCTCAGTGCAATGTTGGAGGCGGACTCCTCTGCGCTCCTTACCATTGCCAAGAGGCTCTCAGGCACCCTTGCTATTGCACCTATCATCTCCTTGTGCATGCCCATCACTCTTCTTCTAAAGGCCTCCCCATCGAGGTCCTCATCTGAGTCCTGTGGAAAACAGTGACAGGATCGGACAAAGTCAACATGGATTTACAAAAGGTAAATCATGCTTGACTAATCTACTGGAATTTTTTGAGGATGTAATTGGCAGAATAGATAAGGGAGAACCAGTGGATGTGGTGTATTTGGACTTTCAGAAGGCTTTCGATAAGGTCCCGCATAAGAGATTAGCGTGCAAAGTTAAAGCATATGGGATTGGGGGTAAGGTACTGACTTGGATAGAAAACTGGTTGGCAGACAGGAAGTAAAGAGTTGGAATAAACGGGTCTTTTTCCGAGTGGCAGGCAGTGACTAGTGGGGTACCGCAGGGATCGGTGCTAGGACCCCAGTTATTCACAATATATATTAATGATCTAGACGAGGGAACTAGATGTAATATCTCCAAGTTTGCAGATGACACAAAGCTGGGTGGGCATGTGTGCTGTGAGGAGGATGCAGAGAAACTCCAGTATGATTTGGACAGGTTGGGTGATTGGGCAGATGCATGGCAGATGCAGTATAATGTGGATAAATGCGAGGTTATCCACTTTGGTGGCAAAAACAGGAAGGCAGATTATTATCTGAACGACAATAGATTGGGAAAAGGGGAAGTGCAACGAGACCTGGGTGTCCTTGTGCACCAATCACTGAAGGTAAGCATGCAGGTGCAGCAGGCGGTTAAGAAGGCAAATGGTATGTTGGCCTTCATAGCAAGAGGATTTGAGTACAGGAGCAAGGATGTCTTGCTGCAGTTGTACAGGGCCTTGGTGAGACCACACCTTGAGTATTGTGTGCAGTTTTGGTCGCCTTATCTGAGGAAGGATGTTCTTGCCATGGAGGGAGTGCAGCGAAGATTCACCAGACTGATACCTGGGATGGCAGGAATGACGTATGAAGAGAGATTGGATCGATTGGGCTTGTATTCACTAGAGTTTAGAAGAATGAGAGGGGATCTCATTGAAACTTATAAAATTCTAACAGGACCAGACAGACTAGATGCAGGAAGGATGTTTCCGATGGCGGGAGAGTCCAGAACCAGGGGTCACAGTCTAAAGATAAGGGGTAAGCCATTTAGGACTGAGATGAGGAGGAATTTCTTCACCCAGAGAGTGGTGAACCTGTGGAATTCTCTACCGCAGAAGACAGTTGAGTCCAATTCATTAAATATATTCAAGAAGGAGTTTGATATATTTCTTAAGGCTAAAGGGATCAAGGGATATGGGGAGAAAGCAGGGACAGGGTACTGAATTTGGATGATCAGCCATGATCACATTGAATGGCGGAGCAGGCTCGAGGGGCCGAATGGCCTACTGCTGCTCCTATCTTCTATGTTTCTATATGCATCAGAACTCGCGTGCGAACTCGCCCTCCGGAGAGCTGACTCCCGAGCTACCCTTTCCCCCTGGCCTTGCTGCAGCCCACTCGTCCCCGGTGCATCATCCTGTGCAGGTTCCGCTACTATACTCTAAAGCAGCGATTCCCAACCTTTTCCTTTATGCGGACCACTACATCATCATCAAAAGCTTTTGCGAACCACTAGCAGTTTAAAACATTTTTAACATAGCCTATGGCTGACGGGAGTCAAACTTATATATCAACAGGTATTAAAAACGCAGCTGTTTCTAATCATTTATTATGCTCACTAACAAATACATTGCACTCGTCACAGCACATTTAACTGCAGTAGGCCTACCAGTGGGGAAAAGATAACACTTACCTAATGAGAAGGCTGATGTTGTTTCGCAGACATCAAATGCTGGATGTCAGGTTCCAGCGATGACCGTCTCAATCGGAGATCTGGTTCAATGCGACAAGCGCAGAAAATAAGTTTCGCAAAGGTAGGTTGTGGGAAAAGGCATTAGAAACTTTACTGCCTTGTCGGACAGTGCTGGATATTCCGAAGCAACTTTAAGCCAAAAGTCAGTCAGGTATTGCCGAGAAAAATCCTGCTTTAAAGCACTGTCACAGGACAGTTCCACAAGGCTGTCTTGCTCTGTCGAGGTCAGGCTTGCGAGGATGTCATCATCAAGGCTCGCAAAGGGATTTCGTATCCAGTTGAATTTTGTGTCAGGCACAGGGAAGTACTCGCGTAGGTTTATTTTCAAACTTTGGAGGTGCTCTCTGATGATATGTTTCACACTGTTTGGTAGCTGCATCTCTGCCGTGACCAAAAAATCAGACAGATTTGCAAACGAGTCGTAATTTGACTGCTCAAGTCATTTGGCCCACATCTCTATTTTCTTGATCATCGCTTCTATTTTGTCCTGCACATGAAAGAATGTCACTGATTTTCCCTGAAGACGCAGATTGAGACCATTCAAGTGATCGAAAATATCTGCCATATATGCCAATTTGGCAAGCCACTGAAAATCACCGAAGCGATGTGAAAGTTCAAACTTTGAGTCCAGTAAAAAAATTCTCACCTCATCATGCAACTCTAAAAGACGAGTGAGTACCTTTCCTCGGGACAGTCAGCGGAACTCGGTGTGCAGAAGTAGTTGATGGTGATCACTGCCCATCTCGTCACAAATAGCTGCAAATATTCGCGAATTCAGTGGACGGGCCTTGATATAATTAACAGTTTTAACGGCTTCCTCCAAAATGGTCTTGAGATCAGCAGGCATTTTCTTTGCAGCTAACGCCTCCCTATGGATGCTGCAGTGAATGGATGATGCTAGCGGAGCCACTGCTCTTACACGTGCAACAACCCCACTGTGTTGGCCTAACATCGCACGGGCCCCATCTGTGCCAAGTCTGACACATTTTGACCAATCAATCCCATTTTCAATAATGAAACTGTTCAACATTCCAAAAATAGCCTCTGCAGTTGAGCGTGTGGGCAACGATTTACAAAAGAGAAAGTCCTTATGTATCTCTCCATTGTGTTCATACCTTACATAGGTGATCAGGTTTGAAAGGTTTGCAATGTCCATTGATTCATCCAGTTGAAGTGCATAAAAACGACTTGCATTCTCGCTATTAGCTGATCACACAATTCCTGAGCCATCTCATCAATTCTGCGTTGAACTGTGTTATCCGACAATGAAATCATGTTAATTTGCTTGCACGCCCCCTCTCCCAGCATAACACCCATCATTTCCTTAGCCGCTGGCAATATCAACTCCTCCCCAATTGTGTGCGGCTTCCCTGTCTTTGCTATGAGCCTAGCAACCCGGTACGAGGCCTCCACCGCCTTAGCATTATCACTGCCTTTAGATGTGCATTCCATAATTGTCTTGCTACGTTGAAATTCTTTGAGCTGGTTGTAAAAAAATCCAATTGGCTTGGACACGTATTCCCCATGCTTAGTCTCAAGATGACGGCGAAGATTAGCGGGCTTTAGGCTTTCATTCGACAGAACATCATAGCACACGACACATACTGGTAACATAGATACATAGATACATAGAAGATAGGAGCAGGAGTAGGCCATCCGGCCCTTCGAGCCTGCTCCGCCATTTAATGAGATCATGGCTGATCCTTCAATTCAGTATCCCGTCCCCGCCTTCTCTCCGTAACCCTTAACCCCTTTTGCCTGTAGAAATATATCTAATTCCCTCTTAAATATATTTAATGAGCTGGCGTACACTGCCCTCTGTGGCAATGAGTTCCACAGGTTCACCACTCTCTGAGTGAAGAAATTCCCCCTCATTTCTGTCCTAAATGGTTTAGCCCTTATCCTTAAATTATGTCCTCTAGTTCTGTTCTCACCCGCCAAGGGAAACATTCCTTCTGCATCTAATCTGTCTAGACCTGTCAGAATTTTATACACTTCTATGAGGTCCCCTCTCAATCTTCTAAACTCCAGTGTGTACATCCCTAAACTACATAGTCTCTCCTCATAGGTCAATCCCGCCATTCCTGGTATCAGCCTGGTGAATCGCCGCTGCACCCCCTCCATGGCAAGAACATCTTTCCTCAGATGAGGCGACCAAAACTGTACACAGTACTCGAGGTGTGGTCTCACCAGTGCCCTGTACAGCTGCAGCAAGGTATCCCTGTTCCTGTATTCCAACCCTTTTGCTATGAAGGCCAGCATACCGTTTGCCTTCTTGACCGCCTGTTGCACCTGCATGCTCGCCTTCAGTGACTGGTGTACAAGAACACCCAGGTCTCTCTGTACTTCCCCCTCTCCCAATTTATTGCCATTTAAATAATAATTTGCCCTCCCGTTCCTGCACCCAAGGTGGATAACTTCGCACTTGTCCACATTATAGTGCATCTGCCATTTATCCGCCCAATCACCCAGTCTGTCCAAATCGCTCTGGAGCTTCCTGGTCTCCTCCTCTGAGCCCACCCCCCCCTCCTAGTTTAGTGTCGTCTGCAAATTTGGAAATGCTGCATTCGACTCCCTGATCCAGGTCATTAATATAAATTGTGAACAGCTGGGGACCCAGGACAGATCCCTGTGGTACCCCACTTGTTACTGCCTGCCATTCAGAAAATGAGCCGTTTATTCCAACTCTCTGTTTTCTATCTGACAGCCAGTTCTCTATCCACGTCAATACTTTCCCCTTTATCCCATGAGCTTCAATTTTCCATGCTAATCTTTTATGTGGGACCTTATCGAAGGCCTTTTGGAAGTCCAGGTACACCACATCTACTGGCTCTCCCCCATCTATTTTACCAGTTACTCCCTCAAAAAATTCCAATAGATTAGTCAAGCACGATTTACCCTTTGTAAATCCATGTTCGTTCTCAGTTCCAGTGCAAGTAAATTCCAGTTTTAAGTATTCTCTGCTGTATTTTCTCCTCACTTTTCGCTTACTTTTGTTGTGCTGAGTTTCATTTGCTGATGTCTCACTGTCATTTTGACCATAGTAGAGAGTTCGCTTACGCGTGCCAGATAAAAGCCACCGATCCATTTTTTGATTCCCGCGCTCTAACCGTCGAATTTTCTAAGAGCGTCGGTTCACATTGACGTCACGCAAAAGCGCCACACTATTAAAATTCAGAGAATCACAAGGATGTTTGTGAAGCATATTACATTGCGAATAATAATGTAATATCGAATATGATACATACGAGGTACACGTGATGATATTATTATTACAGTATCATAATTTTTTTTTTCACGGACCACCTGCAGTACCCTCGCAGACCACTGGTGGTCCGCGGACCACAGGTTGGGAACCGCTGCTCTAAAGAACATGTAGTGCCAGTATCTGAGCTGGTGCCTGCGGCTGAGACATGCAGTGACACGGTGTGTTCTTCGTCCTCCTCTTCTTCCACCTCACTCTCTATGGTACCCTCAGGGACAGGCTGCTCAGCTGCTTGCTCATTATCTGAAAGCATAAAGGCACAAGAGTCGAGTTAAGGTGAGGGGAGGGTGGCAGGAAGGGAGAAGGCATGCATACAGCATGATTAGCTGGAAAGTGGGAAAGGCTTGTGGGGTGAGGGGCAAGTGGGATGTAAGAAGAAGGAGTAGGAATGAACATACCGTTATTGTCCCCAAGGGGGTCAATATCATTAGTGGCCACGGCGCCCACCAACTGGTGCCCAATGATTTGCAGCACTCTTTCCTCCACCTCAGAAAGTGGTTGGGTGTCAGTTTGTCACCCGAGTGAGGTCGTAAAATTTTTTCCTGCACTGTGTGTGGGTCCTGGGGTGCTGCCCGAGACCTGCTGGGCTACCTCCCTCCACATGGTGCGGAAGACTTGCGGCAAGGGCCTCCTGCCACTTGCTGGGTAGAGCACCGCTTTTCGTCTCTCCACAGCGAAGACCAACGCTTCCAATGCTTGGTGGCAGAATCTGCGAGCTCTCTCCCTGAGCCGTTGATCTGCCAAAATGACACCTCCTTCAGTGGTCCGGTTCCTTCTCCTTGAATTTCTGATGCTCGCTGAGACAGCTGCAGAACCGGCAATGCTGAGAATGAGGTTCTACAGCATGATTAAACCTCCCCTTTAAGAACGGGAAAGAGCCTGTGGCAATGATGACTAGCGATTAGACTGCACTTGAAATTGCTTAGCACTTTGAGTCTAACGCCACTGAGCTAGGTCATTAGCGCTTGATTTAGCGCTCCCATCCTTTCTTTGATCGATGACACTGAATTTTGCATGCAGCGAGATTCATTAGCGTCTGGCGCTAAGTCTCAAACTTTCCAGAAGTTAGCGCCCATTCCTGGGCGATAATGAATTTTGCCCCCTATGCCTCTATTTATAAAACCCAGGATTCCTCTGCTTTATTAACTGCCTTGTTAACCTGCCCTGCCACCTTCAAAGATTTGTGCACAAACACCCCCAGGTCTCTCTGTTCTTGCACCCCCTTTAAAATTGTACCATTTAGCTTGTATTGTCTCTTCTCAGTCTTCCTACCAAATTGTATCACCTCACACATTTCTGCGTTGAATTTCATCTGTCATGTGTTCACCCATTCCACCACCCTGTCTCTGTCCTTTTGAAGTTTTGCTGTTGTATATTGAGGACATTGCTAAACTATTGGAGCTTCTCCATCTTAAGACGTCTCAACTTTTAGAGAAGTTATTATGTTGTACCATGTTTCAGACTATTCTATATTCCAGTAGCTCTCTCATGACTTTGCTTACAGTGTATCAAAGGATGCAGTCGGGCTACAATACACCTAGTGGCTATAGCATGCAACTATAACACCACTGGGATTGTTTACATAGGGAACTCTGATTATAACTGATAGACATTTTAAAAGTTAATGTTGGCATAAAAAACGGGACCAAAAATCTTGACAACAGGAAATGAAGTTTATTGACAGGAAATGTGTGGATACACAAAGGTATCAAATAGTCTTAATGCCTTGGGGTAGAGATCTGGTATAAAATGGCTGGGAAAGCAGTGGAGAGGGCTGGGACACAGAAATGCCAGTCTGCTCTGAAGAGTGAAAAATGGGTTTTCCCATAAGGGGTGGTGGCAGAGGGTAGTTCCATCCACCCCATAAATGGCCTAATGTTGAAAAGGATGTAAAGCTGGTGGGATAACATCATCTGCTGGATTTCCTGCTTTACCCATCTCCTGAGTGCCCAGTTACCTGGAAGCCAGAAAGATACCGACATTCAGGTCAATGGACTGATGCAAGTTAGCCGACAGGGATATCGCCCCAACGCAGAAAAAATAAAATCTGCCCTCTTATACAAGGAGCCAATTTCTACAGCTTTTGAATTTTTACTCAATTGTGCCGGCTTCTGCCCCAGTGACAGTCAAGCATCACGTCTTGAATCCAGCCCCTTCTAGTGGGCAGTCAAGATTCACTAATTCTGGTGTGGGCAGACGCCAATGTATATAAATTTAGTGACCCTGCCCGAACCCCAGATTATGTGGCGATGTCAGAATTGCAGTTCACTGGAGCGGGATCAAGGAATTTCAACCCCAAGATTTTAAACATATTGGGCCGTATATTCCGATCCCTATGGGTGTTTACGCGCTGTGTACACACCCGTAGGGACATCGGAAGTGCCGGTTTCAGGCATGCCAAGCGCATGCGCTGAAAACCGGCATTTCCAATCTGTCAAGAATGCTCTTGACAGATTGGATGCCTGCCCTAGAGAAGGGCCTCTGCGGGTGGATAGTTCCGCTTTCTGGAGAACCTCTGCTCGCAGAAAACCCTTAGAAATCTTACGCCTGGTAAAAGCAGGCGTAAGGCCTGCTTTTACCAGCATAAGATTTGGAAAAAGTAAAAAAAAAATGTTTTCACTCATTTATCATTTAAAAACACTTTAAAAAAGGTAAGTTTATTTTTAGCCCCGTAAAAAACTTTAATTATTATTTTTTTTTAATTAAATTTTTGTTTAAAATATTTAATTTATTGTAATTTCAACTCATTTTAAAAATGTGATTTTTTAAAAAATTATTTAACGTTTTACAGTGTTTTTGGGGTGATCTCCATTCATTTATTTGACAGGTCTATCTGTCAAGTGTATGAAGGGAGATTTCCTTCTCCTATTGGCTCCCCATGGCCCACGTGATCCCAGGGACGCTTGCGAACTGCATGCGCCTCTGGAATGTGTGGGCCCTGCAAATTTCAAGTTGGAGAGGCCCAGGAATGGAAGTGTCCGGACCTCGGGAGCCCTCAGGTAAGTCCGTAGATTTTTTCCAGATTGGAGTCCTCCGCACGCAGGAAGCCTCCGATCGGAAAATACGGCCCAATATATATAGATTATTGGTGGTGACATTAAATTGCAAACGTATGTCAGCCTTGGCTCAGTGGTAGCACTCTTGCCTCTGAGTCAGAAAGTCATGGGTTCAAGGCCTATGCCAGAGACTTGAGCATACAATCTAGGCTGAAATTTCAATGCAGTGCTAAGAGAGTACTGAGGGAGTGCTGCACTGCCATCTTTCTGATGAGATGTTGAACTGTGTCCCCACCTGCCCTATCAGGTGGAATGTAAAAGATTCCATGGTTCTATTCAAAGAAGAGCAGGGGACTTTTCCCAGTGTCCTGATCAACATTAATCCCTCAACTAACACTTAAAAAAAAAATTACCTGGTCATTATCTCATTGCTGTTTGCAGAACTTTGCTAAGTGCAAATTGGCTGCTGCATTTCCCTGCATTAGAACAGTGACTACACCTCAAAAGAACTTGATTGGCTGTGAAGCCCTTGGTTGGGAAAGGCTTTATATAAATGAAAATTAGTTCTTTCTTTCTTATATATTTGTCCTTAATTCTATTTCTTTTCAACTTGTTTTTGTTGTATGCATTGTTCCTAGGTTGAAATTTGGTTAAATCGGTTGTTAGAAAGAATGTGTGCCACATTGCGTCATGAAATCGCTGAAGCTGTAATGGCTTATGAAGAAAAGCCTAGAGAGCAATGGATATTTGAATACCCTGCACAGGTACTGTTAAGAGAAAATATGTTATATATTCCATGAGTTAATATTTGGGTGGGAATGTAGTAGCAATTGTAAAGGTTACTAGCTAAAATAATTATACTTGTGATTATACCATGAAAGAATGGCAGCTCAACATTCCTGGTTACAGGGTTTTCAGACGAGGGGGGGGGGGGGGGGGTCGCAATATTGGTTGAAGAAACAATTACAGCTGTGAGGAGGGATGATATGTTAGAAGGATCATCAAATGAGGCCATATGGGTTGAACTGAAGAACAAAAAAGGAGCAATCACACTGCTGGGAGTATACTGTAGTCCCCCAAATAGTCAGCGGGAGATAGAAGAGCAAATATGTAGGCAAGTTGCTGAGAAGTGCAAAAACAATAGGGCAGTAATAGTAGGGGATTTCAACTACCCTAATATTAACTGGGATAGAATCAGTGTAAAAGGTATAGAAGGCGCAGAATTCTTAAAATGCATTCAGGAGAATTTTTTTAGCCAGTACATAGCAAGCCCAACAAGAGAGGGGGCGGTCTGGACTTAGTTTTAGGGAATGAAGCTGGGCAGGTGGAAGGGGTATCAGTGGGAGAGCATTTTGGTGGTAGTGATCATAATTCAGTTAGATTTAGAGTACTTATGGAAAAGTACAAAGATAGACCAGGAGTAAAAGTTCTCGATTGGGGAAAGGCCAATTTTACTAAGCTGAGATGTGATTTAGCAAAAGTGGACTGGATACAGCTACTTGAAGGTAAACCAGTGTCACAGCAGTGGGAGGCATTCAAGGCAGAGATAGTGAATATGTTCCCACAAAGAAAAAGGGTGGGACTCCCATATCTAGAGCCCTCTGGATGTCAAGGGGCATACAGGGTAGGATAAGGCAAAAAAGGGAAGCTTATTTCAGATACCGAGAGCTAAATACTACAGAAAGCCTAGAGGAGTATAGAAAGTGCAGGGGTGAAATTAAAAAGGAAATTAGGAAAGCAAAGAGAGGGCATGAAAAAATATTGGCCATTAAGCTCAAGGAAATCCCAAAGATGTTTTATAAATACATAAAGAGCAAGAGGATAACTAAAGAAACAGTAGGGCCTATTAGAGATCAAAAAAGTAACTTGTGAGTGGAGGCTGAAGACGTGGGTATGGTTCTTAATGAATACTTTGCGTCTGTCTTCACAAAAGAAAGGGACGATGCAGACATTGTAGTTAAGGAGGAGGAGGGTAAATATTAGATGAGATAAACATAGTGAAAGAGGAAGTATTAAGGGGTTTAGCATCTTTGAAAGTAGATAAATCACCAGGCCCAGATGAAATGTATCCCAGGCTGTTAAAAAAAAGCAAGGGAGGAAATAGCGGAGGCTCTGACCATCATTTTCCAATCCTCTCTGGCTACAAGTGTGGTACTGGAGGACTGCTAACATTGTACCATTGTTGAAAAAGGGAGAAAGGGATAGACCGAGTAATTACAGGCCAGTCAACCTAACCTCAGTGGTGGGCAAGTTATTGGAAAAAATTCTGAGGGACCGTATAAATCATCATTTAGAAAGGCACAGATTAATCAAGGACAGTCAGCATGGATTTGTTAAGGGAAGGTCGTGTCTGATTACATAAGAACATAAGAAATAGGAGCAGGAGTAGGCCAATTGGCCCCTCGAGCCTGCTCCGCCATTCAATAAGATCATGGCTGATCTGATCCTAACCGCCAATCTACTATCACAGAACCATCTCCTGAATCTAACAGAATTGGACACACGAAATAGGAGCAGGATCAGGCTACGCGGCCCCTGGGCCCGCTACGCTACCCACAGGGCCATGACCGATCCGAACCTAGACTCATGTCCAAATTCCTGCCCGCTCCCCGTAACCCTTAATTCCCTTTACTTCTAGGAAACTGTCTATTTCTGTTTTAAATTTATGTAATGATGTAGCTTCTACAGCTTTTTGGGGCAGCATATTCCATGGACCTACCACCCTCTGAGTGAAGTAGTTCCTTCTCATCTCAGTTTTGAAAGAGCAGCCCCTTATTCTAAGACTATGCCCCCTAATTCTAGTTTCTAGTTTCACCCATCGGGAACATCCTCCCCGCATCCACCCGATCCAACCCCTTCACAATCTTATATGTTTCAATAAGATCGCCTCTCATTCTTCTGAACTCCAATGAGTCGAGTCCCAATCTACCCAACCTCTCCTCATATGTCCATCCCCTCATCCCCGGGATTAACCGAGTGAACCTTCTTTGTACTGTAACTTGATTAAATTTTTTGAGGAGGTAACAAGGATGGTTGATGAGGGTAGTGCATTTGATGTAGTCTACACGGATTTTAGCAAGGCTTTTAACAAGGTCCCACATGGCAGACTGGTCAGAAAAGTAAAAGCCCATGGGATCTAAGGGAAAGTGGCAAGTTAGATCCAAAATTGGCTCAGTGACAGGAATCAAAGGGTAATGGTTGACGGGTGTTTTTGTGACTGGAAGGCTGTTTCTGGAACAATATGTCGAGGAACCAACCAGAGATCAGGCCATCTTAGACTGGGTATTATGTAACGAGAAAGGATTAATTAGCAATCTTGTTGTACGAGGCCCCTTGGGTCAGAGTGATCATAATATGATAGAATTCTTCATTAGGATGGAGAGTGAAGTATT
Organism: Squalus acanthias; assembly: GCA_030390025.1. Lineage (NCBI taxonomy): Eukaryota > Metazoa > Chordata > Chondrichthyes > Squaliformes > Squalidae > Squalus > Squalus acanthias. The sequence continues at coordinate 9,061,506 of CM059447.1, read as the reverse complement.
TGAATCAGAGAATAGGGTCCTGAATTTAAATAAAGGAAACTACGATGGTATGAGGCGCAAATTGGGTAGGACTGATTGGGGAATGTCACTCAAGGGGTTGACGGTGGATAGGCAATGGCAAACATTCAAAGACTGCATGGATGAACTACAGAATTTGTTCATCCCAGTGTGGCATAAGAATAAAACAAAAAGGGTGACTCAACCGTGGCTAACAAGGGAAATTAGGGATAGCATAAGATCCAAGGAGAGGGCATATAAATTGGCCAGAAAAAGCGGTAGCCCTGAGGATTGGGAGCAGTTTAGGATTCAACAAAGGAGGACAAAGGGATTAATTAAGAAGGGGAAAATAGAATATGAAAGTAAGCTTGCTGGAAACATAAAAACTGACTGTAAGAGCTTTTATAGATATGAGAAGAGAAAAAGATAAGTGAAATCAAGTGTAGGTCCCTTGCAGTCAGAAGCGGGGGAAGTTATAATGGGGAATAAAGAAATGGCAGACCAATTAAATGCATATTTTGGTTCTGTCTTCACAAAGGAGGACACAAATAACCTCCCAGAGATGTTGGAGAACATACGGTCTGATGAAAGGGAGGAACTGAAAGAAATCAGTATTTGCAGGGAAATGGTGTTAGGGAAATTGACGGTATTGAAGGCCGATAAATCCCCAGGGCCTGATAATCTACATCCTAGGGTACTTAAGGAAGTGGCCCTAGAAATAGTAGATGCATTGCTGATCATCTTCCAACATTCGATGGAATCTGGAACTGTACCCATGGATTGGAGGGTAGCTAATGTTACCCCACTATTCAAAAAGGGTGGTAGAGAGAAAGCGGGGAATTACAGACCGGTAAGCCTGACATCGGTATTGGGGGAAATGCTAGAGTCCATTATAAAGGATGTAATAGCTGAGCACTTGAAAAACAGTGACAGGATCGGACAAAGTCAACATGGATTTACAAAAGGTAAATCGTGCTTGACTAATCTACTGGAATTTTTTGAGGATGTAACTGGGAAAATAGATAAGGGAGAACCAGTAGATGTGGTGTATTTGGACTTTCAAAAGGCTTTCGATAAGGTCCCGCATAAGAGATTAACGTGTAAAGTTAAGGCACATGGGATTGGGGGCAAGGTATTGACTTGGATAGAGAACTGGTTGGCGGACAGAAAGCAGAGAGTAGGAATTAATGGGTCTTTTTCCGAGTGGCAAGCAGTGACTAGTGGGGTACCGCAGGGATCGGTCCTTGGACCTCAGCTATTCACAATATACATTAATGATCTAGATAAGGGAATTAAATGTAATATCTCCAAGTTTGCAGATGACACAAAGCTGGGTGGGAGTGTGTGCTGCGAGGAGGATACCGAGAAACTCCAGGATGATCTGGACAGGTTGGGTGAGTGGGCAGAAGCGTGGCAGATGCAATATAACGTGGATAAGTGCGAGGTTAACCACTTTGGTGTCAAAAACAGAAAGGCAGACTATTATCTGAATGGCAATAGATTGGGAGAAGGGGAAGTGCAACGAGACCTGGGTGTCCTTGTGCACCAGTCGCTGAAAGTAAGCATGCAGGTGCAGCAGGCGGTGAAGAAGGCAAATGGTATGTTGGCCTTCATAACGAAAGGGTTTGAGTATAGGAACAGGGATGTCCTGCTGCAGTTGTACAGGACCTTGGTGAGACCACACCTTGAGTACTGTGTGCAGTTTTGGTCGCCTTATCTGAGGAAGGATGTTCTTGCCATGGAAGGAGTTCAGCGAAGATTCACAAGGCTGATATCTGGGATGGCAGGAATGACATATGAGGAGAGATTGGGTCGATTGGGCTTATACTCACTGGAGTATAGAAGAATGAGAGGGGATCTCATCGAAACATATAAAATTCTGACAGGTCTGGACAAACTAGATGCAGGAAGAATGTTCCCGATGGTCGGAGAGTCCAGAACCAGGGGTCATAATCTACGGATAACGGGTAAACCATTTAGGACAGAAATGAGGAAGAATTTCTTCACCCAGAGAGTGGTGAACCTGTGGAATTCTCTACCACAGAAGGTAGTTGAGGCGAAGTCATTAAATATATTCAAGGATGAGTTAGATATATTTCTTAAAGCTAAAGGTATCAAGGGATATGGGGAGAAGGCAGGTACAGGGTACTGAGTTTAGATGATCAGCCATGATCTCATCGAATGGCGGAGCAGGCTCAAGGGGCCGAATGGCCTACTCCTGCTCCTATCTTCTATGTTTCATTGGAGGCACCATCCCTCCCAAGCACCAGCGCAGAGATTGGAATCCCGGAGGGGATAGATAGCGAGTTAGATGGGCCTGCACCTTGTGAAACACACAGCACGTGAGCAGGAGTATGGACTTTTGTTAGGGACAGCCCAGTAGACGATTTGCCAGAGGGCGATGTCCTGTCCTAGCTCTGCTGAGCGGGACAGAGATGCGGACATCCAGGGCCCAACTATGGAAAGAAAAACGCTCGAGATTCATCAGCAATTATAGTGGAAGGTCTGCCAAGACTGAGCACCATGTCTGACAGTATGTAGGAGTCCACTTCCAGCATTGTGGAGTTCTGTCACATGGCATTTCTACACTGCAATCTACCTTGTAGTGTATGGTCACCTCTAGGTACACTGCAGCTGGGCCCTCACAGCAGGAATCTGTGCCACCAGCCTTTGCAGCTTTGAGGGAAGATTAGATGGCTACAATCCAGACTCTCGTCTTCAACATCTGCTCCATCTTGGACAGCCTGGTGCACCAGATGGATAGACAGGTTGACCATATGTACAGAGGCTCTCAAGGTGTCACTTATCTCCTGAAATCTGCTCTCCCTCCGATCAGTGGGAGTGATGAGCTTCAGCCCCATGGGAATGACGGTGGCACTACGGAACAAGCCCTCTCTCAGGATGACAACACATCTGCTCACTTGCCACCCCCTCAACCAATACCCACCATAGTGCCTGAAAGCTGCTTGGTCAGTCTGCCCTGGCAGCAGCTGAGGAGCTGCAGTCTGCAACTGTGCTCTCACAGGCTCAAGATCCCAGAGGTGACCGACCACGAGTTTCCCTATATCATCCACAGCAACAGAAGCCACTGGGGAGCACTTCATCGGCCGAAGTAAACCTTATTTGAAAAATGGACTATGGGTTGACATTAAGTGCACATTAAAAACTTCATCGCTTTTGACACATTTGTGTGTAGTGTATTTGTAGAACAGCTTATGAGTCTGCGTTGTCAGTTAATTATTGATGCAAAAGTTGCCTGAATGATTTCAATGCAGGATTAAGGGAGTGGTGACTGAGATAACCAGGACAATTAATTGGTTTCAGTTTTTAAGGCAGGGAACTGAGCAATTCAACAGCAACAACAACAATTTGCATTTATATAGCGCCTTTAATGTAAAACGTCCCAAGGTGCTTCGCAGGTAGCGATTATCAAACAAAATTTGTCACTGAGCCGCATAAGGAGATATTAGGGCAGATGACCAAAAGTTTGGTCAAAGAGGTAGGTTTTAAGGAGCATCTTAAAGGAGGAACAGAGGTAGCGAGGCGGAGAGGTTCAGGGAGGGAATTCTAGAGCTTAGAGCCTCAGCAGCTGAAGGCATGACCGCCAATGTTGGAGCAATTAAAATTGGGGATGTGCAAGAGGCCAAAATTGGAGGAGCGCAGATATCTCGGAGGTTTGTAGGGCTGGAGTAGGTTACAAAGATACGGAGGGGCAAGGTCATGGAGGAATTTGAAAAGAAGGCTGAGAATTTTAAGCCTGTTGGAATAGTCAAGTCTAGAGGTAACAAAGGCTTGATGAGGGTTTCAGCAGCAGATGAGTTGAGGCACAGGCAGAGTCGGGCAATGTTACGGAGGTGTGTTAGCAGTCAACCTTCTTCCTCCTCTGGTTCACAACAACATATTTTGAGTAAGCACGAGGCACTTCTTAGTGTAGTATATGGAACAGACTTTATTGATATACACTACAATTGATCAGCCTAACTGTATAGAGAGAGTGGCTTTTCGGCTTCAAATCTATTTTTCGAACCCTCTGAAGTAATGCTGAAAACCATGCTCCTTTATACGCCATATTTTGCCTACATCAAAGGTAAATGTCATAGATAAGACGTCATGATGTATCTGTTCCCAAATCCTTTGAAAACAGTCTATTCATGTAAACACTTGTCGTTGTTTACTCCAAAGCTATTTCCCTTAAACAAGACTTTCTGATCTAACTGTCCTTTAACCCTTTGAAGAATAGACTTTATCAACCGTCATCTTTCCATCCTTTGGCTAATAAATACCTCTACCTATGTTTTATTACCCTAGCCCCATAAGTTTTACTTTAATCACTCATGGTTGATGTCATTACTGTCATGTATTTCCTTACACAAGCATTTTCGCATCAGAAGACAAGCTATGCCTTCCTCTCACGACACTTCAAAGTCATCCTGTTTATTTTGGAAAGTTCATTGCTCCACGATATGAAGAAGTATGACTGTTAACCCTTAATGCCCCAAGATGTCCAAACATGCATCTCTCCAGGATGTCCAACATATCCACCACTTTTTATTTCTTCCAATGTATGCTCATATAATGAGGTAGACTGTTTATATAGTATAATTTGAGTCCATAGGTGCTGAATTATGCTTCAAACTGTCACCTACCATTCATAATTTCTTTGAACATAAGACGTAGGAGCAGGTGTAGGTAATTTGGCCCCTCGAGCCTGCTCCGCCATTCAATAAGATCATGGCTGATCTGATCTTGGCCTCAACTCCACTTCCCTGCCTGCTCCCCATAACCCTTGACTCCCTTATCGTTCAAAAATGTGTCTATCTCCACATTAAATATATTCAATGACCCAGCCTCCACAGCTTTCTGGGGAAGAGAATTCCAAAGATTCACAACCCCCTGAGAGAAGAAATTCCTCCTCATTTCCGATTTAAAAGGGTTTCCCCTTATTCTGAAATTGTGCCCCCTAGTTCTAGATTCCCCCATGAGGGGAAACATCCTCTCTGCATCTACCCTGTCAAGCCCCTTCAGAATCTTATATGTTTCAATAAGATCTCTTCTCATTCTTCTAAACTCCAATGAGTATAGGCCCAACCTGCTCAACCTTTCTTTATAAGACGACCCCTTCATCTCTGGAATCAAACTCGTGAACCTTCTCTGAACTGCCTCCAATGCAAGTATATCCTTCCTTAAATAAGGAGACCAAAACTATACGCAGTACTCCAGGTGTGGTCTCACCAGTGCCCTGTACAGTTGTAACAGGACTTCCCTACTTTTAAACTCCATTCCCTTTGCAATAAAGGCCAACATTCCATTTGCCTTCCTAATTACTTGCTGTACCTGCATGCTAACTTTTTGTGATTCATGTACAAGGACCCCCAGATCCCTCTGTACCTCAGCATTTTGTAATCTCTCCCCATTTAAATAATAATTTGCTTTTTTATTTTTCCTACCAAAGTGGATAACCTCACATTTTCCCACATTAAACTCCATCTGCCAGATTTTTGCCCACTCACTTAGCCTATCTATATCCCTTTGGAGATTCTTTATGTCCTCCACACAATTTGCTTTCCCACCTATCTTTGAATCATCAGCAAATTTGGCTACATTACACTCGGTCCCTTCATCCAAGTCATTAATATAGATTGTAAATAGTTGAGGCCCCAGCACTGATCCCTGCGGCACCCCACTAGTTACAGTTTGCCAACCTGAAAATGACCCATTTATCCCGACTCTCTGTTTTCTGTTAGTTAGCCAATCCTCTATCCATGCTAATATATTACCCCCAACCCCGTGAGCTCTTATCTTGTGTAGTAACCTTTTATGTGGCACCTTATCGAATGCCTTCTGGAAATCCAAATACATGATATCTACTGGTTCCCCTTTATCCACCCTGCTCGTTACATCCTCAAAGAACTCCAGCAAATTTGTCAAACATGATTTCCTTTCATAAAACCATGCTGATTCTGCTTGACTATATTATGATTTTCTAAATGTCCTGCTACCACTTCCTTAATGATGGACTCCAGCATTTTCCCAATGACAGATGTTAGGCTAACTGGTCGATAGTTGCCTGCTTTCTGTCTCCCTCCTTTCTTAAATAGGGGCGTTACATTTGCGGTTTTCCAGTCCGCTGGGACCTCTCCAGAATCCAGGGAATTTTGGTAGATTACAACCAATGCATTCACTATCTCTACAGCCACCTCTTTTAAGATTTTGGGTACTGAGCAGCACTTTGCAGGTTCATTTTGATTTGCCATTCCTTGTATCGATTTAGCAGAGACTGTGGGAGCTGCACTCTGAGCTCTTTGCCTGGTACTCTCCATTGTTCTTTCCAGCACATTTGATGTGCAAGTCTCTCCAGGCCGAGATTCAAGGCTGCAATGAACAGGATGTGGATGGAAAGCAAGATTAACCATCCCCTTTAAGAACTGGCCCGTGCCATTGTGTGTGTGTTCCATTGCTGACTGACATTACATGAGCTTCGCCAGCGCTCTGAGTTAGCGCCTCACTCCTTGGCCTTTGCGCCTTAAGACAGGTGTGCAGCGCCTGCTTTAGCGCTCCACCCACCTCCCGGGGCGGTAAAAGTGAAGTTTCCAGTCAGTGCCGATAATTAGCGCCAGGCGCTAATATTTGCGTCCAGACGATATTTGCGCCCCAAATGGGGCGCGACCTAATTTCTACCCCTAGGATGCAGGCCATCAGGTCCAGGGGACTTGTCCACCCTTAGTCCCATTAGTTTACCTAGTACTTTCTCTCTAGTGATAGTGATTGTTTTAAGTTCCCCCCCACCCCAATAGCCCCTTGATTATCCATTTTTGGGATGCTTTTAGTGTCTTCTACCGTGAAGACCAATACTAAATATTTGTTCAAAGTCACCGCCATTTCCCTGTTTCCCATTATTAATTCCCCAGACTCATCCTCTCGGGGACCAACGTTTACTTTAGCTACTCTCTTCCTTTTTATATACCTGTAGAAGCTTTTACTGTCTGTTTTTATATTTCTTGATAGCTTACTTTCATAAGCTATCTTCTCTCTCTTTATCATTTTTTTAGTCGTCCTTTGCTGGTTTTTAAAAATTTCCCAATCATCTGGCCTTTCACTATTCTTTGCAACATTGTATACTTTTGTTTTCAATTTGATACCATCCTTTACTTCCTTAGTTAGCCACGGATGGTTCATCCTTCTCTTAGAGTCTTTCTTTCTCACTGGAGTTATGAAATATCTCCTTAAATGCTTGCCACTGCTTTTCTACAGTCTTACCCTGTAATATATTTTCTCAGTCTACTTTAACCAAGTCTGCCTTCATACCTTTGTAATTACCTTTGTTTAAGTGCAGGACACTAGTTTGAGATCTAGCTTTCTCGCCCTCAAATTGAATTTGAAATTCTACCATGCTATGATCACTCTTCCTAAGAGGATCCTTCACTTCGAGATCATTAATTAATCCAGCCTTGTTACACATTACCAGATCTAAAATAGTCTTCTCCCTGGTTGGTTCCACAACATATTGTTCCAAGAAACCATCCTGTATACACTCTAAGAACTCTTCCTCAAGTCTACCTTTGCCAATTTGCTTTGACCAATCAATATGAAGATTAAAATCTCCCATGATTATAGCCGTACCTTTCTTACAAGCCTCTATTATTTCTTGATGTATTCTCTCTCCTACAGTGTGGCTACTGTTTGGGGGCCTGTAGACCAATCCCATCAGTGACTTTTTACCCTTATTATTTCTTATCTCCACCCAAACTGATTTTACATCTTGATCGTCTAGGCCAATATCATTACTCATTACTGCACTGATCTCATCCCTTATTAACAGAGCTACACCACCTCCTTTTCCTTTCTGCCTATCCTTACGAAATGGCAAATACCCCTGAATATTCAGTTCCCAGCCTTGGTCACCTTGCAACCACGTCTCTGTAATGGCTATCAGATCATACCCATTTATTTCTATTTGTGCTGTCAACTCATCTATCTTGTTATGAATGCTGCGTGCGTTCAGATATAGAGCTTTTAATTTTGTCTTTGTACCATTTTTCCCTACTCTGACCCCTCTTTCTGATGCACTCTTATGTGTATACGCTCTGTCCCTTCCTGTCACACTCTGGTTATCATTACCCCTATTGCTACCCTGCACTTTTGCCTTCTCATTTTTCTTTGACTTTTTAAATTTCTGCTCAGCATATCCCTCCCGCCCCCCCCCCCCCCCCCCCCACTATTTAGTTTAAAGCCCTATCTACAGCCCTAGTTATTCGATTCGCCAGGACACTGGTTCAAATGAAGCCCGTCTTGACGGAACAGCTCCCTCTTATCCCAGTCCTGGTGCCAGTGCCCCAGGAATCGAAACCCATTTCTCCCACACCAATCTTTGAGCCACTCATTCATCTCCCTGATCTTATTTACCCTATGCCAATTTGCACATGGCTCAGGTAGTAATCCAGAGATTATTACCTTTGTGGTTCTGCTTTTTAATTTAGCCTCTAGCTGCTTATACTCCCTCAGTAGAACCTCTTTCTTTGTCCTACCTATGTCGTTGGTACCTACATGGACCACAGCAACTGGATCTTTCCCCTCCCACTCTAAGTTCCTCCAGCCCAGAGAAGATGTCCTTTACCCTGGCACCGGGCAGGCAGCACAGCCTTCGGAACTCACGCTCTTGGCTGCAGGGAACAGTGTCTATCCCCCTAACTGTACTGTCCCTTACCACTACCACATTTCTTTTTGCTCCCTGTACCACGGTGCTGTGGCCAGTTTGCTCATCCTCCCTGCAGTCCCTGCTCTCGTCCACATAGGGAGTAAGAACCTCATAACTGTTGGACAAGAGCAAGGGCTGAGGCTCCTCCACCACTACCTCCAAGTTCCCCATACCTGCCTCGCTCGTAGTTCCACCCACCTGTTCCTGACCACGGACCAAATTTGAATTAATTAATCTACACAGCATCCAGGTAACTCTCCCCCTTCCTGATGTGTCGCAGTGTTTGAAGCTCGGACTCCAGCTCATCAACACGGAGCTGAAGTTCCTCGAGCAAACAACACTTACTGCAAATGTGGTCGCTGTGGACCTCAATGGTGTCCACCAGCTCTCACATGTTGCAGCAGTGCCATCTCTAATGTATTTAATTAATTAAGTGTTTAAGTTTTGAACGTTTAGTTTTTAATCCCGGCTCTTAATTTAAAAAGGATCGATGCCCCCTTTTCAACGTCAGCGTTATGTCATTTCATATACACTGTCAGTCATTTAATGTTAGGGTTTTTAAACTACAGAAGTAATCCAAGAAAATTGTTACCTTTACTACTTCTCAATCTTAATCACCAACAGCCCCTGGTGACCTCTCATGGGCTATTTAAGGTTTAATCTTATTAGCATCACATAGCCATCTCAATTAATTAGCTCGTCTTATCTAAATTTCATTTGGTTAATATTACACATCGTGATACAGTCAAAGAAAATCATAATACATTGTACAGAATGCTACACTGTACCATATGATCCAGTAATCATGGACTTAAAAGATTCTCCAGCTCTCCTTTTACCATTATCCATCTTGTGGATATTCTTGCTAAGCATCATTTCCCACTAGCTTTCAGTTGTCCAAATTTCATTGTTAACTCAAAAGGAGCTCAACCCTGAATATTAGAAATCCAAATTCTATGGCCTAGAAATTCATCAATGCCACAAAAGCTGCCGGTGCCAACGCAGACGGGTGTTAATGGCCGCTGAAAATGGTGGCGCTGGCAGGACCAAAAAATTGGTGCTGGGGACTAATTAACATTAGCCCAGTGCTAAACTCACTGTGCAACGCCATCCTGGTGGCGTTCATCCCGGCAGGAGGCCCCAATGTAATGTGGCCGTAGTGTCATTGCACCTAGAACAGCCTGCTCTGACAGCAAGGCTGTCATTTCAGAAAGCAGTTCGCTCTCTTAAAGGGGCACTGCCTTCTGAAATGAAAAAAAATTAAAGTCATGTAAAAATAGGCAGTTTTTAGCCCTTACAGCCTTCTGAAAAAAATTAACATTAAAGAGAATTCCCAAATGGGAGTCTTCAGCTCTTAAAGCTGAATTCTGTTCCGCACCTAAAAAATTGGGAAAAGTGCTTCAGTACTAACACAAATAGCTCAGCAAGCTAGGGAGGGGGCACCCAGGGTCTCGCACACAGCACTCCAGCTTTGTGCAGGGAGTCAACACTGCAAGAGAGGACTTCTACCCACAGGAGCCAGGAGGTCCTCTAGAAAGAATGATGTGGGACCACATCATTGAGGCCGTCACTGCCAGTCGTGTTGCCCCCACCATCTGGCTCCAGTGCCCAAAGAAGCTTCATGACCTCAGACCACTGGTCAAGGTCAGTGAATGCATCTTCGAAAGCAGTTTCCTACCAACTGCACCACTAGCCTCACATACTGCTGAATGCACGACTCCACCCGCCCCCCTTCCAAATCACTCACCTACCAGCAATCTGTACCAATCATGAGGCACACCTCCCATTCCTAGCCTCACCTCACTCCCATGGAGAAGATGGGGCAGGCCATTCTTGGCAGGGGCATGGCTGAGCCCTTGGCCAGCGGCGGGACAGAAAGGATACAAGAAACTGGTATCCTCATGCGTTTTCCTCCTTCTGGCATGCACCTCTTGCTTTCCCGCCCTCTCCTCACCACAACTCTATCCTTGTGCCTTCCTCATTTCACACACCCAAGAAATGTAGCCTGCTAAGACAGTAGTTGACCAAGAAGAAGGAGAGGAGAATGAAGAAGAAGAAACTTCGTCATTCGATTTGACACTCCCAGCCACCAGCAACTCAAGGTCGACTAGCAAGGCCATTTGCAGTGTCCCCCACTGAAAGTCAGCAGCCTTCCACCAGCCATGCTGCAGCCACTGGGGTAGCACTGCGTGACATCAGTAAGGTTAGGCAAAGGCACACAAGACAGTCACTAAGGGAATGCATAAGGATGATGAGTTGATTTCTCGATGTCATATTAGATGGATAGATGTATAATGTTGGATTGGAAAGTTTGCTTTGTGGTGGCTTTTATTTCATCGTGGCCAAGAGGACGTTGTGATGGTCAGTAACGGAAGGAAGGGAAGTGTGTGGGACAAATGTTGAAAGGGGAATTGGGGATGTGGTCACTGGTACCGCAGACGGATGATTCCATCCCGATATCCCGGCCAGAAAGGGGCTGTCTGGGTTGCATCCTTCCTTCTGCTTCCTCCTCTTCTGCGTCCTCCTCTTCTGTGTCTTCCTCTTCTGTGTCTTCCTCTTCCCTCTGCAAGCGGATGCTGTAAATCTGAAATGAAAGCATAAAATGCTGGAAATACTCAGCAGGTCAGGCAGCATCTCGACCTGAGATGTAAACTCTATTTCTGTCTCCACAGATGCTGCCTGACCTGCTGAGTATTTCCAGCATTTTCTATCTTCTCAGAGGCCTTCCTTTACCATCCAAGGCCTTGCAAGCATCCACCTTCACTCCCTGCACACTTAAAAACTTTTAACATGTATTGCACCAAGCCACTACTTCAATAACATTAGAAAAATCCAGTCCAAGCTTAAATGCAAACTTACCTGAAAGATGTGTGTGTCCCTTTAAGAGGTGATGAAAGCGTCTCTGTCAGTCTGCTGAATGCTCGGTTTTTCAGAACGAGCTTAGGACCCAGGGCTGAACTCAGCGCTAAGGTCGAAGATCACTGAGATGACGTTAAGTCAGCGATGCCACACTCTCTTCATTTACATGTCCAGAACTAGTGCTGCTAATGGCAGTGCTAAGACCCTCACCAAAATGGCGGCCACCAAGTCCCGTGCCTGAGAAGGACGCTAGAGTGATGGCCTCCATTTTTTTGCCAGGACATCAGCGCAAACTGGTGACCCAATTTCTAGGCCTATGTCTCTCTAATTTCTCAAGGATGTCCAACATGCCTTTGGATCGGAAAATTGCAAATGTAACTCCATTATTTAAGAAGGGAGGGAGGAAGAAAGCAGGAAACTGCAGACCTGTCAGTTTAATGTCAATTGTGGGGAAGTTACTCGAACCTATCATCAGGGACTGATTGTGCACTTGGAATTGTATTAGCAGATTTTGAGTTCAAGCAGCAACCCTTAAGACTTGGTTCAAAAGATGAACTGGAGATACTTAAGGAAAAAGAGAATGGATTTGGGTGTTCATGTACACAAATCACTAAAATCTAGTGCACAGGTACAAGAAGTATTCAAAAATGCTAATGAAATGTTGGCCTTTTGTATTCAAAAGTGAGGAAGTGATGCTTCAGTTGTACAGAGCCATGGTCAAACCTAATCTGGAGTATTGTGTTCAGTTTTGGCAATCGAACCTCAGGAAAGATATATTGCCCTTTGAGAGGGTACAATGCAGATTCACCAGAATTATATAAGCACACAAATGTCACTGATCTAAGTGCCTTGAGCTCATGACCACTTTAAATGCTGCAGCCCGCTGCCTGTGGAACCAATCCCATGAGGTTTTACCTAGTGGGTTCACCGATGGGAGGGATTTCTTATTTTGTTTTTGGTTAAGATCGCATTGGGGTCCTAATTGCATCATAGGACCTAATTTACATGCCATTCATGAGGCTACTGCCTGCCTGTAGTGAGAGCCTCCTCCATCTGGAAAGTGCACGCTGTTAAAATAGCAACGGGTACGGTAAGTACACCTGCTCAATTTGTACCCCTCGCACGCACCTAGTGGCAAAGGTTAAAATTGCCCCCACTATCTCCCTCATTACTTAATTAATTATAGATTATCACTTATGTAGATGCTTATACATGTATCTAGTGTTCATATTGTTGCAATATTTATTTTAGGTTGCTCTGACTGGTACACAGATTATTTGGAATGGAGAAGTTACCAGTACATTTGGAAAACTGGAAGAAGGTTATGAAAATGCCATGAAAGACTATCTGAAAAAGCAGGTTTGCTAAATCTTAAGAGTACTTTCCTTTTTTGAGTATTATTGATGAACTGTTGACTTTGTTGGCAGATCTTCAGCTGGGAGATTTAGTCCAAAGTTTGGGTATTGATCTTTGTCAGTGGGGACTAACATTTGCTGAAGCATTGTAGGGCATCAGTCATTCTTTCCCTTCATTTAATGAGGATTATCAGCCACTTCAGGGAAAATGTTGCAAAATGGCCAGCAACATTTGGTCTCCCTTGGTTCCTTCTGCTTCAGGGCACTGGCGGGACTCAGTGATAACAAAGCCCATTGTGTGCCTGGCAACTGCTGGGAAACAATTGAATCTTCTCTCCTGCGTCATGACAGATCTTTTTCTAGCTCAGTCATTTCAAACCCTCAATCTACTCTTCATTCCCTATAGCTGTTATTGGAAATGCAGCAATGAGACAGCTGTGCACGACATGCGCCTGAAGACAGTTAATGCCTTGATTCCTGTCCCAGCTATGAACCTCATTTTAAATTCACTTTAAATTCAGGCACAAAATCCAAACATAAAATGGGTACTTAGGTAAAAGACTTGCAAGTAATAATAAGAGCATGAAACTGACAAGTGGATTGTAACCCCCTACCTCAGGAACAGAGATTGAAACTCGTTGTATCCATTTTACGTGTGTGAAATGGGTGCAACGATGGTCATCTTTCAGGACCCCAGCACTAAAGTAGTCGGCGATGAGCAAAGCAGGCTTGCTCCGCTCTGGATTCTTTAGGAATTGCTACAGCACAAGCAGCAGGGACCACCAAATCTTTTTTTTAATTCTTGTGTAGCACTCATGAAGGTCAATGCCAGCCTACGATGCCCACCCCTCCCACATTGACCTTCCACTCCCCACCCCAAGAACTTACCTTAGGGTCACTGCCGACAAGGCAAGCGACCCGAAATTTAAATATTTACAATGGGCGAGCTGCTTCTGGAGGCATGACAGCTGCCAGCAGCTCACCTAAATTATTACAATGAGGCCCGAGGTCCAATTTCGGACAAGCCTCGAGCCTCCCAGTTGGGGTATGTGCTGTCTGCGCGGCTGTGGCTATGCGTCCAAGAACAGGCCAAAATTATTTTTATCCCTGATTTCCTTACACTGAGAGAAGATTTTGCAGGTTGAAATGGTTTTTAAAGTGAATATATCTTTCAGTAAAAGATCTGGCTGCGACTGTGGATGGTGTTGCTTATTATTAGTAATTATAATTTCTGCTCCTTTAGCATTTTTTCTACATTGAGAAGGTTGTAACTGGATGATTAAGTTTGCATGCTTCTATAAATATGTGGTGAATCTTCCTGAGCAACATGTAAGAACCTTCTCCTCTCTCAGTCTACAACATATTAAAGAGAGAATCTCAGAAGAACTGAAGAAACCTAAGGTAAAGGAGAAGCATAGGAACATAGGAACAGGAGTAGTCCATTCAGCCCCTCGAGCCTGACCTGCATTCAATTAGATCATGGCTGATCTGTACCTCAACTCCATGGTTAGCTGCATCCTGCAAGACCAGCATACAGTGTTTTTTTCAGCATTGGTGGCTTCCCTTGCTTTCTCTATTCACTGCCTCTGAAATTGTTGCTTTCCAAGACAATTATTCCTACAAACCAGCTAAGCAGGAAAAGGGAGACGCCAAATTTTTTGATCACGAAGCAGACCTGAGCTTTCTGATCACCAAGCAAGCCTGGACATTTTGTCTACCAAGCAACGTTGGACTCCCCAAAGAAAGAACTTGCATGTGTGTATATATAACACTTCATCATGTCCTCAATCACTTTACAACCAATGGATTACTATTGTTATGTAGACAAACAGCAACTTTGCGTACAGCAGCATCCCATAAGAACCAAGAGCTCAATCATAGTTGCCACCTGCTATCCTGGATGTCATTAAAAGACCACTGCAATGATTCTGAGGGACTGGGCTGTGAAGAGGTGGACTTGTGATTCCTCCACCCCTGGGGTAAGGGAATGGGACAGTTGCTGCTAATTTTGCACTCTTAACTATAGTCACTGAACCTCAAAAGTAATCCTTTGGTTGTAAAGTGCTTGAGGGCACAAGAAGATGCTATATAAGTCAGTTTAACATCTCATCTGAAAGACAACACCTTCAACAATACACCAGTACCTCAGTTCTGCACTCAAATGTCAGTCTAAATTGTGTACTCATCGTTGTAGTGGGGCTTCAACCCAGAATTTTATGACTTAGGGGTAAGGGTGCTACCCACTGAGCCACCAAAGAGCCAACTGACACATACGTGAGTGAACACTATTCCAGTTACTGACTTGTATTCTTGGGATATTGGTGTTGCTAGCAAGGCCAGCATTTAATGCCCATCCCTAGTTGCCCTTGAGAAGGTAGTGGTGGTTAGCTGCTTTCTTGAACTGCTGCAGTCTGTGTGTTAAAGGTACTCCCACATTTCTTGATGCAATGCCCTTCTGGTTTGTCTGGCTGCTTTGTGCAGTTGCTTCTTTGTAGTCATAATTCTTGAAAACTATGAGGAAAAAAATGATGTAAAGCACAGTGAAGTTATCTGAGAATCAAATGAGTGAGCCAAGTACTGTTACTTCCTTATCCTGTTGTCCTCTAGTCTGTGCTGTGTGTGCAGACTGAACTGTTTTTAATGGCTACACTCCAGTGTCTATGTACTCTAGTTAACTGACCTAATTTTACACAGGATTTATACTGATGATGATACTTATGAGTATACAAATGAGCTGACCTGGTGACTAGACTTAAGATCATTGTCTTCACTTTCATAAGAACATAAGAAATAGGAGCAGGAATAGGCCACTTGGCCCCTCGAGCCTGCTCTGCCATTCAATAAGATTATGGCTGATCTTGGGCTCAAAGCCACTTCCCTGCCCGCTCCCCATAACCCTTCACTCCCTTATCTTGCAAAAATCTGTCTATCTCCACCTTAAATGTATTGAATGACCCAGCCTCCACGGCTCTCTGAGGCAGAGAATTTCACAGATTTACGACCCTCTGAGAGAAGAAATTCCTCCTCATCTCAGATCTAAAAGGGTGATCCTTTATTCTTTCAAATTCCTCCAGAATCTTCCCTCACTTCTTTTGCTCCTCCAACAATGACTTTTTAAAATTTATTCACAGGGTGTGGGCGACGCTGGCAAGGCCAGCATTTATTGCCCACCCCTAATTGCCCTTGAGAAGGTGATGGTGAGCCACTTCCTGAACCGCTGCACTCGGTGTGGTGAAAATACTCCGCAGCGCTGTTAGGTAGGGAATGCCAGGATTTTGACCCAGCGACGATGGAGGAACGGCGATATGTTTCCAAGTCAGGATGGTGTGAGACTTGGAGGGGAACTTGGAGGTGGTGGTGTTCCCATGCGCCTGCTGCCCTTGTCCTGGATGAGTGCAGCTCCAACAACACTCAAGAAGCTCGACACCATCCAGGACAAAGCAGCCTGCTTGATTGGCACGCCATCCACCACCTTAAACATGCACTCCCTCCACCACCGGCGTACCGTAGCTGCAGTGTGTACCATCTACAAGATGCACTGCAGCAACTCGCCAAGGCTTCTTCGGCAGCACCTCCCAAACCCGCAACCTCTTCCACCTAGAAGGACAAGGGCAGTAGGCGCATGGGAACACCACCACCTCCAAGTTCCCCTCCAAGTCACACACCATCCTGACTTAGAAGTATATCGCCGATCCTTCATCGTCGCTGGGTCAAAATCCTGGAACTCCCTTCCTAACAGCGGACTTGGGAGTACCTTCACCACACGGACTGCAGCAGTTCAAGAAGGCGGCTCACCGCCACCTTCTCAAGGGCAATTAGGGATAGGCAATAAATAACCTCGCATTTATCCACATTATACTGCATCTGCCATGCATCTGCCCAATCACCCAACCTGTCCAAATCATACTGGAGTTTCTCTGCATCCTCCTCACAACACACACGCCCAGCTTTGTGTCATCTGCAAACTTGGAGATATTACATCTAGTTCCCTCGTCTAGATCGTTTATATATTGTGAATAGCTGGGGTCCTAGCACCGATCCCTGCGGTACCCCACTAGTCACTGCCTGCCACTCGGAAAAAGACCCGTTTATTCCAACTCTTTGCTTCCTGTCTGCCAACCAGTTCTCTATCCAAGTCAGTACCTCACCCCCAATCCCATGTGCTTTAACTTTGCACGCTAATCTCTTATGCGGGACCTTATCGAAAGCCTTCTGAAAGTCCAAATACACCACATCCACTGGTTCTCCCTTATCTATTCTACCAGTTACATCCTCAAAAAATTCCAGTAGATTAGTCAAGCATGATTTTGTAAATCCATGTTGACTTTGTCCGATCCTGTCACTGTTTTCCAAGTGCTCTGCTATTACATCTTTTATAATGGACTCTAGCATTTTCCCCACTACCGATGTCAGGCTTACCGATCTATAATTCCCCGTTTTCTCTCTACCGCCTTTTTTACATAGTGGGGTTACATTAGCTATCCTCCAATCCATGGGAACTGTTCCAGAGTCTGTAGAATTTTGGAAGATGACCAGCAATACATCCCATGAACGAATTTAAAAAATAAATAATCAGCCTCTGACCTGCTCTAGTAGCCACGCCATTTATGTAGTTGGTCCAGTTGAGTTTCTGGTCAATGGTGACCCTCAGGCTGTTGATGGTGGGGGATTCGACGATGGTAATGCCGTTGAATGTCAAGGGGACGTGGTTGGAGATGGTCCTTGCCTGGCACTTGTGTGGCACAAATGTTACTTGCCACTTATCAGCCCAAGCCTGAATGTTGTCCAAGTCTTGCTGCATGCGGGCATGGGCTGCTTCAATATCTGAGGAGTTGCGAATGGAACTGAACACTGCAATCATCAGCGAATATCCCCACTTCTGACCTTATGATGGAGGGAAGGTCATTTATGAAGCAGCTGAAGATGGTTGGCCCTCAAGAACTCCTGCAGCAATATCCTGGGGCTGAGATGATTGGCCTCCAACAAACACAACAATCTTCCTTTGAGCTAAGTATGACTCCAGCCAGTGAAGAGTTTTCCCCTATATTCCCATTGACTTCTGTCTGTGTGAGACAGATGCCTCATCACTGTTGCAGTTTTCACCCTGTACTGTGACATAATAAATGTGAGGCAAGGGCGGAAGGAAAATATCAAAAATAAGATTTTATGCAGCTTCAAATATTAAGTCAAAATTATGTGCTGATGTTTTTTGGATTGAGGTTTGATTGTTTCACTGAGGGAGAAGGACATTTGTGCCAAGACCAGAGCGGGATGTTTATTAGGCACTTTATCGCTGTACTTAAGCTTTGTTGCTAGAGTCATTGGGCTGGGTTTTGCCTTTGGTGGCGGGTTGGGGGCGAGTCAGGTGGTCGGTGGGTCCCGCTCCCGCCTCCGCTGTCAGGCGGGCTTCTGTATCTTCAGCTCCATGCTCAGGATTGCACCTCCTTGTTTAAAACCTCCCTGATTATACAGCATGAGTGAGCAGCAGTGCCAAAGGAGGCTGAGACTTTCACGAGAGGTAGTCGGTGACATCTGCGCAATGCTGCACCAACACCTGGAGCCCAGAGGAGCGGGTGGACACCCCTTACCAGTAGCTGTCAAAGTCACCACCGCACTCAACATTTTTTGCTGCAGGCTCCTTCCAGGGATCGTCAGCAGACATCAGCAGCATCTCTCAGTCGGCCGCATCACGCAGGCTACCGATGCCCTCTTTGCAAAGGCGCACAATTACATACACTTCTCCACGGATCAAGCAAGTATAACTGCGCGTGCGGTTGGCTTTGCAAATATAGCAGGCTTGCCAAGGGTGCAGGGCGTCGTAGACTGCACACATGTGGCCCTTAAAGCACCCCATCACAACCCAGCTCTTTTTGTCAACCGCAAGAGCTTCCACCCCTCAAAGTGCAGCTGGTGTGTAACCGCAAGAAGGACATTTTGCATGTACCCTGGCAGTTGCCATGACTCATTCATCCTGCGGCAGTCTAGTGTGCCTCCATTCTTCAATCCGCCAAACCAACTTTCGGGATGGCTACTTGGAGTATTTTACAGCCAGGAATGTTCCCACACTGTCCAATATCTAATTAAATAATAGATATATAAATAATCGCATAACTCAAGGGTGTAACAATAGGATTCCCCTGTGATCTTAACTGGATATTGTATTTTTTGTGTTGATCTCATATGTGCTTCTCAACCTTTCAGTAGGCAGACTGAGAAATACATTAGTGAGATGAAGCCTGATGCAAATTATTAAACCGCTTTATTTTATAGACAGCAAGTGAACATACAGAGTTAATATTTAAAGCAAATGGTACTTTCTTTACTATCACTTCTCTTGTTGAAAAATGAAAAAAAATTGAACACTTGTCATGTCCCTTTTTTGGGATGACACATGTGTTTTTAGTATTACTTTCCTTCCTAGACAACTTTTAACTTCAAAAAACTTCTGTATCTTCAGCTCCATGCTCAGGATTGCACCTCCTTGTTTAAAACCTCCCTGATTATCCAAGGGTCTCTTTTCCCATTTTTTCTCTGTATTCCCAGTAAGTGGGAGTGCCATACTTTCAACTCAGAGGCGAGAGTGCTACCCACTGAGCCACAGCTGACACCTAATTAAATTGACCATATAACTAAACTGATTCTGAATGTGAGTTCAGGGCTCACCTTTTGTTTACACCCCCAACCCTGTTTGGAATTTTATACCATTTTCTCAGAATAGACCTTCAACAGTTTTAATGATCATTAACAAAGTTTTTTCTTATTTTTTTCAGTATTTCCTTTCATCCATTTTATGATAGGAGTTAGACTTGAAAAGCAACAATAATGGATGAAAAGTCCATTACACTTTCTACCAGTCTTGCTCATCTATTTTCTCACCAATGTTTCTTAAAAGAGATCCTTATTTTAAATTGTTATTTTTTGTGAAAGGTCAGTCAACTGAATTCACTTATCACATTACTGATTGGCAACTTAACAACAGGAGAGAGGCAAAAGATCATGACTATTTGTACAGTAGAGGTGCATGCTCGAGATGTTGTAAACAAAATGATTATAAATAAGGTGAGTAGCATTGTACTTCTTTCTTTGTTATGTTTGTGTTTATTTGTTGTTTACAGAAAAGCAAGACCAGCAAAGTGTAGGAATGCAGTGGTTAGAAGGGGTTCAGTAGTCAGGTGGACAGAAAGGCATTTCTGCAACTGCCGACGTGAGTCCCTCATGGTGTGTTACCTCCCTGGTGCCAGGGTAAAGGATGAGCTTCCAACCATATATCCGCGCCATCACTAAGACCGCCTATTTCCACCTCTGCAACATCGCTCAACTCCGCCCTGCCTCAGCTCATCTGCCGTTGTTAACTCTAGACTTGACTATTCCAATGCATTCCTGGCCAGCCTCCCATCTTCCAACCTCCATAAACCTAAGGTCATCTAAAACTCTACTGTCCATATTCTAATTTGCAAAAGGTCCCATTCACCCATCACCCCTGTGCTCGCTGACCTACAATGGCTCCCGGTTAAGCAACGCCTAGATTTTAAAATTCTCATCCTTGTTTTCAAATCCCTCCATGGCCTTGCCCCTCTGTATCTCTGCAACCTCCTCCACTCCTACAGCCCTCCGAGATATCTGCGCTCCTCCAATTCTCACCTCTTGCGCATCCCCGATTTTAAGCACTCCACCATTGCCGGCATTGCCTTCAGCTGCTGAGGCCCTAAGCTCTGGAATTCCTCCCTAACCCTCTCCGCCTCTCTAGCTCTCTTTCTTCCTTTAAGACACTCCTTAAAACCTATCTCTTTGACCAAGCTTTTGGTCATCTGCCGTAATATCTCCTTATGTGGCTCGGTGTCAAATTTTGTTTGATAACGCTCCTGTGAAGTGCCTTGGGACGTTTTAATACGTTAAAGGTGCTATATAAATGCAAGTTGTTGTTGTTGAAATCATTGAGAGGATGCAGAAAATTTTGAGGGGGGAAGGGGAACAGTCAGAAGTCGTGGTCTGTGTGGGAACCAATGACAGGAAAGAAAAGGATTAAGATCCTGCAGTCAAAGTTTCAAGAGCTAGGGAGGATGTTAAAAAGCAGGACCTCAAAGGTAGTAATCACTGGATTACTCCCCGTGCCACACGCTAGTGACTATAGAAATACTAGGATAAGACAGGTTAATGCGTGGCTGGAGAAATGGATCAGGAGGGAAGATTTCAGATTCCTGGGGCATTATGATCAGTTCTGCGCAAGAAGAATCTGTTCAAGATGGACGGGTTGCACCTCAACAGAGCTGGGACCAATGTCCTCACGGGGAGGTTAACTAGTGCTGTAAGGGATGGTTTAAACTAATTTGGCAGGTGAATGGGCACCAGGATGAAACATTAGAGAGGAGAAACAAGGTGCACAGAGGACTGGTAAAGACAAATAGCATGAGAGAAAAGAATAGTTCAGAAATAGACAGGATCAAACAGGGAGCAAATGTGAGGCAGTCTAAGATGGAGTGCATGTGCGTAAGTGCACATAGTGTGGTAAATAAGGTTGGTGCGCTGCAGGCACAACCTGCCACATGGGACTATGATACAGCATCAATAACAAAGACCTGGCTCAAAGAAGGGGAGGATTGGGAACTTTATATTCCTGGCTAGAAGGTATTCAGGGAAGATAGTGAAGGAAAGAAAGGAGGTGTGTGGGGGGCAGGTGCAGTGGCAGTATTGATCAAAGAAAATATTATAGTACTCAAAAGGGATGATGAAGTTGAGGGGGTCAATGACACATCTATTTGGTTAGAATTAAGGAATGATAGAGGACCTATTACGCTATTGGGTATATACAATAGGCCACCAAATAGTGGGAAGGAGATGGAGGAGTACATTTGCAGGCAAATTACAGAAAGATGCAAGAACTATAGAGTAGTGATAGTGGGGGACTTCAATTATCCCAATATAGACTGGGATAGTAATAGTGTAAAGGGCAAAGAGGTGGAGGAATTCCTGAAATGTGCACAAGAGAACTTTCTTGATCAGTGTGCTCCCAGCCCAATGAGAAAGGAAGCAGTGCTGGATCTAATTCTGTGGAATGAAGTGGGGCATGTTTCAGTGGGGGAGCATTTGGGTCAGTGATCAGAATAACATTAGGTTTAGAATAGATATGGAAAAGGACAAGGAACAATCATGAGTAAAAATACTTAACCAGTGGAGGGCTAAATTCATTGAGTTAAAAATGGATCTTGTCCAGGTGGATTGGAATCAAAAATTGGAAGGCAAAACAGTAATTGAACAATGGGAGTCCTTTAAGGGTGAGATGATTTGGGTGCAGAGTAGACACATTCCCACGAGGGGGAAAGGAAGAGCATCCAAAGCTAGAGCACCCTGGATGACATAGAGATTAAAATGAAACAGAAAAAGGAGGCTTATGACAAATGTATGATTCATACTGCAGTAGAGAACCAAGCTGAATGCAGAAAGTACAGAGGAGATCTAATAAATGGAATAAGAGGGGCAAAAAGAGAGTATGAGAATAGATTAGGGCTCACATAAAAGGAAACCCGCAAGTCTTTTATAAGCATATAAATAGTAAAAGGGTAGTCAAAGGAAGGGTGGGGCCGATTTGGGACAAAAAAGGAGATCTTCTGGTGGAAGCAGAGGATATGGCTGAGGTACTAAATGAATATTTTGCATCGGTCTTCACTAGAGAAAAGGATGCTGCGAATGTAGCAGTGAAGGAGGAGGCAATAGTTATATTGGATTGGATAAAAATAGATAAAGAGGAGATATTTGAAAGGTTGACAGTACTCGAAGTAGAAAAGTCACCCAGTGTCCTAGGTTGCTGAGGGAAGTAAAGGTGGAAATTGCAGAGGCTCTGGACATAATCTTCCAATGCTCCTTAAATATGGGGGCGATGCCAGAGGACTGGAGGATTGCAAATGTTACTTCCCTGTTCAAAAAAGGGGATAGGGATAAACCCGACAATTACAGGCCAGTCAGCCGAATGTCAGTGGTGGGGAAATTTTTAGAGACAATAATCGGGGGGAAAATTAATTGGCATTTCGAAAAGTATAGGCTAATAAATGAAAGTCAGTACAGATTTGTTAAAGGCAAACCGTGTTTGACTAACTTGATTGAGTTCTTTGATGAAGTAATGGAGAGGATGATGAGGGTAGTGCAGTTGATGTGTATATGGACTTTCGAAAGGTATTTGATAAAGTACCACATAACAGACTTGTTAGCAAAATTAAAGCCCATGAGATTAAAGGGACAGTGGCAGCATGGATACAAAATTGACTAAGGGACATAAAGCAGAGAGTAGTGGTGAATGGTTCTTTTTCAGACTGGAGGCAAGTATACAGTGGTGTTTCTCAGGGGTCGGTATTAGGACCACTGGTGTTTTGGATATATATTAATGACCTGGACTTTGGCATATAGGGTATAATTTCAAAGTTTGCAGGTGACGCAAAATGTAGAAATGTAGTAAACAATGAGAAGGATAGTAACAGACTTTAGGAGGAGATTGACAGACAAACACATGGCAGATGAAATTTAATGCAGAGAAGTGTGAAGTGATACATTTTGGTAGGAAGAATGAGGAGAGGCAATATAAACAAAATGGTACAATTTTAAAGGGGGTGCAGGAACAGAGAGACCTGGGGGTGTATGTACACAAATCTTTGAAGGTAGCAGAACAAGTTAAGAAGGCTGTTAAAAAAGCATATGGGATCCTTGGCTTTATTAATAGAGGCATAGAGTACAAAAGCAAGGAAATTATGCTGAACTTTTATAAAACACTGGTTAGGCCTCAGCTGGAGTATTGTATTCAATTCTGGGCCCACATTTTAGGAAGGATGTCAAGGCCTTTGAGAGGGAGCAGAAGAGATTTACTAGAATGGTATCAGGGATGAGGGACTTCAGTTATGTGGAGAGACTGGAGAACTTGGGTTTGTTCTCCTTAGAACAGAGAAGGTTAAGAGGAGATTTGATAGAATTGTTCAAAATCATCAACGGTTTTGATAGAGTAAATAAGGAGAAACTGTTTCCAGTGGCAGAAGGGTCAGCAAAAGAACCAGAGATGACATTAGGAAACATATTATGATCTGGAATGCACTGCCTGAAAGTGTGGTGGAAGCAGATTCAATAGTAACTTTCAAAAGGGAATCGGATAAATACTTGAAGGGAAAAAAATTACAGGACTATGGGGAAAGAGCAGGGAAGTGGGACTAATTGGATAGCTTTACCAAAGAGCCAGCACAGACACAATGGACTGAATGGCCTCCTTCTGTACTGTATCATACTATAGCATCCTTTTCCTGGGTAAGAATGAGGTTTATAACTGCTTTAAGCATAGCTTCATAAAATTATACTTGAGTAATGTACAATGATAGCTTCCAAAAATAATCAAGAATTATTCCATAAAATAAAGGGTGGCAAGCTGCATATCAACAAATAATAAGTTGAGATCTTTACACTCGCAAAAATTACTCACCAATCAGTGAATGCATAAATAAAACTACAATAATACTGATGAATATTTGGTTTTTTTTTTGCAGGTGGAGAATGTCCAGGCATTTACTTGGCAGTCTCAGCTAAGACATCGCTGGGATGATGAGAAGCAGCACTGTTTTGCTAACATTTGCGATGCGCAGTTCAAATATTCTTATGAATACCTAGGCAACACTCCTCGATTGGTTATTACTCCACTTACAGATAGGTATTGAAAATTTAAATTTCCTTTGTCTGCTCTTGGGCTATTGCAAATAACTTTGCACAGGAGGATATACCAGAATCAGCCTTACTGAGGATTCCCCCAAAAATGGTAGGCCTGGAGACCCAGCTGGAGGCCAGTGAACAAGACAGTACTAGAACAAATCACAAGAATTCATGGTCACAGACGCAAGTCAGGAACCTTCTCACTTGGATAGTAACAATAGAAAGATACGGTATGAACAGTCTTACATAAGAATGATTTCTTTACCCTGAGCATGGAGACTCAGAAGATCACTTGGCAGGAGGCTTTTTATCATTGCTGCAAGACCTAAGAATATGATAAAATCAGCCATGATCTCATTAAATGGCGGAACAGGCTCGAGGGGCCGAATGGCCTACTCCTGCTCCTATCTTCTATGTTATGGAGATGAGAGATTTAGACTGGGAAATTCCTTGGAACTGCTTCTACTCCATCAGCATTACTTTTCCGGAAGTGCGGTGGAAATCCTGTTTACATTCATAAATGGAGATTTTGCTGCATTTCCGATGAAATAACGCTGACAGAGTGGAAGCAGCCACAAGGAATTTCCCAGCCTTGGAGTCAGGAAACTGTCAAAAGGATGACAAGTGCAGAATGAAAAGGGCCGGGGAAAGGAAGGCTGGGTGTGGAAAGTTGGAAGTGGATCTGAAAAGTAAAGCAGGAGAAGAAAATTGCTAGAAGCGGAACTAAAAAGGAAAGCAGTAGAAGAAAAAATATTTTCTTAAAGGCTATTTTGAGGGATGTGTGAAGAAGTTTATTGAAATGAAAAATAGAAAGACCAGGGCCTAGAACTTCGTTAGCCCCTGAAAACGGACGCGGGGATCGCGATGCGCGATCAAACCACACCCGTTCAGAGAAATGCAGGCAGCGCTCAAACTTCGTGCCGCCTGCTTATTTCCATGATTGCAGCATTCAGCCCAGCGCAGAACGCGCTGCTGAGTGGCTGAATGCTCAGCAGGGGGTCCAAGTTCATGCAAGGCTACCACCACTTAAAGTTAGCCTGCACTACTTAAAGACAGTCTTCACCTCTTAAAGGTGGCTGGGGAAGACAGTGAGAAGAGGAGAAAAGAAAAGTCTTGTCACAACAGGGGAGAGAACGTGCGTCTAGGTTCTCCGATGCAGCACTGGAGTCCTTGGTGCAGGTGGTCAACTCAAGGAGAGAGGTGCTGTTTCCACACGGGGCCAGGAGGCCCTGCACGCAACAGTATAAAGTCCAATGGAAGCAGATAGCCGATGTAGTGAATGCCAGCAGTCTAGCCCTGAGGATGTGGATGCAGTGCAGGAAGAAGTTTAATGACCACACACGATTGGTCAAGATCAGTGAATTCATCTTAAAATGCCATATCCCACCATCTCTACTACGAGCCTCACACACTGCTCAATGCACCACGCCCCCAACATTCACCTACCAATAATCGAAACCAAACATGACTCATACCTCACATTCATTGCTTCAACTCACCCTCACATACTTATGACTGCTGCAAGCCTCACACCCACATCTCACAGCTTGCACACACTGTCAACTATTCAACCATGACAGACATATCACTCAAACACATTGCACCACACCCACTGACACACTTCCCTTTCTCTTGCAGGAAAAGGTGGCTCACAACCGGAGCCAGCAGGACCTAACCGGCGGGGACAGGCACGCCTGCATAACCTCACCCCCATGGAGGAGACGGTACTGGCCATTCTTGGCAGGGGCATCGTTAAGCCCGTGGCTAGTGGCAGGGCTGAAAGAATACAAGATGCCGATATCCTCATACATAATCCTCCTTTTCACATCCCACTTCCCCTTCATCCCACAATCTTTTCTGATTTATAAGCTGCACATGGTATAAGCATGCACCTCTTGCTTTTCCCCCTCCTCTCGCCACAATCCTACCATAAGGACATAAGAATTAGGAGCAGGAGTAGGCCATACGGCCCCTCGAGCCTGCTCCGCTATTCAATAAAATCATGGCTGAACTTCGACCTCAACTCCACTTTCCCGCCTGATCCCCATATCCCTTGATACCCCTAGAGTCCAAAAATCTATCTATCTCAGCCTTGAAAATACTGAACGACTCAGCATCCACAGCACTCAGGGGTAGAGAAATCTAAAGATTCATAACCCTCTGAGTGAAAAAATCTCAGTCTTCAATGGGCAACCCCTTATCCTGAGACTATGCCCCCTAGTTCTACACTCTCCAGCCAGGGGAAACAACCTCTCAGCATCTACCCTATAAATCTCCCTCAGAATCTTATATATTTCAATGAGATCACCACTCATTCTTCTAAACTCCAGAGAGTATAGGCACAATCTACTCAATCTCTCCTCAAAAGACAACCCTCTCATCCCAGGGATCAATCTAGTGAACTGCCTCCAAGGCAAGTATATCCTTCTTTAGATAAGGAGACCAAAACTGCACAGTACTCCAGGTGTGTTCTCACCAAGGCCTTGTATAATTGTAGCAAGACTTCCTTACTCTTATACTCCAACCCCCTTGCAATAAAGGCCAACATGCCATTTGCCTTCCTTATTGTTTGCTGTACCTGCATGCTAGCTTTCTGTGTTTCTTGCACGAGGACATCCAAATCTCTCTGAACACCAAATTTTAAAAGTTTCTCACCATTTAAAAAATATTCTGTTTTTCTATTCTTCCTGCCAAAGTGAATAACCTCACATTTCCCTACATTATACTCCATCTGCAACTTTACTGCCCACTCACTTAGTCTATCTATATCCCTTTGCAGATTCTTTGTGTTCTCCTCACAGCTTACTGTCACACCTAGCTTTGTATCGTCAGCAAACTTGGATACATTATACTCAGTCCCTTCATCTAGGTCATTAATATAGATTGTAACTAGCTGAGGCCCCAGCACTGATCCTTACGGCACCCCACTAGTTACAGCCTGCGAAATTGAAACAGACCCATTTATCCCTACTCTCTGTTTTCTGTCCATTAACCAATCCTCTATCCATGTTACTATATTATCCCCAACCCCATGAACTCTTACCTTGAGCAATAACCTTTTATGTGGCACCTTATCGAATGCCTTTTGGAAATCTAAATATACTACAGCCACTGGTTCCCCTTTATCTACCCTACCAATTACAGCCTAAAAAAACTCCAATAAATTTGTCAAACACGATTTCCCTTTCATAAAACCATGTTGACTCTGCATAATCATGTTGTGATTTTCTAACTGCCCTGATACCACTTCCTTAACAATGGATTCCAGCATTTTCCCGACGACTAATGTCAGGCTAACTGGCCTGTCGTTCCCTGTTTTCCCTCTCCCTCCTTTCTTGAATAGCGGTGTTACATTTGCTACCTTCCAATCTGCTGGGACCGTTCCAGAATCTAGGGAATTTTGGAATCTCAAAACCAATGCAGCCACTATCCCTGCAGCCACCTCTTTTAGAACCTAGGATGTAGTCCGTCAGGTCCAGGGGATTTGTTGGCTTTTAGTCCCATTAGTTTCTCTAGTACTTTTTCTCTACTTATATTAATTACCTTAAGTTCCTCACCCTCATTAGACCTTTGGTTCCCCATCATTTTTGATATGCTTTTTGTGTTTTCTACTGTGAAGACAGATACAAAATATTTGTTTAACGTTTCTGCCATTTCCTTATTCCCCATAATTCTCCTGTCTCAGCCTCGAAGGGACCAATGTTTACTTTTGTTACTCTCTTCCTTTTTACATACTTGTAGAAGCTCTTACAATCTGTTTTTATATTTCTTGCTAGTTTTCTCTTAATTCTATTTTTTCCCTTTTTATCAATTTTTTGGTCTTCCTTTGCTGGTTTCTGAAATTCTCTCAATCCTCAGGCTTACTACTATTATTCACAACATTATAAGCTTCTTCTTTCAATCTAACACTATTCTTAACTTCTTTAGTTAGCCACGGATGGATCACTTTTCCTGTGGAGATTTTGTTGCTCAATGGAATGTATTTTTGTTGGGAACTATGAAATGAAGAGGGAAAGGAGGAGGAGGAGGATGAGGAAGACGAGGAGGTGGAGGAAGAGGAGGAGGAAGAGGAGCGAGGGAGGAGGCAGCCACTAAATCGGCATTCCGAAAGGGTGGTCCATGACCGCCTCATCAGACTGCGGTTCCAGTAAAATCAACCCCGGATCCCCGTTGCTCACCACATCCCCATCATTCCATCCCTGTCGCAGGCCATATCACAGTGCACAGCTGAAATGAGAGACTGTACAAAATTATCCGAAGTGAATTAATAATCTTATCAATAATCAGTGAACACATCTTTACAATAACAATATTTACTGTTCACCCTTGCGCAATCCCTTAGTGCCTCACGTTACTGTGCCTTTGCCTACTCTAGTGCTCCTACAAAGTGTTGACATATTGGCTGCAGCAGGGCTGGTGGAAGGCCGTTGAATGTCCATGTGGGAGACTTCAGATGGCCTTGCAGGACGCCCTCGACCAGCTCTGGGCCTGGAAGGTCCAGCTGTAGACTGCACCTCAGCATGGGCGGCAGCAGTCTGGGCTGGCTGGATGACAGGCAGCGACAAGGGCAATGGGGCGTGGCAGTGGTGGGAGCAGGAACGCTATCATCGTGAGAGAGGACAGCTGGTTCCTGCTCCACTGACCCACTGCCACTCCCCCACGGCAGCACCTCAGCATCCTTAGCAATCTGTTGCAGCACAGATTGCTGGCCTGCTGTGACACCGTGAAAGCCCCAGTCGACGGTGGTCGACCCAGCCACGATGGCAGCAGTCAGAGCTTGCGTGACATCAAGCTGAGACTGCATGAGAGCAGTCTGAGATTGAATGGCACCATCCATAAACTGCATTACAGCACTAAGACGTTGCGTCGCTTCCGCCTGTGCTGCAATGGAAGCTGCCAGATCACCCATCACACGCGGCATCAGGTCTGGGTCGCCACAGTCTCTCTGGGAGTCTACCCTCCTATCCAGACTGGAAATGATGGGCTCCATGGTGTGCGCAAAGCTTTATGCAATGTTGGAGGCGGACTCCACCACGCTCCTTACCATTGCCAACAGACTCTCGGGCACCCTTGCCATTGCACCTATGATCTCCCTTGCACCTATGATGCCCATCACCCTTCTTCTAAAAGCCTCCCCATCAAGGTCCTCATCTGAGTCCTGTGCAGCAGAACTCGCGCGCGAGCTCGCCCTTCGGGGAGCTGGCCCCCGAGCTACCCTATCCCCCTGGCCTTGCTGCAGCCCGCTCGTTCCCGGTGCATCACCCTGTGCAGATCCCACTACTATACTAGCCTCTAAAGAACGCGTAGTGCCAGTATCTGAGCTGGTGCCTGCAGGTAAGAGATGCAGTGATGTGTGTTCTTCCTCCTCCTCTTTCCTGCATCGCTCTTAACGGTGCCTTCAGGGACAGGCTGCTCCGGTGGTTGCTCATTATCTGAAAGCATAAAGGCACAAGAGAAGGTTTAAGGTGAGGGGAGGGGGGCAGGAAGGGAGAAATGCATGCATACAGCATGATTAGCTGGAAAGTGCAAAAGGCTTGTGGGGTGAGGGGGAAGTGGGATGTGAGAAGAAGGAGTAGGGATGAACATACCGTTGTTGTCCCCAAGTGGGTCAATGTCACCGGTGGCCATGGCGCCCACCACCTGGCGCCCAATAATCTGCAGCACTCGAGTCTCCAGCTCAGACAGCAGTTGAGTGTCGGCTTGTCCACCGTCTGTGCGCTCCTGCTCCCTCCTGTTGTGAGCCACCTTGGCCTGCAAGAGAAAGGAAAGTGTGTGAGTGAGTGTGGAGCAATGTGTTTGGGTGATGTGCCTGCCATAGTTGAATAGCTGTCATTGTGTGCAAGGTGTGAGATGTGGATGTGAGTGTTGGTAGGTACAGATTGTTGGTGGGTGAGTGCTGGGCATGTGGTGCTTTGGCCAGTGTGTGCAGACTGTGGTTCAGATGGTGGTATGTAGCATTTGTTGAGGCATTGACTCACCCTGACCACCCAAGTGAGGTCGTTAAATTTCTTCCTGCACTGTGTGTGGGTCCTGGTGACCACAGTGCTGTCCGAGACCTGATGGGCAACCTCCCTCCACTTAGCACGGAAGACTTGCGGCTAGGGCCTCCTGCCACTTGCCAGGTAGAGCACCACCCTCCGTCTCTCCACAACGGACATCAACTCCTCCAATGCTTGGTCTGAAAATCTGCGGGCTCTCTCCCTGGGGCATGGATCTTCCATGAGTACAGCTGGTTGAGTTGTCTGGCTCCTTCAACACAGATTCACAGGCAGCAATGCTGAGAATGAAGTTCTGCAGCATGAACGAACCTCCCCCTTAAGAACTGGAAAGAGCCTGTGGCAATGATGACTTGCGATTAGACTGCACCTAATATTGGTTAGCGCTTTGAGTGTAACACCACTGAGTTAGGCCGTTAGTGCTAGATTTAGCGCTCCCATCCTTTCTTTGAGCGATGACACTGAATTTTGCGTGCAGTGAGATTCATTAGTGCCCGGTGCTAAATCTCAAACTTTTCCTGGGCTATAAAGAATTTCTCCCCTATTCTGTTTTTTTATTCTTCCTACCAAAGTAAATAACCTCACATTTTCCCACGTTATTCACCATCTGCCACCTTCTTGCCCACTCATTTAACCTGCCTATATCCCTTTGCAGGCTCTCGCGTACTTTAGAGAGTAGTATAGAGGCGGGATCTGCACATGGTGTGTCACCGGGCATGAGTGGGCTGCAGCCAGGCCAGGGGGATAGGGTAGCTCAGGTGCCAGCTCCCCAGAGGGCGCGTTTGCGCACGAGTTCTGCTGCACAGGACTCAGATGATGACCTTGATGGGGCGGCCTTCAGAAGAAGGGTGATGGGCATTCACACAGAAATGGTAGGTGCAATGGCAAGCCTACCAGAGACCCTCTTGTCAGTTTCAAGGAGCATAGAAACCTAGAAGAACCATTCGGCCCCTCGAGCCTGTTCCGCCATTTAATGAGATCATGGCTGATCATCCAAATTCAGTACCCTGTCCCTGCTTTCTCCCCATATCCCTTGATCCCTTTAGCCTTAAGAAATATATCAAACTCCTTCTTGAATATATTTAATGAATTGGCCTCAACTGCCTTCTGTGGTAGACAATTCCACAGGTTCACCACTCTCTGGATGAAGAAATTCCTCCTCATCTCAGTCCTAAATGGCTTACCCCTTATCCTTAGACTCTGACCCCTGGTTCTGGACCCCCCCCCGGCCATCAGAAACATCCTTCCTGCATCTAGTCTGTCTAATCCTGTTAGAATTTTATAAGTTTCAATGAGATCCCCTCTCATTCTTCTAAACTCTAGCGAATACAAGCCCAATCGACCCAATCTCTCTTCATACGTCATTCCTGCCATCCCAGGTATCAGTCTGGTGAATCTTCGCTGCACTCCCTCCATGGCAAGAACATTTTTTCCTCAGATAAGGCGACCAAAACTGCACACAATACTCAAGGTGTGGTCTCACCAAGGCCCTGTACAACTGCAGCAAGACATCCTTGCTCCTGTACTCGAATCCTCTCGCTATGAAGGCCAACATACCATTTGGCTTCTCAACCGCCTGCTGCACCTGCATGCTTACCTTCAGCGACTGGTGCACAAGGACACCCAGGTCTCGTTGCACTTCCCCTTTTCCCAATCTATTGCCATTCAGATAATAATCTGCCTTCCTGTTTTTGCCACCAAAGTGGATAACCTCGCATTTATCCACATTATACTGCATCTGCCATGCATCTGCCCAATCACCCAACTTGTCCAAATCATACTGGAGTTTCTCTGCATCCTCCTCACAACACACACGCCCACCCAGCTTTGTGTCGTCTGCAAACTTGGAGATATTACATCTAATTCCCTCGTCTAGATCGTTAATATATATTGTGAATAACTGGGGTCCTAGCACCGATCCCTGCGGTACCCCACTAGTCACTGCCTGCCACTCGGAAAAAGACCCGTTTATTTCAACTCTTTGCTTCCTGTCTGCCAACCAGTTCTCTATCCAAGTCAGTACCTACCCCCAATCCCATGTGCTTTAACTTTGCACGCTAATCTCTTATGCGGGACCTTATCGAAAGCCTTCTGAAAGTCCAAATACACCACATCCACTGGTTCTCCCTTATCTATTACATAGATACATAGAAGATAGGAGCAGGAGTAGGCCATCCGGCCCTTCGAGCCTGCTCCGCCATTTAATGAGATCATGGCTGATCCTCCAATTCAGTATCCCGTCCCCGCCTTCTCTCCGTAACCCTTAACCCCTTTTGCCTGTAGAAATACATCTAATTCCCTCTTAAATATATTTAATGAGCTGGCGTACACTGCCCTCTGTGGCAATGAGTTCCACAGGTTCACCACCCTCTGAGTGAAGAAATTCCCCCTCATTTCTGTCCTAAATGGTTTAGCCCTTATCCTTAAATTATGTCCTCTAGTTCTGTTCTCACCCGCAAAGGGAAACATTCCTTCTGCATCTAGTCTGTCTAGACCTGTCAGAATTTTATACACTTCTATGAGGTCCCCTCTCAATCTTCTAAACTCCAGTGTGTACATCCCTAAACTACATAGTCTCTCCTCATAGGTCAATCCCGCCATTCCTGGTATCAGCCTGGTGAATCGCCGCTGCACCCCCTCCATGGCAAGAACATCTTTCCTCGGATGAGGCGACCAAAACTGTACACAGTACTCGAGGTGTGGTCTCACCAGTGCCCTGTACAGCTGCAGCAAGGTATCCCTGTTCCTGTATTCCAACCCTTTTGCTATGAAGGCTAGCATACCGTTTGCCTTCTTGATCGCCTGTTGCACCTGCATGCTCGCCTTCAGTGACTGGTGTACAAGAACACCCAGGTCTCTCTGTACTTCCCCCTCTCCCAATTTATTGCCATTTAAATAATAATTTGCCCTCCCGTTCCTGCACCCAAGGTGGATAACTTCGCACTTGTCCACATTATAGTGCATCTGCCATTTATCCGCCCAATCACCCAGTCTGTCCAAATCGCTCTGGAGCTTCCTGGTCTCCTCCTCTGAGCCCACCCCCCCTCCTAGTTTAGTGTCGTCTGCAAATTTGGAAATGCTGCATCCGACTCCCTGATCCAGGTCATTAATGTAAATTGTGAACAGCTGGGGACCCAGGACAGATCCCTGTGGTACCCCACTTGTTACTGCCTGCCATTCAGAAAATGAGCCGTTTATTCCAACTCTCTGTTTTCTATCTGACAGCCAGTTCTCTATCCACGTCAATACTTTCCCCTTTATCCCATGAGCTTCAATTTTCCCTGCTAATCTTTTATGTGGGACCTTATCGAAGGCCTTTTGGAAGTCCAGGTACACCACATCTACTGGCTCTCCCCCATCTATTTTACCAGTTACTCCCTCAAAAAATTCCAATAGATTAGTCAAGCACGATTTACCCTTTGTAAATCCATGTTGACTCTGTCCTATCCTGTCCCCATTTGCTAAGTGCTCCGCTATTTCATCCTTAATGATGGACTCCAGCATTTTGCCCACAACTGATGTAAGGCTTACAGGTCTGTAATTACCTGCTTTTTCCCTACCCCCCTTTTTGAATAGTGGGGTAACGTTAGCTACCCTCCAATCCATGGGCACTGTTCCCGAGTCTAATGAATTCTGAAAAATCATACTTAGTGCATCCGCTATCTCTAGGGCCACCTCCTTCAGCACCCTAGGATGCATGTTATCAGGCCCTGGGGATTTGTCCGCCTTCAATCCCTTTAGCTTCCTTAACACCATATCCTTAGAGATATTGACTTGCGTCAGTTCCTCCTTTGCCAAATTCTACCAGTTACATCCTCAAAAAATTCCAGTAGATTAGTCAAGCATGATTTACCTTTTGTAAATCCATGTTGACTTTGTCCGATCCTGTCACTGTTTTCCAAGTGCTCTGCTATTACATCTTTTATAATGGACTCTAGCATTTTCCCCACTACCGATGTCAGGCTTACCGGTCTATAATTCCCCGTTTTCTCTCTCCCACCTTTTTTAAATAGTGGGGTTACATTAGCTACCCTCCAATCCATGGGTACAGTTCCAGAGTCTGTAGAATTTTGGAAGATGACTAGCAATGCATCGACTATTTCTAGGGCCACTTCCTTAAGTACCCTAAGATGTAGATTATCAGGCCCTGGGGATTTATTGGCCTTCAATCCCATCAATTTCCCTAACACCATTTCCCTACAAATACTGATTTCATTCAGTTCCTCCCTCTCATTAGACCCTATGTTCCCCGACATCTCTGGGAGGTTATTTGTGTCCTCCTTTGTGAAGACAGAACCAAAGTATGTATTTAATTGGTCTGCCATTTCTGTGTTCCCCATTATAAATTCCCCTGATTCTGACTCCGATCCCTGGTGGCCTAGCTGGGTCCCGGGTTGCGCTGCGCAAGGCCCCTCCCCTTTAATAAGTGGAGGAAAGCCTGCAGTACCACGACGTGCCGCAGCGCATGGCGCCGCGGCAGGTAGCGCCGCGCTATTCACTCGTAGCGTCCCAAGAGGGAGGCGGGGCGCCTCGCCTCCCTCTTGGGGCGCTACCAGTGAATTTCGGGCACGGGGGCGCAAACTTTATCAGAGCACTAAAAGTAGCGTCTCGGCAAAGTTAGCGCCCCAAAGGGGGCACAACCCAATTTTACCCCCAAGACGTCTTACTGCAATTATATAGGGCCCTGGTGATACCACACCTGGAGTATTGTGTACAGTTTTGGTCTCCTTACCTAAGGAAGGCTAGACTTGCCATAGAGGGAGTGCAATGAAGGTTCACCAGACTGGTTCCTGGGATGCGGGGATTGTCCTATGAGGAGATATTGAGTAGACTAGGCCTGTATTCTCTAGAGTTTAGAAGAATGAGAGGTGATCTCATTGAAACATACAAAATTCTTACAGGGCTTGACAGGATAGATGCAGGGAGGATGTTTCCCCTGGCGCGGGAGTCTAGAACCAGGGGTCACAGTCTCAGAATAAGGGGTTGGCCATTTAGGACTAAGATGAGGAGAAATTTCTTCACTCAGAGGGTGGTGAATCTTTGGATTTCTCTACCCCAAAGGGCTGTGGAGGCTCAGTCGTTGAGTATATTCAAGAAAGAGATCGATAGATTTTTGGATATTAAGGGAATCAAGAGATATGGGGATAATGCAGAAAGTGGAGATGAGATGGAAGATCAGCAATTATCTTATTGAATGGCAGAGCATACGCAAAGGACCAAATGGCCTACTCCTGCTCCTATTTCTTATGTTCTTATGAGCCTGTTGCTGCCTTCATCCCACTGAAAAAAAAGATCTTACCGAAATGGGCCCTGTTAAGCCCACCCTGCGCGTTACCTGGCCCAATTAAAAGGTGCGGGTCTGGTGACGTCAGTGCTGACAGTTTGGTGCCAGAATGTTTAAAGGGGCCATGGCCCCATTTGTTCTCATTTCTGATTTGTAGACTTTAGCGTGCTGACCATCCTTCATTGTGTGAAAGATGTCTCCTCAGAAGCAGAGAGCTGCTCCTCGGTTCTGCTTGTGGAGGGAGTCAGAGCACGTCGGTAGGTTCTCTTCTCTGTCAGTGGGCAGAAGAGACCGCCGCAGGAGACCAAGGCAGCCTGGCTGCAGATAGCAGAGGAGGTTACGAGCAGGTCAGTGGTGATGCGGACATGGGTGCAGTGCCGCCAGCGCTTTAATGATCTTCTAAGATCAGGAAAAGTGAGTATAAAACCACACTTACCATCACTCTGCATTCCCAACCCTACTCCTGCACATCCTTACACACAAGGAGGCAACTTGGTATTGCCTCCCCACTCCATCATAGTCTCCCTCTGAAGATCTAACCCATCCATTCCTTACACTCATTCCATCACTCTCACTGAACCTTCTCTTCTTTCCCTCGTTGCAGGAAAAGAGAGCCCGCAATAAGAGGGAGAGGGAGAAAATGGGAGGAGGCCCTCAATCGATGACAATTCTGACGAGTGCAGAGGAGGCAGCCCTGGACATTAGTGGAGTGGTGGACCAGCTGGAAGTGGGGAACAGAGAGAGGGGCTCACCAGAACAACCTGATGACAGAATCAGTTTCCAGACAGCTACATGGCATTCATCAGTCACTCATTTGGGGGCTGATGTCAAGAGAAATTGAATGCTCATCATGTGCAGAATGCTATCTGTATGCAATAGACATATCATATATCTCAGATTTCCAGCATCCGCAGTATTTTGCTTTTGTATTCATATATCTAACTGATCTCTTTACTCTCCCACAGTTCCATCAAGAGCTCCCCCCACTGTCCAGGAGGAAGAGCAAGAGGACTCCTCAGAGGAGCCTCAGCCTCTGAGGACGCAGCATCACCTCAGACAAGGCAAGCCAGCACCAGTGCAGATATGCACACCTTGGTGGGGCCGTCGCGAGATAGAGTGGTGTTGTCACCTGGTGCCTCACACAGAACAGGTGAGCAAGAGAAGATGGTGGAGACAGGGTCAGCAGTGGAGACTTCTCATCGGAGGGCGCAGGAGTCTCCTTGCTCTGCTCAGCTGCATGCAGACGCTGAGCATCAGGGGCCATCCAAGAAGAGGTTGATCCTGGAGCTGCAGGAACACGTGCAGGAGGCTCTGAAAGGTTTTGCAACCACGGTGACTGCGAGTGTGTAGAGAATGGAGGAGTCCATCTCAAACATGACCACCGCTGTGGCACACGCACTCGCGACTGTAGGTTTCTCCATGGATAGGATGGCCACATGCATGGAGGACCTAATGCGCCAGTCGCACAAGCACATGGTTTCTATTCAAAATAGATGGGCATCTATGGAGGACAGATGGGCATCTATGAAGGAGAGAAACTAGAGGCTCATAGACATCCTTTCTAGGAGGGATGTCAGTATAGATGTGGGTCCTCATGGCCCCACTGATGTGCAGCAAGGTGCTCTCCAGCTACTTGCTCGTAGGGAAGTGTGGATGACCCATGAGAGGGATGATGGTGGGAGGGGACATGGAAGTGGGGCTCCTCTCCAAGCACTCACACTTCTCCCCCCTTGCCAACCCTTTGGTCAGAGCCCCAGATGCCTCCCCAGACAACGATGGCTGAGTCTGCCCCTGCACAGTCACAGGAGGAGCAGACTTTGGTGGCACCCTCACAAGCTCCAAAACCCAGAGGACGACTGCCAAAGGCATCTAAGCAGGCGCAACAGTGAAGTGAGGAGGCTGCCTCTACCTCTGCTGAAGCCACAGGGGTAGCACCACGTAGAAGCACTCAGAAAAGAAAGATGTCACACAAATAGAGTCACTAGGGTAGTCACTTGGGTGTTTTCTTAAATGTTATTGTGAAGTTTACATTCAATTAATATCTTGTATTAAATCATTTATTTCGGAAACTTTGCAGTCCTTGCCAAATGTGTTTGCACAATTGGAAATGTCAGAGTGAACGGTCAGGGCTAATGTAAGTTCCAGCAATGGTGGTGACAGTGAAAAGAATGGACTGGTCATTGTAGGGATGCTTTATGGTGTTGCTGTGGGGTGATGCCAACCTGCCTACGCATGTGCCAGCCACATGGCTGTGCTGCGTAAAGTTAACTAAATCTGGTGATGATGAGGCCATCCCTGGTGTCACGGGCATCAATGTGGTCGCATACTGGTAGCATTTCGACCGCTGACTCCTCCAGGTCCTCCTCATCCTCGTCTTCAACCTCATGCTGCTCCTCTTCCTCCTCCGAAGAGGCTGTGCGCTCTGTGCTTTGTTCCTCATGCAATGCTAATCCTTGCTGCTGCGCTATGTTGTGCAGGGCGCAGCAGACCACGACGATTCTGGAGACCCTGACTGGTGCGTACTGAAGGACTCCTCCAGATCTGTCCAGGCATCTGAAGCGCATTTTGAGCAATCCTAATGTCTGCTCGATGACACTTCTGGTGGAGATGTGGCTTTGATTGTAATGTTCCTCAGCTTCGTTTGTTGGCCTCCTCAAAGGTGTCCTCAGCCACGTCTTCAGTGGATAGCCCTTGTCTCCAAGCAGCCAGCCGGAAAGACTGTTTGGAGGTGCGAAGAGCTGAGGGACGGTGGACTAGCACAGGACATAAGAGTCATGGCAGCTGCCAGGGAACTTGGCGCACACATGCATGATGATCTTCCTATGGTTGCAGACGAGCTGCACATTGAGGGAGTGGAAGCCCTTGTGGTTGACAAAGACTGCTGGGTTCTGATGGGGTGCCCTGATGGCCACATGAGTGCAGTCGATGACACCCTGCACCTGTGGGAAGCCAGCCAGAGCCACAAAGCCGAGCGCACGCTCAGCAACACTGGCTTCATCAGTGGCAAGGTTGATATAATTGGCGGACTTGTCAAAAAAGGCATTGGTGACCTGTGTGATGCATCTGTGGGCGGCCGACTGCAAGATGCTGCAAATGACTGCTGCAGATGCCTGAAAGGAGCCTGAGGCAAAGAAGTTGAGGGCAAGGGTGACTTTAACAGCTACTGGTAAGGGGTGTCCACCCATTCCTCTGGGCTGCAGGTCTTGCTCCAGCAATCTGCAAATGTCTGCGATGACCTGGCGCGATAGCCTGAGCCTCCTGAAGCACTGCTTCTCAGTCATGTTGAGGAAGCTCATCCTCTGCCTGTATACCCTGTATTGCGGGTATCGCCTCCGGCGCGGTGCAGCCCTGCGCTGATGCCCTCTGCCCTGTGCAGCATCAGGTGGTTGAAGAGAAGATTAGCGCTCTTGTTGGTGCTGCTGGTGTGCCTGGTTCTGCTGGTGTTGCAGCTGATCATGGTCAGATTCTGAGGTCCAAAGTGAGACAGTATAAACCATATCCATTCTGATGTAATAGATGGCAGGTGAGGTTTAGATGACAGAAGCAATCTGTCAATGGTGAGAGAGGTTGTTCCAATGAGGTGACACTAGATACAGAGTTTGCTCCAAACACTTGCAACCTGCATAAAGCTCAATCTGTCTTCCAAATGCAGTAAGTAACAGCTTCTGAGCTTGGAAAGTAAACAGCTGTGAGATGGGAGCTTTTATACCACATTTGCTGTTGTCAAGTAGTCAGATGATTCCATGGTCATACAACTCCCGACCTGCTGACCTGACATGATGCCTGAGCAGCATGGACCCTATGGGCGACCTTGTAAAATGTTAAGGTGAGCTCAAAATATTTTTAATGGGCTGTTAACAGGGTCATAATGACTTGAATTACCTCCCCGCTGCTGCGTGTCAGATCTGTTCAGCCCTGACAGACCCGACATCTGGGAAAGCTGCATGGTAGTGGGTTGACAGCGGAGTCCCGAGCCATTGTCAAAAAAATTTTTTCCCCACCCAACCCACCACCAAACGTGCCCACTGACCTCCCGAAAAATTCCCCCCTAAGGGAATACACAAAGGTGATTAGTTGATGTTGTTCTTTTGATTTGCATTTGATAAATTTATAAATTATGTTTGGAATGTTTGTTTTGTGGTGGCTCTCATTTCAGGTTTGTGCCCAGGAGGATGCTGTGATGTTCCATGACAGAGGTATGATAAGATGGGGAAGTGGTGAGCAACAGGGATCTGGGGTTTCATTCACTGGAACCGGAGTCTGATGAGGCACTCATGGACAGCCTGTCCGGAATGGGGTTCTGCTGCCTGCCTGCTCCCTTCTTCCTCCTCTTCCTCTTCCTCCTCGTGCTCTTCCTGAGGTGGTCCCAGAACCCACGGTGGCAAGGGCTGCGCCTTAATGATGGCCAAAAAGTTGAGCATGCAGCAGACCTCCACGAAATGGGACACCCGCTCCAGCATGTACTAGACAGCTCCTCCCGAGCAGTCAAGGCAGCGGAACTGTTGCTTTAGCACCCTGATGATCTGCTCAATGATGTTCCTCGTGGCAGTATGGCTGTCATTATATGAGTGCTGGGCAGGAGTGGTGGGGTTGCGGAGGGAAGTCATCAGCCAGGTGCAGGAAGCGAGCCGGCCGCCATTTTATCTTCCAAACCGACCTTAACGGCCGGCACTAAAGGCTCCAATTTCACAGCCATAGAATATAAACGTTAAGAGAACATGCTAGAACTTTATAAATCACTGGTTAGAACTCAGCTGGCCTAATGTGGACAATCCTGTGCACCATACTTCAGGAAAGATGTAAAGACCTTCAAAAAGGTACAGAGGCAGTTTACCAGGATATTACCAGGGGTGAGGGACTAGTTATGAAAAGTTAGAACTGTTTCTTTGGAACAGAGCAGGTTAAGAGATGACCTAATAGAGGTTTTCAAGATGATGAGGGGTTTTGATAGAGTAGATAGAGAAAGGCTGTTCCCTCTGGCGAGTCGTCAATAACCAGAGGTCATAGATTTAAAATCATTGGCAAAAGATCTAGAGGGGAGATGAGGAAAAAATTCACTCAAAGTTGTTGGAATCTGATATGCTCTACCTGAAAATTTGGTGGAAGCTGATTCCATAAATAATTTTAAAAGGGAGTTGGACAGGTACTTGAGCATGAGGAACTTACAGGGTTACAGACAAAAAGCAGGGGTGTGGGACTAAGCACAACTGTTCTTGCGAAGAGCAAGCACTGGCACGACGAGCCCAATGCCCTCATTTTGTGCTATTAGTTTCAATGAAATTCCAGCTAACCAGGATTATTTAAAAGCTGCATTAAATGGTGTAGTAAGCATTGAGAATTAGAGTGAATTCATAAGAACATAACAAATAGGAGCTGGAGTAGGCCATTTGGCCCTTCGAGCCTGCTCCGCCATTCATCAAGATCATAACTGATCTACCTCAACTCCACCTTCCCGCACTATCCCCATATCCCTTAATTCCCTTAGTTCCCAAAAATTTAGCGACCTCTGTCTTGAATATACTCAATGACTGAGCATCCACAGTTCTCTGGGGTAGAAAATTCCAAAGATTCACAACCCTCTAGCTGGTGCAAGAGCGGTGGCCGCCATTTTTCCGAGAATCGCTGGCGCTAACAGGTGGCGGTAAGTATATGAATTTCTCGCCCCAAGAGCCTTCAGAGGGATAAAGACAGGTTAAGTGAGTAGACAATAAGGTGGCAGATGGAGTATAATGTGGGGAAATGTGAGGTTATACACTTTGGTAGAAGAATAGGAAAAATAAATATTTTTTATATGGTGCGAAAACTATTAAATGTTGGTGTTCAGAGAGCTTTAGGTGTCCTTGTACAGGAAACACAGAGAGTTAACATGCAGGTACAGCAAGCAATTAGGAAGGCAAATGGCATGTTGGCCTTTATTGCAAGGGGTTTCGAGTACAAGAGTAAGGAAGTCTTGCTACAATTGTACAGGGCTTTGGTGAGACCACACCTGGAGTACTGGACACACGTTTGGTCTTCTTATCTAAAGAAGGATATACTTACCTTAGAGGCGGTGCAACGAAGGTTCACTAGATTGATTCCTGGGATGAGAAGGTTGTCCTACGAGAAGAGATTGAGTAGATTGGGCCTATACTCTCTGGAGTTTAGAAGAATGAGAGGTGATCTCATTGAAACATATAATATTTTGAGGGGGATTGACAGGGTAGATGCTGAGAAGTTGTTTCCCCTGGCTGGAGAGTGTAGAACTCAGGGACATAGGGCTGGATTTTGTCTTGGGGTCGGGTTGGGGTCGTGTTATCCACATTTCGTGTTCCCCACCCGACTCCAGATTAATGTGGATCAATGATGCAATTTTCACTTAATTGGGCAATTGAGTTCCAGCATGTGGGAACCCATGAACTAATTAGTGGTTTGAGTCTGAAAGTCGCCTCTGATGATGTCATCATTGCTGACTGGTCTCAGAGATTGTCTGGCTGTTGGTGAGAGAGGAGCCTGGCTTTTGATGTGAGTGGACCTGGATGGGGGTGGCGGGGGGAGAGAGAGAGAGAGACCATTTTTTGCATCCAAGTCCTCTCACAGCAAAGGCCATGCAGTCTCTAAAGATATTCAATGCAGCAGCATCAGAGGTGACTTTCAGACCTAATACTACTACTACTACCTTCATCACATCTCCGTTGTAATAGTGGACCTGCAGCTGATAGTCAGCTATCCACTTGTGCTCCCGCCAGGTTTCACTGGAGTGTTTCACACCAGGCGTGCTTCACGTCGGAAAAGGGTTAAACTAGCTAAAACATTTCAAAATGGCATTACAGAGCCAATTTAGGGCTTGTTAAGGGCCTTAATGGCCTCTCCCGCCTCTTGGAGGCGGGACGGAGTCGGGAACCCCATGACTGATTTTGTCAAAATTGCGTGGAGGCGGGATGGGGTCGGGACCCCCCACCCCGCAAATTTAACCCCCCACACGCCTCCAAACCCGACTCCATGGGTCATTCAAAATCCAGCCCACAGTCTCAGGATAAAGGGTCAGCCATTTAAGACTGCGATGAGGAGGAATTTCTTCACTCAGAGGGTTGTGAATCTTTGGAATTCTCTGCCCCAAAGGGCTGTGGACGCTGAATCGTTGAATATATTCAAGGCTGAGATAGATAGATTTTTGGACTCAAGGGGCATGAAGGGATATGGAGATTGGGCGGGAAAGTGGAGTTGAGGTCGAAGATCAGCCGTGATCTTATTGAATGGCAGAGCAGGCTCGAGAGGCCGATGGCCTACTCCTGCTCCTATTTCTTATGTTCTTATCTTCTTATGTAATACTGATGATTTAACATTGAGTATCTTCTGCTCAGTAGAACAGACTCCATTTTACTGCAGTCTGCATATCAACTACAGAACAAGATTATCATATATAAACGGTCAATTTTTTGGTTGAAAAGCAAGAGTTCATTCTATTTAAAACCTTTTTTTTTGTTCAGGTGCTATATTACATTAACACAATCACTGCACCTGATTATGGGTGGTGCACCAGCAGGTCCTGCAGGAACAGGAAAAACAGAGACGACTAAAGATTTGGGGAGAGCTTTAGGCATCATGGTGTATGTTTTCAACTGCTCAGAACAAATGGACTACAAAGTAAGAAAGACATGAGCTTGCTTGCAATTTCATAGAATCAGAGAATATTACAGCAAAGAAATTGACCAATTTGGCCAATCAGTTGTGTGCCGTTGTTTTTTCTCCATGTGAGCTATCTAGTCTAATCCCATTCTCCTGCTTAATCTCCACACACTTTAATTTTCCTCTAATTCATGCAACTATCTAATTCTCTTTTAAAAGAATTTATGGACTCTGCTTCAAAAATTGGGACAAAGAATTCTACATTCTAAATTGTGTAAATATATATATTTAACCTCGCTTTTAATTCTTTTTGCAATTATTGTAAATTTAAGTCATCTTGTTATTGTCTTTCTGAACAGTGGAAACAATCTATCAGGTCGCTCGTTAATCTTCTCAGCTCTCGTAAAATAAAACTTATTTCTCAAGTTTCTCTATAACTACAACTCTTCATCTCTGGTAACATCCTAGAGAATCTATGCTGAAATCTTTCCATTACTTTTATATCCTTCCTATCATGGAGGGCGAAAACTCCACACAATACGATAAATTGTGGCCTATCTAAGATCTTGTAAATTCAACATTACCTCCATGCTTATGTATTCTGTATGTTTAGAGGAGAGCATTAACCAGAGTGATCGATTACCATTGAAGAGATGGCCAGAAGCGAACCTGCAGCTTTTGAGCTATGTGTCTATATTATGAAAAGA
Organism: Squalus acanthias; assembly: GCA_030390025.1. NCBI lineage: Eukaryota > Metazoa > Chordata > Chondrichthyes > Squaliformes > Squalidae > Squalus > Squalus acanthias. The sequence goes on along the minus strand of CM059447.1, from coordinate 9,017,332 downwards.
ATGTTGACATATTTACTGTTTAATGAGCCCTGCATCACTATGCAGTTTAGCTACTGTACTTCCCAAAGCAAGAGTGCAAAAGGTGTCGTGCATTATACTAATGTTAGAGAGACCAAAAGGGGCCATTAAAATAAGGAAACATCCAATGTGAATATGCAGCTGGTTGATGTGAAAGTGACCATGTATACTATGCTACAGCAGAACACTATGAAAAGCTAAGATCAGCAGAAACTTACTTGAAAAACTTCATCAAGGTGTTGAACATTTTCCTCATCAGGGAAATAGACTTCCTAATAGCTAACTGCATTTACCTGCTCTGCACCGCTTTCCATGCAGCCCTGACAACTTTACAATACCTCCCTGAGCATTACTTCCTCGGCCTGGCACAAAAAGGGAGCCATCCTCCCTCCTCCTTGGTCACTTGCAGGCTTTTGGCTCATCCTCCAACATATACAGAAGAAAAAGCTAATCTCCCTCAGACAGGAATTGTCAGCGCCTCTTTAAGGGGCTGCACCTATACTTTTAAGCTCCTGTCCTGGGTGTCCACTTCCTAATGGTCTCCGTATTCCTATGGCTAGCTTGTGCTGGAAGTGTACAACCTTTATTTAAACGAAGGAACTTTGAAAAGCACCAGAAGGTTCCCTCCCTACTCCTGTAATATACATGCACATTGCTGGCTTTTTTTTTATTCGCTTATGGGATCTGGGCATCGCTGGCAAGGCCAGCATTTATTGCCCATCCCTAGTTGCCCTTGAGAAGGTGGTGGTGAGCCGCTTTCTTGAACCTCTGCAGTCCGTGTGGTGATGGTACTCCCACAGTGCTGTTAGGTAGGGAGTTCCAGGATTTTGACCCAGCGACGATGAAGGATCGGCGATATACTTCTAAGTCAGGATGGTGTGTGACTTGGAGGGGAACTTGGAGGTGGTGGTGTTCCCATGCGTCTGCTGCCCTTGTCCTTCTAGCTGGAAGAGGTCGCGGGTTTGGGAGGTGCTGCTGAAGAAGCCTTGGTGAGTTGCTGCAGTGCATCTTGTAGATGGTACACACTGCAGCCACGGTATGCCGGTAGTGGAGGGAGTGAATGTTTAAGGTGGTGGATGGGGTGCCAATCAAGTGGGCTGCTTTGTCCTGGATGGTGTCAAGCTTCTTGAGTGTTGTTGGAGCTGCACTCATCCAGGCAAGTGGAGAGTATTCCATCACACTCCTTACTTGTGCCTTGTAGATGGTGGAAAGGCTTTGGGGAGTCAGGAGGTGAGACACTCGCCACAGAATACCTAGCCTCTGCCTAGCTGCGCTGTTAGTGGATGTTCAGTCCAAATGTGCTTAGGTTTTAGACTGGGCTTGAACTCAAAACCTTTTGACTTACAGGTGAAAATGCTACTATGGCGCTAAACTAACACTAGGGGATAATTTTAGCCTAACCTACCCAGTGGGAAACTGACGTAATTGGATCAGCCGCCCATCAATGGCAGTCGATTCAATCCCATCAGTGTTCCACCAGGCGGGTTAGGTTAACATTACCCCTAAGTTTGAGTCATTGGGCTCGATTTTACCAGGCCCGAGGAGGTAGGTTTGGAGACATGTGAGTTGTCAAAATCGCAATAAATAGCGGCCGGGCCCGAACCCGCCTCCATCCCACCTCCGAGCAATTTTCCCACATTCGTGTTTTCAGACCCCGTTTCCATCCCGCCTCCAAGTGGCGGGATAGGCCCTTAAGGCCCTTAACAACCACTTAATTGCCTCTATAATCCCATTTTGAGAGGCCTTTCTGATTTTTAGACATTTTCCCCATCCTACACGCCTCCTCTGGAACACGCCAGTTAATCCTGGCGGCCTCACAATTGGATTGCTTACTAACAGCTGCAGCTCCACCATTAAAAAGGAGTTTTCACCAATGATCACTTGCAGGTGGCAGAACTTTGTTGTCTCAGGTCTGGGGGAGCTTTTAGCAGGCATACTCATTGTTGTGGAAGTTTGGAGCCTGACACCCATCTCCAGTGTGACCTGCTGGGAAACCCCTCTCCCCACCTTGACTGAGCACTTCCTCAACTGAGGCATATACCAGAAGCATGGCGAACATTTATTTCCTTTCCTCCTGGACATCAGATTCGGACGAAGACCAGCCGCGGCAGCAGCAGACCCATGAGCAACAGCAGCACCAACAGCAGCAGCAACAACAGGAGCACCAAGCTGCTGCTCACCCACCAGAAGCTGCACAGGCCAGAAGGCGCTAGCGCGCGACCACATTGCTGGCCGGGATGCAAGGGACGCACTCATGTTGGCCAGATTTGCTTAGCCTGCACAATCAGACACTTTTTCCTCGCACCTTCTTACCAGACCATCGACAATGGACAAGAACCTGCGGATTCCTATTGCTCTGACCACCATACTGACAATTGCAAGTCGCCCTAAGCCCTCAATGTGGAAGTCCCATTTGCGAAATGACACAGGCCACAACTTCAACAGTTTGCCATCAAATCTGTTTATGATACCATGACAAGGATGGCTGGTCAAAAAACAATATATCACAACACCCAAGTGACTACCCTTGTGACTACTTGTGCTTTATCTTCCTCTTACGCGTGCTCCTACGTGGTGCTTCCCCTGTGGCTTCAGCAGATGTGGTGGCCCCTTGCTCACTTTCTTGCTGCTCCTGTCTCGACTCCTTTGGCGGGCGTCCTCTGGGGTTGTGAACCTGTGAGGGCTCGGCATCAGTCTGCTGCTTCTGCGGCTGTGCAGGGCCTGAGACGCCCATCTCAGTTGGGTGAGGACTCTGGTGGGGCTCTGACCGAGGGCTTTGCAATGGCATGGCGTGTGAGCGCTTGGAGAGGCGCCCCCACTTCCTTGTTGTCTGCCACCAACATCCCTCTCATGGGTCAGCCCCACTTCAGAACTAGCAAGTGGCTTGATAGCACCTTGCTGCACTGCAGGGGGGCCATGAGGACCTGTTTCTGCACTGGAAGTCCTACTCCAGAGGACTTCCATGAAGGTCTGGTTTGTATGCTCAATAGCTGACCATCGCTCCTCAAGAGATGTCATTTTATTCTGAACAATGACCATGTTTTCAAGACCCTGGCGACTAAGCTCCTCCATGGCCGTAGCCATCCTCTCCTCTATGGTAGCCAGGCTTACCACGGAGGTAGCCATCATTTCCACGGAGGTTGCCATCCTTTCCGCAGTGATGCGTTCATGTGCCAATGTCTCCACAAAGGCTCTGCTCATGTTCGCGATGGAGTCCTCCATTCGCTCCACACTCACAGCAACCCTGGAGCCAAAACCTGCCAGAGACTCCTGCACCTATTCCTGGAGTTCCAGCACCGCTCTCCTTCTGGATGGACCCGGAGGTACAGGGTCGACATGCAGCTGAGCCGAGCTGGCAGAGTCCTGCGCCCTCCGACGAGGACTCTCCACTGCTGTCCCTGTCTCCACCATCTGCTGATGCTCACTTGCGAGTTGTGATACACTAGGTGACAACACTACTCTAATCTTGCGAAGGTCTCACCAATGTGTGAGTGTCTGTGCTGGTGCTGGGTGTGCTGAATTCTGCTGACGCTACGCCCTCAGAGGTTGCAGCTTCCTCTGAGGAGTCTGGAGGCTCAGGCTGTTCCTCCTGGGGACGGAGGCTTTCGATGGTCCTGTGGGTGGGTAAAGGAAAGAGTTAGAGATGTGAGGTCAAGGTTACATGCACATTGAATAGTGCAGATGATCATAAGTCAATCTGTTAGAGCATCAGAATCATTATCAGTGACTCATGCAATGTCAATGAGAGTGATGCCAAACTATTCTATCACCAGCTTGCTGTGATGTGCCCGTCTGTCCGTCCCCCACTTGGGAATCCTCCTCGATCCCAGCAATTTCCAGGGCCGCCTCCTCCCAGGCAGTGAGCTGGGCCACTGAGGGTGGGCCTCCTCCTGTCATGGCTCTTTCCCTCTTATTGTGGGCTCTCTTTTCCTGCAATGAGGGACACAAGTGGAGTTTGAGTGAGAATGAAGGAGTGAGTGTAAAGAATCCATAGCATAGATGCTTAGAAGGCGACAAAGGACCCGCCCTGTGTGTTGTAAGTTGTTGTCGTTGCATCACTGTGATAGGGAGTGTGAGGGCTGCATGGTCGAATAGTTAAGTGAATGTGACCATAGAGAGAGAGGGAATGGGTAAGGGTGCAGGGATTTACGTGTCAAGTGGGATGTGGAGGAAGAGGTTGGCAAAGCAGAGTGCTGGTGAGGAGAAACGATGGTGATCAGATTGAGGGTGATGGGAAAGTCATACTCACTTTTCCTGTGCGGAGAAGGTCATGAAACCTCTTCCTGCATTGCAGCCAGGTTCTGCGGCTCATTGATATGGAGTTGACCTCCTGGGCCACTTGCAGCCACACAGCTTTAGTCTGCTGGGGTGGCTTTTTTCTCCCTGAGGAATGGAAGAGCACCTCCTAATTGGATCTTGCTCCCTGCACCAGAGCTTGGAGGGAGGGCTCATCGAAGTGTGGAGCACACTTTGGCCTACTGGTGGACATAGTCGATCAATGAAGTGCTTACTAAAATGGCCATAAAGTTTGCAGTCTCCAGAAGAAGCAAGGCTGCTTGCAGACCTTAAAGCCAGCAGCATTGATGACATCATCGGAGGCGACTTTCTGGATGAAAAGACTCATTGGGCCAGGGGTTCCCACACGCTGGAAATCAATTGCCCAATTAGGGGAAAATTGGGGTCCTGACAGGAATGCCACCTGACATGCCCCAGCCCGCCCACAATGGCAAAATCCAGCCCATTTTGTTAGTATCAGTTCTCTTTCTTTAATAACCTTCAATAACTGTCCACACATTTCTCTGGCAGTCCTACAATTGCAATATCCCTCACTCTGAAAAATTAGGTAAGGTACTTGTTCAGAAGAAATTTTAATGCAGCAATAGCAAATGTATTGATAAAATAACTACATTTACTAGCAGTTAAAAACAGTTTGTATTTCATACTATAAACAAGGTATTCTAATGTCCATATGTAAGCAAAGTATCTGTTATGCTTGGTGACTCATCATCAAGTTTCACTGATGTAGTTTTAATGCCCTTTGTTTCGGAAATGAAATGGGACAAAAACTTTAAAAGAATTAAACCAGAATGAAAAATTAGACTATATTTTAAATGGGAACTTCAATTATTTAGATTATGTATTTTCACTTCTAATATTTATAGTTTGCCTCTGTACAGCACCTATGTTTTTACCCCTAGAAGTAGCTTAACTTTCTAAAGATTGATCTTTTTTCACCATATAGTCCTGTGGGAATATCTACAAGGGTCTGGCACAAAGTGGAGCCTGGGGCTGTTTTGATGAATTCAACAGGATTTCTGTGGAAGTTTTGTCAGTGATTGCAGTGCAGGTAACTTAAAGATCTTCAATTGTCCCCTATTGAAGGATAGCAACAATATTATAATTCTTCCATTTTAGTTCAATTTCCACATTTCAATAGAAATGCATTCCATCTTGTGGTGGAAAATCATTCTCACGGTGGCCCTTTCTACGCTTTGACACTTTAAAGTCAGTGGGGTAGATATTCCTTTTTCGGACTTGAAATGGGTACAAGTGGAGTGCATGTCCCAACTGGGAGGCCTGAGACTGGCCCAAAATTGGGTCTCAGGCCTCATTAGCATTACTTGGGTGAGCTGTCGGTACCTGTCGTGCCTCTACAGGCAGCTTGCCCATTTCATAAGGATCAATGTCAGGCCGCTTGCTTCGCTGGCAGTGGCCCGAAAGTAAGTTTTGATGGGGGGAGGAGAATGGCAGGAGGGCTGATTGCAGCTGGCAGCGGCCCTAGGGAGTGCTGTGGAGCCGGGAGAACTCCTGCTTCTCCTGGTTTTTCAAACGAAAAACAAAACTTACCATTTTGGTGGCAGCTGTTTTCTTAGTCGCATCCATGTCTGAGTAAACTTCTGAGGTGCAGGCCCGACGCCTGCTTTGCTCAGAGCAGCCCAATTTCCCTGAGGAGTCCTAAAATGGGCGGCCGATTCGTTAATGCCCAGTTTGTGCTACGCCGAAGCCCAATTTCACCCCACAGAGTGAGTTACACCCAAAACTACTTCCACTCGTGTTTTCCACGATCTTTTATGTTGGTTCAGGATTAAATTCGCCTGAATCAGGCCCCGCCCACAAAACTGGCCACGCTCCCGGTCTAAATTGCAGGGTTCGTGAAGGCTTTTCAAATTGCAGTCATTTTTGCATGCACACAGGCACTAGTAAGCACGTTTAAAAAGTTTTTCATATCAAAGAATATTTAATTTACGAAGAAAGTGACTAGTGTACACTAATGAAACTATTAAATGGTTCAGTATAGGTTTTTGTAAGTCATTTTCAGTGATTTTCAATTAGGTTACTCACGTTACTCACAGGTGGAGGACTGGACATCCTCAGTAAAATTGCTTGTTTTTGCTGATAAACCCATTTTCAGCTATATTAATAAAACTGCACCAGGTTACCACTCTTAAATACATCAAGGAATACTTTTTAATGGAAAGGGGAAAAAAAACAATTACATTCTATTATGCTGCCCAATTGCACAGGTTCATGAAAATGTTTACATTTGTGATTATGTAAATGAATTTTAGCGAATCTTGAAGCCTAACCTAACCAGCGCAATTTCAAGCGCATTTTCCAATGGTGCCCAAAGCGGAAACTCTACCCTATAGTAATCTAACACAGTAATTTCAGATACATTGGCTGGAATTTTTACTTTCGCGCCAGGTTGGGTGCGTGCAGGTGGTGTAGCGGGTCAGGAACGCGATGTTCTGAGCAACGCGCTGCTCAGAGCGACTTTCACTTAATGGCTCCAATTGAAAGAGTCATGCACATTTCCCAGCCCTATTAAATGGTGTGGGTCTGATGACATTATTGATGACTCGTTTGCAGCGCCCATATTTAAAGCAGCCTTGCACTGAACTCACTTGAAGGTTGCCAGAGGAGGGTGGAACGTGACAAAGAAAGGCCACAGTATTGTTATAACTTTGGAAGGGTGGATAACCAAAGGCAGAGGGCTGCACCATGCTTCTCTGATTCATCACTGCATATGCTGGTGGAGGCTGTCAGAGCATGCAGGAAGGTCTTCTTCCCTGCAGATAGGCAATGGAGACTTCCAAAAGAAACAAAAAGAGGCTGGCTGGATACAGCTTAGGAGGTCAGCAGCAGCGATGTGGTGAGGAGGACCTGGATACAGTGCAGGAAGCGCTTCAATGATCCCATGAGGTCAGGAAAGGTGAGTGCAATGCCACACTCACCCTCATCCTGAAGTGCCTGTCAACACATCCCCATCACTCTGCCTTCCCAAGTCTAGTCCTGCACATCATTCCTCACACCAACCTACCTTGCACATCCACCCATCCCTATCTCTCTATGTACATACTCACATTCCCCATCTGACTAACCACCCCTCACACTCACCCTCATCCTAATGTAGTCATAGCAAGTAACACCACAGAAGGAGGCCATTTAGCATCGGCACCCCACTCCCTCATAGTCACCCTCTACGGATGCAACCCATCCATTCCTTACACTCATTCCATCACTCTCACTCAAACTTCTCTTCTTTCCCTCCTTTCAGGAGAAGAGAGCCCACAACAACAGAGAGAGGGAGAGAACCAGAGGTGGCCCTCCAGTAACTGCACATCTTACAGCAGCAGAGGAAATTTTGGAGCTTGAAAGACGCTGGCGGTGGGAGACGGAGAGAGGGGGACATCCCAGCAACTCGGTGACAGAATCACATCTCATAAAGCCACATGGCATACAAGAGTCACCTATGTGGTGACTCATGTCAGCAGCCAGTGAAATGTCATCATGTGCATACTGGTAATGTTACTCATTCTTATTATAACACTTCTAATTCATCTCTTTACTCCCCCACAGGTCCATCAACTGCCCCCCTCCCCCTCCACTGTCCAGCCAGAGGAGGAAGACGACTCCTCAGAGGAACCTCCAGTCTCTGAGGGTGCAGCATCAGCAGACCCAAGCGCAACCAGCACCAGCGCAGATACTCACACCTCGGTGGGTCCTTTGCGCCATAGAGTAGAGTTGTCATCTGATGTCTCACAATTTACAAGTGAGCAAGAGCAGGTGAAGTTGACAGGGACAGCAGTGGAGATCCACGCCGGAGGGCGCAGGACACTCTAAGCTCTGCTGAGCTGCATGCAGACGCTGAGCCTCGGGGCCCATCGAGAAAGAGGGTGATCTTGGAGGGGCAGCAACAATTGCATGAGGCTCTGGCATCTTTTGCAGCCATGATTTCTGCAAATGTGCAGAGAATGGAGGAGTCTATCTCCAACATGAGCACACAATGTCGCAGGCGATGGCGTTGATGTGCTCCTCCATGCAAAGGATGGCCACCTGCATGTAGCAGCAAATGCGCCACTCACATGAGCACATGCTAGCTGTGGACAACAGATGGCAGGTGCTCATAGACCTCCTCTCAAGGAGGGATGCAAACGTTGACTTGGGCCATCATCGCCCCACTGCTATGCAGCAAGGTGCTCTCCAGCTCCTTGCTAGCAGGGAAGTGCAGGTGGCCCACGAGAGGGATGATGGTGAGATGGGACATAGAAGTGGGGGCTATTCTCAAAGCGCTCCCACTTCTTCCCATTGCCTTCCCCTCAGTCAGAGCCCCACATGCTTCCTTGGATCAAGATGGCTGAGTCTGCCCCTGCAGGCTCCAAAACCCAGAGGACGTCCGCCAAAAGTGTCTACGCAGTCACAGCAGGGAAGGGAGCAGCCTGCAACAACCTCTGCTGAAGCCACAGGTGTTGCACCTCATAGAAGCACTTGTAAAAGAAAATTGACACAAAAGTAGATGCACATGGGTGTATCAAAAATGTTAGTGCTAAGTTTCAGTTGTTTTGATTGCACACATAAATGTTTTTCTTTGCACCACTTTCGGGTCTTGTCCATTTTTCCCTCAAACCTTAGAAGTGGCTTTGTCACTTGGAGTGAATGGTGACACATTATTTAACCCCGAGCATTGGGGGGATGTTTTATGGTGTTATTGGGGGGGGGGGGGGGGGGGCAGGGCGGTGGGTGGAGGAACGTAGTAGACCATCTGGCAGGCATGTGGCTGCAAGTTAAGTAAATCTGGCCATGATGAGGCCATCCCGGGCCTCCCAGGAAGCAATGTGCGCCGCTGCTGGTGCCATCTGCATCTCAGGTTCCTCCTCCACCTGCTCGTCCTCCTCCTCCTCTGAAGAGGTTGTGTGCTGTGCGCCATGCTCCTCCTGCAGCTACAATCCTCACTGCTGCGCTATGTTGTGCAGCGCGCAGCAGACGACGATGATTCTGGAGACCCTGGCTGGTGTGTACTGAAGGGCTCCTCCAGATCAGTCAAAGCATCTGAAGTGCATATTCAGCATGCCTATTGCTTGTTCTGTGACACATCTGGTGGAGATGTGGCTCTCATTAAGAACATAAGAATTAGGAGCAGGAGTCGGCCATATGGCTTCTTGAGCCTGCTCCGCCATTCAATAAGATCATGGCTGATCTTCGACCTCAACTCCACTTTCCTGCCCTATCCCATATCCCATAATTCCTCTGGAGTCCAAAAATTTATCTATCTCAGCTTTGAATATAATCAGCGACTGAGCATCCACAGCACTTTGGGGCAGAGAATTCAAAGATTCACAGCCCTCTGAGTGAAGAAATTCCTCCTCATCTCAGTCTTAAAAGGCCAGCCCTTATCCTGAGACTATGCCCCCAAGTTCTAGACTCTCCAGCCAGGGGAAACAATCTCTCAGCATCTACACTGTCAATCCCCCTCAGAATCTTATATGTTTCAATGAGATCACCTCTCATTCTTCTAAACTCCAGAGAGTATAAGCCCAATCTACTCAATCTCTCCTCAAAGGACAACCCTCTCATCCCAGGGATCAATCTAGTGAACCTTCATTGCACCGCCTCTAAGGCAAGTATATCCTTCCTTAAATAAGGAGACTAAAACCGTGTAGAGTACTCCAGATGTGGTCTCACCAAAGCCCTGTACAATTTTAGTAAGACTTCCTTACTCTTGTACTCCAACTCTCGAGCAATAAAGGCCAACATGCCATTTGCCTTCCTAATTGCTTGCTGTACCTGCATGCTAACTCTCTGGGGGAAAAATTCATCAGCGACCATTTTGGGTCACTAATATCGCCTGGGCGCTAAATTTGGCACCCAGCAAAAAATAGCGCCGGTGATCGCTAAATTCAGTTTTAGCGTCCCAAGAGGGAGGTGGAGCACCGCTAATTCAAGCGCTCCACTTCCTTCTTAGAGCGCTAACCCCGAATATCAGGGCAGTGCATTCTGCAGTGCTACGCACTGGGCCACGTAGCGCTGCCGCATGGAAGGGCTCCTCCCCTCATTAAAGGGGAGGGCCCAAGCCCACAACTCTGTGGGGCCCTACCTGGACCACCGGGGAGCGGGGTGCCGTGCCAGCAGTCCAGCACTCAAGAGGAGTGCCGGTTGCCAGATCACGGTATGGACCCCGCGTTGAAAGACGCAATGGGCCGCGACAAGTAAGGTGGATGATTTTTTTTCCCCCTGCCCGCCACCTCCCCTTTACTTACCGCCCCACGAGACTCTGGCCACTCCGTTCCCGCCCCCGGAATCGGTCGCTGTCATCGCCCGGCACAGATTCAGGGAACGCGGGCCAATTTTGCAGGTGGGGTAAAAACGGGGCGCTGCGCACGGCACCTGCGCAGCGGAGCGGGGCGCTACAGGTTACTGCTGCTGCTAAACTCCTGCTGAATTTAGCAGGAGTCGTTAGTGGTGCCGTGCCCGGGCGAAAAGTCATTTGCGCCCCATTAGAGCACCCTGGAGGCACTGATGAGAGGCACAAATGCACCGAATTTCTAGCCCTCTGTGTTTCTTGTACTAGGACACCAAAATCTCTCTGAACACCAACATTTAATAGTTTCTCACCATATAAAAAATCTTCTGTTTTTCTATTCTTCCTACCAATTGAATAACTTCACATTTCCCCATATTATATTCCATCTCCCATGTTCTTGCCCACTCACTTACCCTGTCTATATATCCTTTTGCAGCCTCTTTGCGTCAACCTCACATCTTACTTTTCCACCTAGCTTTGTATTGTCAGCAAACTTGGATACATTGCACTCGGTTCCTTCATCTAAGTCATTAATATAGATTGTAAATAGCTGAGGCCCAAGCACTGATCCTTGCGGCACCCCACTAGTTACAGCCTGCCAATCTGAAAATGACCCGTTTATCCCTACTCTCTGTTTTCTGTCTGTTAACCAATCCTTTATCCATGCTAATACCTTACCCCCAACCCCACGTGCCCTTATCTTGCTTAACAACCTTTTATGTGGCACCTTATCGAATACACTACATCCACTGGTTCCCCTTTATCTACCCTGCTAGTTACATCCTCAAAAAACTCTAATAAATTTGTCAAACACTATTTACCTTTCATAAAACCATGTTGACTCTGACCAATTATATTGGGCCAAAATTTGCAATCGGAGGTTTCCCGCTGGCGGATGTCTCCGACCAGCAAAAAAATCTATGCATTTACCTGGTGGCCCGGGAGGTATGGAGGCTTGCGATCCTGGGCCTCTCCGGGTACGCGTGGGCAGAGGCCCACGTATCCCAGATGTGCGTGCGGTTGGCAAGCGCCCCTGGGATCACGTGGGCTGGCCCAACCAATAAAAGAAGGGGATCCCCATAAGTATGAATGGGGATCACTTAAAAAATACATGAACACATGAAATAAAAAAATGTTTTAAATTACATATTTAAAATTAATTAAAATGCCATTTAATTAAATATTTTAAACGAAAATTTAATTTTGGGGGAAAAAATTATGGGGTAAAAATTCACTTGGTTGTGCCTCCCGTTAGCGCCTTAAGAGGGCGCTAATGGGGCGTTAAGCCGCTAACGCCCGGGCGCAGCGCTGTTTGCGCCGCTCGAGAACTTAACTTGAGATTGTGCGGCGGCGCTAAAACTTACCGCTGCGACCACCTGCGCGCGCAGATTGTGACGTCATTCCATGGTGCAACGCCCTTGGGGCGCCCCGGAGCGGAAATTGAGTGGCGCCCCCTGCCTTACCGCCTGGCGCTTCCAACGACCGGAAGACTGGAACGTTATCAATCGGTGTGGGGCTGGGGGGGGCGCTATTTAAAGGGGGCCTCTTCCTGTCTTTTTCTGTGGTCGACATTTATGCACCACTCGTTCTGAGAGAGAGAGAGAGATTCGGAGAGAGAGAGAGAGAGAGACTTCTACATTGACTCAACGCTTTGTGAGGTAGTTTTGCCTATTCATCCTAACTTTGTTGCTACTTTAGTTGCTGTACCTCATTACTTTTCTGGCAAAGAGAATATGGGGGCTGCAATGATTGGGGGCGTCGTCCTGCTCCAGCTGAATCGGAGGATAGTGAGACGCAGACAGAGAGTGGCAATGATGGCCAGACGGAGGAGGGCCATCAGGCGCATGTACAGGAGAGCTTACCCTCCCAGGGTATATCGTGAACAGCTCTCCTACATCCATATGTCCGAGGAGCTGTGTTTGCGAAGGCTGCGATTCAGCAAGGAGGTGGTCACTGAGCTCTGCCACCTGCTGCAGCCAGATCTGCAGCCTCAGCTGAGGTCCAGGACATCTCTGTCGGTGGCAGTGAAGGTCACAGTGGCTTTGAACTTCTACGCCACTGGCTCATTCCAAGCTGCTGTTGGGGACCTCGCCAATATCTCCCAGTTTGCGGTGCATCGCTGCATTCGGCAGGTCACCAATGCCCTCTTCAGAAGGAGACGAGACTTCATCTCTTTCCCTATGACCCCAGACAAGCAGCGTGACCGTGCTATGGGCTTTGCGAGGGTAGCGGGCTTCCCCATGGTGCAGGGCGCCATTGACTGCACGCATGTGGCTTTGCGTGCTCCGCGAGAGAATGCAGAGGAATTCAGGAACAGAAAGGGGTTCCATTCCTTGAATGTGCAGTTGGTCTGTGACCACAGACAGGTGATACTCGCTGTCAATGCCCACTATCCGGGCAGCTGCCACGATGCTTTCATCCTGCGCCAGACTACTGTGGCAGAACTTTTCGAGGCACCGCATCAGCCAGTTGGTTGGCTTCTGGGGGACAAGGGGTACGCATTGAGCACCTGGCTGATGACACCGCTCCGTACGCCAAACACCCCTGCTGAGCTGCGGTACAATGAAAGCCATCAAGCAACCAGGAACATTATTGAGCGCACAATCGGCGTGCTGAAACAACGGTTCCGCTGTCTGGACCATTCCGGAGGAGCCCTGCAGTACTCGCCTGAGCAAGTTTCGAACTTCGTAGTCGTGTGCTGCATGTTGCACAACATGGCAATCCTCAGGACCCAGCCAATGCCACCAGGCCTTGTAGCACCACCAGAGGAGGAGGAGGAAGAGGAGGAACAGGACGAGGACGATGATCATCAGCAGCACCAAGGCGGGAGGGCGGCCCACAATGGTCAAACTGCAAGGGCCGTCCGTCAACGACTAATAGCAAGCCGCTTCTAGGGCCCCTGCCATTGCTACAAACACTAATCAACCCAGCACGCAACCCCTAAGCCGGCCAAGGCACCAATAATTCCAACCACCAGCCATGTATATTTTGAATACAGAAACTTATTTATTTTACAAACTCTGTGTGTGTCAATTCCTCATGACAAACTCATAGAAATAAACACAAAAAAACAGTCAATAACATAACTGGTTCTCACAACCTGGAGATAATGTCCAAAACACTAAACAAAAGTTGGACCATGAACCTCGGCCTTTAATAAAAAAATGACCAGCATTTTGTCACACCTCCTACTTTTTGCCCTTCGAGGGTGATCTCCTTCCCTTGCGCACTTCCCCCCTTCTAACCCTACTGCTCCTCCGTAATGGGACCTCAGTGGCTGCAGCAAGGCTGGTGGAAGGCTGCTGCTCGTCAGACCCTGACACTGCAGATGCCCCTGAAGGACGGCCTCGACCACTTCTGGGCCTGGAGGGCCCGGCTGCAGACTGCACCAACTCTGCATGGGCGGCAGCAGTCTGTCCTACAGGCGGTGGCAAGTGCAGTGGAGAAGTGACAGTGTTGGCAGCAGGAATGCTGTCATCGTGAGAGAGGACAGCAACTCCCTGCTCGCCCGACACACTGGCACTCCCACGGGGCAGCACTTCAGCATCCGGAGCAATTTGCCGGAGAACAGATTGCTGGCCTGCTGCGGCGCGGTGACAGCCCCGGGGACATGTGCACGAACCATCGAGGATGGCAGCAGTCAGTGCTCGCGTGGCCTCAATCTGAGTCTGCATGAGAGCAGTCTCAGATGGGTTCCTGGCAGCCAGTGACTGAATTGCAGCACTAAGCTTTAGTGTGGCATCCGCCTGTGCTACAGCGAAGTGCTCCACACTCCTTGCCAGTGACTCAATGCATTCGGGCACCCTTCCCACTGCACCCATGAGCTCAGTGTGCATGCCCACCGCCTGGCTGTTCATTTCTGCAATCAGCCGCTCCTCCTCTGCGTCCATTGCAGTAGGAGTGTCTGGCATACTCTCCCTCTGGGGAGAAGGCTCCCGTTCTTCCCTCCCCCCCCCATGGCGTTGCTGCAGCCCGCTGGGTCCTGGAGCTTCACCATCATCAGCCCCTTCCCCCCTGCTCCCCTCCGGGGAAGGCGTGTTCCCAGTGTGGGCATGGGCTTCCTCGGGAGAGGGTGGCACTGATGCTCCGGCTTCCTCTTCCTCCTCAGCTGCAGCATCACTCCCAGTGGCAGCTTCAGGGCCCGTCTCCTCAGCTGGTGAATCACCATCTGAAAGCAGGGAGGTACAAGAGTGGCTTTAGCGTGAGGACAGGGTGGCAGTCAGGGAGGAATAAGTGCAGCGAGTTAGCAAGTTGGATTGAAAGTGTCAAAGGCTGGTATTGTGAGGGACAAGTGGAAGGACAGAGGACAAAAAGGTGATGACCTTACCATTGCTGTCCACAACGGGGTCGGCGTCTCCAGTGGCGACGGGACCGATCACCCGGCTTGCCACAATCCTGTGGACGCGCTCCTCCAGATCGCTGAGGGGTTGCAGCTGAAGCCGCCCTCCACCCGTCCGTTGCTGCTGTCTCCGATTATGAGCCAGCTTAGCCTGCAAGAAAAAGGACAGCATCTGAGTAAATATACAGCCATGGTCTTGCCTGATGTGCCTCCCATAGGTGAATAGCCCTTACTGTATGCAGCCATGGTCTTGCCTGATGTGCCTCCCATAGGTGAATAGCCCTTACTGTATGCAAAGTGTGGAATGTGTGTGTGTGTTTGATGAAAGGGCCATAGGTGTTGGATGAGTGTTGTGCATTGGGGTTTTAAGACCCTCTGGCCATAGAGTGAGGTTGAGATGGAGGGATGGAGAGGTATTGAGAAAAAGCCACTCACCCTGACGACCCGAGTGAGGTCGTTGAACTTTTTGCGGCATTGAACATGGGTCCTGGGCACCATGCTCCTGGAGGAGACGCTCTGAGCCACCTCCCTCCACACTCTTCTGAACTCGCGTGGCAAAGGCCTCCTGCCACTCTCCGGGAACAGCATGCATCGTCTGCGCTCCACTGCGTCAACCAGAGCATCCAAGGCCCGCTCGGTGAAGCGATGAGCGCGTTCTCTCACCCTCTCCATGCTTGGCAGCAAAATGGATTACAGGTCTCTCCAGGCTGAGATTCAAGGCTGCAATGAGCAGGGTGTGGCTGGGGAGCAAGTGGCCCCCCCCGCTTTAAGAAGTGTCCGGCGCCATTGTGTCTGTGTTCCCTCGCTAACTGGCAGCAGCTGCGCTGCGCTCGTGCGCTGAGTTAGCGCCTCACTCCTTGGCCTTTGCGCCTTAAGAGAGGTGTGCAGCGCCTGCTTTAGCGCTCCACTCACCTCCCGGGGCGGTAAAAGTGAAGTTTCCTGTCAGTGCCGATAATTAGCGCCAGGCGCTAATATTTGCGCCCGGACTATATGTTTTAACGGGGCTAAAAATAAACTTACCTTATTGGACAGGGTTTTTAATGTATAAATGAGTGATAAAATTTTATTTTTCTATTTTTTTTAAACTCTTATGCTGGTAAAAGCAGGCTTTATGCCTGCTTTTGCCAGTCATAAGAATTTCACAGGCATTCAGCGGGCGGAAATTGGGCAAATAGCGCAACTCTCCACCCGCAGAGGCCCTTCTCCCGGGGATGTGGAGGATCTGTCAAGAGGATTCTTGACAGATTGCAAGTTCCGGGTATTAGCGCATGCGCGTCACATGCCTAAACCCGGAATTTGCACGGCCCCTACGGGCACATACGCACCTCATACGCACCCATAGGGGTCACAAAATACAGCCCATTATGATTTTCTAAGTACCCTGTTACCACATCCTTAATAATGGATTCCAGCATTTTCCTGACGTCTGATGTCAGGCTAACTGGCCTGTAGTTCCCAGTTTTCTCTCTTCCTCCTTTCTTGAATAGCGGGGTTACATTTGCTACCTTCCAATCCACTGGTACCTTTCCTGAATCTAGAGAATTTTGGAAGATCACAATGCATCCACTTTCTCTGCAGCCACCTCTTTTAGAACCCTCGGATGTATGCCATCAGGTCCAGGGGATTTGTCAGCTTTTAGTCCCATTAGTTTCTCAAGTACTTTTTCTCTACTGATACTAATTACTTTAAGTTCCTCGCTCTCATTAGCCCCTTGGTTCCCCACTATTTTGGTATACTTTTTGTGTCTTCTACTGTGAAGACAGATACAAAATATTTGTTTAAAGCCTCATTTCCTTATTCCCCAATATAATTTCTCCTGTCTCAGCCTCTAAGGGACCAATGCTTACTTTTGCTATTCTCTTTTTACATAATTGTAGAAGCTCTTCCAATCTGTTTTTATATTTCTTGCTAATTTACTGTTATATTCTATTTTCTCCCTTTTTATCAATTTTTTGGCCATCCTTTGCTGGTTTCTAAAGGTCTCCCAATCCTCAGGCTTACTACTATTCTTTGCAACATTATAAGCCTCTTTTAATCTAATATGATTAATTCTTTTAATCTATAATGCTCCTCGGCCTCAGTACATGCCTCCTCAGGTGTCATGAGCCATGTCTTCAGTGGATAGCCCTTGTCTCCAAGCAGCCAGCCAGTAAGTCTGTTTGGAGGTCTGAAGAGCTGAGGGAGGGTAGACTGGTGCAGTACGAAACAGTCATGACAGCTGTCAGGGTATCTGACGCACACATGCATAACCTTTTTATGGTTGCAGATGAGCTGCACATTGAGGGAGTGGAAGCCCTTGCGGTTCACAAACACTCCTGGGTGATGATGGGGTGCCTTCATGGCCACATGTGTGCAGTCGATGATGCCCTACATCTGTGGGAAGTCAACCAGAGCTGCAAAGCCGAGCGCCCGCTCATTAACACTGGCCTCATCAGTGGAAAAGTTGATATAATTGGCTGACTTGTGAAACATGGCATCGCTCACCTGGGTAATGCATCTGTGGGCGGCTGCAGATCCCTGGAAGGAGCCTGAGGTGAAGAAGTTGAGGGTGGTGGTGACTTTGACTGGTAAGGAGTGTCCACCAGGACCTCTGGGCAGCAGGTCTTATTCCAGCAAGCTACAAATGTCTGTGACAACCTGGCGCGATAGCCTGAGCCTCCTGAAGCACTGCTGCTCAGTCATGTTGCAGAAGCTCATCCTCTGCCACTATACCCTGTGTTGGAGGTATCGCCTCTGGCGCGGTGCAGCCCTCTGCTGACCCCCTCTCTCCTGTGGAGCATCATGTCGTTGAGGAGAAGGCTAATGTCGTGGTTGCTGCTGGTGTGGCTGCTGCTGGTGTTGTGGCTGGTATTGTTGCTGGTGGTGCTCGGCAGATGCTGTCAGGAGGCCACAGAGTATCGCTTGGGCAGCTTGACCTGCTTGTCATCGCTCTTGCCAGCCTTCCTCTTCCGACAAATTAGATTAGAGGATCTCCATTGTCAGTTTTTAAAAAAGGCTATGTGCAAAAAGAATAATAATTAATAGTAACTGGCATAAAAGCTTGTATAAAAAATTGTATAAGAAGGATCTTTAAAGGCCCAAAACCATTTATCTTGAATGTGTATAGGCATTTTACGGTCCTCTACCTATTGATTCACCCCAAGGCCTCCTGCCCATCAGGTTTCCTGGGTGTGCTGTTGAGTTGTCATCCAGCATCCTTTTTGGGCCAGGAAATGGAGCAGCGCTCTTCTTGAGAAGGTTAATGAAGCTTCTGCCTGCTTCATATGGGATCTTCAAATGCCTGTCCAGAAATTGAAGCAGGTCTGAAATTCAGTGATAATCTGGCAGAACTGCTTACTGCTAGATTTTGCACTAAAATCTGGGCATAAGGGACACAAAAATCATTGACTCGTACAAAGAAAAAGATGACTGAAGAGATGATAAAAGGTTTAAAATGGAAGGTATTCTACAGAAGGTTGCTGCAATTTTAGAAAGTTAATGACTTTGATTATACTCTACCAAAATTGTTGCAGGTGAAATGTATTCAGGATGCAATACGTGACAAGGAACAAAGATTTAATTTTCTGGGAGAAAATATTGTTCTCCTCCCTTCAGTTGGCATTTTCATTACAATGAATCCAGGTTATGCAGGACGTACAGAACTGCCAGAAAATCTGAAGGCATTATTCAGGTAGTGTAACTGATTATTATATTTAATATGGCTTTGTTTATGTGCTGTGTATTTAAAAAATATATGTCATCTATTTACATAAAATATTAAAATCAGTACGTAGGCCACGTAGCTCCTTCAAAAATGATAGCTCCTACGGGAATTCCAATATTATAATGTAAATAGTTGTTATGATTCCCTGCCATCCCTATAAGTGGTGGTTTAATAGGATTTCCCATTTTACTCTGAACAATGAAGTATCATGGTTCTTTGTCATACCATCACACAATGCTGTATTATCCTTTTTTCTCTCACTAACTGAAGTTTACAATATCCAAAATAAAGTTTTAAACAAAATAATATATTCAAAAATACATATTTCACCATATCATGATCAAATTTACCCATTAAATTGGCTTTTGTTTCTTTACTACCTTCCATAAACTTTAACTTAATTTAACTTCAAGGCCTCAGTCTCTCCCGAATGCCTGGGCTTGAACTTGTTATTTTTGTACAACATTGTGGTTCTGTTGGTTGTATGCGAGCGAGAGTCTAACCACTTCCCCTTGACATTCAACGGCATTACCATCGCCGAATCCCCCACCATCAACAACCTGGGGGTCACCATTGACCAGAAACTTAACTGGACCAGCCACATAAATACTGCGGCAACAAGAGCAGGTCAGAGACTAGGGGGGAAAAATTCAGTCGCGCCCCGTTTGGGGCGCAAATATCGTCTGGGCGCAAAAATTAGCGCCTGGCGCTAATTATCGCCACCGACTGCAAACTTGACTTTTATCGCCCCTGGAGGTGATTGCAGCGCTAAATCAGGCGCCTCACACCTGTCTTAAGGCGCAAAGGCCGAGGAGCGAGGCGCTACCTCAGAGCGCTGGTGAAGCTCATGTAATGTCAGTCAGCAATGGAACACACACACAATGGCACGGGCCAGTTCTTAAAGGGGATGGTTAATCTTGCTTTCCATCCACATCCTGCTCATTGCAGCCTTGAATCTCGGCCTAGAGAGACCTGCACATCAAATGTGCTGGAAAGAACAATGGAGAGTACCAGGCAAAGAGCTCAGAGTGCAGCCCCCACAGTCTCTGCTAAATCGATACAAGGAATGGCAAATCAAAATGAACCTGCAAAGTGCTGCTCAGTACCCAAAACTCCTTCACACAACGTTGAATCTCTCCAGAAGTCTCTCCCTCTCTCTCTCAGAATGCGTAGTTCAAAAATGGCACCAACAATAAAAGGCAGGAAGCGGTCACCTTTAAATAGCGCTCCCCCTTTCCCTTCATGACTGCAGAACGCTCCCCTCAACCTGTCGTTGCTAGCGTCAGGCGGTAAGGCAGTGGGCGCCACTCAATATCCGCTCCGGGGCGATACCGGGGCGTTGCGCACTCGAGTGACGTCATGATCTGCCGGCGCAGGAGATCGCAGCGATAAAGTTTAGCGCCGCCGCAAAATGTCTAGTTAAGTTCGCGAGCGGCGCAAACATCGCTGCGCCCGGGCGCTAGCTGCTTTGCGCCCCATTAGCGCCCTCTTAAGGCGCTAACGGGAGGCGCAACCAACTGAATTTTTCCCCCAGGAAGCGGTCACCTTTAAATAGCGCTCCCCCTTTCCCTTCATGACTGCAGAACGCTCCCCTCAACCTGTCGTTGCTAGCGTCAGGCGGTAAGGCAGGGGGCGCCACTCAATATCCGCTCCGGGGCGTTGCGCACTCGAGTGACGTCATGATCTGCCGGCGCAGGAGATCGCGGCGATAAAGTTTAGCGCCGCCGCAAAATGTCTAGTTAAGTTCGCGAGCAGCGCAAACATCGCTGCGCCCGGGCGCTAGCTGCTTTGCGCCCCATTAGCGCCCTCTTAAGGCGCTAACGGGAGGCGCAACCAACTGAATTTTTCCCCCTAGGTATTCTGCGGCGAGTGTCTCACCTCCTGACTCCCCAAAGCCTTTCCACCATCTACAAGGCATAAGTAAGGAGTGTGATGGAATACTCTCCACTTGCCTGGATGAGTGCAGCTCCAACAATACTCAAGAAGCTCGACACCATCCAGGACAAAGCAGCCCGCTTGATTGGCACTCCATCCACCACCTTAAACATTCACCCCCTCCACCACCGGCGCACCGTGGCTGCAGTGTTTACCATTTACAAGATGCGCTGCAGTAACTTTCTAAAGCTTCTTTGGCAGCACCTCCCAAACCCGCTACCTCTTCCATCTAGAAGGACAAGGACAGCAGACGCATGGGAACACCACCACCTCCAATTTCCCCTCCAAGTCACACACCATCCTGACTTAGAAGTATATCGCCGATCCTTCATCGTCGCTGGGTCAAAATCCTGGAACTCCCTACCTAACAGCACTGTGGGAGTACCTTCACCACACAGACTGCAGCGGTTCAAGAAAGTGGCTCACCACCACCTTCTCAAGGGCAATTAGGGATGGGCAATAAAGCTGGCCTTGCCAGCGACGCCCACATCCCATAAACTAATTTTTAAAATGCAAATTATATAGTCTGAGAATGTGCTATTTATCTCATTTCCTAAGGATACATCAGTCCCTTTCAGCCAGCTGAATGGATGGATTGTTTTTCTTTCGTTTCTAGCAGTTGTTTTTCAAAATGTTTTCCTGCTTTAGGTTTGACTAGAAATTTGTATGGGCTAAAATTGATTCCCATCCCTCAGATTTTTGAGATGTGGGAGATTAAGGTATTTGATGATACAGGGAAGAGGAAGCATGAAGGGTGTCATATTTGAAGTTAGAGGGAACAAGTGGGAAAGTTGAGATAACTGATGATCATAGTAGTATTGATAAAACAGAGAGATGTGAAAGGTTGTGACTGGGAGACAAGTTGAAGGCTGGAGTTGAGAGAAACATTATTTGTTGTCCACCAATGGTGTACTGTAAAGTAGTTAATCCAGCAGGAACAGAAATACTAAACTGCTTTGCATTTTAAATATTAGTAGGCACAGTCCCTTTGGAACACTTGAAACACTCATAACAAGAAATATTTATGTAAAACATATGGAAACAGTTTTTTAACATGAAATTAATGTTTGCTTGACCTATAATGCTCTTCTTGTGGGTTATTGATTAAGTCATTATGATTATCCATTCTTTCAGATTCTTGGGTATATTCAATCAATCTTTGTGCTAAACATAACATAGCAATCAGAGAAAATGCTTTGCTCCAAGTAATTTAATCAAAATTGCAGCCAGAAAATTTGGGGTAGGGATTCACACTCCAAACCTTGTACTTATGAACATATATTTTTGTGGTTTGACTTTATTTTTCATAGAAAATTCAAATTCTATTTGACTGTGTCACGTTGCAGTAACTGTTTTTTAATGTAAATAGTTCAGTGTACATATGTGACACAGACTCCTGAGGCTCATTCTGACTTTCAAAAAGCATACTCTAATCCTAATGCTAGACACAGTAAACAATTTTTATTTTTTCTCTGTTCAATTTGCTCTCATTGCATTTTTCTCTCGAAGTGAGTAACTCATGCAGAATACATTTCTACTTGTAGTGATAGCCTTCTGTGCCTCATCAAAGTGGCCATTGTTGACCTTGTTAGAGTCTGTCAATTGACTATTGCAATGTGGCGACTGTCATGGCAAGCCGAGTTTTGATCTCACCCAATGTCTAAATACAGACACACTTTCCTATGGGTCATTGGGACAGATTTCCTCACCAGCAGTCATGCTAGCTTTTGGTTTTGGTGAAGGCTGCTCACTAGTCTTTTTGAGAACAATCTTTTTCATTGGTGAAGATCTACTTCACACTCCCTCACTGCAGCAACAGGCTATGTAAAATGCCTTAAACGTAATGCATGGCCCATTACTGAGGGGTTCTTGCTCCACTGGTTTGCTTGACTGCATTATCCAAGGTTAATGAAGAACTGCAGCAGTAGCTTCTCCCATTGCCCTGTGATGATAAAGGGCTGTTTGATGAGCAAATGGAGAAATTGCTGGAGGGTCATAGGACTGAATTTTAATCTTGAAGAGCGCGTGGGTTTGGGTGCTGTTTTCAGTTTAATGTTGGGTCCACTGGTTTCCCAGGCTTCCTAAAACTCGCCAGTGAAATCAAGGCAAGTACACAGCGGCAATTGAGGGGGCTGAAGCAATCTCAGGTAAAGATGCCAATAAATACTCAGTCCTCACAGCTGCTTTCTTCGTGGAAAGGGGTTTCTTCACAGTACTTGGCTGAGAGGTTACTTTGTACAAATTAGAGGTTAATTTCTACAATTTGGAGGTTTTCTCTATCACGTCAGGATGGGTGCTGCTTAAGCTGCCTTAGACTGGACCTTAGATGAGGACCAAGATGATGAGCAACAGCACCAGCACCAGCCTGCTGCTCACAGACCTGTAGCTGCACAGCAGAGAGGGGACCAGCAGAAAGGTGCAGCTCGCAGGAGTCACTACCCACGAAACAGGTTCTCCAGGCGGAGGCTCAGTTTCCTTGACATGTTTGAACACCAGTGTCTCAGGAGGCTCAGGATGTCACGTCAGGTGGTGGTAGACATCTGCACCCTGCCTGCTGGACCTGGTAGCCATGCGTTACCAGTGGCTGTCAAAGTCACCAGCACCCTCCACTTTTTTGCCTACGGATCCTTCCAGGGCTCTGCCACAGACATATGCAGGATCACAAATGCATAAGACAAGTGATTGATGAGTTGTTTGCCCCAGTGCCGGCAATTACATCAACTTTGTCACCGAGAATGCCAGTCAAAATGAGCAGACGCTCGGCTTTGCAGCTCTGGCTGGCTTCCCACAGATGCAGGGCGCAATCAACTGCACACACATGGCAATCCGGGAACCCCCAGAACAACCAGGTGTACTCATCAACCACTCCATCAATGTGCAGCTGCTGTGCTACCACAAAAAGATGCTTATGCAGGTGTGCGTAAGATTCCCGGGCAGTTGCCATGATGCTTTCGTCCTGCGGTAGTCCAGGCTCCCTGATCTCTTCGGACCTGGAAGCTGACTTAAGGGTTGGCTGCTAGACAACATGGGATACCCACTGCAAACTTAGCTCATAACACCCGGCAGAAACCCGACCTCTGACGCCCAACAGTGCTACAATGAATGCCATATCACCACCAGATGTGCAATTGAACAGGCCATCGGCATGCTGAAAATGTGCTTCAGATGCCTGGACAGATAAGCCAGGGTCTCCAGAATGGTCGTAGTTTGCTGTTCTCTGCACAACATTGGACCTGCAGGAGGAACAAGGGGAAGAGCTCAGATCCTCCTCGGACGATTCAGAGGGGGACAAGGAAAAAGAAGAAGATGGTGATGAAGGAAATGCACCCCCAGCTGCTCACATTGCTGCCAGGGATGCCCTTATTAATGCAAGGTTCACTTAGGTTGCACCAGTGCACCCATGTCACCAGAAAATGCAACAGCCACTCTCCTCCACCCACCCCCCCCCCACCCCGACCCCACCATGCCACTGACACAAAGGCCAGAATTTTCCCTAAAAAAAATGGGTGAGTTTGGAGCGTGGGGACAGTTAAATTGTTAAAAAGGGATTCCCAATCTAATCCCCACATTGGTTCCCATCAATTCATGTCTTCACATTCATCAACAAACAAGTTAGAAGATCACTTACCACCCAGCACCCAAGAATGGACAGTAAAGTGGTGAAAAATAAAGAACAAAAACGTATCAAAACAACTTTTACTCAGACACACGTGCATATTCTTGTGCAACTACAAAGCCTTTTCTTGATCAGTATGTCGAGGAACCAACTAGTGAACAGGCTATTTTAGATCTAATATTGTGCAATGAGACAGGGTTAATTAATAACCTTGTAGTAAAGGAGCCTCTTGGGAAGAGTGATCATAATACGATAGAATTTTATATTGAGTTTGAGCGTGATTTAGTTAAGTACAAAACTAGGGTCTTAAATCTGAACAAAGCAAACTACGTAAGTATGAGAGGTGAGTTGGCTAAGGTAGACTAGAAAACTAGATTAAAAGATATGACAGTACATAAGCAATGGCAAACATTTAAAGAAACAATTCATAATTCGCAACAAATATACATTCCTTTAAAGAATAAAAAACCCATGGGAAAATTGGTCCAACGGTGGCTAACGAGAAGTTAAAGATAATATTAGATTAAAGGAAGAGGCTTATAATATTACCAAAAAGAATAGTAAGCCTGAGGATTAGGAGGATTTTAGAATTCAGCAAAGAATGACCAAGAAATTGATAAAGAGAGAGAAAAGAGAATGTGAGAGTAAACTAGCAGGAGACATAAAAACAGATTGTAAAAGCTTCTATAGGTATGTAAAAAGGAAGAGATTAGTGAAAGTAAACGTGGGTCCTTTACAGGCCGAGACAGGGGAAATTATAATGGGGAATAAGGAAATGGCAGAGACATTAAACAAATACTTTGGCCAAATTTCCCCTAAAAAAGGGTGGGTTTGGAGCGTGGGGGCAGTTAAAGTGTTGAAAATGGGATTCCCGACTGTGCCTCCAACCCGCTCACTTCCGGTTTTGCCGGAAGCGGGACGGGGACGGGGGTGGGGGGGGGCGACCATCCCGCTCCCGGGGGCGTTACCTCAATTTAAATATTGTAATGAGGCTGGAAACCTTTTTTTTTCCCCCTCCATTTTGTGTTTAACTGCATGTGGATGGGTTTCACACAATTCGTGAAACCTGGCAGTTAAACAGAGGCGGGAACGGCTGCATCCAGGAGGTAAGTGGCTTTATACCTACCTCCTGGATCCAGGATCCCTGCCTAACCCATCCCCTGTAATCGGAGACCCCCTCACGAGGCCTCCAATCACACCCCCAGGCCTCTCCCCCCAAGCCTCCGCCCCCCATGCCTCTCCCCACCGGACTCCCCCTCCCGCAAGGCTCCCCCCCCCCCAACCAGGCCTCCCCACCCCAACGATGATGATGAGGCCAGCCACGATCCTCCGGTGGCCGGCTCCAATCCTCTCTCCCCCCCACCCGTGATCCCCAGCCGACCCCCCCCCCCACAAAAAAGTCCGGGACATAGTGTGGAATCAAGGGTCTAGTGAGAATGAAGAACTTAAAGAAATTAGTACAGTATAAGTAAATAAATAGTACTGAAGAAATGAATGCAACTAAAAACCGGCAAATCCTCTGGACCTGATAACTACATCCTAGGGTTTTCAAAGATGTGGCTACAGAGATAGTGGATGGATTGGTTTTGATGCTCCAGAATTCCCTAGATTCTAGAACGGTCCTCGCGGATTGGAAGGTAACTCCATTATTCAAGGAAGGAGGGAGAGAGAAAATAGGGAACTATAGACCAGTTAGCCTGACACCAGTAGTAGGGAAAATACCAGGGGGAGAAATTCGGTATCGCCCCGTTTGGAGCGCAATTATTGGCTGGGTGCAAAGTTTAGCGCCTGGCGCTAATTATCACCTCTGACTGCAAACTTGGCTTCTATCGCCCCTGGAGGTGATTGGAGCGCTAAATCAGGCGCTACACACCTCTCTTAAGACGCTAACGCCGAGGAGCGAGTCGCTACCTCAGAGCGCTGGCGAAGCTCATGTGATGTCAGTCAGCAATGGAACACAGACACACTGGCGCCGGCTAGTTCTTAAAGGGGAGGGTCGATCTTGCTCTCCATCCACACCCTGTTCATTGTAACCTTGAATCTTGGCCTGGAGAGACCTGTACATCAAATCTGCTGGAAAAAACAATGGAGGGGCCCAGGGAAAGAGCTCAGAGTGCAGGCCCCATAGTCTCTTCTAAATCGATGCAAGGAAGGTCAAATCAAAATGAACCTGCAAAGTGCTGCTCAGCACCCAAAACTCTTTCACACAGCATTGAATCTCTCCAGAAGTCTCTCTCTCTCTCTCTCTCTCAGAATGCGTGGAGCAAAAATATCGCCGACAAAAAAAGGCAGGAAGCAGTTGCCTTTAAATAGCGCTCCCCCAGTCCCTTCCCGACTGCAAAACGCTCCCCTTAACCTGTCGTTGCTAGCGGCAGGTGGTAAGGCAGGGGGAGCCACTCAATATCCGGTCTGGGGCGCTACCGGGGCATTGCACGCTCGACTGACGTCACGATCTGCGGGCGCAGGAGATCGTGGCGGTAGTGTTTAGCACCGCATCAAAATGTCAGGTCAATTTCGCGAGCAGCACAAACATTGCCGTGCCCGGGCGCTTGTTGCTTTGCGCTCCATTAGCGCCCTCTTAGTGCGCTAACGGGAGGTGCAAAGCAACTGAATATTTCCCCCCTAGAATCTATTATTAGGAATGTGGTAACAGGGCACTTCGAAAATCATAATACGATTGGGCAGAGTCAACACTGATTTATGGAAGGGAAATTGTGTTTGACAAATTTATTAGAGTTTTTGAGGATATAACTAGCAGGGTAGATAAGGGCGTATCAGTGGATGTAGTGTATTTGGATTTTCAAAAGGTATTCGATAAGGTGCCACACAAGAGCCTATTACACAAAATTAGGGTTCATGGGATTGGGTGTAATATATTAGCATGGATTGAGGATTGGTTAATGGAAAGAAAACAGAGAGTAGGAATAAACGGGTCATTTTTGGGTTGGCAGGCTGTAACTAGTGGGGTGTCGCAAGGATCAGTGCTTGGGTCTCAGCTATTTCCGATCTATATTCATTACTTAGATGAGGGGACCGAGTGCAATATATCCAAGTTTGCTGAAGATACAAAGCTAGGTGGGAAAGTAAGTTGTGAGGTGGATGCAAAGAGGCTGCAAAATGATATATAGACAGGGTAAGTGAGTGGGCAAGAACATGAGAGACGGAATATAATATGGGGAAATGTGAGGTTATCCACTTTGATAGGAAACATAGAAAAGCAGAATATTTTTTTGAATGGTGAGAGATTGGGAAATGTTGGTATTCAGAGGGACCTGGGTGTCCTTGTACATGAATTACAGAAAGTTAACATGCAGGTACAGCAGGCAATTAGGAAAGCAGGCAAAATGGTATGTTAGTCTTTATTACAAAAGGATTGGTGTATAAAAGTAAAGAAGTTTTACTGCAATTATATAGGGCCTTGGTGAGATCACACCTGGACTACTGTGTACAGTTTTGGTCTCCTTACCTAAGGAAGGATATACTTGCCTTAGAGGGAGTGCAATGAAGGTTCACTAGACTGACTCCTGGGATGGGGGGATTGTCCTATGAGGAGAGATTGAGTAGACTAGGCCTATAATCCGTAGAGTTTAGAAGAATGAGAGGTGCTCTCATTGAAACGTCTAAAATTCTTAAGGGGCTTGAAAGGGTAGATGCTGGGAGGATGCTTCCCCTAACCGGGGAGTCTAGGGGGGAAAAATTCAGTTGGTTGCGCCTCCCGTTAGCGCCTTAAGAGGGCGCTAATGGGGCGCAAAGCAGCTAGCGCCCAGGCGCGGCAAAGTTTGCGCCGCTCGCGAAATTAACTAGACATTTTGCGGCGGCGCTAAACACTACCGCCACGATCTCCTGCGCCGGCAGATCATGACGTCACTCGAGTGCACAACGCTCCGGTATCGCCCCGGAGCGGATATTGAGTGGCGCCCCCTGCCTTACCGCCTGACGCTAGCAACGACAGGTTGAGGGGAGCGTTCTGCAGTCATGAAGGGAAAGGGGGAGCGCTATTTAAAGGTGACCGCTTCCTGCCTTTTATTGTTGGTGCCATTTTTGAACTACGCATTCTGAGAGAGAGAGGGAGAGACTTCTGGAGAGATTCAACGTTGTGCGAAGGAGTTTTGGGTACTGAGCAGCACTTTGCAGGTTCATTTTGATTTGCCATTCCTTGTATCTATTTAGCAGAGACTGTGGGGGCTGCACTCTGAGCTCTTTGCCAGGTACTCTCCATTGTTCTTTCCAGCACATTTGATGTGCAAGTCTCTCCAGGCCGAGATTCAAGGCTGCAATGAGCAGGATGTGGATGGAAAGCAAGATTAACCATCCCCTTTAAGAACTGGCCCGTGCCATTGTGTGTGTGTTCCATTGCTGACTGACATTACATGAGCTTCGCCAGCGCTCTGAGGTAGCGCCTCGCTCCTCGGCCTTTGCGCCTTAAGACAGGTGTGAAGCGCCTGATATAGCGCTGCAATCACCTCCAGGGGCGATAAAAGTCAAGTTTGCAGTCGGTGGCGATAATTAGCACCGGGCGCTAATCTTTGCGCCCGGCCGATAATTGTGCCCCAAATGGGGCGATACTGAATTTCTCCTCCTAGAACTAGGGGTCACAGTCTCATAATAAGGGGTCGGTCATTTCGGACTGAGATGAGGAGAAATTTCTTCACTCAAAGGGTTGTGAATCTTTGGAATTCTACCCCCAGAGGGCTGTGGATGCTCATTCATTGAGTATATTCAAGACAGAAATCGATAGATTTTTGGATACTAAGGGCACCAAGGGATATGGGGATAGTGCGGGAAAGTGGAGTTGAGTTAGAAGATCAGCCATGATCTTATTAAATGGCGGAGCAGGGCCGAATGGCCTGTTGCTGCTCCTATTTCTTCTGTTCTTCTGTTCTTACTCTTCTTTTTTCTGCTACTCCTACGTGGTGCAACCTGTGTGGCTTCAGCAGAGGTAGAGGCAGGCTGCTCAGATCCCTGCTCTGATGGCTGAGATGCTCTTGGCCGACGTCCTCCAGCTTTTGGAGCCTGTGAGGGCCCCGCTAAAGACTGTTCTACCTGCACCTGTGCAGGGGCAGACTTGGCCATTGGGAGATGAGACAGCAGGTGGGCTCCTGACTGAGAGGTGAGCTGTGGGTGAAGCGCTTTGAGTGGAGTCCCCACTTCCATGACCCTTTTCGCCATCATCCCTCTCATAGCCCAGCCGCACTTCACTGCTACCACTGTGCTGGAGAACATTTTGATGCAGATTAGTGCGGCCCTGTAAGGCTAAGACTAAGGTATCTACCAACCTATTTAAGGTGGCAGACATGTTGGCATCCAGAGTTTGCACGGTGCTGTAGAATCATAGAATGATACAGCACAGAAGGAGGCCATTCAGCCCATCGTGCCTGTACTGTTGAAGGTGTGCATGAACTCATTTGATTGGAGTGTATGACGGTCCGTAGTGCTAGCCACTCTATCCATGGAAGAAGACATCATGCTTGAGGTGGACTCCTCCAATCTCTCTGCAATCGTTGTGATTCTACTTTGAAGGCCTGTCAGTGCATCGCACATTGTCTGCTGCTGCTCAATAATTTTCCTCTTCATCAACGGCCCCCGAGGCACAGCATCTGTGTCCAGCTGAGCAGAGCTTGGAGAGGGCTGCGCCCTCTGATGCGGACTCTCCACTGCTGTCCCTGTCTCCACCATCTGCTCTTGCTCACTTGTAATGTATGAGTCACCAGGTGAAAACCCAACTATCTGCCTTACTGATCCCACTGAAGTGTAAGTATCTGAGCTAGTGAGTCCTGTGACGGTGCACCCTCAGAAGGACTCAGCTCCTCTGAGGAATCATTGTCAACGACCTCCACTGAATTCTGCTGCACATGTGAAGGCCCTGTCGGAGATAAAAGACATGAATTAGTCCTGGCAAGGTAAGAATATGTTGCAAGCAATGTTCCCTCTAATTTTTTTTGGGTGCGGGCCCCTTTAACGGGCTGCATGGCCTATTTAAATTTCCGCGCATGCGCAGCTTTTCCATTACCAAAACCAGTGAGCCGGCTGCGCAGCACCTCCAGCTAGGAGCTCCTCGTCTCCCCATCACCAACGGCCAAGGACGCCGAAACGCCACTGATCACCAGTGCTTCCTCCTCTGCACTTGTCAGTTGCGAGATGTTTGGAGGGCTCCTCCGGTTCTCTCCCTCTCTCTGGTGTTCTGTGCTCTCTTCTCCTGCAAGGAGGGAAGGAAGAGACGTATGAGTGAGTGTAATGGCATGTGTTCAGCTGATGGATGAAGTGCATTTGATGAGGGTGACTATGAGGAAGAGGCGACTATGAGGGAGAGGCATGACATTGCCTAAGGGTGAGGGTGCTTGCGAGTGGTGGATGGATAGATGGGGATGTGAGGAAGTGCACAGAAAGAGAAGGATGGATGCACCTGCAAGGTAAGTGGGTGTGAGAAGTGATGTGCTGCAGTAGGTTTGAGAAGGCAGAGTGAGGGGGTGGGGGTAATACACACAGCAGGATGTAGGTGAATGTCCCACTGTACTCACCTTTCCAGACCTGCTTATGTCATTTAAGTGCTTTCTGCACTGAATCCAGGAGTGTGGCACCATGCTCCTTCTGATGACCTCCTCTGTTACCTCCAACCTCATCTGCTTGGTGTCAGCTGCAGGCTTCTTCCTCCCGTTGGTGGGGAACAGTATCTCTCTCCGACTTCTCACAGTCCCCAGCAGCACATCCAGGGAGGCATCACTGAAACGAGACGCAGCCTTTACCCATGAGGAATCTATTCTGCCACTTGCTTCTCTTTTCTTCCCAGCTCCAAACTCAACTTGCACTTTGCAGTGTGCCTTTAAATATTGGAGTTGAGATCGAGTTATGTGGGACCACATCATGCCCGCTGCCGCTGATTGGATGGGAAACCCAGAAGTAAAATTATAATAAGGTTGCCGAATTAAAAAGCCACTGACAGACGCGTTGCACTTGCTTCCGGATTTCCCGTGTGCTATTGAACCCCCCCCCCACCACCCCACATCGCAAAATTAAAATCAGGGCCATAATTGTCACTAGAACCTTTAAGCAATTCTGGTTTTGCATTAAGGGGCCAGGCTTTCCACTGGGGTTCCATCTGCCCAGGTTATACTTGAAGCAAGAATAGCATCAGCAATCCATTTCTAGATTATCTTTATAAATATAGCAATGTATGGCCTGTCAATGATTAATGTGTTTTCAAATTTGCAGATGTATGGCTTATTCTCTACTTCTCTTCTTTTAGACCCTGTGCTATGGTTGTACCAGACTTTGAGTTAATTTGTGAAATCATGTTGGTTGCTGAAGGTTTCATGGATGCCAGACTGCTTGCTAGAAAATTCATTACCCTTTACACACTCTGTAAAGAGCTCCTTTCTAAACAGGTAATTTCTAATCATTGTTTATTTTAGTAGATTGATCTTCCCACACAAATAAATGAAAAAGTGCTTAGCATTAATGTAAAATACTAAGAAAGTTAGTCATTTAAATAATTTTGTTAATAGTGCTGTGTTTCCTGATCCATTAGTATTTAGTAACAACAATAAGTACCAGCAGCAGCCAGTGATGTCCCTTTCTGTTTTCAGCCTTTTTGCCTATTCCAAAGCGGCAAAAATCATAGAATGATATGGCACAGAAGGAGGCCATTCAGCCCATCGTGCCTGTGCCGGCTCTTTGAAAGAGCTATCCAGTTAGTTCCACTCCTCTGCTCTTTCCCCATAGCCCTACAAATTTTCCCCCTTGAAGTATATATCCAATTCCCTTTTGAAAGGTACTATTGAATCTGCTTCCACCACCCTTTCAGGCCGTGCATTCCAGGTCACAACAACTCGTTGTGTAAAAAAAATGTTTCCTCATGTTGCCTCTGGTTCTTTTGCCAATCACTTTACATCTGTGTCCTCTGGTTACCGACCCTTCTGCCACTTGAAACAGTGGCCCCGATATTGACTGGGGCGCGTTGCATAGGTGGCGGGGGGGGGGGAGTTTTGGGTAGGATACCCGGAAGTCTTTTTTATCCAACAGGTTCCCCGCCTGGTAGGCAGCCTGTTTGACAGGCTTGGGTCCCTGTCAGACGGGGAACACTCTGGAGGAGGCCGCAGGAGCAGGAAAGGAACCTGCTGCTGCGTTAGTGGGAGCGTGTGGTGGTGGGGTGTCCGATCCCCGATTCAGGCGGGGTGGGGTCGGATCCCGGGGCGGTCAGATCCGCTATCCTGGGGGGGAGTGGGAATCCCTGATCCGGGGGGGTGTCCAATACCGGGGATCCGATGGCAGGGAGGAATGTAGTATGTTGGGCTGGGAGGCAGCACGTCTGCTCCTCCTGGCCCACAAGCAGTGCTGTAAGGTCATTTATCTTTTCCCCAAAGCTGTCCTCGCCTCCCTTGAGCTGTAGGGTTTCCTGAGGCAGTTTCCCGAGAAGTCACTTCACACTTCTCTGTGTTAAGTTTCATCTGCCATGTGTCTGCCCATTTCATCAGTCTATGTTCTCCTGAAGTCTGTTACTATCCTCCTCATTGTTTACTACATTTCCAAGTTTTGTATCATCTGCAAACTTTAAAATTATGCCCTGTATACCCAAATCCAGCTCATTTGTATAAATCGAAAAGAGCAGTGGTCCTAATACCGACCCCTGAGAAACACCACTGTATACTTCCCTCTAGTCTGAAAACCAACCGTTCACCACATAGAATCATAGATGGATTACAGCATGGAAGAAGGCCATTTGGCCTGTTGAGCCCGTGCCGGCTCCGTGCAAGAGCACCTCAGCAAGTCGCACTCCCCCGCCCTTTCCCTGTAGCCCTGCAAAAAAAATTCTTTCAGGTACTTATCTAACTCCCTTTTGAAAGCCGTGATTGAGTCTGCCTCCACCACCCTTTCAGGCAGTGCATTCCAGATCCTAACCACTCGCTGCGTAAAAAAGTTTTTTCTTACGTCGCCTTTGGTTCTTTTGCCAATCACCTTAAATCTGTGCCCTCTGGTTCTCGACCCTTCTGCCAATGGGAACAGTTTCTCTCTCTACTCTGTCCAGACCCTTCATGATTTTGAACACCTCTATCAAATCTCCTCTTAATCTTCTCTGCTCTAAGGAGAACAACCTATCCACGTAACTGAAGTCCCTCATCCCTTGAATTTTTCTCGTAAATCTTTTCTGAACCCTCTCTAAGGCCTTTACATCCTTCCTAAATTGTGGTGCCCAGAATTGGACATAATGGCCCGTATTTTCCGATTGGAGGCTTCCTGCGTGCAGAGGCCTCCGATCTGGAAAAATCTACGAACTTACCTGAGGGTTCCTGAGGTGCATATACTTCCATTCCTGGGCCTCTCCAAACTCGAAATGCGCAGGGCCCACATATTCCAGAGGCGCATGCGGTTCGCAAGCGTCCCTGGGATCAAGTGGGCCATGGGGAGCCAATAGGAGAAGGGAATCTCCCTTCATACACTTGACAGATAGACCTGTCAAATATATGAATGGAGATCACCCCAAAAACACAGTAAAACATTAAATAAATTAAAAAAAACAACAGTTTTTTTTAGTTGAAATTACAATAAATTAAATATTTTTTCAAAAAATTTAATTTTATGAAAGAAATAAAGTTTTTTACGGGGCTTAAAATAAACTTACCTTTTTTAAAAGTATTTTTAAATGATAAATGAGTGAAAGAAATTTTTTTAAAACTTTTTTTCAACTCTTATGCTGGTAAAAGCAGGCTTTTACCAGGCGTAAGATTTCTAAGGGTTTTCTGTGGACAGAGGTTCTCCAGAAACCGGAACTATCCGCCCGCAGAGGCCCTTCTCTAGGGCAGGCAGCCGATCTGTCAAGAGCATTCTTGACAATTTCAGTTGAGGCCGAACCAGTGTTTTATACAGGTTCATCATACTTTTCCATGCTTTTGTACTCTATACATCGATTCATGAAGCCCAGGATCCCATAAGCTTTTTTAACTGCTTTCTCAACCTGCCCTGCCACGTTCAACGATTTGTGTATATATATCCCTAGGTGTCTCTGTTCATGCACCCCCTTTAGGATTGTACCCTTTAGTTTATATTTCCTCTCCTCATTCTTTCTACCAAAATGTATCACTTCGCACTTTTCTGCGTTAAATTTTATCTGCCACTTGTCCACCCTTTCCACCAGCCAGTCTATGTCCTCTTAAAGTCTATCATTATCCTCCTCACTGTTCACTATATTTCCAAGTTTTGTGTCATCTGCAAATTTTGAAATTGTCCCCTGTATACCCACATCCAAGTCGTTAATATATATCAAGAAAAGCACTGGTCCTAGAACCGACCCCGGGGAACACCACTGTATACCTTCCTCCAGTCCGAAAAATAACCATTCACCACTATTCCTGTCACTTAGCCAATTTTGTATCCATGCTGCCACTGTCCCTTTTATTCCATGGGCTTCAACTTTGCTGGCTAGCCTATTATGTGGCACTTTGTCGAATGCCTTTTGGAAATCCATGTACACCACATCAACCGCATTGCCCACATCAACCCTCTCTGTTACCTCATCAAAAAACTCGATCAAGTTGGTTAAACACGATTTGCCTTTAACATATCCGTGCTGGCTTTCCTTAATTAATCCACACTTGTCCAAGTGACTGTTCAGTTTGTCCCTGATTATTGTTTCTAAAAGCTTCCCCGCTACCGAGGTTAAACTTATCGGCCTATGGTTGCTGGGTTTATCTTTACACCCTTTTTTGAACAAGGGTGTAACATTTGCAATTCTCCAGTCCTCTGGCACCACCCCCGTTTCTAAGGAGGATTGGAAGATTATGGCCAGTACCTCCACGATTTCTTCCTTCACTTCCCTCAGCATCCTAGGATGCATCCCATCCGGTCCTGGTGACTTATCTACTTTAAATACAGTCAGCCTTTCTAGCACCTCGTCTTTATCAGTTCTTATCCCATGCAGTATCTCCTCTCCCTCCTCTGTCACTATGTCTATGGCAGCATCTTCTTCCTTGGTGAAGACAGATGCAAAGTACTCATTTAGTACCTCAGCCATACCATCTGCCTCCATGCATAGGACTCCTTTTTGGTCCCTAATCAGCCCCACCCCTCCTCTTACTACCCGTTTACTATTTATATGCCTATAGTTACTACCCGTTTACTATTTACATGCCTACTCTCTGCTTTTTGTCCCTGAGCCAATTTTGTATCCATGCTACCTCTGTCCCTTTAATCCCATGGGCTTTAATTTTGCTAACAAGTCAATTATGTGGTACTTTAGCAAATGCCTTTTGAAAGTCTATATATAGTCAACATCAACTGCACTACCCTCATGAACCCTCTCCGTTCATTCATCAAAGAACTCGATCAAGTTAGTCAAACATGATTTACCTTTAACAAATCCATGCTGACTTTCATTTACTGGCCCAAACTTTTCCAAATGCCAGTTAATTTTGTCCCGGATTATTGTCTCAAAGTTTCCCCACCACCGATGTTAGGCTGACTGGTCTGTAGTTGCCCGGTTATCCCTCTCCCCGTTTCTAAACAGGGGTGTAACATTTGCAATCCTCCAGTCCCCTGGCATCACCCCCATATCCAAAGAGAATTGGAAGATTGTGGCCAGAGCCTCCGCATTTTCCACCCTTATTTCCCTCAGTAACCTAGGATGCATCCCATCCGGACCAGGTGACTTTTCTACTTTGACTAAAATGTGCTTACATCACTGCTCACTGTTATTTACAGGGCTTTCAGAGCCTGTTGCTGAAACTAGCTTTGTTCTGGCACTTTTAAGCCATTTTATATCCCATTGGTACACTCCACAGCTCAATTCTCTAGCTATTCAAAATTTATATTCTTTCAGGTGGCTTGTTAACTGCTTCAGGGATGTGAAAAGGTGTGTTATCATTGACTGATACTTTTAATTGTTGCTAATGAAATGGGATTTCTTGGTCAGCACTTGTTGTTGTTGAAACACTAATAAAATTGTCGGAGAATGCAGCATTCGTAAGTGCTGACTAAGAAATCCCATTCCCATGGTTAACTCGACAGGTGACTAAAATGGCTTAAAGGTGCCAGAACAAAGCTAGTTTTAGCAACAAGCTCTGTGAGCCCTATAAATAACATTGAGGAGTGATGTAAGCACATTTTAGTCAAAGTGGAAAAGTCATCCGCCCATTTTAACAGCGGCGGGATTGGCGACCAATACGGTCTCAGCAGGCGGGTCGGTCGGGAAAAGCTTTTAAGGAGACTGCATGCCTCCATTTTTACAGGATTTTTATTTTTAATCCATTTTGGTCGGGTTTTCCAGGCTCTGGGAAACCCGACAGGTAAGAGGAAGCAAGAAGGGTCGTATCTATAAAATAAGTGTATTTACAGCACTGCTTATGTGCCAGGAGGAGCAGGAGTGTTTCCCCCGGCCCAACAAGCTTACCTGCTTCCAGCTCCACGATCGCTGACTCCCCCCGATCTCCCCCCACATCCACGCTCTCCCTGCATTCTTGCGATCTCTCCCCCCGACCGTGATCTGCACCCCACCGCGATCTCCTCCCCCACTGTCCACAATCTCTCCCCCTGGGATCTCTCCCCCCTGACCACCATCTGCCCCTCCAACCACGATCTGCCCCTCCGACCATAATCTGCCCCTCCGACCATGCTCTGCCCCCAACCACGATCTGCACCACCTGACTACGATCTCTTTCCCACCCACCCCCTGGCAATCTCTTCCCCCCCTAATGACCACGATCTCACCACCACCCCCTCGCCCCCCAACCGACCACAAAACCCCCCCCAACTACAATCTCGCCCTCCCTACCTACATGCTCCTCGGCTGCAGCATTGTGCCACAGGCTTTCCCACCCAGGCTGTCGGGCGGAAAACCTGCAGAAAAATTATAAAAGGCGTCCTACGGTTAATACTTCTGGGTTTCTGTCCAGAATATATCCCCCACCCCCCCCTACCCCCACTCCCTCCCTGCCTCCCCATAAGTATCAAGGCCGTTTACTCTGTTTCTTGCTCCACAAATGCTGCCTGACCTTCTGAGTTTTTCCAGCATTTTCTGTTTTTCTATTATATAGTCTAAAGAGATATTAGGACAGGTGACCAAATGCTTGGTCAAAGAGGTAGGTTTTAAGGAGTGACGTAAAGGAGATGAGGGAGCTAGAGAGGTTTAGGGAGGGAATTCAAGAGCTAAGGACTTTCATTAAAATATTTTATTAAAATTTTAGTGTTACATTAAAATGATTGAAAAGCAATTTGTCATTTTTTTTCCCAATCAGAGGATGTCACTCATTTGAATGGTTTCCCAAAAACGTAACAATGTCATCTTATTTCACAGGACCACTATGATTGGGGATTGCGGGCTATCAAGTCTGTGTTGGTTGTGGCTGGCTCATTGAAAAGAGGAGATCCAACTCGTCCTGAAGACCAGGTTCTTATGAGAGCCTTGAGAGATTTTAATATTCCAAAGATAATAACAGATGATTTACCTGTGTTTATGGGACTTATAGGAGATCTATTCCCAGCACTAGATGTGCCAAGAAAAAGAGATTTAGATTTTGAACAGGTAATGCAATTATACAGGTCAGCTATAGTTCATGTGCTTAGTTTACAAACGATTTACAAAATGCGAACAAGTGCTCACACATGCAAATATTCACACATGAAAAGTGTTATTTCCCAATGACACACTAGTCAGTATAATTTTATATTTACAGTATATATAGAATCATACGCGCATATATACAATCATCAGATATTAGGGCCAATTTAAAGGCAGGAAGCATTCTTTGTATGTCACTTTTCATGTCGCATGGACAGTGTAATTGTAGATAAGTGTATAGAAGTTACTGGGGACAACCCTAACATCAAGCTATTTCATACTGAACAGTGGAACTTCTTCTTGCACCCACCTTAATAGTTCATTCTGTTTTCCCCTTGTGTATTTAGTTTGAGTGTCAGCTTGCCCGGAAATAAGAATAAAATCAGACAGATCGCCTGGCATTGACCTAGGCACCAGATTCGGACACGACAAAGGCACACCCAGCCCAGTCGACCCTGCAAAGTCCTTCTCACTAACATCTGGGGACTTGTGCCAAAATTGGGAGAGCTGTCCCACAGACTAGTCAAGCAACAGCCTGACATACACATACTCACAGAATCATACCTTTCAGCCAACATCCCAGATTCCTCTATCACCATCCCTGGGTATGTCCTGTCCCACCAGCAGGACAGACCCACCAGAGGTGGCGGCACAGTGGTATACAGTCAGGAGGGAGTGGCCCTGGGAGTCCTCGACATTGACTCCGGACCCCATGAAGTCTCATGGCATCAGGTCAAGGAAACCTCCTGCTGATTACCACCTACTGCCCTCCCTCAGCTGATGAATCAGTACTCCTCCATGTTGAACACCACTTGGAAGAGGGTAGCAAGGGCACAGAATGTACTCTGGGTGGGGGACTTCAATGTTCATCACCAAGAGTGGCTCGGTAGCATCAATACTGACCGAGCTAGCTGAGTTCTGAAGGACATAGTTGTCAGACTGGGCCTGCAGCAGGTGGTGAGAGGACCAACGTGAGGGAAAAACCTACTTGACCTCATCCTCACCAATCTACCTGTCGCAGAAACATCTGTCCATGACAGTATTGGTAGGAATGACTACTGCACAGTCCTTGTGGAGACGAAGTTCCATCTTCAAACTGAAGACACCCTCCATTGTGTTGTGTTGTACTACTACCGTGCTAAATGGGATAGATTCAGAACAGATCTAGCAACTCAAAACTGGGTATGAGGCGCTGTGGACCATCAACAGCAGCAGAATTGTATTCCACACAATCTGTAACCTCATGGCCCGGCATATTCCTCACTCTACCATTAAGCCAGGGGACCAACCCTGGTTCAATGAGGAGTGTAGAAGAGCATGCCAGGAGCAGCACCAGGCATACCTAAAAATGAGGTGCCAACCTGGTGAAGCTACAGCACAGGATTACATGCATGCTAAACAGCGGAAACAGTATGCTACAGACAGAGCTAAACAATTCTACAACCAATGGATCAGGTCAAAGCTCTGCAGTCCTGCCACATCGATCCATGAATGATGGTGGGCAATTAAACAACTAATTGGAGCCCAGGAGGCTCCATAAACATCCCCATCTTCAATGATGGCGGAGCCTAGCACGTTAGTGCAAAAGGCAAAGGCGGAAGCATTTCCAACCATCTTCAGCCAGAAGTGCGGAGTGGATGATCCATCTCGGCCTCCTCCTGAGGTCCTCACTATTCCAGAAGTCAGTCTTCAGCCAATTCAATTCACTCCATATGATATCAAGAAATGGCTGAGCAAAGGCTATGGGCCCCGACAACAAAAGGAAGAGAGTAACTAAAGTAAACATTGGTCCCTTAGAGGATGAGACTGGGGAATTAATAATGGGAAACAAGGAAATGGCAGAGACTTTGAACAAATATTTTGTATCAGTCTTCATGGTAGAAGACACAAAAAGCATCCCAATAATATGGAAAATCAAGGGGCAAAAGGGAGGGAGGAACTTAAAACAATCACTATCACTAGAGAAAAAGTATGAGGCAAACTAATGGGACTAAAGGTTGACAAGTTCCCAGGACCTGATGGCCTGCATCCTAAGGTCTTAAAAGAAGTGGCTGCAGAAATAGTGGATGCATTGGTTGTAATCTTCCAAAATTCCCAGGACTCTGGAAAGGTCCCAGTGGATTGGAAAACCACAAATGTAACGCCCCTATTCAAGAAAGGAGGGAGACAGAAAGCAGGAAACTATAGGCCAGTTAGCCTAACATCTGTCATTGGGAAAATGCTGGAATCCATTATTAAGGAAGTAGTAGGAGGACATTTAGAAAATCAAGCAGAGTCAACATGGTTTTATGAAAGGGAAATCGTGTTTGACAAATTTATTACAGTTCTTTGAGGATGTAACAAGCAGGGTGGATAAAGGGGAACCAGTAGATGTAGTGTATTTGGATTTCCAAAAGGCATTCGATAAGGTGCCACATAAAAGGTTACTGCACAAGATAAGATACAGCAAAGGCTATGGGCCCTGACAACATCCCAGCTATCGTGCTGAAGACGTGTGCTCCAGAACTAGCCGTGCCTCTAGCCAAGCTGTTCCAGTACAGCTACAACACTGGCATCGATCCGACAATGTGGAAAACTACCCAGGTGTGTCCTGTCCACAAAAAGCAGGACAAATCCAATCCGGCCAATTACCACCCCATCAGTCTACTCTCAATCATCAGCAAAGTGATGGAAGGTGTCATCGACAGTGCTATCAAGCGGCACTTACTCACCAATAACCTGCTCACTGATGCTCAATTTGGGTTCCACCTCATTACAGCCTTGGTCCAAACATAGACAAAGGAGCTGAATTTCAGAGGTGAGGTGAGAATGAGTGCCCTTGATATCAAGGCAGCATTTGACCGAGTGTGGCATCAAGGAGCCCTAGTAAAACTAAAGTCAATGGGAATCGGGATAAAACTCTCCTAGCAGAAAGGAAGATGGTTGTGGTGATTGAAGCCCAATCATCACAGCCCCAGGACATCGCTGCAGGAGTTTCTCAGGGCAGTGTCCTAGACCCAACCATCTTCAACTGCTTCATCATCATCCCTACTTAGAAGTATATCGCCGAACCTTCATCGTCGCTGGGTCAAAATCCTGGAACTCCCTACCTAACAGCACTGTGGGAGTACCTTCACCACACAGAGTGCAGCCGTTCAAGAAGATGGCTCACCACCACCATCTCAAGGGCAATTAGGGATGGACAATAAATGCTGGCCTTGCCAGCGACGCCCACATTCCATAAAAACAAATTTTAAAAAAAGCTCATGGTGTTGGGGGTAATATATTAGCATGGATAGAGGATTGGCTAACTAACAGAAAACAGAGAGTCGGGATAAATGGGTAATTTTCAGGTTGGCAAACTGTAACTAGTGGGATGCCACAGGGATCAGTGCTGGGGCCTCGACTATTTACAATCTATATTAATGACTTGGATGAAGGGACCGAGTGTACTGTAGCCAAATTCGCTGACGATACAATGACAGGTGGGAAAGCAAGTTGTGAGGAGGACACAAAGGGCTCGATTTTGCCAGGCCCGAGGAGGCGGGATTGGAGATGGGTGAGATGGTAAAATTGCAAAAAATGGCGGGCAGGCCCGATCCCGCCTCTGAGCAATTTTCCCAAATGCGTGTTTTCTGACCCCGTTTCCATCCCGCCTCCAAGAGGCGGGATAGGCCCTTAACAATCAGTTAAGTGCCTCTATAATCCCATTTTGAGAGGCCTTTCTAATTTTACCACTTTTTCCACGTCCTGCACGACTCCTCTGGAACACGCCAGTGAATCCTGGCGGCCTCACAAGTGGACTGCTTACTAACAGCTGCAGCTCCACCATTAAAAAGGAGTTTTCAGCAATCATCATTTGCAGGTGGCAGAACTTTGTTGTCTCAGGTCTGGGGGAACTTTTAGCAGGCATTGTTGTGGAAGTTTGGAGCCTGACACCCATCTCCAGTGCGACCTCCTGGGAAACCCCTCTCACCACCTTGACTGAGCGCTTCCTCAACTGAGGCATATACCAGAAGCATGGGAACCATTTATTTCCTTTCCTCCTGGACATCAGATTCGGACGAAGACCAGCCGTGGCAGCAGCAGAACCATGAACAACAGCACCACCAACAACAGCAGCAACAACAGGAGCGCCAAGCTGCTGCTCACCCACCTACAGCTGCACAGGCCAGAAGGCGCCAGCGCACGACCACATTGCTGCCCGGGATGCAAGGGACGCACTCATCTTGGCCAGATTTGCTTAGCCTGCACAATCAAACACTTTTGCCTCGCACCTTCTGATCAGACCATCAACAATGGCCAAGAACCTGCGGATTCCTATCACTCTGACCACCATACTGACAATTGGAAGTCGCCCTAAGCCCTCAATGTGGAAGTCCCATTAGCGAAATGACACACGCCACAACTGCAACAGTTTGCCATCAGAATTTTTTATGACAATAAGCAACTGATGGCTTTTCAAAATTAAACACAACATTACACCCAAGTGACTACCCTTGTGACTACTTGTGCATTATCTTCCTCTTACACGTGCTCCTACATGGTGCTTCCCCTGTGGCTTCAGCAGATATGGAGACCCCTTGCTCACTTTCTTGCTGCTCCTGTCTCGACACCTTTGGCGGGCGTCCTCTGGGGTTGCGAACCTGTGCAGGGGTTGAGACGCCGATCTCAGTTGGGTGGGGACTCTGGTGGGGCTCTGACGAGGGCTCTGCAGTGGCATGGTCGTGTGAGCGCTTGGAGAGGAGCCCCCACTTTCTTGTTGTATGCCACCAACATCCCTCTCATGGGTCAGCCCCACTTCAGTGCTAGCAAGTGGCTGGACAGCACCTTGCTGCACTGCAGGGGGGCCATGAGGACCGGTTTCTGCACTGGAAGTCCTACTCTAGAGGACTTGCATGAAGGTCTGGTTTGTTTGCTCAATAGCTGACCATCGCTCCTCAAGAGATGTCAGTCTATTCTGAACAATTACCATGTTTTCCATACCCTGGCGACTAAGCTCCTCCATTGACGTAGCCATCCTCTCCTCTACTGTAGCCATCCTCTCCTCTACGGTAGCCAGCCTTACCATGGAGGTAGCCATCCTTTCCAAGGAGGTTGCCATCCTTTCCGTGATGATGCGTTCATGCGCCAATGCCTCCACAAAGGCTCTGCTCATGTTAGCGATGGACTCCTCCATTCGCTCCACAATCGCAGCGACCCTGGAGTCAAAACCTGCCAGAGACTCCTGCACCTGTTCCTGGAGTTCCAACACCGCTCTCCTTCTGGATGGACCCGGAGGCACAGGGTCAACATGCAGCGGAGCCGAGCTGGGAGCGTCCTCTCCACTGCAACGAGGACTCTCCACCATCTGCTGATGCTCACTTGTGAGCTGTGATACACTAGGTGACAACTCTACTCTATGTCCCGAAGGTCCCACCGAGGTGTGAGTGTCTGCGCTGGTGTAGGGTGCGCTTAATTCTGCTGACAGATCGCCCTCAGAGGTTGCAGCTTCCTCTGAGGAGTCTGGAAGCTCAGGCTCTTCCTCCTGGACAATGGGGACGGGGGCTCTCGATGGTCCTATGGGGGAGTAAAGGAAAGAGTTGGAGATGTGAGGTAAAGGTTGCATGCACGTTGAATTGTGCAGATGATCATAAGTCAATCTGTTAGAGCATCAGAATCATTATCAGTCACTCATGCAATGTCAATGAGAGAGATGCCAAACTATTCTGTCACCAGCTTGCTGTGATGAGCCCGCCTGTCCGTCCCCCACTTGGGAATCCTCCTCGATCCCGGCAATTTCCAGGGCCGCCTCCTCCGAGGTGGTGAGCTGGGCTACTGAGGGTGGCCCTCCTCCTGTCCTCGCTCTTTCCCTCTTATTGTGGGCTCTCTTTTCCTGCAGTGAGGGACACAAGTGGAGTTTGAGTGAGAATGAAGGAGTGAGTGTCGAGAATCCATAGTGTTGTAAGTTGTTGTCATTGCGTCACAGTGATAGGGAGTGTGAGGGCTGCATGGTCAAATAGTTAAGTGAATGTGACCATAGAGAGAGAGGGAATGGGTAAGGGTGCAGGGATGTCAGTGTCAAGTGGAATGTGGAGGAAGAGGTTGGCAAAGCTGAGTGCTGGTGAGGAGAGGCGATGGGGATCAGATTGAGGGTGATGGGAAAGTCATACTCACTTTTCCTGTGCGGAGAAGGTCATGAAACCTCTTCCTGCACTGCAGCCAGGTTCTGCGGCACATAGAGATGGCATTGACCTCCTGGGCCACTTGCAGCCACACAGCTTTAGTCTGTTGTGGTGGCTTTTTTCTCCCTGAGGAAGGAAAGAGCACCTCCTTATTAGATCTTGCTCCCTGCACCAGAGCTTGGAGGGAGAGCTCATCAAAGCGAGGTGCACACTTTTGCTTGCTGGTGGACATGGTCGGTAAATGAAGCCCTTCATACAATGGCCAAAGCATTTCCAGTCTCCAGAAGAATCAAGGCTGCTTGCAGGCCTTAAATCCAACAGCATTGATGACATCATCGGAGGCGACTTTCTGTATGAAAAGATTCATTGGGCCAGTGGTTCCCACAGCAGGAAATCAATTGCCCAATTAGGGGAAAATCGCAATTTTTCAACACTTCACTTAGGAGTCGGGGTCCTGACACGAATCCCACCTGACACGCCCCAACCCACCCACACTGGAAAAATCGAGCCCAAAGAGTCTGCAAAGGGATATAGATAGGTTAAGTGAGTGGGTAAAAATTTGGCAGATGGAGTATAATGTGGGAAAATGTGAGGTTATCCACTTTGGTAGGAAGAATAGAAAAAGCAAAGTATTATTTAAATGGAGAGAGACTACAGAATACTGCGGTGCAGAGGGATCTGGGTGTCCTCGTACATGAAGCACAAAAAGTTGGCATGCAGGTACAGCAAGTAATTAGGAAGGCAAATGGAATGTTGGTCATTTTTGCAATGGGGATGGAGTATAAAAGTAGGGAAGTCTTGCTGCAACTGTACAGGGCGTTGGTGAGACCACACCTAGAGTACTGCGTACAGTTTTGGTCTCCTTATTTAAGGAGGGATATACTTGCATTGGAGGCAATTCAGGGAAGGTTCACTAGGTTGATTCCTGGGAT
Organism: Squalus acanthias; assembly: GCA_030390025.1. Taxonomy (NCBI): domain Eukaryota; kingdom Metazoa; phylum Chordata; class Chondrichthyes; order Squaliformes; family Squalidae; genus Squalus; species Squalus acanthias. The sequence goes on along the minus strand of CM059447.1, from coordinate 8,972,518 downwards.
GAAGGAGTTGTCTTATGAGGAAAGGTTGAGCAGGTTGGACCTATAGTCATTGGAGTTTAGAAGAATGAGAGGTGATCTTATTGAAACATACAAGATTCTGAGGAGGCTTGACAGGGTAGATGCTGAGAGGATGTTTCCCCTCATGGGGGAATCTAGAACTAGGGGGTATAGTTTCAGAACAAGGGGTCTCCCATTTAAGATGGAGATGAGCAGGAATTTCTTCTCTCAGAGGGTCGTGAATCTTTGGAATTCTCTACCCCAGAGAGCTGTGGAGGCTGAGTCATTGAATATGTTCAAGGCTGAGATAGACAGATTTTTGAAGTACAGGGGAGTCAAGAGTTATGGGGAACAGGCAGAAAAGTGGAGTTGAGGCCAAGATCAGATCAGCCATGATCTTACTGAATGGCGGAGCAGGCTCTAGGGGCCGAATGGCCTACTCCTGCTCCTGTTTCTTATGTTCTTTCTTATGTTCTTAACCCGGCTGTAATGCTGAAGACTTGTGCTCCAGAACTAGCCGCACCTCTAGCCAAGCTATTCCGGTACAGCTACAGCACTGGCATCTACTCGACAAAGTGGAAAATTGCCCAGGTATGACCTGTCCACCAAAAGCAGGACAAATCCAATCTGGCCATTTACCGCCCCATCAGTCTATTCTCAATCATCAGCAAAGTGATGGAAGGCGTCGTCGACAGCGCTATCGAGCGGCACTTACTCACCAATAACCTGCTCACTGATGCTCAGTTTTGGTTCCGCCAGGACCACTCGGCTCCAGACCTCATTACAGCCTTGGTCCAAACATGGACAAAAGAGCTGAATTCCAGAGGTGAGGTGAGAGTGACTGCCCTTGACATCAAGGCAGCATTTGACTGAGTGTGGCATCAAGGAGCCCTAGTGAAATTGAAGTCAATAGGAATCAGGGGGAAAACACTAGCTAGAGGCATACCCAGCACAAAGGAGGATGGTTGTGGTTGTTGGAGGTCAATCATCTCAGCCCCAGGACATCACTGTAGCAGTTCCTCAGGGCAGTGTCCTAGGCCCAACCATCTTCAGCTGCTTATCATTGAACTTCCCTCCATGATAAGGTCAGAAGTGGGGATGTTTGCTGATGATTGCAGAATGTTCAGTTCAATTCGCAACTCCTCAGATAATGAAGCAATTCGTGCCCGCATGCAGCAAGACCTGGACGACGTTCAGGCTTGAACTAATAAGTGGCAAGTAACATAATTAGGTCATATGGCCCCTTGAGCCAGCTCCGCCATTCAAAAAGATCATGGCTGAGCTTTTCGATAACCAATTTTACAGTTTTAATTATGGCAGAATAATATCAATGGCTAAGATAAGTTTTGGATAAACCTGTATTATGTTCATTAGCATGTTAATAAGTGTTGTTATTTTTATTGGCCCGAAAATTAAACCTAATACGCGAGAGTACGCACTGTGTACTCTCGCGTATTAGATCCCGAATTGCCGGTTTCCTGCATGCACTGCGCATGCGCGGGAAACCGGCACTTCGTGAATTGAAAAGGGGGCGGTTCCTAAGTGAACCACGTGCGCACTACAGGCTGTGCGCACGCAGTGCACTTAGTTATTTTTTCAGCTTTGAACGCGCAGGTAAGTGGTGAAGATTTTACACATAAAGAAAGCAGGCGTAGGACACCCTTTTAACAAGGTAAGTAGTTAATTAAGTGTTATTTTAAAATTTTTTCAACAGGTTTATCTTTTTTAGAGACTTTAAAGAAAGGTAAGTTTATTTTTATAACTTTTAAAAAGATTTTAAATTTTTTCAAAAATTTTATTTTTTGTTTAAAGTGGTTAATTTATTTAACTATACTTATTTTATTAATGTGATGGCTTTTTTTTAAATTTAATTGAGGTTTAGCTGTTCTTTTGGGGGTGTGTAGTATTCATAGCTTTGACAGGTCTTCCTGTCAAAACTATGAATGAAAGATGGTGTGCTGCCATTAGCTCTAACTGAATCACGTGATCCCAGAGCTCGCACGAACTAATTGCGTCTCTGGGTCACGCAAGCACTGCACGGTTCCAAGAGAGAGAGCCTTTCAAACTAAAGTTCGTGTGGGCCCGGAGCAAAAAGGTAGGCGCGGAGTGCGATATCGCGGGGAATCCTTACCCCTGCGGGAACCCTCACTGTTTAATTTCTGGGCCATTAAGTGTGGTAACAACATGAAGGGTTCTTTATATAATAAATGCCATAACAAATTTTAATGGTAGCTGTTGTTAACACAGTTCATTTTGTGTGTGCGGCCCTCAACAGCTCACCAAAACTTGTTAAGTGGCCCTCCAGCCCATATAATTGCCCACCCCTGACCTAGAAGGACAAGGGCAACAGGCACATGGGAACACTACCTCCTCAAAGTACCCATCCAAGTCACACACCATCCTGACTTCAAAATGTATTGCCATTCCCTCATCGTCACTGGGTCAAAATCCTGGAACTCCCTACCTAACAGCACTGTGGGAGTATCTTCACCACACGGACTGCAGTGGTTCAAGAAGGTGGCTCACCACCACATTCTCAAGTGCAACTAGGGATGGGCAATAAATGCTGGCCTTGCCAGCGACACCCACATCCTGTGAATGAATGAAAAAAAGTTGGCTTAGTTAGTAATACTTCGACCTTTGAATCAGAAGATTGGATATTCAAGCTCCACTCCAGGACCTGAACATGTAATCTAGACTGATACTTCAGAATTTTGTACTGATGAAGTGCTACATTTTTGGAGATGCCATTTTTCAGATTGGATGTTAATCAGGTTCCTGTCTGTCTATTTATTAGCCTCTTTTCATTTTGTCAGTTCATGTAACTTCAAATTGATGATTTCCAAGACTTTTTTGCTGATAACTTTGACTGCAGCTAATTGTTTCAGTGAGTTTCAGGAATTATATGTGCAAAGGTAACTGGACACTCCATAGACCCAATCTTAAATTCCTACCAAAGGTAGTTTTGGAATTCATTCTCCAGCAAGAGGTAGTTATTCCTTTATATTATTCACCAGCTCACAACATAAGAGTATTCTTACAATGTGATGTGGAAGTTATGCATCTGGGCAACCAGTGTGGGGGCAGGACTTGGAAAATCCCAAGATTAAGCCTTGTGGTGGGATTGCGTGGCCTGGAGTCATTCATGCTTCTCATGCAAGAGCATCATTAAAGCTTCAGAAGTTACCTTTGTGAGGTTATGGCTTCCCAACCCAACAGTTTGAATGGTTTGGCCTAAAAATACGTCACCACTAAAAGCCCATACAAAAGGGGTGTATTTTCAAACTCGTCTCCTGGCCTTTAACAGTGAGTTTATCTGGTTTGTGAGATAAATCCCTGAAATTCCTCTGAAGGGCATTTGGGGGTGAGTTTGGGGGTAGTAGAACTTCTGCCTGCCCCAAGAAGTTGCTGATGAATTTGTCCCAAATCCCAGAATCAGATGTATTTGCATATTGCAGGTGAGTGCAATTTTTCAGTCTCAGAAAATTGCTCGTTTAAAGGTTAAATTCCTGGTCCCTTCCAGACCCTTAGCAACACTGGATGCAGGGATGCACAGACATCCCTTGCACCAATGTTGCTATGGCACAAATAGAGGAAAATATGCTCTATTATGCTTCTGCCTTCAAATCCGTAGGAATTTATCATGGCAGCAAAATGGCTCAGAGCTTGGTGAGTCAGATCCCACTCTAAATTATTTGCCTTTTGATTTGATTTTTTGGATAGCTTAAATTTTATTTAGTTTGGACTAGGTCAGGGAGAGCTGAGTGTTGAATAATAAATGCATCATAGTAGCTACCTGCATATGGGCATTGGCTTGCAGCATCTTCTGACTTACATCACAGTCAATCTGTACATTGAATGAATCAAACCCTTTCGTGTTCACATATGTCAAAGTCTGTTCTGTTGGTGCCTTCAGTGCCACGTGCATGCCATCTATGGTACCCTGGGGATTCGAGCTAGCTGGTAGAACTTTCTGGGTCTCTCCTTCTGTTGGTGGGGTGTGATGCCAGGTGGTGGGAGTGGCAGTCGGAGGGGAGCAGTGGCGGGCGGGAGCGGCAGTCGGAGCGGAGTGCACTCTCTGCAGCCGGCAGCTTCGGGCGTCTGTCCTCCCGGGGCCCTGTTAGGCAGTCAGTGGTGGTAGGGTGGGAGAGACAGACAGAGGTGTGTGTGTATGCATTTCTGCAGATCGGCCGCATTTTAATTTAATTTGATTTTAGTTCATGCATTTCTTAAAAAGCTGCATTTAATATAACTTTAGTGCATGCATCTCTGCAAAAAGCTGCATTTTCATATACAGGAAACTTTCGTTTATCCGGCACCCAAATATCCGGAATTCTCGCTTAACCGGCAAAAATCATCCTCCGAAAATTCCTCTCAAATAACCGGCAATGTTGCCGAGCCGCAGTCGAGTCTCCGCGAACGCCGAGTGCTCCGAAAACTCCTCTCAAATAACCGGCAATGTTGCCGATCCCGAGTCCGAGTCCGAGTCCGCGAACGCCGATTTAGTCAGTAGGGGTACTTTTCAAAAGTGCCACTACTCGGCCACCTGGCGCTGTCGGAAGTCCGAAACACTGCAGTAGCAGGATTTGATTCTCCCGCGCTGCCTGGAGTCTCTTTGTTAAAAATAGCCTCGGTAGATATAACTCTCCGTTATCCGGTACTTTCGATAAACCGGCACCACGCCGGTCCCGTCGATGCCGGATAAACGAAAGTTTCCTGTAATTTTTATATATATTGGCCCATATTTTCCGATATCTACGGGTGTGTACAAGCTGTGTACACACCCATAGGGACATCGGAAATGCCGGTTTTCAGGCATGCATAGCGCATGTGCTGAAAACCGGCATTTCCAATCTGTCAAGAATCCTCTTGACAGATCGGACGCCTGCCCTGGAGAAGGGCCTCTGCGGGTGGAGAGTTCTGCTTTCCACCCACTGAAAACCATTGGAAATCTTACGCCTGGTAAAAGCAGGCGTAAGGCCTGCTTTTACCAGCATAAGAGTTTAAAAAAGTAAATAAAAATTTTTTTTTCACTCATTTATAATTTCAAAATAGTTTTTAAAATGGTAAGTTTATTTTTAGCCCTGTAAAAAACTTTAAAAATGTTATCAAAAAATAAAATTTTTGTTTAATATATTTAATTTAATGTAATTTTAACTCATTTTAAAAATGTGATGGTTTTTTAAAAATTTATTGAATGTTTTGATGTCTTTTGGGGTGATTTCCATTCATACTTTTGACATATCTATCTGTCAAAAGTATGAAGGGAGATTCCCTTCTCCTATTGGCTGGCCTGGCCCACGAGATCCCAGGGATGCTTGCGAGCTGCCTGCGCCCCTGGGATACGTGGGCCCTGCGCATTTCGAGTGTGGAGAGGCCCAGCATCGGAAGTGTCCGGACCTCGGGAGCCCTCAGGTAAGAGCATAGATTTTTTTCCGATAGGAGGCATCCACACGCAGGAAGCCTCCTATCGGAAATTACGGGCCAATATAATGTAAAGGGGGGAGGGGAGCCGAAAAAGTGGGGGTGTGAGGGAGAGCTGACCCGAGGGAGGGAGGGGGTTAGTGGAAGTATGTATGTGTGTGTGTGCTAAGCCCATGCAGCAGAACTTGGTCTCCAATTGTCCTGGGTTTCCTTGCCATTGGACCAAGACCTCGCTCTGTCAAGTTCGTGTGGTAGCTGGTGAATATTGAGGAAATCATTGAATATTAAGGGAATCAAGGGATATGAGGATGGTTCAGGAAAGTGGAGATGAGGTAGAAGATCAGCCATGATCTTATTGATTGGCGGAGCAGGCTCGAAGGGCCAAATGGCCTACGCCTGCTCCTATTTCTTATGTTCTTATGGTGAGCAACAGCCACCCCACATTAAAAGAATTCATGCACAGGCATCTTCCACCCCTTTAAAATTAAGTTTGGGACCTGGAACGTCAGGACCCTCATGGATAACCCCAACAGCGACAGACCTGAACGTCGCACCGCTATCATAGCCCAGGAACTCAGACGCTTCGACATCAACATCGCTGCCCTGAGCAAGACACAGCGGGCAGGAGAAGGCCAGCTCAAGGAACAAGGTGGTGGATACATCTTCTTCTGGAAAGGCAAACTAGAAGAGGAATGCCGTCTCCATGGGATTGGCTTCGCCATCAAAAATGAGCTAGTTTGGCGTCTTAGAGATTCCCCTTGTGGGATAAACGAACGTCTCATGACCCTTCGGCTCACTCTAACCCGGAATCAGTACGCTATGGTTGTCAGTGTGTACGCCCCAACCCTGGAAGCTATGGACGAGGCCAAAGAGGAATTCTACTCCAGCCTTGAACAATCCCTGTCCCGAGTTCCAATGGGTGACAAGCTGATTCTTCTTGGTGATTTTAATGCCAGAGTTGGAAAGGACACAAACCTCTGGAGAGGTGTGATTGGCACGGAAGGAGTAGGGAAAACCAACTCCAACGGAATCCTTCTCCTGACAAAATGCTTAAAATATGGTCTTGTCATAACAAACACCTTGTTTCATCAGAGAGATAAGTATAAGGCCGCATGGCAACACCCTCGCTCCAGGCATTGGCATCTGTTGGACTACGTCATCGTCCGAGCAAGGAACCGCAAGGATGTCCGCATCACCCACGCCATGACAGGAGCTGAAAACTGCTGGACTGACCACCGCCTAATCCGTTCCGTTATCTCCATCAACCTAGCCTCAAAATAGCGGCAGCAACAGAAACGCTGCCGCAGAAAAATCAATGCTGAATGACTCAAAGACCCTGCAAAAAAAGCCCTATTCAGCCATGCCTCACAGCTAATCTGACGACCCCCAATGAACCGGAGCCGCAGAGTGTCCATAGTGCCTGGGCTGCCCTTAAGTCCACCATAATTAGCACCTGCGAAGAGACTCTTGGTTACTCTACCAGAAAACATCAAGACTGGTTTGATGAGAATGACCAGGAGATCCAGGAGCTAATAAATCGTAAACATAAGGCGTTCTTGAATTGGAAACATCATCACAACTCGAGGGAAAGAAGACAGATTTACAGACAACTGAAGGCCGAGGTCCAACAAAAAACTTGTGACCAAAAGAACAAATGGTGGGTGGAAAAAGCGCAGGAGATCCAACAACTAGCCGACAACCATGACGTGCGTGGATTCTTTAGCGCAGTCAAGACCATCTACGGCCCAAGCACCCAAGGACCTATCCCGCTGAGAGCTAAGAACTGGGAGGTGCTCATAAAGGACAGAGAGGCAGTCAATGCCCACTGGAAGGAGCACTTCGAAGATCTCCTCAACCAAGACTCCGTCTTCGACGTGAGTATCCTTGACTCCATCCCACAGCATGCCATCTGCCATTATCTCGGCACAATCCCAGCCCAGCATGAGGATGAAAAGGCCATCCGACAGCTGAAAAACAACAAGGATTCCGGAGCAGATGAAATTCCTGCCGAAGTACGAAAGCATGGCGGAGATGTACTCATGGTGCGAATCCATGACCTTATCTCCCTTATCTGGAAGGAGGAGAGCATGCCGTAATCGTGACCATCTTCAGGAAAGGAGACAAGTCCGGTTGCGGTAATACAGAAACGTTTCCCTGTTGTCTGCCACAGGGAAAGTCATTGCAAGAATCCTCCTCAATCGTCTCCTCCCAGAGTCAAAATGCAGATTCTGCCCACTAAGGGGCACAATGGACATGATTTTCACTGTGCGAGAAATCCAAGAAAAACGTATGGAGCAGCATCAACTTCTGTACATGGCCTTTTTTGACCTCACTGCCTTCAACTCTGTCAACCAAGAGCAATTATGGAGTGTCCTTCTCAAATTTGGCTGTCCTCAAAAATTCGTTACCATCCTCCGTCAGCTCCACGATGACATGAAAGCTGTGATCCTTACTAACGGATCCATCACAGACCCAATACAAGTGAAGACTGGGGTCAAGCAAGGCTGTGTCATTGCACCAACGCTCTTCCCAATCTTTCTCACTGCAATACTTCATCACACCTCTAACAAGCATCCCGCCGGAGTGGAGCTAATCTACAGGACGAACGGGAAATTGTTCAATCTCCGTCGCCTACAGTCCAGAACCAAGGTTGTCCCAATCTCTGTTATTGAATTACAGTATGCAGACGACGCTTGTGTTTGTGCACACTCGGAGGCCGAACTCCAAACCATCGTTGACTCCTTCACTGAAGCATACGAGAGACTGGGCCTTACATTAAACATCTGAAAGACAAAGGTTCTTTACCAACCTGCCCCTGCTGCACAACACTGCCCCCCAACTATCAAAATCCATGACAAGACCTTGGACAGTGTGGACCACTTTCCATCCCTTGGGAGCCTTCTGTCAGCGAGGGCGGACATCGATGTCAAAATCCAACACCGACTTCAGTGTGCCAGTGCAGCCTTATGCCACCTGAGGAAAAGAGTGTTTGAAGACCAAGACCTCAAACCCGGCACCAAGCTCATGGTCTACAGAGCAGCAGTGATACCCGCCCTCCTGTATGCTTCAGGGACATGGACAATGTACTGTAGGCACCTCAAAGCACTGGAGAAGTATCACCAATGCTGCCTCCGCAAAATCCTGCAAATCCATTGGCAGGATAGGCGTACCAATGCCAGTGTTCTCTCTCAAGCCAACATCCCCAGCATTGAGGCATTGATCACGCTCAATCAGCTCCGATGGATGCGCCACATTGTCTGCATGCCTGATACAAGACTCCCAAAACAAGCACTCTACTCCGAGCCCCATCATGGCAAGCGATTTCCAGGAGGGCAGAGAAAACGCTTCAAGGATGTCCTCAAAGCCTCCTTGAAAAAATGTAACATTGTCATTGACTCTTGGGAATCCTTGGCCCAAGACCGCTCAAATTGGAGGAGAAGCATTCGAGAAGGCTCCGAACACAGAGTTTCTTCGTCAGGAGCATGCGGAGGCCAAGTACAAACAGCGGAAGGAGTGTATGACAAACCAAGCACTCCACCCACTCATCCCTTCAACCACTACCTGCCCCATCTGTGGCAGAGTCTGTAGATCCCGTATAGGACTCATTAGTCACCTTAGAACCCACAATATTGGAGTGGAAGCAAGCCATCCTCGACTCCGGGGGACTGCCTAAGAAGAAGGAGGGATGTGATTCCAAATTTGATAAACTCTGCTGCTCTGTTGACGAGCATGTCTCTGACCTGCCGAATGGCTGCCATGATTGCTCTCTGGCTGGAATTACACAGATCTCTTGTGGCAGCTTGAAACAATCCGGAGCCAAAACAATTCAGGGCAGTGGTCTCTTTTGTAACCACAGACACGGCAGTTTTGGTAGTGGAGCAAGGCTGTAGATCTTCATGAAGCAGGTCGCACAAATGTGCAGTGGCAGCCATAGAGGATCGCTCGCTTCTAACCCAAAGCTCCTCCCAGAGGTCCTCGACTGAGCTGTGCTGCCTATATACACCCTATGCAAGTTAGTACCTAGTGGGCTGGTCTCTTCTGCGATGCTGCCTTATTTTCCACACCTCCACAGAATTTTGTTCTTCCTCCTCCTCCATAAGGATAGTATAGCAAGGTATGTCCATGGGGAACACCACACCTTCTCCAGAGATGTTCTGAGTATGGTGGCGATGGAGTGTGGGAAGTCCAAAAATGTAGGAGTGGGGTAAGACTGTAGCACTGTGGGAGGTAAAGTGCAAATCTCAGTTATTGCAACTCACACAAAGGGTTGTGTGAAATAGTGGAACAGGCTCGAGGGCCTGAAATGCCTACTTCTGTTCTTATCGGGTTAATATTAAACCCCTCATGACAGGCGTGAGAGGGTCAGGGGGGGGGGGTTAAAAATTTAAAATCGTGGAAACCATCCCTACCCCACCCCGTACGCATCTGCCGTCATTTTTATGGCAGCAGGTTGCATGCCGTGCATGTGTCCAGTCTTGGAGAGACAGCACACTTCATTATAATATTTAAATCAGGCTCCCACAGTGCAATTCGGAGCCTGATTTTGCTGGCCAGATTTCTCAGGGCTCAGGAAACCCGGCAGTGAAATGGGGGCTTTTTAGAGCACTCCTTGTGGGCCAGGAGGAGCAGGAGTGCTTCCCCCAGCCCCTCAAGCAAACTTGCGGCCTCCCTTCTGCCGATCGCGGCCACTCTTCGCTGCCACTGTCGGCCCCCACAACCCCAACCTTTCCCACCCAATTGCTGGGCTCTGACAAATGTTTGATGGTTGAATGAAAGTCACTTAGTCAGAGTTTGGCACAAGCATTTTACATATTTACATCATCATCATCAAGTTACATCAAGTGTACAGCATCGAAACAGGCCATTCGGCCTAACTGGTCTATGCCAGCGTTTATGCTCCACATGAGCCTCCTCCCACCCTACTTCATCTCACCTTATCAGCATATCCTTCTTATTCCATTCTCCCTCATGTGCTTATCTAGCTTCCCCTTAAATGCATATATGCTATTTGCCTCAACTACTCGTAGTCGTAACTGCAGCATGTGGGAGTTTGTAGAGAGCATCGCGATCCCGAGCAACCACATCTGCAGTAACTGTCTGCAACTCGAGGAATTTTGGCTCAGAATTGTTGAGCTGGAGTACGAGCTGCAGACATTGCGATGCATCAGGGAGGGGGAGAGTTACCTGGACACTTTGTTCCAGGAGGCAGTCACACCCTTTAGATTAAGTAATACTTTAGAGTTTGTCAGTGGTCAGTGACAGGAGGGTGTGACTGCGAGTCAGGAAGGTATGGGGACCCAGGATGTAGTGATGGAGGAGCCTCAGCCCTGGACCTTGTCCAACAAGTACGAGGTATTTTCTACCTGTATGGATAAGCAAAAGGACTGCAGGGAGGATGGCAAACTGACCACAGCACTGTGGTACAGGGGGCCATCCAAGTGGGGGGAGAAGGAAAAAATGTGGTAGTAGTAGAGGACAGTATAGTCAGGGGATAGATACTGTTCTCTGCAGCCGCGAAAGAGAGTTCCGAAGGCTGTGTTGCCTGCCCGGTGCCAGGGTTAAGGATATCTCCTCGCGGCTGGAGAAGAACTTGGAGTGGGAGGGGGAGGATCCAGTTGTCGTGGTCCATGTAGGAACCAACGACATAGATAGAACTAACAATGAGGTTCTGCTGAGGGAGTTTGAGGAGCTAGGGTCTAAATCAATAAGCAGAACCACAAGGGTAATAATCTCTGGATTACTACCTGAGCCATGCGCAAATTGGCATAGGGTCAAGCAGATCAGAGAGTTAAATGCGTGGCTCAAAGAGTGGTGTGGGAAAAAGGGGTTTCAATTCATGGGGCACTGGCACCAGTACTGGGGAAAGAGGGAGCTCCACTTAAACCGGGCTGGGACCAGCGTCCTGGCGAATCGAATAACTAGGGCTTTAGATAGGGCTTTAAACTAAAAAAAGTGGGGTGAGGGGTCAGGTGAGGGGAAATTTAGAAATCTAAAGAGAAAGGTCAAGGCAATAGGGCAGTGTAGCGATTTGGCAAAAATAAGCAGAGTGTGACAGGAAGGGACAGAGGGGGAAAAATTCAGTTGGTTGCACCTCCCGTTAGCGCCTTAAGAGGGCGCTAATGGGGGGCAAAGCAACTAGCGCCTGGGCGCGGCGATGTTTGCGCCGTTCGTGAAATTAACTAGACATTTTGCAGCGGCGCTAAACACTACCGCCACGATCTCCTGCGCCGGCAGATCGTGACGTCAGTCGAGTGCGCAACGCCCCGGTAGCGCCCCGGAGCGGATATTGAGTGGCGCCCCCTGCCTTACTGCCTGCCGCTAGCAACGGCAGGTTGAGGGGAGCGTTTTGCAGTCAGGAAGGGACTGGGGGAATGCTATTTAAAGGCGACCGCTTCCTGCCTTTTATTGTTGGTGGCATTTTTGAACCACACATTCTGAGAGAGAGAGAGAGAGACTTCTGGAGAGATTCAACGCTGTGTGAAGGAGCTTTGGGTACTGAGCAGCACTTTGCAGGTTCATTTTGATTTGCCCTTCCTTGTATCGATTTAGAAGAGACTGTGGGGGCTGCACTCTGAGCTCTTTCCCTGGTTCTCTCCATTGTTCTTTCCAGCAGATTTGATGTACAGGTCTCTCCAGGCCGAGATTCAAGGCTGCAATGAGCAGGATGTGGATGGAAAGCAAGATCAACCCTCTCCTTTAAGAACTGGCTGGCGCCATTGTGTGTGTGTTCCATTGCTGACTGACATCACATGAGCTTCGCCAGCGCTCTGAGGTAGCGCTTCACTCCTCGGCCTTTGCGCCTTAAGACAGGTGTGAAGCGCCTGATTTAGCGCTCCAATCACCTCCAGGGGCGATAAAAGTCAAGTTTGCAGTCGGAGGCGATAATTAGCGCCAGGCACTAATCTTTGCGCCCGGCCGATAATTGCGCCCCTAATGGGGCGATACTGAATTTCTCCCCCAGAGAGTTTAACGGTAGCAGGGCAGCAGAGAATAAGGTCAAAGCAGGGAATAATAGTAAAAAAGTTAAATTAAAGGCAGTTTATCTGAATGCACGAAGCATTCGTAACAAGATAGACGAACTCGTGGCACAAATAGAGATAAATGGGTTTGATCGAATAGCAATTACAGAGACATGGTTGCAAGGTGGCCAAGGTTGGGAACTAAATGTTCCAGGGTACTTGATGTTTCGAAAAGACAGGCAGAATGGAAAAGGAGGGGGAGTAGCCCTGATAATAAAGGATAACATAAAGACAGTAGCGAGAAAGGATCTCGGCTCGGAAGATTGGAAAGTAAAATCAGTAAGGGTGGAGATAAGGAATAACAAGGGGCAAAAAACACTGTTAGGAGTAGTATATAGGCCCCCTAACAGTAGCTGAACCGTTGGACAGAATATTAATCAAGAAATAGTAGGAGTTTGCAACAAAGGTAATGCAATAATCTTGGGGGACTTTAATCTTCATAGAGACTGGACAAATCAAATTGGCAAAGGTAGTCTGGAGGACGAGTTCATGAAATGCATTTGGGACAGTTTCCTAGAACAATATGTCATGAACCAACCAGGGAACAGGTTATTTTAGATCTTGTACTGTGTAATGAGACAGGGTTGATTAACAATCTCATAGTAAAGGATCCTCTGGGGCAGTGTGATCATAATATGATAGAATTTCACATTAATTTTGAGATTGACTTGCCTAGGTCCGAAACTAGAGCCTTAAACTTAAATAAAGCCAATTACATAGGTATGAGGGGCAAGTTGGCTAAGGTAGATTGGAAAAAAAGGTATGGCAGTAGATAAGCAATGGCTAGCATTTAAAGAAATATTTCATAATTCTCAACAAAAATACATTCCATTGAGAAACAAAAACTCCATGGGAAAAGTGATCTAACCGTGGCTAACTAAAGAAGTTAAGGATATCATTAGATTGAAAGAAGAAGCTTATAATGTTGCAAAGAATAATAGTAAGCCTGAGGATTGGGAGAGTTTCAGAAACCAGCAAAGGTTGACTAAAAAATTGATTAAAAGGGAAAAAAATAGAATGTGAGAGAAAACTAGCAAGAAATATAAAAGCAGATTGTAAGAGCTTCTACAAGTATGTAAAAATGAAGAGAGTAGCAAAAGTAAACATTGGTCCCTTACAGGCTGAGACAGGAGAAATTATTATGGGGAATAAGGAAATGGCAGAAACGTTAAACAAATATTTTGTATCTGTCTTCACAGTAGAAGACACAAAAAGCATATCAAAAATGGTGGGGAGCCAAGGGTCTAATGAGGGTGAGGAACTTAATGTAATTAATATAAGTAGAGGAAAAAGTACTAGAGAAACTAAATGGACCAAAAGCCGACAAATCCCCTGGACCTGACGGCCTACATCCTAGGGTTCTAAAAGAGGTGGCTGAAGAGATAGTGGATGCATTGGTTTTGATCTTCCAAAATTCCCTAGATTCTAAAATGGTCTCAGCGGATTGGAAGGTCACAAATGTAACATCGCTATTCAAGAAAGGAGGGAGAGAAAAAACAGGGAACTACAGGCCAGTTAGTCTGACGTTAGTCGTCGAGAAAATGCTGGAATCCATTGTTAAGGAAGTGGTATCAGCGCACTTAGAAAATCATAACATGATTAGGCAGAGTCAATATGGTTTTATGAAAGAGAAATCGTGTTTGACAAATTTATTAGAGTTTTTTGAGGATGTAACTAGCAGGGTAGATAAAGGGGAACCAGTGGATGTAGTATATTTGAATTTCCAAAAGGCATTCGATAAGGTGCCACATAAAATGTTATTATACAAGTTTAGAGCTCACGGGGTTGGGGGTAATATAGTAGCATGGATAGAGGATTGGTTAACGGACAGAAAACAGAGAGTAGGGAGAAACAGATCTTTTTCAGGTTGGCAGGCTGTAACTAGTGGGATGCCGCAAGGATCAGTGTTGGGGCCTCAGTTGTTTATAATCTATATTAATGACCTAGATGAAGGGACCAAGTGTAATGTTTGCTGATGATACAAAGCTAGGTGGGACAGTAAGCTGTGAGGAGAACATAAAGAGTCTGCAATATAGATAGACTAAGTGAGTGGGCAGTAAAGTTGCAGATGGAGTATAATGTAGGGAAATGTGAGATTATTCACTTTGGTAGGAAGAATAGAAAAACAGAATATTTTTTAAATGGTGAGAAACTTTCAAATGTTGGTGTTCAGATAGATTTGGGTGTCCTCGTGCAAGAAACACAGAAAGCTAGCATGCAGGTACAGCAAGCAGAACAAACTGTCACAGGACAGAGAGTGAGGAGACTCAGAACAAACTGCCACAGGACAGAGAGTGAGGAGACTCAGAACAAACTGCCACAGGACAGAGAGTGAGGAGACTCAGAACAAACTGTCACAGGACAGAGTGAGGAGACTCAGAACAAACTGCCACAGGACAGAGAGTGAGGAGACTCAGAACAAACTGCCACAGGACAGAGAGTGAGGAGACTCAGAACAAACTGTCACAGGACAGAGAGTGAGGAGACTCAGAACAAACTGCCACAGGACAGAGAGTGAGGAGACTCAGAACAAACTGTCACAGGACAGAGTGAGGAGACTCAGAACAAACTGTCACAGGACAGAGAGTGAGGAGACTCAGAACAAACTGCCACAGGACAGAGAGTGAGGAGACTCAGAACAAACTGCCACAGGACAGAGTGAGGAGACTCAGAACAAACTGTCACAGGACGGAGAGTGAGGAGACTCAGAACAAACTGTCACAGGACAGAGTGAGGAGACTCAGAACAAACTGTCACAGGACAGAGTGAGGAGACTCAGAACAAACTGCCACAGGACAGAGAGTGAGGAGACTCAGAACAAACTGTCACAGGACAGAGTGAGGAGACTCAGAACAAACTGTCACAGGACAGAGAGTGAGGAGACTCAGAACAAACTGCCACAGGACAGAGAGTGAGGAGACTCAGAACAAACTGTCACAGGACAGAGTGAGGAGACTCAGAACAAACTGCCACAGGACAGAGTGAGGAGACTCAGAACAAACTGCCACAGGACAGAGAGTGAGGAGACTCAGAACAAACTGTCACAGGACAGAGTGAGGAGACTCAGAACAAACTGCCACAGGACAGAGTGAGGAGACTCAGAACAAACTGCCACAGGACAGAGAGTGAGGCGGACCTGGGTGGAGCAACAGCGGCGAGGCGGCGGCGGTAAAAGGCGGCAGCGACCAGGTAGGCTTTCACCAAGCCGAGAGCAGGAGAGAGGTAAAAAATAATCGAAGTGTGACATCACCAGAAAGCAGGTAAGTGATTGGTTGGTGAGTATTTCTCTTTTTTTTTTATACAAAACTTCAATTTTATTGTTTCTCGGGTATCTGTGGTGTAGCAGAGACTGCTGGCATAAATTAACTGAACAGTAAATAATACATTTTTAATTAATTACATAGAATGGGAGAGCAGGTGATGTGTTACTGCTGCAATATGTGGGAGCTGGTGGACACCATTGATGTTCACGGTGAACACATTTGCAGTAAGTGTTGGCTGCTCGAGGAACTCCGGCTCCGTGTTGATGAGCTGGAGTCCGAGCTTCAAACACTGCGACACATCAGGGAGGGGGAGAGTTACCTGGACTCCGTGTTTCAGGAGGTAGTCACACCAATTAGAGTAACTAATTCAGAAGTAGCCCGTGGTCAGGGACAGGAAGGTGTGACTACAAGTGAGGCAGGTACAGGGATCCAGGAGGTAGTGTTGGAGGAGCCGCAGCCCTTGCTCTTGTCCAACAGGTTCGAGGCTCTTACTCCCTGTGTGGATAGGAGCGGGGACTGCAGGGAGGATGAGCAACCTGGCCACAGCACCGTGGTAAGGGGGGCCATTCAAGTGGGGGGAGTAAAAAGAAATGTTGTAGTGGTAGGGGATAGTATCATTAGGGGGATAGATAGGGTTCTTTGCAGCCAAGAGCGAGAGTCCCGAAGGCTGTGTTGCCTGCCCGGTGCCAGGGTTAAGGACATCTCCTCTGGGCTGGAGAGAAACTTGGAGTGGGAGGGGGAGGATCCAGTTGTAGTGGTCCATGTTGGTACCAATGACATAGATAGGACAAGGAAAGAGGTTCTGCTGAGGGAGTTTGAGCAGCTAGGGGCCAAATTAAAAAGCAGAACCTCGAGGTAATAATCTCTGGATTACTACCTGAGCCACGAGCAAATTTGGCTAGGGTAAATAAAATCAGGGAGTTGAATGCGTGGCTCAAAGACTGGTGTGGGAAAAATGGGTTTTGCTTCTTGGGACACTGGCACCAGTACTGGGGCAGGAGAGAGCTGTTCCGTTGGGACGGACTTCACTTGGCCAGTGCTGGGACTAGTGTCCTGGCGAATCGAATAACTAGGGCTGTGGAGAGGGCTTTAAACTAATTAGTGGGGGGGAGGTTTCAAGAGAGCAAAAAATAAAAATGACAACAGAGAGGGTCATAGACATAGGTAGCAGTAGGGGAATCACAAATCAGAGCGTGGCAGGAAGGGACAGAGTGTGTGGAGTAAAAGGTAAACTGGTAAAAAGTGAAAAAGCAGGAACTAAGTGCCACAAAGCATATTTGAAAGTTCTCTATCTGAATGCACGTAGCATTCGTAACAAAATAGACGAGTTAATGGCACAAATAACTACATATGGTTATGATATTGTGGCCATTACAGAAACATGGCTGCAGGGTGACAATGCCTGGGAATTAAACATACCAGGTTATTTAACGATCAGGAAGGACAGGCAGGAAGGAAGGGGAGGTGGGGTGGCTATGTTAATAAAGGAAGGAATCACTGTAATACAGAGTAATGATATTGGGTCAAAAAATCATGATAATGAAACAGTTTGGGTGGAGATAAGGAATAATAAGGGGAAAAAAACATTAGTGGGCGTAGTCTATAGGCCTCCGAACAGTTGCAACTCTATTGGACGGAGTATCAATCAGGAAATAGTTGAGGCATGTAATAAGGGAACATCTATAATTATGGGGGATTTTAACTATCATATAAATTGGACAAATCAAATGGGGCAGGGCTGCCTTGAGGATGAGTTCATTGAGTGTATTAGGGATGGGTTTCTTGAGCAGTATGTAACTGAACCGACCAGGGGGCAAGCAACCTTAGATCTGGTCCTGTGTAACGAGACAGGATTAATTAAAAATGTCCTAGTAAAGGATCCCCTTGGAATGAGTGACCATAACATGGTTGAATTCCATATTCAATTAGAGGGTGAGAAGGTTGGATCTCAAACAAGCGTGCTAAGCTTGAATAAAGGAGACTATGAAGGTATGCGAGCGGAATTGAGTAGAGTGGATTGGGAAAATAGATTAAAGGGTAAGACGACACATGATCAGTGGTGTACATTCAAGGAGTTATTTTACAACTTCCAAAAAAAATATATTCCACTGAAAAGAAAAGGGTGTAAAAGAAAGGACAGTCATCCGTGGCTAAGTAAAGAAATTAAGGATAGTATTCGACTAAAAACAAGGGCATATAAGGTAGCGAAATCTAGTGGGAGGACAGAGGATTGGGAAAACTTTAAAAGGCAGCAAAAAATAACAAAAAGATTGATTAAGAAAGGGAAGATAGATTATGAAAGTAAATTAGCAAAAAATATAAAAACAGATAGTAAGAGTTTTTATAGTTATATAAAAAGAAAAAGGGTGGCTAAAGTAAATGTTGGTCCCTTAGAGGATGAGACCGGGAAATTAATGGTGGGAAATATGGAGATGGCAAAAACACTGAATGAATATTTTGTATCAGTCTTTACAGTAGAGGACACTAAGAATATCCCAACACTGGACAAACAGGGGGCTATAGGGGGAGAGGAGCTAAACACGATCAAAATCACTAAGGAAGTGGTACTCGGTAAAATAATGGGACTCAAGGCGGATAAATCACCTGGACCTGATGGCTTACATCCTAGAGTCTTGAAGGAAGTGGCGGTAGGGATTGTAGATGCATTGGTAATAATTTTTCAAAACTCCCTGGATTCCGCTAAGGTCCCGGCAGACTGGAAAACTGCTAATGTAACACCCTTATTTAAAAAGGGCAGTAGACAGAAGGCTGGTAACTATAGACCGGTTAGCCTAACATCTGTGGTAGGTAAAATTTTGGAGTCCATTATTAAGGAAACAGTAACAAGACATTTGGATAATCATAATTTAATAGGACAAAGTCAGCATGGTTTTACGAAGGGGAAGTCATGTTTGACAAATTTGCTGGAGTTCTTTGAGGAAGTAACATATAGAGTGGATAAAGGGGAACCAGTGGACGTAGTGTATTTAGACTTCCAAAAGGCATTTGACAAGGTGCCACACAAAAGATTATTGCTTAAGGTAAAAAATCACGGGATTGGGGGTAATATTCTGGCATGGATAGAGGATTGGCTATCTAACAGAAAGCAAAGAGTTGGGATAAATGGTTCATTCTCAGACTGGCAATCAGTAACTAGTGGTGTTCCACAGGGGTCAGTGCTGGGTCCCCAACTCTTCACAATCTATATTAACGATTTGGAGGAAGGGACCAAGTGTAACATATCAAAATTTGCAGATGATACAAAGATGGGAGGGAAAGTAGTGAGTGAGGAGGACATAAAAAACCTGCAAGGGGACATAGACAGGCTAAGTAAGTGGGCAGAGATTTGGCAGATGGAATACAGCACTGGAAAGTGTGAGGTGATGCACTTTGGCAGGAAAAATCCTAGAGCAATTTATTATCTTAATGGCAAGAAACTAGAGAGTACTGAAGTGCAAAGGGATCTGGGGGTCCTGGTGCACGAAACTCAAAAGGTTAGTATGCAGGTGCAGCAAGTGATTAAGAAGGCAAATGGAATGTTGGCTTTCATTGCTAGGGGGATAGAATATAAAAATAGGGAGGTATTGCTTCAGTTGTACAAGGTATTGGTGAGACCGCACCTGGAATACTGCATACAGTTTTGGTGTCCTTACTTAAGGAAAGACATCCTTGCTCTCGAGGCAGTGCAAAAAAGGTTCACTCGGTTAATCCCGGAGATGAGGGGGTGGTCATATGAGGAGAGGTTGGGTAGATTGGGACTCTACTCATTGGAGTTCAGAAGAATGAGAGGCGATCTTATTGAAACATATAAGATTGTGAAGGGGTTGGATCGGGTGGATGCGGGGAGGATGTTCCCGATGACGGGTGAGACGAGAACTAGGGGACATAGTCTTAGAATAAGGGGCTGCTCTTTCAAAACTGAGATGAGGAGGAACTACTTCACTCAGAGGGTGGTAGGTCCATGGAATATGCTGCCACAAAAAGCTGTAGAAGCTACAACATTAATTAAATTTAAAACAGAAATAGACAGTTTCCTAGAAGTAAAGGGCATTAAGGGTTACGGGGAGCGGGCAGGAATTTGGACATGAGTCTAGGTTCGGATCGGTCATGGCCCTGTGGGTAGTGGAGCGGGCCCAGGGACTGTGTAGCCTGATTCTGCTCCTATTTCGTGTGTGCAATTCTGTTAGATGCAGGAGATGTTTCTGTGATAGATAGTAGATTGGCGGTTAGGATCAGATCAGCCATGATCTTATTGAATGGCGGAGCAGGCTCGATGGGCCGATTGGCCTACTCCTGCTCCTATTTCTTATGTTCTTATGTTCTTAAGCAATAAGGAAGGCATGTTGGTCTTTATTGCAAGGGGGTTGGAGTATAAGAGTAAGGAAGTCTTGCTACAATTGTACAGGGCCTTGGTGAGACCACACCTGGAGTACTGTGCGCAGTTTTGGTCTCCTTATCTAAGGAAGGATATACTTGCCTTGGAGGTGGTGCAACGAAGGTTCACTAGATTGATTCCTGGGATGAGAGGGCTGTCCTATGATGAGAGATTGTGTAGAATGGGCCTATACTCTCTGGAGTTTAGAAGAATGAGACCTGATCTCATTGAAACATACAAGATTCTGAAGGGGATTGACAGGGTAGATGCTGAGATGTTGTTTCCCCTGGCTGAAGTGTCTAGAATTAGGGGGCATAGTCTCAGGATAAGGGGTAGGCCATTTAAGACTGAGATGAGGAGGAATTTTTTCACTCAGAGGGTTGTGAATCTTTGGAATTCTCTGCCCCAGAGGGCTGTGCATGTTGAGTCTTTGAGTATATTCAAGGCTGAGATAGATAGATTTTTGGACTCTAGGGGAATCAAGGGATATGGAGATCGGGCAAGAAAGTGGAGTTGAGGTTGATGATTAGCCATGATCTTATTGAATGGCGGAGCAGGCTCGAGGGGCCATATGGCCTACTCCTGCTCTTATTTCTTATGTTCTTATGTTCTTATATGAAGAATATTACACAGCCTTGGTGTGTTATGAGTTTCAAAAGATCCCCACCAATCCCCAATCTCTCCCGATTGCCGGGGACCATCCCCAATGGTTTCCCCCCCCCCAACTATCGCACTCCCCCACACCCTCCCCACCTCCCTGTAAATATTGGGACGTATGTTTCTATAGGTAACAATGTGATGTAGCATTGGAGCACTGCTCTTGTACTATTTGTAGGCCATAAGGGAATTTAAGATAATTTATATTCACCTATTTTATTAGCTTGTTTTTTTAACAGGATAGATTTTCTTATGTTTTAATAGATTGTTAAGCAGTCAATACTAGAACTCCATCTACAACCTGAAGACAGCTTTGTCCTGAAAATAATTCAGTTAGAGGAAATACTTCAAGTACGTCACTCAGTCTTCGTCATTGGTAATGCTGGAAGTGGAAAATCGCAGGTAAGTCCTAGTTTGAAATGCTTGATGCAGTGAAACAGTGATTTTCTCATTAAACAAAGTCCTTTCTGCATGCCATGATCTACAACTTAAAAGTGTGAGGACATCAATTCTTCCCTCATTCGGAACATCTGGCTTCAGTGTACCAAATTACAACAAACAAGCTACAGAACCACATTGACTCACAACCCTGGTTTAATGAGGAGGTTGTACAATACTGGCTTAAAATAACTGGGGGAGAAATTCAGTATCGCCCCATTTGGGGCGCAATTATCGGCCGGGCGCAAAGATTAGTGCCTGGCGCTAATTATCGCCTCCGACTGCAAACTTGACTTTTATCGCCCCTGGAGGTGATTGGAGCGCTAAATCAGGCGCTTCACACCTGTCTTAAGGCGCAAAGGCCGAGTAGCGAGGCGCTACCTCAGAGCGCTGGCGAAGCTCATGTGATGTCAGTCAGCAATGGAACACACACACAATGGCGCTGGCCAGTTCTTAAAGGAGAGGGTTGATCTTGCTTTCCATCCACATCCTGCTCATTGCAGCCTTGAATCTCGGCCTGGAGAGACCTGTACATCAAATCTGCTGGAAATAACAATGGAGAGAACCAGGGAAAGAGCTCAGAGTGCAGCCCCCACAGTCTCTTCTAAATCGATACAAGGAAGGGCAAATCAAAATGAACCTGCAAAGTGCTGCTCAGTACCCAAAACTCCTTCACATAGCGTTGAATCTCTCCAGAAGTCTCTCTCTCTCTCTCTCTCTCAGAATGCATGGTTCAAAAATGTCACCAACAATAAAAGGCAGGAAGTGGTCGCCTTTAAACAGCGCTCCCCCAGTCCCTTCCTGACTGCAAAATGCTCCCCTCAACCTGTCGTTGCTAGCGGCAGGCGGTAAGGCAGGGGGCGCCACTCAATATCCGCTCCGGGGCGCTACCGGGGCGTTGCGCACTCGACTGACGTCACGATCTGCCGGCGCAGGAGATCGTGGCAGTAGTGTTTAGCGCCGCCGCAAAATGTCTAGTTAATTTCGCGAGCGGCGCAAACATCGCCGCGCCCGGGCGCTAGTTGCTTTGCGCTCCATTAGCGCCCTCTTAAGGCGCTAACGGGAGGCGCAACCAACTGAATTTTTCCCCCTATATGTTTTGGTAGAGGGGAAGATCAAGTAACCAGGAGGATGGGGAAATCTATGCCAAGTCCCATTCTGAAAAAATTCACCAGAGGTACAAGTTTAAGATCAGCTCTAAGCAGAGTTATTTTCAGACTGGCTCCCAGAACTAGTGCAAAATAGTCTGACCCTGAAATTCCTGCAGGCCCGCTCTGCCAGAGCCACAGTAACTGCACCAGAGTGGAACCCCCGTTGGCCATAGTGCAAAGTTGTTATCACGTCCAAAATTCCAGGAACAGCGTCATTTGCATGACTGGGATGGGCACATCATTTCCTCAAGGGCACTTTGGGGTGGGGGGTGGTGACCACCCTGATATGCCCTTGGCAGGTTTAGCAGGACACATTTGTTCCAACTAGGGTTGCAAAATTCCAGGAATTTTTAAAAGAGGAAACTTTCCATCGGAATTTTCAGGAATTTATGGGAATTTGGGGAATTTAGAGTTTTTTTGCACACTGATGGTTTTTGTCTCTGACCCTTATATTATCTTTGTCATCAAAATAGACATACTGTTCCATACAAATAAAAACAGGCTTTCAAAACTTTATTTAGGTTATAATTTTGAACTTTATTGAACCCCCACAAAAAAGACCCATCTAAAATAAAATAAAAAGAGCGTCAGCTTATTTAGCCTGTAATTTGTTCTTATTTTGTCCCTTTGAGTCTTCTACTCATGAGTCTTCTGAGTCTTCTACTCATCATTGCTCCTCCTGATTCTCTGACTCTGGCTCTGACGTGTCCATTTCCTCCTCTGTGTTACTGTCTAGCTGTGTGGTGGACACTTCTGTATCTGGCTCAATAAGTTGTAGGTTCGCCCGGATAGCAGTTTCTCCACTCTTTTGTTAGTCAACCTGTTGCGCACCTTTGTATGCGTATTCCCAAAAAGTGACCAGTTTCGTTCAGAGGCTGCTGATGAAGGTGGGATTTGGAGTATCACCGATGCAATGGGTGACAGGGCCTCAGATGCACAAAGTCCCTTCCACCAGGTATGTGCACTGATATGCTTGCATGATTCCCATATCCCGTCCCCATTCCAAAGACCTTGCTTGGTAGAGAACTTTGCCAGACTTCGCAGAACTTTGCCCACGTCCAGATTGAGGTGGCGTGAGAGGGTAGAAATCACATTGTAAGCGCTGTTGATCTGTTCTCCAGAAAGTATTGGTCTCCCAACATGCTTTGGGTCCAGCATGTATGTTGCAGCATGAATCGGCTTGACACAAAATTCTTGACGCATCTGTATGAATTGAACAATTGCCTTCTCCTCTGCTTTGAGCAGTAGGGATGTGGGTAGGGCAATGCTGATTTGTTCTTTTAAATCAGCAAAAAGCCTGAGAACATCTGACAAGACAGCGTCATCTCCTTCAATCTGAGCAATTGCAGATGCTACTGGTGAGAGTAGTTTAAGGCTGCTAACCACTCTCTCCCAAAACACATCATCCAGCAGTATTTTCTTGATGGTGGTTTCCATATCCCCAGACTGGGATATTGCCATTTCTTGCAGTGACTCCTTACCCTCCAGAAGGCTGTTGTACATTATGACAATGCCACCCCATCTAGTGTTGCTGGGCAGCTTCAGTGTGGTGTTCTTGTTCTTTGTTGTTTGCTTGTAGTTGTAGGTTGCTACAACTACCTGTTTTCCCCTGACATACTTAACAACTTGCTTGGCTCTCTTGTACAGTGTTTCCATGGCTCTCAAACCCATGATGTCCTTGAGGAGCAGGTTGAGCCCATGAGCGGCGCATCCAATAGATGTAATATGAGGGTAGGCCTCCTCCACTTGAGCCCAAGCAGCCTTCATATTCGCAGCATTGTCAGTAACTACTGCAAAGACCTTTTGTGATCCAAGATCGTTGATGACCGCTTTCAGCTCATCAGCAATGTATGTGCCTGTGTGTCTGTTGTCCTTCGTGTCTGTGCTCTTGAAGAACACTGGGAGAGGAGTGGAGACGATGTAGTTTATGATGCCCTCCCCTCGTACATTTGACCACCCATCTGAGATAACTGCAACACAGTCTGCCATCTCTATTGTTTCTCTGAGCTTTCCTTGGACTCTGTTATACTCAGCCTCCAGCAAATAAGTAGACAAAGCATGTCTGGTGGGAGGACAGTATGCAGGGCGAATAACATTGAAAAATCTCTTCCAGTACACATTGGCTGTGAGCATGAGGGGTGAGCCTGTCGCATATACAGCTCGAGCAAGGCACTCATCTGCATTCTTCTGGCTATGGTTATCCATTGTATCAAAGAACCTTCCAAGTGGGCCAGGAGTTGCTGATGATAAGGAGCCTGATGCTGAATGTGAACCATCATCTTCTTGAATGGAAGCAGAGGAACTCTGGGCTGACTGCTGTGAGCTTTGAGTGAAGTTGTTGCATTTGGATAAATGCTGCTGCATCTTTGTGGCATTCTTTACATATGGCTTTGTACAGTGTTTGCACATGTACACAGTCTTTCCATCTTTAATGCCTGGGGTAAAATGCTTCCACACATCCGACGGTAAACGTGGCATTGTTCTATGCAGAGAAATAAAGGGCATTCGTCTCTGTGTCGAACTGCGGTCGATCAGCACGATTGCAACAGGCCAGGGTGAGTAAATTTTTCCTGATGCTCCATGTGATGGAAGTATGACCTGTGCACGCATGACGCTACATCACCAATAGAGGGAGCTAATCGCTCATCCACTCAATCAGGACACATTTGTTCACAGTCACACACAAAACTTGTAATTATTAAAACAAGCCAAGTAAGAAGATAAACATATATTGATTAAGAAATTCCTTAATAATTAAGATTCCATCTCTGTTAGTAATTTTAAGAGAGGACCTGTGAAAAAAAGACAAAAAAAAACAATATTATGTTAGAATGTGCTTTTTTTGGGCAAAATTCCCAAAATTTTCAAGCTATACTTCCCGTGGAAAATTTCTGGAAATTTACCGGAAACTTTCCACCCCTTTGCAACCCTAGTTCCAACTAAGGTTCACCAAGGCCCTTCTGGACTGAAGCCTACGGGGGGGAAAATTCATCCCTTTAGCGCTTCCCATTAGCGGCAGCAGATGGCGCTAACGAGGCGCTAGAGCAGTATCGCCTGGGCGAGTCGAATCCAGTGTCATACGCCAAGTCCTGCCTCCCCCCCCCCCCCCCCCCGTAGCGCCACCAGTAAGAATTATCGCCGGGAACATCAACGCCAGGTAGATCATGACGTCAGTGAGTGTGCAACGCTCACTGACCACCTGATCTGCAAAATTGATTGTCGCCACCTACCTTAGCACCTGGAGTAAACACCAAGGGAGAGCTGGCGTGAAGCACCAGGAAGCTGACTCCAGGGATGTTATTTAAAGGGATCATCAGTAATGACTCACAGCTGTCAGGTTAGTGGAGTTTCAGTGGTTTCTTGTCAGTTTCACATACTGCAACAGTTTCATTCAGTAATTTCAAGATTCTTTTGTATCAGGAGTGTTGTGGCAACTAAAAGGTAGCTACATTTATTCTTTAAAAAATCAAACTGCTACACTTGGTAACATTAATGTGGGCTGTACTGGCATGCTACCTCGCCCTCCAGGATCTACGGTGGAGGGAGCGTAGGCAGCAAGAATGATGGGAACATGTGTGAAGAGAGATGCGGAGAGACATCAGGGCTCTCACCAGGAGGCCTTACCCTCCGAGGGTATTCCAAAAGCACTTCTCCTACCTTCAATGAAGCGAGGAACCGTGTATTATACGGCTCCGCCTCACCAAAGAGGTAGTCACAGAACTCTGCCACCTCCTCCAAACAGACCTCCAGCCTCACACCAGGATGACTTAAAGCCCACATCCACTTTGCTCATCACATCCCCATCATTCCATCCCTCTCGCAGGCTGTTTCACACTGCAAAGCTGAAATGACAGACACCACAAAAGAATGGTAAGTGAATTAATAAATTTATCAAAAAGTAGTGGACATATATTTACAACAAAATATTAACTATTCACCCTTGTGCAATCCCTTAGTGCCTCTCGTTACTGTGCCTTTGCCTACTCTAGTGCTCCTACGAAGTGTTGGAGCACAGATTGCTGGCCTGCTGCGACACCATGAAAGCCCCGGTGGACGGTGGTCGACCCAGCCAGCAGAGCTTGCGTGGCATCAAGCTGAGACTGCATGAGAGCAGTCTGAGAATCGATGGCACCAAGCATAGACTGCATTATAGCACTAAGACGTTGCGTGGCTTTCGCCTGTGCTGCAATGGAAGCTGCGACATCACCCATCACACGCAGCATGAGGTCTGGGTCGCCACGGTCTCTCTGGGTGTCCACCATCCTTTGCAGACTGGAAATGATGGGTATCATGGTGTGCGCAGAGCCTTGTGCAATGTTGGAGGCGGACTTCTCCACGCTCCTTATCATGCCGAGAGGCTCTCGGGCACCCTTGCCATTGCACCTATCATCTCCGTGTGCATGCCCATCACTCTTCTTCTAAATACCACCCCATCGAGGTCCTCATCTGAGTCCTGTGCATCAGAACTCATGCACGAACTCGCCCACCGGGGAGCTGGTCCCCGAGCTACCCTTTTCCCCTGGCCTTGCTGCAGCTCACTCATCCCCGGTGACTCACCCTGTGCAGATCCCGCTACTATACTAGCCTCTAAAGAACGCGTGTTGCCAGTATCTGAGCTGATGCCTGCAGGTGAGGCATGCACTGACGCGTTGTGTTCTTCCTCCTCCACTTCTCCCGCCTCGCTGTCTACGGTGCCCTCAGGGACAGGCTGCTCAGGTGCTTGCTCATTATCTGAAAGCATAAAGGCACAAGAGTCGGGTTAAGGTGAAGGGAGGGGGCAGGAAGGGAGAAATGCATGCATGCAGCATGATTAGCTAGAAAGTGCGAACTGCTTGTGGGGTGAGTGGGAAGTGGGATGTGAAAAGAAGGAGTAGGGATGAACATACCATTGTTGTCCCCAAGGGGGTCACGTCGCTGGTGGCCACAGCACCCACCACCTGGTGCCCAATAATCTGCAGCACTCTATTCTCCAGCGCAGACAGTCATTGGGTCTCGGCTTGTCCCCCGCCTGTGCGCTCCTGCTTCCTCCTGTTGTGAGCCACCTTGGCCTGCAAGAGAAAGGAAAGTGTGTGAGTGAGTGTACAGCAATGTGTTTGGGTAATGTGCCTGCCATAGTTGAATAGTTGTCATTGTGTGCAATGTGTGAGATGTGGGTGTGAGTGTTGGGAGGTAGAGATTGTTGGTGGGTGAGTGCTGGGGGTGTGGTGCTTTGGGCAGTGTGTGAAGACTGTGGTAACATTTATTTAAGCGTTCACTCACCCTGACCACCTGAGTGAGGTCGTTAAATATCTTCCTGCACTGTGTGTGGGTCCTGGGGACCACAGTGTTGCACGAGACGTGGTGCGCTACCTCCATTCACATAGTGCGGAAGACTTGCGGCGAGGGCCTCCTGCCACTTGCCGGGTAGAGCACCGCCCTCCATCTCTCCACAGCGAACACCAACACCTCCAATGCTTGATCGCAGAATCTACGGGCTCTCTCCCTGGGGTGTGAATCTGCCATGAGTACAGCCGCTTCAGTCCTTCAGCTCCTTCTCCTTGTCCTGCTGCTGCTTGCTGAGTCAGCTGCACAGCCAGCAATGCTGCAAATGAGGTTCTGCAGCATCAATGAGCACCCCTTTAAGTACTGAAAAAAGCCTGTGGCAATCATGACTTGCGATTAGAGTGCACCTGATATTGGTCCATCCTTTGAGTGTAACGCCAATTAAGACTTGATTTAGGACTCCAATCATTTTTTTGAGCAATGAGCACAAATTTTGCATGCAGTCTAAAGCATTAGTGCCTGGCGCTAATTCTCCAACTTTTCTAATGACACCGCCCATTCCTGGGCTATAATGAATTTCTAGCCCTTTAGTGGGCTGCTGTTCCTGCTGCAGGAGGCGACACAACTCGTAGACTGCCTCTTTGGAGAAGCGCAACTTCCTTAAGCACTGTTCCTCAAAAAGCTGCAGGTACAAGATTTGGGGTTTGAAAACTTGGGTTGGGTATGGAGGCCTTCTAGCTCTTCTCCTTGTTCCTTGTCTCCCCCACCCCCCTGCAGCTGCAGCTTTACGTGATCTTTCCTCCTCCTTCAGACACAGTGGTAATCCAAACACCACTCCCATGATGCCAACCTGAGTGCTGACAGAAACCCCTTATCAGTGCACTAGTCTGTGGAGGCGGTCTCAGCAATAGCAACAGGTGCAGAAATCCAAAAGAACCACTATCTCCAACTATCAAACAGCAAGCAAAAGACCTTCCAGTGATTTAGCTTACAACAGATAAGGATCTCTTTAAATAGCGCTCAAAATGCAACCTTCCCAACTTGCAAAGCCCATTGATTGTGGGCCTGTTCAAGAAATAACGTCAGCAATGCTCCCACAGATGAAAATGGCTTGGGAGTCCTGCAAGCAGCACAAGAAGCCTATTTATATATTATTAGGAGGCTCATTTCGCTTCTGGGTGGGAAAGCTGGATGCCTATTTCAAGGCTAGGCTATAGATTGCATCGGGCGGGTCTCTCACAAGATCTTGGCAAGATGCAAGTCTTGCTGATTTTCGTGCTGCTACCACCCTGCTCTCACCAGGAAATAAGGAGGACAACAGATAAAAATCGTCCCCAAGGGTGCTAGTTCAGTAATTTGACTGATTGGGGTGCTGTTCGTTGATGGGACTTTTGGCTCTAGACTTCGGACTACAGGCTCGCGACCTCAGACTTCAGGTAAATTTACAAAATATAATACTCAAC
This sequence comes from Squalus acanthias, assembly GCA_030390025.1. Taxonomy (NCBI): domain Eukaryota; kingdom Metazoa; phylum Chordata; class Chondrichthyes; order Squaliformes; family Squalidae; genus Squalus; species Squalus acanthias. Next base: position 8,943,469 of record CM059447.1, on the reverse strand, counting down.
ATCTCTGCCTTACTCATAAAGCTGTGATGTATGATTGTCCCTCTCAAGGTGAGGGACATAAGGATTATGCCTGACGTTATATACAGAGGACCTGAAATTCTTGGGGTCAGAGAAGGCAGAAGGGTTATGCAGTGATTCCACCCCATTTATACTGCCCCTTTAAGTTCTGATGAGTGAGGGCCATGGGCAGACATTCTGCCTGATGGCATCCCCACATCAAATGAACGTATCTGGGGGAGTTACCTGAAATTATACCCATTACACTCTTAGTAGGTCTCAACACAGCTGAGAGCCCCAAACATTTACTGCCACAGCACACAGAGCCTAGCCTCTGGCAGTAAAAGTGACAACTGCCCTCAACGCCTTAGCTTCAGGCTTGTTCCAGGCTGCAGTCCATGTCTGCATTGCACAGGATACAGATGCACTGTTTACCAGGACTAATGATGTCATTAAGTTCCCCACGGATATCCGCAAGCAGCAAAATAGGTCTCTGGGATTTGCTAAGATAGCAGGCTTCCCCAAGTGCAGGGCATAGTCATTTGCATCCACATTGCCCTGTGGGCTTCTATGGAAGACCCTGGCATTTATGTCAACTGCAAGGGCTACCACTCATTCAACATTACAGCTGGTCTATGATGACCGCCAGCATATCTGTATCAAACACGAGTTAGGCCACAGCTAGAGTACTGCATGCAGTTCTGGTCACCACATTACAGGAAAGATGTGATTGCACTAGAGAGGGTACGGAGGAGATATATGAGATGTTGCCTGGACTGGAGAATTTTAGCTATGAGGAAAGATTGGCTAGGCCGGGTTTGTTTTCTTTGGAACAGAGCAGGCTGAGGGGAGACGTTCTTGAGGTGTATAAAATTATGAGGGGCCTAGATAGAGTGGATAGGAAGGACCTATTTCCCTTAGCAGAGGACTCAACAACCAGGGAGCATAGATTTAAAGTAATTGGTAGGAGGTTTAGAGGAGATTTGAGGGGAAATGTCTTCACCCAGAGGGTGGTGGGGGTCTGGAATTCACTACCTGAATGGGTGGTAGAGGCAGAAACCCTCACCACATTAAAAAGTGCTTGGATGTACACTTGTAGTGCCGTAACCTACAGGGCTATGGACCAAGAGCTGGAAAGTGGGATTAGGCTGGATAGCTCTTTGTTGGCTGGTGCGGACATGATGGGCCGAAATGGCCTCCTTCCGTGCTGTAAATTTCTATGATTCTATGATATCATGCAAGTGTGTGCCCAATTCTCGGGCAACTGCTATGATGATTTCATCCTTTACCAGTCCTCCATCCCCACAATAGTCAACCATGATAGATTTTGAGGAGGGCTTTTTTAAAATTCATTCTTGGGATGTGGGCAAGGCTGGCATTTATTGCCCATCCATAGTTGCCCTTGAGAAGGTGGTGGTGAGCATTCTGCTTGAATCTCCTTTCTAACGGTTTGATACAACTGAGTGGCTTGAAAAGCTACTTCAGCGGGTAGTTCAGAGTCATTGGTATGGGGCTGGAGTTATATATAGGCCAGACCAGATAAAAATGGCAAATTTCCTTCGGTAAAGGGCATTAGTGAACTAGTTGGATTCATGGTCACTTTTTATGATACCAAATTTTTATTTCCAGATTTTTATATATTTTTTTAATTTATTCAAATTCTCAAACTGCCATGGTAGGACTTCAACTCATGTTCTCTAGATTATTAGTCCAGGCCTCTGGATTATGAGTCCAGTAACATAACAACTACTCTACTATGCCCATCTACCTGGGGAAAAGGATATCCCCTCCAGATGTGACTGATGACACCACTGTACAACCTAACTTCTGTGGCTGACAGAAGATACAATCAGGCCCATGTTTCCACCAGAGCCCTCATTGAACAGACCATCAGGCTGCTGAAGTAGAAGTTCTACTGCCTGGACAGGTCCAAAGATACACACAGTACAGCCTATAGAGGGCAACCAGAATCGTGCTGGTGTATGGCTCTAACTTTACCATCCAGTGGAGAGCGCAAAGCATGAAGAGGAAGAAGACTCTGAGAACAACAGGGATAGCAAGGATGAGTCAGGGGTCCAAAATCTGCCAGCAGCCAGAGCCTTTTAATGGCAGGTCATTGACGTGCACTTCACCTGAGCTAGCCTGGGCCCCACACCCTATCTAGTTATGAGCAACCCCTTCCCCATTCCTTCTACTCTACAGTGAGGTTCATTCACCCAAAGGGAAGCCATACAATTGAAAAAACCCGCAATGTTCCAACACAGACCCAGATTTCCTAACACACTTTCAAACTAACGATCACCCTGGTGTAATTCCGTTGTGCCTTTCCTATTTCTCATCTACATGTTGCCTCTCGGCGACATCATCCGAAAACACAGTTTCCACATGTACGCTGACGACACCCAGCTGTACCTCACCACCACCTCTCTCGACCCCTCCACTGTCTTTAAACTATCAGACTGCTTATCAAACATCCAGTACTGGATGAGCAGAAATTTTCTCCAACTAAATATTTGGAAGACCGAAGCCATTGTTTTCAGTCCCCGCCATAAACTTGTTTGCAACGTTGGTGTCATATTTGACCCCGAGATGAACTTCCGCGCCATCACTAAAGATCGCCTTTTTCCACCTCCGGAGCATCACCCGACTCCGCTCCCTGCCTTAGCTCATCTGCTGCTGAAACCCTCATCCATGCCTTTGTACCTCTAGACTTAACTATTCCAACGCACTCCCACATTCTAAACTTTGTAAATTTGAGGTCATCCAAAACTCTACTGCCCGTGTCCTGACTCGCACCAAGTCCCATTCATCCATCACCCCTGTGCTCATTGACCTACATTGGCTCCTGGTTAAGCAACACCTCAATTTTAATATTCTCGTCCTTGTTTTCAAATCCCTCTATGGCCTCGCCCCTCCCTATCTCTGTAATCTCCTCTAGCCCCGCAACCCTCCGAGATATCTGCGCTCCTCTAATTCTGGCCTCTTAAGCACCCCGATTTTAATCGCTTCACCATTGGCGGCCATCCCTTCAGCTGCCAAGGCCCTGGAATTTCCTCCCTAAACCTCTCCGCCTCTCTACCTCTGTTTCCTCCTTTCATATGCTCCTTAAAACCTACCTCGTTGACCAAGTGTGAAGTAATTAAGGAAAGCCAGCATGGATTTGTTAAAGGCAAATTGTGTTTAACTAACTTGATTGAGTTCTTTGATGAGGTAACAGAGAGGGTTGATGAGGGTAATGTGGTTGATGTAGTGTACATCGATTTCCAAAAGGCGTTCAACAAAGTGCCACATAATAGGCTTGCCAGCAAAGTTGAAGCCCATGGGATAAAAGGGACAGTGGCAGCATGGATACGAAATTGGCTAAGTGACAGGAAACAGAGAGTAGTGGTGAACAGTTGTTTTTCGGACTGGATGAAGGTGTTACCCAGGGGTCAGTACTGGGACCACTGCTTTTCTTGATATATATTAATGACTTGGACTTGGAAGTATAGCGCACAATTTCAAAATTTGCAGATGACGCAAACCTTGGAAGTATAGTGAACAGTGAGGAGGATAGTGATAGACTTCAAGAGGACATAGACAGGCAGGTGAAATGGGCAGACATGTGGCAGATGAAATTTAATGCAGAAAAGTGCGAAGTGATACATTTTGGTAGGAAGAACGAGGCGAGACAATATAAATTAAAGGGTACAATCCTAAAGGGGGTGCATGAACCGAGAGACCTGGGGGTTTATGTGCACAAATCGTTGAAGGTGCCAGGGCAGGTTGAGAAAGCGGTTAAAAAGGCATACGGGATACTGGGCTTCATAAATAGAGGCCTAGAGTACAAAAGCAAGGAAGTTATAATGAACCTTTACAAAACACTGGTTCGGCCTCAACTGGAGTATTGTGTCCAATTCTGGGCACCGCACTTTAGGAAGGATGTGAAGGCTTAGAGAGGGTGCAGAAAAGATTTACAAGAATGATTCCAGGGATGAGGGACTTCAGTTACGTGGATAGACTAGAGAAGCTGGCGTTGTTCTCCTTAGAGCAGAGAAGGTTGAGAGGAGATTTGATAGAGGTATTAAAAATCATGAGGAGTCGAGACAGAGTAGATAGAGAAAAACTGTTCCCATTGGCGGAAGGGTTGAGAACCAGAGGACACAGTTTTAAGGTGATTGGCAAAAGAACCAAAGGCAACATGAAGAAAAACTTTTTTGGGCAGCGAGTGGTTAGGATCTGGAATGCACTGCCTGAAAGGGTGGTGGAGGCAGACTCAATCATGGCTTTCAAAAGGGAACTGGATAAGTGCCTGAAGGAAAAAACATGGCAGGGCTACGGGGAAAGGGCGGGGAGTGGGACTAGCTGAAGTGCTCTTGCAGAGAGCCGGCACGGGCTTGACTGGCCGAATGGCTTCCTTCTGTGCTATGATTCTAGACCTGGGTGGGAGCGGCGGCAGCAACATTAAGAGTGGGAGCGGAGAAGGCCCAGGACACAGAGGACTTGAGCGGGAGCAGCGGCAGCAACATAAAGAGCGGGAGCGGAGTAGGCCCAGTACATAGTGGACCCAAGCTGGAGCGGCAGCAGCAACAGAAAGAGCGGGAGCGGAGTAGGCCCAGTACATAGTGGACCCAAGCTGGAGCGGCAGCAGCAACATAAAGAGCGGGAGCGGAGTAGGCCAGTACATAGTGGACCCGAGCTGGAGCGGCAGCAGCAACATAAAGAGGAGAAGGCCCAGGACACAGCGGACCTAAGCGGCAATTTAAAAAACAAAAAAAAAGGAGTGACGTCACAGGACAGCAGGTAGGTGTTTGGTTGGTGAATATTACAGGTTTTTTTCTTTAAACTAAGAGCTGGGGAACTATAACTATTACGTTATTAAATAGTAACTTCACTGGATAAACTAATTAATTATTATAACTATAAATAATTGTTTGATTAAAAACTTTAATTAAATAAGCAAATAAATAAAAAAGTCTAGAGATGGCAGAGATGGCTATGTGTCGGGACTGTAGTATGTGGGAGTTTGTGGACAGTGAGACTCTCCCGGATTCCCATATATGCAGGAAATGTCTCTGCTTTCAGTCACTCTGACTCAGAGTCATTGAGCTGGAGTGCAAGTTAGAGACACTCCGAAACATAAGGGATGGGGAGGAATTTCTGGATAGTTTTATCCAGAATACAGTCACACCCCAGAGGAAAGCACAGGTTCAGGAAAGGGCAGGTGTGACTGTTAAGGTGCCAGGTAGCAGGGACTCAGGAGAGGTTGAGAAGGAAGTCCCGCAGACACTGGTCCTGTCCAACAGGTATGACGTACTCGCTAGCTGTGAAGACAAGGAGAAAGATGGCAGGGAGGACAGCCACAATTCAGACCAAGGCACCGTGGCTCAGAAGGCTGTCCAAGGAGGGGGGGAAGAGCAGAACAGAAATGTGGTAGTGATAGGGGATTCTATAATTAGGGGGATAGATAGCGTCCTCTGCAGCCAAGAACGAGAATCCTGAAGGGTGTATTGCCTACCCGGTGCCAGGGTAAGGGATATCTCGTGGCAGCTGGAGAGGAATTTGGAAAGGGAGAGGGTAAATCCATTTGTCAGAACATACGACTTAGGTAGGAACAGGGAGGAGGTCCTGCTGAGGGAGTATCAGGAGTTAGGAGCTAAATTAAAAAGCAGGACCTCGAGGTTAATAATTTCTGGATTATTGCCCGAGCCACAAGCAAATTGGCATAGAAACATTCAGATCAGGAGAATTAACATGTGGCTAAAGGGATGGTGTGGGAAAGAGGGGTCCTTTTCATGGGACACTGGCAACAGTCCTGGGACAGAAAGGAGCTGTACCGATGGGATGGGCTCCACCTGAACCAGGATGGGACCCATGTCCTAGCGGAAAGGGTAAATAGGGAGGTGGCAAAGGCTTTAAACTAGTAAGACGGGGGGAGGCATCTACAAGAAATGAAACCAGCCTAAATATAAACAAAACAGGAAAGGAGGGCATAGGAAAGAGTAAAGTAAGGGAGGACTTTGATGGACAGGGAATAAATAGAGTTATAGAACAGGAGTTTAAAAAGATGGTTAAAAATAAAGTGAGAGGAACTGCTATTAACAATGAGTTAATCTGTCTGTACAGCAATGCACACAGTGTCTGTAATTAAACTGGGAACTGGAGGCAATCATGCATTGCAAGGAGCCAGCCATACTAGGGATTACTGAGACATGGCTACAGAAGAATCAGGACTGGAAATTAAACATTTCCGTGTAGAACATATTTAGAAAAGATAGAGAGGGAAAAAAGGGAGGTGGAGTAGCTGTACTTATTAGGGATAACTTAATGACAGTAGAAAAAAGTGACGCAGCTATCAGCAAAACAGAAATCGAATCCATGTGGTTAGAGGTAAAAGATAATAATGGATCAATCACACTAATAGGCGTAGTCTACAAACCACCGAATAGTGGAAGGGAGGTGGAGGAAGAAATATGAAACAAATAAGGGAAATGAGTAAAAAACATAGAATAATAATCATGGTGGATTTCAACTACCCAGATATTAATTGGACAGAAGAGGTAGGTAAAGGGGATAAGGGAATAGGGTTCCTACAATGTATACAGGACTCCTTTCTAACCCAATATGTAAAAAGCCCAACAAGGGAGGATTCGTTATTGGATCTAGTAATGGGGAATGAACCAGAGCAGATAAGAGAAGTAAAAGATAGGGAACATCTAGGCAATAGTGACCATAATATAATACGCTTTAAGATAATTGAGAATGACATAAGCATGACAAAGACCAGGGTAATAGATTGGAGAAAAGCTGATTTTGAGGGGCTGAGAATAGAACTTTCGAAAATAAAATGGACAATAATATTGGCAAACAGTGATGTAGAACAGCAATGGGAAACATTTAAAATGGTGTTCAACAGAGTCCAGGAAAAATATCTTCTGCTAAAAAACAAGAACAAGCTAAACACTAATGAGACACCGTGGATGAATAAAGCCATAAGGGAAAAATTGAGGGTAAGGAAAGAGACATACATTAAGTACACGGACAGCATGATAAGGGAAAATATGAAGAGATTAGGAGAGAAGTCAAAAAAAAATTAGGAAGGTAAAGAGGAACTATGAAATTAAATTATCAAGGAACATAAAACAAAATAGTAAAATATTTCACAGGCATGTAAATAAAAAAAGGAAGGTAGGGATGGGAATAGGGCCACTACGGGATGGACAGGATAATACCACAGGCAGCGATCGAGAGATGACAGAGATAATAAATAATTGCTTTGCTTCAGCATTTACCAGAGAGATAGAACAGGTGGAGATGACATTGGATAATGATATTAGAATTAGATAACTGCATTTAAAATAAAATGAGGAGCTATATTAAATAAACTATTGAAACTTGAGGATAAAAGAGGATAAAATATCTGGTCCAGACGGATTACATCCGCGCATTTTAAAAGAATCTAGGGAAGAGATAGCAGAGGCATTACTACACATATTTAGTAATTCGTTAGAAAAAGCTGTAGTGCCAGCGTACTGGCGGATAGCTAACGTAATACCTATATTTAAAAAAGGGAGATAGAATATGTCCTCGGAACTACAGACTAGTCAGCTTAACATCAGTGGTAGGAAAAATAATGGAATCCCTACTAAACGAGAAAATGGAAGAACATCTAGAAACCAAAAATATAATAATAAATAATCAGCATGGATTTCAAAAGGGAAAGTCTTGCTTGACCAACCTAATTGAACTTTTTGAAGAGGTAACATAGAGAGTAGACAAGGGTAATGCAGTAGATGTAATTTATCTAGATTTTCAAAGGGCCTTTGATAAGGTGCCACATAATAGACTAATGAATAAAGTCAGGGAATGTGGAGTTGGAGGACAAGTAGCAGATTGGATAGCTAGCTGGCTTCAAGACAGAAAGCAGAGAGTAGGGGTAAAGGGTAGCTATTCAGAGTGTCAGAAGATGGGAAGTGGTGTTCCATAAGGATCAGTGCTGGGACCTCTGTTCTTCACAATTTATATTAACGATTTAGACTTTGGAATCAAAAACACAATTTCTAAATTTGCGGACGACACCAAATTGGGGGGAATAGTCAATACTGAGGAGGACTGCAACAAATTACAAGAAGACATTAATAAACTTGCAGGATGGGCATATAATTGGCAAATAAAATTCAACACAGATAAATGTGAGGTATTACATTTTGGTAAGAAAAATAGGGAGGTCACATATTACTTGGAAAATAAGAATCTAAATGGGGTGGAAGAGCAAAGGGAGTACAAATACACAAATCACTAAAAGTATCGACACAAGTTAACAAGGCCATAAAAAAAAGCAAACGAAGCACTAATTTTTATTCCTAGAGGGATAGAATTGAAAAATAGTGAAGTTATGCTAAACTTGAATCGAACCATGGTTAGACCACACTTGGAGTACTGCATAGAATTCTGGTTGCCATATTATAAAAAGGATATAGAGGCACTGGAGAGGGTGCAGAGAAGATTTACAAGGATGATACCAGAAATGTGAGGGTATACCTATCAGGAAAGGATGAACAGGCTGGGTCCCTTTTCTCTTAGAGGTAGAGGAGCAAATCTGCAGGGAAATCGCAGAGCTATGCAAAAGCTATAGAGTGGTGATATTGGGGGACTTTAATTACCCAAATATCGATTGGGATAATGCTAGGGTAAAGGGAAAGGAGGGGGAGGAATTTCTGAATAGTGTTCAGGAGAATTTCCTTGACCAGTATGTTCCTGGCCCAATTAGGAAGGAGGCATTGGGTGAACTTTAAGGAAGAGATATTCCAAGTACAGGCTAGGTACATTCCAACAAGAGGGAAGGGTAAGGGAACCAAAACAAGGGCTCCTTGGATGTCGAGGGAGATAGAGAAGATGATGAAACAAAAAAAGAGGGTGTATGATGCATGTCAGGTGAATTCTTCAAGGGAGAACCAGACCAAATACAATAAGTTGAGAGGGGAAGTGAAGATCAAAATAAGATTGGCAAAGAGAGAATATGAGAGTAGAATGGCAGTTAACATAAAAGGGAACCCAAAAATCTTCTACCGGCATGTAAACAGTAAGCAGGTAGTAAGAGGCGGGGTGGGGCCTATTAGAGACAAAGAAGGTGATATATGCTTAGAGGCACAGGGCAAGGCTAGAATACTCAATGAGTACTTTGTATCGGTGTTTACTATGGAGGTGGATGCTGACAAAATATCGATAGAAGTGGAAAAGGTAGAAGCAATGGAAGGGGTGAAAATTGATAGACAGGATGTACTAGAAAGGCTGGGTATGCTTAGAGTGGATAAGTTGCCTGTTCCAGATGGCTTGCATCCCAGGTTACTAAGGGAATTGGGGGAGGAGATAGCGGAAGGGCTTGCCATAATTTTCTTCCAATATCTTCCCTAGATGCGGGGGAGGTGCCTGAGGATTGGAAAGTGGCAAATGTGACACCATTGTTCAAGAAAGCGTGTAAGGACAATCCTAGTAACTACAGGCCAGTCAGTTTATCAACAGTGGTGGGTAAAGTTTTAGAACAAATAATCAAGGAAAAAATTAACGGGCACTTGGAGAGGTTTAAGATCATTAAGGAGAGCCAACACTTATTTGTAAAAGGCAGATCGACTTTGACTAATCTAATTGAATTTTTTGATGAAGTAACAGGGAGGATTGATGAAGGGAATGCAATGGATGTTGTCTACATGGATTTTAGGAAGGCGTTTGACAAAGTACCACATAGAAGGCTGGTTAACAAAATTGAAGCTCATGGACTAGGTGGGTCAGATGCAGCTTGGATAAGGAATTGGCTTAAGGACAGAAAACAGCAAGTTGTGGTAAATGGCTGTTTTTCAGACTGGAGGATGGTAGACAGTGGTGTTCCCCAAGGGTCAGTGCTGGGGCCACTGCTTTTTTTGATATATATAAATGAGCTGGATATTGGAATACAGAGTAGAATTTCTAAATTTGCCGATGACACCAAACTTGGGGGTGTGGCAAACAATGAGGATGATACCAATCGACTGCAACAGGACGTAGAAAGGCTAGCAGAATGGGCAGACAAATGGCAGATGGAATTTAATACAGAGAAGTATGAGATCATGCATTTTGGCAGAAGGAACAGGGAGAGGCAATATACACTTAATGGCACAGTTTTAAAGAGTGTGCAGGGACAGAGGGACCTGGGAGTTAATGTGCATAGGTCCCTGAAGGTGGCAGGACATATTGAGAGAGTGGTTAGCAAAGCATATGGGGGGAAAAATTCAGTATCGCCCCGTTTGGGGCGCAATTATCGGCCGGGCACAAATATTAGCGCCTGGCGCTAATTATCGCCTCCGACTGCAAACTTGACTTTTATCGCCCCTGGAGGTGATTGGAGCACTAAATCAGGCGCTACACATCTGTCTTAAGGCGCAAAGGCCGAGGAGCGAGGCGCTAACTCAGAGCGCTGGCGAAGCTCGTGTGATGTCAGTCAGCAATGGAACACAGACACAATGGCGCCGGCCAGTTCTTAAAGGGGAGGGTTGATCTTGCTTTCCATCCACATCCTTCTCATTGCAGCCTTGAATCTCGTCCTGGAGAGACCTCTACATCAAATCTGCTGGAAAGAACAATGGAGAGGACCAGGGAAAGAGCTCAGAGTACAACCCCCACAGTCTCTTCTAAATCGATACAAGGAAGGGCAAATCAAAATGAACCTGCAAAGTGCTGCTCAGTACCCAAATCTCCTTCACACAGCGTTGAATCGCTCCAGAAGTCCCTCTCTCTCTCTCTCTCAGAATGCGTGGTTCAAAAATGTCACCAACAAAAAAAGGCAGGAAGCGGTCGCCTTTAAATAGCGCTCCCCCAGTCCCTTCCTGACTGCAAAACGCTCCCCTCAACCTGTCGTTGCTAGCGGCAGGCGGTAAGGCAGGGGGCGCCACTCAATATCCGCTCCGGGGCGCTACCGGGGCGTTGCGCACTCGACTGATGTCACGATCTGCCGGCGCAGGAGATCGTGGCGGTAGTGTTTAGTGCCGCCGCAAAATGTCTAGTTAATTTCACGAGCGGTGCAAACATCGCCGCGCCTGGGCGCTAGTTGCTTTGCGCCCCATTAGCGCCCTCTTAAGGCACTAACGGGAGGCGCAACCAACTGAATTTTTCCCCCATGGGATCTTGGGCTTCATAAATAGAGGTATTGAGTACAAAAGTAGAGAAGTTATGCTGAACCTTTATAAAGCGCTGGTTAGGCACAACTGGAGTATTGCGTCCAGTTCTGGTCACCACACTTTAGGAAGGATGTGAAGGCCCTTGAGAGGGTGCAGAGGAGATTTACCAGAATGGTTCCAGGGATGGGGGATCTTAGCTACAAGGACAGGTTGGAGAAGCTGGATTTGTTTTCATTAGAGCAAAGGAGGTTGAGGGGTGATTTGATAGAGGTGTACAAGATTATGACGGGTTTGGATAGGCTAGACGGGGAAAGGCTATACCCACTAGTTGATGGTACAAGGACTAGGGGACACAGATTTAACGTTTTGGGCAAGAGATGCAGGGGGGATGTGAGGGAAAACTTTTTTACGCAACGAGTGGTGAGGACGTGGAACTCGCTGCCGATGGAAGTGATGGAAGCGGAGACATTCAGTGTTTTCAAGGGGAGACTGAATAGGCACTTGAGGGAAATAAACTTGCAGGGCCTCGGGGATAGAGCAGGGGAATGTGACTGACTGGATTTCTCTACAGAGAGCCAGCACGGACTCGATGGGCCGAATGGCCTCCTTCTGTGCCGTTATGACTCTATGGGGAAGAAATTCGGTATCGCCCCGTTTGGGGCGCAATTATCGGCTGGGCGCAAAGTTTAACGCCCATGCTAATTCTCGCCTCCGACTGCAAACTTGGCTTCTATCGTCCCTGGAGGTGATTGGAGTGCTAAATTAGGCACTACGCACCTCTCTTAAGGCGCTAATGCCGAGGAGCGAGGTGCTACCTCAGAGCGCTGGCGAAGCTCATGTGATGTCAGTCAGCAATGGAACACAGACACACTGGCGCCGGCCAGTTCTTAAAGGGGAGGGTCAATCTTGCTCTCCATCCACACCCTGCTCATTGCAGCATTGAATCTCGACCTGGAGAGACCTGTACATCAAATCTGCTGGAAAGAACAATGGAGAGTACCAGGGAAAGAGCTCAGAGTGCAGCCCCCATAGTCTCTTCTAAATCAATGCAAAGAAGGTCAAATCAAAATGAACCTGCAAAGTGCTGCTCAGCACCCAAAACTCCTTCACATAGCGTTGAATCTCTCCAGAAGTCTCTCTCTCGCTCTCAGAATGCATGGTGCAAAAATGTTGCCAACAAAAAAAGCAGGAAGCAGTCGCCTTTAAGTAGCGCTCCCCCAGTCCCTTCCCGACTGCAAAACGTTCCCCTCAACCTGTCGTTGCTAGCGGCAGGCGGTAAGGCAGGGAGCGCCACTCAATATCCGGTCCGGGGCGTTGCACGCTCGACTGCCGTCACTATCTGCGGGCGCAGGAGTTCGTGGCAGTAGTGTTTAGTGCCGCCGCAAAATGTCTGGTCAATTTCGCAAGCGGCGCAAACATCGCCATGCCCGGGCACTAGTTTGCTTTGCGCCCCATTAGCACCCTTAGGGCGCTAACAGAAGGCGCAAAGCAACTGAATTTTTCCCCCTATGACTCTTGAAAAGAGAAGGCTGAGGGGTGACCTAATAGAGGTCTTTAAAATCATGACAGGTTTTGATAGAATAGATACAGAGAGAGTCTTTCCACTTGTGGGGAAGAGCAAAAGTAGAGGCCATCAATAAAAGATAGTCACCAAGAAATCAAATAGGGAATTCAGAAGAAACTTCCTTGCCCAGAGAGTGGTGAGAATGTGGAAGTCACTACCACAGAGAGTGGTTGAAGTGAATAGTATAGATGTATTTAAGGGGTTGTTAGATAAGCATATGAGGGAGAAGGGAATAGAGGGCTATGCTGATAGAGTTAGATGAGGAAAGATGGGAGGAGGCTCGAGTGGAGCATAAACGCCGGCATGGACTGGTTGTGCCGAATGGCCTGTTTCTGTGTTGTATATCCTATGTAATCCGATGATTCTAAGCTTTTGGTCATCTGTCTTAATATCTCCTTACGTGCCTTGGTGTCAAATTTTGTTTGATAATGCTTCTGTGAAGCACCTTGGGACACTTTACTGCGTTAAAGGCACTATATAAATACAAGATGTTGTTGTTGTTGTCTTGTCTACTCTGGTGCTCCTATGAGGTACTTCCCCAGTGGCTGGAGCATGGAAGGAGGAAGGTTGCTGTGACTTAGATGAGGGCTCTTGGGCTATACTAGGTGACCTGTAGCAGCTTGGTCCGAAGAGGGCCCAGCAACAACCTGAAGCATCACAGCCATTTCTGTGACAGTCCAGCCCAGCTGGCTTGCTGGCACCAGGGTGGGTAGTGATTGAGGGGATACCAAGGGAGCACGTGGGCTGTCATCTTAATAAAGGGAATCCTGTGCCACTCCCATAGTGCCACTGTTACTCCCATGGGGCAGCAACACAGCATTCCCGCTGATCTGCGGGAAAGCAGTTTGCAGAAGGTCCATAAGGCAACTGAAGCCCTTTTCCATATGGTTTCCCAGGTGTAGCTTTCAAAAGCGCTTATAATAATTTGTCCATGACTACACAAACCACTCTGGGTACAGGTATATTGTGTATAAGTAAAACAGGTTTATTAAGCATTAAACATCATAGAATCATAGAAGATAGGAGCAGGAGTAGGCCATTCGTCCCTCTAGCCTGCTCCGCCATTCAATGCGATCATGGCTGATCATCCAAATTCAGTACCCTGTCCCTCTTTTCTCCCCATATCCCTTGATCCCTTTAGCCTTAAGAAATATATCCAACTCCTTTTTGAATCTATTTAATAAATTGGCCTCTACTGCCTTCTGTGGCAGAGAATTCCACAGGTTCACCACTCTCTGGATGAAGAAATTCCTCCTCATTTCTGTCCTAAATGGCTTACCCCTTATCCTTAGACTGTGACCCGTGGTTCTGGACTCCCGACCATCGGGAACATCCTTCCTGCATCTAGTTTGTCCTGTCCTGTCAGAATTTTATAAGTTTCAATGAGATCCCCTCTCATTCTTCTAAACTCCAGCGAGTATAAGCCCAATCGACCCAATCTCTCTTCATACGTCATTCCTGCCATCCCAGGTATCAGCCTTGTGAATCTTCGCTGAACTCCTTCCATGGCAAGAACATCCTTCCTCAGATAAGGCGACCAAAACTGCACACAGTACTCAAGGTGTGGTCTCACCAAGGCCCTGTACAACTGCAGCAAGACATCCTTGTTCCTGTACTCAAACCCTCTAGCTATGAAGGCCAACATACCATTTGCCTTCTTAACCGCCTGCTGCACCTGCATGCTTACCTTCAGCGACTGGTGCACAAGGACACCCAGGTCTCGTTGCACTTCCCCTTCTCCAAATCTATTGCCATTCAGATAATAATCTGCCTTTCTGTTTTTGACACCAAAGTGGATAACCTCGCATTTATCCACGTTATATTGCATCTGCCACGCTTTTGCCCAATCACCCAACCTGTCCAAATCATCCTGGAGTTTCTCGGCATCCTCCTCGCAGCACACACGCCCACCCAGTTTTGTGTCGTCTGCAAACTTGGAGATATTACATCTAGTTCCCTTGTCTAGATCATTAATATATATTGTGAATAGCTGGGGTCCAAGGACCAATCCCTGCGGTACCCCACTAGTTACTGCCTGCCACTCGGAAAAAGACCCGTTTATTGTAACTCTTTGCTTTCTGTCTGCCAACCAGTTCTCTATCCAAGTCAATACCTTGCCCCCAATCCCATGTGCCTTAACATTACATGCTAATCTCTTATGCGGGACCTTATCAAAAGCCTTTTGGAAGTCCAAACTACTATCTATCACAGAAACATCTCCTGCATCTAACAGAATTGCACACACGAAATAGGAGCAGAATCAGGCTACACAGTCCCTGGGCCCGCTCCACTACCCACAGGGCCATGACCGATCCGAACCTAGACTCATGTCCAAATTCCTGCCCGCTCCCCGTAACCCTTAATGCCCTTTACTTCTAGGAAACTGTCTATTTCTGTTTTAAATTTAATTAATGTTGTAGCTTCTACAGCTTTTTGTGGCAGCATATTCCATGGACCTACCACCCTCTGAGTGAAGTAGTTCCTCCTCATCTCAGTTTTGAAAGAGCAGCCCCTTATTCTAAGACTATGTCCCCTAGTTCTCGTCTCACCCGTCATCGGGAACATCCTCCCCGCATCCACCCGATCCAACCCTTCACAATCTTATATGTTTCAATAAGATCGCCTCTCATTCTTCTGAACTCCAATGAGTAGAGTCCCAATCTACCCAACCTCTCCTCATATGACCACCCCCTCACAACACATCCACTGGTTCTCCCTTATCTATTTTACCAGTTACATCCTCAAAAAATTCCAGTAGATTAGTCAAGCATGATTTACTTTTTGTAAATGCATGTTGACTTTGTCCGATCCTGTCACTGTTTTTCAAGTGCTCAGCTATTACATCTTTTATAATGGACTCTAGCATTTTCCCCACTACCGATGTCAGGCTTACCGGTCTGTAATTCCCTGTTTTCTCTCTACCACCCTTTTTGAATAGTGGGGTAACATTAGCTAACCTCCAATCCATGGGTACTGTTCCAGATTCCATCGAATGTTGGAAGATGATCAGCAATGCATCTACTATTTCTAGGGCCACTTCCTTAAGTACCCTAGGATGTAGATTATCAGGCCCTGGGGATTTATCGGCCTTCAATTTCCCTAACACCATTTCCCTACAAATACTGATTTCTTTCAGTTCCTCCCTTTCATCAGACCCTTTGTTCCCCAACATCTCTGGGAGGTTATTTGTGTCCTCCTTTGTGAAGACAGAACCAAAATATGTATTTAATTGGCCTGACATTTCTTTGTTCCCCATTATAAGTTCCCCTGATTCTGACTGCAAGGGAGCTATGCTTGATTTCACTAATCTTTTTCTCTTCACATATCTATAAAAGCTTTTACAGTCAGTTTTTATATTCCCTGCAAGCTTACTCTCGTATTCTATTTTCCCCTTCTTAATTAATCCCTTTGTCCTCCTTTGTTGAATCTTAAACTGCTCCCAATCCACAGGGTTACTGCTTTTTCTGGCCAATTTATATGCCCTCTCCTTGGATCTTATGCTATCCCTAATTTCCCTTGTTAGCCATGGTTGTGTCAGCCTTTTTGTTTTATTCTTATGCCAAACTGGGTTGAACAAATTCTGTAGTTCGTCCATGTGGTCTTTGAATGTTTGCCATTGCCTATCCACCGTCAACCCTTTGAGTGACATTCCCCAATCAATCCTACCCAACTCGCACTTCATACCATCATAGTTTCCTTTATTTAAATTCAGGACCCTAGTCTCTGAGTCAACTACTTCACTCTCCATCCTAATGAAGAATTCTATCATATTATGATCGCTCCGACCCAAGGGGCCTCGCACAACAAGATTGCTAATTAATCCTTTCTCATTGCATAATACCCAGTCTAAGATGGCCTGATCTCTGGTTGGTTCCTCGACATATTGGTCCAGGAAACAATCCCATAAACACTCCAGGAATTCCTCCTCCATAGTATTGTTACTAATTTGGTTAGCCCAATCTATATGTAGATTAACGTCACCCATGATGACTGCTGTGCCCTTATTGCACGCTTCTCTAATTTCCCTTTTAATGCCATCCCCAACCTCCGCATCACTGTTTGGAGGTCTATATATCACTCCCACTAACGTTTTCTGCCTCCAGTACAAAGAAGTAATACTTAACAAGGAGATAGTCACAGTCTTGTTCATTTGAGCCTCAGCGTTCCTTCCGAGTGACTGTGGTGCGGTCTCTTTATTCTCTTGTTGTGTTCTGTTGACTAAAGCTCGCTTCTCTGGCTTCTTGCTGTGTTCTGTTGACTGAAGCTCCTTCAACTCTGATTACATGGTGCGCACTGCTTTCAGTGTTCAACATCTGTATCTTTATACCCTTTCTCTCCCTTTGCCTACGTGACAGTAATCAGCTCTCTGACACCTGGTAAATGTCCCTCCTTTCCTTGTCAGTCACCTCATGACATTTTAGGACCTTGTTGATTCTACTAGGTCTCCCTTTGTGCATAACAAAGTGCCCTTATCTTTAGATGTTCTCTTTTCAAAGACCATTTCTCAAGATGTTGTCTGAACAGTCTGTCCATCTTATAGTGGTATCACTGAGGGATGCCTCCAATTCCTATCTCTCTTCTCTAACTCTTATCTCTTTCCCATAACATTACCGAATACCACGTCCCTGACAGTCTCCGTAGACTTAGCACTACATTTCATTACTTCAGTAATTGAAAACAGAGGTTTTTAGTCAGGTTGGCATAATTTTCCCATCCTGCCTTGTTCTCAGCCATTCGACATTTTCTACATGCTTTTAGGTTTTTAACATATAATTTCACATATTATAGTTATACAAAAATGATTTTAGAATCTTAATAATGTTTACTAAATCATACAGATACACCCTATCCTACACAGGATGGCCAAGGTAGAGGAGATGGATCAGAGTTTGCATAGTACCAGTATGAACATCCCTAAGAGACACTATGGCTTGTGCCAGTGAGCCCTCCAAGGAGGGCCTAGCTGCAGCATCCATTGCACTAACCACATGCTCCATGAATGACTGCAGAATGTCAATGGCACAGAATCCTGCATAAATTGGACATGAGCTCCTCTACAATGGCTGGCATGCTGTGGAAGCTCTCTGGCAGGTAATCCAAAGCATTCTGTAGTTCATGGTGCACAGCAAGCATCCTTCTTTTATAGGTTGGGCCCCTGAGGTCTTCATCTACATTCTCTGCAGCAGCTTGCCCACCGGGAAACTGCATCCTGGGTTGTCCTTTCCACTGACACCAGCTGCTGCACACGTGTGGTAATTCACCAAGTGCATACCCCTCTAATTCACTATCTATAGTTCTTGGGGTGCTAATTTCTAAATTGGTGCTTATAATGTTCAGAGCAAGCTTCTGGAGAGCTACTCTTCTGCTGCAACATGGCCAGCAACTTATAATGGACCTGGAAAGAGAGAAGAGGGACAAGGTTAATAGGTGCTGGCAAAAGTAAGCAATAGCAGATGTCATCTGGTGATTATGTAGAGTGAGGGAGAGAGCTCAGTATAAGGAGGGGAGGCTGGGGAAATGCCCAGACACCCTGCTGCATGTATCCTCCAGCCTTTCCATCTGCAACACCACACCCTCTCCCTCTGCCAATGATGTCAATAGCAGCCTCCTCCATTGGCATGAGCATAGACAACAAATCTCCTCTGGATCCTGCCTTCTGTATCCTGTTCTGCACCAGCTTAAATCTGCAGGAAGAGTGGGAGTGGATTAGTGAGTGCCCTGTTGCAGGGTCGGGAAGATGTGTGATGCAACTGAGATGTGCATGCTGAGAGGAAGAAGCAACAGGTGTGGAGAAAAAAGGGAAGTGGACAATGAGTGTGCACTTGGCAGCAGAAAGAGGTACAGGAAATTGTGCTGCTGATCTTGTATGAGAGGCATGGGAAGAGGAGGAGGGAAGGCATAGTAGTAGTGCTGGGACTGATGTAGGGTGGTGCAGGGTTGTGCAGAGAGTAAGGGAGATATGAATCAGAGACTTAACTTCGTAGCTCTGGTCAGGTCAGTGAATTTCTTGCAGCATCACTGCCATGTCCTGGGAGCGATGCTGGTGGCATTCATATGAGTGGCCCCCTCTCTCCACTGAGATTGTGTAATTTGCCTGGGCACCTGGGGGTCATCATGTGGGAAAAGGCATTCCCTCCTCTTTGCTCTACCAATACCTCCAGCATCATCCAAAAACCTGGGGTCCTTGACTGCAGTCATCTTCTTCTCTGACAGTGGAAAAACTGTTTCAATGTTAAGCCAAGAAAAGTGCATCTCCCTTTTAAGAGGTGCAAGCAGCCTTTAAATTGTGGGAATCCTGTTGCATTTCCCCCTATCTCAATGGTGAAGTTGCCAATAGATAGCATGAATTGCACTGACAACAACAACAACTTGCATTTATATAGTGCCTTTAATGTAGGAAAATGGTCCAAGGCGCTTCATAGGAGCATAATCAGACAAAAATTGATACCAAGCCAGAGGGAAATATTAGGGGGTAGAAATTAGGTCGCGCCCCATTTGGGGCGCAAATATCGTCCGGACGCAAATATTAGCGCCTGGCGCTAATTATCGGCACTGATGGGAAACTTCACTTTTACCGCCCCGGGAGGTGAGTGGAGCGCTAAAGCAGGCGCTGCACACCTCTCTTAAGGCGCAAAGGCCGAGCAGTGAGGCGCTAACTCGGAGCGCTGGCGAAGCTCATGTAATGTTAGTCAGCAATGGAACACACACACAATGGCACGGGCCAGTTCCTAAAGGGGATGGTTAATCTTGCTTTCCATCCACATCCTGTTCATTGCTGCCTTGAATCTCGGCCTGGAGAGACTTGCACATCAAATGTGCTGGAAAGAACAATGGAGAGCACCAGGCAAAGAGCTCAGAGTGCAGCTCCCACGGTCTCTGCTAAATCGATACAAGGAATGGCAAATCAAAATGAACCTGCAAAGTGCTGCTCAGTACCCAAAACTCCTTCACACAACGTTGAATCTCTCCAGAAGTCTCTCCCTCTCTCTCTCAGAATGCGTAGTTCAAAAATGCCACCAACAATAAAAGACAGGAAGAGGCCCCCTTTAAATAGCGCCCCCCCCAGCCCCACAGCGATTGATAGCGTTCCAGTCTTCTGGTCGTTGGAAGCGCCAGGCGGTAAGGCAGGGGGCGCCACTCAATTTCCGCTACGGGGCGCCCCAAGGGCGTTGCACCATGGAATGACGTCACAATCTGCGCGCGCAGGTGGTCGCAGCGGTAAGTTTTAGCGCCGCCGCACAATCTCAAGTTAAGTTCTCGAGCGGCGCAAACATCGCTGCGTCCGGGCGTTAGCGGCTTTGCGCCCCATTAGCGCCCTCTTAAGGCGCTAACGGGTGGCGCAACCAAGTGAATTTTTACCCCTAGGTGTCTAAAAGCTTGGTTTAAAGGAGGAGAGGCGGAAATGCAGGGAGGTTTAGAAATAAATTACAGAGCTGACAGCTCCCCCTTGATATTAAAATGCGGCACGACCACAAAATGATTCGGACCTCCTGTGGACGCCCGGTCCACTGTCCACCTGATATATGTGGCAAATGGAAATCGGCCTCCTCAAGTTTAAAATCCCTACATGGTAAGCTGTGAAATCAGATTCAATGGCCCCAATATTGGCGGGGAGGGTGCAGGGGAGGCCGAAAACAGCTGAAGAACCCGGCAAGGTCAGGGATGCGGAGGTTCTGCCGAACTTAACGGCAGCTGGCCAAATTGACAGCTTGGCCGGCAGCTGGGAGGAGGCCACAGCAGGGTCCCTGGCAATTGGGAGGGGGGAAGGTCGGAGATCTGGGCTGAGGAGGGGGAAGGCCGGACATCGCAGTGGGGGGAGGGGGCGTGGAAGATCAGACTTCGCAGCAGTGGGACAGTGGGAAGAGAGGACATTACAACAGGTGGGAGAGAGTCAGCTGAGGGGAGGTTGAAAGCTTCTTTGAGAGGCATTCCTGCTCCTCCAAGCCCACAAAGAATGCTGAAAAAGGCACTTACTTTGTGGAGCTGGCAGCTCCCGCTTTCCTTTCACTACCGGGTTTCCCGACCCCTAGGAAACCCACGCAGCAGCAGTGAATTTTAAATTGGGCTCCCAATTACATTGTGGGAGCACGATTTAAATATGTTAACAAAGTGTCCTACCTCTCCATGGCAGAACATTCGGATGCCACGAAACCCGCCGCCGTAAAAACGGCAGCAGGCACATTCGCAATGGGTTAGGGTAACGTTTTGCGCACTTGACGATTTAACCCCCAACCCTCTGCTGCTCATCATGGGGGGTGGTTAATATCGAGGCCATTATATGGTGATTTATGGACCAGATAAAAAAAGACCATGAAAGCTGCTGGATTGTCATAAAAACCTAAATGATTCACTAACATCCTGCAGGGAAGCAAACATGCCACTCCTACCCAGTCTGGCCTAGATGTTACTCTAATCCATACTATGTGGTTGACTCAACGCCCTCTGAAGTGGCCTAGCAAATAGAAATGGGCAATAAATGTGGCCTCACTAGTGTTGTCCACAGGTTCAGAACAAATTTAAAAAACAAGTAATAGAGGGGTAGTCTCAACTGAGGCATCCAGATCTACACCTAGATTACAATAACGACAATTTACATTTCTATAGCACCTTTAACGTAGTTAAATGTACCAAGGCGCTTCACAGGAACGTTATCATACAAAATTTGACACCAAGCCACATAAGGAGACACTAGGACAGATTACCAAAAGCTTGGTCAAAGAGCTAGGTTTTAAAGAGTGTCTTAAAGGAGGAGAGAGAGAGGTAGAGAGGCGGAGAGGTTTAGGGAGGGAATTCCAGAGATTCGGGCCTAGGCACGGCCACCAATGGTGGAGCGATTAAAATCGGAGATGCACAAGAGGCCAGAATTGGAGGAGCGCAGAGATCTCGGAGGGTTGTTGGGCTGGAGGAGGTTACAGAGATAGGGAGGGGCATGAACATGCAGGGATTTGAAAACAAGGATGGGAATTTTAAATTGAGGTGTTGCCAGACCAGGAGCCAATGTAGGTCAACGAGCACAGGGGTGATGGGTGAACGGGACTTGGTGCAAGTTAGGATACGGGCAGCAGAGTTTTGGATGAGCTCAAGTTCATGTAGGGTGGAAGATTACCCCACATTAAAGTGGCACATCAGAGTCGACACTGTTGCTCCCATCAGTTAGTGACTGTGAGGAGGTGATATTGATTAGTCCTATTCTTGGGTCTAGATTAGTATTAAGTACTATGCTCCAATGTGCATAATTTATTGAGGATAACTGGTATTGCCTTTCATTAGCTCCTCTTCATCTTACCAGTCAGCACTTAGAGTTTTCATTGGTTTCCAGCGACATTAATCAGCTGAGGAAAAAGCAAAGGCATTCCTTGTCAGTCAGTGCTGACCAGTCATATCCAAGTGTGCCAGTATGTTCAAAATTTGTTTCCTCCCCCACCCCCCGCAAAACAGTTTCTTAGAGGCTGTGCACCTTTTGCTGAGCACTGAGAAACCTTTCCGTAAAGTTTTACTCTGGGAGGTTAAGATCTAAAGTGCCCAGGAAAATAGGAGTTCATTGCCTAAGTAGTATTTAGCTCCTGTCTTCCCTAGACATATCAGATCCCCAGTGTGCTTTTTAACTCAGGCTGCTGTCTCTTCGGCTAATTCTTCTATCCCAAAAAATCCAAAGGCCAGTGATTTGCATTCAGTCACTGATTGGAGATTGCTGATGTCTCAGGGCATTGCCTTAATCAATCATCAGAGACTTGCCAGCAATCGATTTTGGATGTTTGAAGTTTTTAATTCAAGGATGGCCCAGAGCCTAAGGTAGCACTCATATATACAGCTCATCATGCATCTTTTTTAAGGCCCTGTATGTACCCTCAAAGCAGATTATATTGTGGAATAACATAGTAAGTGATATTATGATATAACTGTAACCCCAATAACACTTATCAGAAAAATCTCAGATCCATTTCAATGTGCGTGGAAGGAATTGCTGTGTGGGAAGCTGGATGCCAAGTTGGAACCCATGGCAGGCAAGGAAGAAAACAGTAAGGTGTGCATTATGTTATCATGCCTGACCTGCTGAGGATGTGGAGCTTCTTTCAGCACTGTTCTGCAGTACTGGGGGTGAGAACCAGTGCCATCTCCCTCCATGTGGAAACAGTGATAATTCTGGATGACTCGGTAGTACCTACATGCAGGAGCCTATTCATCCTGCCTTCAATGCCTCCGAGGAGGGCTTGGAGGTCTAAATGAATTAAGTTATGCATTCTTCTCTGGCTTGGTGCTATGCACTGCTGCCCTCTGGGCACAGATGGCACTTGAGTATTCATAATTCTGTCCACATGTAATAAAAATATTAGTAAGACGTGGTAAAGTAATTTGAGAGAGAAATCAAAGAGCCAAGCACTGTTCCTGTTTTACCTGCTTGTCCCCCAGTTTTCTTTTGAAGAGCGCAACCAGAACAGAGAATTTTAAAAGCTGCACAGAAGTTTTCTATTGGTTCAGCTGCTTGCATCAGTTTTACACCAGTTTTACACCAATGTCTGTACCAATGGGTATGCAAATGAGCATACCCAGGAAACTTCCGTGAGTCTCCTTCTAGAGGCTCAATCAGATGTTACCCTTTTTTTAAAGTTCAACAGTAGTGTAAATCACATTGAAGGAATTCCTGACCGAACCGTTCATTTACTGGTGCAGCGCATTATTACTATTTTAACTTTAAATTAAAATAACTAGTACAAATATTTGAATTTTGAAGCATTAGACTTAATTTTCAGTCATACTGCTTTTTGTTTGGCTTTGTAGGTAATGCGATCCCTGAAAGCTACCTATCTGAACCAGAAACGAAAAGCCATTACTATAGATCTTGATCCTAAAGCTGTGACCTGTGATGAACTGTTTGGAGTTATTAACCCATCCACGAGGGAATGGAAAGATGGTAATCAGTTTGTTTTTACTAAATAACTACTATGCTCAAGAAGGGAAAGGGAAAATGATATTTCTATGGTGGATAGCTTCCCTACATTGTCAATTGCTCTTTTAAAGTTCATCTGTAGAGTCCGTGGAGGAGGTGAATTTCCTTGGGGTTTCTCCCACTCTGCCACCTTAATTTTGGCAGAAGTTTGAACTAAACCCTGTTTGCATGCATAAAAGAGTTTTTGACAAACCTCCACTGAAGTTAGAGCAGCAGAGCGAGAGAAGCCCTGAGGAAATTCACCCCACATGTGAAATTCTAAATGCACTTAATATGAAAGTGATATATTTGTTTCAGTATGTTTATGCTGATTTAACAGCCATGCAGAAAATGATAGTTTAAGCATTAACACACATTTAGGCAGTAATAATGTCAATTCTCAAATTCAAACATATATTTTTACTTGGTACATCTTTTGCGCTGGTCGAGGAAAACCAATAACTGAGCTATTCAACTTAAGTAACACTGCATGATCCAAATTACCTGGTGTACTTTCAACTTTATAAGAGTGCATTCACACTTTTACTGTAGTGTCATTGCAAAGTGAAATCGCTTCACATCAATACTGCAGTTATCACAAAATTTTTGACAGATGAAATGTCATACGCTGACGTCCTCTGTCACCAGCTTTCCCTTAATTGGCCGGCTAAGCCTACAGGGCGGGCTTAACAAGGTCAATCAAGGGAAAATAGCGTGGGTTGGCCGGACGTCGTTGGGGGCGGGACTGAAACCTGACAACCAGCAGTCCCGCCCCCAATGCGTCCCCATTGACAAAATCCAGCCAAAAGTATTTGTTTAATGTATCTGCCATTTCCTTATTTCCCATTGTAATTCCTCCTGTCTCTGCCTCTAAGGGACCCACGTTTACTTTTGCTAATCCCTTCCTTTTTACAAACCTATAGAAGCTTTTGCAATCTGTTTTTATGTTTCTTGCTAGTTTACTCTCATATTCTATTTTCTCTTTCTTTATCAATTTCTTGGTCCTCCTTTGCTGAATTCTAAAATCCTCCCAATCCTCTGGCTTACTACTCTTTTTGGCAACATTATAAGTGTACCACATATTCATGTTTGTGGAGCATTGTGTGCTACAGATCAGTTTTCCCATCGTGGTGCATACTTTTTTTAATTCAATCTCAGGATCTGGGCATTGCTGGCAAGGCTTACATTTATTGCGCATCTCTACTTCCCCTGAACTGAATGGCTTGTTAGGCCACTTCAGAGGGCAATTAAGAGTCAACCACGTTGCTGTGGGACTGGAGTCACATATAGATCAGCCAGGATAGAGACAGAAGGGCGAAAAATTCATCCCGTTAGCGCCAGTAGATGGTGCTAATGGGGTGCTAGACCAGTATCGCTGTGGCAAGGCGAATCCAGCACTGCACACCAAATCTGGACCCCCCGTAGCATCGCCGGTAAGAGGTATTGCTCGGAATGTCAACGCCAGGTAGATCATGACGTCAGTGAGTGTGCAATGCTCACTGACCGCCCGATTTGCAAAATTAATTCTCGTCACTTACCTCACTGCATGGAGTAAACACTGACAGGAAGAGCTGGCGTGCAGTACCAGGAAGCCGGCTCCAGGGATGTTATTTAAAGGCATCATCAGTAATCACTCGCAGCTGTCAGGTTAGTGCAGTTTCAGTGGTTTTTTTGTTAGTTTCACCCACTGCAACAGTTTCATTCAGTCATTTCAAGGTTCTTTTGTATCAGGAGTCTTCTGGCAACTAAAAAGTAGCTACATTTATTCTTCAAAGATTCAAACTGCTACACTTGGTAACATTAATGGGGGCTGTACTGGCATTCCACCTCACCCTCCAGGATCTATGGTGGAGGGAGCATAGGCAGCGAGAAATATGGGAACATATGCACAGAGGGAGGAGGAGGGCCATCGAGGCTCTCACCAGGAGGCCTTACCCTCGAAGGGTATTCCAAGAGCACTTCTCCTACCTTCAATTAAGTGAGGAGCAGTGTATTAGAAGGCTTCACTTCACCAAGGAGGTGGTCACAGAAATCTGCCACCTCCTGCGACCAGACCTCCAGCCTCAGACCTGGGCGACCACAGCTCTCCCAGTGACAGTCAAGGCCACTGTGGCCCTCAATTTTTTCACCAGTGGATCCTTACAGTCTACAACAGGAGATATAGCTAACATCTCACAGTTCGCTGTGCAGTGCTGCATCTGGGAGGTCACTGAACCTCTCTACAGCAGGAGAAGAGACTACATTGGCTTCCCGATCAACAGAAGCAGGATGAGTGTGCATGTGGCTTTGCAGGATAGCGGGCTTCCCCATGGTGCAGGGCACCATCGAGTGCACCCACGTGGCTTTGCAGGCACCGCATAACAATCTTGGTATCTTCCGTAACAGCAAAGGCTACCACTCACTTAATGTGCACTCTTCCAGCCACCACATCAAGCTCGAGGGTGGCTGCTCAGAGACAAGGACTATCCGCTCTCCACCTGGCTCATGACTCCCCTCCACAACTTCAACACTCGTGCCCAGCACTCATAAAATGAGAGCCATGGTGCCAACAAGAACATCATCGAGCAGACCATTGGCTTATTGAAGAAACGGTTCTGCTGCCTTGACCGATCGGGAAGAGCCCTCCAGTACTCGCCAGTGCTGAATGCTCCACAACTTGGCCATCATGAGGGTGCAGCCCTTGCCAGCAGGGATTGCGGGACCACCTCAGGAGGAGGACGAGGCAGAGGAGGATGAGGAGGAAGTGGACAAGGAGAAGGAACAGGAGGGAGGGAGGAGGCAGCAAGACAATCGGCCTTCTGGACGGGCTGTCCATGACCGGCTCATCAGACTTCGATTCACATAAATGAAACCCCAGATCCCCATAGCTCACCACATCCCCATCATACAATCCCTGTCTCATGGCATATCACAGCGTACTCCTGGGAGCAAAGGTGAAATGAGAGAGACCACAAAAATTCCAAAGACCATTAATAAATTTATCTATAAACATATCGCACATATCACATGAATTCTAATAACTAATGACCCTTGTGCCTGCCATAGTTGAATAGCTGTCATTGTGTGCAAGGTGTGAGATGTGGGTGTGATTGTTGCTAGGTAGAGGTTGTTGGTGAGTCAGTGCTGGGGGTGTGGTGCTTTGGGAAGTATGTGAAGATTGTGGTACAGATGGTGGTATGTCGCATTTGTTGAAGTATTCACTCACCCTGACCACCTGAGTGAAGTCGTTAAATTTCCTCCTGCACTGTGTGTGGGTCCTGGGAACCACAGTGCTGCCCGAGACATGCTATGTTATCTCCCTCCACATGGTGTGGAAGACATGTGGTGAGGGCCTCCTGCCACTTGCCGGGTAGAGCATTGCCCTCCGTCTCCCCACAGTGAAAACCAATGTCTCCAATGCTTCATCGGAGAATCTGCGGGCTCTCTCCCTGGGGCGTGGACCTGCCATGAGCACACCTAGTTCAGTCCTCCAGCGCCTCCTTGTTCTGCTTCTGCTTGCTAAGGCAGCTGCACAGCCAGCAATGCTGAGAATGAAGTGCTGCAGCATCAATGAACATCCCCTTTAAGTAGTGAAAAAAGCCTGTGACAATGATCAGCTGCGATTAGACTGCACCTGATATTGGTCCACCCTTTAAGTCTAATGCCAATGAGCTTGGGCTTTAACACTTGATTTAGGACTCCAATCATTTTATTGAGCAGTGAGGATGAATTTTGCGTGCAGTCTAAAGCATTTGCGCCTGGCGCTAATTCTTCAACTTTTCTACTGACACCACCCAGTCCTTGGCTATAACGAATTTCTAGCCCAAGGTTTACTTCTATAAAGGACATTAGTGAATCAGTTGGTTGTTTTTACGACAATCCGGCAGCTTCATGGTCACATTTACTAATACCAGCTTTTTAATATTCAGTTTTTTTAAACTGAATTCAAATATTCAAACTGTCATGGTTCTCCAGATTACGAGTCCCATAACATAACCACTAAACTACCATACACCTTTAACAAAAAATGTAATAAACCCTCTTTGCAGGAATCTGGTCAGTTTTCATCTGTATACTGAAGACACACAGTTGATTCTTTCCACCATCAACCTCAATTTCACGACCACCTTTGTATTATCAGACTGCCTATCTGACATCAAGTTATAGATGGACCATAACTTTCTTCAATTGGACACTGTGGAAATGAAATCTATCTAATTCATCTTCCACAAGAAGTGCTATACCCTAGCTCCTAGCTTCAACTCCCTTTCCAGCTGTTCGCTCAGACTAAATCAGATGATTTTGAAACTCAGTGGCCAGAATTTTCTAGTGTCCATGCAGGTGCGATTGGAGGCAGGTGGGAGGGAAATTTGAAATAATGTGGAGCGGGTCGGTAACCCGCCGTCATCCCGCCCCCACGTGCCTTTCCCTCGGGCACGGCAGCGACCCGAACAGCAGAGGCGGCCAAGGTAATTTAGATGATTATTAGGTACTTGTCAGACCCTTAAATCTCTTTTTAACTGTACCTTTCAAATTTCCCTGGATGACCACGGGAATCATGCAGCTCAGGAACCAAGTCTGTGAACCTGAAGCGGAAGTTCAGTGGCCATTGATCCAGCTCATTAGTGCACTGCATGAAAAGTACAATAAAAACCCCCACCTGACACCTCGTCACTTTTCTAAGGCAGCTGCTGTTGCTGAGTTCATTGTCAGCACAGATTTAGCTTTCTAGATGTTGCGATCTTTTCAGCAAAGTCGGGATCCACTGTCACCTCATTGGTACAACCTATCATACCATTGACAGCTTGCTTCTGTCATCTCTACTTGACCTGCCATCTATTACATAAGTATGGGTGCCGTTTATACTGTCTCACCATGGTCCTCAGAATCAGACCACGATGAGCCCCAACAGGCACACCAGTAGCACCAACAACAACACCACCAACCTTCTCCTCAACCATCTGATGCTGCACAGGACAGAGGGCGTCAGCGCAGGGCTGCACCGCGCCGGAGGCAATACCCCCAACACAGAGTAAACAGGCAGATGATGAGCTTCCTCAACGTGACTGAGCAGCAGTGCCAAAGGAGGCTCAGGCTATTGTGCCAGGTCATCGCAGACATTTGCAGATTGCTGGAGCAAGACCTGCAGCCCAGAGGAGCGGGTGGACTTGCCGTACCAGTGCCTGTCAAAGTCATCAGCACCCTCAACTTCTTCGCCACAGGCTCCTTCCAGGGATCTGCAGCAGACATTTGCAGCATCTCGCAGTCGGCCGCCCACAGATACATCACACAGGTCACCGATGCCCTCTTTGACAAGTCAGCCAATTATATCAACTTTGCCACTGATGAAGCCAGTGTTACTGAACGGGCTATGGCCTTTGCGGCTCTGGCTGGCTTCCCACGGGTGCAGGGCGTCATCGACTGCACTCATGTGGCCATCAGGGCACCCCATCATCACCTAGGAGACTTTGTCAACTGCAAGGGGTGCCACTCCCTCAATGTGCAGCTCATCTGCAACTATAGTAAGATCATCATGAATGTATGCGCCAAATTCCCTGGCAGTTGCCATGACTCTTTCATCCTGCGCCAGTCCACCCTCCCTCAGCTCTTTGCTCCTCCACACAGACTTTCCAGCTGGCTGTTTGGAGACAAGGGCTATCCACTGAAGACCTGGCTTATGACACCCTTGAGGAGGCCAAGTACTGACGCCGAGGAGAGATGTAATGAAAGTCACATTTCCACCAGATGTGTCATAGAGCAGACAATAGGCATGCTGAAATTGCACTTCAGATGCCTTGACAGATCTGGAGGAGCCCTTCAGTATGCACCAGCCAGGGTCTCCAGAATCATCGTAGTCTGCTGCGCCCTGCACAACATAGCACAGCAGCGAGGATTAGCGTTGCATGAGGAGCAAGGCTCTGAGTGCACAGCCTCTTCAGAGGAGGAACAGGAGGAGGAGGAGCAGGAGGAACCTGCGGTCCAGATCCCACCAGCACCCGAGCACATTGCTGCCCGGGAGGCCATGGATGCCATCATCACAGCCAGATTTACTTAACTTCAGGCATTACACCCATATGGCTGCCACATGCTGCGCCAGGTTCCCACCACCCCACAGCAACACCATAAAGCATCCCCACAATGACCAAGCCATTCCTTTCACACTGACCACCATTGCTGGAGGTAACGTTATGTCTCACCATTCACTCCAACTCACTAAACCACTTCCAAAAGTGGTGAAAATAAATATTTTTATCTGTGACATCACAGTAATGGAATCTTTACACAAACATTTATTAAAACACCCAAGTGGCTACCTTTGTGCATCTACTTGTGTTTCATCTTTCTCTTACACATGCTTCTATGAGGTGTTACCCCTGTGGCTTCAGCAGAGGTAGAGGCAGCCTGCTCACTTCCCTGCTGCGACTGCATAGACACTTTTGGCAGATGCCCTCTGGGTTTTGGAGCCTGTGATGGCCCCGCCAATGTCTGCTCCTCCTGCGACTGTGCAGGGACAGACTTGGCCATCGCGATCCGAGGAGACGTCTGGGGCTCTGACTGAGGGGGTGGGAGGCAACAGGGAAGAAGAGTGAGTGCTTTGAGAGGAGCCCCCACTTCCATGTCCCCTCTCACCGTCATCCCTCTCATGGGCCACCCGTACTTCTCTGCTAGCAAGGAGCTGGAGAGCACTTTGCTACACAGCAGTGGGGCCATGAGAACCTACGTCTACATTGATATCCCTCCTAGACAGGAGGTCTATGAGCGTTTGCCATCTATTCTTCATAGGTAGCCATGACAGGAGCTGACAACTGCTGGACAGACCACTGCCTAATCCGCTCTGTCATCTCCATCAATGTAGCCCCAAAACAGCGGCGGCAACAGAAGCAATGCCACAGGAAAATCAACGCTGGAGCACTCATAGACCCTGCTAAGAAAGCCCTATTCAGCCTGTGCCTCACAACCAACCTGACGACTCCCACACCTTGACTGAGCGCTTCCTCAACTGAGGTATATAGCAGAAGCATGGGAACCATTTATTTCCTTTCCTCCTGGACATCAGATTCAGACAAAGACCAGCCGCGGCAGCAGCAGAACCCTGAACAACAGCAGCACCAACAGCAGGAGCAACAATAGGAGCGCCAAGCTGCTGCTCACCCACCTGAAACTGCACAGGCCAGAAGGTGCCAGAGCGCGACCACACTGCTGCCCGGGATGCAAGGGACACACTCATGTTGGCCAGATTTGCTTAGCCTGCACAATCAAACACTTTTGCCTCGCACCTTCTTACCAGAGCATGGACAATGGACAAGAACCTGTGGATTCCTATCACTCTGACCACCATACTGACAATTGCAAGTCGCTCTAAGCCCTCAATGTGGAAGTCCCATTTGCGAAATGACACAGGCCACAACTTCAACAGTTTGCCATCAGAAATTTTTATCACAACAAGCAACTGATGGCATTTCAAAAATAAACACAACATAACTCCCAAGTGACTACCCTTGTGACTACTTGTGCATTATCTTCCTCTTACGCGTGCTCCTACGTGGTGCTTCCCCTGTGGCTTCAGCAGATGTGGAGGCCCCTTGCTCAGTTGGGTGAGGACTCTGGTGGGGCTCTGACCGAGGGCTTTGCAGTGGCAGGGTGGTTAAGGCAAA
This sequence comes from Squalus acanthias, assembly GCA_030390025.1. NCBI lineage: Eukaryota > Metazoa > Chordata > Chondrichthyes > Squaliformes > Squalidae > Squalus > Squalus acanthias. Next base: position 8,912,218 of record CM059447.1, on the reverse strand, counting down.
CGTAGGTCCCTTAGAGGATGGGACCGGGAAATTAATGGTGGGAAACATGGAGATGGCAAAAATGCTGAACAAATATTTTGTTTCAATCTTTACGGTAGAGGACACTAAGAATATACCAACACTGAACAAATAGGGGGCTCTAGGGGGGGAGGAGCTAAATACGATTAAAATCACTAAGGAATTGGTACTCAGTAAAATAATGGGACTCAAGACGGATAAATCCCCTGGACCTGATGGCTTACATCCTAGGGTCTTGAGGGAAGTGGCAGTAGGGATTGTGGATGCTTTGGTAATAATTTTCCAAAATTCCTTGGACTCAGCAAAGGTCCCGGCAGATTGGAAAACTGCTAATATAACACCCTCATTTAAAAAGGGTAGTAGGCAGAAGGCTGGAAATTATAGACCAGTTAGCCTAACATCTGTGGTGGGTAAAATTTTGGAGTCTATTATTAAGGAGACAGTAATGGAACATTTAGATAAACATAATTTAATAGGACAAAGTCAGCATGGCTTTATGAAGGGGAAGTCATGTCTGACAAATTTGCTTGAGTTCTTTGAGGACATAACGTACAGGGTGGATAAAGGGGAACCAGTGGACGTAGTGTATTTAGACTTCCAGAAGGCATTCGACAAGGTGCCACATAAAAGATTATTGCTCAAGATAAAAAATCACTGGATTGGGGGTAATATTCTGGCATGGGTGGAGGATTGGTTATCTAACAGGAAGCAGAGAGTTGGGATAAATGGTTCATTCTCGGACTGGCAACCAGTAGCCAGTGGTGTTCCGCAGGGGTCGGTGCTGGGTCTCCAACTCTTTACAATCTATATTAACGATTTGGAGGAGGGGACCGAGTGTAACATATCAAAGTTTGCAGATGATACAAAGATGGGAGGGAAAGTAGAAAGTGAGGAGGACATAAAAAACCTACAAGGGGATATAGACAGGCTGGGTGAGTGGGCGGAGATTTGGCAGATGCAATACAATATTGGAAAATGTGAGGTTATGCACTTTGGCAGGAAAAATCAGAGAGCAAGTTATTATCTTAATGGCGAGAAACTGGAAAGTACTGCAGTACAAAGGGATCTGGGGGTCCTAGTGCAAGAAAATCAAAAAGTTAGTATGCAGGTGCAGCAGGTGATCAAGAAGGCCAACGGAATGTTGGCTTTTATTGCTAGGAGGATAGATTATAAAAACAGGGAGGTATTGCTGCAGTTATATAAGGTATTGGTGAGACCGCACCTGGAATACTGCATACAGTTTTGGTGTCCATACTTAAGAAAAGACATACTTGCTCTCGAGGCAGTACAAAGAAGGTTCACTCGGTTAATCCTGGGGATGAGGGGGTGGACATATGAGGAGAGGTTGAGTAGATTGGGACTCTACTCATTGGAGTTCAGAAGAATGAGAGGCGATCTTATTGAAACATATAAGATTGTGAAGGGGCTTGATCGGGTGGATGCGGGGAGGATGTTCCCAAGGATGGGTGAAACTAGAACTAGGGGGCATAGTCTTAGAATAAGGGGCTGCTCTTTCAAAACTGAGATGAGGAGAAACTTCTTCACTCAGAGGGTAGTAGGTCTGTGGAATTTGCTGCCCCAGGAAGCTGTGGAAGCTACATCATTAAATAAATTTAAAACAGAAATAGACAGTTTCCTAGAAGTAAAGGGAATTAGGGGTTATGGGGAGCGGGCAGGAAATTGGACATGAGGCTGAGTTCGGATCGGTCAAGGCCCTGTGGGTGGCGGAGCGGGCCCAGGGGCTGAGTGGCCGGGTCCTGCTCCTACTTCTTGTGTTCTTTAGATTTGAGGTTAGGATCAGATCAGCCATGATCTTATTGAATGGCGGAGCAGGCTCGAGGGGCCGATTGGCCTACTCCTGCTCCTATTTCTTATGTTCTTATGGTCGTGTGAGCGCTGGGAGAGGAGCCACCACTTCCTTGTTGTCTGCCAGCAACATCTCTCTCATGGGTCAGCCCCACTTCAGAGCTAGCAAGTGGCTTGACAGCACCTTGCTGCACTTCAGGGGGGCCATGAGGACCCGTTTCTGCGCTAGAAGTCCTACTCCAGAGGACTTCCATGAAGGTTTGGTTTCTATGCTCAATAGCTGACCATCGCTCCTCAAGAGATGCCAGTCTATTCTGAACAACGACCATGTATTCTACACTCTGGCGACTTAGCTCCTCCATGGCCGTAGCCATCCTCTCCTCTACCGTAGCCATCCTTTCCATGGAGGTTGTCATCCTTTCCGCGGTGATGCGTTCATGCACCAATGTCTCCACAAAGGCTCTGCTTATGTTCACGATGGACTCTTCCATTCGCTCCACAGCGACCTTGGAGACAAAACCTGCCAGAGACTCCTGCACCTGTTCCTGGAGTTCCAGCACCGCCCTCCTTCTGGATGGACCCGCAGGCACAGGGTCGACATGCAGCTGAGCCGAGCTGGCAGAGTCCTGCGCCCTCCGATGAGGGCTCTCCACTGCTGTCCCTGTCTCCACCATCTGCTGATGCTCACTTGCGAGCTGTGATACACCAGGTGCCAACACTACTCTATCTCGCGAAGGTCCCACCGAGGTGTGAGTGTCTGTGCTGGTGCTGGGTGCGCTGAATTCTGCTGACGCTGCACCCTCAGAGGTTGCAGCTTCCTCTGAGGAGTCTGGAAGCTCAGGCTCTTCCTCCTGGACAGTGGGGACGAGGGCTTTCGATGGTCCTGTGGGGGAGTAAAGGAAAGAGTTAGAGATGTGAGGTCAAGGTTACATGAACATTGAATAGTGCAGATGAGCATCAGATTCATTATCAGTGACTCATGCAATGTCAATGAGAGAGATGCCAAACTATTCTGTCACCAGCTTGCTGTGATGCGCCCGTCTGTCCGTCCCCCACTTGGGAATCCTCCTCGATCCCGGCGATTTCCAGGGCCGCCTCCTCCCAGGCGGTGAGCTGGGCTACTGAGGGTGGCCCTCCTCTTGTCATGGCTCTTTCCCTCTTATTGTGGGCTCTCTTTTCCTGCAATGAGGGACTCAAGTGGAGTTTGAGTGAGAATGAAGGAGTGAGTTTAGAGAATGCATAGCATAGATGCTTAGAAGGAGCCAAAGGGCCCTCCCTGTATGTTGTAAGTTGTTGTTGTTGTTGCATCACAGTGATAGGGAGTGTGAGGGCTACATGGTCGAATAGTTAAGTGAATGTGACCATAGAGAGAGAGGCAATGGGTAAGGGTGCAGGGATGTAAGTGTCAAGTGGGATGTGGTGGAAGAGGTTGGCAAAGCAGAGTGCTGGTGAGGAGAGGTGATGGGGATCAGATTGAGGGTGATGGGAAAGTCATACTCACTTTTCCTGCGCGGAGAAGGTCATGAAACCTCTTCCTGCATTGCAGCCAGGTTCTGCGGCTCATTGATATGGAGTTGACCTCCTCGGCCACTTGCAACCACACAGCTTTAGTCTGCTGGGGTGGCTTTTTTCTCCCTGAGGAAGGGAAGAGCACCTCCTTATTAGATCTTGCTCCCTGCACCAGAGCTTGGAGGGAGGGCTCATTAAAGCGAGGTGCACACTTTTGTTTGCTGGTGGACATGGTCGGTAAATGAAGTCCTTCATACAATTTCCAAAGCGTTTCCAGTCTCCAGAAGAAGCAAGGCTGCTTGCAGGTCTTAAATCCAACAGCATTGATGATGTCATCGGAGGCGACTTTTTGTATAAAAAGACTAATTGGGCCAGGGGTTCCCACATGCTGGAAATCAGTTGCCTAATTAGGGGAAAATCTCAATTTTTCAGCACTTCACTTCGGAGTCGGGGTCCTGACACGATTCCCACCTGACACGCCCCAGCCCGCCCACACTGGCAAAATCGAGCCCAGAGTGTCCACAGTGCCTGGTCTGCACTCAAGGCCTCCATAATCAGCACCTGTGAAGAGACTCTCGGTCACTCGACCAGGAAACACCAAGGGGTAGAAATTAGGTCGCGCCCCATTTCGGGCGCAAATATCGTCCGGACGCAAATATTAGCGCCTGGCGCTAATTATCGGCACTGACGGGAAACTTCACTTTTACCGCCCCGGGAGGTGAGTGGAGCGCTAAAGCAGGCGCTGCACACCTCTCTTAAGGCGCAAAGGCCGAGCAGTGAGGCGCTAACTCGGAGCGCTGGCGAAGCTCATGTAATGTCAGTCAGCAATGGAACACACACACAATGGCACGGGCCAGTTCTTAAAGGGGATGGTTAATCTTGCTTTCCATCCACATCCTGTTCATTGCTGCCTTGAATCTCGGCCTGGAGAGACTTGCACATCAAATGTGCTGGAAAGAACAATGGAGAGCACCAGGCAAAGAGCTCAGAGTGCAGCTCCCACGGTCTCTGCTAAATCGATACAAGGAATGGCAAATCAAAATGAACCTGCAAAGTGCTGCTCAGTACCCAAAACTCCTTCACACAACGTTGAATCTCTCCAGAAGTCTCTCCCTCTCTCTCTCAGAATGCGTAGTTCAAAAATGCCACCAACAATAAAAGACAGGAAGAGGCCCCCTTTAAATAGCGCCCCCCCCAGCCCCACAGCGATTGATAGCGATCCAGTCTTCTGGTCGTTGGAAGCGCCAGGCGGTAAGGCAGGGGGCGCCACTCAATTTCCGCTCCGGGGCGCCCCAAGGGCGTTGCACCATGGAATGACGTCACAATCTGCGCGCGCAGGTGGTCGCAGCGGTAAGTTTTAGCGCCGCCGCACAATCTCAAGTTAAGTTCTCGAGCGGCGCAAACATCGCTGCGCCCGGGCGTTAGCGGCTTTGCGCCCCATTAGCGCCCTCTTAAGGCGCTAACGGGTGGCGCAACCAAGTGAATTTTTACCCCCAAGACTGGTTCGACGAGAATGACCAGGAGATCCAGGAGCTAATAAGCTGCAAGCGCAAGGCATTCCTGATCTGGAAACAGCAACAGAACTCGAGAGCAAGAAAGCTGCTGTACAGACACCTGAAGGCCGAGGTCCAACAAAAAACTCGCAACCTAACGAACAGATGGTGGGTGGAGAAACCGTAGGAGATCCAGCAGCTAGCCGACAACCACGACGTGTGTGGATTCTTTAGCGCAGTCAAGACCACCTACGGCCCGAGCACCTAAGGTCCTTCCCCACTGCGGGCCAAGAACGGAGAGGTACTCATCAAGGACAGAGAGGCAGTTAGTGCCCACTGGAAGGAGCACTTCAAAGTTCTCCTTAACCGAGACTCTGTCTTCGACACGAGTGTCATCAACTCCATCCCGCAGCATGCTACCTGCCACCACCTCAGCACAACCCCAGCCCGGCATGAGGTTGAAAAGGCCATCCAACAACTGAAGAACAACAAGGCCTCAGGAGCAGATGGAATCCCCGCCGAGGCACTAAAACATGGCAGAGAAGCACTATTGGTGCGAATACATGAACTCATTTCTCTCATTTGGAAGGAGGAGAACATGCCAGGGGATCTCAGAGACGCCGTAATCGTGACCATTTTCAAGAAAGGTGACAAGTCCGATTGCAGTAATTACAGAGGAGTCTCCCTGCTGTCTGCCACAGGGAAAGTCATCACAAGAATCCTCCTCAATCGCCTTCTCCCAGTGGCTGAAGAGCTCCTCCCAGAGTCGCAATGCGGATTCCGTCCACGAAGGGGCACAATGGATATGATCTTCACCGCGCGTCAACTACAAGAGAAATGCAGGGAACAGCACCAACCACTGTACATGGCCTTCTTTGACCTCACAAAGGCCTTCGACACCGTCAACCGTGAGGGATTATGGAGTGTCCTCCACAAATTCGACTGCCCTCAAAAGTTTGTCACCATCCTCCGCCTGCTTCACGACGACATGTAAGCCGTGATCCTGACCAACGGATCCACCACAGACCCAATTCACGTACGGACCTGGGTCAAGCAAGGCTGTGTCATCGCACCAACGCTCTTCTCAATCTTCCTGGCTGCAATGCTCCATCTCACCCTCAGTAAACTCCCCGCTGGAGTGGAGCTAATCTACAGAACAAACGGGAAACTGTTCAACCTCCGTCGCCTCTGGTCCATATCCAAGGTCGACCCATCCTCTGTCATCGAATTACAGTATGCAGACGACGCTTGCGTCTGCATACACACTGAGGTCGAACTCCAAACCATCGTCAACACCTTCACCGAAGCGTACGAGAGCATGGGCCTTACACTAAACATCCGTAAAACAAAGGTCCTCTACCAACCTGCCCCCACCACACAGTACTGCTCCCCGATTATCAAAATCCATGACGAGGCCTTGGACAACGTGGACCACTTTCCATACCTCGGGAGCCTACTGTCAACAAGGGCAGACGTCGATGACGAAGTCCAACACCGCCTTCAGTGTGCCAGTGCAGCCTTCGGTCGCCTGAGGAAGAGAGTGTTTGAAGACCAGGACCTCAAACCCGACACCAAGCTCATGGTCTACAGAGCAGTACTGATACCCGCCCTCCTGTATGCTTCAGAGACATGGACCATGTATAGCAGGCACCTCAAAGCACTGGAGAGGTACCACCAACGCTGCCTCCGCAAGATCCTGCAAATCTATTGGCAGGATAGGCGCACCAATGTCAGTGTTCTTGCTCAGGCCAACATCCCCAGCATTGAAGCTTTGACCACGCTCGATAGCTCCGATGGACGGGCCATATCGTCCGCATGCCCGATACGAGACTCCCAAAACAAGCGCTCTACACGGAGCTCCAACACAACAAGAGAGCCCCAGGTGGGCAGAGGAAATGCTTCAAGGACACCCTCAAAGCCTCCTTGAAAAAGTGCAACACCCCCACCGACACCTGGGAATCCCTGGCCCAAGACCGCACAAAGTGGAGGAGAAGCATCCGGGAAGGCGCCGAACACCTCGAGTCTCTTCGCCGGGAGCAAGCGGAAGCCAAGTGCAAACAGCGGAAGGAGCGCACGTCAACCCAAGCACCCCACCCACCCGTCCCTTCAACCACCGTCTGCCCCACCTGTGACAGAGACTGTAGGTCCCGCATTGGACTCATCAGTCACCTGAGAACTCATTTTTAGTGTGGAAGCAAGTCATCCTCAGTTCCGAGGGACTGCCTAAGAAGAAGAAGATAGGTAGCCATCTATTCTCCATAGATAGCCATCTATTCTCCATAGAGACCATGTGCTCCTGTGAGTGGCGCATTAGCTGCTCCATGCAGGTGGCCATCCTATCTATGGAAGAGCCTACAGTTGCCATCGCCTGTGACACAGTGGTGCTCAGGTTGGAGATGGACTCCTCCATTCTCTGCACATTTGCAGACATCGCGGTTGCAAAACCTGTCAAAGCCTCCTGCACTTCTTGCTGCACCTCCAGTATCGCCCTCTTTCTGGATGGCCCCCAAGGCTCAGCGTCTGCATGCAGCTGAGCAGAGCTGGGAGTGTCCTGCGCCCTCTGGCGAGGAGTCTCCACTGCTGTCCCTGTCTCCATCATCTGCTCTTGCTCATTTGTGATTTGTGACAGACCAGGTGGCAAAACTATTCTATCTTGCGTGGCACCCACCGAGGTGTGTGTAGCTGCACTGGTGCTGGGTGTGCTTATGTCTGGTGACAATGCACCCTCAGAGGCTGGAGGCTCCTCTGAGGAGTCGTCTTCCTCTTCCTCCTGGACAGTGGGGCGGGGCCGGGGGCTCTTGATGGACCTGTGCGACAGTAAAGAGATGAGTTAGATATGCCCATATGAGTGACTGCTGTATGCCACGTGGCTGTATGAGATGTAATTCTGTCACCAGGTTGCTGAGATGTCCCCCTCTCTCCATCTCCCACCTCCAGCTGCTCTGCGACTCCTGACACTTCCAGGGCGACCTCTTCTGCTGCTGTTTAGGTGGCCAATGATGGAGTGCCACATCCGGTTCTCTCGCTCTCTCTTATTGTGGGCTCTCTTCTCCTGCAAGGAGGGAAAGAATAGAAGGTTGAGTGAGAGAATATGATGAAGCAGAAAAATAGCACGTATGACAGATGTCAGGTTGCAAATACATCTGAGAATCAGTCTATATATAGAAAGGGCAGAGGAGAAGTGAAAAAGAAAATAAGAGGGGCATAGAGAGGATAGAATGGCAGCCAACATAAAAGGTAATCCAAAAGTCTTCAATAGGCATAGAAATAGTAAAAGGGTAGTAAGAGGAGGGGTGGGACCGATTAGGGACCAAAAAGAAGACCTATGCATGGAGGCAGAGGGTATGGCTGAGGTACTAAATGAGTACTTTGCATCTGTCTTCACCAAGGAAGGGGATGCTGCCATAGACATAGTAAAGGAGATGGTAGTGGAGATACTTGCTAGGATAAAAATTGATAAAGAGGAGGTATTAGAAAGGCTGGCTGTACTTAAAGTAGATAAATCACCAGGAGTGGATCGGATGCATCCTAGGATGCTGAGGGAATTGAGGGAGGAAATTGCAGAGGTACTGGCCATAATATTCCAATCCTCCTTAGGGTGGTGCCAGAGGACTAGAGAATTGCAAATGTTACACCATTCAAAAAAGATAAAGCCAGCAACTACAGGCCAGTCAGTTTGACCTCAGTAGTGGGGAAGCTTTTAGAAACAGTAATCAGGGACAAAATAGGTGTGAATTAATTAAGGAAAGCCAGCACAGATTTGTTAAAGGCAAATCGTGTTTCACTAACTTGATTGAGTTCTTTGATGAGGTAACAGAGAGGGTTGATGAGGGTAATGTGGCTGACGTGGTGTACATGGATTTCCAAAAGGCGTTTGACAAAGTGCCACATAATTTGCTTTCCAGCAAAGTTGAAGCCCATGGAATAAAAGGGATAGTGGCAGCATGGATACGGAATTGGCTGAGTGATAGGAAACAGAGAGTAGTGGTGAACGGTTGTTTTCGGACTGGAGGAAGGTATACAGTGGTGTTCCCCAGGGATCAGTTCTAGGACCACTGCTATTCTTGATATATATTAATGACTTGGACTTTGGTGTACAGGGCACAATTTCAAAATTTGCAGATGACACAAAACTTGGAAGTATAGTGAACAGTGAGGAGGAGAGTGATAGACTTCAGGAAGACGTATACAGGCTGGTGAAATGGGCGGACACGTAGCAGATTAAATTTAACGCAGAAAAGTGTGAAGTGATACATTTTGGTAGGAAGAATGAGGAGAGGACATCTAAACTAAATGGTACAGTCCTGAAGGGGCTGCACGAACAGAGAGACCTGGGGGTATGTATGCACAAATCGTTGAAGGTGGCAGGGCAGGTTGAGAAAGCGGTTAAAAAGGCTTACAGGATCCTGGGCTTCATAAATAGAGGTATAGAGTACAAAAGTGTGGAAATTATGATGAACTTGTATAAAACACTGGTTTGGCCCCAACTGGAGTACTGTGTCCAATTCTGGGCACCGCACTTTAGGAAGGATGTGAAGGCCTTAGAGACGGTGCAGAAAAGATTTACGAGAATGATTCCAGGAATGAGGGACTTCAGTTACATTGATAGACTGGAGAAGCTGGGGTTGTTCTCCTTGGAGCAGAGAAGATTAAGAGGAGATTTGATAGAGGTGTTCAAAATCATGAGTCGTCTGGACAGAGTAGATAGAGGGAAACTGTTCCCATTGGCGGAAGGGTCGAGAACCAGAGGACACAGATTTAAGGTGATTGGCAAAAGAACCAAAGGCGACGTAAGAAAAAACTTTTTTAGGCAGCAAGTGGTTAAGATCTGGAATGCACTGCCTAAAAGGGTGGTGGAGGCAGATTCAATCACGGCTTTCAAAAGAGAGTTGGATAAGTATCTGAGGGAAAGAAATTTGCAGGGCTATGGGGAAAGGGCGGGGGAGTGGGACTAGCTGAAGTGCTCTTGCAGAGAGCCGGCACGGGCTTGATGGGCCGAATGGCCTTCTTCCGTTCTGTAACCATTCTATGATTCTATGAGAGTGATGGAATGAGTGTAAGAAATGGATGGGTTACATCTTTAGAGGGTGACTATGATGGAGTGGGGTACCAATGCCAAATGGCCTCCTTGTGTGTTGTTAGTTGGTGTGATTACATTAGGATAAGGGTGGGTATGAGGGGTGGTTAGTCAGATGGGGATGTGATAATGTAGATAGAGAGGGATGGGTGGACGTGCAAAGTATGTTGGTGTGAGTAATGATGTTCAGGAGTAAGGTTGGGAAGGCAGAGTGATGGGGATGCAATGAGAGGCCCAGCAGGATAAAGTTGAGTGTGACTTTGCACTCACCTTTCCTGATCTAATGAGATCATTGAAACGTTTCCAGCACTGTACCCATCCTCCAGACAACGTCCCTGCTGTTGACCTCCTCTGCTATCTCCAGCTAGGCTCCTTTGGTCTGCTGGGGAGGTCTCTTCCGCCCTTCGGAAGGGAAGAGGACCTCCCTGCGTGCTCTCACTCCCTCCACAAGCATATGGAGGGAGTCATCTAAGAACCTGGGTGCAGCCCTCTGTCTCTGTGCAGTCATGTTTGCTAGTCTTTCAAATGGTCCAGTGCAGTGCCTGCACAATTCTAGATGAGCCTTCAAATGCAATGTGGCTGTGGCTCCTTTAAATATCCTGGCTGAAAACACGTCATTGATGATGTCATCAGACCCACCCCATTTAATAGGGCCAGATAACGCGCAGGGCTGCCTTAGTAGGCATCATTAATGGAAAGTTGATCTCAGGAGCGGGATGGAATGAGATGCGGGGTCACAACCCACCACGGCGACCGCCCGCACCCGACCCACCCAGGTACAGAAAATTCCGGCCATTGTTTTGATCGACCCAGAGCTGAGCTTCAAAGCATATCCTATTCATCATCTAGACTACTTACTTTCATCTCTGTAACATTGATCTCCTGCACCTGTACTACTGCTGAAACCCTTAGCCATGCTTTTTTGACCTCAAGAATCAACTTCTCCAATACCCTCCTTGCTAGCATTTGGAGCTCTATCCTACACAAACTCCAGCTCATCCAAAAATCTGCCACTCACATCTTGCCATCTCTCATGGCCTCGCTACTCCCATCGCGTCAATCGTAGATAAGGCCATCTCTGACCAGTTCCTTTTATCGCTCTCCACCCATATCCCCCTTCCCCCACTCAACATTACTTCCTTCTGTGTCCATCCCTGGAAAACACTTTCTCCCAACTCACTTACAACTGCACTTATGAAATCCTAACTGTCCAGCCTTTGGCCCTCCATTCACCATGACATTTCTGCAGCTACAGATCTTCTCATCAATCCCTCACCTCCACCTTTGATGCCCTAGTCCCTATTAAAACCATTACTTTCTCTCACCCTGGCCGTTCCCTTGGTACAGCCCTCATCTTCACTCCCTTAAGTCCAAGGGACGTAGACTTGAACAGATATGGCGGACAACTGGTTTAGCCATTCACCACCTGATCTGGCTGGACCACATAAAGCATTATCGGGTCCTGCTCTCGTCTGCCAAAACTGCTCACTATTCCAGGATCATTCTGGAATGCAAAGATAACCCCTGGCTTCTTTTCTCTACTGCAAACCGTCTTCTTAAGCCCCTCTGCCCTGTCTCCTCCACCCTCACCTACAACAACAAGTGTGACGAGCTCATGGACTTCTTTGTCTCTAAGATTGAGATCATCCGGTTAGCTACCTCTGCCAGTTCCCTTCCTTCCCCTAGCCCACTGGGCCAAACTTCCTCTAAGGTTCCCCCCTGCCCTAACCCTGAACTCACATCTTTCTCCAGTTTCTCTCTGATCTCCCCTCATGATCTCTCCGTGCTCATCTTGTCCATGAGACCCACTTCCTGCTTTCTCGACCCAATTCCTACTAAACTGCTGCCACCCAACTCCCTTTTCTGGCTCCCATGTTAGCTGATATTGTTAACGGTTCTCTCTCCTCAGGTACTGAACCCCTCTCCCTCAAATCTGCCGTCATCACCCCTCTCCTCAAAAAACCAACCCTTGATACATCCTTACAAACTACCACCCCATATCCAACCTTCCTTTCCTCTCCAAAGTCCTTGAACATGTTGTCGTCTCCCAAATCCGTGCCCATCTTTCCCGGAACTCCATGTTTGAATCCTTCCAATCAGGTTTCCGCCTCTGCCACAGTACCGAAACAGCTCTTATGTCACAAATGACATCCTATGTGACCGTGACAAAGGTAAACTATCCCTTCTTGTCCTTCTCGACCTGCCTGCAGTCTTTATCACGGTTGACCACTCCATCCTCCTCCAACGCCTCTCCACCGACGTCCAGCTTGGTGGGAGTGCACTCACCTGGTTCCATTCTTATCTATCTAATCGTAGTTAGAGAATCACCTGCAATGGCTTCTCTTCCCGCTCCCGTATCGGTACCCCTGGTGTCTCCCAAGAATCTATCCTTGGCCCCGTCCTATTTCTCATCTACATGCTGCCCCTCGGCAACATCATTCGAAAACACACCATCAGTTTCTATGTGTACATTGACGACACCCAGCTCTACTTCACCACCACTTCTGTCGACTCCTCCACTGTCTCTAAATTGTCGGACTGCTTGTCCGACTTCAAGTACTGGATGAGCAAAAATTTCCTCCAATTAAATATTGGGGAAACCGAATGTTTAAGCTATTGTCTTCGGTCCCCGCCACAAACTCCGTTGCCTAAACACCGACTCCATCCCTCTCCCTAGCATCTGTCTGAGGCTGAACCAGACTGTTTGCAACCTTGGTGTCATATTTGACCCCGAAATGAGCTTCCGACCACATATCCGCGCCATAACTAAGACCGCCTATTTCTACCTCCATAGCGTCGACCGTCTCTACCCCTGCCTCAGCTCATCTGCTGCTGAAACCCTCATCCATGCCTTTGTTACCCCTAGACTTGACTATTCCAATGCACTCCTGGCTGGCCTCCCATGTTCTACCCTACGTAAACTTGAGGTCATCCAAAACTTGGCTGCCCTAACTCAGAACAAGTCCCATTCACCCATCACCCCTGTGCTCACTGACCTACATTGGCTCCCAGTTAAGCAACACCTCGTTTTTAAAATTCTCATCCTTGTTTTCAAATCCCTCCATGGCCTCGCCCCTCCCTATCTCTGTAACCTCCTCCAGCCCTAAAAGCTTTTGAGATCTCTGCGCTTCTCCAATTCTGGCCTCTTGCATATGCCTGATTTTAATCGCGCAAACATTGGTAGCCGTACCTTCAGCTGCCGAAGCCCTAAGCTCTCGAATTCCCTCCTTAAACCTCTCCGCCTCTTTACCTCTCTTTCCTCCTTTAAGACGCTCCTTAAAACCTACCTACCAACCTACAGAAAACAGAGAGTCGGGATAAATGGGTAATTTTCAGGTTGGCAAACCGTAACTAGTAGGGTGCTGCAGGGATCAGTGCTGGGGCCTCAACTATTTACAATCTATATTAATGACTTGGATGAAGGGACCGAGTGTAATGTAGCCAAATTTGCTGATGATACAAAGATAGGTGGGAAAGCAAATTGTGTGGAAGACGCAAAAAATCTCCAAAGGGATATAGATAGGCTAAGTGAATGGGCAAAAATCTGGCAGATGGAGTTTAATGTGGGAAAATGCGAGGTTATCCACTTTGGTAGGAAAAATAAAAAAGCAAATTATTATTTAAATGGAGAGAGATTACAAAATGCTGAGGTACAGAGGGATCTGGGGGTCCTTGTAAATGAATCACAAAAAGTTAGCATGCAGGTACAGCAAGTAATTAGGAAGGCAAATGGAGTGTTGGCCTTTATTGCAAAGGGAATGGAGTATAAAAATAGGGAAGTCCTGTTACAACTGTACAGGGCGTTGGTGAGACCACACCTGGAGTACTGCGTACAGTTTTGGTCTCCTTATTTAAGGAAGGATATACTTGCATTGGAGGCAGCGCAGAGAAGGTTCACGAGGTTGATTCCGGAGATGAAGGGGTTGTCTTATGAAGAAAGGTTGAACAGGTTGGGCCTATACTCATTGGCGTTTAGAAGAATGAGAGGGGATCTTATTGAAACATATAAGATTCTGAAGGGGCTTGACAGGGTAGATGCAGAGAGGATGTTTCACCTCTCTGGGGGAATCTAGAACTAGGGGGCATAATTTCAGAATAAGGGGGCACCTGAAATGAAATCTGAAATGAGGAGGAATTTCTTCTCTCAGATTGTCGTGAATCTTTGGAATTCTCTTTCCCAGAGAGCTGTGGAGGCTGGGTCATTGAATATATTTAAGGTGGAGATAGACAGATTTTTGAATGGTAAGGGAGTCGCGGGTTATGGGGAGTGGGCAGGAAAGTGGAGTTGAGGCCAAGATCAGATCAACCATGATCGTATTGAATAGCAGAGCAGGCTCAAGGGGCCAAATGACCTACTCCTGCTCCTATGTCTTATGTTCTTATGTACCTCATTGACCAAGCTTTTGCTCATCTGCCCTAATTTCTCCTGATGTGGCTCGGTGTCAAATTTTTGTTTTTAACACACCTGTGAAATGCCTTGGGACGTTTTACTACTTTAAAGGTGCTATATAAATACAAGTTATTGTTGTTGTTGTTGTGTTGCAACAAAAACGTCCTTGACCATGACCCCTGTCCTCATTAGTGTCCAGCAGCTATCTGTTCCCCCAACCCACTGAATTCAAAATCCTTGTCGTTGTATACAAATCCCTCCCACCCTGCCTCTGCAACCTCTTCCAGCTCTATGTCCCAGCTCATTCTTACAAACCTCCAAATTTGATGTATTGTGCATCCGTGCTTTTATTTCTTACTTGAAAGTCTAACTTTCAGCATCCGGTCCTAACCTCTGAAACTCCCTCCCAATTTCTTCGCATCCTTGCTACTTGCCATCCTATCTTTAAAAGCCTCCTCAAACCTCTCATTTCAACCATGCATTCGATGAGCTATCAATTTTTCTCCTCCTGCTCAATCCAAGCTCTCCCATGTGAACTACCTCAGGATGTGTTAAAATATTAAAAGGTGCTATACAAATACAAGTGTATTATTCTGAGTGGATACATTGCATGGATGTCAATTCAACAGTAACATGGGGGAAAAAATTGCTGCGGCTAGTACAACTTAGTAGTTAAAAACTTTACATCTGTGGCATGATATTTTTATACCCAGCCTGGTGGCATAAATATAAATGCAAGTTCATAATCAAAATAATCAAAGAACTCAACGGTTTAAATCAAACATGGTCACAGTAAATAATAATTCATATAGGTCTGAGAGCGTTAAACAAACAAGCCTGAAGGCTTTGTGTCTTAATGCAAGGAGCATTCGGAACAAGGTGGATGAATTAGCTGCGCAAATAGTGGTAAATGAATACGATTTGATTGGGATTACAGAAACATGGCTCCAGGGTGGCCAAGGCTGGGAACTCAACATCCAGGGTTATTCAATATTTAGGAAAGATAGGCAAAAAAGAAAGGGAGGTGGGGTAGCATTGCTGGTTAAAGAGGGGATTAACACAATTGAAAGGAAGGATATTAGCTCTGATGATGCAGAATCTGTATGGGTAGAACTGAGAAATAACAAGGGGCAGAAAACGTTAGTGGGAGTGGTATATAGACCTCCAAACAGTAATACGGAGGTTGGGGACGGCATTAAAAGGGAAATTAGAGAAGCATGCAGTAAGGGCACAGCAGTCATCATGGGTGACTTTAATTTACATATAGATTGGGCTAACCAAATTAGTAAAAATACTGTGGAGGAGGAATTCCTAGAATGTTTACGGGATGGTTTTCTGGAACAATATGTCGAGGAACCAACCAGAGATCAGGCCATCTTAGACTGGGTATTATGTAACGAGAAAGGATTAATTAGCAATCTTGTTGTACGAGGCCCCTTGGGTCAGAGTGATCATAATATGATAGAATTCTTCATTAGGATGGAGAGTGAAGTAGTTGAATCAGAGACTAGAGTCCTGAATTTAAATAAAGGAAACTATGATGGTATGAGGCGCAAATTGGGTAGGATTGATTGGGGAATGTCACTCAAAGGGTTGATGGTGGATAGGCAATGGCAAACATTCAAAGACTGCATGGATGAACTACAGAATTTGTTCATCCCAGTGTGGCATAAGAATAAAACAAAAAGGGTGACTCAACCGTGGCTAACAAGGGAAATTAGGGATAGCATAAGATCCAAGGAGAAGGCATATACATTGGCCAGAAAAAGCGGTAACCCTGAGGATTGGGAGCAGTTTAGGATTCAACAAAGGAGGACAAAGGGATTAATTAAGAAGGGGAAAATAGAATATGAAAGTAAGCTTGCAGGGAACATAAAAACTGACTGTAAGAGCTTTTATAGATATGTGAAGAGAAAAAGATTAGTGAAATCAAGTGTAGGTCCCTTGCAGTCAGAAGCGGGGGAAGTTATAATGGGGAACAAAGAAATGGCAGGCCAATTAAATGCATATTTTGGTTCTGTCTTCACAAAGGAGGACACAAATAACCTCCCAGAGATGTTGGAGAACATACGGTCTGATGAAAGGGAGGAACTGAAAGAAATCAGTATTTGCAGGGAAATGGTGTTAGGGAAATTGACAGGATTGAAGGCCGATAAATCCCCAGGGCCTGATAATCTACATCCTAGGGTACTTATGGAAGTGGCCCTAGAAATAGTAGATGCATTGCTGATCATCTTCCAATATTCGATGGAATCTGGAACTGTACCCATGGATTGGAGGGTAGCTAATGTTACCCCACTATTCAAAAAGGGTGGTAGAGAGAAAGCGGGGAATTACAGACCAGTAAGCCTGACATCGGTATTGGGGAAAATGCTAGAGTCCATTATAAAGGATGTAATAGCTGAGCACTTGAAAAACAGTGACAGGATCGGACAAAGTCAACATGGATTTACAAAAGGTAAATCGTGCTTGGCTAATCTACTGGAATTTTTTGAGGATGTAACTGGGAAAATAGATAAGGGAGAACCAGTAGATGTGGTGTATTTGGACTTTCAAAAGGCTTTCGATAAGGTCCCGCATAAGAGATTAGCGTGTAAAGTTAAAGCACATGGGATTGGGGGCAAGGTATTAACTTGGATAGAGAACTGGTTGGCGGACAGAAAGCAGAGAGTAGGAATTAATGGGTCTTTTTCCGAGTGGGAGGCAGTGACTAGTGGGGTACCGCAGGGATCGGTCCTTGGACCCCAGCTATTCACAATATACATTAATGATCTAGATAAGGGAACTAAATGTAATATCTCCAAGTTTGCAGATGACACAAAGCTAGGTGGGAGTGTGTGCTGTGAGGAGGATACCGAGAAACTCCAGGATTATTTGGACAGGTTGGGTGAGTGGGCAGAAGCGTGGCAGATGCAATATAACGTGGATAAATGCGAGGTTATCCACTTTGGTGTCAAAAACAGAAAGGCAGACTATTATCTGAATGGCAATAGATTTGGAGAAGGGGAAGTGCAACGAGACCTGGGTGTCCTTGTGCACCAGTCGCTGAAAGTAAGCATGCAGGTGCAGCAGGCGGTGAAGAAGGCAAATGGTATGTTGGCCTTCATAGCGAAAGGGTTTGAGTATAGGAACTGGGATGTCCTGCTGCAGTTGTACAGGGCCTCGGTGAAACCACACCTTGAGTACTGTGTGCAGTTTTGGTCGCCTTATCTGAGGAAGGATGTTCTTGCCATGGAAGGAGTTCAGCGAAGATTCACAAGGCTGATACCTGGGATGGCAGGAATGACATATGAGGAGAGATTGGGTCGATTGGGCTTATACTCGCTGGAGTATAGAAGAATGAGAGGGGATCTCATCGAAACATATAAAATTCTGACAGGTCTGGACAAACTAGATGCAGGAAGAATGTTCCCGATGGTCGGAGAGTCCAGAACCAGGGGTCATAATCTAAGGATAAGGGGTAAGCCATTTAAGACAAAAATGAGGAAGAATTTCTTCACCCAGAGAGTGGTGAACCTGTGGAATTCTCTACCACAGAAGGTAGTTGAGGCCAAGGCATTAAATATATTCAAGAATGAGTTAGATATATTTCTTAAAGCTAAAGGTATCAAGGGATATGGGGAGAAGGCAGGTACAGGGTACTGAGTTTGGATGATCAGCCATGATCTCATCGAATGGCGGAGCAGGCTTGAGGGGCCGAATGGCCTACTCCTGCTCCTATCTTCTATGTTTCTATAAAATAGAACAAAATTTATATTTGATCTGTATTTTGCTTATGTACTTTAGGGCTTTTTTCAACTATCATGCGTGACCTTGCCAATATATCACATGATGGACCAAAGTGGATTGTGCTTGATGGTGACATAGATCCGATGTGGATTGAATCTCTTAATACTGTAATGGATGACAACAAGGTTAGTCAACATTTCAGTGATCAGTTGAGGGTAGCTGAGCTTGATTGAGTAAAGCAAAGGTGTATTCAAATTGGATATTTTTCATAGAACCATATAAGTTTAATGCTCAATAGGAGGCAATTCAGCTCATCATATCTGTGCCAGCTCTTTGTTAGAGTAATGCAAAACTAAACCGACTGCCCTGCTTTCTCCCCATACTCCTGCATCTTCCTCTGTTTCAAATATTTATCTGCTTTTCCCTTAAAAGATGCAATAGTCTCTGCCTTGGCTATTCTGCAAAGTATTCCATGCTTCCAACAGCTCTTTTCATTTCTCCTAACCTCTCTCATCATTCTCGGTGACAATGTTAAATTGATGCCCCCTTGTCACTTACATCTCAACCAGAGGAAATAGGGGGAGAAATTTGGAGCGCTAACTTTTGAAATCTTGAAAAATTAGCATCAGGCGCTAATGATTGTGAGCTTCCAGTAAATTGGCTGTTAGCGCTCCAGGAAGGAAGTGGAGCGCTAAATCAAGTGCTACCACTTCCCTTGGAGCGCTAAAGCCAGCAAGAGGGGTGGTAGCGGTACAGCGCTGCCCAATGTCGAGGGCAGCGCTGCCAGGAACGGAGGCTCCTTCCCTCCTTTAAAGGGAAGGGCCATTGCTGCAGGCTCTGCATTGAAATAAGGTTCCTCGTCGCTGACGGCAGCCACGATCCAACATGATCAGCAGAGTGCAGGGCTAATCGATCGCGGCTGAAGAAACTGCTGAAAAATGGACGTAAGGCATTCAGAAAATGGTTTTTTTTTTCACACAACCATCATCACCTTTAAATACTGCTCCCCAAGCGGCCGGCCTCCCTTACAACGACTCCTGCAGCTGTCGGTGTTGTCGCCCGGCGATGCTGCAGGGGACGGAACCAAAATATCGTGTCCAGGACGCTACCGGGTCAATGTGCAGCATGATGACGTCACAATTTCCGGGCGCAGGAGATCGTGGTGCTAGGGGTTACCGCCGCCACAAACCTCGACGGGAATTTCACGGGCGTCGGTACTCTCACTGCGCCCGGTTGCAAAGCCGGTAGCGCCTCATTATCGCCCCCAGAGGCGCTAATGGGAAGCGCAAAGGTGGTGAATTTCTAGCCTATAGTCTTTTCCTGTTCACTCTATCAAACCCATTCATCATTTTAAAAACCTCAATTAAATCTTCTTTTGCCATCTTTGCTCCAGTGAAAGTAGTTCAAGTATCACAACTCTATACTAATAACTAGTTTCCCATGCCCAACATCAACTTGGAGAATTTACTTTGTCATAAAGTCATAGTCATACAGCACAGAAAGAGGTCCTTCGGCCCATCGTTTCCGCGGCGGCCATCAAGCCCTATCCTAATCCCATTTTCCAGCACTTGGCCCGTAGCCTTGCATGCTATGGCGTTTCAAGTGCTCATCTAAATGCTTCTTAAATGTTGTGAGGGTTCCTGCCTCTACCACCCTTTCAGGCAGTGAGTTCCACATTCCAACCACCCTCTGGGTGAAAAAGTTTTCCCTCAAATCCCCTCTAAACCTCCTGCCCCTTACCTTGAAACTATGCCCCCTGGTTATTGACCCCTCTACTAAGGGGAAAAGTTCCTTTCTATCCACCCTATCTATGCCCCTCATAATTTTGTACACTTCAATCAGGTCCCCCCTCAACCTTCTCTGCTCTAAGGAAAACAACCCCAGCCTGTCCAGTCTCTCTTCATAGCTGAAACGCTCCAGCCCAGGTAACATCCTGGTGAATCTCCTCTGCACCCTCTCTAATGCAATCACATCCTTCCTATAGTGTGGCGACCAGAACTGCACACAGTATTCCAGCTGTGGCCTAACTAGCGTTTTGTGCAGCTCCATCATAACCTCCCTGCTCTTATATTCTATGCTTCGGCTAATGAAGGCAAGTATCCCATATGCCTTCTTAACCACCTTATCTACCTGTCCTGCTGTCTTCAGGGATCTATGTACATGCACGCCAAGGTCCCACTGATCTTCTGTCCTTCCTAGGGTCCTACCATTCATTGTGTATTCCCTTGCCTTGTTAGTCCTCCCAAAATGCATCACCTCACACTTTTGAGGGTTAAATTCCATTTGCCACTGTTCTGCCCATCTAACCAATCCGTCTATATCGTCCTGTAGCCTGAGGCTTCCCTCCTCGCTATTTACCACTCCACCAATTTTCATGTCATCTGCGAACTTACTGATCATACCTCCTACATTCATATCTAAATCATTAATGTACACTACAAACAGCAAGGGACCCAGCACCGATCCCTGCGGTACCCCACTGGACACGGGCTTCCAGTCACAAAAACAACCTTCGACCATCACCCTCTGCCTCCTGTCACGAAGACAATTTTTGATCCAATGTGCCAAATTGCCCTGGATCCCATGGGCTCTTACCTTCTTGACCAGTCTCCCATGTGGGACTTTGTCAAAAGCCTTACTGAAGTCCATGTAGACTACATCAACTGCACTACCCTCATCCACACACCTAGTCACCCCCTCGAAAAATTCAATCAAATAGGTTAGACATGATCTCCCCCTGACAAAGCCATGCTGACTATCCTTGATTAATCCTTGCCTCTCCAAGTGGAGACTAATTCTGTCCCTCAGAATTTTTTCCAATAATTTCCCTACCACTGATGTTAGGCTCACTGGCCTGTAATTCCCTGGTTTATCCCTACTACCCTTCTTGAATAATGGTACTACGTTAGCTGTCCTCCAGTCCTCTGGTACCTCCCCTGTGGCCAGAGAGGTTCTGAAAATTTTTGTCAGAGCCCCTGCAATCTCCTCCCTTGCCTCACACAGCAGCCTGGGATACATCTCGTCTGGGCCTGGGGATTTATCCACTTTTAAGCCTGCTAAAACCGTTAGTACCTCCTCCCTCTCAATGCTAATTTGTTCAAGTATATCACAATCCCCCTGCCTGATTTCTATGCCTACATCGTCCTTCTCCATAGTGAACACAGATGCAAAATATTCATTTAAAACCTCACCTACATCTTCCGGCTCTACACACAGATTGCCACTTTGGTCCCTAATGGGCCCTACTCTTTCCCTGGTTATCCTCTTGCCCTTAATATACTTATAAAACACCTTGGGATTTTCCTTTATTTTGCCCACCAGTGTTTTTTCATGCCCCCTCTACACTCTCCTAATTTCTTTTTTAAGTACCACCTTGCACTTTCTATACTCCTCTAGGGCTTCCACTGTTTTTCGTCCTTTGTATCTGCCAAAAGTCTCCCTTTTTTTCCTAATCCATTCTTGTATATCCCTTGACATCCAGGGTTCCCTGGACTTGTTGGTCCCACCCTTGACCTTTACGGGAACATGTTGGCGCTGTACTCTCTCTATTTCCTTTCTGAATGACTCCCACTGCTCTGATGTGGATTTTCCTACAAGTAGCTGATCCCAGTCCACTTTGGCCATATCATATTAAAATTGGCCTTCCCCCAATTTAGAACCTTTATTTCTGGTCCATCATTGTCCTTTTCCATGACTACCTTAAATCTCACCGAATTATGGTCACTGTCACCAAAATGCTCTCCTACTGACACTTCTACCACGTGCCGGGCTACATTCCCTAGCATTAGGTCCAGTACCGCCCCCTCTCTTGTAGGACTTTTTACATGCTGGCTCAAAATGCTCTCCTGGATGCACTTTAAGAATTCCGCACCCTCTAAGCCTTTCACACTCTGATTATCCCAGTTAATATTGGGGAAGTTGAAATCCCCTACTAATATTACCCTATTATTTCTACACTTCTCTGAGATTTGCCTACATATCTGTTCTTCTATCTCCCCCTGACTGTTTGTATGCCATGCTGTGGCTTTAGAGTCATTTCTATAACGGGGTCTCCAAAACTGCACACAGAACTCTGTGACCTAACTATTGCTTATACAAATTCATCATTCCCTCTTCATGCTTGTACTTTATTATTCTAAATGCTAATACTCAAATTGCTATTAGCCTTTTTTATGGCCTTATCTACCTGCACTCCCACTTTCAGGGAATTATTGGCCCAGAAATTAAACATGGATGGTTCCCGCGGGGGTAAGGATTCCCCGCGATATCGCACTCCGCGCCTACCTTTTTGCTCCGGGCCCACACGAACTTTAGTTTCAAAGGCTCTCTCTGTTGGAACCGTGCAGTGCTTGCGTGACCCAGAGTCGCAATTAGTTCGTGCGAGCTCTGGGATCACGTGATTTAGTTAGAGCCAATGGCAGCACACCATCTTTCATTCATAGTTTTGACGGCAAGAGCTGTCAAAGCTATGAATACTACACACCCCCAAAAGAACAGCTAAACCTCAATTACATTTTTTTAAAAGCCATCACATTAATAAAATAAGTATAGTTAAATAAATTAACCACTTTAAACAAAAAATTAAATTTTTGAAAAAATTTAAAATCTTTTTAAAAGTTATAAAAATAAACTTACCTTTCTTTAAAGTCTCTAAAAAAGATAAACCTGTTGAAAAAATTTAAAATAACACTTAATTAACTACTTACCTTGTTAAAAGGGGGTCCTACGCCTGCTTTCTTTGTGTGTAAAATCTTCACCACTTACCTGCGCGTTCAAAGCTGGAAAAAAAACTAAGTGCACTGCGTGCGCACAGCCTGTAGTGCGCACGCGGTTCACTTAGGAACCGCCCCCTTTTCAATTCACGAAGTGCCGGTTTCCCGCGCATGCGCAGTGCATGCAGGAAACCGGCAATTCGGGATCTAATACACGAGAGTACACAGTGCGTACTCTCGCGTATTAGGTTTAATTTTCGGGCCATTATGTATTTGAGCCCCTAGGTCCTTCTGTTCATCCACACCCTTCAACATCTTTCCATTAAATGTATACTCCCATTCCTTGTTTTTCTTCCCATATGCATCGCTTCTCCCATCTCCATATTAAATTGCACCTGTCTACCCATTCTGTTAACCTGTCTATGTACCCCTGAAGTTTATTACAGCCCTCCTCACTTTTTTCCAAACCCCTACTTTTGTACCATTATCAAATTTTAAAATCATGTATTCTATTCCCAAGTCTAATTATCTATATATGGAGGTCAACAGTCGATTTAGCTCTGACTCCCAAGGATTACCAATTCCTACCCTTCTTCGATTTGAGAAAGATCTATTAACTCTAACCCTTTGTTGCTTGTCAATCAGCCACATTTTGTCTTCTGCCATACACCTGAATTTTTCTAACAAATCTCCTGTGACACACCTTATCGAATGCGTTCTGAAAATACAATATATTTTGCATCTAATGCAATCCCGTTATCAGTTCAATGAGTCACTTCTCCAAAAAAAAACTTTATTCAATTTGTCAACCATAACTTAGCTCTAAAAATGCATCCTGGCCATCCTTAATTATCCCATGCCTTTCCAAAGGGCTGACATTTCAATCCCGTGTAATGCAGGAATGTTCCAGGCACAGAGGAAGTGGAAAACCGACGGTTAAGACTTAACGCCTGAACTAACATCAGAACTAAATTTGTAATTTACCCTTTTGCTGTATTTTTTGACAACATGCTTCTGGACTTTGTTTTTGCTTTTTTTGTATGACACTTTGGATTGGATCTTTGTTTTGTTATTTTTTGTTTTCAATTTAAATTTTGCTACTATTCAACATAATTTGTTAAAATAGATGACAGCATCTTATGGATAGCATGGGCATTCCTTTGGGAATTCTGCTTGCCCATGGCTTTTTTTCAGCACATTCATTCACCCTTTCCAGCAAGACAAGGTCAGAGAGCCCAGAAAGTTTAGCTGCTCTGGCCGACTTGAGCCAGTTCAGCAAAGCTGATCAACAGCAGGGTAAATTAAGGTTTGCATCCTTTTCCTTTGGCTGGAAAATTCTGCTGGCAATTGGTAATAAATAGGGTGGTGGAAGGGATACTCAATTTCTGTTCCACAGCTTTCTTAAGTTTTCCAGGGTGCTTCTCCACAAATGTAATCATATACATTTTCTGATTGATGTAGTCTTATACTTGTATCTAGCCATGCTCTTAAACTGCCTTCAATATTGCTTGCAAACATTTCACAAAATTCCTCTGAAACATCTCTCAGACAACTTTCTGTTTCACTCAGTGATGCGCTACATTTATGTAGGAATGGACTATCACACCAAGTCACCTGATGTTGAATTTAAATTAAGCAGCAGGTTTCACTGGTCATGATCCATTTGCATAGGAATTCAAATTTGAATTAACCAACAATTTAAATTAAGAAGTTCAAATTAATCAATTTTCAACGTGTTTTCAATTTTGTACAATTTCAACTAAATTATCAGATAATTCATGTTAAGTAACTAATTTAAGAGCAATAGACTAGTTTTGACAGATTTGTGCTCAACTGTTAAACAGACTAGCATACATTTCTCTGCTTCAGATATTACTACTTTAGATTTGGATATGCAAATTTTGTTACAGCTCTCGATGCTTCTGCTTGGAGGAATATATTCACTTGAATCTCTTTAATGTTGTGGGCCTTAACTGGCATCATAGGAACATAGGAACATAGAAACAGGAGTAGTCCATTTAGCCTGTTCCACCATTTAATGAGATCATGGCTGATCTGCGACCTAACTCCATATACCAGCCTTTGCCCCATATCCCTCAATACCTTTGGTTAACAAAAATCTATCAATCTCCGATTTAAAATTAACAATTGATCTAGCATCAATTGCCGTTTGCGGAAGAGAGGTCCCAACTTCTACCACCCAAGTGTTTCCTAATTTCATTCCTGAAGGGTTTAGCTCTAATTTTTAGACTATGCCCCCGAGTCCTAGACTCCCCAACCAGCGGAAATAGTTTCTCTCTATCTACCCTATCTGTTCCCCTTAATATCTTGAAAACTTCAATCAAATTACCCCTTAACCTGCTAAATTCCAGGGAATAGAACCCTAGTTTGTGTAATTTCTCCTCGTAATTTAACCCCTGGAGTCCGGGTATCATTCTGGTAAACCTATGCTGCACTCCCTCCAAGGCCAATATCCTTCCAATGGAGTGGTGCCCAGAACTGCTCACAGTACTCCAGGTGTGGTCTAACCAGGGCTTTGTATCGCTGTTGCATAACTTCTACCCCCTTGTATTCTAGTCCTCTAGATATAAAGGCCAGCATTCCATTAGTCTTTTTGATTATTTTCTGTACCTGTTCATAACATTTTAATGATCTATGTACCTGGACCCTTAAGTCTCATTGGACTTGCACTGTTTTTAGCTTTTCACCATTTAGAAAGTACCTTGTTCTATCCTTTTTAGGTCTAAAGTGGATGACCTCACATATGCTTACATTGAAATCCATTTGCCTCATTTGAATAGCTGCCTCATATGTCTACTCCAGGTTCAAGCATTCTGCCCACAGGGGATACCTAGGAAATCCCTGGGCTGTGTAAAAGGGGCAGAGACCCAACATCAAGGGTATTCACTCCTTTTACTTCTCCTTTGCGCCTGGGAACTAACCGTTTCCAGACTCATATGAAAAGAAAATGCCACTGGATATTTTGAAAATTATATTGCACACCTGCAAACTCAAATATTTGTTTCATTTATGTGGAATATATTCATTTTTAAAGCAAATAAATAATTGTGTTAATCCGTTACCTTGTAGAGAAATGGGCTGCAGCTGGGCAGTCTTGTACTCTTGAAATTA
This sequence comes from Squalus acanthias, assembly GCA_030390025.1. NCBI lineage: Eukaryota > Metazoa > Chordata > Chondrichthyes > Squaliformes > Squalidae > Squalus > Squalus acanthias. The sequence goes on along the minus strand of CM059447.1, from coordinate 8,886,352 downwards.
TGGGGCTGAAAATCCACGGTTCTATGACACATTATCATTGTAAGTCAAGTGGGAATGTGGCAGAAGGGCTGTAAGTTAGGCAGGAACTCCATGTATCCGAATCCTAGTGTTCTCTGCCAGTTTCCAGATGACCTTGTTTGGGATGGGCGGTGACTCCAAACAAGGTCATCTGGTTCAGAAGGGGCATGGCTGGGAATCCACCAGGGGGCTGGTACACCGAGTAAAACAAGACATACCTGCCCCCACCTGGTAGAAGCAGACCACCCAGGGGCCCAGGCTTGAGTCATGATCTAAACCCCCGAAGAGTTTGTAAGATTTGCCACTTTTTGTGGCCTTGTTATATAGAAGGCACAATCAATATGTTTCTAGGAGCCCAAGGCACCCTCCACCCTATTTTGCGATCTCCGTGTTCAGCAGGCACCCAAGATGTGAGCCTAGTGGTGCAGACACCTAGTGGCATTATTCAGATACAATGCCCTCCCCCTGAATCCACATTCTGGCAGAATCAGGAGCGGAGGTCAACAGCAGGTCAATCCAATTACGGCCACTTACACCAGGATCAAAATCCTATCACCTAGAAATTGGATTAGGCCCGAAAACGAGCGGTGTCAAGGGCCAGCGCTATTTGGCTACACCCATTGAAAGTGGTCCAGGCAGCATGCAAAATTCATGCTGCCTGCACATTATAACGATTGGCACGCTGATCTCAGCACTAAACGCACTGCTGATTGGCTTAGCGCTCAACGATGGGGGCCAATATCGGGTGCAGTCTAATGGCCAGTAATGTTTGGCCTAGACTCTGCATTACTTAAAAGGGAGGTGGTTTGTTGCAGCAGCACCTCATTGTCATTCTGGCTGAAGACATGGCTCAGCAATCAAGGGAGCGAGCACGAAGGTTCTCAGATGCTGCACTGGAGGCCTTGGTCATAGCCGTTCAAAGAAGACGGGCTGTACTGTTCCCGCAGGGTGGCAGGAAGTCATCCAAGGCTACTTGCAGAAGGCTTTGGGAGGAGATAGCTAACTCCGTCACAGCCACCTTTGTGATCTCAAGGACCTGGATCGAGTTCCGCAAAAAGTTTAATGACCTCACATAGCAGTTCAAGGTGAGTGAAGACTTTCGCAAATGCCATATCCCACTATCTGTACCACAAGCCTCACACTGCTCAATGCACCACACTCCCATCACTCACCTACCAACAATCTCTACCTATCACCACTCATACCTCACAATCATGGCCTCACGTCACCCTCACAACCTTACCAATGCTGCAACACTCACACCCACATCTTACGCCTTGCACACACTGACAGCTATTCAACTATGGCAGACACATCACCCAAACACATTACACTACACTCACTGACACACTTCCCTTTTTCTTGCAGACAAAGGTGGCACAGAACAGGAGGGAGCAGTGGCAGACGGGAGGCGGCCATCCTGCTATACAGAACCTCAGTGACCAGGAGGAATCCATCCTTGACATAATTGGAGCAGCAGTGACGGAGGCCATGGCAATGGGAGAAGTTGAAGCCGTTAATGAAAGTATGGTTATACCTGATCCATCTTCTTACATCCCACTTCCCCCTCATCCCTTCTCACTTATAAGCTGTTGATAGTGTATGCATGGGTATGTTGCTTTCCCCCCCTCCCCTCACCACAACCCAACCCTTGTGCATTTCTGCTTTCAGATACCCAAGAAGTGCCACCAGCACAGCTTGTTCCTGAACTTGTGGAGGAGAGTGATGAAGGAGAAGAAGAAGACACACCGTCACTACATCTGACACTCGCAGACACCAACTCAGAAAATGGCACTGCGTGGAATTTAGAGTCTAGTATAGAGGCAGGATCTGCACATGGTGAGGCACCAGACATGAGTGGGCTGCTGCCAGGCCAGGAAGAAAGAGTAGCTCGGTGGCCAGCTCCCCGGAGGGCAAGTTCACGCACAAGTTCTGCTGCACAGGACTCAGATGATGACCTCGATAAGGCAGCCTTCAGAAGAAGGATGATGGGCAGGCACATGGAAATGATGGACAATTCCAGGAGAGACCTTGTGGACCCAGCCATGATGCTGTGTGTGATGAGCGATGACGTGGCTTCCATTGCAGCACAGGCGGAAGCGACCCAACGTCTCAGTGCTGCAGTAGAAGCGCAGTCTGCTCTCCTACAGGCTCAGCTTGCTGTCACGTAAGCTTAAACTGCTGCCATCGTCGCTGGCTTTACGAGTGTCGAAAGGGGCTTGCAAGGTGTCGCAGCAGGCCAATAATCTGTCCTCCAATAGATTGCTAGGAATGCTGAGGCGCTGCCCTGGGGGCCTGGCAGTGGGTCTGTGGAGCAACAACTTGCTGTCCTCTCTCAGGATGACAGCATTCCTACTCCCACCACTGCCACTCCGCCATCGCCCTTGCCGCTGCCTATCAGCCAGCCAGCCCAGACTACTGCTGCCCATGCTGAGGTGGTGCAGTCTACAGCCGGGTCTTCTAGGTCTACAGCTGGTCGAGGTCGTCCTGCAAGGTCATCTGTACTCTCCCCCACTGAAAGTCAACAGCCTTCCACCAGTCATGCTGCAGCCACTAGGGGAGCACTGCGTAGGAGCACTAGAGTAGGTAAAGGCACACAAACGACAGGCACTAAGGGAAAGCACAAGGGTGATTAATTGATATTGTAATGTTGATTGGCTTGTGATAAATTTATGATTTGTGTTTGGAATTTGTGTTTTCTGGTGGCTCTCATTTCAGCTTTGTGCCCAGGAGGACACTGTAATGTTCCGTGACAGAGGGATGGTATGATAGGGAAGTGAAATAACTAAGGAAAGAGTAGGGCCTATTAGAGACCAAAAAGGTAACCTATGTGTAGAGGTGGAAGACGTGGGTAGGGTTCTTAATGAATTCTTTGCGTCTGTCTTCACAGAAGTGAGGGATGATGCAGACATTGTAGTTAAGGAGAAGGAGGGCAAAATATTAGATGGGATAAACATAGAGAGAGAGGCAGTATTAAGAGGTTTTGCATCTTTGAAAGTAGATAAATCGCCTGGCCCGGATGAAATGTATCCCAGGCTCTTAAGAGAGGCAAGGGAGGATATAGCGGAGGCTCTGACCATCATTTTCCAATCCTCTCTGGCTACAGGCATGGTGCCAGAGGACTGGAGGACTGCTAATGTTGTGCCATTGTGGAGAAAGGGATAGACCGAGTAATTACAGGCCAGTCAGCCTAACCTCGGTGGTGGGAAAATTATTTGAAAAAATTCTGAGGGAGAGTATAAATCATCATTTAGAAAGTCACGGATTAATCAAGGACAGTCAGCATGGATTTGTTAAGTGAAGGTCATGTCTGACTAACTTGGTCGAATTTTTTGAGGAGGTAACGAGGAGGGTCGATGAGGGTAGTGCATTTGATGTAGTCTACATGGATTTTAGCAAGGCCTTTGATAAGGTCCCACATAGCAGGTTGATCAAAAAAGTGGAAGCCCATGGGACCGAAGGGAAAGTGGCAAGTTGGATCCGAAATTGGTTCAGTGGCAGGAAGCAAAGGGTAATGGTAGACGGGTGTTTTTGTGACTGGAGGGCTGTTTCCAGTGGGGTTCCACAGGGCTCAGACTAGGTCCCATGCTTTTTGTGGTATATATCAATGATTTAGACTTCAATGTAGGGGGCATAATTAAGAAGTTTGCAGATGATACAAAAATTGGCCGTGTGATTGATAGTGAAGAAGATAGCTGTAGAGTGCAGGAAGATATCAATGGACTGGTCAGGTGGGCAGAAAAGTGGCAAATGGAATTCAATCCAGAGAAGTGTGAGGTAATGCATTTGGGGAGGGCTAACAAGGCAAGGGGATACACAATAAATGGTAGGACACTGAGAAACGTAGAGGAACAGAGGAACCTTGGAGTGCATGTCTACAGATCCCTGAAGGTAGCAGGACAGGTAGATAAGGTGGTTAAGGAGGCATACGGGATGCTTTTCTTTATTAGCCGAGGCATAGAATATAAGAGCAGCGAGGTTATATTTGAACTGTATAAAACACTAGTTAGGCCACAGCTAGAGTACTGCATACAGTTCTGGTCACCACATTACAGCAAAGATGTACACGAGAGAGGGTACAGAGGAAATTTACAAGGATGTTGCCAGGACTGGAGAATTTTAGCTATGAGGAAAGATTGGATAGGCTGGGGTTGTTTTCTTTGGAACAGAGGAGGCTGAGGGGAGACTTAATTGCGGTGTATAAAATTATGAGGGGCCTAGATAGAGTGGATAGGAAGCACCTAGTTCCCTTAGCAGAGAGGTCAATAACCAGAGGGCATAGATTTAAAGTAACTGGTAGAAGGATTAGAGGGGAGTTGAGGAGAACTTTTTTCACCCAGAGGGTGGTGGGGATCTGGAACTCAGTGCCTGAAAGGGTGGTAGAGGCAGAAACTCTCATTACATTTAAAAAGTACTTGGATATGCACTTGAGGTGCCGTAAACTGCAAGGCTACAGACCAAGAACTGGAAAGTGGGATTAGGCTGGATAGCTCTTCTTCAACTGGCGCAGACATGATGGGCTGAATTGCCTCCTTCTGTGCCATAAATTTCTATGATTCTATGATTCTGTGGTGAGCAACGGGGTTCTGGGGTTTCATTCACTGGAATCTGAGTCTGATGAGGCATTTATGGACAGCCTGTCCGCAATGGGGATTTGCTTTCTGCCTCCTCCCTCCCTTCTCGTCCTCGCCCTCGTCTCTACCGCATCCTCATCTTCTTCCTCTTCGTCGTCCTCCTCTCCCCGAGGTGGTCTCGCAATCCTCGGTGGCAAGGGCTGTGCCTTCATGATGGCCAAGTTGTGAAGCATGTAGCAGTCCACCACGAAATGGGATATACCCGTCCAGCAAGTACTGGAGTGTTCCCCCCAAATGGTCAAGCAGAACTGTTGTTTGAGCACCCCCAGGGTCTGCTCGATGATGTTTCTGGTGGCAGCATGGCTGTCATTAAATGAGTGCTGGGCAGGATTGGTGGGGTTGCGGAAGGGAGTCATAAGCCAGGTGCAGTGCGGATAGGCCTTGTCGCCGAGCAGCCACCCTCAGGTTTGGTGTGGTGGCTGGAAGATTGCTGGCACACCGGGATGAAGGCTTCATGACTGCTGCCAGGATAGCGGGCATTGGCCATCATTATGCGCTGGGCATGGTCGCACAACAACTGCACATTAAGTGAATGGTAGCCTTTAAGGTTACGGAACATCTCAGGATTGGTATACGGTGCCCGCAAAGCCACGTGTGTGCAGTCGATGGCGTCCTGCACCACGGGGAAGTCCGCTATCCTGGCAAAGCCATATGCATGCTCACCTGCTTCTCTCTGTTCAGAGAGAAGACCATGTAGTCCCTTCTCCTGGAGTAGCGAGCCTCTCTGACCTCCTGGACGCAGCGATGGATAGTGAACTGAGGGATGTTAGCTATGCCTCCTGCTGCAGACTGGAAGGATCTGCTGGCGAAGAAATTGAGGACCACGGTGACCTCGAGGGCCACTGGGAGAGCCATCGTTGCCCTGCTCTGAGGCTGCAGGTCTCTTTGCAGGAGGTGGGAGAGTTCTGTGACCACCTTCTTGGTGAAGCGGAGCCTCCTAATACACTGCTCCTCACTTAAGTGGAGGTAAGAGAAATGCTCTCGGAAGACCCTAGGTGGGCAAGGCCTCCTGTTGAGAGCCCTTCTGGCCCTCCTCCCCCTCCCTCTGCGCACATCTTCTCTTTGCTGCCTCCACTTCCTCTCCCGAAAATACTCAAGCGCAAGGGGGACTGCAAGTACAGCCCCATGACTGTAAGCAACTGGTATGAGCAGAAGCCTTTAAATGAGAATTAAGGCATTCTCCACTTGCACCAATACTCCCTGTCACCTCAGGAACTTTAAACAAGTTTAGAAAGCTGCAAGAGTTGCAGAAAGTTACACAGAACTGAGAAACCAAGATGTTGCTGATGATCCCTTTAAATATCGCAGCTGGAGGCTCCTTCCTGCTGCTGAACACTTGATCAGTTGGTCGTGATTAAGAGAGTCCGTTAAGTGAAGCGGCGACAGCAAAAATGGAAGATCGTGCGTCAAGTGACGTTACAATCTGCCTCATTTCCCTTTCTGCAGTGAGCGCAAACAACGGCAGCACAGCTGACCTACCTGAAATGGCGGCCGCCACGGGACCCACCGTAGCAGGCGGAAGTGAGGCGGCCGCCATTTTTTCTTCAAAACGGGCCTTAACGACCGTCGCTAAACCTTCGAATTTCTAGGCCTATGGATTTTTGGTTCCACTTTTCTAGAAGCATCAACCATTTCAGTTTAACCCTGAAAGTGGTGAACCATGAGTTGGAATAACCAGAAATAAAAGACGTTGATGTAGCGTTTACACTTGTTTACAGTGGTATTATCACCGCAATCTGGCAGAATTGGGCAAACCAATACAAAAGATTTGGGAATTTTAAACGTGAGTTACGACCAAAAACACTTACATTTGTGTTTTCCGCGACCTTTTACGCTGGTTCAAGATTCAATTCGCCCAGATCAGGCCCCACCCACAAATTTTGCCTCGCCTCCAGGTTGAAATTGCGAGATTCTGCCAATTTGGTTAAAGATGACTAGTCAATTTGTGCTCATTTTCTTAGACGCACAGGCACGTTTTAAAAGTTTTTCATATCAAAAGATATTTAATTTCCTATGAAACTGACTAGTGTTATTACATGGTTCAGTATAGTTTTTTGAAGTCATTTTCAGTGATTTTAAATTGGGTTACTCACAGGTGGAGGACTGGGCACCCTTATTAAAACTGCTTATTATTGGTGATAAACCCATTTTCAGCTGTATTAATAAAACTACAGCAAGTTACCAGTCTTAAATGCATCACGGAATACTTTTTAATTGAAAGAAAAAAAACAATTACAACAACAACTTTCATTTATATAGCGCCTTTAACGTCTCAAGGTGCTTCGCAGCAGCTTTATAAAACAAAATTTGACACCGAGCCATATAGGGCAAGTGACCAAAAGCTTGGTCAAAGAGGTAGGTTTTAAGGAGCCTCTCAAATGTGCTATTACAATTTCCTGATTGTGCCCAAAGCGGAAAAATCTATCCCATTGTTCATGAAAGGTGTACTCGTTTCTGAACAGAGTTTTTCAATGTACATCAGCTTCTCATCTTCCACTCATCAGGCATATTGGGGGTGGAATTCCTCTTCGCAAAAAACTCTTTGTAAGCATAAAAGGAGAAATTTGGTTTTATGCTCATCTTGACTTTTTCACTAAAATTATGTACTAGAAGATTTTCTCTCCACCACTTTGGTTCAGAAAACAGAGTTACCTCTGTTATGAGTGGCAGAGTTACCTGCATGTTATAGGTGCATGTTATATGTGAAACTAGACGGAGCAGATACAGTTTTTTCCCACAGGGTCTGTCAGTTGCGGGATTTAATCCATTGTGCGTTGAGTATACCTTTGTTCAAACAAAAATGATTATCATACATTTAATAAGTAATCTTTTTCTCAGTTTCAGACAAATTAAAAATTATTTAATTTGTTTTAATTTGACTTCTTATGTGAAGGTGCTAACACTTGCCAGCAACGAGCGAATTCCACTGAACCCCACAATGCGTTTGCTGTTTGAAATCAGCCATCTGAGAACAGCCACACCAGCTACAGTGTCCCGAGCAGGAATACTTTACATCAACCCTGGCGATCTTGGATGGAACCCGTAAGATGCATCTTTATTTTTTTTTTACCTGAAATGGTCTATAAGTTGTAAAATAAAAACAAGAAAGAATAAAGTCAACTACAATTTCTATTAAAATTGTATTAAGAAAATATAGTTTCAATCAGAGTGCATGGCCTAGAAATCCGATTGGAATTGGGCACAAAGTGGGTGGGGCCAGCACTACATGTGCCTGTTGCAATTGACTCAGACAGCAGTTAGTGCTGCATGAGTCAAGTGTGCAGCCAGCATTATCCGCGCTACTCATTGGCTACACACCTGTAGGGATGGCTGGATATCGGGTATCTATAAAACCGCTTACAGGCAGCCAGCACCTCTAAAGTGGAGGTGCATTCTGGCTGCAGACACCAGGGAAACTCTTTTGGAAGGAGAGATATGACTGCTGCATGAGCACCAAGGTTCTCAAAAGATGCATTAGGCATTGGACAGGAGCTGAGTCATCCTCTTCCCACCAGGGGGCATCAACTCCACCAACAGTGGTAAGAGATTGCAGGGTATGTAATACCAGGAGCCTAGAGCCCAGGACATGGCTGCAATGCTGGAAGAAATTCAATGATCTCACTAGAGTTGTTAAGGTAAGAATACTGCTCTCTTACTCTCTGCTCACAGCTACACCACTTACAGCCTCACTAATCACAAGGTTCATACAACTCCCAAGACTCCCCTCCTCCGCTTCCCTTTATTCTCCTGTAATCACTGCACCACATTTCATCATACTTCCTTCTCCTCATATTCACGCACTCACCACTATTACAACCCTCACTTACCCACAAGTCACATCTTACACACAGACAATTAGCTATTCTGCCATGGCAGGCATATTCATCAGACTCTCACTAACACACTTCCTTCTTTGTTGCAGGTGAATGCTGCAGACAACTCAACGACAGCAGGCTGGCACCAGAGGAGGAAGACCTCACCGGCACACCCTCTCCCCCTCAAAGAAAGCATGCTTGCTATCATGGGTGGGGGCAGAGTCGAGGCCGTGATAACTGTCAATGCTGGAGGAGACGTTGCACCGGGTTTCTTCATACCTAACCATCTTTGACTCTTCTAGCTTCTATCTCAGCCTACACTCTGCCTGACAAGCTGCAGCTGCTTTAAGCACCCACTTCTCTCTATCTCTGCTGTCCCTTCATACCACAAGCTAACTCTTGTCCCTCTCTTTCATTTCAGTTGCTGAGAATGTGGAAGCCCCTGTGCCAGTGGAGGAAGAGGAGGCGAGCCTTCCTGAAGATGCACCGTCACACGATCTGACTATCACAAGTACTAACTAAGGTACTGGCACCAAGTGTACTTTAGAGGCTAGGTTAGAGGAAGTGTCTGCACGTGGTGATTCACCAGGCACAAGTTTGCAGGAGCTAGAACAGGGGGATAGGATGCCACAGGTGCCAGCTTGCCACATGGTGAGGTTGCATGTTAGTTCTGCTGCAGAAAACTCAGATGCTAACTTAAGGGCCCAGGTTACTAAAGAAGGTTGATGGACGTCTATCAGGAAATGCTAGGTGTATTGGGCAGCCGACCAAAGAGCTTGTACACAATGTCGCGGAGCTTGGACAAGTCCAGCTCCAACTTGTCTCGAGGCTTTGCGCAGAGCACGGACACCATTCTGTCCAACATGGGTTGAGCGGTTAGCTCAATTAACAACTCAGTGGCACCCACCATGATAGAGCCTCTGCTGACAGCTCTGACAGTTTCCATGACAGGACAGACTGCTGCCATGGAAACTCAGACAGCTCCTATGGCAGCTCACAATCCTGCCATGCAATCTCAAACGGCTGCCATCTTGGCTCTGGGGGCCAATGTCACGCAGAGCCGTAGAAGTATTGAGGTGCCATCCCAGGCGAGTAACCTTAGCTCCACGGGAGAGGCACCTGCTATCATCACTCAGGATTACAGCATGCCTGCTCCCCCGCCATCCACTCTGCCAGTGCCCTTGTTAGTGCCATACAGCCAGCTGGGCCATACTGCTCTGGCCCACACCGTGATGCTACTGTCTGCAGCCGATCCCTCTGGGCCCAAAGCTGCTTGAGGTCATCCTCCACAACCATCTGAAGTGTCCTCAATTGAAGTTCAGCAACCTTCTACCTCCCATTCTACAGAGGGAAACACCTCGTAGGAGCATGAGGATAGGGAAAGGAGCATGCAAGACAGGTACTAATGGCTGGCACAAGGGCGATAAGTAATTATTTCTGTTGACTACTTGATATAGATGTAACTGAGTTGATTGATAAATTTGTTTTTTGTTCTAAATTTGGTGTTAGTGTTTATTTTTGTAATGAAGTAAGGGCAAGACCCTTAAATCTGAACTGAAGGAAGGCAATCGGATGGTGGTTGTAAGGAAAGTGGTAAGTATTGTGGAACTGTTGGTATATTGGTATATTGGGGATGGGAGGGTTGATTTTGATGAGCTGGTCTCTGAGAACCCTGGTATGGAGGGGTCCATGCATCTGGTGGTCACTGCCTCTTCTCCTCTTCCTGCTCTTGTTCCTCCCCCTCTTCCCACTCCTGCTCCTCGTCCTGCACTTGTTCCTGGTCAGGGGGCTGGTTAAGGCTCACCCTCATGATGGCGAAGTTGTGCAGAAGGCAACAGATGACCTCGAAACTTGATACTCGCTCAGGGCTGTACTGCATACCTCCTCCAGAACGGTCCAGGCAGCAAAAGCATTGCTTGAGCATGACAATTGTTTGCTTGATGATGGTTCTTGTGACAGCATGGCTCTCATTGTAGGCCTGCTCAGCAGCTTTGCACAGCTTCCTGACAGAAGTCATGAACCATGTCCGGAGGGAATAACCCTTGTCACCAATAGCCAGCCTGTAACTTGCCGGCCTGGCTCGAATAAAGGAGACACAGAGAACTGGCACCGGATAACAGAGTCATAACGGCTGCTGGGATAGCAGGCACAGACCTGCATGATGCGCTGCCTGTGGTCGCAAACCACCTGTACTTTGAGGGAGTGGAATCCCCTTCGATTGATAAAGAAGTGGTGATAGGGAGTACGCAGGGCAATGTGTGAAAGAAAGAAAGAAAGACTTGCATTCATATAGTGCCTTTCATGACCTCAAGACGCCCCAAAGCGCTTTACAGCCAATGAAGTCCAGTGTATAAAGTCTATGGCACCATGCCCATGGGGAAGCCTGCCATACAGGCAAACCCGAGTGCTCTCTCATTCTACTTCGCTCTGTTTATAGGGAAGGAAATGTAGGTATTTCTCCTGGTGTACATCGGTGTACTGCAAACTGTGAGGTGTCGTTGATGTCACCTGTTGCAACCTGAAAGGAACCCGTGGTATAAAAATAGAGGGCCATAGTGAATTTGGCAGCCACAGGCGGTGCTGTCCATGCCCTGGTTTGAGGTTCCAGTTGTGGCTACAGCAGGCGACATAGCTTGGTGGCAGCCTCCTTGGTGAAGCAAAGGCCACTGAGACATTGCTCTTGAACAAAGTTAATGTAGGAGAAGTGCTCCCTGAATACTCATTGTGGATATGGCTTCCTGTTATGCACTCCTCCTCCTCCCTCGTCTGGCATTTGTTTTTCTTGCTGCTCCCCCTCGTCCTCCAGCCCTGAAGGCAGCTCTACCAGACCACCCCTGGTTCCAGCCAAACTATATTTGAGGAAGCCAAAAAAAAGTGCAAGACCAGTAAAATCTTACTCTGTCTGGATAATGTGAACTTTCCAGAGTGATAAAACGCACCAAAAAATGTTCAGAAGGTAACCAGAAGCCTAAAATAAGAAAAGGATCTTGTAAGTACTGCAAGATCCCTTTAAATATCACTGGTGATGGGGCCTTCCTGCCAATTAGTTCCACGTCATGCTGTGCGAGTTCAGCACGTGATGAGTGAAGCACTGGGGCATTCGAAAATTGAAAACGGGTCCTGCAAGAAGCGCAGGATCTTAATTTACATAAAATATTCTACCCTTTAAATAATCGTGACGAGCGCTTTTGACACCACAGCAACCACCTTATCGTATGTGGCAAGCAGCGCACTTCTGGCTGGAAATGTTTGGGTGCCTCCTGCCCATCATATTGGGACCACAGTAGACCAGTTAGTGCCCGAAAAACGGGCGCTGCATAGCCGTATTTCTAGGCCCATATCTGCCAAAATTGATGGAAGACTGTGAAAGCTGGAAACACACATGGGAAAAGACAAACTCAGAAAATGTTTACTTGATGCCCTTTATGTATTGCATCATTAAGTAAATCATTATCTTCTTTTTTGTTCTTTAGTGTGGTAGCTAGCTGGATTGAAAGCCGTGAGGTACAGTCAGAAAAGGCAAATCTTCTGATATTGTTTGATAAATACTTGCCTACCTGCCTTGAAAAGTTGCGTACTGGATTTAAAAAGGTTACTCCAATTCCAGAGATAACCATGGTGCAGACAGTTCTCCATCTGATGGAATGCCTTCTGACCCCAGTCAATGCACCTGCTGACTCTCCCAAGGAACTCTATGAACTGTACTTTGTGTTTACTTGCGTTTGGGGTTTTGGAGGTACTATGTTCCAAGATCAGGTAAGACCTGGGCATATTTTAGGTGATATCTAAGTTTCAGGCCAAGTGTGAATTTATTTTGAATTTTTGCTTATTCAATGTGAATCAGGTTGATTCGGCATGTATTCTATTTTTGTTATACTGTTGAAGCCATTATACTCAGTCCTTATCATTACAAACTTATGGAGACTAGCTAAATACTTCTGTTCAAGGATTTATCTTAAAAGGGATGAGCACCAAGTCTGCATTCTGAAGCAAAGTTTGTATGTTCAGAAAAATCATAATTTTGACTTGGTTTAGATTTGGGATGGTCTGTTCTTTTAAGGAATGTTTCATTAGAGGAATGGTTTGCCAGTTATGCATCCTTTTGTAATTTAAAAAAACATTCGGTCCCAGGATGTGGGTGTTGCTGGCAAGGCCAGCATTTATTGCCATCCCTAATTGCCCTTGAGGAGGTGGTGGTGAGCCGCCTTCTTGAACTGCTGCAGTCCATGTGGTGAAGGTACTCCCATAGTGCTGTTAGGGAGTTCCAAGATTTTGACCCAGCGACGATGAAGGAACAGCGATATATCGCCAAGTCAGGATGGTGTGACTTGGAGGGTAACTTGGAGGTGATGGTGTTCCCATGCGCCTGCTGCCCTTGTAATTCTAGGTGGTAGAGGCCATGGGTTTGGGAGGTGCTGTCGAAGAAGCCTTGGCGAGTTGCTGCAGTGCATCTTGTACATGGTACACATTGCAGCCACGGTGTGCCGGTGGTGGAGGGAGTGAATGTTTAAGGTGGTGGATGGGGTGCCAATCAAGTGGGCTGCTTTGTCCTGGATGGTGTCAAACTTCTTGAGTGTTGTTGGAGCTGCACTCATCCAGGCAAGTGGAGAGTATTCCATCACACTTGTGCCTTGTGGATGGTGGAAAGGCTTTGGGGAATCAAGAGGTGAGACGCTCGCCGCAGAATACCCAGCCTCTAACCTGCTCTTGTAGCCACAGTTAGCTCTTCTAGCTGGTCCAGTTAAGTTTCTGGTCAGTGGTGACCCCCCAGGATGTTGATGGGGGATTCAGCGATGGTTATGCTGTTGAATGTCAAGGGGCGGTGATTAGACTCTCGCTTGTTGGAGATAGTCATTGCTTGGCACTTGTGTGGCGCGAATGATACTTGCCACTTCTCAGCCCGAGCCTGAATATTGTCCAGGTCTTGCTGCATGCGAGCATTAACTGCTTCATTATCTGAGGAGTTGTGAAAGAAACGGAACACTGTGCAGTCATCAGCAAACAGCCCCACTTCTGACCTTATGATGGAGGGAAGGTCATTGATGAAGCAGCTGAAGATGGTTGGGCCTAGGACACTGCCCTGAGGAACGCCTGCAGCGATGTTCTGGGGCTGAGATGATTGACCTCCAACAACCACAACCATCTTCCTTTGTGATAAGTATGACTCCAGCCAGTGGAGAGTTTTCCCCTTGATTCCCACTAACTTCAATTTTACTAGAGCTCCTTGATGCCACCCTCAGTCAAATGCTGCCTTGATGTCAAGGGCAGTCACTCTCACCTCACCTCTGGAATTCAGCTCTTTTGTCCATGTTTGGACCAAGGCTGTAATGAGGTCTGAAGCTGAGTGGTCCTGGCGGAACCCGAACTGAGCATCAGTGAGCAGGTGAGTAAGTGCCGCTTGATAGCACTGTCGACAACACCTTCCATCACTTTGCTGATGATTGAGAGTAGACTGATAGGGCGGTAATTGGCTGGATTGGACTTGTCCTGCTTTTTGTGGACAGGACATAGCTGGGCAGGCAGGTTTCCACATTGTCGGGTAGATGCCAGTGTTGTAGCTGCACTGGAACAGCTTGGCTAGAGGTACAGCTAGTTCTGGAGCACAAGTCTTCAGCACGACAGCTGCTGTATCCAGTGCACTCAGCCGTTTCTTGATATCACGTGGAATGAATCGAATTAGTTGGAGACTGGCTTCTGTGATGGTGGGGACCTCAGGAGGAGGCCGAGATGGATCATCCACTCGGCACTTCTGGCTGAAGATGGTTGGAAACACTTCAGCCTTGTCTTTTGCACTCACGTGCTGGGCTCCGCCATCATTGAGGATGGGGATATTCATGGAGCCTTCTCCTCCCATTAGTTTTTTAATTGTCCACCACCATTCACGACTAGATGTGGCAGGGCTGCAGAGCTTTGATCTGATCTGTTATATTGTGGGATCACTTAGCTCTGTCTATAGCATGCTGCTTCCGCTGTTTAGCATGCATGTAGTCTGTATTGCAGCTTCTGAGGTTGGCACCTCATTTTTAGGTACGCCTGGTGCTGCTCCTGGCATGCTCTTCTACACTCCTTATTGAACCAGGGTTGACCCCTGGCTTGATAGTAAAGTTAGAGTGAGGGATATGCCGGGCCATGAGGTTACAGATTGTGGTGGAATACAATTCTGTGGCTGCTGATGGCCCACACTCCTCATGGATGACCAGTTTTGATCTGCTAGATCTTTTCACTTTCTCATGAAAAGAACTCCATGTAAGGAGGATCTAATTGGACCTATTGCCATATCAATTTCTTCAGTTTATAAGCTGATTTGTTTTCTAACAAGGTCTTTTTCCATTGGGCTAATGAGATCAGTATAAATCTTTTGTCTCGCTATCTTACAGATTTCTCTCTTGTTACATATAATTGCTATTCCACCAAATGAAACTACTAATTATAAGTCTGTCTTTGCTTCTGTACCATTCAGCACCAGCTTGATTTCCCCATTCTACAGAAGCCCTAATTGAAAAGATAATATTTACCCAGATGTTTTCCTTTTGCAGGACTAACTTTTGTCCGTATCATTGATTACAGCTACCTGAAACTTAGGAACCAGTATGCAATGACTAACGTCATTCCTGCCATCCCAGGTATCAGTCTGGTGAATCTTCGCTGCACTCCCTCCATGGCAAGAACATCCTTCCTCAGATAAGGCGACCAAAACTGCACACAATACTCAAGGTGTGGTCTCACCAAGGCCCTGTACAACTGCAGCAAGACATCCTTGCTCCTGTACTCAAATCCTCTCGCTATGAAGGCCAACATACCATTTGCCTTCTTAACCGCCTGCTGCACCTGCATGCTTACCTTCAGCGACTGGTGCACGAGGACACCCAGGTCTCATTGCACTTCCCCTTTTCCCAATCTATTGCCGTTCAGATAATAATCTGCCTTCCTGTTTTTGCCACCAAAGTGGATAACCTCGCATTTATCCACATTATACTGCACCTGCCATGCATCTGCCCAATCACCCAACCTGTCCAAATCATACTGGAGTTTCTCTGCATCCTCCTCACAGCACACACGCCCACCCAACTTTGTGTCGTCTGCAAACTTGGAGATATTACATCTAGTTCCCTGGTCTAGATCATTAATATATATTGTGAATAACTGGGGTCCTAGCACCGATCCCTGCGGTACCCCACTAGTCACTGCCTGCCACTCGGAAAAAGACCCGTTTATTCCAACTCTTTGCTTCCTGTCTGCCAACTAGTTTTCTATCCAAGTCAGTACCTCACCCCCAATCCCATGTGCTTTAACTTTGCACGCTAATCTCTTATGCGGGACCTTATCGAAAGCCTTCTGAAAGTTCAAATACACCACATCCACTGGTTCTCCCTTATCTATTCTACCAGTTACATCCTCAAAAAATTCCAGTAGATTAGTCAAGCATGATTTACCTTTTGTAAATCCATGTTGACTTTGTCCGATCCTGACACTGTTTTCCAAGTGCTCTGCTATTACATCTTATATAACGGACTCTAGCATTTTCCCCACTACCGATGTCAGACTTACCGGTCTATAATTCTTCGTTTTCTCTCTACCACCTTTTTTAAATAGTGGGGTTACATTAGTTACCCTCCAATCCATGGGAACTGTTCCAGAGTCTATAGAATTTTGGAAGATGACCAGCAATACATCTACTATTTCTAGGGCCACTTCCTTAAGTACCCTAGGATGTAGATTATCAGGCCCTGGGGATTTTTCAGCCTTCAATCCCGTCAATTTCCCTAACACCATTTCCCTACAAATACTGATTTCATTCAGTTCCTCCCTCTCATTAGACCCTATGTTCCACGACATCTCTGGGAGGTTATTTGTGTCCTCCTTTGTGAAGACAGAACCAAAGTATGTATTCAATTGGTCAGCCATTTCTTTGTTCCCCATTATAAATTCCCCTGATTCTGACTGCAAGGGGCCTACGCTTGACTTCACCAATCTTTTTCTCTTCACATATCTATAGAAGCTTTTACAGTCAGTTTTTATGTTCCCTGTAAGCTTACTCTCATACTCTATTTTCCCGCTCTTAATTAATCCCTTTGTCCTCCTTTGCTGAATCCTAAACTGCTCCCAATCCTTTACCATCGGAGGCCTTGCAAATGTCCAGCAGCACTCCCTACACACTTAAAAAACCTTTAACATGTATTGCAGCAAGCCACTACTTCAAATAAAATCAAAAAAACCCAGTCCAAAAGCTTAAATGCAAACTTACCTGAAAAAGTGTGTGTCCCTTTAAGAGGTGCTGGCAGCGCTTCTGTCAGTCTGCTGCACGCTAGGCTTACATGGCGAGCTTAGGACACAGCGCTGAACTCAGCGCAAAGATACAAGTTCGCCGTGGTGACGTTAAGTTGGTGTGCAGACATCACCTCGCCCTCATTTTAATTTGCAGGGTGATGGATCTTACTGGCAGTGCTGCCAGGTCTAGGAAAATGGAGGACACCATGGGATCGCAACCAGTTGGCGAAAGAGCCGCAGCCGCCCTCTTAAAGCAACGCTTTGCCGGTAACGGGTGGCATTAAGCCCCCGAATTTTTAGCCCGTGGACTTTCATTTATATGAGGGTCTCATTTCTGGTGTTCAGAGGCTAGATGGTTGTCTTGAAAGGGCCTTGATGGTTTTGCACTCCAGGAAGGAAGTGGTGCGCTAAATCAAGCGCTCTACTTCATTCCTGGAGCGCAACAGGCAGCAGGTGGGGCGGAAGTTGTGCAGTGCTGTGCAATGGGCCGTGCAGCGCTGCCGCGTTGGAAGGCTCCTTCCCTCCCTTAAAGGGAAGAGCCATCGCTGTAGGCTCTGCAAGGAAAAAACTTACCTGGTCCCCGACGGCAGCCGCGATGCGGCCCGGTCAGCCCGATGCACTGCAGCAGAGTGCTGGGCTGATCGATGGCTGGCGACGAAACCAATAAAAACCACAAAGAACATTTCAGATTTTTTTTAAATCTACCTCGGTCACTTCGCCTGTAACTATCGCCCCTGAAGCGCCTGGCCTCCCAATCAGCGCCTCCTGCAGCTGTCGGTGTCATTGCCCGGCGATGCTGCAGGGGGCAGAAATGAATTTCGGGTCCGGGGCGCTACCGGGACGATGCGCAGCCGGATGGCATCACGATCTCTGGTCGCAGGAGATCGTGGCGCTAGGGGTTACTGCCGCCGCTAACCGCCAGGTGAATTTTGCAGGCAGGGGTTATATCGCCACACCCGGGCGGTAAGTTCTTAGTGCCCTGTTATCACCCCCCGGAGGCGCTAATATGAGGCGCTAAGGCACCGAATTTCTTGCCCATAGAATCACAGAATGGTTACAACACAGAAGGAGGCCATTCGGCCCGTCGAGCCCGTGCCGGCTCTCTGCACGAGCACTTCAGCTAGTCCCACGCCCCTGCCCTTTCCCCGTAGCCCAGCAAATTTTTTTCCTTCAGGTACTTGTCCAATTTCCTTTTGAAAGCCATAGTTGAGTCTGGCTCCACCACCCTTTCAGGCAGTACATTCCAGATCTTAGCCACTCACTACGTAAAAAAGTTTATTCTCATGTCGCCTTTGGTTCTTTTCTTCTTCTTCTTCGGCAGTCCCTCGGAACCGAGGATGACTTGCTTCCACATTAAAAATGAGTTCTCAGGTGACTGATGAGTCCAATGCGGGACCTGCAGTCTCTGTCACAGGTGGGGCAGACAGTGGTTGAAGGGGCGGGTGGGTGGGGTGCTTGGGTTGACGTGCGCTGCTTGCGCTTGGCTTCCGCTTGCTCCCGGAAAAGAGACTTGAGGTGTTCGGAGCCTTCCCGGATGCTTCTCCTCCACTTTGTGCTGTCTTGGGCCAGGGATTCCCAGGTGTCGGTGGTGATGTTGCACATTTTCAAGGAGGCGTTGAGGGTGTCCTTGAAGTGTTTCCTCTGCCCACCTGGGGCTCTTTTGCCATGTCGGAGCTCCGAGTAGAGCGCTTGTTTTGGGAAGTTCTTTTATCTTAAATCTGTTCTCTGGTTCTCGACCCTTCCGCCAATGGGAACAGTTTCTCTCTATCTGCTCTGTCCAGAAGCCTCATGGGGCCTGAATTTGCGGTCGGAGGCTTCCCGCGGGGAAATGCCTCTGATCCGCAAATAAAATCCGCGCCTACCTGGTGCCTCGGAATCCACGGAGACTCGCGCTCCTAGGCCTCTACGCGAAGGCCTGAGTAGAGGCCCACATATCCCAGGGGCGCACGTGGTTCGCAAGCGCCCCTGGGATCACGTGTCCTCCCATTTCACCAGCTGTCTATGTCTTCTTGAAGTCTATCACTATCCTCCTCACTGTTCACTATATTTCAAAGTTTTGTATCATCTGCAAATTTTGAAATTGTGCCCTGTACACCCAAGTCCAGGTCATTAATATATATCAAGAAAAGCAGTGGTCCTAGTACCGACCCCTGGGGAATACCACTGTGTACCTTCCTCCAGTCCGAAAAACAACCATTCACCACTACTCTCTGTTTCCTGTCACTTAGCCAATTTCGTATCCATGCTGCCACTGTCCTTTTTATTCCATGGGCTTCCACTTTGCTGGCAAGCCTATTATGTGGCACTTTATCAAAAGCCTTTTGGAAGTTCATGTACACCCTGTCAACCACATAAATGGAAAGAGAGGTCTCTTTGACATGCCCAAGGAGGTGTGTCTAGATCGAATAAAGTAATTCCATGACCACAGGAATTCCTCTTTTCCAAAACCATGACAGTTATTGGCAAGCCTAGTGGAATGCCTATGCTGAGCACTTGATTTCAACTGAGGTTGGCAATTCGTGAGAATGCTGCTGTTGGAGGTACAAAAAAGTGCTGCAGAAAAAAGCAGCAAGAAGCAGAAAAAATAACTGCACTATAAAGTTCAGTTATTAAGTGAATAGCATGGAGGCCTTTTATATGGAGCAATTTTATATTGTGGAATCAATTAGCATTAATGAAAATAATTTTGTGGGGTCCAAAGAGGCCAGTGCACACCTGTAGCATGACCTCCAAAACTGACAACATTTCTGCTCTCATGGAATCAGTTCAGTGCCAAGTGCACTGAGGCCTACCTTTCCAGTTGTGTGGGCCTCGTGCACTCCCAGCAGGTTGCCGCTGCCCTAGCACAATGTTAGGGAATCGATCCTTATGCTATAGCAAGTTAGGAAATGTCACCTGATTTTCTTAAAAAGACTTGTGTTTGTTGTGACTTCTGTGTAAGATGACAGCAATTCCAAAATGTATTAGAGGTTGAACCTAATTCAGAGAATGAGGAAATCTTTATCTATATTGCCTATATTATTAAATCTCTGAAGCAACACTGCTTCACAGTACTATTCCTATCTGCTATATATATGATTTAAAACTGATTGGGAAGGTATCATTAATTTTACTTGCCTGGTAAATGCTCAAACTTCTAATATTGAATAAACCTAGTAATTGGTATGTTTACTGAAAGCCATGAAATTATAATTTTTTTTGAAATGTACAATACTTCTTACAGCTGGTGGATTATCGTGTAGAATTCAGCAAATGGTGGGTGAATGAATTTAAATCTGTCAAGTTCCCATCCCAAGGGACTGTCTTTGACTACTACATTGATTCAGAAACAAAGAGATTTATCTCTTGGTCAGAAAAGGTGCCCACATTTGAATTGGATTCTGATTTACCACTCCAGGTACTTAATTGAAAATAATATATCTTTTTATTTTTAATCCTTTAATGACTTCCTTGGTGTTCCTCCTACAGCTTTGTGTGCAAATGCTCCCCCTGTGATGTAGTACTGAGTCATACAGACCATAAAGATGCAGGTTTTAATCCCTCATCTGTGTTAGCTGATCTTCCTCAAGACAGTGGTGGGGATGCTACAGTTAGGCTCAGTGGGGCCTGAATTCATTAGTGCCCAAAATCAGGCACGATTCTGGCGGCGCACAGCAATGTCATGCCAGAACAGAAAGGTCCGAGGACCATCCTAAATTCGTCCTCGGGCTTCGTTGGAATAAATCCAATAAGCTGCAAGCACCAATCGGGCATCCCGATGCAGCTCACCAGTTCAGCCCCTTCGCTTGGCTAAGGCGGGAGGGGGAGTAGGCGCAGTCTAGCAGTGGCCCGTAGTATTAATGTGGAGGCAAGAGGATCACTCCTGCTCCTTCTGGCTCTGCATTAAGATAAGTTAAAACAAACTTACCTGCCGGTTTCTTTAGAGAACTCCAGCGATTCCATTAGGCCGCTGTAGAGCCTGAAAAACTAGTCAGAGCTTATGCAATATGGAAATGAGGCCTGCACTCATTTCAGGTGAACACCAAGGCCACCTAAAAAGGTCTTGACGAATTTAGCGATGGGCTGTCACTCTGCTAAATTCATCCTGTTGAATTTATGCTCCAGTATCTCTGATCCAGGAGAAGAAAATTCAGTTTGATTTGCTGCTTCCCGTTGCTCTTCGGTGACTGCATATGTGTGGATGTCAGGGGAGAATAAGATCAGACATAAAACAAAATACTGCAGATTCTCGATATCTGAAAACAAAAAGAGAAAAAGCTGGTAATACTCAGCAGGTCAGGCAGCAACTGTGAAGAAACAGAAGTCAGTATTTCATGTCTTAGACACTTCCTCAAGAATGAAACATAATCAAATGAACATTTAAAAAGAAACACTTAGAAGGTAAAGGGGAACAAAAATAAAAATAGGAAAATAAATAGAATGACCTGTGAAGTGCTTAGGTGGAGAACAGGAGATGGTTAAATAGCATAAGTGATAATAGCAGGAGAGAAAAGAGGCATAATAATAAGACATATATGAGACACAGAGCGTGTGAATAGCTAAAGGGGGACAGGTGAAAAGGGAAACATGAAAACCAGCAAGGTGGAGCAGACTCTAGTTAGTTACATGGAAATCTGGATGCCAGGAAAAAAAGCAGGTTGACACCATGGGTGCAGACCATCCCACCAGTAGAGATGAACTGCTGCCCTCAGGAAATGAGACACAAGAGTGGAAAATTTAGGGAGGGCAATAAACACCACAACAACAACTTGCATTTATATAGTGCCTTTAACACGCAAGATGTCCCAAGATGCTTTACAAAGGAATAATAAGGAGAACAGAGCTGAACCGTGGGAAGAGGCTAAAGGCTTGGTCGAGAAGATGGGTATTGAGGAGGTTTCTAAAAAAATCAGATAAGTAAAAAGGCAGAGTGATTCAGGGAGGGAGTTCCAAAGAATAGGGTGAAAGTGATTGACAGTTGTGCCGCCAATGGTGAAGCAAGGGGGGAAGATGCATAGGAGATCAGGGTTGGAAGACTGAACAGTGTGGAAGGAGTTGTACGGCTGGGGGAAATTGCAGAGGTAGGGAGGTGCAATGTTGTGGATGGATTTGAAGATGAGGACAAGGATTTTAAATTGAATGCATTGAGGGATGGGGGATCTAGTGTAGGTCAGCTGGGATGAGGGTGATGGATGATAAGGTGGCTGTGTTTTGGACAAGTTCAAGTTTGTGGAAGGTGGATGATGGAAAGCCAGTGAGGCTAGCATTGGAGTAACTGATTCTGGATATGACAAAATCATGGATAAAAGTTTTTGTGGCATCAAGCTAAGGTAGTGACAGAAATGGTTAATGTTGCAGAGATGGAAATAAACAGACTTGGTGATGAAGGGGAGATGGGTGGTAGGGATACCGATGTTCCAGTAGTTTGTGGACCTGGACAGTAGCCAGCCAAAGAAAGTCACACTATGTAAATTAATCAAAGTTACCTTTAATGACTTAACATTGTACACAGTATTAAAATAGTTTACACATGCATAAAGATAGCATCAAGCAATAATAACTTGCATTTATATAGCACCTTTAACGTAGTAAAACGTCCCAAGGTGCTTAACAAGAGCGTTATCAATAAAAACACTTTTGACACCGAGCCACAGAAGGAGTTATCAGGACAGATGACCAAAAGCTTGGTCAAAAAAGTAGGTTTTAAGGAGCAGCTTAAAGGAGGGGAGAGAGGTAGAGAGACGGAGAGGTATAGGGAGGGAATTCCAGAGCTTAGGGCCAAGGCACGGCCACCAATGGTGGAGCAATTAAAATCAGGGATGTGCAAGCAGCCAGAATTGGAGGTGCGCAGAGATCTCAAAAGCTTGTAGGGTTGGAGGAGGTTACAGAGATAGAGAGGGGCGAGGCCATGGAGGGATTTGAAAACAAGGATGAGGATTTTAAAATTGAGGTATTGTCAGACCAGTGTAGGTCAGCAAACACAGGGGTGATGGGTAAACGAGACTTGATGCAAGTTAAGATATAGGCAGCAGAGTTTTGGATGAGCACAAGTTTATGTAGGGTGAAAGATGGGAGGCCAGCCAGGAGAGCATTGGAATAATCAAGTCTAGAGGTAACCAAGAGGGTTTCAGCAGCAGGTGAGCTGAGGCAAGGATCGGTGTCGGGCGATGTTACGGAAGTAGGCAGTCTTGGTGATGGAGCGGATATGTGGTCGGAAGCTCAACTCGGGATCAAACATAACACCAAAAAAAAGACTTGCATTTATATAGCGCCTTTCACGACCACCGGACGTCCCAAAGTGCATACAGCCAATGAAGTACTTTTTGAAGTGTAATCATTTAGGAAATGCAGCAGCCAGTTTGCGCACAGCAAGGTCCCACTAACAGCAATGTGATAATGACCAGATAATCTGTTTTTTAGTGATTTAATTGAGGGATAAAGATTGGCTAGGACGCTGGGGATAACTCCCCTGCTCTTCTTGGAAATAGTGCCATGGGATCTTTTACATCCACCTTAGAGGGCAGACGGAGCCTTGGTTTAACATCTCATCCAAAAGACGGCACCTCTGACAGTGCAGCACTCCCTCAGTACTGCACTGGACTGTCAGCCTAGATTTTTGTGATCAACTCTCTGGAGTGGGACTTGAACCTACAACCTTCTGACTCAGAGGCAAAGGTGCTACCGACTGAGCCACGGCTGCGAACGGTCTGGCTCAGCTTCAGACAGTTACCGGAGATGGAACGATGGTTAAGGAACGGAGTTTATGGCGGGGACCAAAGAAAATGGCTTCAGTCTTCCCAATATTTAGTTGGAGGAAATTTCTGCTCATCCGATATTGGATGTTGACAAGCAGTGTGACAAATCAGATACAGTGGAAGGGTCAAGAGAGGTGGTGCTGAGATAGAGCTGAGTGTCTTCAGCATATGTGTGGAACCTGTTGTGTTTTCGGATGATATCACCAAGGGGCAGCATGTAGATGAGAAATAGAAGTGGGGCCAAGGATAGATCCTTGGGAGACTCCAGAGGTAATGATGCAGGAGTGGGAAGAGAAGCCATTCCAGGTGATCCTCTAGTTACGATTCGATAGATAAAATGGAGCCAGGCAAGGGCAGTTCCACCCAGCTAGACGACGGAGGAGAGGCATTGGAGGAGGATGGTGTGATCAACTGTATCAAAGGGTGCAGATAGATCGAGAAGGATGAGGAGAGATAGCTTACCACGGTCACATAGAAACCTGATTGGAGGGATTCCAACATGGAATTGCGGGAAAGATGGGCACGGATTTGGGAGGCGACAATATGTTCAATACGTACGACCTTTAAACCAATGAATCAACGTCAAAGCAGCAGAGTGATCAGCTCTCATGTGGCACTTGATGATTCTTCTGGTGGGACGTCCTCCTCTAGGTGGTGCTTCGTTAGGCTCTCGTTGACTGCAGTGCCAGACCGGCCATGATGCCCCATTTTTACATGGTTCTTGCTAGTTGGGGCATGAGTAAAAGTTAATGGAGGTCCCATTTTGGCCACTCACCCATGGTTGGCTATGTGTTGTGTGTCACTCATCTTCCCCAGGTGCCATTATCTCACTTGTTTTTCTAGATGATTGGAATGTGAAGGCCTCCCTTATCTGTGTGCAGACCCTCTCGAGGCCTTGTGTGTCTCCAATGTGTCCTGTCTTTTCTTAACGATTCCAACTGCCTGAGCAGCCTTTGACCACTTTGTATAGTTTATCACTCCTATGGAATTTGCCTCCTTTCTTCCTTATCAGTTGTTTTTGCAAACCAGAGGCCTGCGAGAAACTTCTCGAAGCTTCTCCGAGCCTCTTCAGTGATTTCTGCATATTGCTGTCTTTGCAGTTTAAACTCACAATGTACAAATGTCCAAAAGGGGTTATTAACCCTTTCCTTCAGGGTTATGAAGATCATCTTAGGGTCTAATATGATGCTGAGCTTGTGCATGTTTTTGTTCAGTCTAAGTGAGTGGCCAGAGAGGGGATGGCATCATTGGCAGGGGAGTGGAGTCTATGGCCAGTGCTGAAAACTATAGCTACAGTCCTGCTGATGTGATGTTCAGCTGAAGGGATTTGCAACGCAGACAAGCAGTCCGATAGCATGCAAATGGTCATGAAGGGTCAAGATAAGAGGTGGGGAGATAGAGCTGGGTATCATCAGTATGCATAAGGAAGCTGACCTTGTGCCTGTGGATGATGTTTCCAGGAGCCAGCATATAGTTAAAAGGATGAGGAGGGGCCAAGGATGGATCCTTGGGGGACTCTAGAGGTGATGGTGTAAAGGGAGGAAAGCCATCATTGGAAATGCACTTGCTACATCCAGACAGGTAGGAATGGAACCGTGCAAGGAGAGTTGAGGAGGACAAGGTGTAATAATGCACCATGTTCACATTCACAAAGAATATCATTCATGACTTTGGCTAAGGCCATTTGCGTTCTATGAGATGGGCAGAAACCAGACTGGAAGGATTTGAACAGGAGGCAACAATACACTCGAGGACCTTAGAAGGGAAAGGGAGGTTAGAGATAGGGTGATAGTTGGAGAATCGCTCAATCAGAAAGTCCCCAAGAATGAATCTTGTTCCTAGGGTGGTTGGAGTTATTTGGTTGAGTAAGGAGAGGGATATTCAGATCTCTGTCTTGCAACTGATGAAACCAACAGCAGTGTGGGAGAGGGGTAGAACATGGTTGTTGTGTTCTCTTCCCTAAAGTATTAAGCAGCTGTCCTGTGTCTGTTGCAGGAAAAAAGCCTTCCCCACAGTACTGCAGGATGAATATACACATTACTCTGTAGCCAGTATAACTTCACTCTTCGTCCAACTACAATTTCCTGATCACCTTCCAAGCTCCTCTTGCCAAACCCAGATCACCTGACTAATCTCAATCATCTTAATCCAATACAATGATATGTATGCAGAAATACATTCAGCAGGTTACAGAAAAACAAAGACACTCACAGCAATAATATCACAATCATTGAAGATTCACTTGATCTCCATGGTCACAATTCCATTTGATAACGAGCAGACTTCTTCACTCTGTCAAATTCTCACTCTGCTATAGTTTACTTGCTGTATCCAGAATCTAGCATAACTTCTCTTTCTAGCTGCCACTGACTTTAAAAGCATAAAGATCTGTAATTGTTGGAGATTATGAAACATGACTGAAACTGGCTGTAGGCTGGCTCAGAGCACACGATCACTGCTTGTGACCAGCCAACTCACCATCTGGGGAACAGTCAATAGCTAAGCAGCCTCCTCACAGAAATGTAATCCACAGCTTAAAATTTAAAGAGATAAAATCCATTTACAAAAGGCTGCATTTCTCTTATCAACATTGGATCCAACAGCCATTCATCAATATTGAATGTTTAGCCAATCTTTAACTATGGCATAAAATGCCCGTTATTGAATGCAATAGTTCTGGCCAATTGATACATGGAACTATCTATTGTCCCCAGTTTATCAGTTCTCACCTCTGAAGACCATCATTGACAGGAACAGAATTAATGTGTTTTCCTTAGAGAAATCCATTGTGAGCCCTTAGGACATTTTACTATGATAAAGGCACTATATAATTGCAAGTTGTTGTTGAGTGTTAAGCCCTTACATGCTATTTCTAGGTATACAGAATATAAATTAAAAATGTACCACAGGCTACTCCTCACAAGGGGGATCATCTGCCATGGTTTTGGTGGAATAGACGTGGAAACAAAAAAACACTGTCTGGAAGTTGAGCTTGAGAGGCTTCCCACAGCTATCACTGTGTCAGTTATCAGCTATTCAAATTACTAGTGAATGAAGCCTAAGGTTGTCTCCCTTCTAATGAACACCACTACATTTTGGAGTGAGTTAAGAATGTACAAACTCTAGGTTTTTTTTAGTGATTGACAGCAAGACCAGTCACTCACAGAGTGTGCCAGGACTCACTAATTGTAAGCCTAACCATTATTCCCTTTTCATCCATTGATGGAAAAGGATTGACAGTATTAAAACTGAGAAAGGTAATTATTAAAACTGGTGAAACCGACTTGAAGGTAACCATGCATTTCTTTGTGTAAAAACAACAAAACTGAGCAAAGCATAACCTTTTGAATTCCATCTCGGGTAACGTTGCCAAGAAAAGCAATGTAACTGTCATTTCCGCCACGCTACCTCTCTTTCCTCCTCTAAGACGCTCCTTAAAACCTACCTCTTTGACCAAGCGTTTGGTCACCTGCCCTAATTTATCCTTATGTGGCTCGGTGACAAATGTTTTGTCTTAATATACTCCTGTGCAGTGCCTTGGGACGTTTTACTACATTAAAGGCGGTATATAAACACAAGTTGTTGTTGTTGTCATATATTACAATTCCTTTGTATAGAATTAAACAATAATATAGTATTTTTGCACTATGTTATTAACGACCAACTCTGCAGCTTGCACCATCCTCTGCTGCTGGCTTTAGCCCTTGGACTGCTTCCACTGCTGCCTCAGCCCTAGGATCACCTCTGTCCACCTGAGGCCCTGGTCTTTGCTGCTTCCAGTTTCTGGTTTGCAGGAAACTGATCCCACTCAATTCCTGCTTCAATTCAAGTCTCATATCTTGCTCCTACTTTACCCAACCGCTCATCTCCCTGGCCCCGTGTTGTATTTCCTACCCAATTACACCTCTGCCACTCAATTGCTCCACTCCCCGGCCCATATCCAGGAGTATTCATAGGCAACATAACAGATTTGCTAGCACTTGTAAATGTTTCTGCAATTGACTTTATTGCCATCGTATGTAAAATAAATAGTTTTTTTTCCAATTTCCATCACACTTTTGAGTTTTACCCTGATTTTACCTAACCAAAATAAATCCTGAATAATTAGCTGGAATTATGTAGAGAAAATAAAACTGAAAAACACAGAGCCTTGTTGTAAAGCTCAGGAAAGTAGTGGACCAAGAACATAGTTGCAGAAAGTAGGACCAAAACGTCATTAAATAGATTCAAATGTTAAGTGAATTCTATTAGGCAGAGAAAAGGTTGCACAAGGAGCAGATAGTGTACCACTGCGTGGAGTATTCTAATGTGCTTTGATATCCTTCCACACTTTATACGACTGCCATAGTTCTATTCTTAAGCTTTGTTTTTGTGAATGGATGCTTCACTGCAAAATGATAATTAAAAGTTATTAATTCTAAAAAAATAAGCAGCTTCAAAGTGCAAACTATATTTCCATGCTATTGATAAATTTATTTCCTAATTGTAACTTCTTGTGACACAGGCTGCCCTCGTACATACAACAGAGACCATTCGCCTACGTTACTTCATTGATCTAATGCTAGATATTGGTCGGCCAGTAATGTTAGCAGGAAATGCTGGAACAGGAAAATCTGTACTCATGGGAGAAAAGTTGAATAATCTTAATGTTGAAGAATATGTGATTCAGGCTGTCCCTTTTAACTTCTACACAAATTCTGCAATGTTACAAGGTATTGAAATTACCCAAAGTCAATAGGGATGATTCTTATCTCCCAGTGAGAAATGGGTTGGAGGTGGGTAGGGCAAGAGTAATGGCCGCCTGCAGGAGAAGACGAGGGACCTCTTCCCTTTTCTGATAACTCCTCATTTGCATGGTTGAGGCAAGCTACCAGTGCGAAAGGTGCCCTCCATATGCAGCTCTCCGATTCGGAGGTGGGAAATCAGATGTTGCTGTAGGTTCTAAAGGGCTTGCAGCATTTTAAAGGGGAGGTGCTTTTTGTGGCCAAAATGGGGATGCAATACCATAGAGCTGCAACAAGATGTGTGTAGGTAAGAAGAGTTCCAGCAGGGCCCTGAGGTTTTCAGATGCAGACATGGAGATCCTGATGGAGATACTTCAGAATAGAGAGTCTCTTCCCTAAGGATGGTTGATGTGTATTACATCAAATTGGCAAGCGGGCATGGCAAGAGGTGGCATAACACATGAATGTCCTCAGAATTTTCTCCAGGATCTAGTTGCACTGCAAAAATAAATGTAATGATCTCTCCAAGAGTGCCAAGGTAAGACACACTTTCATATTTCTCATACACAGCCCTGAAGTACCCTACCTTTGCCTCAGCACTATCATTCCTCCCTTTCCCCACTTTCCATGGTTCTCCATAAGTCAACAGAGAAGGTTTCATTACACCTTAAGAACATAAGAATTAGGAGCAGGAGTACGCCATACGACCCCTCAAGCCTGCTCCGCCATTCAATAAGATCATGGCTGATCTTCCACCTCAGCTCCACTTTCCCGCCCAATCCCCATGGGGGTGAAATTCGGTTACACCCTGTTTGGGGGTGGTAACCGAATTATCGCCGGAGATTTAGTGCCTGGCGCGGAAGTACCGCCCCGGCAAGGAAGTGGAGCGCTATCTCGGGCGCTCCACTTCCTCTCGGGGCGGTGTCAGGGGCACAAAGTGCGGTAGCGCCGGTGCGCTACGTGGCCACTCCGTGTAGTGCTGATGCATTTCAGCGCCCCTCCCCTTCCATTAAAGGGGAGGGACGATGTGAGCTCTGCAGGGCCTCCAATGGCCCACATTAGCCCACCAGGATGGCGTGGTGCCATGGCTGCAGCCTGGCACGGAGACGCGGTGCCAGGCTGTGCGATGGCGACCACGGACCATGCCAAGGGCCACCACGGAGGGCCAACCTGGAGGTTGGCCAAAAAAAAAAGGCGGCGCAGGTTGTGGCCGCACCTCCCTTTAATTAGCGCCCCGCGAGCGGAGGTAGGCCCGGCTCGTGACCCGTGAGGCTGGTGCTGACACCGCCCGCGGCAGCCTCGCGAGGCGCAGCTGAATTTCTGCCATGGGGTGGTAAGGGGTCAAGGCAGGGGTGGTAAGGAGTCATGCCACACGGTGATGATGTCATTGCCGGCGGCGCAGAAGCCCGGGGCGCTACCAGCAGGTGCGTGCCGCTATCAGATAGTGCCTCAGTAGCACCCTGCCAAATTTCTCAGGGGGCGCTGCCCCCGCCCTGGCGATAAGCCCTTTGCGCCCCGTTAGCGCCTCCCAGAGGTGCTAACAGCAGGCGCAAAGGAGCCGAATTTCACGGCCCATATCCCTTGATTCCCCTAGAGTTCAAAAATCTATCAATTTCAGCCTTGAGTATACGCAATGATTCAGCATCAACAGCCCTTTGGGGTAGAGAATTCCAAAGATTCACAACCCTCTGAGTAAAGAAATTCCTCCTCATCTCAGTCTTAAATGGCCAACCTCTTATCCTGAGACTATGCCCCCTAGTTCTGGACTCTCCAGCCAGGGGAAACAACCTCTCAGCAACTACTCTGTCTACCCCCCTCAGAATCTTACATGTTTCAATGAGATTACCTCTCATTTTGCTAAACTTCAGAGAGTATAGGCCTAATCTACTCAACCTCTCCTTATAGGACATCTCTATCATCCCAGGAATCAATCTAGTGAACCTTCGTTGCACCGCCTTTAAGGCAAATATATCCTTCCTCAGATAAGGAGACTAAAACCGTTGCACAGTACTCCAGGTGTGGTCTCACCAAAGCCCTGTACAATTGTAGCAAGACTTCCTTACTCTTGTACTCCAACCCCCTTGCAATAAAGGCCACCTAAATCTCTCTGAACACCAACATTTAATAGTTTTACACCATTTAAAAAATATTCTGTTTTTCTATTCTTCCTACCAAAGTGAATAACCTCACATTTCCCCACATTATACTCCATCTACCACCTTATTGCCCACTCACTTAACCTGTCTATATCCCTATGCAGGCTCTTTGTGTCATCCTCACAGCTTACTTTCCCACCTAGCTTTGTATCAGCAGCAAACTTGGATACATTACACGCGGTCCCTTCATCTAAGTAATTAATATCAATTGTAAATAGCTGACGCCCAAGCGCTGATCCTTGCGGCACCCCACTAATTACAGCCTGCCAACCTTCTTTCTCTGCTTGCACTCAAACCCTCAAAAGTTGCTACTGCTTTCACAACTATTTCTCCCTCTTGGCCACATTTGCTGCTTCTTCCTCTCATCATATATACTATGGTAGACTGGCTCATTCTTATTGGAAAGCACTTGCCCAGGGCACATATTAACCTTCTTTCAATTTGCAAGAATAGAGAGACCTGGTAGCGTTTGTGCACAAATCTTTGAAGGTGGAAGGACAGGTTAACAAAGCAGTTAATAAAGGGATCCTGGGCTTTTTAAGTAGAGGCATAGGGCTGGATTTTGTCAATGGGGACGTGATGGAGGCGGGACTCCCACTTTTTGGGTTGTAGTCCCGCCTCCATCGACTTGTGGCCAACCCACTGTATTTTCCCTTGATTGACCTTGTTAAGCCCGCCCAGTGGGCTTAGCAGGCCAATCAAGGGTCCCTTGGATACAGGTGACGTCAGCCATTGAAATTTCATCTGTCAAGAGCTTTTGACAGATGAAATTTCAGCGTTTGACAGCTCTGTGAAGCTGTCAAACACTGACAATATGATTTCTAACGTGAGTCCCTGTACTTAGACTCAGTTAGAAATCAATCCAGCACAGAAAGCAGAGACTGCAGCTTTTGACAGCTCCGCGGCCATTCTGCTTTCTGTGCCGGTGAGCTGAGGGACTCCCGAGAACTGAAGGAAGGAAGCCTGCAGGACAAAGTTAAGGTAAGTACAAGTTCTTAAAACACTTTACACACACCAAACACACTTCCCTCTGCACTCATGCACCCATCACTCACCTGCACACCGGACATCTCGACCCCTCCAAGCCCTCCAGACCGACGGTCCATCTCGCTAAATCGGCGTGGTTCGGACCTGTCGGGAAGCCCACACTTCAGGGCTAAAAATATGGATTAGGCAAAAAACTGCCTGTTAACTACCTGTTAACAGGCAGTTTATTGGCACTAATCCCCTTCCCGCCTCGGGGAGGCGGGTCCCAGCACAGGTCGGGTACCCACCTCCTGTGAAACTGGCATGGGGGCGGGATGGGTTCGGGACCCCCGAATCTGCTATTTTACCACCCCACACGCCTCCAAACCCGCCTCCACGGGTCAATGAAAATTCTGCCCATAGAGTACAAAAGCCAGGAAGTTATGCTGAACCTATATAAAACATTAGTTCATTTCCAGCTGGAGTACTGTGTCCAATTCTGGGCACCACACTTTAAGAAGGACATGAAGGCTTTTGAGAGGGTACAGAAGAGATTTACTAGAATGGTTCCAGGGATGAGGGATTACAGTTACGTGGATAGACTGGAGAAGCTGGGGTTGTTCTCCTTAGAGCAGAGAAGACTAAGAGGAGATTTAATAGAGGTGTTTAAAATTATGAAGGGTTTAGATAGAGTAAGTAAAGTCAAAGGGGGAGAAATTGGTGATCGCCAGCAAAGCAGGCGGTGTCACCATCATCTGCCGTTAACGGCCGCCCGAAATGGCCGCAGGGTTAATCAACCTAAATTGGTGTGGGGGGCATGGAGGTAGGTGGTGCAGCACTAACCTTAGGCACAACGCCGTCCTGGTGGCATTGCACGAGGGATCCGGGACCAATTTGTAGTCCTGGTGCGGCGTTGCTACTTCCCCGAGCGTCTGTGTGTGAGGCTGTGAAGATCGCAATGCATTGTGGGCAGTGAGAAGCTCTGAAATTTAAAGGAGTCATGCACATTGAAGCAAGGCAAAATAAAATGCACTGCTTCAATACATTTTTCAGCCCTTTCAGTCTTTTTACAAATGTTCAATATTTAAAAGAAGTTCCAAATGTGATAATTCAGCTCTTAAAGCTGAATTACCTTCCTAAACTGAACAAATGGGAAAACTGCCTCAGCACTAACACAAATGGCTCAGCAAGCCAGGGAAGGGGCACCCAAGGTCTCGCATGCAGCACTCCAGCTTTGTGCAGGGGGTCAACATTGCAAGACTGGCCCTCTACCCACAGGGGCCAGAAGGCCCTCCAGAAAGGACAATGTGGGAGTACATTACCAAGGCTGTCACTGCCAGCAGTGTCACCACCACCACCTGGCTCCAGTGCCCAAAGAAGCTTCATGACCTCAGACCACTGGTCATGGTCAGTGAATGCATCTTCAAAAGCCATCACCTACCAACTGCACCACTAGCCTCACACACTGCTCAATGCAGGACCACCAATCACTCACCTACCAACAATCTGCATGATGAGGCACATCTACCATTCCTAGCATTACCTCACCCCCTTGGAGAAGACGGTGCAGGCCATTCTTGGCAGGGGCATGGCTCAGCCCTTGGCCAGCAGTGGGGCTGAAAGGATACAAGATGCGGGCATCCTCGTACGTTATCCCCCTTCTGGCATGCACCTCTAGGTTAACTGCCCTCCCGTCAGCACAGCTCCACCCTTGTGTCTTCCTCATTTCACACACCCAAGAAATGCAGCCTGCCCAGCCAGTGGGTCAACAAGAAGAGGTAGCCTGTCCAGCCAGTGGGACCACAGGCGGATGATTCCATCCTGGATATCCCGGCCACAAAGGGGCTGTCTGGTATGCATCCTTCCATCTGATTCCTCCTCTTTGGCTTTCTCCTCTCCTGTCGTCGCGCTCTCCCTCTTATTGTGGGCTATCTTGCCCTGCAAGGAGGGACGCAAGTGGAGTATCAGCAAGATTGATGGAGTGACTGTGAAGAACCATAACATAGAAGCTTAGAGGGGGACCAAGATGGAGTGAGGTGCCAAGAGGAAGCTGCCTCCCTGTGAGTTGTTAGTTGTTGTCATTGCATAACAGTGAGAGCGAGTGTGAGGGGTGCATAGTAGGATGGTGAAGTGATTCAGTACAGAGAGAGAGATGGATAGGTAAGGGTGCAAGGGAAGTAAGGGTAAGGTGGGATGTGGAGGAGTAGGCCTACAAAGTAGAGTGCTGGTGATGAGAAGAGAAGGGAAGCAGATTGAAGGTAAGTGTGATGTGATACTCACTTTTGCTGATCGCAGAAGATCATTAAACCGTTTCCGGCACTGGATTCAGGTGCGTGAATAAATGGACCTTGCGCTTACCTCCTCAGCAATGTGCGGCCAGGCTGCCTTTGTTTGCTGAGGAGGCTTCCTTCGGCCATCGGGAGGGAACAGGATCTCCCTGCGCCCTCTTACTCCCTCCACAAGAGCTTGGAGGGAGTCCTCATTAAAACGTGGAGCAGCCTTCGGTTTTGCACCACTTGTTCCCTTGGCACATTCAAAGACCAGCAGATACAATAAATGAAAGGCTGAGGCTGCATGGGCCCCTTAGAAACAACTGCAGCAATGACGTCATCAGAGGCGAGTAACAGACCTGATCCCAGTCATTGGACCGGCCAGCGCGCACGATGGCACTTAATAGGCCAATTAAATTAAAATTTCAAATCCGGAGCGGCTGACACCGGCAGCAGGACCGGACCCAGCACACCACGCAACCCGACTCCAACCCGCCTCCTCCATTAAATTCATGGCCTAAAAGTCCCTCAACTTCTTGACTTTAGGAAAAGATATTCTTTATCGTTGGAATAAATGGTTCATTCTCAGACTGGCAATCAGTAACTAGTGGTGTTCCGCAGGGGTCAGTGCTGGGTCCCCAACTCTTTACAATAACGATTTGGAGGAGGGGACCGAGTGTAACATATCAAAGTTTGCAGATGATACTAAGATGGGAGGGAAAGTAGTGAGTGAGGAGGACATAAAAAATCTGCAAGGGGACATAGACAGGCTAAGTAAGTGGGCAGAGATATGGCAGATGGAATACAATACTGGAAAGTGTGAGGTTATGCACTTTGGCAGGAAAAATAGTAGAGCAAGTTATTATTTTAATGGCAAGAAACTGGAAAGTACTGAAGTACAAAGGGATCTGGGGGTCCTGGTGCACGAAACTCAAAAGGTTAGTATGCAGGTGCAGCAAGTGATTAAGAAGGCCAATGGAATGTTGGCTTTCATTGCTAGGGGGATAGAATATAAAAATAGGGAGGTATTGCTTCAGTTGTACAAGGTATTGGTGAGACCGCACCTGGAATACTGCATACAGTTTTGGTGTCCATACTTAAGAAAAGACATACTTGCTCTCGAGTCAGTACAAAGAAGGTTCACTCGGTTAATCCCGGGGATGAGGGGATGGACATATGAGGAGAGGTTGGGTAGATTGGGACTCTACTCATTGGAGTTCAGAAGAATGAGAGGCGATCTTATTGAAACATATAAGATTGTGAAGGGGTTGGATCGGGTGGATGCGGGGAGGATGTTCCCGATAATGGGTGGAACTAGAACTAGGGGGCATAGTCTTAGAATAAGGGGCTGCTCTTTCAAATCTGAGATGAGAAGGAACTACTTCACTCAGAGGGTGGTAGGTCCATGGAATATGCTGCCCCAAAAAGCTGTAGCAGCTACATCATTACATAAATTTAAAACAGAAATAGACAGTTTCCTAGAAGTAAAGGGAATTAAGGGTTACGGGGAGCGGGCAGGAATTTGGACATGAGTCTAGGTTCGGATCAGTCATGGCCCTGTGGGTAGCGTAGCGGGCCCAGGGGCCGTGTAGCCTGATCCTGCTCCTATTTCATGTGTCCAATTCTGTTAGGTTCAGGAGATGGTTCTGTGATAGTAGATTGGTGGTTAGGATCAGATCAGCCATGATCTTATTGAATGGCGGAGCAGGCTCGAGGGGCCAATTGGCCTACTCCTGCTCCTATTTCTTATGTTCTTATAACAGCTTTTGCTGCACCCTCCAGTCTAGGTTATTTATCCAAGTGTTTCTACTGCTGTTTCAAAACAATTATAATCTTCGTAGCAACAATCAATGCTTAAAATGAAACATAGTTAAAAAATACTTAAAACAAAAGAAACATTAATAAAACATTTTTATTGACATGACAATCCAATGGTTGAAGAACCAGTCTTTCAACAAGTCACAATCAGTAAACACATTAGCGCATCATTTAAATGTAATCAGAGAATGCATTTAAAGTCATTATTTTTCATGCCATTATTTTTCAGTCTAAGACAAAGTGGTGTGACAACTGGCTTAAATGCAGGAAAATCACAATCACCATTGATTTAAATGGGGGCAGAGCTACTTTCTAACTGTTTTCAGTGAGGGTAACGGCGGTGCGGCGCAAAATCCCATTAAAATATAGAGTAATAACATTAATAGTGTAAGTCACTTACTCCATAATTTCCTGTTTCTTTTGTGCCAGTCAAGGGTCCCTACGCCATAGATACACCATTACAATGGTGTAAGTCCCCAGGAAAATTTGAGCCATTGGTTGAATCTATAATATAACAATCAACCTGGGACAAAATTGATGGATCCTACAGATTTGTGTGACCAGATAGAGTCAATTTCTACCAAGGGCCATATCTATAGCCATAATTGTTTAAAATGAGTCTAACATAATTTGTTTGCTACTAGATCATGATATTTATGAGGAAATCTTGAGTGTAATAGTATTTGATATTATTACAATAAATGCATTGAAGTATTAATTCTGAACTCCCTATAGCTGTTCTTGAGAAACCACTAGAAAAGAAAACAGGAAGAAACTTTGGCCCGCCTGGAACCAAGAAATTAATCTATTTTATTGATGACATGAACATGCCTGAGGTGGATAAGTATGGAACTGTAGCACCTCATACACTAATCAGACAACACTTGGATCATGGACATTGGTAAGTAATCTACTTAGAATCTTTAAAATGCAAATGTTGGCATTATGTATCTTTTTAAAATATTAAGGGGGAGAAATTGGGTACCTTTGCGCCTCCCGTTATCGCCTCCGGGGGGGGGGGATAGTGGGGCTCTAACCAATTACCGCTCAGGCGCGGCAAGAATATCATCTCCCGCTAAATACGACGGGAGGTTTGCGACGGTGATATGGCGTTGCAACCCGATCTCCTTCGCCCGGAGATCGTGACGTCATCGCCGTGCGCATCTCTTCAGTTGTGCCCCGGACCCGAACTTCGGTTTCGACTCCTGCAGCATCACCGGGCGACAACACCGGCAGCTACAGGAGGCATTCATTGGGAGGCCGGGTGCTTCGGGGGCGATACTTAAAAGCAAGGTGGCTGAGATAGGAAAAAAATAATCAAATGCTCGTTTTCTGTTTATTTTCCTTTTTTCCCCAGCGCTCGATCAGCCCGGCACTTTGCTGCAGTACATTGGGCTGATCGGGCCAGATCACGGCTGCCGTCAGGGACCAGGTAAGTTACTTTCCATTGCAGAGCCTGCAGCGATGGCCCTTCCCTTTAAGGGAGGGAAGGAGCCTTCCAATGCGGCAGTGCTGCACACCTACCGCCCCGCCTGCTGCCTGTTGCGCTCCAGGAAGGAAGTGGTGCGCTTGATTTAGTGCTCCACTTCCTTCCTGGAGCGCAAAACCGAATTTTTTTAAAGTTGAGAAACATTAGCGCCTGGCGCTAATTTTTTCAACTTTTAAAAGTTAGCCCCCCAAACGGGGCTATAATGAATTTCTCCGCCTAAAAGTCTTGTGTATGGTGCTCACTTTCTGTCTGCATTAACCTTATTTCTTGTGTCATGATTTTTGAGTCATGCTTTTTATGTTAGCGTTTTATAATTGGAGAACCCCATGCCCACATTAGAGGGGATTTTAACCTCCTTCGTCCAGCAGAAAATGCATGTAACGGGAGTTAAAACCGAAGTGGTACAGTAAAACCTGAAAGAAAACCAACGGAGGCCCTGTAAAGTAAGCCCCACAAAAGAAGTTTGGGCCACCGCCAGCTCGGGTTTTCTCGCCTTCCTGCCTGCAAAATTCCTCCTGACCCGTGATTTATAAGAACATAAGAACATAAGAATTAGGAGCAGGGGTAGGCCATACAGCCCCCTGAGCCTGCTCCGCCATTCAATAAGATCATGGCTGATCTTCCACCTCAACTCCACTTTCCCATCCGGTCTCCATGTCCCTTGATTCCCCTAGAGTCCAAAAATCTATCTATCTCAGCCTTGAATATACTCAACAATTCAGTATTTACAGCCCTTTGGGGTAGAGAATTCCAAAGATTCACAACCCTCTGAGTGAAGAAATTCTTTCTCATCTTAGTCTTAAATGGCCGACCCCATATCCTGAGACTAGACTCTCCAGCCAGGGAAACAACCTCTCAGCATCTGCCCTGTCAATCTCCCTCAGAATCTTATATCTTTCAATGAAATCGTCTCTCATTCTTCTAAATTCCAGAGAGTATAGGCTCAATCTACTCAATCTTTCCTCATAGGACAACCCTCTCATCTCAGGGATCAATCTAGTCAACCTTCATTGCACCGCCTCTAAGGCAAGTATATCCTTCCTTAAATTAGGAGACCAAAAGTGTGTCCAGTACTCCAGGTGTGGTCTCACCAAAGCCCTGTACAATTGTAGCAAGACTTCCTTACTCTTGTACTCCAACCCCTTTGCAATAAAGGCCACCATGCCATTTGACTTCCTAAATGCTTGCTGCACCTGCATGCTAATTCACTGTGTTTCCTGTACAAGGACACCTAAATCTCTCTGAACACTAACATTTAATAGTTTCGCACCATTTAAAAATATTCTGCTTTTCTATTCTTCCTACCAAAGTGAATAACCTCACATTTCTCCACATTATACTCCATCTGCCACCTTATTGCCCACTCACTTAACCTGTCTATATCCCTTTGCAGGATCTTTGTGTCCTCCTCATAGCTTACTTTCCCACCTAGCTTTGTATCGTCAGCAAACTTGGATACATTACATTCGGTTCCTTCATCTAAGTCATTAATATAGATTGTAAATAGCTAAGGCCCAAGCACTGATCCTTGCGGCACCCCACTAGTTACAGCCTTCAAAACTGAAAATGATCCGTTTATCTCTACTCTCTGTTTTCTGTCCATTAACCAATCGTCTATCCATGCTAATATATTAGCCCCAACCCCATGAGCACTTATCTTGCGGAACAACCTTTTATGTGGCACCTTATCGAATGCCTTTTGGAAATCCAAATACACTACATCCACTGGTTCCCCTTTATCTACCCTGCTAGTTATATCCTCAAAAAACTCTAATAAATTTGTTAAACACAATTTCCCTTTCATAAAGCCATGTTGACTCTCCCTAATCATATTATGATTTTCTAAATGCCTGATTACCACTTCCTTAATAATGGATTCCAGCAGTTTCCCGACGACTGATGTCAGGATAACTGGCCTGTAGTTCTCTGCTTTCTCTCTTCCTCCTTTCTTGAATAGCGGAGTTACATTTTCTACCTTCCAATCCACTGGGATGTTCTAAAATATAGGGAATTTTGGAAGATCACAACCAATGCATCCACTATCTCTGCAGCCACCTCTTTAGAACTCTAGGATGTAGGCCATCAAGTTCAGGGGATTTGTCAGCTTTTAGTCCCATTAGTTTCTCAAGTATTTTTTTCTCTACTGATTTTAATTACTTTAAGTTCCTCACTCTCATTAGCCCCTTGGTTCCCCATTAGTTTTGGTATGGTTTTTGTGTCTCCTACTGTGACAGATACAAAATATTTGTTTAAAGCCTCAGCCATTTCCTTATTCCCCTTTATAATTTCTCCTGTCTCAGCCTCTAAGGGACCAACACTTACTTTTGCTATTCTCTTCCTTTTTACATACTTGTAGAAGCTCTTACAATCTGATTTTATATTTCTTGCTAGTTTACTCCCATTCTATATTCTCCCTTTTTATCAATTTTTTGGTCATCCTTTGCTGGTTTCTAAAACTCTCCCAATCCTCCGGTTTACTACTATTCTTTGCAACATTATAAGCCTCTTCTATTAATCTAATACTATCCCTAACTTCTTTAGTTAGCAACGGATGGATCACTTTTCCCGTGGAATGTATATTCGTTGAGAATTTTGGAATATTTCTTTAAATGTTTGCCACTGCTTATCTACTGTCATACCTTTTAATCTAATTTCCCAATCTACCTTAACCAACTCATCCCTCATACCTATGTAATTGGCTTTAAGTTTCAGACTCTAGTTTCGGACTTAAGTATTTCACTCTCAAACCCAATGTGAAATTCTGTCATATTATGATCACTCTTCCCCAGGCGGTCCTTTACTATGTGATTACTAATTAACCCTGTCTCATTACACAATACAAGATCTAAAATAGCCTGTTCCCTAGTTGGTTCCATGGATGTATTGTTCTCAGAAACTGTCTCAAGTGCATGCCATTAACTCGTCCTCCAGACTACCTTTGCCAATTTGATTTGCCCAGTCTATATGAAGATTAAAGTCCCCCACAATTATTGCATTACCTTTGTTACATGTACCTTTTATTTGTTGATTAATACTATGTCCAATGGTGTAGCTATTGTCATGGGGCCTATAAACTACTCCCACCAGTGTTTTCTGCCCATTGTTATTTCTTATCTCGAACCATACTGATTCTACTTCCTGATCTTCCGAGCCATGATCCTTTCTCACTACTGTCCTTATGTCATCCTTTATTATCAGTGCTACCCTGCCCCCTCCTTTTTCATTCTGCCTGTCTTTTCGAAATGTCTAGTACCCTGGAATATTTAGTTCCCAACCTTGGTCACCTGGCAACCTCGTCTCTGTAATGGCTAATGGATCAAACCCATTTATCTCTATTTGTGCCACCAGTTCATCTATCTTGTTCCGAATGCTTCATGCATTCAGATAAAAAGCCTTTAATTTTAACTTTTTACCATTATTCCCTGCTTTCACTTTATTCGCTGATGCACCATTACCGTTAAGCTCTCTGTCCCTTCCTGTCACACTCTGCTTATTTTTACCCAAATCGCTACACTGCTCCATTGCCTTGACTTTTCTTTTTAGATTTCTAAATTTCCCCTCACCTGACCCCTCTCCCCACACCCCTCCCCCATACCTTTTAGTTTAAAGCACTATCTACAACCCTAGCTATTCGATTCACCAGGACACTGGCCCCAGCCTGGTTTAATTGGAGCCTGTCCCAATGGAACAGCTCCCTCTTTCCCCTGTACTGGTGCCAGTGCCCCATGAATTGAAACCCCTTCCTCCAACAGCACTCTTTAAGCCACGCATTTAACTCTCTGATCTGCTCGTCCCTATGCTAATTTGCGCGTGGCTTAGGTAACAATCCAGAGATTATTACCTTTGAGGTCCTGCGGTTTAATTAGGACCCTAGCTCCTCAAGCTCTCTCAGCAGAACCTCATTCCTAGTTTTACCTATGTCGTTGGTTCCTATGTGGACCACGACAACTGCATCCTCTCCCTCCCACTACAAATTCTGAACCACCCAATCTTCATATGCTCGAAGCCAGCAAGCTTCCACTGGACAGCTATTTTGTGTGGGCAGCTGGCCTGTGGTATGTTAATGAGGCCCAACTGTTAAAATGGACCGGGGCTCCCATAGAAGCAGGTGGTTGTCCTTCATGTCCTGGCTTCCCACCCAGGAATTAAAATTCCCCCTATGTTTCAATGCATCATTCTACAAATTTCATGTAAATAAAATGAATATCAATTGCACCAGTAGATTTGCAAATCTGATAGCCAATAATGGAAATTGAGCCTTATTTATTTGTACCATTTTATTATTTCCTGAGAATATCACGTCTGCAAAATATTTACTATAAGGCTTTACAAATTTAGGATTAAAAATTGCTAAAAAAATCTAAAACATTAAGAAGTGATGAGTTTACTCTAATGATTTATTTAATGAAGATTTGCATGTTAATGATTGATTGGATTAATTTGTACTTAAATAACATGCATATTTCTCTATTAGGTATGATAAGATCAAGTTGACATTAAAAGATATTCATAATTGCCAGTATGTTGCCTGTATGAATCCCACAGCTGGCAGCTTTACAATTGATTCTAGGCTTCAGGTAACTAATTATACATGGTTTGCCTTTAAATAAGATACTGTCACATGGGTCCAGATTTTCCTGCGTTAATTGCTTCCTCCATATTTTCCTGCATTCCTAATCAGAATACGTCACAGCAAACATGGCAATGAATCTTTCTTTCGAGCCATCCAAGGGTCCTGATGACGTAGTTATGCCATTATAACAGCACAAATCTTTAGGAAAATCTGGACTCGTGATATATTTTAGAACAGTATTCAATAGAATTAATAGCTATGCAGGTAATCAATGTTGTATTTTATATTGCTTGAATTATAATTAAGTATGTTGATGTCCATTCATTTTTCAGTTAATGTCTCAGTCTTTTGTTGGTTTAAGTTAATTAATACTAACAGCCTCAATGTGGAATATAACAATTTTTTTCAACAGTTATGGCAGAATGAAAGCTTAGGATGGTGCATTTTATACATTGAATAATGCAAAAAAATATAATAAACAGGGTTAGTTCCCAATTCGGAAATGTTTCCAACAATAAAAAAAACACCTAGAACTATCTGTGCTGCATTGTTTAACATGTTCATCCATTGTGGTGAGAGGTAGCATCTGTTGTTAATACTAAAAATGGGTTGCCATAGCTGTTGTAAGCTCGTGAGCTGGAAGGGTTTGAACCAGATAAGTAGATCATGTTCCACATATTTAAGGCGCCTGCAGCCTGTCATCTAAAAGTACAGTTCAGAGCTGCTGGTGAGCAGGTGAGGTGTTCATCAAACAAGATCGTAGGATAATTATGGATAAGGAAAGCCATTCGGCCCATCTTGATTCATCCAGCCAGAGAGATCCTAACATCACTCCATTGTAGAATCTAATTGTTTCATAAGTGATTCTAGGGGTTTTGCCTCCAGCACTCTATGTGAAACTTTATTCCATATGTTGATTACTCTTAATGTGAAGAAGAATTTCCTGATCTCTGTCCTAAAAGAACCCTTGTCGAGTTTGAAACTGTGTCCCCTAGTTCTACTCCTGCAGTTTAAATTAAAATAATATTCTGTAGCTTTAACAATATTATATATTTTTCAGAGGAGATCTCAGTCACCTCCTTTCCAGGCTGAAAAGTCCGAGCTTCTTCAATCTTTCCTCCTAAATCCCTGATACTAAAGATCAGCTTTGTGGCTCTTCCCTATTCTGCCTCCAGCGCTTGAATGTTTCTCTTGTTTCTTGGCGGCCAGAACTGGATGCAGTATTCAAGACATTCTCTGGATTATTAGTCTAGGCCTCTGGATTACTAGTCCAATACCATAACCATTACACTTCCTTTATATTGTCTGTTTTGACTATGTAGTTCAGCATCCTATTAGCTCTGTTGATTGCTGCTCTGCATTGGTAAGACATGTTTAGTATTGAGTCTGCTAAAACTTCTAGGTCTCTTTCAGCTTCATCCTTACCTTTCATGGAGTATGTGTGTTGTCTATTTCTTTTTCTATGTATAGCACTTTACATTTGTCTGCATTAAATTTCTTCTGCCATTGTTCTGCCCACTTTTATACCTTGTCCAACTCATACTGTAATTTCTGAGCTGCCTCTTCTGATTCCACTGCCCCTCCTAGTTTAGTATCTTCTGTAAATTTTAACGATTTGCCTTGAGTTTCTGAATCCAGATCATTTATGCAAATTAGAAACAGTAGTGGTCCCAACACTGAGGTACCCCATTCCACTTCTGAGGGACTGCCTAAGAAGAAGACCCCACTCAGTATATCCCCCTACTGACATAACTCCTCTAACAAGTATTCATTCTGTCCTTCCCTTCAGCCAGTTTCTTATCTATTTACAGGGTTTACCCCAAATCACCACATGCTTAAAGTTAATAGCCTTTTGTATGGAAGTTTGTCAAAAACCTTTTAAAACCACTTCAAAGAGATTGCCAAAATCCACTTGTGTTGTCATTTTATCAAATAAGTTGAGGAGGTTGGTCAGGCAGAATCTTCCCCTTCTGACTGCTGTTAAATAGGTTATTATTTTCCTTAAGCTAACAGTGATCATAGTATCATAAGGTTTAGCTTAGCTATGGAAAATCTAGAGTAAGAATGTTTAACTGGGGGAAGGCCAATTTCAGTGGGATGAGAACGGATCTGGTCCAGGTAAACTGGAATCAAAGATTGGCAGGCAAAACTGTAGTGGAACAATGGGCTGCCTTTAAAGAGGAAATAGTTCGGGTACAGTTGAGGTACATTCCCACGAGGGGAAAGGTAGGGCAACTAAAGTCAGAGCTACCTGGATGACGAAACAGATAGTCAATATGATGAAGCAGAAAAAGTGCACGTATGACAGATGTCAGGTTGCAAATACATCTGAGAATCAGGCTATATATAGAAAGGTCAGAGGAGAAGTGAAAAAAAAATAAGAGGGGTATAGAGAGGGTATGAGAATAGAATGGCAGCCAATATAAAAGGTAATCCAAAAGTCTTCTACAGGCATATAAATAGTAAAAGGGTAGTAAGAGGAGGGGTGGGGCCAATTAGGGACCAAAAAGGAGACCTATGCATGGAGGCAGAGGGTATGGCTGAGGTACTAAATGAGTACTTTGCCTCTGTCTGCACCAAGGAAGAGGATGCTGCCATAGACATAATGAAGGAGGAGGTAGTGGAGACACTTGATAGTATAAAAATTGATAAAGAAGAGGTATTAGAAAGGCTGGCTGTACTTAAATCACCAGGAGCGGATGGGATGCATCCTAGGATGCTGGGAGAATTGAGGGCAGAAATCGCGGAGGTACTGGCCATAATATTCCAATCCTCCATAGATACAGGGGTGGTGCCAGAGGACTGGAGAATTACAAATGTTACACCCTTGTTCAAAAAAGGGTGTAAAGATAAACCCAGCAACTGCAGGCCAGTCAGTTTAACCTCGGTAGTGGGGAAGCTTTTAGAAACAGTAATCAGGGACAAAATTAACAGTCACTTGGATAGTTGTGGATTAATTAAGGAAAGCCAGCATGGATTTGTTAAAGGCAAATCATGTTTAACCAACTTGATTGAGTTTTTTGATGAGGTAACAGACAGGGGTTGATGAGGGTAATGTGGTTGACGTAGCGTACATGGATTTACAAAAGGCGTTCGACAAAGTGCCA
This sequence comes from Squalus acanthias, assembly GCA_030390025.1. Classification (NCBI taxonomy): domain Eukaryota; kingdom Metazoa; phylum Chordata; class Chondrichthyes; order Squaliformes; family Squalidae; genus Squalus; species Squalus acanthias. The sequence continues at coordinate 8,841,780 of CM059447.1, read as the reverse complement.
CATAATAGGCTTGCCAGCAAAGTTGAAGCCCATGGAATAAAAGGGACAGTGGCAGCATGGATATGAAATTGGCTAAGTGACAGGAAACAGAGAGTAGTGGTGAATGGTTGTTTTTCGGACTGGAGGAAGATATACAGTGGTGTTCCCCAGGGGTTGGTTCTAGGACCACTGTTTTTCTTGATACAGTATATATTAATGACTTGAACGTAGGTGTACAGGGCACAATTTCAAAATTTGCAGATGACACAAAACTTGGAAGTATAGTGAACAGTGAGGAGGAGAGTGATAGACTTCAGGAAGACATAAACAGGCTGGTGAAATGGGCGGACACATGGCAGATGAAATTTAATGCAGAAAAGTGTGAAGTGATACATTTTGGTAGAAAGAATGAGGAGAGGACATATAAACTAAATGGTACAATCCTAAAGGGGGTGCACGAACAGAGAGACCTGGGGGTATATGTGCACAAATCGTTGAAGGTGGCAGGGCAGGTTGAGAAAGCAGTTAAAAAGGCTTACGGGATCCTGGGCTTCATAAATAGAAATGAGAAGTCACACAACACCAGGTGTTGTGCGACTTCTCATTTTTGTCCACCCCAGTCCAACACCGGCATCTCCGCATCATGACCACTTTCATAAATAGAGGTATAGACTACAAAAGCATAGAAATTATGATGAACCTGTATAAAACACTGCTTCAGCCTCAGCTGGAGTACTGTGTCCAATTCTGGGCACCACACTTTAAGAAGGATGTGAAGGCCTTAGAGAAGGTGCAGAAAAGATTTACGAGAATAATTCCAGGAATGAGGGACTTAGGTTACGTTGATAGACTGGAGAAGCTGGGGTTGTTCTCCTTGGAGCAGAGAAAATTGATAGGAGATTTGATAGAGGTGTTCAAAATCATGAGGGGTCTCGACAGAGTAGATATAGATAAACTGTTCCCATTGACAGAAGGGTCGAGAGCCAGAGGACACAGATTTAAGGTGATTGGCAAAAGAACCAAAGGTGACGTAAGAAAAAACTTGTTTACGCAGGGAGTGGCTAAGATCTGGAATGCACTGCTTGAAAGGGTGGTGGAGGCAGACTCAATCTTATCTTTCAAAAGGGAGTTGGATAAGTATCTGAAGGAAAATAATTTGCAGGGCTACAGGAAAAAGGCAGGGGAGTGGGACTAGCTGAGAGTCGGCACGGGCTCAACGTGCCGAACGGCCTTCTTCCGTGCTGTAACCATTCTATGATTCTATGGGCGCGATCTTGCCAGCCCTGGGGAGGCGGGTATGGAGACAGGACTGCCGGGAAAATGGCAGAATCTGGGGGCGGGTGCCCATCCCGCCCCCAACCCGCCTCCGTGCCATCTTCCCAGGAGGTGTGTAGCCGACCCGCCGGGTCCCATCTCCTGGAGGCGGGAAGGGGATTACAGCCACTTAACTGCCTGTAAACAGGTAGTTAACAGGCAGTTAAGAGGATTATCCCCATTTTTCCAACAGAGGCGCAGGCTTCCCGAAGTAGGGAAACCCCGCCAGGGTCACCGAGGCGGGCAGTGGGTCTGCGGGGGTCTGCGGGGTCCAAAAGTGCGCTGTGAAGGTAAGTGATGGGTGCAAGTGTGGAGAGGTAAGTATGTGAGGTGAGTGGAAAGTGATAGAAAATGCTTACTTACCTTTGTTTTGTCCTGCAGGCTTCAATCGTTGGGGATGCGGAGAGTCTCGCATCTCACCAGCAGAGATGACAGATGGCTGCTGCATTCTCCAATGCAAAAACCATCTAATTTCTGCTGAAGAAAGAGGTTTGATGAGTCTTGAATACAAGGACTCACCAAACAACATAGAATGTCAGTGTTTGACAGCTTCATAGAGCTGTCAAACGATGACAATTCATCTGTCAAAAAATTTTCAACAGATGAAACGTCATACGCTGATGTTCTCTGTAACCGGCTTCCCCTTAATTGGCCTGCTAAGCCCGCTGGGTGGGCTTAACAAGGTCAATCAAGGAAAAAAGTTGATGGAGGTGGGACAACGACCCAACAAGCAGCAGTCCCGCCTCCAACGCGCCTCCATTGGCAAAATCGCCCCCTATGATTCTAACTCCTGTTAATTGATTCCATTATCTTACATAGAATGGAAGCAGGATGAATGGTATTGTACTTGCTTCTGTCTGTTTTGTCGCCCTTTTAGAATATGAATGCCACATTAACCTCTTTCCAATATTGTGGTACCTCCCCATGTCGAATGACACCTTAATAATGATTGTTATTGCTTCACAAATCTCTTCTCAAGTCACTCTCAGCACTTTGAGATAAATACCATCTATTCTTGGGGATTTATTTGTTTTCAGTCTATTTAGACTAGGACTTCCATCTGATTTATAACAATTTCATTGATTTACTTAGAATATTTTTCTTTGGAGAGGGCATGATGCTCATGTGGTCCTTTGTGAAAACTTGGAGGAAGTAATCATTCAGAATAGTTATGGATTTTATACTCATTTTTAGTTTCAAGTTTGTTTATCTTATGTGGGTTTCATCTTTTCTCTGATTACCCTTTTGCTGTGCGGCAGTGAATTTTATTTTTACTACTATGCTTAGCTTCAACTGCTATATTTTAATCCAAGCTTCTCTTTGCTTTTTTGATTACCTTTTTAATGTGTTTCTGCAATTTTTTGTATTATCCCAATGAGCCTCTTCTTTTTTTCTCCCTGCAGGACGTATGTGTGCCATTTTTCTTCTTTATCTCACTTTTAATTTGTTTGCTGGTTGATCCATTTTGAGTCATGTTTGTTTAATCTGAGCTTGTTGGTTTTAGGAATGTATTTATCCCGCATGCTCTGCATTATACTTCCCTAGCAACATTGATGTTTCTCCTGTGGTGGTGCTTACACCGTTTAAATGAAAAGTGGGCCAAGCGGGAGGTTTGGGAAAATCGGAATGCCATCAATTTCAGTTAAAGGAATCTCCTGTACCAAGGCAAAAATCATCACATCTTGGTCTGGCTAATGTCAGGTCACGCATACTTATCCACCATAATACAACAGTCTATCTGTTGTAGACTAATGAATTGTGATTGATTTCTCCAAGTTACAACTTTGCTGATACTCTTAATAGATTTATTAAAGGCAAATTGTGTTTGGTCTCACTTGATTGAGATCCTTGATGAAGTAACAGAGAGGGTTGATGAGGGTTCTGTGGTTGATGTATGTTATGTTGTGTATATGGACTTTCAAAAGGCAAGAATTGAAGTCCATGGGGTTAAAAGGACAGTGGAAATGTATTCTAAGTGCGGTCGCACCAATGATTTATAAAGTGGCAGGATTAGCTCACTATTTGGATTCAATATTGACTTTTTAATACATCCCAACATCTAATTTGGTTTATTCACTGCCACCAAGCATTGTGAGAGCTTCAATGTATTGTCAATCAGGACAACTAGATCTCTTTCATTTTCCATGCTCATTATTTTCTTTCCATTTAGGTAATAGTCCCTTCCTGGTTTTTTTTGTCATGTGAAGCACTTTGCATTTCTCTACATTGACTTACATCTGCCACCTGTCTGCCCAATTTCAAATATATTATAATCCTCCTGTAGCTTACCTTATTCACCTTTGGAGTCTACCACCTTCATTAGCTTTGTATCAAATAAAAATTTAGCCATGAACAAACTGATGTTACAGTTTAAAAATTTTACTGTCTGAGATCAGTTATCACATTGTTATACAGATAATTAGAGCCTATGCTTTTTATAATCTTTTATTTCAGCGTCATTTCTGTGTCTTCGCTGTGAGTTTCCCGGGACAAGATGCACTTCACTCCATCTATAGTATCATCCTTTATCAACATCTAAGCACTCACAATTTTCCATCATCGGTGATAAAATTCCATACACAGCTGGTTACTGCAGCCCTTGGTAAATGCATAGATATACACGAAAGTAACTCTTATTTTCAGTACATATGTTTTTTATAATAATCAAATTCATATTTGTTTATAAATTACGACTGCTTTGAGTCTTCTGCTGCCTTAGTTTTTTATAAATCTGTCTAGAATAAGCCTCTTTTTAACGTGCTTTTTTGTCAAACACCTTCTGCCTCACATTCCATTAAAAGTGGAAGTGTACAAACTTTAGTGATATTAGATATGGGAATTATCACACAGCATATCTGCTAGTTGCTATTGAGTACCACTTAGTTATGCGATGCAGATCCCAATTGTAGACTGTTTTTCTTATTCTAAACGTGCCCCTACCAAATATTTCTGTGCAACACCAAAATACATCTGGTATTTTGATGATACAAGAACTAAATATGGAGATCCCTGTGCCTGACATTCAGGGAGAGTATTTACTTTTCATCTGCTCCACTGAAATGTCAATGGGCAGTGCTCTGAGTAGATTACTTTTGGAAGACAATTATTCTAGGTAGGTAGGTGAAGTGTTTTAAAAAATTAAAGCTGTGGGACAAATAACAGGATAAGTAAAAACATAAAGAAGGAGAAAAATCCATTGTGCTCTTTAAACTTGGTCCTTCTTCAGACTATGTCCTAAATATCTCCTGAAGAAAGCTCTGCATAAATACTCCCTACAGGAGTATTTCCCAATAGATATTTATATAGGTCATTTTTAGGGGTTAACTAACACAACATTAATTGCTTTGCTAGGTTTCATTCAACCTATCACACTGCTCTGTAAGGAAAAAAATCTTTTAATCTATTGTTTTGTTTGAATTTTGTTTATTTTGAGCTTGTGTCTTCTTCTGTGCTCACAGTCCAAGCAAAGTAACCAACTTATATCGACATTATGGGGTAAAAATTCAGTTGGTTGCGCCTCCCGTTAGCGCCTTAAGAGGGCGCTAATGGGGCGCAAAGCCGCTAACGCCCGGGCGCAGCGATGTTTGCGCCGCTCGGGAACTTAACTTGACATTGTGCGGCGACGCTAAACTTTACCGCTGCGACCACCTGCATGCGCAGATTGTGACGTCATTCCATGGTGCAACGCCCTTGTGGCGCCCCGGAGCGGAAATTGAGTGGCGCCCCCTGCCTTACCGCCTGGCACATCCAACGACCAGAAGACTGGAACGCTATCAATCGCTGTGGGGCTGGGGGGGGCGCTATTTAAAGGGGGCCTCTTCCTGTCTTTTATTGTTGGTGGCATTTTTGAACTACGCATTCTGAGAGAGAGAGGGAGAGACTTCTGGAGAGATTCAACGTTGTGTGAAGGAGTTTTGGGTACTGAGCAGCACTTTGCAGGTTCATTTTGATTTGCCATTCCTTGTATCGATTTAGCAGAGACTGTGGGAGCTGCACTCTGAGCTCTTTGCCTGGTACTCTCCATTGTTCTTTCCAGCACATTTGATGTGCAAGTCTCTCCAGGCTGAGATTCAAGGCTGCAATGAACAGGATGTGGATGGAAAGCAAGATTAACCATCCCCTTTAAGAACTGGCCCGTGCCATTGTGTGTGTGTTCCATTGCTGACTGACATTACATGAGCTTCGCCAGCGCTCTGAGTTAGCGCCTCACTCCTTGGCCTTTGCGCCTTAAGACAGGTGTGCAGCGCCTGATTTAGCGCTCCACTCACCTCCCGGGGCGGTAAAAGTGAAGTTTCCAGTCAGTGCCGATAATTAGCGCCAGGCGCTAATATTTGCGTCCAGACGATATTTGCGCCCCAAATGGGGCGCGACCTAATTTTTACCCCTATGTTTTTCAGCATTTTGAAGACTTAGGGCTGGATTTTGAATGACCCATGGAGTCGGGTTTGGAGGCGTGTGGGGGGTTAAATTTGCGGGGGTGGGGTTTCCAACCCCATCCTGACTCCATCCCGCCTCCACGCAATTTTGACAAAATCAGTGGCGGGGTTCCCGACTCCGTCCCGCCTCCAAGAGGCGGGAGAGGCCATTAAAGCACTTAACAAGCCCTAAATTGGGTCTGTAATGCTATTTTGAAACGTTGTAGCTAGTTTAACCCTTTTCTGACGTGAAGCACGCCTGGTGTGAAACACTCCAGTGAAACCTGGCGGGAGCACAAATGGATAGCTCACTATCAGCTGCAAGTCCACTATTACAACGGAGATGTGATGAAGGTAGTAGTATTAGGTGTGAAAGTCGCCTCTGATACTGTTACATTCATTGTCATGGCATTTGCTGTAAGAGGACTTGGATGCAAAAAATTCTCTCTCTCTCTCTCTCTCTTTTATTCTCATATCCATCCAGGCCCACTCACGTCAGAAGCTATGCAGACAGGTCCTCTCTCACCAGTAGCCAGACAATCTCTGAGAGCAGGCAGTCAGCAATGATGACATCATCAGAGGCGGGTTTCAGACTGAAACCACTAATTAGTTCATGGGTTCCCACATGCTGCAACTCAATTGCCCAATTAAGTGAAAATTGCATCAGGCATCCACATTAATCTGGAGTCGCGGGGGAAACACAAAATGCGGATTACACGACCCCAACCCGACCCCAAGACAAAATCCAGCCCTTAGATTGTGTTTCCTTTCAAATTTCTCCAACAAAAACAAAATCAAAAACATCATGGGGGATAAATTGGGCTGTGTCGCGCCCGTTTTTCAGGTGCTACGCAGCCACCCAAGGACCCAAAATGGCGTACAAGATGTGCACACACACTTCTGATGGGAAGTGCATAGTGTGCCATCTTGGCGCAGGAGGGAACGCGCGCATGAGTATTGCACGCCAACAAGTTGCAGAGGAAGGAGATAGTCTCTTGGATGAGTATGCAACACCGATTGCAGGCCGCAATTGCTATTTTGAAAGGCTCCAATGAATCGAATGCCACGTGCTGACCTGGTAACTGGCATGAAGACCTCTCGCCAGCAATATTTAAAGGGATCATGCAGAATTTACAGATAAATTGCTGTATTATTATTTCTGGCTGCTGCTTGACTTCTAGGCATTTTTGTTGAGTTCTAGCACTGTTCAAAGTTCAATTTGTCTGCGCAGAGAGAGGTCTTGCTGCTCTTGCACTCCTGTTCTTGTTGTCTCCTTCACAAATGTGAGTGGGCTCGGAGAGCTGCCTCTAGGAATAGAGCACGACTGGGAGCATGACGGAAGACACCACAAAGCAGGACAACCTGCCAGAAGAGAGAGGAGGAGGACACTAGCAGTCTCACACTTCTTTGCTTTCTTGTTACAATCACCATCACATTGCCCTCTTTCACTCAACAATTTGTTTTTTTCTCTCTTGACTGCAAACATAAAAGCCAACACCAAATGCAAATCCAAAGCCAAATTTATCAAATCAATAATCTTGCACTTTAAACAAAATTATACGTTTCACCCTTGTGCATTCCCTTAGTGCCTGTCTTCCATGTTCCTTTGACTATCCTAGTGCTCCTACAAGGTGTATGGCTGGAGCTTGGGAGGTGGAAAGCTGCTGAGCCTCCATTGAAGACACTGCAGATGGCCTTGAAGGACGACCTCAAGCAGCTCTAGGCCTAGAGGGCCCGGCTGCAGACTGCACCATCTCAGCCAGAGTTGCAGCTGTCTGGGCCAGTTGGCTGACAGGCACCATCAAGGGCACTGGTGGAGTGGCAGGTGTGGGAGCAGGTATGCTGTCATCCTGAGAGAGGACAGGAGGATCCTCTTCCATGGAGTCAATGACACTCTCCTGGGGCAGTGCCTCAGCAGTCCTAGTGCTCTGTTGGAGAATAGAGTGCTGGACTGCTGTGACGCCCTGGAAGCCCCTTTCAATGGCGGCACCCATAGCCAAGATGCCAGCCATCTGAGATTAATTTTCTGCTGCAAAAGAAGCTGTCAGATTCGTCATGAGACAGTCCATCATGGTGGATTCCACAGCGGTGCTATTTAAGGTGACCACATTGGAAAGGATGGGCTCCAAGCTCTGTGCCAAGTTAGAGGTGGACTGCTCCATGCTCTGCGACATTATGTGCAAGCTCTCCGGCAGGCATCCCAGTGCACCAAGCATTACCTGGTGTATGCCCATTAGCCTTGTTCAGTGGCCTGGCCCATTGAAGTCTACATCTGAGTCCTCTGCAGCAGATCTAGTATGTGAGCTCACCCTCCAATGAGCTGGCAGCTATGACGACCTGTAACCCTGCCCTGGTGAGGGAGAAGTGAGAAGAAAAAAGGAAGATTAGGTATGAAGAAATCCTGCTCGGCGTGTCTTCCAGCATCAACAGTGGCCACGACCTCCACTCTGCCCCTTCTCATAATCGCCAGCACTTTCTCCTCAATGGGGGAAAGGGTGTACAGTCACGCTGGTCTTCCATCAGTGGCAGTTTGCTGTGTTGTGTTATGCGCCACCTTTCCCTGCAAGAAAGAGGGAAGTGAGATGGTGGAAGTCTTGCAAGATGTTTGGGTAATGTGGCAGTCATGGTTGAGTAGCTGCTAGTGTGTGTGTGTGTGAGATATGAGTTGTGGATGTGAAGTTTGTAATCGTGCTGAGTGTGTGAAGTTGAGGTAAAGGATATTAATTGAACTGTGCTATACTGACGGTTGTAGATTGCAGGTTGATGGGGGATGGAAGTGCTTTAAATTCAGCAGTTAATGAGGTTATGAATGGTGCAGCTGTAATGACATACCATTTGAAGATTCTTCTTAACCTTGATAACTCGTGACAGATTACAAAACTTCTTCCGGCACTACATCCATGTCCTAGGAGCCATGCTCCTTGCATTCACCTTGTCTGCAACCTCCTCTCACTGCCTGCGCATCAGATGCCTGGAAGGCTTCCTACCTCTCAGGGGATACAGAATGTCCCTCCTTCTCTCTATCTCCTGCACCAATGCCTCCAGTGCAGCATCTGAGAGCCTTGGTACCAGCTTCAGCCATTTCAGCCCACAGACAATTTCTATTCATTGTTGCAGCCGCAATGTACCTCCCTTTTAAGAGGTGACTTTAAACACCTGCCGTCTCAGGTGGACATAAAAGATCCCGTGGCACTATTTTGAAGATATGGGGAATTCTCTCCGGTGTCCTGGTGAATATTTATCCCTCAACCACATCATTAAAACAGATGATCTGGTCATTATCACATTGTTGTTTGTGGGAGCTTGCTGTGCTAAATTGGCTGCCGTGTTTCCAACATTACAGCAGTGATGCTTTTGGACAACCTGAGGTCAGACGAGATCCAATTTATACCCCATATTTCCTCTGATGGAATCCAGACAAGGGGGCATAATCTTAAAATTAGAGCAAGGTCATTTAGGAATTAAATCAGAAAGCACTTTTTCACACAAAGGTTAATGGAAATCTGGAAGTCTCTTCCCCAAAAAGGCCGTGGATGCTGGATTAGTTGATATTTTTCAAAACTGAAATTGATAGATTTTTGTTAGGCTAGGGTATAAAAGGATATGTAGAAAAGGCGTATAAATGGAGTTGAGGTATAGGTAGCCATGATCTAATAAAATGGCGGAATAGGCTCAAAAGGCTAAATGGCCTACTCCTACTCCTATTCCTATATTCCTACCTCCCAGGAATTAACCAATTCACTGCAACCCTGATACTAATGGAAATTCCTATGTGAGAGCTATAATTGACAATTTTCAAACAAATGGCATCTCCTTCCATGGTGATAGAGACTGCGTAGGAAGACCCCATATCCTTTCCATCACAAAGGCCACCTACTTTCACCTCTGTATCATTGCCACCTCCACACCTGCTTCAGCCCATCTGCTGCTGAAACCCTCATCCATGCCTCCAGACTCAACTATTATAATTCTCACCTGGCCAGCCTCCAATCCTCCATGCTCCATAAACTTTGATTTATCCAAATCTCTGCTGCCATATCCTATTCCACCTCAAGTCCCACTCACCAGTGCTCACTGTCATACATTGGCTCCCAGTGCCCCAACACCTCCAATTTCAAATTCTCATCATCGTGTTTAAATCTTCATCACCTTAATCCTTCCTATCTCTCTAACCTCCTCCAGCCCTACAACCCTTCCAGAACTCTTTGTTCCCCCAACTCTGGCCTCTTATGCATCCCTTCTCCCTTCACCCCATCATTGACAGCTGTGCTTTCAGCTGTCTGGGCCCCATGCTGTTGACTTCTCTACCTAAACTACTCTGTCTTTTAATCCTCTCTCCTTTAAGACCCTCCTTAAAACCCACCTCTTCGGCCAAGCTTTTGGTCACACTCCTAATATCTCCTGCTTTGATTCGGCATTCATTGCCTGATTACACCCGTATGAAACTCCTTGGGACATTTTTCTATGTTAAAGGGGCCATAATGTGAAAACCCCTTTAAAATAGAAAAAAATAAAAAAGGGAATATAGTGGTTACGTTACTGGACTAGTAATCCAGAGGCCTGGACTAATGATCTGGAGACATCAGTTCAAATCCCACCACGGCAGCTGGGGAATTCAGTAAATTAAATAAATCTGGAATAAAAAGCTAGTATCAGTAACGGTGACCATGTAACTACCGGATTGTCGTAAAAACCCTGATTCACTAATATCCTTTCGGGAAGGAAATCTGCCCTCCTTACCCGGTCTGACCTATATGTGACAGCAATGTGGTTGACTCTTAACTGCCCTATGAAATGACCTAGCAAGCCACTCAGCTGTACAAAACCGCTACGACAAAGAATAAAACCGCATCGACCTAGGCATCAGATTCAAACACAACAAAGGCACATCAGTCGACCCTGCAAAGTCCTCCTCACTAACATCTGGGGACTTGTGTCAAAAATTGGGAGAGCTGTCTCACAGACTAATCAAGCAGCAGCCTGACATAGTCATACTCACAGAATCATACCTTTCAGCCAATGTCCCAGAGTCCTCCATCGCCATTCCTGGATATGTCCTGTCCCACCGGCAGGACAGACCCCCCTGAGGTGGCGGCACAGTGGTATACAGTCAGGAGGGGGTGATCCTGCGAGTCCTCAACATTGACTCCGGACCCCATGAAGTCTCATGGTTCCAGGTCAAACATGGGCAAGGAAACCTCCTGCTGATTACAACCTACTGCCCTCCCTCAGCTGATGAATCAGTACTCCTCCATGTTGAACACCACCTTGAAGAAGCATTGAGGACAACAACGCACAAGGTACTCTGGGTGGGGGGACTTCAATGTTCATCACCAAGAGTGGCTCGGTAGTACCACTGCTGGCAGAGTCCTGAAGGACATAGCTGCCAGACTGGCTTGTGGCAGGTGGTGAGAGAACCAACATGAAGGAAAAACCGACTTGACCTTGTCCTCTCCATTCTACCTGTTGCAGATGCGTACGTTCTTGTGGAGACCAAGTTCTGAGTTCATATTGAGGACATCCTCCATTGTGTTGTGTGGCACTACCACCATGCTAAATGGGATAGATTCAGAACAGATCTAGCAGCTCAAAACTGGGCATCCATGAAATGTTGTGGGCCATCAGCAGCAGCAGAATTAAATTCCTCCACAATCTGTAACCTCATGGCCCAGCATATCCATCACTCTACCATTATCATCAAGCCAGGGGACCAACCCTGGTTCAATGAGGAGTATAGAAGAGCATGCCAGGAGCAGCACCAGGTGTACCTAAAAATGAGCTGTCAACATGATGAAGCTACAACACAGGACTACATGCATGCTAAACAGCGGAAGCAGCATGCTATAGACAGCTAAGCGATCCTACAACCAACGGATCCGATCAAAGCTCTGCAGTTCTGCCACACCCAGTCGTGAATGGTGGTGGAGAATTAAACAACTAATGGGAGGAGAAGGCTCTATGAACATCCGCATCCTCAGCGATGGTGGAGCCCAGCATGGGAGTGCAAAAGACGAGGCTGAAGCATTTGCAACCATCTTCAGCCAGAAGTATCAAGTGGATGATCCATCTCGGCCTACTCCTGAGGTCCCCGCCATCACAGAAGCCAGTCTTCAGCCAATTCGATTCACTCCACGTGATATCAAGAAATGGCTGAGCTGCAGTACTGAAGACTTGTGCTCCAGAACTAGCCAAGCTATTCCAGTACAGCTACAACACTGGCATCTACCCGACAAAGTGGAAAATTGCCCAAGTATGCCCTGTCCACAAAAAGCAGGACATAGCCAATCTGGCCAATTACCACCCAATCAGCCTATAGAATCATAAAAGTTTACGGCACAGAAGGAGGCCATTTGGCCCATTGAGTCTGTGCTGGCTGAGAAAGAACTGCCCAGTCTAATCCCACTTTCCAGCTCTTGGTCCGTAGCCCTGTAGGCCACAGCACTTCAAGTGCATATCCAAGCATTTTTTAAATGCGATGAGGGTTTCTACCTTCTACCACCCTTTCAGGCAATGAGTTCCAGACCCCCACCATCCTCTGGGTGAAATAATTTCTCCTCAACTCCCCTCTAATCCTTCTACCAATTAAGTGCTGCTTGATAGCACTGTCAATGACCCCTTCCATTACTTTGTTGATGATTGAGAGTTGTCTGACTAACTTCATTGAATTTTTTGTGTCTGATTAACTTGATTTAATTTTTTGATGTCTCACTAACTTGATTGATTTAATTTTTTGAGGAGGTAACAAGGAGGGTCGATGAGGGTAACGCATTTGATGTAGTCTACATGGATTTTAGAAAGGCTTTTGACAAGGTCCCACATGGCAGACTGGTTAGAAAAGTAAAAGCCCATGGGATCCAAGGGAATGTGGCATGTTGGATCCAAAAATGGCTCAGTGGCAGGAAGCAAAGCATAATGGTCGACGGGTGTTCCAAAGGGCTCAGTACTCAGTTCCTTGCTTTTTGTGGTATATATCGATAATTTAGACTTCAATGTAGGGGGCATGATTAAGAAGTTTGCAAATGATATAAAAATTGGCCATGTAGTTGATAGTGAGGAAGAAAGCTGTAGACTGCAGGAAGATATCAATAGACTGGTCAGGTGGGCAGAAAAGTGCCAAATGGAATTCAATCCGGAGAAGTGTGAGGTAATGCATTTGGGGAGGGTTAACAAGGCTAGGGAATACACAATAAATGGTAGGATACTGAGAAGCGTAGAGGAACAAAGGGACATTGGAGTGCATGTCCACAGATCCCTGAAGGTAGCAGGACAGGTAGATAAGGTGGTTAAGAAGGCATACGGATACTTTCCTTTATTAACCGAGGCATAGAATATAAGAGCAGGGGGGTTATGCTTGAACTGTATAAAACACTAGTAAGGACACAGCTAGAGTACTGTGTACAGTTCTGGTCACCACATTACAGGAAAGATGTGATTGCACTAGAGAGGGTACAGAGAAGATTTACGAGAATGTTGCCAGGACTGGAGAATTTTAGCTACGAGGAAAGATTGGATAGGCTGGGGTTGTTTTCTTTGGAACAGAGCAGGCTGAGGGGAGACTTGATTGAGGTGTATAAAATTATGAGGGGCCTAGATAGTGTGGATAGGATGGACCTATTTCCCCTAACAGCGAGGTCAATAACCAGGGTACATAGATTTAAAGTAATTGGTAGAAGGATTAGAGGGAAGTTGAGGTGAACCTTTTTCACCAAGAGGGTGGTGGGGGTCTGGACCTCACTGCCTGAAAGAGTGGTAGAGGCAAAATGCTCATCACATTTAAAAAGTACTGGGATATGCACTTGAAGTGCCGTTACCTACAGGGCTATGGACCAAGAGGAAAGTGGGATTAGGCCGGATAACTCTTTTTCGGCCGGCAAGGACACAATGGATTGAACGGCCTCCATCTGTGCCGTAAATTTCTATGATTCTCTGACATTCAATGGCATTACCATCGTCGAATCCCCCACCATCAACATCCTGGGGGGGTCACCATTGACCAGAAACTTAACTGAACCAGCAACATAAATACTGTGGCCACAAGAGCAGGTCAGAAGCTGGGTATTCTGTGGCGAGTGACTCACCTCCTGACTCCCCAAAGCCTTTCTGCCATCTACAAGGCACAAGTCAGGACTGTGATAAAATACTCTCCACTTGCCTGGATGAGTGCAACTCCAACAACACTCAAGAAGCTCAACACCATCCAAGACAAAGCAGCCCACTTGATTGGCACCCCATCCACCACCTTAAACATTCAATCCCTCCATCAGTGGCGCACCGTGGCTGTAGTGTGTATCATATACAAGATGCACTGCAGCAAATCGCCAAGGCTTCCTTAACAGCACCTCCCAAACCCGTGGTCTTTACCACCTAGAAGGATAAGGGCAGCAGGTGCATGGGAACACCACCACCTCCAAGTTCACCTCCACGTCACATACCATCCTGTCTTGGAAATATAACGCCATTCCTTCATCGTCGTTGGGTCAAATTCCTGGAACTCCCTAACAGCACTATGGGAGTACCTTCACCACATAGACGGCAGCGGTTCAAGAAGGCCACTTACCACCACCTTCTCAAGGGCAATTAGGGATGGGTAATAAATGCTGGCCTTGCCAGCGGCGCCCACATCCCGTGAATGAATTAAAAAAAACTTGAAAAGAACTTCATTGACTGTAAAGCATTTTGGGATGTCTGAGGTCATGAAAGGTGTTATATAAAAGCAAGTCTTCCTTTCTTTTAAATCTAAGTTATTATCAGGATGATTATCTGAGAACCCTTGTGAGCACCCACCAAAGCAGCAAGATCTTCTCTGCAACTTTGTACCAGCATATTTTAACTTGCATCCTTTACCTATTGTTCTCACCTCCCATTTGTTTTGCTCAACTACAACAACTTGCATTAATATAGCACCTTTAACATAGTAAAACATCTCAAGGTGCTTCACAGAAGTGTTATCAGACAAAATTTGACACTGAGCCACATAAGGATATATTAGGACAGGTGACCGGAAGCTTGATCATAGAGATGGATTTTGAGGAGCCTCTTAAAGGAGGAGAGAAAGCTTTAAAGAGGGAATTCCAGATCTTAGGGCCTAGACAGCCGAAGGCACGGTCGCCAATGGTGAGGCAAAGGAAATTGGGGATGCACAGAAGCCAGAATTGGAAGAACGTAGGGTTTCGGAGGGTTGTAGGGCTGAAGGAGGTTACAGAGATAGGGTAGTGCAAGGCCATGGAGAGATTTGAACACAAAGGGGGTGATTTTGCCAATGGGGACACATTGGAGGCGGGACTGCTGCTTGTCGGGTTTTAGTCCCACCTCCATCGACTTTTGGCCAACCCACGCTATTTTCCCTTGATTGACCTTGTTAAGCCCGCCCAGCGGGTTTAGCAGGCCAATTAAGGGGAAGCCGGTTACAGAGAACGTCAGCGTATGATGTTTCATCTGTCAAAAATTTTTGACAGATGAATTGTCATCGTTTGACAGCTCTGTGAAGCTGTCAAACACTGACATTCTCTGTTGTTTGATGAGTTCTTGCATTCAAGACTCATCAAACCTCTTTTGTGAGCAGAAACCAGATGGCTGTTGCATCGGTGAATGCAGCAGCCATCTGTCATCTCTGCCGGTGAGATGTGGGGAGTCTCCGGTTCCCCAACTGTTGAAGCCTGCAGGAAGAAACAAAGGTAAGTAGACATTTTCTCTCACTTTTCACTCACCGTTCATACCTACCTCTCCACACTTGCACCCATCACTCACCTCTACATCGCACTTTTGGACCCCTCTGACTCCTGCAGACCCACTGCTCGCCTCAGTGACCCTGGCGGGGTTTCCTGACGTCAGGAAGCCCGCACCTCTGATGGAAAAATCGGGATAATCCTCTTAACTGCCTGTTAACTAAGTTAAGTGACTGTAATCCCCTTCCCTCCTCCAGGAGACGGGACCCAGCGCGGGTCGGGTACCCGCCTCCTGGGATGATGGCACGGAGGCGGGTTGGGCACCTGCCCCCAGATTCTGCCATTTTCCTAGCAGTCCCGACTCCAAACCTGCCTCCCCAGAGCTGGCAAAATCGCCCCCATAGATTCAAATTTTAAATTTCAGGCGTTGCTGGACCAGGGACACAGGGTGAACGGGACTTGGTGCAAGTTAGGATATGGGCAGCAGAGTTTTGGATTCTGCAACGCTCACTTGACGCCCGATCTGCGAGTTTGGACTTCGCCGCTCCACTTACCGGCATGTCTTAACTACGACGAGCTGAGTAAGTGTTGACAAGCAGGAAGGAGGCTCCAGCAGCGGTTTTTAAAGGGATCATCAGCAATTACTTGCACCGGACATGTCTGCAGTTTGACTGGCTCTGCAGCAGGAGACATAGCTAACATCCCCCAGTTCACTGAGGCTCTCTACACCAGGAGAGGGGACTATGCTGTCTTATCTCTGAGCAGGGAGAAGCAGGACGAGCACGCATGTGGCTTTGCCAGGAGAGCGGACTTCCCCATGGTGCAGGGCGCCATCGACTGCACACACATGCCTTTGCAGGCATATAACAATCCTGAGATCTTCCGTAACCACAAAGGCTACCATTCACTTAATGTGCAGTTGGTATGTGACCATGCCCAGAGATTCTGGATGGTCAATGCCTGCTATCCTGGCAGCAGCTATGATGCCTTCATCCTGCATCAGTCCAGTGTGCTAGCAATCTTCCAGCCACCACTGCAAACTCAAAGGTAGCTGCTTGGAGACAACGGCTATCCGCCCTGCACCTGGCTCACGACTCCCCTCCGCAACCCTACATATAATGAGAGCCATGCTTCCACCAGGAACATCATCGCGCAGACCATCGGGCTACTGAAGAAATGGTTCCGCTGCCTTGACCGTTCGAGAGGAGCCTTCCAGTACTCGCCGGAGTGGGTGTCCCATTTCGTGGTGGTCTGCTGCATGCTTCACAACTTGGCCATCATGAGGGCGCAGCCCTTGCCACCAAGGATTACAGGACCACTTCAGGAGGAGGATGAGGGAGAGGAGGAGGATGAAGAGGGATGGAGGAGGCAGACAGCCAATCCCCCTTCTGGAAATAAGAACATAAGAATTAGGAGCAGGCCCCTTAAGCCTGCTCCGCCATTCAATAAGATCATGGCTGATTTTCGCCCTCAACTCAACTTTCCTGCCCTATGCCCTATCCCCAATCCACAGGCTGTCCGTGAATGGCTCATCAGACTCCGATTCCAATGAATGAAACCCCAGATCCCTGTTGCTCACCATTTCCCCATCATACCATCCCTCTGTCACGGAATATCACAGCGTCCTCCTAGGCACAAAGCTGAACTGAGACACACCACAAAAGATTCCAAACAAAATTAATAAATTTATCAAAAATCACCACACATATTTACACCAAAAATATGAACTAATCCCCCTTGTGCAATCCCTTAGTGCCTGTCGTTTGTGTACCTTTTCCTACTCTAGTGCTCTTACAAAGTGGCTGCAGCATGGCTGGTGGAAGGTTGCTGAGTTTGTATGGGAGAGACCTTGCAGGAAGATGGCCTTGCAGGATGACCTCGAGCAGCTCTGGCCCTAGACGGCCCAGCTGCAGACTGCACCACCTCGGCATGGGTGGCAGCAGTCTGGGCTGGCTGACTGACAGACAGCGGCAAGGGCAATGTGGCAGTGGTGGGAACAGGAATGCTGTCATCTTGAGAGAGGACAGCAGGGTCCTGCTCCACTGACCCACTGCCACTCCCCCGGGGCAGCACCTCAGCATTCCTCGCATTCTGTTGGAGCACAGATTACTGGGCTGCTGCAACACCCTGCAAGCCCCAGTCGATAGTGGTAAACCCAGCCACGATGGCAGAGTCAGAGCTTGGGTGTCATCACACTGAGACTGCATGAGAGTAGTCCGAGTTTGGATGGCACCAAGCAGAGACTGCATGAGAGCAGTCTGCGCTTCCGCTGCAGCATTAAGACGTTGGGTCGCTTCCACCTGTGCTGCAATGGCAGCCGTGACATCACCCATCACACGCAACATCACGTTTGGGTCGACATGGTCTCTTTGGGAGTGTTCCATCATTTCCAGCCTGGAAATCCTGGGCTCTAAGCTTTGCGTAGAGCCCCGTGCAATGTTGGAGGCGGACCCCTCCACGCTCCTTGACATTGTCTCTGGCAGACTTGCCATTGCTCCTATCAATTCGGTGTGCATGCCCATCACTCCTTCTTCTGAAGGCCACTCCATCGAGGTCCTCATCTAAGTCCCGTGCAGCAGAACTCTCGCGTGAACTCGCCCTCCAGGGAGCTGGCCCCCGAGCTATCCTTTCCCCCTGGCCTTGCTGTAGCCCACTTGTGCCCAGTGCCTCACCCTGTGCAGATCCCGCTACTACACTAGCCTCTAAAGTATGCGTGGTGCCAATTTCTGAGCTGGTGTCTGTGAGTGACAGATGCAATGACATAGTGTCTTCTTCTTCCTTGTCTTCTCCCCCCTTGATCTGTTGAATCACCTCGGGGACAGGCTGGTCATAAGAACATAAGAACATAAGAAATAGGAGCAGGAGTAGGCCAATCGGCCCCTCGAGCCTGCTCCGCCATTCAATAAGATCATGGCTGATCTGATCCTAACCGCCAATCTACTATCTATCACAGAACCATCTCCTGCATCTAACAGAATTGCACACACGAAATAGGAGCAGAATCAGGCTACACAGTCCCTGGGCCCGCTCCACTACCCACAGGGCCATGACCGATCCGAACCTAGACTCATGTCCAAATTCCTGCCCGCTCCCCGTAACCCTTAATGCCCTTTACTTCTAGGAAACTGTCTATTTCTGTTTTAAATTTAATTAATGTTGTAGTTTCTACAGCTTTTTGTGGCAGCATATTCCATGGACCTACCACCCTCTGAGTGAAGTAGTTCCTCCTCATCTCAGTTTTGAAAGAGCAGCCCCTTATTCTAAGACTATGTCCCCTAGTTCTCGTCTCACCCGTCATCGGGAACATCCTCCCCGCATCCACCCGATCCAACCCCTTCACAATCTTATATGTTTCAATAAGATCGCCTCTCATTCTTCTGAACTCCAATGAGTAGAGTCCCAATCTACCCAACCTCTCCTCATATGACCACCCCCTCATCCCCGGGATTAACCGAGTGAACCTTTTTTGCACTGCCTCGAGAGCAAGGATGTCTTTCCTTAAGTAAGGACACCAAAACTGTATGCAGTATTCCAGGTGCGGTCTCACCAATACCTTGTACAACTGAAGCAATACCTCCCTATTTTTATATTCTATCCCCCTAGCAATGAAAGCCAACATTCCATTTGCCTTCTTAATCACTTGCTGCACCTGCATACTAACCTTTTGAGTTTCGTGCACCAGGACCCCCAGATCCCTTTGCACTTCAGTACTCTCCAGTTTCTTGCCATTAAGATAATAAATTGCTCTAGGATTTTTCCTGCCAAAGTGCATCACCTCACACTTTCCAGTGTTGTATTCCATCTGCCAAATCTCTGCCCACTTACTTAGCCTGTCTATGTCCCCTTGCAGGTTTTTTATGTCCTCCTCACTCACTACTTTCCCTCCCATCTTTGTATCATCTGCAAATTTTGATATGTTACACTTGGTCCCTTCCTCCAAATCGTTAATATAGATTGTGAAGAGTTGGGGACCCAGCACTGACCCCTGTGGAACACCACTAGTTACTGATTGCCAGTCTGAGAATGAACCATTTATCCCAACTCTTTGCTTTCTGTTAGATAGCCAATCCTCTATCCATGCCAGAATATTACCCCCAATCCCGTGATTTTTTACCTTAAGCAATAATCTTTTGTGTGGCACCTTGTCAAATGCCTTTTGGAAGTCTAAATACACTACGTCCACTGGTTCCCCTTTATCCACTCTATATGTTACTTCCTCAAAGAACTCCAGCAAATTTGTCAAACATGACTTCCCCTTCGTAAAACCATGCTGACTTTGTCCTATTAAATTATGATTATCCAAATGTCCTGTTACTGTTTCCTTAATAATGGACTCCAAAATTTTACCTACCACAGATGTTAGGCTAACCGGTCTATAGTTACCAGCCTTCTGTCTACTGCCCTTTTTAAATAAGGGTGTTACATTAGCAGTTTTCCAGTCTGCCGGGACCTTAGCGGAATCCAGGGAGTTTTGAAAAATTATTACCAATGCATCTACAATCCCTACCGCCACTTCCTTCAAGACTCTAGGATGTAAGCCATCAGGTCCAGGTGATTTATCCGCCTTGAGTCCCATTATTTTACCGAGTACCACTTCCTTAGTGATTTTGATCGTGTTTAGCTCCTCTCCCCCTATAGCCCCCTGTTTGTCCAGTGTTGGGATATTCTTAGTGTCCTCTACTGTAAAGACTGATACAAAATATTCATTCAGTGTTTTTGCCATCTCCATATTTCCCACCATTAATTTCCCGGTCTCATCCTCTAAGGGTCCATTGCTTGTTGTTGATTATCTGAAAGCAGAAAGGCACAACAGTTGAGTTATGGTGAGGGGGGAAGCCAGATATGCATGCCTACAGCATCAGTAGCTTGAAAGTGAGAAGAGATTGTGGAATGAGGGTGAAGTGCGACGTGAGAAGGTTTAGGAATGATCATACTGTTGTTGTCCCCAAGGGGTTCAACTTCACCGGTTGCCACAGCCTGTATGATCTGCCGCCCAATGATCTGCAGAACTCTCTCCTCCAGTTGGCTGAGATCCTGCATGTCAGCCACCTTCGGTTGTGAGCCACCTTGGCCTGCAAGAGATGAGAAGTGTGTCAGTGAGTGTGGTACAATGTGTTTGGGTTATCTGCCTGCCATAGTTGAATAGCTGCCAGTTTGTGCAATGTGTGATATGTGGGTGTGAGTGTTGCAGCAGTGGTAAGGTTGTGAGGGTGAAGTGAAGCTCTGATTGTGAGGTGTGAGTAGTGATAGGTAGAGATTGTTGGTAGGTGAGTGCTGGGGGTATGGTGCATTGAGCAGTGTGTGAGGCTTGTGGTGTAGATGGTGGAATATGCAATTTGCTGAAGCCTTCACTCACCCTGACCACCCACGTGAGGTCATTAAACTTCTTTCGGCACTGAATGGCCAACCTTGGCACCACAGTGCTGCCCGTCACATGTGCAGCTATCTCCTGGCACATCGTTCAGGAGGTGTATAGCAAGGGCTTCCTGTCAGTCTGGGGGAAGAGGACAGCCCACTTCCTCTCCACGGCCACAACCAGTGCCTCCAGAGCAACATCTGAAAATTTCCTTCTATTACTTCTTCTTCCTGCAGTTGGAACTGCCTTGACAATGAGGTGCTGCAGCATCAATGCACCTACCTTTTAAATGGTGGAAAAAGCCTGTGGCACACATGACTGGAAATTAGACTATTGGTCCACCTGTTGAGCGATAAGCCAGTGAGCAGCAGTTTTAGCACTGAATTCATTACTATAATCATGTTAATGAGGAGGGAGCACGAATTTTGCATCCTGCCTGGACCATTTTGAGGTGGCACATCGTTAGGCCTTAACACTGCCCGTTTCATGGCTATATCCAATTTCTAGGCCTTTAATTTTAACTTTTTACCATTATTCCCTGTTTTCACCTTATTCGCTGATGCACTATTACTGTTCGACTCACTGGGCTAGAAATTCAGTATAGCCCAGGAATGGGCGGTATCATTAGAAAGTTTGAGAATTAGCGGCAGGTGCTAAGGCTTTAGACTGCACACAAAATTCATTCTCACTGCTCAAAGAAATGATTGGAGTGCTAATTCAAGTCTTAAAGGCCTAGCTCATTGGCATTACACTTAAATGGACCGGCACGCTTGAGTTTTTCCGCGACCGGTGGACGCCAGCGGGGACTGGAGTGCATCGTCACCCCGGGCTACCAAATTTTAATTTAATTTTAAGTTTCATTTAAAGTTTTATTGATTTACAGTCATTTGGTTTAGTGCCCATACAAAAGAGTACACTTAAATGGAGGACCAATATCGGGTGCAATCTAATCGCAAGTCATCATTGCCACAGGCTTTTCCCAGTACTTAAAGGGGAGGTTCATTGATACTGCAGCACCTGATTCTCAGCATTGCTGGTTGTGCAGCTGCCTCAGCAAGGAGAAGCACAACAAGGAGAAGGAGCCAGAGGACTGAAGCAGATGTGCTCATGGCAGATCCACCTCAGTCAGGTGGTCAGGGTGATTGAATGCTTCAACAAATGCTACATACCACCATCTGTGCCACAAGCTTCACACACTGCCCAAAGCACCAGAACCCCAGCACTCACCCACCAACAATCTCTACCTGCCAACACTCACACCCACATCTCACACCTTGCACATAATGTCAGCTATTCAACTATGGGAGGCACAAGGGTCATTACTTATTAGAATGAATGTGATATGTGTGATATGTTTATGCATAAATTTATTAATGGAGTTTGCAATATTTTGTGGTCTCTCTCATTTCACCTTTGCGCCCATGAGGACGCTGTGATATGGCATGACACAGCGATGGTATGATGGGGATGTGGTGAGCAAAAAGAATCTGGGGTTTAAGTCATCCTGGTGTGAGGCTGGAGGTCTGTTTGGAGGAGGCGCAGAGTTCTGTGACCATCACCTTGGTGATGCGGAGCCGTCTAATACACTGCTCGTCGCTTAATTGAAGGTAGGAGAAGTGCTATCGGAATACCCTCGGAGGGTAAGGCCTCCTGGTGTGAGCCCTGATGTCCCTCCTTCCTGGAGGCTTCCTGGAGCTGCATGACAGCTTTCCCTGTCGCTGTCTGGTCGCGGCTCTAAGGTAAGTGCCGACAATAACATTTCCAGATCGGGCAGCCAGTGAGCGTTGCAAGTTCACTGACGTCACTAGCTGCCTGCCGTTGAAATCCCCGGTAGTACATCATATTGGCGGTGCAACGGGGGGGGGGGGCAAATTTGCCGTACGTCGCTGGATTTGCCTCGCCCCGGCACTACTGCATCAGCGCCCGTTACCGCCATCTGCTGGCGCTAACGGGAGGTGCTAAGGTACCCAATATTTCCCCCTCTGTCCCTTCCTGTCACACTCTGCTTATCTTTACCCAAATCGCTACACTGCTCCATTGCCTTGACTTTTCTGTTTAGATTTCTAAATTTCCCCTCACCTGACCCCTCCCCCCAACCTTTTAGTTTAAAGCCCTATCTACAGCCCCAGTTGTTCGATTTGTCAGGACACTAGTCCCAGCCCAGTTTAAGCGGAGCCCGTCCGAATGGAACAGCTCCCTCTTTCCCCAGTACTGGTGCCAGTGCCCCGTGAATCGAAACCCCTTCATCCCACATCACTCTTTGAGCCATGCATTTAACTCTCTGGGCGCGATCTTGCCAGTCCTGGGGAGGTGGGTTTGGAGGCGGGACTGCCGGGAAAATGGCAGAATCTGGGGGCGGGTACCCATCCCGTCCCATCCCGTCCCAACCTGCATCCGTGCCATCTTCCCGGGAGGCTGGTAGCTGACCCACGCTGGGTCCCATCTCCTTGGAGGCGGGAAGGAGATTACAGCCACTTAACTGCCTGTTAACAGGTAGTTAACAGGCAGTTAAGAGGATTATTCCCCATTTTTCCAGCTGACGCGCGGGCTTCCTGACGTAGGGAAACCCCGCCAGGGTCACCGAGGTGAGCAGTGGGTCTGCGGGGGTCGGACGGGCTGAAAAGTGCGCTGTGAAGGTAAGTGATGGGTGCAAGTGTGGAGAGTGAGTGTAAAGTGAGGTGAGTGTAAAGTGATAGAAAATGTTTACTTACCTTTGTTTCTTCCTGCAGGCTTCAACCGTTGCGGATGCGGAGAGTCTCGCATCTGACCGGCAGAGATGACAGATGGCTGCTGCATTCTCCAATGCAACAACCATCTAATTTCTGCTCACAAAAGAGGTTTGATGAGTCTTGAATACAAGAACTCATCAAACTACAGAGAATGTCAGTGTTTGACAGCGTCACAGAGCTGTCAAACAATGACAATTCATCTGTCAAAAATGTTTGCCAGATGAAACGTCATACGCTGACGTTCTCTGTCACCGGCTTTCCCTTAATTGGCCTGTTAAACCCGCTGGGCAGGCTTAACAAGGTCAATCAAGGGAAAATAGCGTGGGTTGGCCACAAGTCGATGGAGGCGGGACTAAAACCCGACAAGCAGCAATCCTGCCTCCAACGC
Source organism: Squalus acanthias (assembly GCA_030390025.1). Classification (NCBI taxonomy): domain Eukaryota; kingdom Metazoa; phylum Chordata; class Chondrichthyes; order Squaliformes; family Squalidae; genus Squalus; species Squalus acanthias. Next base: position 8,817,934 of record CM059447.1, on the reverse strand, counting down.
GCCCCCATTGGCAAAATCGCCCCCTCTGATCTGCTTGTCCCTATGTCAATTTGCGCGTGGCTCAGGTAACAATCCAGAGATCATTACCTTTGAGAGGTCCTGTGTTTTAATTTGGACCCTAGCTCCTCAAACTCTCTCAACAGAACCTCATTCCGAGTACCTATATTGTTGGTTCCTACGTGGACCACGACAACTGGATCCTCCCCCTCCCACTCCAAATTCGTCTCCAGCTGTGAGGAGATATCCTTAACACTTAACCCCAATGAAAAATGTACCCTGACTCTGGCTGATTTTCCAGACTAGGGATCATTTAAATAATTTTGGTGGGCTCCTTAGCCTCTGCCATGATGTCTGCTTGGAGGAGAATGCAGATTGGCTGTCACAGGGATTGGAGGCTTGCCACAGCATAGTGTGGCTACTGGCTTCTGATAGATAATGGATTTTAAATCCATAATCGAGTATAGAAGCTTTACAGGCTTTAAGGTTTAAAAATCCCATATCGACACTGGTTAGCAGGGGTTGAATAGGCATCCTTGGCACCCATGTTGCTATGGTTCAAATGACAATGGCCCAAAAATTAGTGAGTGAGCCTTCGTGCGAGGGTAAGGCCTTCCCGCGATCTCTCACTGCGCGCTGGCTTTTTCAGTCCGAGCTCGCACGAACTTGATGTTCTGGACAGCAGCTGTGCAGGGCTTTCGTATCCCACAGGCGTAGTTAATTCGTGCGAGCTGTGGGATCACGTGACTCAGTTAGAGCCCATGGCAGCACACCATCTTTCATTCATAGCTTTCACAGCACGGCTGTGAAAGCTATGAATACTATACCCCCCCAAAAGAACAGCTAAACCTCAATTAAATTTTAAAAAAACCATCACATTAATAAAATAAGTATAGTTAAATAAATTAACCATTTTAAACAAAAAATAAAATTTTTGAAAAAATTTAAAATCTTTTAAAAAGTTATAAAAATAAACTTACCTGTCTTTAAAGTCTCTAAAAAAGATATACCTGTTGAAAAAAATTCAAAATAATACTTAATTAAGTACTTACCTTGTTAAAAGAGGGTCTTACACCTCCTTTCTTTATGTCTAAAATCTTCCATGCTTACCTGCGCGTCCAAAGCACTAAGTGCACTGCGCGCACGCGGTTCACCTAGGAACCGCCCCCTTTTGAATTCACCAAGTGCCGGTTTTCAGCGCATGCGCAGTGCATGCAGAAAACTGGCAATTGGAGACAGAATACGCGAGAGTACACAGTGCGTACTCTCGCGTAGCGGCACTAATTTTTGGGCCATTGTATTGAACTGCAGGAAATGTAGAGGCCGTAAATATATGTGGGGACCTAGTGGAGCAGGTCACTGATCCATTTCCTACCCCCCGCAACCCCACCCCCACGCCCCTCCCCCCCACCAACTCTCTCACTTACACAAAAAAATCTGCAGAGGGCAGAAAATCCCAGCCTCAATCTGCATGGCCCTCATAATTTAAGTTTTATAAGGACAAGAAGCTAGCGAGAGTTAAATAAAGGCTAACTTCCCCACACCCACTCCCCACCTGCCGCCCCACACTGTCTTTATCAGTACACAGCCCATAATCCCACTTCTATTCCTTTCTGACATAACTTTCCTCCTTCCCGACTATTCTTCTCTAAGACCTGGATTTTTCAGTCCTCTGCTGCTGCTTGCCATCATTTTGGATTGAAACCTTGATCCCATTCCCCCCATGGAACTAGTAAGCTTACGTTGAGGTTAACACAATTCTCCAGTCAATTAGAAATATTCTTTAAAATGTTTAAAGAGCAACATTAAGATATTTTAAGGCTACAGTTCCTTTTTAATAATTTTTTTTTTATCGGCAGCATTGCACCAGAAAATTACAGCATTTTACCTACCAACTGCCATAAAATTTCATTACATATTCAACTTGAGAGACCTTTCTAACATATTCCAGGTACAGTATTTCACTTGTAACCTTATGAATGTATGCATTTACCAGCTGTCGTTCTTTGTAATTTTTTTTCTAATTTATTGGATTATTATTTTTTGTTCATGTACATTTATCTTGAGTTTGTAATTATATGCAATAAGAACATCTATACAGTGACTTTCAAATGAACTGTGACCGCAATACTTGAGCAATAGGGCCAAGAGTTTCCGCTTTGGATGCATTCAGCGATCTGGGCGCAAATTGCACTTAACATTGCGCTAGTTTTGAGAAGTGTTTTGTCCCCTCAAGTTTCTGCATATCACCACGAACATAAAATCTCCCATGAACCAGCGCAATTGGGCAGTGTTTCGAACGTAATTCTAAATAAATGTTTCCATTCCGTAGTATATTTAAGAATGGTAACCTGGTGGAGCTTTATTAGTACAGCTGAAAATGGGTTTATCACAAAAAAAATAAGCATTTTTATTCAGAGGGGGGTTTTAGCGCCGATCGCAAAATTGACCTGTCGTTTTGCGGTGGCGCTAAGCACTACCACCACGATCTCCTGCGCCTGCAGATCGTGACGTCATGCAAACGTGCAATGCCCTGGTAGTGCCCCGGACCGGAAATTGATTCCCGCCCCCTGCCTTAGCGCCTGCCGCTAGGAACGAAGGGTAGAGGGGAACGTTTTCAAGTCAGGAAGGGGCTGGGGGAGTGCTATTTGAAGGCGTGCGCTTCCTGCTTTTTCTTGTCGGCAAAATTTTTGGTATACGCACGTTGAGAGGGAGAGAGACGTCTGGAGAGATTATACGCATTCCTAAGGAGTTTTGGTCCTCAGCACCACTTTTGAGGTTCCTATTTATCTGACCTTCATATTTAGCACATTTAGAAGATTTTATCGGGGCTGTACTAACTCGGGATGTCGTCCTCCAGCTTCACCTTCGGAGGCAGCAGAGGCGCAGAGAGTGGCAAACGTAGGTGCAACCCCCCGACCTTCACTTACCTAACGCGTCTACCGTTGTGCTGTGGGCCTGCGTGGGATTCCGGTCCTGAGCCTCCTGCAGCTGCCAGTGTGCAGTGCTTGCGTATCCCAGGAGCGCAGTTAGTTCAAAGCGTCCCCTGGGATCACGTGGGCCATGGGGAGCCAATTGGAGCAGGGAATCTCCATTCATAGATTTGACAGGAAGATCTGTCAAATCTATGAATAGAGATCACCCCCCAAAACCTAACTAAAACTTCAAATAAATTTTTTAAAAACATCACATTTTTAAAATAACTATAAATTAAATAAATTAACTATTTTAAACAAAAATTTAAATTTTTGAAAAAATTAATTAGTTTTTAACGGGGCTAAAAATAAACTTACCTTTCTTTAAAGTTTTTAAAAAAGATAAACCTGTGGAAAAAATGTTTAAATTTCACTTAATTCACCACTTACCTTGTTAAAAGCAGGCCTTTCGCCTGCTTTTTCCCCACGCAGCTGCCAGGGACTTACCCTCACTTCAAAGCCTGTAAAAAAAAAAACGGAAGTTCGCTGCGTGCGCGCTGCCTCTCCGGCGCACGCGTTTGACCTCCGAACCCCTTCCTTCAAGGGAACGGAAGTTCCGGTTTCCAGCGCATGCGCAGTGCATGCGTGAAACCAGCACTTTCGTTGGGTCTACGGGTGAGTACACAGCTGTGTACTCACCCGTGGAGACCCGAATTTCTGCCCCAATAATTTGTCTGAGGAGCAGTATTTCAGAAGGCTGAGCAAGTGGTCACTGAGCTCTGCTATCTCCTGCAACCAGATCTGCAGCCTCAGCTCAGGACCAAGACGTCTCTGTCGGTGGCAGTGAAGGTGACGGTGGCTCTCAATTTCTATGCCAGCAGCTCCTTCCAGGCTTCAACTGGGGACATAGCAAATATCTCCCAGTTCACTGTCCATTGTTGCATCCAGGAGGTGACAAATGCTCTGTACAAAAGGAGAAGGCAGTACATCTCTTTCCCCATGACCCGGGACAAACAGCGCGAACGCGCATGTGGCTTTGCTAGGATTGTGGGCTTCCCCGTGGTTCAGGGTGCCATTGACTGCACGCATGTGGCATTGTGGGCACCTCATGAGAATGCAGAGGTGTTCCAAAACCGCAAGGGCCAGTTGGTGTGTGACCTTAGACAACGCATCCTCGCCGTCAATGCCCACTATCCTGGCAGCAGCCACGATGCTTTTATCCTGCACCAGACTGGTGTCCCAGACCTCTTCCAACCACCGCGTCAACCTAGTGGATGGCTCCTCGGGGACAAGGGTTATCCACTCTGCACCTGGCTGTTGACACCTGCTCCGTAACCCCAACACTCCTGCTGAGCTGCAATACAATGATAGCCATAGCGCCACCAGGAACCTCATTGAGCAGACGATCGGCATCTTGAATCAACGGTTCCGGTGTCTTGACTACTCTGGAGGAGCCCTGCAGTACTCTCCCGAGCGAGTCTCGCTTTTCATTGTTGTGTGCTGCATGCTTCACAACCTTGCAATTATGAGGACCCAGCCATTGCCACCAGGGATTGGTGCACCACCTCAGGGGGAGGAAGAGGGAGAGGAGGAGGAGGAGGAGGAGGTGGAGGAGGAGGATGAGGATGAAGAGGAGGATCAGCAGCACCAATGTGGGAGGGAGGCGCACAATGTTGCCACTGCAAGGGCTGTCCGTGAACGCCTGATAAGACACCGCTTCTAACAAATTACAGAGAAGATGGCTTCTGGGATGAAGAAGCACATCATCGCAAGCATCCCGCAGCCCTTATTGCCGGGCAAAGCTCTAATGACTCAAATCAGCAAAGATGTAAAGTAACAATAAAAATTTGTATTTATATTACAAACTCTGTCTTATTTATTCAGAATTGAGAGGTCGCACAACACCAGGTTATAGTCCAAGGGGTAAAAATTCAGTTGGTTGCGCCTCCCGTTAGCGCCTTAAGAGGGCGCTAATGGGGCGCAAAGCCGCTAACGCCCGGGCGCAGCGATGTTTGCGCCGCTCGGGAACTTAACTAGAGATTGTGCGGCGGCGCTAAACTTTACCGCTGCGACCACCTGCGCGCGCAGATTGTGACGTCATTCCATGGTTCAACGCCCTTGTGGCGCCCCGGAGCGGAAATTGAGTGGCGCCCCCTGCCTTACCGCCTGGCGCATCCAACGACCAGAAGACTGGAACGCTATCAATCGCTGTGGGGCTGGGGGGGGGCGCTATTTAAAGGGGGCCTCTTCCTGTCTTTTATTGTTGGTGGCATTTTTGAACTACGCATTCTGAGAGAGAGAGGGAGAGACTTCTGGAGAGATTCAACGTTGTGTGAAGGAGTTTTGGGTACTGAGCAGCACTTTGCAGGTTCATTTTGATTTGCCATTCCTTGTATCGATTTAGCAGAGACTGTGGGAGCTGCACTCTGAGCTCTTTGCCTGGTACTCTCCATTGTTCTTTCCAGCACATTTGATGTGCAAGTCTCTCCAGGCCGAGATTCAAGGCTGCAATGAACAGGATGTGGATGGAAAGCAAGATTAACCATCCCCTTTAAGAACTGGCCCGTGCCATTGTGTGTGTGTTCCATTGCTGACTGACATTACATGAGCTTCGCCAGCGCTCTGAGTTAGCGCCTCACTCCTTGGCCTTTGCGCCTTAAGACAGGTGTGCAGCGCCTGATTTAGCGCTCCACTCACCTCCCAGGGTGGTAAAAGTGAAGTTTCCAGTCAGTGCCGATAATTAGCGCCAGGCGCTAATATTTGCGTCCAGACGATATTTGCGCCCCAAATGGGGCGCGACCTAATTTTTCCCCCCAACAGTTTTATTTGAAATCACAAGCTTTCGGAGCTATCGATCGCCCCTTCCTCAGGTGAAGTAGTAGTGAACTACTACTTCACCTGAGGAAGGGGCGATCGATAGCTCCGAAAGCTTGTGATTTCAAATAAAACTGTTGGACTATAACCTGGTGTTGTGCGACCTCTCAATTTTGTCCACCCCAGTCCAACACCGGCATCTCCGCATCATTATTTATTCAGGACAAACAATTAGAAACAAACCCAACAGTTCATAAACTAACAAAACTCGTTCTCACAACATCGAGATAAGCGTCAAAACAGTAAACAAATATATTAAGATGACATTAAACTTACCCACAAACATTCCCCCCATTTATTAATAATTTCTACTTTTCCGCCTTCAAGCGTGACCTCCATCCCCTGCGCACTTCTCCCCTTCCCACCCTACTGCTCCTCCGTAATGTGACCCAGTGACTGCAGCAAGGCTGGCGGAAGTCTGCTGAATGTTGGATCCAGAGACTGGAGATAGCCTTGAAGGACGCCCTCGACCAGCTCTGGGCCTGGAGGGCCCGGCTGCAGACTGCACCAACTCTGCATGGGCGGCAGCAGTCTGGGCTGGCTGTGTTGCAGGCCGTGGCAAGTGCAATGGCGAAGTGGCAATGGTGGGAGCAGGAATGCTGTCATCCTGAGAGAGGACGGCACCTTCCTGTTCCACCGACACACTGCCACTCCCACGGGGCAGTACCTCAGCATCCGGAGCAATCTGCTCAAGCACAGATTGCTGGTCTGCTGCGGTACCGTAAGATCCCCGGTGGACTGTGAGCAACCCAGCGAGGATGACAGCAGTCAGTGCTTGCGAGACATCAATCTGAGACTGCATGAGAGCAGTCTGAGACTGGATGGCACCAACCAATGACTCGATTGCAGCACTAAGCCGTTGCATTGCGTCGGCCTGTGCTGCAATAGATCCTGCCACCTCTCCCATTACACACGGCATGGGCTCTGGTTCCCCACAGTCTCCCTGCAATTCAACCATCCTCTGCAACAAGGCAAGGATGAGTCAAGGGTTTGCGCACAGATGACAGCTGTGCTAGCGACGGACTCCTCCACTCTCCTAGCAACTACTTCCATGCTGTCAGGCATCCTTGCCATTGCACCCATGAGCTCAGTGTGCATGCTCAAGGTCTGCATATTCATGGCCGCGATGTCGAGGTCCTCATCCGAGTCCTGTGCAGCAGAACTCGTGCATCTACTCACCCTCCGGGGAGATGGCCCCCAAGCTTCCCTTCCCCCATGGCATTGCTGCAGCCCGCTGCGTCCAGGAGCTTCACCCACATCAGATCCTAACCCCCTGCTCCCCTTCAGGGAACACGTGGCCCCAGTGTCAGAAGTGTCACCCTCGGGAGACACAGGCGGTGAGGCTCCAGCTTCCTCTTCCTCCTCCTCTGGTGCGTCGCTGCCACTGGCAGGCTGAGGTACAGGCTGGTCAGCTGGTGGTTCACTATCTGAAAGCAGGAATAAGAAGTCGCACAAGCTCCGAAAAGGAGAAAAGGAGTGGGCGGGGCGTCAGGATTTTTCCAGAGAATTCTGGGAGCAGTCTGTTCAGCCTTTTTGGACCATGCAGTTGTATTAAAAAGCCTCTGTTTTTCCACACATGGATTCAGTCTTAATTCGTGTTTTGCAACAGCTCCGAAAGCTTGTAATTTTAAATAAATCTGTTGGACTATAACCTGGTGTGTGCGACTTCTCATTTTTGTCCACCCCAGTCCAACACCGGCATCTCCGCATTATGAAAGCAGGAAGGCATAAGAGTGGCTTTAGCGTGAGGGCAGGGGGGCAGGAAGGGAGCAAGGACTGGAGACAGTTTGTTAGATTGGAAGTGTAAAAGGCTGGTGTTATGAGGGGGAAGTGGTATGAGAGAGGAGAGAAAGCTGATGAACATATCATTGCTGTCCCCAAGGGCATCGACCTCTCCAGCTACCACGGCGCCTACGACCTGGCTCACAATCAGCCTGTGCACTCTGTCCTCCAATTCAGTGAGGGGGTGTAGGTACGCCTGTCCTCCTCCCATCCACTGGGTCTCTCATCGTTTATGTGAAAGCTTGGCCTGCAAGAAAAAGGACAGCGTGTGAGTGAGTGTGCAGCCAAGTGTTTGGCAGACGTGCCTACTATAGTTGAATAATCATTAATGTCTGCTAGGTGTGGGATGTGCATGTGAGTTTTATGAGATGGCCATAGTTGTTGGATGAGTGTTGGGCATTTGAGTATTTACACCGTCTGGGCAGAGTGAAGTTGAGATGGTGGGATGTAGATGTATTGAAAAGCAGGTACTCACCCTGACCACCCAAGTGAGGTTGTTGAACTTCTTCCGACACTGAGTATGTGTCCTCGACACCAGGCTCCTTGATGACACGTGCTGGGCTACCTCCCTCCACACTCTTCAAAACTCCTGGGGCAATGGCCTCCTGCTACTCTCTGGGAAGAGCACTGCCCGTCGCCGTTCAACAGCACCAATCAGAGCCACCAATGCCTGGTCGCTAAAGCGCCGAGCTCTTTCCCTGAGCCTATCCATCACTACTTTAAGCACAATGGTGGTTTAGGTGTTTGCAGGCCGAGATTCAACGCTGCAATGAGCAGGGTATGGCTGGGCAGCAAGATGGCCCCTCCCCCTTAAGAACTGGATGGCGCCAGTCTGTCTGAGTTTCATGGTAATTGACATCGCCTGAGCTTCGGTAGCGTTTTGAGGTAGTGCCTCGCTCCCCGACGTTAGCACCTTAGAGAGGTGTGTAGCGCTTGATTTAGCGTTCACATCACCTCCAGAGGTGATGGAAGCGAATTTTGCGGTTGACAGCAATAATTAGTGCCGTGCGCTAAACTTTGCGCCCAGCCGATATTAGCGCCCCAAAATGGGCGATACCCAATTTTTCCCCCAGCGTATCTAGTCCACCACCTGTAAGTAACCCGATTTTAAATAATTGAAAATGACTTTAAAAAACTATACAGAATCATTTACTAGTCACATTGGTGTACAGTAGTCAATTTCTTTGTAAATTAAAAAATATATATTTAAAAGCTTTTAAAACGTGGCTATTAGTGTTCATGTGCCTAAAAACAAAGTTTAATTTTAAGAGCCTCCTTGAAGGCTCGCAAACGGGCGCAGTTAACAGTCCTGCCACATCTAGTCATGAATAGTGGTGGACAATTAAACAACTGACGGGAGGAGAAGGCTTCATGTATACGCCCATCCTCAATGAGCCCAGCACACGAGAACAAAAGACAATGCTGAAGCGTTTGCAACCATCTTCAGCCAGAAGTGCCGAGTGGATGATCCATATCGGCCTCCTCCAGAAGTCCCCACCATCACAGAAGCCACTCTTCAGCCAATTCGATTCACTCCACGTGATATCAAGGAATGGCTGAGCGCACTGGATACAGCAAAGACTATGGGCCCCGACAACATCCTGGCTGTCATTCTGAAGACTTGTGCTCCAGAACTAACCATGCATCTAGCCAAGCTGTTTCAGTACAGTGACAACACTGGCATCTACCCAACAATGTGGAAAATTGCCCAGGTATGTCCTGTCCACAAAAAGCAGGAGAATTCAATCTGGCCAATTACCGCCCGATCAGTCTACTTTCAATCAATAGCTCCAGACCTCATTACAGCCTTGGTCCAAACATGGACAAAACAGTTGAATTCCAGAAGTGAGGTGAGAGTGACTGCCCTTGACATCAAGGCATCAAGGAGCCCTAGTACAATTGAAGTAATTGGGAATCGGGGGGAAAACTCTCCACTGGCTGGAGTCATACCTAGCATAAAGGAAGATGGTTGTGATTGTTGGAGGCCAATCATATTAGCCCCAGGACATCACTGCAGGAGTTTCTCAGGGCAGTGTCCTAGGCCCAACCATCTTCAGATGCTTCATCAATGGCCTTCCTTCCATCATAAGGTCAGAAGTAGGGATGTTCACTGATAATTGCACAATGTTCAGTTCCATTCGCAACTCCTCAGATAATGAAGCAATCCGTGCCTGCATGCAGCAACACCTGGACAATATTCAGGCTTGGGGTGATTTGCGGCAAGAAACAATTCCGCCACACAAGTGCCAGGTAATGACTATCTCCAACAAGAGAGAGTCTAACCACGGCCTCTTGACATTCAATGGCATTACCATCGTCGAATCCCCCACCATCAACACCCTGGGGGGTCAGCATTGACCTGAAACTTAACTGGACCAGCCACATAAATACTGTGGCTACAAGAGCAGGTCAGAAGCTGGGTATTCTGTGGCGAGTGACTCACCTCTTGGTTCCCCAAAGCCTTTCCACCATCTACAAGGCACAAATCAGGAGTGTGTTAGAATACTCACCACTTGCCTGAATGAGAGCAGCTCCAACAACACTCAAGAAACTCAACACCATCCAGGACAAAGCAGCCTGCTTGATTGGCACCCCATCCACCACATTAAACATTCACTTCCTCCACCACTGGCAGCAGGCGCATGGGAACACCATCACCTCCAAGTTCCCCTCCAAGTCACACACCATTCTGACTTGGAAATATATTGCCGCCGTTCCTTCAACGCCGCTGGGTCGAAATCCTGGAACTCCCTCCCTAACATAGAATCATAGAATGGTTACAGCACAGTAGGAGGCCATTCGACCCTTCACGCACTTCAGCTAGTCCCACTCCCCCGCCCTTTCCCTGTAGCTCTGCCAATTTTTTCCTTCAGGTACTTATCCAATTCCCTTTTGAAAGCCACAATTGAGTCTGCCTCCACCATCCTTTCAGGCAGTGCATTCCAGATCCTAACCACTCGCTGCATGAAAAGGTTTTTCCTGATGTCGTCATTGGTTCTTTTGCCGATCACCTTAAATCTGTGTCCTCTGGTCCTCGACCCTTCCGCCAAGGAGCAGTTTCTCTCTATCTACTCTGTCTAGACCCATCATGATTTTGAACACCGCTATCAAATCTCCTGTCAACCTTGCCTGCTCTAAGGTGAACAACCCAGCTTCTCCAGTCTATCAACATAACCGAAGTCCCTCATTCCTGGAATTATTCTCGTAAATCTTTTCTGCACCATCCTATCGGTGCCCAGAATTGGACACAATACTCCAGTTGAGGCTGAACCAGTGTTTTATAAAGGTTCATCATAACTTCCTTGCTTTTGCACTCTAGTCCTCTATTTATGAAGCCCTGGAACCCGTATGCTTTTTTAACCGCTTTCTCAACCTGCCCTGCCATCTTCAACAATTTGTACACATATACCCCCAGGTCTCTCTGTTCATGCACCCCCTTTAGGAATGTACCCTTTAGTTTATATTGCCTCTCCTCGTTCTTCCTACCAAAATGTATCAGGTCGCACTTTTCTATGTTAAATTTAATCTGCCACGTGTCTGACCATTTCACCAGCTGTCTATGTCTTCTTGAAGTCCATCACTATCCTCCTCACTGTTCACTATACTTCCAAGTTTTGTATCATCTGCAAATTTTGAAATTGTGCCCTGTACACCCAAGTCCAAGTCATTAATATATATCAAGAAAAGCAGTGGTCCTAGTACCGACACCACTGTATACCTTCCTCCAGTCCGAAAAACAACCGTTCACCACTACTCTCTGTTTCCTGTCACTTAGCCGATTTTGAATCCATGCTGCCACTGTCCCTATTATTCCATGGGCTTCAACTTTGCTGGCAAGCCTATTATGTGGCACTTTATCAAACACCTTTTGGAAGTCCATGTGCACCATGTCAACCGCATTGCCCTCATCAACCCTTTCTGTTACCTCATCAAAAAACTCAATCAAGTTAGTTAAACATGATTTGCCTTTAACAAATCCGTGCTGGCTTTCCTTAATTAATCCACACTTGTCCAAGTGACTGTTAATTTTGTCCCTGATTATCGTTTCTAAAACCTTCCCAATACCGGCCTGTAGTTGCTGGGTTTATCCTTACACCCTTCTTTGAACAAATGTGTAACATTTGCAATTCTCCAGTCCTCTGGCACCACCCTGTATCTAAGGAGGATTGGAAGATTATGACCAGTACCTCCACGATTTACACCTTAACTTCCCTCAACATCCTTGGATGCATCCCATCCGGTCCTGATGATTTATCTACTTTAAATACAGCCAGCCTTTCTAGTACCTCCTCTTTATCAATTTTAAGCCCACCCAGTATCTCCACTACCTCCTCTTTCACTATGACTTTGGCAGCATCTTCTTCCTTGGTGAAGACAGATGCAAAGTACTCATTTAGTACTTGAGCCATGCCCTCTGCCTCCATGTGTAAGTCTCCTTTTTGGTCCCTAATCGCCCCACTCCTCTTACTATGCGTTTACTATTTATATGCCTATAGAAGACTTTTGAATTCCTTTTATGTTAACAGCACTATGGGAGTACCTTCACCACATGAACTGCAGCGGTTCAAGAAGGCGGCTCACCGCCACCTTCTCAAGGGCAATTAGGGATGGGCAATAATTGCTGGCCTTTCCAGCGATGCCCACATCCCAGGAATGAATAAAAATAAACTCGCAAAGGTGATTAATTTGATCTGAAGGCGTGGACAGTTTTTTGTGTGTGACCGGCTTCTATTTCAATCATAGAATAATACAGCACAGAAGGAGGCCATTCGGCCCATTGTACCTGTGCAGGTCCTTTGAAACAGCTAGGCCAATTAGTCCCACTCTCTTGCTTTTTCCCCATAGCTCTGCAATTATTTCCACTTCAAGTATTTATCCAATTCCTTTTTGAAAGTTATTATTGAATCATGTTTCCACCATCCGTTCAGGCAGTGCAGTCTAGATCATAACCAGTTGCTGCGTACATTGTTTTTCCTCATGTCGCCTCTGGTTCTTTTGCCAATTACCTTAAATCTGCGACCTCTGGTTACCGACCCTTCTGCCACTGGAAACAGTTTCTCCTTATTTACTCTATAAAAACCTTTCATGATTTTGAACACCTCTATCAAATCTCCCTTTAACCTTCTCTGCTCTGTGGAGAACAACCCTAGTTTCTCTAGTCTTTCCACGTAACTGAAGTCTTTCATCTTTGGTACCATTCTAGTAAATCTCCTCTGCACCCTCTCTAAGGCCTTGACATTGTTCCTAAAGTGTGGTGCCCAGCATTGCCCATAATACTCCAGCTGGGGCCTAACCAGTGCTTTATAAATGTTTAGCATAACTTCCTTGCTTTTGTACTCTATGCCTCTATTAATAAAGCCAAGGATCCCGTATGCCTTTTGAAGTTTTTTAAACTAACGCAAAAGATCACGGAAACTTGATTTGTGCTTAACATAATTTGCTCTTAAAATTCTGCAATCTTTTGTACTGGTTTGGCTGATGTGGGCGAATTACACTGAAAAAACCAGCGCAACCTAGCTGAAACTGGTATGCGTCGTTATCAGATGCTGCTGTGCAATGTGGTACCCTTCAGCTCTTGCGCTGCATTAAAATGCGCCAACTGCAATAGACCAATTCATGTTTCCCATTTGGAAAAATGATCTTTGCATTCCATTAATTCATGAGTCAGTCAGAAAGCAATTTCAAGCTTTTAATTCAATAATAGTGTAATTAGTAGTCAAAAAAACGTCCAGATGTTAACCAGCAACCTAAAAGGACAAACCAGCAACTAACCTATATAGAGCAGATAAGCCCTTAAAATAGATAAGCTGCAAGGACTTTGTTGCCTGTTAGCGCCACAAGTTGCTGGCACATCAGGCGCTGGGGCAAACCAATTTCACAAAAGGGTCTTACAACAAGCACAGGACCCTTACTTAAATAAGATGATGATAATTTTAAATGATTAAGACGTGTGCCCAGGGCGCCCATAGAGGAGCCCAATCCAATGTGGCTGGTGATGCACTTCCAATGCAGAATGAGCACAATGCATGCCATATTGGAACCTTAGGCACCTGTTTTATGGTGCAATCAAATTTCTAGGCTTAGATTTCTTTTAAATGCTGTGTGCCTGATGTCTGCATCTGTCCTTTTTGGCAGAGCTAGGATGTAAGTTTTTTTAATTCATTTATGGGTTGTGGCAAGGCCAGCATTTATTGCCCATCCCTAATTGCCCTTGAGAAGGTGGTGGTGAGCTGCCTTCTTGAACTGCTGCAGTCCGTGTGGTGAAGGTACTCCCACAGTGCTGTTAGGTAGGGAATTCCAGGATTTTGACCCAGCGACGATGAAGGATCGGCGATATACTTCTAAGTCAGGATGGTGTGTGACTTGGAGGGGAACTTGGAGGTGGTGGTGTTCCCATGCGCCTGCTACCCTTGTCCTTCTAGGTGGAAGAGGTCGCGGGTTTGGGAGGTACTGCGGAAGAAGCCTTGGCGAGTTGCTGCAGTGCATCTTGTAGATGGTACACACTGCAGCCACGGTGCGCAGATAGTGGAGGGAGTGAATGTTTAAGGTGGTGGATGGGGTGCCAATCAAGCGGGCTGATTTGTCCTGGATGGTGTTGAGCTTCTTGAGTGTTATTGGAGCTGCACTCATCCAGGCAAGTGGAGAGTATTCCATCACACTCCTTACTTGTGCCTGGTAGATGGTAGAAAGGCTTTGGGGAGTCAAGAGGTGAGACACTCGCCGCAGAATACCTAGCCTCTGACCTGCTCTTGTTGCCACAGTATTTATGTGGCTGGTTCAGTTAAGTTTCTTGTCAATGGTGACCCCCAGGATGTTGATGGTGGAGGATTCGGCGATGGTAATGCCGTTGAATGTCAAGGGGAGGTGGTTAGACTCTCGCTTGTTGGAGATAGTCATTGCCTGGCACTTGTGTGGAACAAATTTTACCTGTCACTTATCAGCCCAAGCCTGAACGTCATCCAAGTCTTGTTGCATGCGGGCATGGACTGCTTCATTATCTGAGGAGTTGTGAATGGTGCTGAACACTGTGCAGTCATCAGCGAACATCCCCATTTCTGACATTATGTTGGAGGGAAGGTCATTGATGAAGCAGCTGAAGATGGTTGGGCCCAGGATACTCCCCTGAGGAGCTCCTGCAGCGATGTCCTGGGGCTGTGATGATTGACCTTCAACCAGCACAACCATCTTCCTTTGTGCTAGGTATGACTCTAGCCAGTGGAGCATTTTCCCCCCGATTCCCATTGACTTCAGTTTTACTAGGGCTCCTTGATGCCACACTCGGTCAAATGCTGCCTTGATGTCAAGGGCAGTCACTCTCACCTCACTTCTGGAATTCAGCTCCTTTGTCCATGTTTGGACCAAGGCTGTAATGAGGTCGGGAGCGAAGTGGTCTTGGCGGAACCCAAACTGGGCATCAGTGAGCAGGTTATTGGTGAGTAAATGTCGCTTGATCGCACTGTCAACGACACCTTCCATCACTTTGCTGATGATTGAGAGTAGACTGATGGGGCGGTAATTGGCCAGGTTGGATTTGTCCTGCCTTTTGTGGACAGGACATACCTGGGCAGTTTTCCACATTGTCGGTAAGATGCCAGTGTTGTAGCTGTACTGGAACAGCTTGGCTAGAGGTGCGGCTAGTTCTGGAGCACAAGTCTTCAGCACCATAGCCGGAATGTTGTCAGGGCCCATAGCCTTTGCTGTATCCAGGGTGCTCAGCCATTTCTTGATATCACGTGGAGTGAATCGAATTGGCTGAAGACTGGCTTCTGTGATGGTGGGGACCTCGGGAGGAAGCCGATATGAATCATCCACTCGGCACTTCTTTTGCACTCACATGCTGGGCTCCACCATCGTTGAGAATGGGGATATTCATGGAGCCTCCTCCTCCCGTTAGTTGTTTAATGGTCCACCACTATTCATGACTGGATATGGCAGGACTGCAGGGCTTTGATCTGATCCATTGATTGTGGGATCGCTTAGCTGTCTATAGCATGCTGCTTCTGCTTTTTAACATGCAGGTAGTCCTGTGTTGCAGCTTCCCCAGGTTAGCACCTCATTTTTAGGTATGCCTGGTGCTGCTCCTGGCATGCTCTTCTACTCTTCTTCTTCTCTTCTTAGGCAGTCCCTCGGAACCGAGGATGACTTGCTTCCACATTAAAAATGAGTTCGCAGGTGACTGATGAGTCCAATGCGGGACCTACAGTCTCTGTCACAGGTGGGGCAGACGATGGTTGAAGGGGCAGGTGGATGGGGTGCTTGGGTTGACGTGCGTTCCTTGCGCTGCCTGCGCTTGGCTTCCGCTTGCTCCCGGAGAAGAGACACGAGGTATTCGGCGCCTTTCCGGATGCTTCTCCTCCACTTTGTGCGGTCTTGGGCCAGGGATTCCCAGGTGGCGGTGGAGATGTTACACTTTTTCAAGGAGGCTTTGAGGGTGTCCTTGAAGTGTTTCCTCTGCCCACCTGGGGCTCTCTTGCCGTGCCGGATCTCCAAGTAGAGCGCTTGTTTTGGGAGTCTCGTATCGGGCATGCGGACAATGTGACCCGTCCATCGGAGCTGATCGAGCGTGGTCAAAGCTTCGATGCTGGGGATGTTGGCCTGAGCAAGAACACTGATGTTGGTGCGCCTATCCTGCCAATGGATTTGCAGGATCTTGCGGAGGCAGCATTGGTGGTACCTCTCCAGTGCTTTGAGGTGCCTGCTGTACATGGTCCATGTCTCTGAGACATACAGCAGGGCGGGTATCACTGCTGCTCTGTAGACCATGAGCTTAGTGCCGGGTTTGAGGTCCTGGTCTTCAAACACTCTCTTCCTCAGGCGACTGAAGGCTGCACTGGCACACTGAAGGCGGTGTTGGACTTCGTCGTCGACGTCTGCCCTTGTTGATGACAGTAGGCTCCCGAGGTATGGAAAGTTGAACCCCTGGCTTGATGATAATGGTAGAGTGAGGGATATGCCAGGCCATGAGGTTACAGATTGTGGTGGAATACAATTCTGCTGCTGCTGATGGCCCACAGCGCCTCATGAATGCCCAGTTTTGAGCTGCTAGATCTGTTCTGAATCAATCCCATTTAGCACGGTGGTAGTGCCACACAACACAATGGAGGGTGTTCTCAGTGTGAAGACAGGACTTCGTCTCCACAATGACTGTGCGGTGGTCACTGCTACCAATACTGTCATGGACAGATGCATCTGCGACAGGTAGAGGATGAGGTCAAGTAGATTTTTCCCTCGTGTTTGTTCTCTCACCACCTGTCGCAGGCCCAGACTGGCGGTTATGTCCTTCAGGACTTGGCCAGCTCGGTCAGTAGTGGTGCTACCGAGCCACTCTTGGTGATGGACATTGAAGTCCCCCACCCAGAGTACATTCTGGGCCCTTGCTACTCTCAGTGCTTCTTCCAAGTGGTGTTCAACATGGCGGAGTACTGATTCATCAGCTGAGGGAGCGCGGTAGGTGGTAATCAGCAGGAGGTTTCCTTACCCTTCAGTTGCCCTCCAGTTAGCTCTTTCCTGGGCTTTCCTTGCCACTTTCAACTGCACCTGCTCGCATATGCCCATTGAATCCTCAATGTAGTCCCTCAAACTCACCATCTAAGTCACGTTGGATGGGAATTTTCTGTGCTGGTGCTTGCAGAGTAAGAGCGAGTGATGGTACACTGTCATTAAGATTATGCTCAAAAGTCTATATCAGTAATGACCAATTTGTCTAATTGACCTAGAAAAGGGATGAGGGACTTGGGTTAGGATGTAATTGTAAGGGTATGCAGTAGCAGATCAGTGGCTTTCATGCTCAGTGACTGTGTAAGTGTGTCACTGAAGGAGTTAAGCAGAGAGGGAACATCCCAAGACACCCTGCTGTGCACGGTCTCCAGCCATGTAATTTTCAATGCTGACTACTGTGCCTTCAAATAATGTTGATGATGGCTTCTTCCATAGGACTGAGTGTTTGCAATGTAGTGGAATCTCTTCCAGTGCTGGTTCTCGCTCTGCAGTTGCTTACTAGCTTCTCCTGTAAGAAAAGTGGAAGTGGATTAATATGTACCCTAGGCAAGTGCTTTCAATATGTATGAGCCAGTTTACCATAGTGTGCATGATGACTGGAAAAAGAACATAAGAACGTAAGAACATAAGAAATAGGAGCTGGAGTAGGCCATTTGGCCCTTCGAGACTGCTCCGCCATTCAACAAGATCATGGATGATCTTCTACCTCAACTCCACCTTCCCGCACTATTCCTATATCCCTTAATGCCCTTAGTTCCCAAAAATTTATCGATCTCTGTCTTGAATATACTCAACAACTGAGCATCCACAGCTCTCTGGGATAGATAATTCCAAAGATTCACAACCCTTTGAGTGAAGAAGTTTCTCCTCATCTCAGTCCTAAATGGCCGACCCCTTATTCTGAGACTGTGACCCCGTGTTCTAGATTCCCCAGCCAGGGGAAACATTTTCTCAGCAGTAACCCTGTCAAATCTCTTGAGAATTTTATATGTTTCAATTAGATCACCTCTTATTCTTCTAAACTCCAGGGAATATAGGCCTAGTCTACTCAATCTCTCCTCAAAGGGCAATCCCCTCATCCCAGGAACCAGTCTAGTGAACCTTCGTTGCACTCCCTCTAAGGCAAGTATGTCTTTCCTTAGGTAAGGAGACCAGGACTGTACACAGCGATCCAGGTGTGGCCTCACCAATGCCCTGTATAATTGTAGTAAGACTTATTTACTCTTATACTCTAATCCCTTTGGAACAAAAGCTAACATACCATTTGCTTTCCTAATTGCTTGCTGTACCTGCATGTTAACTTTCTGTGATTCATGTACAAGGACACCCAGGTCCCTCTGAATACAAACACTTCCCAGTCACTCACCATTCAAAAAATATTCTGCTTTTTTGTTTTTCCTACCACGTTGTATTCCATTGCCCATTCAGTCAACCTGTCTAAATCTCTCTGCAGCCTCTTTGCATCCTCCTCACAGCTTACTTTCCCCCCTAAGGTCAGAAATGGGAATGTTCGCTGATGACTGCACAGTGTTCAGTGCCATTCACAACTCCTCAGATAATGAAGCAGTCCATGCCCGCATGCAACAAGACCTGGACGACGTTCAGGCTTGGGCTGATAAGTGGCAGGTAACATTCGCGCCACAGAAGTGCCAGGCAATGACTATTTCCAACAAGCGAGAGTCTAACCACCTCCCCTTGACATTACCATCGCCGAATCCCCCACTATCAACATCCTGGGGGTCACCATTGACCAGAAACTTAACTGGACCAGTCACATAAATACTGTAGCAACAAGAGCAGGTCAGAGGCTAGGTATTTTGCAGTGAGTGTCTCACCTCCTGACTCCCCAAAGCCTTTCCACCATCTACAAGGCACAAGTAAGGAGTGTGATGGAATACTCTCCACTTGCCTGGATAAGTGCAGCTGCAACAACACTCAAGAAGCTCGACACCATCCAGGACAAAGCAGCCAATTTGATTGGCACCCCATTCACCAGCTTAAACATTCACTCCCTCCACCACCGGCATACCGTGGCTGCAGTGTGTACCATCTACAAGATGCACTGCAGCAACTCACCAAAGCTTCTTCCGCAGCACCTCCCAAACCCGCGACCTCTTCCAGCTAGAAGGACAAGGGCAGCAGGCGCATGGGAACACCACCACCTCCAAGTTCCCCTCCAAGTCACACACCATCCTGACTTAGAAGTATATCGCCGATCCTTCATCGTCGCTGGGTCAAAATCCTGGAACTCCCTACCTAACAACACTGTGGGAGCACCTTCACCACACGGACTGCAGCGCTTCAAGAGGGCAGCTCACCACCACCTTCTCAAGGGCAACATGGGATGGGCAATAAATGCTGGCCTTGCCAGCGATGCCCAGATCCCATGAACGAATTTAAAAAAACCTTGTATCATCAACAAACTTGGATACGTTACACTCAGTCCCTTCATCTAAGTCATAAAAAGCAGCAAGTGTGGCCAAGAGGAAGTATTTGTGACCGTCATAGCAGTTTTTGAGGATGTGTAAAAAAGAGATGCAGTTAAGTCTTTCCTGTTGACTTTTGGAGAGCTACAGCAAGTGGGGAAGGGACGGGAATGATTGATAGTGCTAAGGCAAAGTTTGGGATCCTTGATGGGCTATGCAGAAAGTATGAAAGATGTAAAGGGGACTCTTAACTTGGTATTCCTGGTGAGGCCATTAAATTTCTTCCGCCATTGCAGGCAAATCTTGGTGAAAATGCAGATGGCATTTGCATATTGCGCTGTCTCTCACCATACCCATTCACCAATTTGCTGTGGTACCTATCTACCGTGTGTGGGGACAAGGATCTCCTTTCTGTTGTTCACTTGTTCGACCAGCATCTCTACAACTGCATGTTATAGCCTCAGGCGCCTGCTAGAACTCATGTTGGCCACATCTTCCTACAGCTTCATGGCATTGTTTCCATCTTTTGGTCACAAAAAGCACCTTCCCTTTATATTACTGTAGACCCTTAAAACTGTTGATACTGTTTCAACAGAGATTCCGCCAAGTTATGGCAGGAGATCAGGCGAACACCCACAAGAATTTTACTTCTCTCTTTCTCACAGTCTCACTTTAGCTCCTAGTCTTGCTCTTTCTCACTCACTCTTTTTGTTGTTTCTCTTTTCTCCTCCATTTCTGTGCTTTTCTGTTCTTCCGCTTTCTCTTGCTTATTCATTCCTCTTTGGTACTTTTGACTGAATTGAATTGCTTTTAATTTGTTCACTTTTAGTCAATCAGATATTTATTTTTAAACTAACTGGTAGAAACACCTTTCAGCCAATCACTAATTTTTGCCCTACGGTCATGTAATGCCTTGAAATGTGAAACCTTTGAAAGGTGATGCAATGGATGTTCCTAGATCCAGAACTGTTAATTATATAAGGGTCAATAATGGAGCCAGCATGAATACTACTGGTGCTAGTGCTGTGCTGATATTGTCTGCACCTCTACACAAATCAGTTTATCTTGGCAGATAACACAAAGTCGGCTCATTTCCACAATATGCTGGCATGCCAGATATATGCTCATGGCACATTAGCAGCACTTAGGCCACAATGTCATATGCAGGAGCCAGCGAAGGACTGCTGGTTAAATGCACATGCGCAAAAACCTGGAACTTGCGATCTATCAAGTTTCTCCTTGACAGATCGTACCCATCTGCTACAAATTCACTTTTGCTGGCACAGTGTTGGCATTTGCCCAACTACTGCGCAGCGAATACCCACCAAACCCTTATGCCTGGTAAAAGCAGGCGTAAGGCCTTCTTTTACCAGCATAAGGGTTAAAATAAATGTTAAATAAATTTTTTTAATGATTTAAACTTTCACTTACATTTAAAATTCATTTAGGTTATTTTTGTTCCGTTTAAAAACGTTTAAATTTATTATTCAAAAAATTAAATTTTATTTTAAATGTTTAATTAAAGGGTATTTTAATTAATTTTGAGCCTGTGATTATTTATTTTTATTTCAGTGTTGTGAAATTGTATTTATTAGGTGATTTCTAATATGCTTATGGGGATTCCGTACGTAAATGGAATCCCATAAGCATAATAGGAATCCCCCTTTGTCATTGGTTGGCCTGGCCCACGTTATCCCAGGGATGCTTGTGAACTACATGTGCCCCTGGGATGCGTGGGCCTTTATGCAGGCATACGCCTGCAGGCCCAGGACCTCAAGAGTCCGAAGCTCCGGAGCCATCAGGTAAGTTTTCTTGCGGTTCAGAGGCGTACGCGGGCAGCAGGCCTCCGACTGCAATTTTCAGGCCATTAGATCCTGTTTAGAGCTACAACTAAATGAGCCTGCACGTCTGCTTCCCCATCAGTTTTATCTACTGCAATCCATTAAAACTATATCAGTATATTACTGCTGTAATGATACACTTATATTATTATTAAACTGTTTTTATTGCAGGGCTTTCTGTTTGCAACATTGGAATGTGCGAAAACTGCTCATGATTTAGTCCGACTCCTGTTACATGAAACTGCTCGAGTTTATGGTGATAAATTAGTTGATCAACATGACACAGAAAACTTTCCAAGACATCAGCAGCACATGTGTAAAACATTCTTTCAGGTAATTAATTGTCTGCATTTTAAAAAAATATCTTCCAGGTAAAAAGGAAACAATTACAAGAACTGCATAATTATTATTTCATTTCATTGGTAACTAATAACATAGAGTACGATGGAAATTGCAGCTTCTTCTTAGAATTTAGAATACCATTAATGAAGCTGTCAAAATAAAAGCAAGGTTAATGGCAGTCGGCGTTATTTTTGTGCAACGCCAGGCAAGGGGCAGGTGCGCAGTTAAACGTTGGTATCCAAAAATTTCTGTGTGGCGCTGGTCTGCCGTTATCTTCGTGAAAACAGCATCTCACTGTCTGCCTTACAATTGAAATGAATTGAATGGCGTGAAGTTGCTGTATTTGCACAGTAGTTATGAACTAAAGTCGCCACAGAAAGTTAGGGCTTGTCTGAAGTGATGCAAGGAGCCTGTCCTGGTGTCATTTTAGTTCCGCACATATTTAATTAAGCCAGGATTTAGACAAAGGGAGCCTTTTAGCTGTCAGAGATTCTTTTAACGATGTGCTAAGTGTTAATTACTGCCAATCAACCTCTTTGGCACTGAAAATTAATTATTACAAGCGAAATTGGCCTCCTTAGCGCCTCTCATATCGCCTCTGGGGCAGCGATAAAGGGGCTCTAACGATTTACTGCCCGGGCGCGGCGAGATGAACGACTCCCGCTAACTTGGCCGGGAGGTTTGTGGCGGTGGTAACACTTTGTGCTATGATCTCCTGCACCCGGATTGTCATGCACATCACCCCAGATCCGAACTTCGGATCCGCCCCCTGCAGCATTGCCAGGCGAAAACACCGACGGCTGCAGGAGGCATTGTTCGGGAGGCCGGGCGCTTCGGGGGCGGAAGTTAAAGGGGAGGTTGCCGAGGTAAGTAGGCTTTTTTTCAATTGTTTTCAATTCTCTTGGGCCGCGATCGATCAGCTCGGCACTCTGCTGGAGTGCATGGGGCTGATCGGGCTGGATCGTGGATGCCACCGGGGACCAGCTAACTGGTCCCAATGTAGAGCCTGCAGAGATGGCCCTTCCCTTTAAGGGAGGGAAGGAGCCTCGGATCGCTGCAGCGCTGCACGGGACATTATGCAGCGCTACACCTCTACCGCCCCGCCTGCGCTCCTTTAGCGCTCCAGGAAGGAAGTGGAGCGCTTGATTTAGCGCTCCACTTCCTTCCTGGAGCGCAAACACCGAATTTAGAAAAAGCTGGGAAGCATTAGCGCCTGGTGCTAAGTTTCCCAGCTTTCAAAAGTTACTGCCCCCAAATGGGGCGATACTGAATTTCTCCCCCTTGGAGTCTCATTCCTTCAGGTTTTAATTGTTGATGGAGATTTTTAAAATGTCAAATTAAAAATGTTTTTAAAAACTTTTTCCTCTCTCTCAATCCAATCTTTCTTTCCCTCTCTTTATTTCTCTTTCTATATATGATTTGACATTGAATTCACCCACTCTAATTTACACTCCCTTCTCCATCCTTGCACTGTTAATTTCACAAACCTTCAACCTGATTGGTCAAGAAGATACACAGTTGCTTTCCCTTTTCACTCAAGTCTCAGATGCCGTTTTCCTCATTGTGACGTTATCAGCTCGCACTTTCAGCAACTTGCCTCGCAAAAAATTTAAAAACCTAAATGTGCAAGGGAAAGTCTAACTAACGGCAAATGCTGTTAGATGCCCTGCTGCAGCAAATTGTGGCACATTAAAGCAAGGTCTCATCTGCCCTCTCAGGTGGACATAAAAGATCACATGGCAATATTCAAAGAAGAGCATGAAGTTCTTCCGCTGTCATGGCCAACAGTTATTCCTCAAACACCACCACCAAAAACAGATTGTTTGGTAATTTATCTAATTGCTGTTTGTGGGACCTTGCTGTGTGTAAATTGGCTGCCATGTTTCCCTACATTACAACAGTGACTACCCTTTAAAGGTAATTGATTGGTTGTGAAGTGCTTTGGGACATCCTGAGGTAATGAAAGGCGCTATATAAATACAAGTTCTTTCTCTTTCTCATTTATTTGTGTAGCTACTACAGTAAACTCTTGTTTAAACGGCACTTAATCATCCGGAATTCTTTAATAACCGGCAAAATAGATAACCGGTAATCTTGCCGAATCCATCCATTTTTCGTTTTTCCGAGTCCGAGTTTCCCGCGGTGGCCGAGTTAGTCAGTGGTTTTTATTTTTTTTGTGTTAAAAATTGCCTACCTCTCTGTTATCCGGAATTTTTCATCAACCGGCACCATCCTGGCCCCGTAGGTGCTGGATACGAAAGAGTTTACTGTAATTTTAGAGGGTGAACTGTATGTTGGTCCCTATGGTGCCCAAGGAAGAAAAGGGGCAGCAACCAATGCATTGACATGTCTGCCCTAATCAGGTCATTGAACTTTTTCTGGCACTGGACTGCAGTTCTGGGGGTGAGAGGGGTGGCACTCAGTGTCACTGCCACATCTCTTTACATTGCATGCAAGAAATTTTCTGCCATTTCCTCCTATGAGCACCCAACAGTCTTTCTCTCCTTTGCTACATCTCATCCAGGATTGTCTGAAAGTAGATCTTATTAATATTATGTGTTCTGCTTTCTGCCTCATTGCAATGATCTTCTCCCTTTTTTGGGTCCCTCTGCTAGGTCTTCCACTTGAAGACATGCTTTAACAGTGGCACAAAATCACACATGAGCCATCGATTACAACTACCTGATCGGCAATTAAATGTGCCAAAACACTTTCCTACTTACTCGCTTCTTGGCCAGCCTGCTGCTGCAATTTTTGTCCATTCTTGGCTTTTTAAAGGCTGCACTTCTAATTCCCAATCCCTTCCACGCCGCCCCCCACCCCCCCCACCCCCGCCAAATGTGCCACTCCCATTTTACAAAGTAGTTGCGCTACTGAAGTGCCAATGAATACTTAAATGAGCTGACACCACAATTTATGGCGGGGCCAGTGCTGGACAGCATTGGCAGTAGAATAGAAGCATAAATGGCCCTGTGGAATTTCAGGGCGAGTCTCCAATGTTGTGGTAGTAATATCCTGCTGGACGCTGAGGATTAGCTTAATTCAAAGAATAAAGTAGACTGTACTGAAGATAGGTAAGTATTGCTATTTCATTTTCATTTTAATTTTTTAAGAGTATTTTGTACTGGTTGTGGCATATTTTGTTTGCATACACTTATACATAGTTAACATAGTAGTGTTACTCACTTCATGATCAGAGTGTTTTATTGAAGGGTAGTGGTATAAAGCTTTTCTCTTTCAGCTAATGACTGACCTGCTACGCATAGTCAAGCATCTGTTGCTCTTTATTGTGGTTATTTACTGCTGTTTTGTACATTTTATCACAATTTTATATCCTTCTCCTGAGAAACCAAACATTCAGAGGAGACTCAAATGGGCAACATGTTGAAGTGTCAGAAACATCTTAAAAAGTATGCGTTCACAGCAAAAGTTGGTTTTCATAAACAGACTGTGTCTCCTATGAAACAAAACCTGGGCCTATGCGCATCCCTTGTCCTTATTCTTTTATTGTGATATCAGCTACTGTAGATCATGTCCACCATTTTCTCCTAACTCCTTTTAAAAGGTATAAACCATACCACCAGACTAAAGCATAAAATGATTGGTAATTTTCGAGTCTGTGTTCCTGGTATTGAGCTTCAGCCACCAGTCATTCATATTGGAATGGTTGGATAATCATGCACAGTGAGTGTCCAAATTTCTAATATTCTCCCATTAGGTGAGGCTCCCTCCCAGAAGAGTAAACTCATAAACCTATTCCCAAGACTAGAAATAATAGATCTACTTACACAGAAGCAGTAAGACACAACAATACTTAAAGAGCAATACTTAAAACAATAAAGACAGAATCAGTTCCCAAGGAATTAAAATGCCTCATTGCTTTGAATGACTGATGAGCAGGTGTTCGCATATAGTCTGTTTACCTGAGACCTATTGATGCTTTAGCCAAGTACAACTTACTGAGCACCTCAGTTGAAGCCGCTTTATCTTAACTAATTGACAGTACAAACAACCTGGCCTGGTCCTGCAGATCATCTGTCTCCAAGCCTCTTTTCCCCATTTTGAAATTGGGTTAAGGGAAGGCAGCTTCCGTTTTAACTGGTTATTTCAAAACTGTATGATATAAACTTCAAAAATCTTCCTATTTTCGAAAGTAGCTTCTATTTGATGTATGGAAAGGATGTAACAAAGTAAATAACATAAAATAAAAACAGAAAATGCTGGAAATACTCAGTAGGTCAGGCAGCATCTGTGGAGAGAGAAACAGTTAAGGGCCGGAATTTTCCCTTCCGAGTCGAGTCGGGTGTGTGTGGGCCACGTAGCAGGTCGGTACCGCGATGTATTGATCAGCCCGCTCTTCATAGCATAATGGCCCCTATTAAGGCCGACATGCGCGATTCCTGGCCCTATTAAATGGTACGAGTCTGATAACATCATCGATGACTCATTTCCAGCACGGATATTTAAAGCAGCCTCGGCCACATCGCATTTGAAGGTTCATGTAGGAGTGTGGAGGGAGGATTGGAGAGGTGTGTCTTGTTGCAGAGAAATAGAAGAATGACTTCACTAAGACAGAGGGCTGCACCCCGCTTTTCCAATGAATCACTACATATTCTTGTGGAGGGAGTCAGAGCACGCAGGGAGGTCCTCTTCCCTGCTGATGGGCGGAAGAGACCTCCCCAAGAGACCAAAAGAGCTTGGCTCCAAATAGTTGAGGAGGTGAACAGCAGGGATGTCGTAAGGAGGACCTGTGTGCAGTGCAGGTGTAAGGGATTTTGACCGTGCGTGTCTCGCAGCCTGTGAGGTTCACGCGGCTCTGTGCAGCCTGTATGTCAGTGCGGGTTTAGGCCTTGTTGCCTGTTCTGGTCTCCAGCCAGTCTGGGAGCACTAGACACACCTGTGAGTGGTTCGAATCACTCGCCCTTACGGTTCTAGACACTGGACTTAGATGCGAGAGCAGTAATGGAGATGAAACTCATGTAGACTCGGTTGAATGGTACGAAATGGAAAATCTTTATTGCATGATATTTAAGATTACGAAATACATGTCATAAGCACAGATTAATGACAGTACAATCTTACAAGCAGTTATATAGCTGATCCTAGGGAAACGAGGAACGAACGACACACCGTAAATAGGGGCACACATTACAAGTATCCTTAATACTTAAACCCTCCCCTATCAATATCTGTCCTAGCTAGATTCGTAGGATTTCGAGACTCATGCTCACCACTCGTGATAACTCGGAGAAATTCCGAATAGCTGATCGGATGTTTTCACCGCAGCACCCACGTGTCGATCAGGGGGTCTCCTGGTCCCACTTGTTTACTTGCTTCTGCTCCGGCTAGCAGGCTGGAACGTCTGCTGTGATGAAGATCTGTGATGGTTGGTTTAACAGGCACTGTCCTGATGGGTTTCACAGACCAGTCAATATCTTCTTGGAGGATCTTCCGAGGTCTATTCTTGCAAGTTCAAAGAAGTCTCCCTAGCAAGGAAAACTTGACTATTCGACCTACAGGCGCGGTCGGGATTTACTGACCGTGGCGATGAGTATGGTCTTCCTCTCTTCTCATCTCATCTCATCTCATCTCATCTCGGGCCTTTGGTTCCGATGCCAGTTACCAACATAGGTCTTCGTTACGCGACACGAGGTAGATCCGAACGGATCAGAAAGTTCAACAGTCTTTTTCAAAGAGGCACCAGGCAAGCAGGAACAAGACTACGAGTCAAAACACAGGAGCAGCCACGAGGTTACGAGTCGATCGGATAAGAGAATAAGAGAGAGATGGACGGTTGGAGCTTGTAATTATAGTACAAAATCTTCCGTTTCCCGCCCAACCTTAATGTCCTTTCTTTTGTTAGGGTTTGGCGCTCAAATGTCTTGTATGGGTGATCTCCGTTCTTAATGGGTTTCGGGGCTACTCGTAAATGTCTGAGTACCTGTTAATATTTCTCCCATTGTTAAATCGGTCGGTGTTCTCCCTGGAGGGGTTTTGGGGCTTCCAAGTGTTTTGTATAACTACCCGCTAACGGCTCTCTCATCGTAGAGTCGTTGGGATTTTACATATTAATGTCTTTGGATGGGCCCTTGATTACTCGGTACAATAGCTTTCATTCGCACCTGGGAGACCGATTTCAGTATTTATGTGTATACTGCAAACCCATAATGTCTCGTGTATTATCCTCAATGTGCTGAATCTTAATCGATCTTGCACAAATGTTTATTGGAACGCCATCTTGTCTGCCCGTCGAAAAGTCTAGAATGTTCTGTCACGAGGTGCGGCGGCCATTTTACAGGCTGCTTGTGTCCACTTTGAGAAACCTGACAGCATTCCGCTGAAACAAAAGCTGTTTGAACGAAACTATGTGTTTTCTCCTTATTAATAAAATCGCGATATATTGCGAATTCTACAGTCCCTCCTGTTGATGCGAACAACTCCGCTTATCGTATCAAAAATAATAGTGGTGAGCAATATAATCTCGATTTTCTCCGAATCCAGAAAATTAATCCCATAACTCTAACCTAGCTAGGGTCTCTGTGTCGTCCTTATTTCCCAAGAAAATTACTTTCTATATCACCGTAGGCATTATTTGCCCCCAAACTCACACCAACTTGTTTTCCTTCCCGGCGTAACCAGGCCGATACCTCTCGTATCACCTGCACATTCATCGTTTATTCAGGGAAAGGAAAAACAAAACCCAAAACCAAATAATCATTTTTAACTATCACACCATCACCAAAATAATTAACACCAACTCTTAAAACATGTCGAGTTCCCAACGTATTTACAATCTTTGAAAATCATGATAGAGTACAAGCTTCCGCGGCGCACGTGGCGAGCGGGAGTGACGCCATTTTCCGATTACACGGTACTTTCATCGTGCACGCGCACGTAACGTTCTCGCCACTCTCCCGTGTTTTCATGCTTAGTGAGGCGTTTGTCTCTTTTACAATGTACGACCAATAGGTACACTACAATAAACACTTGACATACGACTAAAATGTGGGAGGCTATTCTGATCCATGAAGGCACTTCAATATTGGTGAACAGATTCCACCACGGCGGAACTACTATATCCAGAATGTCTGTCCCTATTTCGACAGTTTTCTGTTCTAATGTGTAAAAATGTTTCTGTGACACCGCGACTGCTTTCAAAAGCTTGGTGAGGTGTTCCGGGAGAGGGGGAATGAGGTATCCAAAATGCGCGACGAATCGCTGCAAGTCGGTGAAATTCTCTTTTACTGTAAGATGAACAGTGGATGGTTCAGGGATTGGGACAATTCGCTGTTGTGCTACTTGAACTTCCACCCTGGGTTTGAAACAGAAACTGCTGTCACTCACCGGACACCGGCTACGGTTTCCATGCTGGTAGTGTTGCGCTGCAGTGGTAACACAATATGTTCCACCCCCGATGTATGCTACCTGCGGAGGCACATGATCTTGTGCCATTGCCTCCATGGTGCAATTCATGGACTTGGCGCCAGTCGTTCTGAACCCGCACTGTGGTGTTAAAAAGGCATTCAAGTGCTGGGGACACAGGATTATGTGTGCTCCCCTGCCACGACAACCAGAGAGATCTGTACCTGTCATCGTTTGCTCCCAGCGGATGACGTAGGGTGGAACCGCTGCATAGCGAATGTGGGCTCCCCCCTGAATGACACCAATGTTCTCTACCCGATACACCGGGGCGGGCTTTGCTGTGTCGCCCAAAACCGGCATACGTAGTACTATACCCATGATAGTATGGTTTGATCGTCCACAGTCCACGGGGACTGGGTATGCTTCTGAAGCTAGCCTGAGCTGGCATGGGCTTAATGCGTTCTGAAAAGGGTGGAGCGCCCGCAGGTGTTTGTTACTATCCAGGACGGGACCAAACCTTGTTTTAAATCCTCCAAATTACTGCGGCCCTCGCCCAGTAACCACGCCCCGTAAAGCACGCACACCTCATTCTGCGCAGCTTGATCGGATGCATTCCGATCCTCCCTAATCAGGGCATTTACCGTCTTTGCATGTTTCTCCAGATCTGCTATAATTTCCTTTAAATGGAGAGTCATGGCTTGGTCCTCGTGTAGACCCGACCCTACCACTTTATTCTCATCTGTTAGAATGTCTTTTAATTGTGTCTTTAAACCATTAATCTGGGTCTGCAGCTCCACACTGTCTAGAGCGTTGACCACAGATGTACCCGTGTTAAAAGCAGTGAACGCATCGTTCACTAAACCCCTTCTTTGCCTCCCTACTTGATCCAAAACTTCATGTGGTGCGGTGTACAAACTTGTTTTATCAATTTCCGCGAAATCGAATTCGTAAAATTGTCTGAACATCTTGGTCAACAGGACCTGATACAACTGTTCCGTCTTTTTGGGGCACCACTCTGGTAATCGCACCTCGGTGAGATTTAAAATCACCGAGGCCACCGCGTAATGTACTCCCTGAAATAGTATCTGGTCTGTGGGGACCAGTACCAAACCATTCCCGGGTCCCTTACTAGTTTTAGGGCACCCTTCTTCCTCAGCTAGAACCACCGGAATCGTGGGCGGGGCTTTGCGTGGGCGCGTAATCAGTTCAGTGGCGTTTACCGGGATCGAAGAGTATGGGGCTCCGCACCCCCTGGTGCTCGCATCCCACCTCATCCCCTGTCCGTTATCCTGCCACTGATTAATGAAAAATATGGATATGCCTTTGGGGCAAGGGTATTTTGACCCCCACATGCATACATAAATTCCCTCGTCCGGTTCCCACCATTTGTCCCAACAGACTTTCACTTGTCCGTTTGTCCCCGTAATTGTCCGATGGGTATTATTACCCAGTCGTTCCCACTCGACCGAAGAGTTCCTCATAGTTTTGCTCAGCTTTCGCAGCCACCACCATCGGCTCAATGGGACATTCCCACTACAAGTCAAACAAATCCGTTTGCCGACGGTGACGCTGATCCTGGGTGCGATGATCCTTACTTTGGGGCACATTAAAGAAGTCTCTTGGTAGGCAAACCCCGATGTGCTGGAATACTCCGTCGAGTTCGTTCCCAGCCATCCTGGCCACCTTCCCTTGTGGAAATAGGTGCTTGTCTCCTCTGCCTCCCGTCTTCCGGTCCCATCCACCGCGATGGGGGCCGTGTCCCCGGAGCATCCAAACACCACGACATCCTTGGTGCGGCCTCGATAGGCCAATCCACATCCGATTGCCGCGAGCAATACTAGAATTCGTTCCATCCTTCCTTGGTTCCTGTGATCAGATAGAATGAGGTAGCCAGCCTCGCAAGAGTCTCTGGCTTTTGTGAAGGGTGAGCGGGTCCCCTGACCTCGCCTCACGTAAACTTCAACGTTCGCTGAATAAACTTTAACTAAACCTATCTCTAAAGCTCCCATCATTTTATCATTTTCTGTTACAATTAAAACTGCAAACTTAACCTTATTTAAAACTATGAACTTATTCTTAACCTTAAACTATAACTTAAACTTGAACTAATGAACTTAAAACTTAAAACTTATTACTGTACAGTGCCGCCCGTTCTCAGGGCGGCCCCTTTAAATTCTGAGAAAACTGCTGCGAGCTCTTACCGACTTTGGGAGGGCTCTGACCTTTTCCTCTGATCTGCCGCAGCCTGTTTCTGCGCTGGCCCCTCCCTCTGATCTGCCGCAGCCTGTTGCTGCACTGACCCCTTCCTCTGATCTGCCGCAGCCTGTTGCTGCTGCGATGGGGCCGGGCTGTACCTGGGCTGCCTTAACCTTGAGTCTGCGCCTTGGGACAGACTGGGGCAATACCCATATCTTCTTGGGCTGGGGTTCTCTACCTGACCTACGGGGAGTTGTCAGGGGCGGGGATTCCGTGACTGACGGACCGGGTTCCGAGACTTCCATCGGGACAACCTGTGGTTCGACCACAGTCGCTGGCTCCGCCTCCGCTGACTCCGCCTCCCTAACCTCGGGGCTCGCATTTTGTGGCTCCGCCCTGCTCGGCCCAGCAGGTGGCCCTTCACTCGCGATCTCTGCCTCCCCCGAGGGCGGGACGTTCAAAGCGGGCGGCTCTGTCTCTGGGGTCCTCGCCGTCACTCCCTGTGCTCCCACAGCGGCTGGCTCCGCCTCCCCTAGCTCCTCCCTCCTGTCTTCGGGACCTGCAGCTTGTGTGTCCACCCTGTGTGGATCTCTATCTGCAGCCCGTATCCTCCCTATACCTAAAATGGGAACGTTCCTTAGGTTCCCCAAAAACCACTCGCCTTCATCACCATCCTCATCTGACTCCCATCCCCACAAAAATGCTTCATGATCTTCCAGGATGTCTCCTCCCCTGATGCAAGCTGCTTTACCTGCCTGTGTGCCTTGTGGTCCTACCTGGGGCTGTGCTTCCCCACTGGCGGGATTTACCCCGGTGGTTTTCCCTTGCGCACCTGGCTTGTACAGTTTGCATTGGTTTACGTGGAACCACTTAGTGCGCCGAGGTACTTTTACGGCGTATACCATGGGACTCGCCTTGTCTACAATGTTGTAGGGTCCCATATACAGTGGTTCCAGACTCCCTACTCTGGCGTAGTTTCTGACCATGACCTGGTCTCCTACTTCCCACTCCTGCGTTTTGCGGGGTTCCAGCAACAGACGATTGCCCTGATGCTGCCTTCCCATGTTCCCAGCCGCCTGCTCATAAACCTGCTTCAGGCGCTCCAAGAGGGTCTGGGCGAACTTGTCCCTGCTTATCTCTTGGAGCTGACCCTCAGTGAGCACCGGCGCTAGCACATGGGTGGGGGTTCGCATGAGCCTCCCAGTCATCACCTCGTGCGGGGAGTACCCCGTACTTTTTGACTGGCTGGCCCGGACCCCCATGAGGACTAAAGGCAGAACTTCCGCCCATTTTTGGGGCGAGTTCCTAGTCTCCTTCCTCAATTTCTCCTTCAGGGTCCGGTTCATGCGTTCAACAATCCCGGATGACTGGGGATTGTGTGCTACGTGCCACTTCCCTTCAATGCCCAAAAGCATGAGGGTGTTCTGCATCACCTGGCCGGTGAAATGACTCCCTTGGTCTGACTCCACAAAACGGGGAAGTCCCCACCGCGAGAACACTTCCCGGACCAAGATTTTTGCAGTACCCAGTGCCGTAGCTGTTCGACAGGGGAAGGCTTCCACCCATTTGGAAAACACATCCACCAAGACGAGGCAGTATTTATAGCCTCCCTGAGTGGTGGGCAGGGGCCCTATATAGTCGATCTGTATCGACTGCCATGGTCCCTCTACCCTTCTTACGTGTCCCATGGGCACCTTCCTTTTCTGGGGGTCTGGGTTGTTTGCAGTGCACACAAGACAGTTTGCACAGAACTCGCGGACTTGCTCCCTGAGCCCTGGCCACCATCCCGCTTGCTCTACCCGTTGCCAGGTAACCTCGGGCCCGGGGTGCCCTGCCCCTGGTCCCTCGTGAGCCAACTGGAGGAATTCCCTCCTGTGCTGCTGCGGCACAACCCACTGCTCCTCGCGGAACAGCATGCCTTCCTTAACTGAGAGGGTTGCCGTACTGTACGGACCTTCTACCTGCCTCCCCTCAGCAATGGTTTTTAGAACTGCTTTTAGGGCGGGATCCTGGGCTTGGACGGTCTTAAGGTCTAGGGGCAATGCTACCCTGGTGTTCCCGGGATTCCCATCCCTGCCTTGGATCGCTGCTATGGGTCTGGTCCCATAGGGGTCCCAGAAAATGCCGTTGCGGGCACCTTCCCTGGCTAGCGCATCCGCCTGCTGGTTGCCCTCCCCACGGGGCTCTGTGGAGGAGTGAGCCTTCACCTTATGGATGAAAATCTCTCCTTCCTCCCCTACTGCTGCTGCTAAGATCTTTTCCAGCAAGGGCTTCACCGTTAAAGGTCGCCCGTCCGCGGAGGTGTATCCACGGCGGGACCAAATGGGCAGGTATTCCGTACACGAATTGCAGGTGAACATACTGTCCGAGCAAATCGTGTATGGGGTTGGGAAAATGTCTGGGTGGGTAACAACGTACACCACGGCAGACAGCTCAGCCTGCTGCGCGCTCATGGTGCTAGGGAGCTTGATCGCCAGGGCAAGGTCTGCCGCAGGGTCATAAACTCCACACCCTGTGAGTCGTTCGCCAGCAGATACTGTGCTAGACCCATCAACATAAATCTCGCGCCCAGTGGGATGTATCCCGGCCCGTAAACCTATGTTGACGTCCCACACCCCTTCCACCGAACATCGGTGGGCTGTACCGGGGTATACCAAATTGGCCGCAAGCCTGGGCTCGCAAAGACCTTTTACTCTAAGATCCAACTGGGAGAGAAGAAGGGTCCAATGCGCAATACGCGCGCTGCTTACTGTCCCATCTTTAATCCTCCCATCCAGAAGCATCTTAGTTGGTGTGTGATGTGTGAGGAGAGTGATGGGAGAGAGCCCTGTGAAGATCGCTGATCTTTTCACAGCCCAATGCGTGGCTAAAAGGTGCCTTTCGCAATTGGAGAAACTTCTCTCCACATCCGTTAATACTCTGGATGAATAGACAACCGGCCTCAGCTTGCCGTGACGCTCTTGGAGCAGCACAGTGCTCAAGCTGTCCCCGCTGGCAGCTACCTCCAGGAAAAACTCCTTCCCCCCATCTATGGCCCCTAAGGCTGGCGCGGTCTGCAGATCCCTTTTTAACTTCTCGAAGGCTGCTTGGCAGCCCTCGTCCCAAGACCACTCCACTCCCTTATGGAGGAGTCGGAGGAGCGGCGCCGCTGTGGCCGCATAGTCTTCGATAAAATCCCTGCAGTAACCGGTCAGTCCCAAGAAGGACCTCACACCCCTTATGTTGTTAGGAATCGGTAACTCTTGCACCGACTCCCTCCTAGCCTTATCTATGGCTCTTTCCCCAGCGCGAATGGTCAGCCCCAGGAATTTTACTTCCCGCTGACCGATACGTGCTTTCTTAGGATTTATTTTAAAACCCTTTCTCGCTAGCAGCTCCAATAACTCGTCCAGCAGTGGTCCATGCTCCTCCCTTGAGTCCGTAAATAGGAGCAAATCATCCACGTACTGTACTATCTGATTGGGCTGACTAAACTCCCTTAAACTTCCTGCCATACACTGATGGAAAATACTGGGGCTATTGTGGAAACCCTGTGGCAGACAGTTCCATGTGTACTGTTGCCCTTTGAAAGTAAAGGCAAACTTGTACTGGTCCTCTCGCCGCAGCGGGATGGACCAAAAACCGTTCGAGATATCCAGCACCGTGAACGTGGTCGCGGACGCTGGGATGCTCCCTATTAGGTCAGCAACTGCTGCTACCGTGGGCGCGCAGGCGGGAATGTTACTGTTGAGGACTCTGTAGTCCACCGTGGCTCTCCACGAATTATCCGGCTTCCTAACCGGCCATAATGGGGAGTTCACGTGTGTGGCTATCGGCCTCAACACGCCCTGCTGCACCAAGGAGGACATTGCTGTCTCCATATCGGGTTCTGCTTCTTTGGGGAAGTTATACTGCTTTTGGGGCCGGGTCATGGGGTCCCCATCTACGCTGACCTCAAACCCGGTAACCCTCCCACAATCGTGCTTGTGGGTTGCAAACGCGTGCATATTATCTGACACGTACGTTTGCATGTCCGTTGGGACATCTGCGACCATAAGCCTGAGGTCGTAGCCTCCGGATGGCTGTACGGTACACAGGACCCCTGTTTCTTCCTCCCCCGGAATCACTACTACCTCGCCTTTTTCACCCTTAGCCCCCCAGAGACAGTGATTTCTGAGGTCCACGAGGATCCCGTGTCCTGATAGAAGATCGGACCCGAGAATACCTCTTCCACCCCCCTCCTGCCATTCCATCAATATGCACTTCCACTTAAGGTGAAGTGCTCCCAAACGAATGGATAGCGGAAGGGAGAACGCGCCAGCCTGTTCTTTTCCTGTGAACCCCGCTAACGTGAATGGGACCCTGGTAGATAGTGGCGAGTCAAAAGGGCTATCTGTATGGATTATGGTGCAAGAAGCTCCCGTGTCCAACAAATAACTACCCCTTTGTTTCTCTA
Source organism: Squalus acanthias (assembly GCA_030390025.1). NCBI lineage: Eukaryota > Metazoa > Chordata > Chondrichthyes > Squaliformes > Squalidae > Squalus > Squalus acanthias. The sequence goes on along the minus strand of CM059447.1, from coordinate 8,782,266 downwards.
CCTCCATCTCCACTAAAGGTCGCTTCCACGCATCATAGCTAAGCGGACACAGGTAGACGGGCTGCGCGGGTTCTAGTCATGGGGTACTATTAGACGGTCCTGCGGCACCTACGGGGCCGGTTGCAACCGCCACCTTTCCATGTGCACTCAATAAACTGCGCATGGCTCCTAACACTACTTCGAGGTCGTCGGGAGGGGTGGGTGCACCAGCTTCCCTAGCCGGGACAGGCGCCTGGGCGCGGGCTGCGGGATTTTTATCCTTGGAATCCTTCCAAGGGTTCCTGCAATGCTTGCGCCAGTGCCCTGTCTTCCCACACCCGTAACAAGCATTACTTGCCTGTGGGGCGCGATTACCCTCCTGATGCCACTCTCTTTGATACGGGGCTGCGGGTCGTACCTCATGTACTTTTCCCTTAAGGGGACGTGTTGCCATACCCCTTATATTGCGATATCCTAACGTGAGTCGATTCAAGACCGACTCTTCCGTAATGTTGGGGTCATTGGGATCAAACCATGCTTTTGCCTGCTCTCTGACGGCTGGTAAACTGTTGGCTATTATGCACCTAAGCCAATGAGCTAAACCGGCGCCTTCCACATCTTCGCGCTCTGGCGCACCTAGACAGCTGCGCTGATATACTGGCCACAGCCTGTCGGCAAAAACCTTCGGGGGTTCTCCCTCCATCTGTACTGTCTGTCCCACTCTAGCAAACGGACCTTCATCGTCCGCCCCCAACACTTCCAGGACCTCATTCTTTAATGCCTCATAAGCCTTGGTTCCCCTCTTGCTCTCGCCTGAGAGACACTGAAGGATTGTACTGCCTAACGAAAACAACAGCATTTTTGCTGTTTCCCCATCATCGCAGCCGTTAATGGCTGCGGTTTGCTCAACTTCTCTGAAATGTACGGAAGGGTCGTCTGCCTCGGTTAGCTTCCGTACGTGATTTATCATAACTCTCAACTGATGTGAACTGTGAGGCAATACAAGCTGTCCGAGGAGATCCCCTGGTTCCTCCCCACCGTTTCTGTTTGGGCCCCTTTTTATACCCGTTACTGGATACAACGGTCCCTTTTCCACTTCTTTCTCAATGGGCTCTTTCGTTTCTTCCATTGCTTCCTCCCTAACCCAGGTTTCCGAATAGCTGGGTGGCGCGGAGGGCGCAGTGGCTACTACTTCCTCTGCTTTACTTGGTGGGGATTTCTTAAACTCCTCACTTACTAGCGGCTGGTGTGCTGACGGACTGATAAGGCACACCATGCCGTGCGCTTTGTTCACGGCCTTTTTGAGGTGCTCTATCTCCCTTTTGCAGGCGCTATGATCGGCTCCCTGAAACTTATCCTCAAGGGCCAACTTATATGCCGCCCTAACCCCCGTTAAGCTCTCTTCCTGAGTTCTTATCTGGGCAGCTTGGCGGGCACATCGTTCCTTTAACCTGCTCTCATTTAACTTTGCCTCAGTGACCTGGCACTCGAGATAATCTATCCTTTTTTTATGGTGACTGGAGATTTCCTGGCGTTCTTGGTGCAACGCACTTAAATTCCTAATGAGCATTTCCCCTCCAGAAACCTTCTCATCCATTTCTCCCTCTAAATGACTGATTCGAGCTGTTAGCGCTGTAATGGTCTGGTTTGAAATCTGGACCTGCCTTTTGTAACACATTAGCCAGACTGCTTTCTCAAGTGTCTTTTTATGTTCTTTACTATCTGTCCACCTTTCGGCTGCCTCTAATGGGCTTTTATCCGCTAACAATTCACTTATCCATTTCTTAGTTAGATTAACCTTTCCAAACACATAGTCTGCTATCTTTTCCTGCATAACATTTCGTACAGTCATTCCAAAGTCTAACACACTACCCTCTCGCTGCCAGTGTCCTGCCGCGGTCGCCATTTTCTGTAAGGGATTTTGACCGTGCGTGTCTCGCAGCCTGTGAGGTTCACGCGGCTCTGTGCAGCCTGTATGTCAGTGCGGGTTTCGGCCTTGTTGCCTGTTCTGGTCTCCAGCCAGTCTGGGAGCACTAGACACACCTGTGAGTGGTTCGAATCACTCGCCCTTACGGTTCTAGACACTGGACTTAGATGCGAGAGCAGTAATGGAGATGAAACTCATGTAGACTCGGTTGAATGGTACGAAATGGAAAATCTTTATTGCATGATATTTAAGATTACGAAATACATGTCATAAGCACAGATTAATGACAGTACAATCTTACAAGCAGTTATATAGCTGATCCTAGGGAAACGAGGAACGAACGACACACCGTAAATAGGGGCACACATTACAAGTATCCTTAATACTTAAACCCTCCCCTATCAATATCTGTCCTAGCTAGATTCGTAGGATTTCGAGACTCATGCTCACCACTCGTGATAACTCGGAGAAATTCCGAATAGCTGATCGGATGTTTTCACCGCAGCACCCACGTGTCGATCAGGGGGTCTCCTGGTCCCACTTGTTTACTTGCTTCTGCTCCGGCTAGCAGGCTGGAACGTCTGCTGTGATGAAGATCTGTGATGGTTGGTTTAACAGGCACTGTCCTGATGGGTTTCACAGACCAGTCAATATCTTCTTGGAGGATCTTCCGAGGTCTATTCTTGCAAGTTCAAAGAAGTCTCCCTAGCAAGGAAAACTTGACTATTCGACCTACAGGCGCGGTCGGGATTTACTGACCGTGGCGATGAGTATGGTCTTCCTCTCTTCTCATCTCATCTCATCTCATCTCATCTCATCTCATCTCGGGCCTTTGGTTCCGATGCCAGTTACCAACATAGGTCTTCGTTACGCGACACGAGGTAGATCCGAACGGATCAGAAAGTTCAACAGTCTTTTTCAAAGAGGCACCAGGCAAGCAGGAACAAGACTACGAGTCAAAACACAGGAGCAGCCACGAGGTTACGAGTCGATCGGATAAGAGAATAAGAGAGAGATGGACGGTTGGAGCTTGTAATTATAGTACAAAATCTTCCGTTTCCCGCCCAACCTTAATGTCCTTTCTTTTGTTAGGGTTTGGCGCTCAAATGTCTTGTATGGGTGATCTCCGTTCTTAATGGGTTTCGGGGCTACTCGTAAATGTCTGAGTACCTGTTAATATTTCTCCCATTGTTAAATCGGTCGGTGTTCTCCCTGGAGGGGTTTTGGGGCTTCCAAGTGTTTTGTATAACTACCCGCTAACGGCTCTCTCATCGTAGAGTCGTTGGGATTTTACATATTAATGTCTTTGGATGGGCCCTTGATTACTCGGTACAATAGCTTTCATTCGCACCTGGGAGACCGATTTCAGTATTTATGTGTATACTGCAAACCCATAATGTCTCGTGTATTATCCTCAATGTGCTGAATCTTAATCGATCTTGCACAAATGTTTATTGGAACGCCATCTTGTCTGCCCGTCGAAAAGTCTAGAATGTTCTGTCACGAGGTGCGGCGGCCATTTTACAGGCTGCTTGTGTCCACTTTGAGAAACCTGACAGCATTCCGCTGAAACAAAAGCTGTTTGAACGAAACTATGTGTTTTCTCCTTATTAATAAAATCGCGATATATTGCGAATTCTACACAGGAAGCGCTTCAATGATCTGATGAGATCAGGAAAGGTGAGTGTAAGGCCACACTCACCTTCGCCCTGATGTGCCTGTCACCACATCCCCATCACTCTGCCTTCCCAAGTCTACTCCTACACAGCATTCTTCATACCAACATACCTTGCATGTCCTCCTTTCCCTCTCTCTCCATGTACATACACAAATCTCCAGCTAACCAACCACCCCTCACACTCACCCTCATCCTAATGTAATCATACCAAGTAACCACAGAAAGAGACCATTTGGCATTGGCACCACACTCCCTCATAGTCACCCTGTACAGATGTAACCCACACATTCCTTACACTCATTCCATCACTCTCACTCAAACTTCTCAGCTTTGCCTCCTTGCAGGAGGAGAGCCCACAACAACAGGGAAAGGGAGCCCTCCATCCTTCAGTACCTTAACTGCAGCAGAGGAAGTAGCCCTGGAGGTCTCAAGAGTTGCAGAGCTGCTGGCGGTGGGAGACGGAGAGAGGGGGACCTCTCAGCAACCTGGTGACAGAATTACATCTCATACAGCCACACAGCATACAGCAGTCACTCATATGGTGACTGATGTCAGCAGACAGTGAATGTTCATCATGTGCATAATGGTCTCATTACCCATTCCTAATATAACATTTCTAAATCATCTCTTTACTCTCCCACAGGTCCATCAAGAGTGCCCCCGCCACCCCCCCCCCACCCCCCCGCCCCAATGTCCAGCCGGAGGAGGAAGACGATTCCTCTGAGGGTGCACCGTCAGCAGACCTAAGCGCACCCAGCACCAGCGCAGATACGCACACCTCGGTGGCTCCTGTGCAAGATAGAGTAGTGTTGTCACCTGGTGTCTCACAATTCAAAAGTGAGCAAGAGCAGACGGTGTTGACAGGAATAGCAGTGGAGACTCTGTGCCGGAGGGCGCAGGATGCTCCAAGCTCTGCTCAGCTGCATGCAGACGCTGAGCCTCGGGGACCATCGAGAAAGAGGGTGACCCTGGAGGGGCAGCAAGAAATGCAGGAGGCTTTGGCACGTTTTGCAGCCGCGATATCTGAAAATGTGCAGAGAATGGAGGAGTCCATTTCGAAAATGAGCACCACCATGTCGCAGGCGATGGAGGTGATATGCTCTTCTATTGAAAGGATGGCCACCTGCATGGAGCAGCTAATGCGCCACTCACATGAGCACATGCTAGCTATGGAGAATAGATGGCAGAGGCTCATAGACCTCCTTTCTAGGAGGGATCTAAATGTAGACTTGGGTCCTCATGGCCCCACTGCTGTGCAGCAAGATGCTCTCCAGCTCCTTGCTAGCAGGGAAGTGCGGGTGGCCCAAGAGAGGATGATGGTGAGAGGGGACATGGAAGTGGGGGCTCCTCTCAAAGCACTCCCACTTCTCCCCCGTTGTCCCCAACCCCTTCAGGTAGAGCCCCAGATGCTTCCTCGGATCACGATTGCCGAGTCTGGCCCTGCAGTCGCAGGAGGAGCAGACTTTGGCGGGGCCCTCACATGCAGCTCTAATCCTTGTTGCTGCGCTATGTTGTGCAGCGCACAGCAGACGACGATGATTCTGGAGACCCTGGCTGGTGCATACTGAAGGGCTCCTCCAGATCTGTCAAGGCATCTGAAGCACATCTTCAGCATGCCTATTGTTTGCTCTATGACACATCTAGTGGACACGTGGCTTTCATTATAACGCTCCTCAGCATCATTGCTTGGCCTCCTCAAGGGTGTCATGAGCCAAGTCTTAAGTGAATAGCCGGTAAGAGTGTTTGGCGGTGTGAAGAGCTGAGGGCGGGTGGACTGGCGCAACACGAAAGAGTCATGACAGCTGCCATGGAATTTGACGCATACATGCATGATGATCTTCCTATGGTTGCAGACGAGCTGCACATCGAGGGAGTGGAAGCCCTTGCTGTTCACAAACACTCCTGGGTGTTGTGGGGGTGCCCTAGTGGCCATATGTGTGCAGTCGATGATGCCCTGCACCCGTGGGAAGCCTGCCAAAGCGGCAAATCTGAGCGCATGCTCACTAACACTGGCATCTTCAGTGGCAAAGTTTACATAATTGACTGACTTGTTAAACATGGCATTGGTCACCTGGGTGATGCATCTGTGGGTGGCCGACTGCAAAATCACGCAAATGTCTGCAGCAGATCCCTGGAAGGAGCCTGAGGCGAAGGAGTTGAGGGCGTTGGTGACTTTGACAGCCACTGGTTAGGCGTGTCCACCAGGTCCTCTGGGCTGCAGGTCTTGCAAATGTCTGCGATAACCTGTGCCTCCTTTGGCACTGCTGCTCAGTCATGTTGTGGAAGCTCATCCTCTGCCTGTATACCCTATGTTGGGAGTATCGCCTCCGGCACGCTGCAGCCCTGCGCTGATGCCCTCTGTCCTGTGGAGCATCAGGTGGTTGAGGAGAAGGTTGGTGGTGTTGTTGCTGCTGCTGCTGCTGATGTGCCTGCTGCTGCTGGTTGTGGGGCTCATCCTGGTCTGATTGTAAGCAGCACCTATGCTGATGTAATAGATGGCAGGTGAAGTAGGGATCAGAGGAGCAATCTGTCAATGTTGTGATAGTTACTAGCAATGTGGTGAGAGTGGCTTCCAAGATTGCAGGAAAGATTTACAATCTCTAGACACCTAAATTTGTGCTTAAAATGGAGTCAGCAAGAGCCTTTCCCTTCGGCAAGTAATGAGGTGTCAGGTGGGAGTATTTATTTGGATTTCCATGCTCTGCATTAATGACCTCGCTCAAAGGTCACTGAGCTTCCGCCTCAGGTTGACAGATGTGGTTCCCGAGCTGCGTGATTCCCGTGATCATCTAGTGAAAATTAATAGGTCTAGTTAAAATCCCTGTTAAGGGTCTCACAACAAGGATTTAACGTGGTCGCCCGACTCTGCTGTTTGGGTCCGTGGTGCGCTGGCAAACGCACCCGAGTTAAAGCCACGAGGAGACAGGATGATGGCGCATTCCCAACGCGCTCGCATTTTCTGCAACTTTTACTGCCAACCCGCCTCCAAACCCGCACGCATGGCAGCGGGAAAATTCCGGCCAACATTTCAGGTTGATGAATTTTCATCAGAACTGGAAAAGGTTAGAGATGTAACAGCTTTTAAGCAAGTACAGAGGTAGGGAAAGGGGGGAGGGGAGGAAAGAACAAATGGAAGGTCTCGAGATGGTGGAAGGCAGGAGAGCTTAAATGACAAAAGGGATGATGGTGCAAGGCGAAAGGAGATGGTAATGAGACAAGTAAAGAAACAAAATATGAGTCTAGATGAGGTGTAAATGGGAATATAGGAATCATCAGCAACAGCTGCCGTCCGAAAAAATGGGGGCAGAGGTTATGATCTAGATCATAAATAATTTAACATGCTAGAGACTGATGTGTTTTCCCCCCAATTTCACTTTATTATACGACTGTATTTTATTCAAATTAACACTGTAATTTTACTTTTATTTGGGCAGGATATGGATGAGTCCACTCTTTTTGAAAAACCCAATATTTATTGCCATTTTTCTTCTGGTATTGGAGAACCTAAGTATTTACCTGTGAGCAACTGGGCATCTCTGAATAAACTATTAGTGGATGCTCTGGACAGCTACAATGAAATCAATGCCGCAATGAATTTGGTAAGTGAATTAAACAAAATACATTGAAGTGACAGGAAAATGAAATTATTTTTGGATGTGATGCTATTATCATACCTGGTTTTATAATCAAACAGGTGATATTAAAATTATTAGGAAAGTGCTTGAGGCTTTTTAACACCCTGAAAGTTACAAACAAATTTTAAACAAACTACAAAGAGAAAGGACTAGAAATTAGTTATAGCCAAGCAATGGGCAGTGTTTAGACTAAAAAAGGTTAAGCTGCACCACCTGAAAATCGTCTAGGATGCACACAAAATTCGTGCTCACTCCTCATTCAAATGATTCTAGTCATGATTCTAGTCTAAAAACTCAAGCTCATTGGCGTTACACTGAAAAGCTCTCGTTCGGCCCGACTGCCTGCCTCTCTTCCGCGGCCACGTTCGTGCCCGGGTGGCCCTGGAGATGGAGCACACGGTGTCCGCCGGCACGCTCGAGGCCTTCTGCGACCGGGCTGGAGTGCATCATCACCCCGGACAACCAAATTTTAATTTAATTTATTAAGTTTCCTTTAATGTTTTAAGTTTAGTTACTGTTTATTTGGTTTAGTGTGCATCAAAAAGAGTACCCAGAAAAGCTGGACCAATATCAGTGGCAGTCTAATTGCAAGTAATGATTGCCACTAGCTTTTTTCACTACTTAAAGGGAAGGTTCATTGCTGCTGCAGCACCTCATTGGCAGGATTGTTGGGTGTGCAGCTGCCCCAACAACCATAAGAAGAAGGTCAAGGAGAAGGAAGAGTTCTGTACAAATCCTGATGACAGATTGTCGCCCCAGGGAGAGAGCCCGGAGGTTCTCCGATGAAGCTCTGGAAGCATTGGTTTTCGTGGTGGAGAGAAGGTGGGCGGTCCTGTACCTGCCAACTGGCAGGAGGCCCTCGCCACAAGTCTGCCACACTATGTGGAGGGAGGTAGCACACCACGTCATGGGCACTGTGTTCCAACAGATTGCTAGGAATGCTCAGGTGCTGCCCCGGGGGAGTGGCAGTGGGTCTGTGGAGCAGGAACCTGCTGTCCTCTCTAAGGATGACAACATTCCTACTCCCACTCCGCCATTGCACTTGTAGCTGCCTGTCAGCCAGCCAGCCAGCAGCCCAGACTACTGCCGCACATGCCGAGGTGGTGCAGTCTATAGCTGGGCCTTGTAGGTCCACAGCTGGTTGAGGTCGTCCTGCAAGGCCATCTGAAGTCTCCCGCACGGAAACTCAGCAGCCTTCCACCAGCCATGCTGCAGCCACTGGGGGCACACTGCGTAGGAGCACTAGAGTAGGAAAAGGCACACGAACGACAGGCACTAAGGGATTGCACAAGGGTGATTAGTTAATAGTATTCATGTAATATGTGTGATATTTTTATAGATAAATTTATTAATTGTGTTTGGAATCTTTTGTGGTGTCTCTCCCTCGTCCTCCTGAGGTAGTCCCGCAATCCCTGGTGGCAAGGGCTGTGCCTTCATGATGGCCAAGTTGTGGAGCAGACTATCACGAACACTGGCACCAGTACTGGGACAGGCAGAAGCTGTACCGATGGGATGGGCTCCACCTGAACCAGGATGGGACCCGTGTCCTAGCGGAAAGGATAAATAGGGAATTGGCAAAGGCTTTAAACAAGAAATGAAACCAGCCTAAATATAAACAAAACAGGAAAGGAGAGCATAGGAAAGAATAAAATAAGCGAGGCCATTGGTGGCCAGGGAATAAATAGAGTTATAGAACAGGAGTGTAAAAAGATGATTAAAAATAAAGTGAGAGGAACTGCTATTAAAAATGAGTTAAACTGTCTGTACAGCCATGCACGATGGACGTGATTTTACTAACCTAGGCGGGTCCGTGGCGGGCGATGTCGGTGGTGGGTCCCATCCCCGCTGTTGGCTCCTTCCTGGCCTCTGAAATGAATTTCCCTTGATGGGGCTTGTTAAGCCCCCCCCAGCGCGTTTGCCGGCCAATTAGAGAAAGCAGGTCTGGTGACGTTATTTGATGACGCGTCATCAGCCGATTTCCTTAAAGGGACCATGGCCAACTTTATTTTGACATTTGTGCTGTCAGTGTTCTACAGCATTTGAGGTGCTGCAAACACTGACAAGCACTGCACAAAGATCCAGGGATGCTCCCAGGCTCCCACAGCACGCAGGAAGGTCCTCTTCCCTTCCCATGGGCGGAAGAGACCGTCCCAGGAGATCAACACAGCCTGGTTGCACATTGCAGAGGGCACAAGCAGGGATGTCATCAGGATGACCTGGGTGCAGTGCCACAAATATTTCAATGATCTCAGTAGATCACGAAACGTTAGTACAAAGCCACACTCAACCTCATCCTGCTGTGCCTCTCATCGCATCCCCATCACTCTGCCTTCCCTACCCTACTCCTGCATATCCTTACTCACACCAACTTACCTTGCACCTTCACCCATCCCTCTCTATCAACATTATCATTTCCCCATCTCGCTAGCCACCCCTCACACACCCTCATCGTAGTGCAATCATATCAAATAACAACACACAAGGGTAGGCACTTGGGTGTTTTATGCAATGTTCATGTAAAGTTTCTGTTAATGCGGTGTCAAGCATTGAAACCTTTATTTTCAACACTTTGCGTTCTTGGACAGATTTGTGTGCACCTTTGGAAGTGGCTTAGTGAGTTGCAGTGAATGGTGATGAGTGTGAAAGGAATGGCTTGGGCATTGTAGGGATGCTTTATGGTGTTGATGTGGGGTGGTGCCAACCTGGCGCATCATGTGGCAGCCAGGTATACAGCGTCAAGTGAAGTAAATCTGGCCATGGTGAGGCCATCCTGGCCTCCTAGGCAGCAATGTGGTCGGGTGCTGATGCCCTCTGTCCTGTGCAACATCAGGTGATTGCGGAAAAGGTTGGTGATGTTGGTGCTGCCGGTGTGCCTGGTGCTACTGGTGTTGGGGCTGATCGTGGTAGGATTCTGAGGACCAAGGTGAGAGAGTATAAAAGGCACCCATGCTGATAGAATAGATGGCAGGTGAAGTAGAGATGACAGACGCAATCTGTCAATGGTGAGAGAGATAATGGCCCAAAAATTAGTGCCTCTACGCGAGAGTACGCACTGTGTACTCTCGCGTATTCTGTCTCCAATTGCCGGTTTTCTGCATGCACTGCGCATGCGCTGAAAACCGGCACTTGGTGATTTCAAAAGGGGGCGGTTCCTAGGTGAACCACGTGCGCGCTACAGGTTGCGCGCACGCAGTGCACTTAGTGCTTTGAACGCGCAGGTAAGCATGGAAGATTTTGCACATAAAGAAAGGAGGCGTAAGACCCTCTTTTAACAAGGTAAGTAGTTAATTAAGTATTATTTTGAATTTTTTTCAACAGGTATATCTTTTTTAGAGACTTCAAAGAAAGGTAAGTTTAGTTTTATAACTTTTTAAAAGATTTTAAATTTTTTCAAAAATTTAATTTTTTGTTTAAAGTGGTTAATTTATTTAACTATACGTATTTTATTAATGTGATGGGTTTTTTTTTAAATTTAATTGCGGTTTAGCTGTTCTTTTGGGGGGGTATAGATTCATAGCTTTCACAGCACTTGATATGAAAACTATGAATGAAAGATGGTGTGCTGCCATTGGCTCTAACTGAATCACGTGATCCCACAGCTCGCACGAATTAACTGCGCCTGTGGGATACGCAAGCACTGCCCAGCTGCTGTCTAGAAAATCAAGTTCGTGCGAGCTCGGAATGAAAAAGCCGGCGCGCAGTGAGATATCGCGGGGAAGCCTTACCCTCGCACGAAGGCTCCCTCTTTAATTTCTGGGCTATTGAGGTCACACTGGATGGAGACTTGTGTAAAGACTTACAGCATGGTGAATCTGTTGTGGAAATGCAGTAAGGAAGAGTTTGTGCCTGAGGGAAGATATCTCTGTAAGGTGGGAGCTTTTACTGTACATTTGAAGCTGACAACTCAACAGCTGATTCAATGGCCAGTGAACCCCCGCCTCAGCTTCACAGACGTGGTCCACGACCAGTGTGGACCCCGTGGGAGAGCTGTCAAATGCAGAAGGTGAGCTGAAATTCATTCTTCAAGCCACTAATTACCTGAATTGGTTCCCCCACTGTGAACCCGGCACTGTGTGTCGGGTCTGCTATGGGCTGACAGACCTGGCATGGCGGCGGGTTCACAGCGGGGTCCCGAACTGCTGGGGGAAAAAAAACACTTTCCCACCCGACCCGCCACTGAACGCACCCGCTGACCCCCCTCAAAATCCAGCCCACAGTGTCCATAATAAAACAGGAGAGCTGGAGGCAATCATGCGTTGTGAGGAACCAGACATAGTAGGGATAGAAACATAGACATAGAAACATAGAAAAATAGGAGCAGGAGTAGGCCATTCGGCCCTTCGAGCCTGCTCTGCCATTCAATATGATCATGACTGATCCTCTATCTCAATACCATATTCCTGCTCTCTCCCCATACCCCTTGATGCCTTTTGTGTCTAGAAATCTATCTATCTCCTTCTTAAATATATTCAGTGACTTGGCCTCCACAGCCTTCTGTGGTAGAAAATTCCACAGGTTCACCACCCTCTGAGTGAAGAAATTTCTCCTCATCTCAGTCCTAAATGTCCTACCCCGTACTCTGAGACTGTGACCCCTCCTTCTAGATCCCCCAGCCAGGGGAAACATCCTCCCTGCATCCAGTCTGTCTAGCCCTGTCAGAATTTTATACGTTTCAATGAGATCCCCTCTCATTCTTCTAAACTCTAGTGAATACAGGCCTAATCGACCCAATCTCTCCTCATACGACAGTCCTGCCATCCCAGGAATCAGTCTAGTGAACCTTCGCTGCACTCCCTCTATGGCAAGTATATCCTTTCTTAGATAAGGAGACTAAAACTGCACACAGTACTCCAGGTGTGGTCTCACCAAGGCCCTGTACAACTGTAGTAAGACATCCTTGCTCCTGTACTCAAATCCTCTTGCAATGAAGGCCAATATACCTTCCTTCCTAACACTTGCCTTCCTAACTGCTTGCTGCACCTGCATGTTTGCTTTCAGTGACTGGCGTACAAGGACACCCAGGTCCCTTTGTACATCAGCATTTCCCAATCTAGCACCATTTAAATAATACTCTACCTTTCTGTTTTTCCTACCGAAGTGGATAACTTCACATTTATCCACGTTATACTGCATCTGCCATGTATTTGCCCACTCACTCAACTTGTCTAAATTGCCTTGAAGCCTCTTTGCATCCTCCTCACAACTCACAATCCCACCTAGTTTCATGTCGTCAGCAAACTTGGAAATATTACATTTGGTTCCCTCACCCCCAATGTGATGACTGTGAAAGGAATGGTTTGGGCATTGTAAGGATGCTTTATGGTGCTGGTGTGGGGTGGTGCCAATCTGGTGCATCATGTGGCAGCCAGGGTGTATAGTGTTAAGTGAAGCAAATCTGGACATGGTGAGGCCATCGCTGGCATCCCGGGCAGCAATGCACACAGGTGATGATGCCCTGTGTCCAGTGCAGCATCAGTTGATTGCGGAGAAGATTGGTGTGGATGTTGGTGCTGCTGGTGTGCCCAGTGATGCTGGTGTTGTCCCTCCCTAACAGCACTAGGAGTATCTTCACCACATGGACTGCAGCGGTTCAAGGAGGTTGCTCACCACCACCTTCTCAAGGGCAATTAGGATGGGCAATAATTGCTGGCATTGCCAGCAATGGCCACATCCCGTGAATGAATAAAAAAGTCAGGACACCCTCCACCATGTAATGTGGCATGACCACCATTCTAACTGGAACAGACTAAAGATGGATCTAGGAGCCCAAAACTGGGTATCAATGAGACACTGTGGGCCATCAGCAGCAACAGAATTGTCTACCACCACAATCTGTAACCTCATGGCCAAGCCTGCTTCAATGGGGAGTGTAAAAGGGCGTGCCAGGGGCAGCACCGGGCACCAACTTAGTGAAGCTACAACACAACTCTACCTGCATGCTAAATACCAAAAGCAGCAGGCTTTAGACAGAGCTAAGAAATCCCACCACCAATGGATCATAGGAAAGCTCTGCGGGGGTGAAATTGGGTTTGGGGCGATAACTTTTAAATGTTTGGAAAATTAGCGCCAGACGCTATGTTTTTCTAACTTTAAAAAATTCGGTTTTCTAGCTCCAAGAGGGTGGTGGAGCACAATAGTACTCCACTTCCCTCTTGAAGCGCGATCGGCAGCAGGCGGGGCAGTTAGTTCTACAGCGCTGCACACTGGGCCGTGCAGTGCTGCCGCGTTGGAAGGCTCCGTCCCTCCCTTAAAGGGAAGGGCCATTGCTGAAGGCTCTGCAAAAGAAAGGACACCTACCTGGACCCGTGCAAACCCGTGCGATCAGCCTGGCACTCACTCAGAGTGCGGGGCTGATCGATCGCGGGCAGGAACCCGTGAAAAAAAACGGATCAAAAGAGCTAAGTTTTTTTTTTACTTACCTCGGCCACCTCACCTTTAAGCATCGCCCCTGAAGCGGCCAGTCGTCCAATGCACGTCCCCTGAAGCTGCCGTTATTTTCGCCCGGTGATGCTTCAAGGGCCGAAAATGAATTTTGGGTCCGGGGCGTTACTGGGGCGATGCATGGCTGGATGACGTCACAATCTCCGGCTGGAGCTGGGCGTAGCAATAGGGGTTAGATTTGTAAGACGTGACCTTTTTATGATGTCATGTTGAGTGTCCCTCATCTGTCCCTCTCTATCCATGCATTCATATATTGCATCCAATGTTCCCGCAAATTTTTCTTTGGTGCGCTGCCCCTTTAACGTGCTGCACGACCCATTCAAATTTCCGCACATGCGCAGTTTTTCCATTCAAAAGTCAGTGACTGGCCTGTGCGGGATTTCCAGACTGCCCGCGCAGCTTAATGGGAACATTGATTGCATCCCTAATGATTCCCTCAAGACTCTTACCTATTAGTACCATCAGCATGTTACTGGCATTGAGTGTTCCTAAGGTCATGTGAAAGGACCTTTAAATTTAAATCCACCCTCAAGAAGTGGAGTCAATCGCAGAGCAATCAATTCACTCCTCCCATCCACAATTTTTAAATTTTAAGCACAAACGGCAGCTGGAATGCTTCGTTGCTGCAGTTTTCCGGTTCTGCTAGGTCTCTGCCCCTTTCTGGTTGGCATCAAAATTCCACAGGAAGAGGGGACAAATACTTCAAGTGCCATCCCCTTCTATGGTGACAACGCTGGATGATGCCACCTGCCAGTTCCACCTTGTTTACCCTCAATGAAAGGTACACCTGCAGAAGGCCAGCATTACATACTGGAGCCCACATTGCCGGTTTCCAAATTTTTTTTTTAAATCAATCTTCAGCCAGAACAGGCAGCTTCCCTGAGGGAGCAACAAGATGCTGCTCCAGATACCCATGTTTCTATTATTGTTTTTATTATTGCCTTGTCAGGCACCACTTTCTGACAGAGAGGTTGATTTTAACTTTTGCATTGCCACCCATTCTAGCAGCAAAGACAACGGAGTAATTTTGAGGCCCAGGCCTCATTTAAATGGAAACGATGGATGTCCTAATATAGGTTGCCAGATTAAAGCTAGACCATTATCGGGCGTTCCAGAGACGGCCAGGCCAGCAGCAAGGGAAATCCGGGAAGCCGATTGAAATTGCGGGGAGTGGAGCTCGGAGTGGCAGCAGCCCAGATTATTTTTGTGGGACACGGTGAAGCACTGCTGCTCCTCCTGGCCCCAGAAAAATAATTAAAAACTACCTTTTCGGCAGCAACGCCAGTAAGACTCACTGGAGAATGCACTGCGCCACTCAGTTCTGTCTTAGCCTGGCAATTGCTATGAAAGCCATAGGACCCCTATTTACATAATAACAGGAGTCTACCACCTGAAACAGGCAGGCACTTTGGCCACCCAGCAGTAGGCCCCTGTAAAAGTGGCAGCAGGCAAAGCGCAGGCGTTAATAGGGCAGTAAGTCTACAGATCACTTTGAGGCCGCCCCGTGAATGCCGATTTAGGCAAGTTAAAATCGACCCCAAAAAGTGGGCACATGACCTGTTTCTGCTTTCTGTTGTCAGCTGCTGAGATAACACTGATTAAAGTTCACTGCTCTGTGAACTCCTCTCCACTATGGGAAAATGGTTGCTTCCCCTGACTTGGGAAAACATCAACTGAGAATCACAGGTGTACACCTACATCCCATGACTTCATGATGCAGCACACCTGTGTATCATTCAATAGAACAATAGATCTGACAGATATTTTTATTCAGATGAGCAATGTTTAAATAGTAAAAGCTTCTGAATGTTTTGTGCCCATTTTTATTGAACCTATTGGAAGAATATTTGCACTTTGAACAAGTAATTTATACTTAGGGGGAGAAATTTGTGTGTTTAGCGCCACATATTAACCCCACAAGATGGGGCTAAAACGCTGTTCAGAGCTCTACCGCCAACTGATGGCAGTTCCAGCGCCGCACACCATATCTGTCTTGCCGGTAGCGCTGCCGGTAAACTCAATCGCCAGGGACATCGCAATCACGGAGATCATGACAACAGTGAGTGTGCAACGCTTACTTCACGCCCGATCTCTCAACTTCGTTTTGGCCATTGAACATACCAGCAGGAGAAAACAATGACAGGTTGAGGTGGAGTGCAGCAGCAAGAAGCCGGCTCCAGCAATGTTATTTAAAGGGATCATCACCAATCACTCACACCTGACAGGGTTTTGAAGTTTGAGTGGCTGTGTGCTAATTCCTGCTACTGCAAGAGTTTTCTTTAGTCATTTCAAGGTTATTTGGTATCAGGGAGTGTTCTGGCAAGTACAAAACTCGCTCATTATTTTTGAAACGCTTCAAACTACAACACTTGCTAAAAGTCATGGGGGCTGTACTGGCAGTCCATCTCGCCTTCCAGGATCTACGGCGGAGGCAGCAAGAAATACGGGAACATGAGGCCAGAGGGAGGAGAAGGGCCATCAGGGCTCTCAACAGGAGGCCTTACCCTCCGAGGGTCTTCCGACAGCAATTCTCCTACCTTCAATTAAGCGAGGAGCAGTGTATTAAGAGGCTTCGCTTCACCAAGAAGGTGGTCACAGAACTCTGCCATCTCCTACAACCAGACCTCCAGCCTCAGACCAGGGCGACCACAGCTCTCCCAATAGCAGTCAAGGTCATCGTGGCCCTCAATTTCAACACCAGCGGATCCTTCCAGTCTGCAGCAGGAGACACAGCTAACATCTCAAGTTCGCCTTCCAGCGCTGCATTCGGGAGGTCACTGAGGCCCTCTACCCCAGGAGAAGGGATTATATTGGCTTCCCGATCACCAGAGAGAAGCAGGACGAGCGTGCATGTGGCTTTGCCAGGATAGCGGGCTTCCCCATGGTGCAGGGTGCCATCGACTGCACTCATGTGGCTTTGCGGGCATCGCATAACAATCTTGAGATCTTCTGTAACTGCAAAGGCTACCGCTCACTTAATGTGCAGTTGGTGTGTGACCACACACAGCGACTCCTCAATGCTAATGCCCGCTATCCTGGCAGCAACCACGATGCCTTCATCCTGCGCCAGACTGGTGTGCCAGCACTCTTCCAGCGACCACAGCAAGCTCGAGGGTGGTTGCTCAGAGACAAGGGCTACCTGCTCTCCACCTAGCTCATGATTCCCCTCCACAACCTCAACACTCATGTCCAGCACTCATATAAATGAGAGCCATGCTGCCACCAGGAACATCATCGAGCAGACCATTGACCTACTGAAGCAATGGTTCCGCTGCCTTGACTGCTCGGGAGGAGCCCTCCAGTACTCACCAGAGCGGGTGTCCCATTTTGTGGTGGTCTGCTGCATACTCCACAACTTGGCCATCATCAGGGCACAGCCCTTGCCACCAGGGATTGTGGGACCACCTCAGGAGGAGAACAAGGGAGAGGAGGATGAGGAGGAGGAGGAGGGAGAGGAACAGGAGGGAGGGAGGAGGCAGCCAGACAATCAACCTTCCGTGGTCCGTGACTGGCTCATCAGACTCCGATTCGAAAGAATGAAACCCCAGATCCCCGATGCTCACCACATCCCCATCATACCATCCCTGTCGCAGGCCATATCATAGCGTCCTCCTGGGTGCAAAGCTGAAATGAGAGACACCACAAAAGATTCCAAACACAACTAATAAATTTATCTATATTACATCAACACTATTAACTAATCACCCTAGTGCAATCCCTTATTGCCTGTCGTTCGTGTGCCTTTTCCTACTCTAGTGCTCCTACGCAGTGCGCCCCCAGTGGCTGCAGCATGGCTGGTGGAAGGCTGCTGAGTTTCCATGTGGAAGACTTCAGATGGCCTTGCAGGATGTCCTCGACCAGCTCTGGACCTAGAAGACCTGGTTGTAGACTGCACCACCTCGGCATGTGTGGCAGCAGACTGGGCTGGCTGGATGTCAGGCAGCGACAAGGGCAATGGTGGAGTGGCAGTGGTGGGAGTAGGAATGTTGTCATCCTGAGAGAGGACAGCAGGTTCCTACTCCACTGACCCACTGCCACTCCCCTGGGGCAGCACCTCGGCATTCCTAGCAATCTGTTGGAGCACAGATTGCTGGCCTGCTGTGACACTGTGAAAGCCCCAGTCGACGGTGGTAGACCCAGCCACGATGGCAGCAGTCAGAGCTTGGGTGGCATCATGCTGAGACTGCATGAGAGCAGTCAGATCTTGGATGCCACCAAGCATAGACTGCATGAGAGCAGTCTGAGCTTCCACTGCAGCACTAAGGCATTGGGTCGCTTCCGCCTGTGCTGCAATGGAAGCTGCGACATCACTCATCATGTGCGCCATCACATCTGGGTCGCCACGGTCTCTCTGGGAGTGTACCATCATTTGCAGACTGGAAATGATGGGCTCCATGCTCTGCGCAGAGCCTTGTGCAATGTTGGAGGCGGACTCCTCCACACTCCTTGCTATTGCCGAGAGTCTCTGTGGCAATCTTGCATTTCCGTGTACATACCCATCACCCTTCTTCTAAAGGCCTCCCCGTCGAGGCCCTCATCTGAGTCCTATGCAGCAGAACTCGCCCTCCAGGGAGCTGGCCCCCGAGCTACCCTTTCCCCCTGGCCTTGCTGCAGCCCACTTGTGCCTGGTGCCTCACCCTGTGCAGATCCCGCTACTACACTAGCCTCTAAAGAACATGTAGTGCCAGTATCTGAGCTGGTGTATGCAAGTGACAGATGCAGTGACGAGGTGTCTTCTTCCTCCTCCTCTTCTCTCCCCTCGCTCTCAACGATGCCCTCAGGGACAGGCTGCTCGGCTGCCTGCTGATTATCTGAAAGCCGAAAGGCACAAGAGTCGGGTTATGGTGAGGGGAGGGAGGCAGGAAGACAGAAATGCATGCATGCAGCATGAGTAGCTTGAAAGTGAGAAAATATTGTGGGCTGAGGGAGAAGTGGGATGTGAGAAGAAGGAGTAGGAATGAACATACCGTTGTTGTCCCCAAGGGGGTCAACGTCGCCAGTGGCCACGGTGCCCATGACCTGGTGCCCAATGATCTCCAGCACTCTACTCTCCAGCTGGCTCAGCTGTTCAATGTGGGCTTGGCCCCTGCCTGTCCGCTCCTGCTCCCTCCGGTTGTGAGCCACCTTGGCCTACAAGAGAAAGGGAAGTATGTGAGTGAGTGTGGTGCAATGTGTTTGGCCTGCCATAGTTGAATAGCTGTCATTGTGTGCAAGGTATGAGGTGTGGGTGTGAGTGTTGCTAGGTAGAGATTGTTGGTAGGTGAGTGCTGGGGGTGTGGTGCATTGAGCAGTGTGTGAAGCTTATGGTACAGAATGTGGTATGTAGCATTTGTTGAAGCCTTCACTCACCCTGACCACCCATGTGAGCTCGTTAAATTCTTCCTGCACTGGCTGTGGATCCTGGGGACCACAGTGCTGCCCGTCACGTGTTGTGCCACCACCCTCCACATAGTGCGGGACACTTGTGGCGAGGGCCTCCTGCCAGTTGGCAGGTACAGGGCCGCCCGCCTTCTCTCGACCATGAATACCAAAGTCTCCAAAACTTCATCGGAGAACCTCTGGGCTCTCTCCCTGGGGCGACGATCTGCCATCAGGATTTGTTAGTAACTGATGCTTCTCCTTCTGCTTCCTCTTAGGATTGTTGGGGCAGCTGCACACCCAACAATGATGAGAATGAGGTGCTGCAGCATCAATGAACCTCCCCTTTAAGTAGTTAAAAAAAGCCTGTGGCAATCATGACTTGCAATTAGACTGCCCCCGATATTGGTCCAGCTTTTCAGTGTAACGCCAATGAGGTTGAGTTTTTAGACTAAAATCATGACTGCAATCATTTTAATGAGGAGTGAACACAAATTTTGCGTGCACTTTAGACGATTTTCAGGTGGCGCTACTTAACCATTTTTAGTCTAAACACTGCCTATTTCTTTGCTATAATGAATTTCTAGCCCTTAATCTTTATAGAGCAGCATTTATAAACCATGTTTTGTTAAAATTTCATTTTTATAGGTTCTGTTTGAAGACGCAATGGCTCATATCTGTAGGATAAACCGTATCTTAGAATCACCAAGAGGAAATGCACTACTTGTAGGAGTCGGTGGCAGTGGAAAGCAAAGCTTGTCTCGGTTATCAGCATATATTAGCAGCTTAAATGTTTTCCAGATCTCACTTAAGAAAGGGTATTCAGTTGCCGACCTCAAGGTACAAAATTGCTCTTAATATATTATTTTGATTCTACACCTTTTCTTTAGCTCCAAATGTGTATTACGATAATTACAAATCGGCGAGAAATTGGGCTCGTTAGTGGCCATTTTTTGGCTGCTACAAGTGGCCTTAGAGCTCCAAAATGACATCTGCAACATGCGCATACATTTGTGGGGCGAATCGCACCCAGACGCCATATTGGTGCTGCAGTCAGCGAGCGTGCGGTGAATGTCCGCCGGAAGTATGCGGAGCAGGCAGATCATGACGTCAATCAGCATGCAACGCTGATTTGACGCCAGCAGTGCCATTTTGGAGATCAACGCTCCAGCCAACGCTTTCTCTTAACACACGTTCAGCAGCAGGAAGAACCCCCCACCTGCACTATTTAAAGGGATCATCAACTACTTACAGGTAAGTTGCTGGTTGATTTCTTCTGGCTGTTGCTAAGATTCTACAAGTGTTTGGTGCTTTCTATAGTTTTTTCAAGTGGCAAAAGTCTACAGGGAGTGGTGCGGCAAATGCTGAAGTACTTTTTGCTGACTTCAAGGCTTCTGCACAAACCAGTTGCTCAAAGACATGAGTGTACTAGTAGGCATTCCGCTTGGAATACAGCATGACTTGGAGAATGAACAGAGGCTACGCAGAGCAGGACAAGCTGCTGGAAGTGGGAGGAGGGGGAGAAGGACTCTCAGCCCAGGGTGTTCAGAGTACAATTCTCCTACCTGAACCTCAGCAAGGAACAATGTGTGAGACGTCTGCGCCTCTGTAACAATGTCCTCACTGAAATCTGCCACCTGCTACAGCCTCAGAGCAGGGCAAGAACTGCATTGCCAGTGGCTGTGAAGATGACTATGACGATGAACTTTTATGTGTCTGGCTCCTTCCAGGCTGGAGCTGGAGATATTTGCAACATCTCGCAGTTTGCCGTCCACTGTTGCATAAGGGAAGCCACTGAGGCTCTCTATTCAAAAAGAGCTAACTACATTTCATTCTCTCTTACCAGAGACAAGCATCCAGAGCGAGTATGCGGCTTTGCTAGGATTCCAGGCTTCCCCATGGTGCAGGGTACCACTGACTGCGCGCACATCACTTTGTGGACATCGCATGTCAACTCTGCCCTATACCAGAACTGAAAGGGATTCCACTCCCTCAACGTCCAACTGGTGTGTGACCATAGGCAGCGAATCATGCAGGTCAATGCCCAGTATCTTGGCAGCAGTCATGATGCCTTCATTCTGTGGCAGTCTGTTGTGCCAGCTGTATTTGAGCCACCATGGCAAACCAAAGGGTGGCTACTTGGCGACAAGGGGCTATTCGCTGACAACATGGCTGATGACTCTGGTGCGCAGTATGCATACAATGAAAGCCATGCTGCCACACAAAATGTGATAGAGCAGACCGTTGGCATGCTGAAACAATGCTTCTGCTGCCTGGACCGCTCTGGAGGAGCCCTGTAGTACTCAGCAGAGCAGGTGTTAAGATTGTCTGCTGCATGCTGCACAATCTCGCCATCATGAGGGCACAGCCCTTGTCACCATCTGTATGGTGAGCAGCTGAGGAGCAGGAGCATGAGGAGGAGGAAAAGAAAGGGAGGAGGGAACCTAGACAGCCCCTTTCTACCTGGGCTGTCCGTGAAGAACTCATCCGAATGCGATACCAGTAACCACAACTTCTTCTTCATCACTCTCTTCTTGGTGTTCCTCCACTGCCTGGCCAGGTTGCACCTCTTGGGTATCTGAAAGGAAAAAGGCACAAGGGTAAGGTTGTGGTGCGGGGAGGGGGGAAAAGTAAGATGTGCATGCTTACACCACCAGCAGCTTGTAAGCGAGAAGAGATTGTGGGCTGAGGGGGAAGTGGGATGTGAGAAGAAGGAGTAGGAATGAGAATACCGTCATGTTTCTCTCTCCACAGATGCTGCCTGACCTACTGAGTGTTTCCAGCATTTTCTGTTTTTATTACCGTCATCTTTGATGGTTTCAGCCCCGCCACTGGCCATGGCCTCAGCAATGGCCATCCCAATAATGGCCAGCACCGTCTCTTCCATGGGGGTTAGGACATGCAGGCGCACCTGTCCCCCTCCGGTTTAGCTCCTGTTCCCTCCGGGCATGTGCCACCTTGTCCTGCAAGAGAAAGGGAAGTGTGTCAGTTAGTGTGGTGCAATCTGTTTGGCTGATGTGGCTGCCATGGTTGAATAGCTGGCAGTGTGTGCAAGCTGTAAGATGTGGTTATGAGGCTTGCAGCAGTGGTAAGGGTGTAAGGGTGAAGTGAAGCATGTAAAGGTTAGGTATGATTTTTGATTGATAGAGATTGTTGGTAGGTGAGTGATGGGGGTGTGGTGATTTACGTAGTGGCTGAGGCTATTGGTGCATTTGGTAGGATATGGCATTTGAAGATGCATTCACTGACCTTAACCACTTGTGTGAGGTCATTGAACTTCTTGTGGCACTGCATTCAGGTCCTCACGGCTTGTCTCCTGGCATTGACCTCCACGGCTATCTGCTCCCACTGCCTTTTGACCATGTGTCTGGAGGGTCTCCTTAACCCTTGCGGATATAGACATCTCTCCTCCTTTCCACCTCCTCCACCAAGACCTCCAGTGCAGCGTCCAAAAACCTTAGAGCCCGCTCTGTCCCCTGTTGTGCCATTCCTCACTCTTTCCCAGGTCAGAATCTCTTCAACCACGACTCCCAGCACCTGCTCCAGCCACAATGCACCTCCCCTTTAAGAGGTGCAGGCTAGCTTTAAGCAGTGCCGGCTAGCTTTAAGTGGTGCTAGTCACTCACAATATTGGCCCCCTACTGATGTGTCCAGGCAATGAATAGCGTGATCATTCAAATGAGCAGGCAGCATGAAGTTGGCGTGCTGCCTGCATTGCAATCAACGGGCGTGGGTTAATCGCGCATCATGATTCCCCATGCCCGTTTTCGGGGGCTATCCAATTTAGCCCCCAAGAACTCCAAAAATTCCTCCATGTTGAATCGTGAAAATTGGGCAATCTGAGTAGGGAAGCAATTTGAGGCAAGATACAGTGATGTTAAGTGGGGAATTTTAACAGTCAAGAGTATGTAGGTTAGGGTTCGGGAGGATGGTTAAATTTGCCGAAAATGATTGGAACCGGCTTCCGGTCGTGCTATTTGCCAACTTCCGGTTTAACTCAGGTGCATTTGGATGCGCGTGCGTAACCCTCTCCGGAGAGGCGGGTTACTAATTATAATATTTAAATTAGGCTATTTCAACATGATTTTCACTGGCATTTAAATTTAAGATCACATGCACTGGTTTCCCAGGCTTCCTGAAAGTCGCCATTGAAAGGAAGGCAAGAAGACTCAGTTCCTTGACCTCTTGGAAGAGCAGTGCTTCCGAAGGCTGAGATTGTCATAAGAACATAAGAAATAGGAGCAGGAGTCGGCCATTCGGCTCTTCGAGCCTGCTCCACCAGTCAATGAGATCATGGCTGATCTTCTACCTCAACTTCATTCACCAGCCCTATCGCCATATCACTTGATGCCCTTACTAGTCAGAAGTCTATCGACTTCTGTTTTGAATATACCCAGTGACTGAGCCTCCACAGCCCTCTGGGGTAGAGAATTCCAAAGATTCACCACCCTCTGTGTGAAGAAATTTCTTCTCATCTCAGTCCTGAATGGCCTACCCTTTATCCTGAGGCTGTGGCCCCTGGTCATGTCAGATGGTGGCAGACTGCAAATTTTATGTGATTCTCGTAAACTACGGAAACTTAATAACCTAACATTTGCAGTAACACCTATGTGCATACCCTTGTTGAACCACAAAGCTTTTTTCTTCCTTTTCTTACCGCTCCTACGTGGTGCAACCCCTGTGGCTTCAGCAGAGGTAGAGGCAGGCTGCTCAGATCCCTGCTCTGACTGTTGAGATGCTCATGAAGGACGACCTCTGGGTGTTGGAGCCCGTGAGGGGCCCGTCAAAGACTGCTCCACCTACATCTGTGCAGGGGCAGACTTGACCATTGGGAGGGGAGGCAGCATGTCAGATACGGGAGGGAACGGATGAGAAGTGGGAGCGTTTGAGTGGAGTTCCCAATTCTATATCCCCTTTCGCTATCATTCCTCTCATGGGCCAGCCACACGTCACTGCTGCCACACTGCGGGGGTGTAGCTTGGAGCCTGAAGATGGGTGTAACTTTTTTTGAGTTTCACTATGGTCCTCTTACACAGAAGACTGAGGGAAGGGCCTGGTCCACCCTCAATGGTGGCCAAGGTGACAGAGATTCCAGCAGCATGGGCACTGCTGCCTGCCCTCCGATTAACACTGCAAACTCTGGCGAGTTCAGTGCTGGAAGGCGGGTGCTATCCGATGGATTTTCGGGACCATTACATTTATCATGTTAAAATATATTCCTTATCTCAGCTCCTTAATTAGGCCAGATTCCTTTGAATGCTTGCAGTCTCTATTATACTCATCACCTAGCCACATAGCTTAGCATTATCAACAAATTTTAATACAAAATGTAATTTACTCTATTTTGTTTAAAAATTATTGACCAGTAAGGGGCCCAGAACAGATTCCTTCAGAATTCCAATTGTTAGTGCCCCAAAATCCATTTATCATCACTTCCTTCTTCCTGTTGTCAAGCTAGTTTTCAGTCCATCTGGCTAACTTATCATTAATTCCATAAGTTTTAATCTTCTTTGAAAATCTCACATATAGAACTTTATCAAATAAATGCCTTCTGAAAATTGAAGTATTTTATATCAAGCTATAGAAAGCTACACAACGTGAATGGGCAGAGGTGGCAGATTGCATTAGTGCAAGGAGTATCGCCCCCAAGACTTGGCTGCAATATAGGGAAAAGTTCAATGATCTCACGAGGATAGCTAAAATAAGCCTCCTAAACGATCTGTTATTACTCTATGATTAGCCTTGCACTACCTGTTGCCTCAGCATTCGCTACCCTTCCCTCCCCAGTACTCTCCTACAATCACTGCAGCACACTTCACTCCACCACCTTCAGTCCCTACTGCAGCACACTGCATCTGCTACTCTTCTTACTATTGCTTCTTACCTCCTCACACCTCTGCCATCACACACCAGAAACGCTATTATACCCTGACAACCACATCCTCTAAACTTCTCATTATTTTAACACTGACACACTTCCTTCTTTCTTGCAGGGCATGGTGGCGCACAATAACAGGGAGCAGGCAGACACAGCAGGAAAGCCATGCTTCAGCCATGTGTTGTCTCTAATTGAAGAGCAGGCAGAGGGCGTGTCAGGAGCATGATGTCTGGCAAGGCTGAAGGAGAAGTTTTGGAGAGTTTTCAACCATCTTCAGCTCCTTCCCTCTCTCTTAAAACTCACCCTTACACATAATGTATGACAGATTGCAGCTGCTTTCGGAAACCACCATCTATCTCTGCTTACCATTGCCACTAAATGCTAACTCATCTCCTTTACTTACAGTTCAGGTTCAACAGTTGTACACAGCCCTCAGGGAGATGAAAAAGAATAAGCGGGTAGCACTGCAGAACAGGAAGCATCACTCGACCTTACACTTGCAGACACCAACTCAGAGACTGGCACTGTGCATGGTTCAGAGGGTAGTCTAGAGATGTTTGCACATGGCGATTCACCCAGCACGAGTATGCAGGACCAAGGGTGGGGTATAGGATGGCCCAAGAAACAGTTTGCAAGAAGGAGAGCTTGCATCCTAGCCCTGCTGCACAGTGTAGAGCTGAGATATCTGGGCCCACCATACATAAGAAGACTGATGGCAAGCCACACGGACCTTCTAAGTGCATTGGGTTGCTCTCCAGAGAGCTTGCACACAATGTCGGAGAACATGGAGGAGTCCAGCTCCAACTTGTATGCTGTCTTTGTCCATGGCATCAAGACCTGTCAAACATGGAACGAGTGGTCAGCTCTATGAGCACTGCAGGGGGCCCCACAGCCATAGAGCCTACTATGAGGGCATTAATATGGTGGGTGTGAGGACTGGATCAAACAGAAGGAGGGACTGTTGGTGCTGGGGCAAGGGAGTGATTGATGAGAAGAATCTCTCAATAATTTGCTACTTTATAGCTCTGGCAACTCACTGCACTGCTCTTGCTTATGTTCTTCTGCTTCCTCCAGCTCCTCGTCCCCTTCTTCATCTACTTGCTCCACTTCTTCCTCCTCAGGAATCTACAAGGAAACTCCCCTTTGAATTGCTACATTGTGGATCATGCAGCAAATGATAAATCTTGAGACTCTTTCTGGTCTGTACTAAAGGACCCCTCCAGATCTGTCCAGACAGCAGAGCCATTGCTTTAGAATACCAATTTGCTCAATGATAACCCTTGTTGTTGCATGGCTCTTATTATATCGGAGCTTGGTGTGTGTGCCTGGGTTCCTGACAGAATTCAGGAGCCAGTTGGTGAGAGGATATCCCTTGTCCCCCAGATTCCATCCTGCCACCTGATGGTATGATTAAAACAGAGGGGGCACTAAGGACTGGCACAGTATGAAAGCATCATGATTATTGCCAGGAAACAGGGCACAGTCCTGCACGACTCATTGTCTGTGTTCACAAACAAGTTGCAAACTGAGCGAAAGGAAGCCTTTCCTGTTCAGAAACAGAGCTGCTTCATGATGGGGAGTGTGCAGGTTATGCATGTACAGTCAATGATGCCTTATATCTGCGGAAATCCAGCAATATAGGCAAATCCCAATGTTCTTTCTTCCTGGTTGTCAGCCTCCAGAAATTGATGAACTGCTGATGCCTTGCATTAGTGCCCTGCCAGATCGCCGTGTGTACAGCAAACTGGCTGATGTCCAAAAAATGTTTGGATAGAGCCAGAGACTTATAAGTTTAGAGCCACGGTGACCTTCACTACCCTGGTGTTGGGCTCCAATTGTTGCTGCAACAGGTCGCATAGCTACGTGGCTGTCACCCTGTTGACATGTAACTGCCTTAAGCACTGCTTTTCTGTGAGGTCCAGGTATGATGATCATATCCTGAAAACCCACATTCTGTAAGGCTTCCTGTGTTCTTGCCTCCTTTGCATTCTTCTTGCAGCCTATGCATGTCTTTGCTGCCTTCCTTGCTGCTGCCCCTTCTCCTCATTTGGGAGCATCAAGCTGAGCAGCATGCCCGTGTTCAACAATTGTGAGCAAGAAAAGTCAATGAAACAGACTCCACAAGCTATTTCTTCCAAAGTATTAACAGCCACACAGTATCCAAAACAGCCAAAAACATAGCCCAAACGCACCGTAGCAGCTTACAAAGAATAATCTCCCTTCCATCCAGATGACTTCATAAACCTATATGAAGCAGCCTCTTCTATAAGCGTATTGATATAGAAACTTAGCTGAACACTATCTATGGGTTCTTTGATCACAAGGCATCTACAATTAAACTATGCAGTAGACTTCTAGCTTGTTCTTGTCCGAGGATGTTTTACTAAAGTTTTATCTTTAGTCCAACTGAACATGGATTGGTTGATGTTACATAGCTATATAGACTAAAAGTTCCCACGGTTGATCCTGGGTCTGTGCTGAGTTCATTCTTAACAGCAAGAACTGCAGTTGGAGCATTACAATTGGTCTTAGTGCCATGGGCTACTGAGGGGAAAATCAGATTGTTTCCACTGCAAGTTCCTGTCCAGTGACCCTTGCTGGAAAGTGCACATGGGCGAGGACAGCCTTGGACGCAGCTACAAAGCCCTCAAAGTTCAAACAGCTTGCTAAAATTCAGGGCCCAAAATGTCTATGTTAGGGGTTGGTGTAAAGTGGCCACTTCACACACGGGGGACAGTTAATCTTCAGCCAAATAATGTACTCAGGCTCTACCCTTAGAGCAGCAAGGTACTGCTTCGATTTTCTGGCTTTCTGTGCCGCCACTTTTGGACAAAAAGTCCAATGTAATCATGCTAGAAGATACATTGAAGGCAAAAAACTGAAAGGGGGTGAAATTGGATAAAGCCTAAAATCGGGTGCGGAGAGCGTGAAATGCCCGTTCAAAGTGGTGCAGGCAGCATGCAAAATTCATGCTGCAGAAGACATGGCCCAACAGGGAAGAGAGAGGGCAAGGAGGGTTTCTGATGCGGCACTGGAGGCCTTGGTTCTGGAGGTTCACAGATGACATGAGGTCCTCTACCCACGGGGGGGGCCGGAAGCCTTGCAGGCAGAACGTCAGAAGGCTGAGGGAGGAAATAGCACAAGCTGTCAGTGCCATGAATGGTGTCCCCAGGATTGGGATCCAGTGCCGCAAGAAGTTTAATGACCTCACACGAGTGGTCAAGATGAGTGAATGCATCTTCAAGTGCCACATCCCACCAATCGCAACTTGTGTCAGCCAGTGGCTCAGTGGACAGCACTCTCACCTCTGATTCAGAAGGTTGTGGGTTTAAGTCCCACGCCAGGGACTTGAGCACAAAAATCTAGGCTGACTCTCTAGTGCAGTGCTGAGGGAGTGCTGCATTGTCAGAGGTGCCGTCTTTTGGATGAGACATTAAACCTCTCTCAAGTGGACATAAAAGATCCCATGGCACTATTTCGAAGAAGAGCAGGGGAGTTATCCCCGGTGTCCTGGCCAATATTTAACCCTCAATCAACATAACAGAAACAGATTATCTGGTCATTATCACATTGCTGTTTGTGGGAGCTTGCTGTGCGCAAATTGGCTGCCGCGTTTCCTACATTACAACAGTGACTACTCTTCAAAAAGTACTTCATTGGCTGTAAAGCACTTTGAGACATCTGGTGGTCGTGAAAGGCACTATATAAATCCAAGTCTTTCTTTCTTTTCACTAGCCTCACACACTCCTCAATACACCACACCCCCATCAATCACCTACCAACAATCTCTAGCAATCACCACTCATACCTCACAATCATAGCTTCACCTTACCCTCACACACTTACCACTGCTGCATGACTCACACCCACATCTCACACCTTGCACACATAGTCAGCTATTCAAAGATTGGCAGGCACATCACCCAAACACATCGCACCACACTCACTGACACACCTCCCTTTCTCTTGCAGGCAAAGGTGGCTCATTTCCCCCGTGAGCAACAGCAGACAGGCAATGGGGAATCCCGACTTCACAACCGCACAGAACTGGAGGACACAGTACTTTTGGAATTGATAAATTTATGAATTATGTTTGGAATGTTTGTTTTGAGCTGGCTCTCATTTCAGCTTTGTGCCCAAGAGGATGCTGTGATGTTCCGTGACAGAGGGATGGTAAAGTGGGGAAGTGGTGAGCAATGGGGATCTGGGGTTTCATTCAAGGCACCGGAGTATGATGAGGCGCTCACGGACAGCCCATCCGGAAAGGGGATCTGCTGCCTGCCTCCTCCCTTCCTCCTCCTCCTCTTCCTCCTGAGGTGGTCCCGGATCCCGTATTGGCAAGGGCTGCCGAGTTGTGGAGGATGCAGCGTGTACTGGAGCACTCCTCCCAAGCAGTCAAGGCAGCGGAACCATTGCTTCAGAACCCCAATGGTCTGCTCGATGAGGTTCCTCACGGCAACATGGCTCTCATTATGAGTGCTGGCTACGAGTGATGGGGTTGCAGAGGGGAATCATCAGCCAGGTGTAAAGCGGATAGCCTGTGTTTCCGAGCAGCCACCCTCGGGTTTGACATGGTGGTTGGAAGTTTGCTGGCACACCGGACTGGTGCAGGGTGAAGGCATCATGACTGCCGCTAGGATACCGGGTATTCATCATCATGATGTGCTGGGCGTGGTCGCACACTAACTGCACATTAAGTGAGTGGTAGCCTTTGCAGCTGCATACATCTCAGGATTGATATGCAGTGCCCGCAAAGCTGCATGTGTGCAGTCAATGGCATCTTCACCATGGGGAAGCCTGATATCCTAGCAAAGCCACGTGCATGCTCCTCCTGCTTCTCTCTGTTCAGAGAGAAGACAATGAAGTCCCTTTTCCTGGAGTACAGAACCAATGTGACCTCCCAGATGCAGCGATGGATGGCGAACTGAGAGATGTTAACTATGTCTCCTGCTCCAGACTGGAAGGATCCGGTGGTAAAACATTGAGGGCCACGGTGACCTTGAGGGCCACTGGCAGCACCGTCATCGCCCTGCTCTGAGGCTGGAGATCTGATTGCAGGAGGTGGAACACATCTGTGACCACCTCCTTGGTGAAACAGAGCCTCCTGGCTTAAGTGCGGGTAGGAGAAGGCTCCCTGAAGACCCGAGGTGGGTAAGGCCTCCTGCTGAGAGCCCTCCTGCCCCTCCTCCTCCACCCTCTGTGAGCAGCTTATTCTTTTCTTCGCTGCCTCTGCTCCATCTCCCTGTCATACTCGAGCGCAAGGGGGATTTCAAGTTAGAGCCCCCATGACTGGGAGCAAGTGGTGTGAGCAGAACCCTTTAAATCAGAAGCAAGGCATTCTCCACTTGCAGCAACACTCCCTGTTACTTCACCTAAGTTAAATAACTGTAGAAAGCTGCAAACATTTGCATAAACTTACACAGAGCCAGTACAAATCAAAAAGCAAGCCAGCTGCAAGTTGTTGCTGATCCCTTTAGATAGCGCTGGTGAGGGGTTCGTCCAGCTGCTGAATGCATGTTCAGGTGTGCATGATTTGGAGAGGGCGTTGAATGGAGCGGCGACGTCAAAAATAGCAGTTCGTGTGTCAAATCAGCGTTGCACACTGATTGACGTCACGATCTTCCTCATTACCATTTCTCCAGCGAGCTCAGGCAATGGCGTCCACTGCGGGACCCGCCAGAAGTGGGCAGAACTGAGGCGGCCGCCATTTTTTCACCGAAACTGGCCTTATCAGCTGGTGCTAAGGGGCCAAGGTCTTCTATGTGCCACTGGAGTGGTGAAAAATCACAACAGGTGGCTATTCTTTTAAGATATTTTGACATGACTTCATGACCACATCAATACTGCTCATGACATTTCCTGCTCCACTGTGGTATATGAAAGGGGCAACACTTACAAGGTTTCGTTTTGATGTCATCACTACAAAATACATAGTTCATGGGATGTAGGCTGCTGGCAAGGCCAGCATTTATTGCCCATCCCTAATCGCCCTTGAGAAGGTGGTGGTGAGCCGCCTTCTTGAACCGCTGCCGTCTGTGTGGTGAAGGTACTCCCGCAGTGCTGTTAGGGAGGGAGTTCCAGGATTTTGAGCCAGCGATGATGAAGGAACGGCGATATATTTCCAAGTCAGGATGGTGTGTGAATTGGAGGGAACTTGGAGGTGATGGTCTTCCCATGCGCCTGCTGCCCTTGTACTTCTAGGTAGCAGAGGTCGCAGGTTTGGGAGCTGCTGTCGAAGAAGTCTTGGGGAGTTGCTGCAGTGCATCTTGTAGATGGTGCACACTGCAGCCATGGTGCGCTGGTGGTGGAGGGAGTGAATGTTTAAGGTGGTGGATGGGGTGCCAATCAAGTGGGCTGCTTTGTCCTGGATGGTGTCGAGCTTCTTGAGTGTCATTGGAGCTGCACTCAAGCAGGCAAGTGGAGAGTATTCCATCACACTCCTGATTTGTGCCTTGTAGATGGTGGAAAGGCTTTGAGGAGTCAGGAGGTGAGACACTCGCTGCAGAATACCCAGCCTCTGACCCGCTTTTGTAGCCACAGTATTTATGTGGCTGGTCCAGTTACATTTCTGGTCAATGATGACCCTCAGGATGTTGATGGTGGGGGATTCGGCAATTTAATCTTGCAAGTTTATTGGGAGATGACACTGTTTTATACTTTCATAGTTTCTCCCAGCAAACAATTTAACTATGCTCAAAGTAATTGGGAAAATCCAAAAATATCTATCCTTCCTTACAACCTGAAGTATTATAATTCTATTGGTGAATCAAAGTAAACAAATAATAAACTGTTAAATGAGTACAAAAATTGATATATTTTAACATTGTTGCTTAAATTAGATAGATCTTGGTGTCCAGTATATTAATGCTGGAGTGAAAAACCATGGAACAGTATTTCTGATGACGGATTCCCAGGTGGCAGAGGAGATCTTTCTAGTGCTTATTAATGACCTTTTGGCATCTGGTGAGATTCCGGGACTATTTCAAGATGACGAGTTGGAAAATATAATTGCTGCCATGAAAAATGAAGTTAAATTAATCGGTTTGCAGGATACGAGAGAGAACTGCTGGAAGTTCTTCATAGAGAGAGTGAGGAGGCAACTAAAGGTATGGTTAATATTCATATCTCTGAAGGCAGCAGGACAGGTAGATAAGGTGGTTAAAAAGGCATATGGGATACTTGCCTTCATTAGCTGAGGCATAGAATATAAGAGCAGGGAGGTTATGATGGAGCTGTACAAAACGCTAGTTAGGCCACAGCTGGAATACTGTGTGCAGTTCTGGTCGCCACACTATAGGAAGGATGTGATTGCATTGGAGAGGGTGCAGAGGAGATTCACCAGGATGTTACCTGGGCTGGAGTGCTTCAGCTATGAAGAGAGACTGGACAGGCTGGGGTTGTTTTCCTTAGAGCAGAGAAGGCTGAGGGGGGACCTGATTGAGGTGTACAAAATTATGAGGGGCATAGATAGGGTAGATAGAAAGGAACTTTTCCCCTTAGTAGAGGGGTCAATAATCAGGGGGCATAGTTTCAAGGTAAGGGGCAGGAGGTTTAGAGGGGATTTGAGGAAAAGCTTTTTCACCCAGAGGGTGGTTGGAATCTGGAACTCACTGCCTGAAGGGTGGTAGAGGCAGGAACCCTCACAACATTCAAGAAGCATTTAGATGAGCACTTGAAACACCATAGCATACAAGGCTACAGACCAAGTGCTGGAAAATGGGATTAGAAAAGACAGGGCTTGATGGCTGCCGCGGACACGATGGGCTGAAGGGCCTCTTTCTGTGCTGTATAACTCTATGACTCTATAGTCAGCCACCCATGCCGTTAAATGCAGAAAACAAAGATAAGTGTACGAACATACAAACAATGACAGACAGGTAAAGACCATCTGGTC
Organism: Squalus acanthias; assembly: GCA_030390025.1. Taxonomy (NCBI): domain Eukaryota; kingdom Metazoa; phylum Chordata; class Chondrichthyes; order Squaliformes; family Squalidae; genus Squalus; species Squalus acanthias. The sequence continues at coordinate 8,749,476 of CM059447.1, read as the reverse complement.
CATCAAGCCTGTCCCAAACAATTGCGATACCTTGTGTATCACAACATATACACTCCACCCCACCCAAAATCATATGATCTCCTGGGAGAGGCAAAAAAACAAATTAAAAAACCCAGGCAAATTTGGGGGATAAAAATCTGGGAAATTCCTCTCCGACCCATCTAGGCGATCAAAACTAGTACAGGAGATCACTCTGGCTTTGAATTCCCTGCAGTACCTATCTTCTGTAAGAGGTGATCTTCGCCCCAGCCAGAAACAAATCCAGCTCTTGCTTGAAGGAATTCAGTGAGTCTGCGTCCACCACACGAAACGGCAGCCTGTTCCAGAGGTCCACTAATCTCTGGGAAACGAACCACCTCCTGACATCTAACCCAGATCTAGCCTTATACAACTTAAATTTGCGACCCCTGGTCCTGCTTAACCTATTTAATTGAAATAAACTGTCAGCTGGAACACAATCTATTCCCGTCATTATCGGATAATCCTCAATCAGATCCCCCCTAAATCTATGCTTCTCTAAGGTGTAGAGTCCCAACTCTTTTAGCCTATCTTGATAACCAAGATGCTTTAGACTGGTAATTAGTCTAGTGGCCCTCCTCTAAACCCTCTCCAAAGCCTCAATATCACCCACCATGTGAGGAGACCTAAACTTGACACAGTGTTCCAAGTGCGGCCTGACTAAGGTCTTGTATAAGGACAAAACAGTATGCCTCATCTTGTGCTCAGTTGCCCGATTGATACACCCCAATGCCCTATTTGCTCTAGCTATCACTACACGGCATTGCTCATGTACCTTTAAGGATGTATGCACTAGAATGCCCAAATCTCTTTCTATCGCAACCATCTTTAATGCCTTTCCCTGAAGGGTGCATGAATGTTGAGCATTTGCCCTGCCCACATGCATAACACAGCACTTATCTGAGTTAAACATCATTTTCCAGTCTTGAGCCCAAACTCCCAACACATTAAGATCTGCCTGAAGCAGACGAGCATCATCTACAGTTCTTACACTCGCACAGATCTTGGTATCATCTGCAAATTTGCAGATTGTGCCCCCAACACCTACATCCAGATCATTAATAAAAATAGTAAAGAGCAACAGTCCCAACTCTAATCCCTGCGGGACACCACTGGTGACTGGTCTCCAAACAGATCCAAATCCATCTATAACTACTTTTTGCCTACATACTGCCAGCCAGTTCTGAATCTAGCTCTGTATATTAGCACTATGTTATAGAGAAGCCTCTTGTGCGGTACCTTATCAAAAGCTTTTTGGAAATCTTAGTGGACAATGTCTACTGGACATCCCTCATCCACCAACTTTGTAACTTCTTCAAAAAATACAATTAGATTTTTATGAAGCCATGTTGGGTGTCCCTAATATGTCCCTTTCTATTCAAGTATTCATATATTGCATCCCTAATGATTCCTTCAAGCATCTTACCTATTACTGATGTTAAACTAATGGGCCTATAGTTACCTTGGTCTGTCTTGTCACTTTTTTTGAAGCCTCCTTCCAATCTATAGGAACCATTCCAGAGTGCAGTGAGCTGTTAAAAATACAGGTTAGAGGCTGGCAGAGCACATGCCCATCTCTCTGAGGACCCTCGGGTGGATATCATCTGGCCCGGCTGCTGTATCTATTTTCAAGTTCTTAATTCTTTCTAAAACAATGTATTCATCTATTTTAATATTACTAGTTTCGTTAGTAACATTATTAAATTCTAATAGTTGAGCATCATCTTCAAGGGTGAAGACCGATGCAAAGTACACATTTAATATTTCCGCCATACCTAGTGAGTTCTTTGTAACCTGTCCTTGAACATTCTTCAATGGCCCAATACAGTCTTTGATAGTTCTCTGACTCTTCACATAACTGAAAAAGCTTTTCCCATTACTGCCACAATTGTCTACGATCCTTTTTTCCATTAGCCTTTTTGCTGATCTAATAGCAGCCTTCATTTTCTTTAGTTGTTCCTTGTACTCAACTCTGTTTAGTTGAGTATTAACTTTCTTTAATTTATAGAAACATTTCTGTTTACATCTTATTTGTCTTTGTACATATCAGTAAGCCACCTTGGCTTTTTCTTACCACACTTCCTTCTTTTGACTTTGTGTACATATTTGTTTTCCACATTTTTATCTTGTTCTTAAAAGCTTTCCATTTGTATTCTACATCTGTCTCATCACCACCCAGTAGGGTTAGCCAATTTACCAGTTCCAAATCATCTGCCATTTTGGTCAAGTTTGCTCTTCTGAAATCTGGTACAAGTTGCAGATTCTCAGTACCTTTAGTTTTACTAACCAATTGGAACCATATAATGTTGTGGTCACCGTTGGCTAGCTGTTTCCCCACATGGAGGCCCGATACGAGGTCAGGCTCACTAATAAACACTAGATCCAATATATGATTATCCCTAGTTACTTCATTAACATGTTGAGTCAGGACACAGTCTTGTATATTTTCAACAAATTTTTCGGCTGCACTTCCCACCACAACAGCAGGTAAACCATCGTGCCACTGAATGCCAGGAAAATTAAGATCACCCACCAAACATAGGTGGCATTTTAGATTAAAAGCATTTGCAATCTGTTTCCATAATAACTCATCATGTTCAGGTGTCTGACCCGGGGGCCTATAACAATTACTGATAATTAAGGGCTGGATTTTGTCAATGGGGGCGCGTTGGGGGCAGGACTGCTGGTTGTCGGGTTTCAGTCCCGCCCCCAACGACGTCTGGCCAACCCACGCTATTTTCCCTTGATTGACCTTGTTAAGCCCGCCCTGCAATTAAGGGAAAGCCGGTGACAGAGGACATCAGCGTATGACGTTTCATCTGTCGAAAAAATTTTGACAGATGAATTGTCAGCATTTGACAGCTTTGAGAAGCTGTCAAACACTGACAATCTCTGTTCTAAGGTGAGCCCTTGAACAGAGACTCACCAAAACCTCTTTCCTCAGCAGAAAGCAGATGGCTGCTGCATCTGATAATGCAACAGCCATTCTGTCATCTCTGCCGTTGAGATGAGGCACCTCCGGATCCCCGAGGGTTGAAGCCTGCAGGAAGAAGCAAAGGTTAGTAAACTTTTTCTAACACTTTACACTCACCACTCATACTTACCTCTCCACACTTGCACCCATCACTCACCTCTACAGCGGACTTTTCGACCTCTCTCACCCCCGCAGACCCACTGCTCGCCTCACTGACCCTGGCGGGGTTTCCCGACGTCGGGAAGCCCGCAATTGCAGGGGTAAAATGGGGATAAGCCTCTTAACTGCCTGTTAACTACCTGTTAACAGGCAGTTAATTGGCTCTAGTCCCCTTCCTGCCTCGAGGAGACGGGTCCCTGCGCGAGTCGGAGACCCGCCTCCTGGGAAGAAGGCACAGAGGTGGATTGGGAGCGGGGTCAGTACCCGCTCCCAGTTTCTGACATTTTCCCAGCAGTCCCGCCTCCATACCCGCCTCCCCAGGGCTGGGAAAATTCCCCCCTTAGTCTCTGCCCGTGAGCTTGGTCCACTTGAACTCAGATAGCCTCAGCTGTACTTGATGAGGCAAAACTTCTCTAGCTGTTAGATTCTCACTGATAAAAATAGCAACCCCACCTCCCCTTTGACCTACTCTATCCTTTCTGAATCCCTGTAGCCCTTTAGGTGAATTGCTGTCCCATCACTTTCATCTAACCATGTCTCAGAAATACAAAATGGCCCTGAAATTGCGGTTGGAGGCTTCCCGCAGGTGAATGCCTCCAATTCGCAAGAAATGTACACACCTACCTGGTGCCTCCGTATCTTCAGATTCTTACGGTCCTGGGCCTACAGGCGTATGCCTGCGTAAAGGCCCACGTATCCCAGGGACGCATGCGGCTCGCAAGTGGGGATTCCATTTATGTACGGAATCCGTACGTAAGCATAATAGGAATCACCTAACAAATACGTTTTCACACAACCTAAATTAAAAAATTAAATCACCACGTTTAAAATTACTAAAAATACAATTTAATTAAACATTTAAAACAAAAATTTAATTTTTTGAAAAAGAAATTTAAACATTTTTAAAGGGGCCAAAAATAACCTAAACTAATTTTAAAGGTTTTAGAATGTTTAAATGATTTTTAAAAATTGTTTAAACCTTTATGCTGGTAAAAGAAGGCCCTATGCCTGCTTTTACCAGGCGTAAGAGTTTCGCGGGCATTCGCTGGGCAGTAGTTGGGCAAATAGCCCAACTCTCCGCCAGCGAATGTCGATTTCCTGCGCATGGGTACGATCTGTCAAGCTGAAACTTGACAGATCACAAGTTCCAGGTTTTCACGCATGAGCAGCTCATGTGGAAACCCAGAATTGCGGGACACTTACGGCCGCGTACGCTGTGCATACGCAGTCATAGGCCCCGTAAAATCCTGGCCAATATGTCTAATTTCTCCAACAAAGCATAGGATTGCAGTTCTAACAATTTGTTTCTAACACTCCTTGTATTTACATAAAAACACTTTAAAGGTCACTCATCTAATTTCTTGAGTTACTTATTCCTGTATGCTTCCTACCTGGTTTATCTGCATGCTTAGAATCTATGTAATTATCAAGGTCAGTAATGCTATCTTTGAACTTATCTCCACTATCCCCTTGTGAATTAATTTAAATGCTTTCTGAAAGCATGCTCAACACCCTCAGATGAAAGAGGTTAGAGATGGCAGATAGTTGGACCAGAATATGCAGAAATAATTCAGATCACATTTCAAAATTCATATATTCTGTCCTTATTTTTCTATAATACTTTGACCAAACTTATGGCAATTTGGAAAGTAAAGAAGTAGATCTCATTGCAGCAGAGGTGTTTCTCTGCAGTACAAACTAAGGAGTAAGAAGATAGGAAACTGAGGCTCTACAGCACCATCACTGGCAGGAAAATGTAATTACAGTTTATATAAGCAGGTTCCCTCATAAATGTGGACATAATGGACCGTATTTTCCAATCGCAGGCCTCCCGCGGGCGGAGGCCTGCGATCTGGAAAAATCTACGCCCTTACCTGAGGGCTCCCGGGACGCACACGCTTCCGCTCCTGGGCCTCTCCAAACTTGAAGTGCGCAGGGCCCACGTATCCCAGAGGCGCATGTAGTTCGCAGCATCCCTGGGATCACGTGGGCCATGGGGAGCCAATCACAGAAGGGAATCTCCCTTCATACATTTGACAGGAAGACCTGTCAAATATATGAATGGAGATCACCCCAAAAACATAGTAAAACTTTAAATAATTTTTTTTAAAATCACATTTTTTAAATGACTTGAAATTACAAATTTAATTTTTTGAAAAAAATAATTAAAGTTTTTTACTGGGCTAAAAATAAACTTACCTTTTTTAAAAGTATTTTTAAATGATAAATCAGTGAAAAAAAGTTTCTTTTTACTTTTTTTAACTCTTATCCTGGTAAAAGCAGGCCTTACGCCTGCTTTTAACAGGCGTAAGAATTGTAAGGGTTTTCTGCGGGCGGAGGGTCTCCAAAAAGTGGAACTATCGTCCGCAGAGGCCCTTCTCCAGGGCAGCCGGAGGATCTGTCAAGAGGATTCTTGACAGATTGGAAATGCCGGTTTTCAGCGCATGCGCTGTGCATGCCTGAAACCGGCCTTTCCGATGTCCCTACGGGTGGGTACACAGCGCGTAACCACCCGTAGGGATCGGAATATCTGGGCCATTAACACAGGGAATGTAGGTAGATGTAAGATATTACTAGTCTATCTCCCATGACATTGCAAACAGTAAGTCTCAGAATGGTCACTCTCTTACCTGTTCCTGCTTGTTGCTATTTCTCTCTGTCTATCCTCTTCGGCTTCTATCTCTTCCTCTTCTCTTCTGCTTCTCGCCAATTAACTCTTTTTGCTTCTCTCTCTCTCTCTCTCTTTCACTTCTCTCTGTCTTTTCTTTGTTTTCTTTGGGTGGAAGTTGGTGGATGAAATGGCATGGTGTGGCAGAGAATGAAGCCGCTAATGGCTAAATTTGAGTGGGGATTATGGGAAAAATGTAACTCTCAGCTGCTTCCTTTCCATTGTGTTCACAATCACTCATGATTCCCCCATCCCACTCCCATTAATACGCCTGCTTAATCCCTGTATTCTCCACACACCCTTGCTTTTCTGTCACCCAGGACAACAGTAACGCTTCATGCACACCCATTCACTTCCTTCCAGAAGAAGGATGGTGAGACCCCCTCACCCACAGACAATTTCCCAACTCCCATCCATTCCCTTCCTTAAAGAGGCTTTGATGCTTTTAAAATTATATTTGCTTATTTTAAAGAAAAGTTAGAATTAGGAAAGAAACTGCCCGTCTGCATTGACCTTTACTAAAAAGTATAGATGAGGCAATTAGTTGGCTTCAAAATTGAAGTATATTCTGTGAAAATTAAACGAATATTAAACAAAGAAAAATAAACTCTTATCTCTCTCGGCCCCCCCCCCCCTTCTCTCTGACCCCAGTCTCTCTCTTCTGGTGGCAGAGTCACAGCTTTAGCCAAAATTATCAAGTCTAAGCCCAGGCTTTTGGGAGAGGTTTAGTAAATGTTAATGAAGACACTAAAAGACACAACATATGATTCAATCATAGAACCTTAAAGCACAGAAGGAGGCCATTCGGCCCATCGTGCGTGTGCAATCTCTTTGAAAGAGCTATCCAATTTGTCCCACTGACCAACTCTTTTCCCATAGTGAATTTCTCTTTTTATAGTTACATTTGAATCTGCTTTCACTACCCCTTTAGGCAGTGCAATCCAGATCATAACAATTCGCCGCTTAAAAAGATTCTTCCCATCTCCCGCCCTGGTTCTTTTGACAATTATCTTGAACCTGTGTCCTCTGGTTATCGACCCACTTTCCAGTGGAAAAAGTTTCTTCCTATCTGCTCTATCAAACCCCTTCATAATTTTGAACACCTCCATTAAATTTTCTTTTAAACTTCTCTTTTAACCAATTTATTATGTGGCACTTTATCAAGCATCTTTTTAAAGCACATATACACAATATCAACTGCACTACCTTTATCAACCATTCTCAGTTATTTCATCGAAGAACTCAATTAAGTTTGTCAGACACAAATTGCCCTTAACAAATCTGTGTTGGCTGTCATTTATTAACCCATGTTCTTCCAAGTGACAATTCATTTTGTCCCGGATTATGGTCTCTAAAAATTTCCCCACCACTGGCGTTGGGTTAACTGGCCTGTAGTTACCTGGTTTATCCCTCTCCCCTTTTTTTTAAAGGGGTGTAATATTTGCAACCCTCCAGTCCTCTGGCACCACTCCCATATCCAAGGAGGATTGGAAGATTGTGACCAGAGCCTATGCTATTTCCACTCCTACGACCGTCAGCAATCTAAGATGCATCTGGACCAGTTGACTTTTCTACTTTGAGTGCTGCCAACCTTTTAAGTATCTCCTCTTTATCTATTTTTATCCTATCCAATTTCTCTACTCCCTCCTCCTATACTCTAGCATGGGCAGCATTCTATTCCTTTGTGAAAACAGATGCAAAATACTCATTTAGTACCTCAGCCATGCCCTCTGCCTCCACAAGAAGATTTCCTTTTTGGTCCCTAATCAGCCCAACTTTTCCTTTGACTATCCTTTAACTCTATATATGTTTATAAAAGACTTTAGTGTTCCCTTTTATGTTACCCGCTAATCTTTTCTCATACATGCTCTTTGCCCTTCTTATTTCTCTTTTCAGTTCTCCTCTGTATTTTGCTTGATTCTCTACCGTATTATGAACCGGACATTTATCATAAGCCTCCTTTTTCTGTTTCATTTTAATCTCAATTTCTTTAGTCATCCAGGGAGCTCTAGCTTTGGATATCCTTCCTGATCCCCTCATAGGAATGTGTTTAGTCTGAATCTGAACTATCTCCTCCTGGAAGGACTCCCATTGCTCATTTACTGTTTTACATGACAATCTATGGGCTAGAAATTGCGGTCGGATACGTACCTCAGGAGTACGCCTCCGACTCGCGAAAGAATTCCGAAAGTACCTCCTGGCGCCCAGGCTGTGAAAAGTTGCGGTCTCAGGCCTCGAGGCGGAGGGTAGCGTAATAGCCCACGGATCCCAGGGACGCAGGCGGTGCGGAAGCGTACCTGGGATCACGTGGGCCCAGCCCTCCAATTAATGAGCAGAATTACATTTCAATCATTTACGAAGGAATCCCCTAATAATATGCAATGGAATCCCGAAATGTAATAATTGTACAATTAACAGAATTGGAATTTTATTCATAATTAACTTAATTCCACCAACCTCAATAAAAATTTAATTTTTTGATAATTTAATACATCATTAAAATCCAGTGGTTTAGTTAATAACATTCCAAACTTCTATTATGGTGACACAGAACCAACTCAGTTCTGTTATTTTGGGCATAAATTGCTATCCAAGGTTCCACCAGGTACAAAACCAGGAAGCCACCAAACGATTTCTCATGCCAAGTGGAAGGAGGTGAAATTAGCACTGAGTGCCAACTCATTCACCACCAGATTTGCAAAACAATGCCACAAGAAATTCAATGACCTAACGGGGGCAGGCAAGGTAACACTTGGGCCAATCTCTCTTTTCTTCCTTGGGCACCAGCACTCTTCAATCTTCACATTGGTTATGTGGAGCAGTAACTCAGGATCTTGCACAATAGCCCTGATTTTAACTCGGGGCAGCAGTCATGCACAAAAAGATCGAAAAGTACAGCAAACATCATTAGCTTGGCAATGTGAGACCCAGGAGATTTTAACTTCTGGGCCTCATCTGCATATGCCCCATCAGACTTCTGCCCGAAACCAGCGAAAAGCAGAAGCTGGCTGGTGGGCAGGAGTGGAATATCGATGGCCTCCCGCCGCCATTGAGGACCAAAGGAATGGTCCCTAGTACTTGGGTAAGTGGCTGGGGGGGGGATTGGGAGGACCTTGTGGTCGGGGGATGAGGGCGAGCCCAGGGCAGGGGAGGCCTAAACTTTCCTTGTGTGGCTCGGAAGAGCACTCCTGCTCCACCTGGCCCCACAAGTAAAGTAAAAAAGAATACGTAACTTTTTGGGCCTCTTCTGGCCCACGACGACTCCCCGCTAGGTTGGCCTGGTGGGAAAGCCACAATGTTTTCCCCTCACTGGCCTCTGGTTAAAATAGCAGTAAGGCCCAAATTATATCACCGGAGCCCAATCTGCATATTTAAAGAAGGACCCCGCCGGTTTCTGGCAGGTGTCCTTGCCTGATCAGAGAAGCAGATTAAAATTGAAACCTGCGGGAAGAGAGCAGGACATCACGGATAAGTCCCATGGCTGATTTTAACCACCCACCCAATCATTTTTTGCCAGGCATGCAGAGTTAAAGTCATCACTTACTTGCCTACAGAACCTTAAAATCTGTTCTGCACTTTAACTACCAGCAGATCTTTTACATCAACTTCACAGAGCTGTGTGCGCATAGCTGGGAGTATCTGCTAAACAGAGTCCCAATGAGAATTTGGTGAGAGTGGGAATTCGGTGCAGAGGGGGAAGGAGGTGTTAAGGGGGAAAAATTGGCTCGCACCCCCTTTGGGGCGCTACTTTTAGCGCCCCGCAAAGTTAGCGCCCCATCGCCCAAAATTGAATGGTAGCGCCCCAAGCAGGAGGCGGGGCGCTACTAGAAGCACTCCCCCTCCCTCTTGTGGCGCTCCCATTGAATATCACAGTGCTACGTGCAGCAGCGCCACGCACGTCGGCACGTAGCGCTGCGGTACTGCAGGCCTTGTGCAGCGTGCACCTTGGCCCTGCTGGACCAGCGGGGAGCGGGGTGCCGGAAAAAGAGCCCGGCACTCGAGGAGTGCCAGGCTGACCGATCGCAGCCAGCACCCCACAGGAGGAGGCAACAGGGGGCAGATGCTGGCAGGCGGCCCAAGAAAAATGGCCACCCGGCACCTGCCCTTTAAGTTGCGCCACCACGGCCGCAAAAACGCATCCCTGACCCTGTTGGACATAGCGTCTGGCAGTAGGTCAGGGGGCGCGAGCCAAGTTTGAGGCCGGGGCGCGAGCGGGGCACTACGTATGGCGATGACGCCATCGCCGGAGGCGCGGGGTGCTACCAGCTACCACTGCTGCTAATCTCCCGCTGAATTTCACAAGAGGCGTTAGCGACGCTGCACCTGGGCGCTAGGTGCCTTTGCATGCCGACTTTTTCCCCCTAAGTACTTTAAACCAAGGGCAACAGTAAATAATTGCATTGGAGGACTTAGAAAAAGTGACACCATAATCAACACACAGAGAGGAGCGGCAGAACCCGAGGAAATTAAGATAAGTATATAGGTAAGTATCTAGATATCCCTTCGTGTGTTTAGTATCTTTCGTGGTTAGTGTTAAGCTTGAGTTAGTAAGGATTTAATATTTGTGCAAGTAAGTGTAAGTCAAACAAGCTAAGTGATTAAATTCTAACTACATTTAAAGACGACCAATAACTACATTAATCTCCACCCGCAGAGGCCCTTCTCCAGGGCAGGCGTCCGATCTGTCAAGAGCATTTTTGACAGATCGGAAATGCCGGTTTTCAGCGCATGCGCTTCACATGCCTGAAACCGGCATTTCCGATGTCCCTACGGGCCATAGAATCGTACAGCACAGAAGGAGACCATTCGGACCATCGAGTTTGCGCCAGCTCTTTCAAAGAGCAATCCACTTAGTCCCTCTCCCCCGCTCTTTCCCCATATCCCTGCAATTTTTTCTCCTTCAAGTATTTATCCAATTCCCTTTTAAAAGTTACTACTGAATCTGTACTCATCACCCTATCAGGCAGTGCATTCCAAATCCTAACCACTAGTTGCATAAAATAGTTTTTCCTCATGTTGCCGCTGGTTCTTTTGCCAATCACCATAAATCTGTGCCCTCTGGTTATCGACCCTTCAGCCATTTGTAACAGTTTCTCGTTATTTACTCCATCTAAATCCTTCAGATTTTAAACACCTCTATCAAATCTCCTCTTAGCCTTCTCTGCTCTAAGGAGAACAAACCCAGCTTCTCCAGTCTATCCACATAATTGTAATCCCTCACCCCTGGAACCATTCTAGTAAATCGTTTCTGTGCCCTCTCCAAAGCCTTCATGTCCTTACTAAAGTGTAGTGTCCAGAATTGGACACAATACTCCAGCTGGGACCGAACTAGTATTTTATATAGGTTTAGCATAACTTCCTGGCTTTTGTACTCGGTGGGCTGGATTTTGAATGACCCATGGAGTCGGGTTTGGAGGCGTGTGGGGGGTTAAATTTGCGGGGTCGGGGGGTCCCGACCCCATCCCGACTCCATCCCGCCTCCACGCAATTTTGACAAAATCAGTCGCGGGGTTCCCGACTCCGTCCCGCCTCCAAGAGGCGGGAGAGGCCATTAAAGCCCTTAACAAGCCCTAAATTGGCTCTGTAATGCCATTTTGAAACGTTTTAGCTAGTTTAACCCTTTTCCGACGTGAAGTATGCCTGATGTGAAACACTCCAGTGAAACCTGGCGGGAGCACAAGTGGATAGCTGACTATCAGCTGCAGGTCCACTATTACAACGGAGATGTGATGAAGGTAGTAGTAGAAGTATTGTGATTAGGTGTTAAAGTCGCCTCTGATGCTGCTGCATTGAATGTCTTCAGAGACTGCATGGCCTTTGCTGTTAGAGAACTTGGATGGAAAAAAATTCTCTCTCTCTCTCTCTCTCTCCTCATTTGCATCCAGTCCACTCACAGCAAAAGGCCAGGCAGGTCCTCTCTCACCAACATCCAGTCAGTCTCTGAAACTAGGCAGCAGCAATGATGACATCTTCAGAGGCGACTTTCAGACTGAAACCATTAATTAGTTCATGGGTTCCCACATGCTGGAACTCAATTGCCCAATTAAGTGAAAATTGCATCATTCATCCACATTAATCTGGAGTCAGGGGGGGAACACGAAATGCGGATGACACGACCCCAACCCGACCCCAAGACAAAATCCAGCCCTGTGCCTCTATTTATAAAGCCTACGATCCCATATGCTTTAGGCATCGTGTATTTGCAACACCAGATTTCTGATTGGTCCCCTTGGGGGACAAGACCAGATTTCTGATTGGTCCCTTTGGAGGACAAAACACACCCAACAGTTTGCCTGGAATGTGTAATTTGAACCTGCCTGCTGGAGAGTAATCAAGATCTCTGCAATGTGTAATTTGATCCAGTCATTGTCACAGGCAGGCTGTAGAGTTCACAGTGCTAATACTATTGCTTTCAGAGAACAGACAGGGCCCACCCTCCCGAGTTAGGATCACTCACACCATTCATACTGCCAAGTTCAGATAGGAAGGGGTGAGGCCATGGAGGGATTTCAACATGAGGATGATAATTTTAAAATCAAGGTGTTGGTGGTCCATAAGCCAATGTAGGTCAATGAGCACAGGGGTGAAGGGCGAATGGGACTTGCTGCAAATGAGCCCTCTAATTTTTTTTTGGGCCACACAGCCCCTTTAATGAGCTGCGCAGCCCATTCAAAATTCCGAGCATGCACGGTTTTTCCCTTTAAAAGCTGGTGGAGCCGGCTGCGCGGGACCTCCAGGGCGTTGCGCGGTCGCACAGTCACGCCACTTAAAGGGAACATTGCGTACTGCATGTTTGGATACGTGCAGCAGAGTTTTGGATGAGCACAAGTTCATTGAGGGTGGACAATGGGCGGCTGGCCAGGAGAACATTTGGCACAGTCAAGTCCAGCAAATAACACATAAATCTAATTTCATGCATGTTGGTTGGACCAAAACAGAATACGCTCTAAATTCATTTATTTATTGCCCATCCCTAGTTGCCTTTGAGAGGGTGGTATGGAGCTGCCTGCCTGCTGAGGGAGAGGAGAGGGAGAACGTGCTGCAGGTGGAAGAACGTGATCCAGGCCTAACAGAGGGCGGGAGAATGTGATCCTTCTTCCCATCTGGATCACGTTCTTGCTCTCATTACCCCCCCCCCCCCAATCTTTAGACCTGGATCTCGTTCTTCCCCCCTCCCCACTGTTCTCACCGTGCTTCCCCAACAAGTTCCCAACTGCCCCACCGCTCTGAGTTCCTGACCTTCTCGCCCGGGTTCCTGACCTTCTCCCCCCGATTTCCTGACCTTCTCCCCCCCCCCACTGTGAGCTCCTCTCTCCCCTATCCAAGTTCCATCTCCCACTGCGAGCTCCTCTCTCCCCCCCCCCGTGAGCTCCCCTCTCCCCTCTCTGAGCTGTTCTCTCCCCCTGCGAGCTCCTCTCTTCCCCTGCGAGCTCTTCTCTCCCCCTGCCAGTCCTTTTCTCCCTCTATGAGTTCCTCTCTCCCCCTGCGAGCTTTTTTCATCCCCTGCAAGCTCCTCTCTCCCCTCTCTGAGCTCCTCCCCCCCCCTCTTCGATGCCCTCTCCTCTCTCCCACCCCCATCCTGACCTTCTCCACAGGGAGCTGAGAAAAGCGTGTCAGTACAGGCCACAAGCCGCAGCTGCCGCAACATCGGGTGCACATGCACAGCCGGATCAAGTGTGCATGCGCAGTACCAAATGGAGGAGCGGGCGCAGAGGGACTCAGAACACTGTGGAAATAATCACTCCATATGCTTTATTAGCTGCTTTGTTAACCTGTCCTGCCACCTTCAAAGATTTGTGCACAAATACTTTTCTCTCTTCTTGCACCTCCTTTAAATTTGTACCATTTAGCTTGTACTGTCTCTCCTCATTCATCCTACCAAAATGTATCACCTCACACTTTTCTGCATTGAATTTCATCTGCCATGTGTCCGCCCATTCCACCAGCCTTTCTATGTCTTCTTGTAGTCTATTACTAGCTTCCTCACTGTTTGCTACAATTCCAAGTTTCGGGCCATTTGCAAATTTTGAAATTGTGCCCTGTAACCCCAAGTCCAAGTCATTAATGTATATCAAAATAAGCAGTGGTCCTAGTACTGAACCATGGGGAACGCCATTGTATACCTCCTTCCAGTCCAAAAAATGGCTATTCACCACAACTCTCTGTTTTCTATCCTTTAGCTAATTTTCTATCCATGCTGCTACTGCCCTTTTATCCCATGGGCTTCAATTTTGCTAACAAGCCTATTTAATAAAACATATTTAATAAATCTAGACCTCAAGTAATCAGTTAGTTCAAAAATAAACTACAGATAACTAACAAATAAAAAAAATCAATAAAGACATGGCAGTGCAGGCAGTGTCGGGATTGTAGTATGTGGGAGTTAGTGGACAACAAGACTGTCTCAGACTACCACATCTGCAAGAAATGTTTCTGCCTCAAGACACTCTGGCCCAGAGTCATTGAGCTGGAGTTCAAGCTCGAGACACTCCAACACATAAGGGTAATGGGTAATTTAATCCAAAGTACAGTCACACACCAGGGGAAAGCACAGGTGTAGGAAGGGGTGAGTGTGACTGTCAGTCACCTAGGTAAAGGGAACATAGGAGAGGTAGTGAAGGAGGGCCAGCAGACACTGCTTCTGTACAACAGGTATAAAGTACTCGATACCTGTGAGGATAAGGAGAAAGACTGTGGGAAGGACAGCCAGAATGCCGGCCAAGGCACCATGGAGCAGGAGGCTGTCCAAGGGGAGGAGGTGCAGAGTAGAAAGGTTGTAGTTATTGGGGATTCTATAATTATGGTGATAAATAGTATTCTTTGCAAATAGGATCGAGAGTCCCGAAGGGTGTGTTGCCAGGATAAGAGACATCTCGAAATGGTCGGAAATGAATCTGGAAAGGGAGTGGGAGGATCCATTTGTTCTGCTCCATGTTGGAACCAACGACATAGGAAAGATTAGGGTAGAGGTCCTGCTAAGGAAATATCAGTAGTTAGGAGCTAAATTGAAAAGCAGGACCTCACGGGTAATAATCTTGGGATTATTGTCTGAGCCATGTGCAAATTGGCATAGGGACAAATAGATTAGGAAAGTCAACACGTGGCTAAAGGATTAGTGTGGGAAGGAGGGGTTCCATTTCATGGGTCACTGGCCAAAGGAAAGCATCCCGTTTGCCTTCTTAACCACCTTATCTACCTGTCCTGCTACCTTCAGGGATCTGTGGACATACATTCCAAGGTCCCTCTGTTCCTCTACACTTCTCAGTATCCTACCATTTATTATGTATTCCCTTGCCTTGTTAGCCCTCTTCAAATGCATTACCTCACACTTCTCCGGATTGAATTCCATTTGCCACTTTTCTGCCCACCTGACCAGTCTATTGATATCTTCCTGCAGTCTACAGCTTTCTTCCTCGCTATCAACCACATGGCCAATTTTTGTATCACCTGCAAACTTCTTAATCATGCCACCTACATTGAAGTCTAAATCATTGATATGTACCACAAAAAGCAAAGGACCTAGTACTAAGCCTGCGGAATCCCACTGGAAACAGCCTTCCAGTCACGAAAACACCTGTCGACCATTACCGTTTGCTTCCTGCCACTGAGCTAATTTTGGATCCAACTTGCCATTTTCCCTTGGATCCCATGGGCTTTTACTTTTCTGACCAGTCTGCCATGTGGGACCTTGTCAAAAGCCTTGCTAAAATCCATGTAGACTACGTCAAACACACTACCTTCATTGGCCCTCCTCGTTACCACCTCAAAAAAATTCAATCAAGTTATGCAGACACAACCTTATTTTAACAAATCCATGCTGACTGACCTTGATTAATCCATGCCTTTCTAAATGACGATTAATACTGTCCCTCAGAATTTTTTCCAATAATTTGCCCTGGCTGGCTGGCCTGTAATTACTCAGTTTATCCCTTTCTCCCTTTTTAAACAATGGTAGAATGTTAGCAGTCCAACAGTCCTCTGGCACCACACCTGTAGCCAGAGAGGATTGGAAAATGATGGTCAGAGCCTCCGCTATTCCCTCCCTTTCTTCTTTTAAGAGCCTGGGATACATTTCATCCAGGCCTGACGATTTATCTACTTTCAAAGATGCTAAATCCCTTAATATTTCCTCTCTCACTATGTTTACCTCATCTAATATTTACCCTCCTCCTCCTTAACTACAATGTCTGCATCGTCCCTCTCTTTCATGAAGACAGACGCAAAGTATTCATTAAGAACCATACTTGCGTCTTCCATCTCAACACACAGGTTACCTTTTTGGTCTCTAATAGGCCCTACTCTTTCTCTAGTTATCCTCTTGTCTCTTTATGTATTTACAAAACATCTTTTGGTTTTCCTTGATTTTACTTGCTAATATTTCTCATGCCATCTATGATAATATGGGGGGAGGGAACTGCTAGAAATTACAGAAACTTAACAATAAAATAATCAGGAAAAGAGAGTAAAGGACAAACTAAAGGAAGGAATAAGGATAATACGAATCGCCAGAGATCGGTTAAAATCATAGAGCATAAAGGTAAAATAAATACTAAAAACTCAGAGAGGCATAATAAATAAAAACAATTTAAACTGTTGGTACAGCAATGTATGTAGTATTCAAAACAAAATGGATGAACTGGAGGCGATAATTTGTAGAGCGAATCCGGATATAGTAGGTGTGACTAAACCATAGCTAAATAGAGAAGACGATTGGCAACTAAATATTTCATGCTATAACACATATAGGCATTCATTAGGATAGTACCAGCAAGCTGCGAGAGCCAGTCCTGGCCCCAGAGGAGCAGGCCAATGAACTGCTGGGGAGGTACTCTGCTCTAGTCATGAGAGATGGTGAAATAGGTGGCACAGTGCTAGCACCAGGTTAGTGGGTGCACACCTACACAGTTGCTGTGGCATGCCTGTAAAGCAGTAGACAACCACAAGGTTCCACAGCCTTTTCTGTCTTAATCCCCAGGAGGTTACGCTCACCCATTCTTAGTTTCTATCTCCTTTCCTGCAGATCAATCACATAAATTTGGCGGGGGGGGTGGGGGGGGGGGTGGTGGTGCGGATGTGCAGATGACGATGAGGAATAAAAGGGACATAAGGATGAGGAGAAGGAGCAGTGGAGAAGAAAAATTGTACTCGTAGACTATGAGAATGATGATGCCAAGGAGTATGATGATGAAGAGGAGAGGATGTGAAGGTTAAGCCCATCCATGAGTCCCTGGACCTAGATCATGCCTGTGTTCCTCTAGCACAACCTCCTTGATCTCACAACCTGAATCATTTGCTTTATCACTCAAGTGCAGATACTTGCACCGAGGAGGAATTAGATAGTGTTAGTGAGGAAGTGACACTGGGTAATTCACAGAGCACGAGGGAACTGAAGAAGGCTTCAGATCTCCTGGGTACTCATCTGAAAAGAAGGATGTTTGGGGAATATCATGCCTACATACATGCTCTGAAGTCAGTCTCCAAAGATGTGCAGCATCAATGGAGCATGTGGCAGCTTCATTAGAAACTTCAGCTGCGCCCTCCCATCTCAGAATGACATTGCACCTGCCGCTGCCTCGTTCTCCTCCACAGAAGCACAGACTGCAGCTCTTGTGGCAGTAGGAAACAGATTAGATAGCAGCCTCCGTACAGTCTTACAGGGGCCGGAGTACAGGCTTGCTCAACACTTTTAAGGTCTGATAGCTGCCATTAGACCAGCCAGACTGATGATCAGTGAGGACACAGATCCAATGCCCAGTGAAATGTCGACAGCTGGAGGCAACCTGTCTGAGGCTGCCATTTCTCAAGACAGCAGCACATGTCAGGCATCTGGCCTGCCCCCTCAGAATACCATGCCAGTATTACATAAAAGGCAGTACCAGCATGCCCAAGCACAAACTCCAGAGATGCAGCCAGCATAGCTCCTTCCCAGGGGCAAGTTGCCCTGAGAAGAGGCCCCTCCTCAGGTCACTTTTGTAGCACAAGAGCAGCCAACCACATCTCGATACTGGCCCTCAGGTTGCAGAAGCCGGCTGCACTGGAAAACCAGGCCTACATGCGGCCTAACGAGCCTTCTCTTTTCAAAATAAACTTTCTAGCAGTTCTTCTACCATAGGCAACAACAATACAACAATAAATTAAACCCATCAGTTTCAACAGAGCACTCTTTTAGAAATTCAGGATCGCTGCCAGCACATGAATCAAACTAAGTATGGTAACATAACCAATGCTATTGTAAAGTGGATAGCTGCAGACCCGTTAACATTGTAAGCGATACAGGACTAAGATGTTGTTCAAACAGCATCTTCCAATCAGCCATATTACTTGCCTTCCAGAGGAACCATCATATCATGAATAAGTGATCAATGTAACAACAAAATGACTACAAAGTCAGTGCTACTGAATAACGTGCCAGTCGTTGCATTGTCTGATGATCACTGGACATCCGTAAGCAATCACAGCTATGTTGGAATCACTGCACACCTGATTGATACTGCTTGGACACTAAAGTCTTTGGGGGAGAAGTTCGTGTGGTTTGCGCCACACGTTAGCACCATGAGATGACGTTAAAACGCCGTTGAAAGCTCTAACGACACCTGATGCTGGTTCCTGCGCCGCATGCCATATCGGTGTTGCCGGTAGCGCTGCCGCTGAACGTGATCGCCGGGGACCTCGCCATTACGGAGATCATGACGTCAGTGAGTGTGTAACTCACTTGATGCCTTATCTCCCAGCTTCGTTACAGCCAATGAACTTACTGGCTGGAAAAAACAATGACAGCTTCAGGGGGCGTGCAGCAGCAGGAAGCCGGCTCCAGCGACGCTATTTAAAGGGATCATCACCAATCATTCGTACCTGACAGATTTTTGAAGTTTGAGTGGCTGTGTGCTACTTCCTGCTACTGCAAGAGTTTTCTTTAGTCATTTCAAGGTGCTTTGATATCAGGGAGTGTTCTGGCAAGTACAAAACTCCATAATTATTTCTCAAAAGCTTCAACTTACAACACTTGCTAAAAGTCATGGGGGCTGTACTGGCAGTGGACCTTGCCCTCCACGATCTGCGGTGGAGGGAGCGGAAGCAGCAAGAGAGACGGGAACATGTGCACAGAGGGAGGAGGAGGGCCATCGGGGCTCTCAACAGGAGGCCTTACCCTCCTAGGGTCTACCGACATCACTTCTCCTACCTTCAATTAAGCGAGGAGCAGTGTATTAGGAGGCTCCGTTCCACCAAGGAGGTGGTCACAGAACTCTGCTACCTCCTGCAACCAGACCTCCAGCTTCAGACCAGGGCAACCACAGCTCTCCCAGACTTCCAGCCTCAGACCAGGGCAACCACAGCTCAAGTCAAGGTCACCATGGCCCTCAATTTCTTCGCCAATGGATCCTTCCCGTCTGCAGCAGGAGACATATCTAACATCTTACAGTTTGTCATCCATTGCTGCATCTGGGAGGTCACTGAGTCTCTCTACAGCAGGAGAAGGAATTACATTGGCTTCCCGATCAGCAGAAACAGGACGAGCATGCATGTGGCTTTGCCAGGATAGCGTGCTTCCCCATGGTACAGGACGCCATTGACTGCACATATGTGGCTTTGTGGGCACCGCATAACAATCCTGAGATCTTCCGTAACCACAAAGGCTACCACTCACTTAATGCCCAGCACTCATATAATGAGAGCCATGCTGCCACCAGGAACATCATCGAGCAGACCATCGGCCTACTGAAGCAACGGTTCCGCTGCCTTAACCGCTCAGGAGGAGCCCTCCAGTACTCGCCAGAGCGGGTGTCCCATTTCGTGGTGGTCTTCTGCATGCTCCACAACTTAGCCATCATGGGGACGCAGCCCTTGCCAGCAGGGATTGCGAGACCACCTCAGGAGGAGGACAAGGGAGAGGATGATGAGGAGAAGGAGGAGGAACAGGAGGGAGGGCGGAGGCAGCGAGACAATCGGCCTTCCGGACAAGCTGTCCGTGACCGGCTCATGAGACTCTGATTCGCATGAATGAAACCCCAGATCCCTGTAGCTCACTACATCCCCATCATACAATCCCTGTCTCATGCCATATCACAGCGTCCTCCTGGGCAAAGGTGAAATGAGAGAGACCACAAAATATTCCAAACACAATTAATAAATTTATCTATAAACATATCACACATATCACATGAATTCTAATAACTAATGATCCTTATGCCTGCCATAGTTGAATAGCTGTCATTGTGTGCAAGGTGTGAGATGTGGGTGTGAGTGTTGATCGGTAGAGATTGTTGGTGGGTGAGTGCTGCTGGTGTGGTGCATTGAGCTGTGTGTGAAGCTTGTGGTACAGATGGTGATATGTAGCATTTGTTGAAGCCTTCACTCACCCTGACCACACATGTGAGATCGTTGAACTTCTTCCTGCACTGGGTATGGGTCCTGGGAAGCACAGTGCTGCCCGTGACGTGGTGTGCCAGCTCCCTCCACATAGTCCAGTAGACTTGTGGTGAGGGCCTCCTGCTAGTTGTCGAGTACAAGACTGCCCGCCTTCTCTCCACTGCTAAAACCAGTGCCTCCAAAGCTTCATCGGAAAACCTCCGGGTTCTCTCCCTGGGGCGGTGATCTGCCATCAGGATTTTTAATTAAGTGCTACTTCTCCTTGTCCTTCTTTTTATGGTTGTTGAGGCAGTTGCACACCCAACAATGCTGAGAATGAGGTGCTGCAGCATCGATGAACCTCCCCTTACTTTTTTTAAGTAGTGAAAAAAGCCTATGGTAATCATTATTTGCAATTAGACTGCCACCGATATTGGTCCAGCTTTTCAGTGTAATGCCAATGAGCTTGAGTTTTTAGACGAGAATCATGATTACAATCATTTTAATGAGGAGTGAGGACGAATTTTGCATGCATCCTAGACGATTTTCAGGTGGCGCAGTTTAACCATTTTTAGTCTAAACATTGTCCATTTCTTAGCTATAACGAATTTCTAGCTCTTTACCAAAGACAGCCATAATGCTGAAACATATGCATAGCATTTCTTGGATGTTACGAATGAATGGATATACAAGGTAAGGTAACAGCAATTGGTATCGACAATGCATACAATATGATAGAAGCAGCAATCTTTTGCCATTTGAACACATGCTCTGCATTGCTCACAGTCCCGCTTATGATGCCACGTTCAAAAAGTTACTGACAACTCAGGCCATTTCAAACATATTCCAGCTAATAGTGCAGAACTAGAAATACAACAGACTGTAAATGGACAGGGACAAGAACCTCTTATACAAGATGTTTCAACTAGATGGAACATTGCAGATGGTTCAGCAACTGATTAGAAATAGATTCGCTATCACAGCCATGTTAGCTCTTCAGAAGCACAATCTAGCTGTGCCCACTCCTGCTGATTTTGACAAACTCCAAAAGTTGAATGCCCTACTAGATCCCTGCAGGTATCTGACAGCTCCTTGGTTTTACCAGAACTGTGCTATTTATTTTGTGTAATGGCTGTCTCAGATGATAATCAAATAAACATTATTCAGTTTAAGAACCTCAGGCTTAATTAAACGAAAGTAAGGTAGTGACTGCGCTGGACCCAAGTGCCTTCCAAAATCCAAGAGGAACAAGATGTGGAAGTTAAATCTTACCTTATTCTTATCAAAAGTCTCAAAAGACTAGCAGCCTGGTGCATAAACTACAGAAGCTAAACCACCAAAAAAGAAAATGAATCTCTTTGTGGCATCTGATTGAGAGGAGAATACGAAGGAACAATGTCAACCAACACCACTTTCGACCAGTATCAGCATGAAAGATTGTCCTCTGGAATGGTGGTTGAAGCATGTTGGTGCCCATGAAAGTTTAGCAAAGCTGGCATATAAATACATGATGCGGAGATGCCGGTGTTGGACTGGGGTGGACAAAATTGAGAGGTCGCACAACACCAGGTTATAGTCCAACAGTTTTATTTGAAATCACAAGATTTCGGAGTTACAACTCCTTCGTCGGGTGAAGTGAGGAGATACAGAATCGTCAAAGCATATATAGATAGAGAACAATGCATGTGTAACTTACAATTGCAGACAACTAAATTCAATCATCCTGACTGTTTATCTGCCGAGATTTAAAATAAAACTGTTGGGGGGAAAAATTAGGTCGCGCCCCATTTGGGGCGCAAATATCGTCTGGACGCAAATATTAGCGCCTGGCGCTAATTATCGGCACTGACTGGAAACTTCACTTTTACCGCCCCGGGAGGTGAGTGGAGCGCTAAATCAGGTGCTGCACACCTGTCTTAAGGCGCAAAGGCCAAGGAGTGAGGCGCTAACTCAGAGCGCTGGCGAAGCTCATGTAATGTCAGTCAGCAATGGAACACACACACAATGGCACGGGCCAGTTCTTAAAGGGGATGGTTAATCTTGCTTTCCATCCACATCCTGTTCATTGCAGCCTTGAATCTCGGCCTGGAGAGACTTGCACATCAAATGTGCTGGAAAGAACAATGGAGAGTATCAGGCAAAGAGCTCAGAGTGCAGCTCCCACAGTCTCTGCTAAATCGATACAAGGAATGGCAAATCAAAATGAACCTGCAAAGTGCTGCTCAGTACCCAAAACTCCTTCACACAACGTTGAATCTCTCCAGAAGTCTCTCCCTCTCTCTCTCAGAATGCGTAGTTCAAAAATGCCACCAACAATAAAAGACAGGAAGAGGCCCCCTTTAAATAGCGCCCCCCCCCCCCCCAGCCCCACAGCGATTGATAGCGTTCCAGTCTTCTGGTCGTTGGATGCGCCAGGCGGTAAGGCAGGGGGCGCCACTCAATTTCCGCTCCGGGGCGCCACAAGGGCGTTGCACCATGGAATGACGTCACAATCTGCGCGCGCAGGTGGTCGCAGCGGTAAAGTTTAGCACCGCCGCACAATGTCTAGTTAAGTTCCCGAGTGGTGCAAACATCGCTGCGCCCGGGCGTTAGCGGCTTTGCACCCCATTAGCGCCCTCTTAAGGCGCTAACGGGAGGCGCAACCAACTGAATTTTTACCCCTTGGACTATAACCTGGTGTTGTGCGACCTCTCAATTTTATATAAATACATAGCATTGTTGGTGACAACAGTGCCATGCAAATGACATTTCTCACTTTTGGTCAAATTGTAAATAAGAAGCAAGCAGCATTATCCCCAAAAATGTAAACAAAAACATAAACAAACTTGACTACCTAAGCAACTGGCTAAATGGCGGAAAGAAATAAGACTTAAGCTCATTTTAGACTTGTAGGCAGCATTGCATTTTTTTTGCATGTATCTATGTAAAGCTACCAATTTTCCTTTTTAATTTACACTTTCAGATATAATGAATCAAAAGTTTCTCTTCACAATAAACAGCTCAGTTTATGTTTTTCTCTTTAATTCCATGTACTGTAAATAAATATGAAACCAAAAAGAGAGACCAATAATATGAAATGGTTTTATGCTATGTTTTTGGAATGATAATAATAGCATCAGTAATAAACCAAACTTTAAAGTGATGAATGCATTAATTGTATCAATTAAAAATGCAACTGAAACCAATATTAACTGCGATTAAAATTTTAAATCACAAGATTGATCATGATAATTTTTTTTAGTCTCTTGATAACACACAAGTTGGAGTAGTGTTTTTTTCTTTTTAAAAGTGTGAAAATATTTTTTGGATTTTACAGGTTGTTCTGTGTTTATCACCCGTGGGTTCAATTCTACGAATACGTGCTCGAAAGTTCCCTGCTTTGGTAAACTGCACAGCTATAAACTGGTTCCATGAGTGGCCAGAAGAAGCTTTGATATCTGTTAGTCAGCGTTTCCTTGAGGAAACTGAGGGTATTGAGGTAAGAAAGTTTAGTAGTTTTTATTTTTATGTACCCTACCTCTACCTCTCCATCACTCAGACTGAAGCTGATGGTGCACAGCCTTATTGTTCTATTTGATGCTCAGCTGAACTTCAAACCCCCTATTATATCCATCACCAAAAACAGCTACTTCCATCACCACAACATTGTACATCTCTGCTCTTATCTCACCTAGACCATTGTTGAAATTTTCATTCACCCCTTTGTCACCTCCAAGCTTGACTTCTCCAAAGCTTCTCCTTATTGATCTCTTGACATCTACTCTGCATTAACTTCAACTTATCTAAAACTCCACTGCCCACATTAATTCTTACTTGCCTATCAGCCTTCTCCTTCTCAACCTCCACTGCTTCTCCATCCCCAAAGCATAGATTTCAAAATCCTTATCTCATTTACAGATTCCACCGTGATCTTGCTATCCCGACCTTTGCAACCTCCTTCATTTATGTGTAGCTGCACGTGTCCTCTACTTTTCTAGATCTAGCCTTCTGTGCATATTTACCCAAGCCCAGCACCACCTTCAGTTGCAGAGCTTATAGCTCTCTTAGCTGTACTCTCTGGAACTGTACGTACACCACTCTACCTTGCTACCTCTCTCCCCAATTTCAAAAGCTTCCTCAAAAACCTATGACTTTGGTCACCTCCCCTACTTCCATCATTAAATATTTATTACATTAAAGGCACTATATAAACGCAAGTTGTCGTGTCAAGTTTTAACTAAGCTAGGAGACGGTACCTCACCTATTTCACTTTGAAATTAGGGTGGGCAGAAATACCACCCTGACGGAAATCTGCTCCAAAAAGGAGATCCCCCCACCATCTGGCTAAATGAATATGCAGGTACAGCAAGCAATTAGGAAGGCAAATGGTATGTTGGCCTTTATTGCAAGGGGGTTGGAGTACAAGAGTAAGGAAGTCTTGCTGCAATTGTACAGGTTTTGATGAGACCACTCCTGGAGTACTGTGTATAGTTTTGGCCGCCGTACCTAAAGAAAGATATACTTGCCATAGAGGGGGTGCAATGAAGGTTCACTAGATTGATTCCTGGGATGAGAGAGTTGACCTATGAGGAGAGTTTGAGTAGAATGGGACTATACTCTCTGGAGTTGAGAAGAATGAGAGGTGATCTCATTGAAACATATAAGATTCTGAGAGGGCTTGACAGGGTAGATGCTGAGAGGCTGTTTCCCCTGGCTGGATAGTCTAGAACTAGAGGGCATAGTATCAGGATAAGGGGTTGGCCATTTAAGACAGAGATGAGGAGAAATTTCTTCACTCAGAGGATTGTGTATCTTTGGAATTCTCTACCCCAGAGGGCTGTGGATGCTGAGTCGTTGAGTATATTCAAGACAGAGGTCGATAGATTTTTGGACTCTAAGGGAATCGAGGGATATGGGGATCAGACAGGAAAGTGGAGTTGAGGTCGAAGATCAGCCATGATCTTATTGAATGGCGGAGCAGGCTCGAGGGGTCGTATGGACGACTCCTGCTTTTAGTTTTTATGTTCTTATATGTATTTAAACATGTGTAATGAGATTCCTCCAACTGGTAATTTGTCCATGGATATCAGAATATTCACATTCATGGGTATAAATGCAAGTCTTTCTTTCTTTCTAGGTTATTTCAAGCTAGGGAACATACACCAATTTATTTGCCAGAGTCCCAAGATAAACCCCTTTTGGGATGAGATTGTGAAAGCATTGTCATAATCATAGAAGTTACATTGCAGAATTAAGCCATTTGGTCTTGTCATTGGTAGCTCTTCAACAGGAGCTGTTAAATCTAAATGCATTTTCCTGCCCCGTCTCTTTATCCTTTTATATTCTCCCTTTTCAAATTCTTATCCAATGCTCTTTGAAATGACGTTATAGTCTGTGCCTCAGTAGCAACTTGTGATAAAGCATTCCTTGTTCTAATAACCCTTGAGAGGTGAAAAAATATCTTCTAAATCCTCCTTTGTTCTTCTAGTGATAATCCTAAATTTGTACCCCCTTGTTACTGACTTACCAGCCAGTGAAAACCATTGGCCCAGAATTTGCTGTCAAAATAACGGTGAGGCTAACGACGCTCACCATTGTTTATGTGCAAATCACACAGCAACTTCAGACGAGGGCAAATGAGCAATTAAAGCTGAAAATTCAGAAGTTACTGTCCGAGATGCGCCGCTCCACCATTAGCTTTGCGAAAATGGCATCTTGCTGTCTGACTCACCATTCAAATGCATTGAACGGTGTGAAGTTCCTGTTGGATACAAACTAAACTCGCAACAAAGTTGGGGCGTGTCCATTTCAGTCTAAGTACTCTTTTTAACAGCGTGTTAAGTGTTAATTACTGCCAAACAACCTCTCTGGCACTGAAAATTAACTATTACAAGTGTGGAGTCTCATTCCTTCAGGCTTTAATTGTTGTTGGACATTTAAAAAAAATTAACATTTAATTTTATTTTTTTGCTCTTAATCCAATTTTTCTTTCCCTCTTTTTATTTCTCTTTCTGTGCCTGATTTGACATTGAATTCACTATTCTAACTTACACTTTCTTGTTCATTTAACAGTCTTACAATCTGATTGATTAAGGAGATATACAGATGCTTGCCCTGTTCACTCAGATCCCAGATGACATGTAGAGGACGTTTCCATCTCACTTCCAGCAACTTCCAGTGCAAGATCTCTTGGAAATTAAACGGGCATGGGCAAGTCTAACTAACGGCGGGCGTCATTTATTGACTGGCTACAGCAATTTCTGGGCCATGGTTTCACTGTTTACACTCTCAAAGCCTTTAATAATTTTGAAAACCTCTTGGCCACGAAATTCAACCCCATAGCGGCGGTAGTTTTGGCCGTTTTTAAAAAAAATAGCCTCTGCCTTGCTTCCGCCCACTTCCAGAACAGCCCGCACTGTTTGCTATCTTGGTGAGGGCGATAGCGTGGGCGGTACGTGCATGTGCCGGCAGTATGCGGAGTAGGCATCGTCACGTCAGTCAACGTGTAATGCTGATTTGACACTTGACCTGCCATTTTCAATGCCCTCTCCTAAACACACACGGCTGAACGTGCGTTCAACTGCAAGAGGGACCCTCACCAGTGCTACTAAAAGGGATACATCCAACTTGCACGTAAGTTGATTATAGCTTTTGTAGTGGCTCTTGCAGAGTTTCTTGGAGTACTGGGTTGCTGTAAGAGATTTAAAGGGAAAAATTGGGTCGCGCCCTCTTTGTGGCACTAACTTCGCCGGGGCGCTACTTTTAGAGCCCCGAAAAAGTTAGCACCGCCGTGCCCAAAATTCACTGGTAGCACCCCAAGAGGGAGGCGGGGCGCTACTGGAAGTGCCCCACCTCCCTCTTGGGGCGCTGCAAGTGAATATTGCGCTGCGGTACTGAAGGCCTTCCTCCCCTTATTAAAGGGGAGGGGCCTTGTGCAGCGCAACCAGGAGCCCAGTTGGGCCACCAGGGATCGGAGTGCCGGCAAAAGAACCCGGTACTCAAGAGA
This sequence comes from Squalus acanthias, assembly GCA_030390025.1. Classification (NCBI taxonomy): domain Eukaryota; kingdom Metazoa; phylum Chordata; class Chondrichthyes; order Squaliformes; family Squalidae; genus Squalus; species Squalus acanthias. The sequence continues at coordinate 8,722,326 of CM059447.1, read as the reverse complement.
AGTGCCGGGCTCACGGGGGGGCTGCTCAGAAGGCCGGGGACGGCAAAGCGGGCAGGTGCTGGCAGGCGGTGATCAACAAAAATGGCCGGCCGGCACTTTCCCTTTAATTTGCACCACCCTGGCCGCAGGTAGGCCCCCCTGACCCCAGCAGACATAGCGTCCGGCAGTAAGTCAGGGGGCGCTACCGAAGATCGCAGCCGGGGCACGAGCGGGGCGCTGCTCACGGCGATGATGTAATCGCCGGCGGCACAGCGCCACGGGGAGCTAACGGTTACCGCCGCCACTAACCTCCCGCTGAATTTCGCGGGAGGTGTTAGCGGTGCCACGCCCAGGCGCTAGTTGCTTTGTGCCCTGTTACCGCCCTCTTAGGGCAGTAATGGGAGGCGCAAATCAACCGAATTTTTCCCCCTTAAAAAGTTGTTAAAGTGTGCAGGGAGTGCTGCTCGACATTGGCTGCTACTGGAAGGCCTCTGAGTACATCACTTGCTCCCAGTCATGGGGGCGGTCTACTTGTAGTCCCCCTCACGCTGCAACATGACAGGGAGATGGAGCAGAGGCAGCAATGAAGACAAGGTGCTCACAGAGGGAGGAGGAGGATGGGGAGGAGGGCTCTCAGCAGGAGGCCTTACCCACCTAGGGTCTTCAGATAGCACTTCTCCTTCCTGCACCTAAGCCAGGAGCAGTGTGTTCGTCGGCACTGCTTCACCAAGGAGGTGGTCACAGAACATGGCTTTGCGGGCGCCGCATCTCAACGGTGAGATGTTCCGTAACCACAAAGGGTACCGCTCACTTAATGTGCAGTTGGTGTGCAACAACGCCCAGCACATCATGCTGGTGAATGCCTGCTATCCTGGCAGCAGTCATGATGCATTCATCCTGTGCCAGTCTGCGGTACCAGCAATTTTCCAGAGGGTGGGTGCTAGGCGACAAGGGCTATCCCCTGTACACCTGGCTGATGACTCCCCTCCGCAACCCCACGACTCGTGGCCAGCACTCATATAATGAGAGCTATGCTGCCACGAGGAACGTCATCAAGCAGACCATCAGGGTGCTGAAGCAACGGTTCCGCTGCCTTGTCCGCATGGGAGGAGATTTCCAGTACACGCTGGAGCAAGTGTCCCAATTCGTGGTGGTCTGCTGCAACCTCCACAACTTGGCCATCATGAGAGTGCAGCATTTGCCACCACGGGTTCCGCGACCACCTCAAGAGGAGATGGAGGAAGAGGAGGAGGAGGAGGTAGGGAGGAAGCAGCCTGCACATCTATGTTCTGGATGGGCTGTCCGTGAGCGTATCATCAGACTCCGGTTCCCCTGAATGCAACCCCAGATCTCCGTTGCTCAACACTTCCCCACCTTACCATCCCTCTGTCACGAACATCATAGCGTCCTCTTGGCCACAATGCTGAAATGAATGCCACCACAAAACAAATATTCCAAACCACATTTATAAATTATTCAATCCAATCTCTCTCTTAGGCAGTCCCTCAGAACTGAGGATGACTTGCTTCCACATTAAAAATGAGTTCTCAGGTGACTGATGAGTCCAATGCGGGACCTACAGTCTCTGTCACACGTGGGGCAGACGGTGGTTGAAGGGGTGGGTGGGTGGGGTGCTTGGGTTGACGTTCGCTGCTTGCGCTTGGCTTCCGCTTGCTCCCGGCGAAGAGACTCGAGGTGTTCGGCGCCTTCCCGGATGTTTCTCTTCCACTTTGTGCGGTCTTGGGCCAGGGATTCCCAGGTGTCAGTGGGGATGTTGCACTTTTTCAAGGAGGCTTTGAGGGTGTCCTTGAAGTGTTTCCTCTGCCCACCTGGGGATCTCTTGCCGTGTTGGAGCTCCGAGTAGAGCGCTTGTTTTGGGAGTCTCGTATCGGGCATGCGGACGATGTGGCCCGTCCATCGGAGCTGATCGAGCGTGGTCAAAGCTTCGATGCTGGGGATGTTGGCCTGAGTGAGAACACTGACGTTGGTGCGCCTATCCTGCCAATGGATTTGCAGGATCTTGCGGAGGCAGCGTTGGTGGTACCTCTCCAGTGCTTTGAGGCGCCTGCTGTACATGGTCCATGTCTCTGAGGCATACAGCAGGGCGGGTATCACTGCTGCTCTGTAGACCATGAGCTTAGTGCCAGGTTTGAGGTCCTGGTCTTCAAACACTCTCTTCCTCAGGCGACCGAAGCCTGCACTGGCACACTGAAGGCGGTGTTGGACTTCGTCATCGACGTCTGCCCTTGTTGACAGTAGGCTCCCAAGGTATGGAAAGTGGTCCACGTTGTCCAAAGCCTTGTCGTGGATTTTGATAATTGGGGGGCAGTACTGTGTGGCGGGGGCAGGTTGGTAGAGGACCTTTGTCTTACGGATGTTTAGTGTAAGGCCCATGCTCTCGTACGCTTCGGTGAAGGTGTTGACGATGGTTTGGAATTCGACCTCCGAGTGAACACAGATGCAAGCGTCATCTGCATACTGTAATTCGACAACAGAGGATGGGACGACCTTGGATCTGGACTGGAGGCGACGGAGGTTGAACAGTTTCCCATTTGTTCTGTAAGTTAGCTCCACTCCAGTGGGGAGCTTACTGAGGGTGAGATGGAGCATTGCAGCAAGGAAGATCGAGAAGAGCGTTGGTGCGATGACACAGCCTTGCTTGACCCCGGTCCGTACGTGAATTGGGTCTGTGGTGGAACCGTTGGTCAGGATCACGGCTTGCATGTCGTTGTGAAGCAGGCGGAGGATGGTAACAAACTTTTGAGGGCAGCCGAATTTGAGGAGGACACGCCATAATCCTTCACGGTTGACAGTGTCGAAGGCCTTTGTGAGATAACAAAGTCAACTAATCTCCCTTGTGCATTCCCTTAGTGCCTGTCTTCCGTGTGCCTTTGCCTGTCCTTGTCCTCCTATGAAGTGCTACCCCAGTGGCAGCAGCATGGCTGGTGGAAGGCTGCTGACTTTCAGTAGGGGAGATTGCAGATGGCCTTGCAAGACGACCTCAAACAGCTCTGGGCCTAGTAGACTGCAACACCTTGGCATGGGCGGCAGCAGTCTGGGCTGGCTGGCTGACAGGCAACAGCAAGGGCATTGGCAGAGTGGCAGTGGTGGAAGTATGAATGCTGTCATCCTGAGAGAGACAGTGGTTTTGTGCTCCACGGAGCCACTGCCAGTTCCCCGGGCCGGCGCCTCAGCAATCCTAGTAATCTGTTGGAGGACAGATTGTTGGACTGCTGTGACTCCCTGCAATCCTCTTTCCACACTGGTAAGCATAGCCACGATGTCAGCTGTCTGAGCTTGCGTGGCATAAGCTAAGCTTGCATGGCAGAAGTCTGAGCTTCCACTGCAGCACTCAGATGTTGGGTCGCTTCTGCTTTTGCTGCAATGGAAGAGGAGACATTGCCCATCAGACCCTGCATCATGGTTGGGTTCACAAGTGCTCTAATGGAGTTCCCCATCACTTCCATCGTGGAAATCATGGGCTCCAAGCTCTGTGCAAAGCCCTGTGAAAGGTTGGAGCCGAACTCCTCCCTGCTCCTTGACAGTGACAACAGGCCTGCCAATACAGCAAGCATTTCTGTGTGTATGCCCTTCTTCTTCTGTAGGCTGCCCCATCAATGTCCTCATCTGAGTCCTCTGCAGCTGCACTGGCTAGGCAGGTTGAAGTTCTTGGGTATCTGAAAGGAGAAGGACACAATGGTAGGGTTGTGGTGAGGGAAGAGGGGGAAAGCAAGATGTGAATTCTTACATCATCAGCAGCTTGTAAGTGAGGAAGAGATGTGGGATGAGGGGGAAGTGGAATGTGAGAAGGAGGATTAGGTATGAACATACTGTCATCTTCATTGGTTTCAGCTCTGCTAATCGCCACTGCCTCTCCAATAATGTCAAGCACGTTCTCCTCCAGCTGGGACAGGATATGCAGGCTTGCCCATCCCCCTCATGTTAGCTGCTGCTGTCTGCAGTTGTGTGCCACCTTGCCCTGCAAGAGAAAGGGAAGTGTATCATTGAATATGGTGCAATGAGTTTGGGTGATATGCCTATCATGGTTAAATAGCTGGCAGTGTGTGTACAGTGTGAGATGTGGGTGTGAGGCATGCAACAGTGTTAAGTGTGTGAGGGTGAGGTGAAGCTATGAATGTGAGGTATGAGTCATGATTGATAGAGATTATTGGTAGCTGAGTGATGGGGGTGTGCTGCACTGAGCAGTGTGTGAGGCTTGTGGTGGGAGATGGCCTTTAAAGATGCATTCACTGACCTTTACCACTTGTGTGAGGTCATTAAACGTCTTTCGGCACTGGATCCAGGTTCTCGAGGCAATACTGCCGGCAGTGACCGTTTCAGCTATCTGCTCCCACTGCCTTATGACTGTGAGTCTGGAGGGCTTCCTGGCCCTCTGTGGGTAGAGACCCTGTCTCCTCCATTCTACCCCCTGCACTAAGGCCTCTAGTGCTGCATCGGAGAACCTCGGTGCCCTTTTTCTGCCCTGTTGAGCCATTACTGAGTGACAGTTACCTTGACAAGCACTTCCAGCAGCTGCTAAATGCATAATGCACCTCACCTTTCAGAGGTGCAGACTGCCTTTAAAAGTGGAGGCTCACTTTAAATAGAGCTAGCCTCGCACGAACTTCAGACCCCACTGCTGAGCACTCAGCCACTCAGCAGCGCACTCAGCGCTGGGTTGCATGCATCAATAATGATAATTAGCAGGAAACACGAATGTCGCATGCTGCCTGCATTACTTTCAGCGGGCGCAATCCCCACGCCTGTTTTCGGGCCTAATTGAATTTTTAGCCCCTTGTCCTTCTCTGTTCCAGTGAAAAAAGCACCCATTTTTTCAGCCTTTTTCAGTACTTTCATTCCTAGTATTCTATCATTGACTCTTCTCACTATGCTTTCATGGACCTAATATCCTTCTTACAATGGGTAGATTTTTACGAATCCGTAAGTGTGGTCCTCTCTATCTCTTGATATTCTCGTACAGAAACTGAAATTAATTAAAAGGTATAACCATCAGCTTTGTTCGTAATTACAAGTAGATCATTTTTGCATGAAAATTAGAAAACTCTTCCTTGAAGTTTACATGAGGAAACTCAGTTATTTATTTAGAAAGAAAGATTTGCATTTATATAGCATCGTTCACGACCACCGGATGTCCCAAAGCACTTACAGCCAATGAAGTACTTTTTGAAGTGCAGTCACTGTTGTAATGTAGAAAACATGGCAGCCAATTTGCACACAACACGCTCCCACAAACAATAATGTGATAATGACCAAATAATCTGTTTTAGTGATGTTGATTGAGGGATAAATATTGGCCAAGACACCAGGGATAACTTTCCTACTCTTCTTCAAAATAGTGCCATGGGATCTTTTACGTCCACCTGAGAGAGCAGGCAGGGCCTCAGTTTAACATCTCATCCAACAGTGCAGCACTTCACTGGAGTGTCAGCCTAGATTTTGTGCTCAAGTCTCTGGAGTGAGACTTGAACCCACAAACTTCTGACTCACAGGCAAGTGTGCTACCAACTGAGCCACAGCTAACACTTGAACCTGCCACATACTACCAGAATAAACCGAAATTACCAACAAGAAGAATTGAAGAAGTAATGGCCTTAAGATGTTTCATGTGTTATTGAAATCGTAAAATAAGATATTGGTCTAAATCCTCTCTCTTGTGCCATATAAAACACATAACCTCCTTCAACAGGAAGAGTTGTTCCCCAAAACTAGGTCATACATCTCTCTACCTTACTCTCATCAATGAAAGTTTTCATGCTTGCTTCAATACAAATTTCACATATATATAAATTTTTAATTGTTAAATAAGTTTCTCTTTAACTTCTTTGGAGAGCTTTCAAGAGGGTACAGAAGAGATTTACTAGAATGGTTCCAGGGATGAGAACTACTAATATGGTAGGCACCTTCCAGCTGGAATGTGCACACGCTTCTTGCTCGCCATATTGGGACCTTAGTAGGTCAGTTAGAGCTCAAAAAACGCACTGCACAGCCAAATTTCTAGGCTAACATCACTCTCTTCACATACAGCAAGCATCAGCCCAGGAATATCCACTCCAAGGGAAGATCAGAGTTAAAGTAAAGAGTACCAGGTGAAACACACAGCATGAGTGAGGAGGAGCAAGTACAGATGGCAGCAGAGGAGCATGAAAAAGTTGGCTGGAGGGCCAGCTCCAAACTACTCTCAGATGCTGAGTTCTGGGATTGGTGCTATCGAGAACCTACCAACAAAAGAAGGCTGCTTTATGAATACTATCAACAGATAATCATTTAAGAATGAACAAAAAAACTCTGCAAAGCATGGCAACTAGTACTGAGAACTCTACAACCCACATCTGTGCAGTGATGTTTGACAGCTTCAGCAGATTTGCAGCACATGGCACCTGCAGGGGTTTTTTTTTACCGCGGCCCTAAGCGCAACTGTGAAGTTTCTCAAGAATGGCATAACTGATGCTATAAAGATCTTGGACTCTGATAATGAGTCGGATCTGTTTGGATTCACCATTCTCAAGAATTATCTGCATAGGACCCTGACTCAGGGCTAGGACGTCATTATAGCTCTATGCTCTGCCTCTACATAAATAGTAGAATGAGGGAGTACCCAAGCCCAAGACATTGCAGGAGGAGGCATTGATGAGGGAGCTATCTAGCAGTCCCACTCAAATGATTCATGTACAGCCCAAAAACAAGCAAGCCCCAGAGACCTGTTCTGACACTCTGGAAAGAGGTAGCAAGACCTCCTGTCCCAGGAAGCTCTTGTGGCAGCCAGTAACCAGCCAACACATATCATTTTCCTACTAGGAAGATGATCTATGGGTATGGGTAGTGGTTCTGGTACTGTACTTGCAAGTCAGAGGTTTTGGCCGCGATTTCGCCGGCCGAGATGGGTTCAGGGCGGGAGAGGTCGTTGCCGGGATACGGTCCTGCTGCCTACTGAAGCCCGTCGAAAAAAAGGATTTTACGTTAATGGGCCTTGTTAAGTCCACCCGTCGCGTTCCCTATTAGAAAGTGCGGGTCAGGTGATGTCAGCACTGATGCTTTTCCTGCCGGTTTATTTAAAGGACCCACTTCATTCCACTTCCTGAATTTGAAACGACCATTGCTGAGCTTGTTCAACTCCAAAAATGAGCTTACAAAGGCAGAGGGCTGCACTTCAATTCAGTGATGACTCCCTCCATGTTCTTGTGAAGGGAGTCAGAGCACGTAGGGAGGTTCTCTTCCCTGCCAGTGGTCGGAAGAGACCTCCCCAGGAGACCAAGGCAGCCTGGCTGCAAATAGCTGAGGAGGTAACAGGCAGGTGTGTGGTGATGAGGACCTGGCTTCAGTGCCGCAAGCGTTTTAATGATCTTCCAATACCATGGCGCACACACTTGCAACTATTGTTTCCTCCATGATCTGGAAAAATGAGTATAAAGCCACCTTCATGCTGCTGTGTCTGTTATCACTTCCCCATCATTCAGCATTCCCAACCCTACTCCTGCATAGCGCAACTCAATGCAACATCCCTTGCACCTTCAGCCATCCCTCTCTATCTAGCTACATTATTGCATCCCCATCTTACTATGCACCCCGAATACTCACCCTCATCCTAATGTAATGACACCAACTAGCAACACTAAAGGAGGCAACTTGTTACATCCACCCCACTCCATTATAGTGACCTTGCCAGAGGGCGCAGGAGTCTCCTAGCTCTGCTCAGCTGCATGCACACGCTGAGCCTCGGGGGCCATCAACGAAGCGGGCGGTCCTGGAGCTGGAGCAACAAGTGCAGGAGGCTCTGACAGGTTTTGCAACCGCGGTGACTGCGAGTGTGCAGAGAATGGAGGAGTCCATCTCAAGCATAACCAATACCATGGCGCACGCACTTGCAACTGTTGTTTCCTCCATGGATAGGATGGCAACCTGCATGGAGGACATAATGTGCCAGTCGCTTGAGCACATGGTCTCAATTCAAAACAGATGGGCATCTATGGAGGATAGATGGGCAGCTATTGAGGAGAGAAACCAGAGGCTCATAGACGTCCTTACTAGGAGGAATGTCAACGTAGATGTGGGTCCTCATGGCCCCATTGATGTGCAGCAAGGCGCTCTCCAGCTACTTGCTAGCAGAGAAGTGCGGGTGGCCCATGAGAGGGATGATGGTGGGAGGGCACATGCAAGTGGGGGCTCCTCTCCAAATGCTCACACTTCAAGCCCCTTGCCTACCCCTCAGTCAGAGCCCCAGATGCCTCCACGGACAGCGATGGCCGAGTCTGCCACTGCACAGTCGCAGGAGGAGCAGACTTTGGCGGGAACCACACAGGCTCCAAAACCCAGAGGACGACTGCCAAAGGCTTCTAAGCAGATGCAGCAGGGAGGTGAACAGACTGCCTCTACCTCTGCTGAAGCCACAGGGGTTGCACCACGTAGAAGCACTCGGAATAGAGTCACAAGGGTAGTCACTTGGGTGTTTCTTTCAATGTTATTGACAAGTTTCTGTTAAAGTGATTTTGTCCATTAAATCTTTACATGTGTGAAATTTGTAGTTCTTGGCAAATGTGTGTTGACACTTGGAAGTGGCAGAGTGGATGGTTAGGGCTATTTTAATCTCCATCAATGGTGGTGACATTGAAAAGATAGGACTGGTCATTGTGAGCTGATGCCAATGTGGCAACACATGTGGCAGCCGCATGTCTGTTTTGCATGAACTTAACTAAATCTGGCCATGATGAGGTGATTTCTGGCCTCACGGGCAGCAATGTGGTTGTGTACTGGTGGCATTGGTACCGGCGGCTGCTCAAGGTCTTTATCATCCTCGTACTTAAACTTATGCTCCTCCTCCTCGTCCTCCTCCAAAGTGGCTGTGTGCTCTGCGTCTTCTTCCTCCTGCAGCGCTAATCCTCGCTGCTGCGCTATGTTGTGCAGGGCGCAGCAGACCACAACGATTCTGGAGACCCTGGCTGGTGCGTACTGCAGGGCTGCTCCCGATCTGTCTAGGCATCTGAAGCGTGTTTTCATCATGCCTATTGTTTGCTCTATGACACTTCTGGTGGAGATGAGGTTTGATTGTAATGTTCCTCAGCCTCATTTGTTGTCCTCTTCAAAGGTGTCATCAGCCACATCTTTAGTGGATAGTCTTTGTCGCCAAGCAGCCAGCCGGAAAGATTGTTTGGAGGTGTGAAGAGCTGAGGAATGGTGGATTGGCACAGGATGTAGGAGTCATGGCAGCTCCCAGGGAACTTGGCGCATACATGCACAATGATCTTCCTATGGTTGCAGACCAGCTGCACATTGAGTGAGTGGAAGCCCTTGCGGTTGATAAACACTGCTGGGTGATGATGGGGTGCCCTGATGGCCACATGTATGCAGTCGATTATGCCCTGCACCCGTGGAAATCCAGCCAGAGCCGCAAAGCCAACCGCACGCTCAGCAGCACTGGCTTCATCAGTGTCAAAGTTGACATAATTTATAACTTGTCAAAGGGGGCATCGGTCACCTGTGTAATGCATCTGTGTGCAGCTGACCGCGAGATGCCATAAATGTCTGCTGTAGATACCTGGAAGGAGCCTGAGGCGAAGAAGTTGAGGGCAAGGGTGACTTTAACAGCTACTGGTAAGGGGTGTCCACCTGCTCCTCTGGGCTGATGCTCTTGCTCCAGCAATCTGCAAATGTCCGCCATAACCTAAGCCTGCATTGGCACAACTGCTCAGTCATGTTGAGGAAGCTCATCTCTGCCTGTAAACACTGTGTTGGGGGTAGCGTCCCCAGTGAAGTCCAGCCCTGTGCTGATGCCCTCTGCCCTGTGCAGCATCAGGTGGTTGAGGAGAACGTTGTCGCTGTTGCTGTTGTTGTTGCTGCTGGGTGCGTGGCTCTGCTGGTGTTGGGGCTCATCATGGTCAGATTCTGAGGAACAAGGTGAGAGAGTGTAAACCATACCCATTCTGATGTTATAGATGGCAGGCGACAGTAATTCAGTGGGAATAGGGTTAAAAGAGCAGGAGGTAAGTCTCATGGACAAGATGGGCTCGGAGAGGGCATAAGAAGAGATAGCAGAGAATACTAAAAGAAGATGCGAGTTCAGGGCTAGGGCAGGGGGGAACATTGGGGGAAAGAAAGAACTTGCATTTATATAGCGCCTTTCTTGACCCCAAAGCGCTTTATGGCCAATTAAGTACTTTTGAAGAGTAGTCACTGTTGTAATGTAGTAAACGCGTCAGCCAATTCGCACACAGCAAGCTCCCACAGTCAGCAATGGAAGAAATTATCAGATTATCTGTTAGGAACATAGGAGCAGAGTAGGCCATTCAGAACCTCGAGCCTGTTCCACCATTCAATGAGATCATGTATGATCTGCGACCTAACTCCATATACCGACCTTTGGCCCATATCCCTTAATACCTTTGGTTGACAGAAAGTTATCAATCTCCGATTTAAAATTAACAATTGATCTAGCATCAATTGCCATTGGCGGAAGAGAGTTCCAAACTTCTACTACCCTTTGGGTGTAGAAATGTTTCCTAATTTCACTCCTGAAAGGTCTGGCTCTAATTTTTAGTCTATGCCCCCTAGTCTTAGAATCCCCAACCTGTGGAAATAGTTTTTAAAAAAGCATATTATCTAAATGGTGAGAGATTGCAGAGCTCTGAGATGCAGAGGGATCTGGGTGTCCTAGTGCATGAATCACAAAAGGTTAGTATGCAGGTACAGCAAATAATTAGGAAAGCTAATAGAATGTTATCATTTATTGCAAGGGGAATTGAATACAAAAGTAGGGAGGTTATGCTTCAGTTATACAGGGCATTGTTGAGACCACATCTGGAGTACTGTGTACAGTATTGGTCTCCTTATTTAAGGAAGGATGTAAATGCGTTGGATGCAGTTCAGAGAAGGTTTACTAGACTAATACCTGGAATGAACAGGTTGCCTTATGAGGAAAGGTTGGACAGGCTAGGCTTGTATCTGCTGGCCTACTCCTGCTCCTAATTTGTATGTTTCTCTCTATCTACCCTATCTGTTCCCCTTAATATCTTGAAAACTTCGATCAGATCACCCTTTAACCTTCTAAATTCTAGGGAATACAACCCTAATTTGTGTAATCTCTCCTCATAACTTAACCCTTGAAGTTCGGGTATCATTCTGGTAAACCTACGCTGCACTGTCTCCAAGGCCAATATATCCTCCCTAAGGTATGGTGCCCAGAACTGCTCACAGTACTCCAGGTGTGGTCTAACCAGGGTTTGGTATAGCTGCAGCATAACTTCTACCCCTTTGTATTCTAGTCCTCTAGATATAAAGGCCAACATCCCATTAGCCTTTTTGATTATTTTCTGTACCTGTTCATGACATTTTAATGATCTATGTACCTGGACCCCCAAGTTTTTAGCCTTTCACCATTTAGAAAGTACCCTATTCTATCCTTTTTAGGTCCAAAGTGGATGACCTCACATTTGCCTATATTGAAATCCATTTGCCACAGTTTTGCCCATTCACTTAATCTGTCGATATCCCTTTGTTATTTTATGCTTCCATCTACACTGCCTACAATTCCACCTATCTTTGTGTCATCGGCAAATTTGGATATGTGACTTTCTATGCCGCCATCTAAGTCGTTAATAAATACTGTGAATAGTTGAGGCCCCAACACAGATCCCTGCGGGACACCACTAGTCACCTCCTGCCAATTTGAGTACCTGCCCATTATCCCTACTGCCTGTCTCCTGCCGCTCAGCCAGTTTCCTAACCAGGTCAATAATTTGCCCTCAATTCGGTGGGCTTCTACCATAGTTAACAGTCTCTTATGTGGGACTTTATCAAATGCCTTCTGGAAGTCCATATAAATAACATCCATAGACATTCCCCTGTCCACTACTTTAGTCTTTACAACATGGCTTGTGGGCTCTGTTTTAGGTGTTGGTTGTGGGATAAATGTTGGCCAGGACAACGGGAGAACTCCCCTGGTCTTCTTCAAATAATGCCGTGGGATCTATTACATTCACCTGAGAGGGCAGACAGACAATTTAACATCTCATCTACAAGACAGCACCTCCAACAGTGCAGCACGTCCTCAGTACTGCACTGAGATGTCAGCCTAGATTAAGTGTTCGAGTCTCTGAAGTGGCACTTGAACTCACAACCTTTTGACTCAGAGGTGAGAGTGCTACCACTGAGCCATGGTTGAACACCTGCAAGGGTTGTTGGTGAATGTATAGGTGTGCACTTCCAACCTCTGCAGTAATGTGTGAATGATTTTTGCTACTGTAGAGCACCATGGAGTGAGTGGTTAATTCAAGGGAAAACTGGAGCGCTCTCAAAACAAAAGGGCCGAGTAAATGGAAATGTAGGCCCCGATATTGACAGGGGTGAGTTGCATAGGCGGGGGTGGGGGAGGCGCAGAGTTTCGGACAGGAAACCCGGAAATCCGTGTTTCCCACTTAAAACTCCACAGTTTGCGACTTTCTTCTTTAACAGGATTCCCGCGCAGAAGTCAGCCTGATTGAGCATTCCAGAGCAGGGCGCAGCCGCAGGTAGGGAGGCTGCAGCTGCTGCTGGGAACGAGGGGGAGGTCCGATCCCCGATGATTCATTGTATGGGGGGGTCCAATCCAAGGGAGCTTGGGTGGCCGGGGGAAAGCACTCCCGCTCCTCTTGGCCCACAAGCCGTGCTGTAAAAGCGCTTACCTTCTCCCTGAAGCTGTCCTCGCCTCCCTTGAGCTGCCTGGTTTCCTGAGGTCTGGGAAACCCGGCCAGCCAGAGTTAAACCTGCAAAGCAGGTTAAATCTGAGGATGCCAGTCTCATTAAAATATTTAAATTGACAGCCCACCCCCTGTCCCACCTCCGTTAAACCTGGAAGTAGGCAGATTGGGGTCGGGTTTGAGATTTTAAAATTTAACATCTCCCCTGACCCCAACCCACCCATTTTTAGGGTTAAAATTCACTCCAGAGAGTTTTTTCTGCAAGATTCCTACAAACTGTTTGGTCTCCGAGCAACTATTCATTCAATCTTTGTGAGCCTTCAAATAGAGCAGGCGCCTTGGATTGTCATATAATGAAGGCATCATGGATGCTTCCTAGAAAATGGACATTGACTTGAGTTATGTTGTTTTTTATGGTCAGACATCACCTGCACATTAATTTCATATTAATATAGGTCATGGGGTTGATGTGAGGAGCCCTAATGCCAAATGGGTGTCATTTGCACTCCCACTCTTGGGAATCCTGCCACCGTGTGAAAATTCTGTTCCCTGGCCTCCTTTTCACAGGCAAAGTGAAATCGTTAGCAAATATAGTATCTGTCACTTACATGATACATCTATAGACTGAATTGTGACTGATCTGGCAGATGTTCTCTGTAGTGACTTGGAAGGATCTTGTAGCGTAAATGCTCATGCTATGCTGTGGTAACCTTGAAGCTACGAGACAAGCCATCCCTGTTTGAGAAGCTGTCTGTAAGTCAACCTGGAGAAGATGGCACAGCTCCTCTTGTGAAAGAGAGGTGGCCATAACAGGTTTCCCCCGACATGCCCAAGTGCAAATGTTGGGATCAGTAAATGCAGATCCTGGGGTTGTGATTGGCATGGTGATAAAGCTCCAGGTGCTGTTGCACCTGCAATTGCTGCACTCTCGGAGTCTAACCTTTTTCATCTAACTCATGGAGTGCAAAAGGCATCCCCAAAGGAATTCCCATCCTTAGCACTTTGTGTGCTGCAAGTTCCCTTGCAGCATCAATCAGCAATACTGTTGGAAAACATGGTAAACAATGTTACGATGCAAAAATGGTGCCTTCTACAGCAAAAGAATCTAATGCAGCGAGCTAAATACGACTAAATGTCAATGATTCATCTAGAAACACAAAAAATGACAGTGAACATTGGTGGGGATACACCCTACCCTGGGGTCTACCTGGCTTTCTTCCACCACACTCCCGGGCCAAGGAATCCTTCCTATCTTTGCCACATTTTCCATGCTTACCTCCTCTTCTGCTGTTCTGCAGCAACCATTTACACCTACATCTTTTGTTTCTATACTTGTCTCATTATCACCTCATTTTGCCTTGCACCATCATCACTTTTGTCATTTAATCACTCCTGCCATCCACCCTATTACAGATCTCTTTATTTCGTTCTTTTCCTGCCCAACCTCCTTCTCCCTGGCTCTGTTCAGTTCTAACAACTACAAATTATGATGAAAGGTCATCGACCTGAAACGTTAACTCTATTTCTCTCTCCACAGATGTTGCCTGACCTGTTGAGTGTCAGCATTTTCTGTTTTTATTTCAGATTTCCAGCATCTGTTTTGTTTTTATTTTCGTGATATTTTTTCTGTGTGTGCTAATTTTCCAAGCCCATTTTATGTATGAGTCAAGAACTTGCTTTCATATAGCACCTTTCACATCCTCAGGATATCCCAAAACACTTCAGAGCCAATGAAGTGTTTGATGTAACATTTGAAGTGTTACTGCTGTAATGTAGACAAATGCAGCAGCTAATTTGCACATAGCAAGGTCCCACAAAGAGCAATTAGATAAATGACCAGATAATTTATTTTTAGTGGTGTTGGTCGAGGGATGAATGTAGACCAGAACAAATAGTGTAATGGGATCCTTTACATCCACCTGAGGGGGCAGATGGGACCTCAGTTTAACCTCTTATCTGACACCCGACAGTGCAGCACTCCCTCAGTACTGCATTGAAGCCTAGATTATGTACTGAAATCTCTGCAGTGGAGTTTGACCCCACAGTTTCAGACTCAGGAGTGAGAGTGCTCCCACTGAGCTAAGGCTGACACCTTACTTCACCTCCATTCCAGGGTGTAACAGTTTCATTTTCTGGAATATTCAGTTACATGTGACAGTCTTTTATCTTGTGGGTGCTGTTGTCATTAATATACATTCATGTAGAAGTTGGTTTGGTATATGACATTCACAACAGATATATTTCCTCCACATAAAAGTTGTCTTACTGTGTGATATCTCCATTCTTCAATATAATCGTCTAGAATTTCCATGGGTTCATCTGATCTGCCACCGTAACTTCAGTGAAAGATCAGCAGAACCCGCAGACAAATGGCTTAAACATCTGTTTACTCATTCCTCCAGAATTTCTGACAATTTCCCACTGAAATTACAGAGGAAGATTAGGATGATTTTTATCCACACTTTCACTTTGTTTTCCAGTTTCAGTTAGATATTGAATTATACAACCTCAATGATATTGACTGACTATAAGCATTAATGACTCTATGACTCTATTAATAAAGCCTAGCTCAAGTCTTATACCCCAGGAAGAAAACTGACCCATGGATAAATCACAGTACCTTCCCTGCTTTCTTTTAGCATTTCTGTAATGGGAGAGAAAGCATATAGAACTCATTACAGAGGTGTAAATGGATTGGTTTTATTCAAGTTTGGTTAATAAAAATATAGATCTAGATTTTCATATGTGGTGGAGCATATGCAAATTAAATGGATGGAAACACAACCTCCACCATATTTCTTTCCACTTGCCCCGACTGAACGCTGTGGCTGCCTGTTAGACCTTAGCAACCAACATTCTAAGAAGGGGACCTCAGGGATCTTTGGAAGAGGAGCTTGTTCTAGTGCTTTCATAGCATGGCTTTGAATGAGCCCCATCAGCAGCAGCAGCAGCAGCATCATTTTTTAATCAAAATAAAATTCCCTTCAGGCAGCTTGTCGGCTGTCTTAACCATGCTGTTACAGCAAGCCTCCATGGCCATCTCTAATTTGGCATGGTTTCCGGGCAGAGGTCGGGAAGCCCTCCTGAATATACAGATGATCCAGAGCCAGAAATACAGTCGGCATCATGGGAGCATCTCCAGGGTGGGTGGAAGCCTCATCCCACCGGAAATGAGCCCTATCAAAAACTTTACGCCATACAGTTTAATTTTCGTGAAAGAAATAAAGTATCTGTTTATTTCCGAGTAAGATATTTATAATCATTTAGATGGTGTCTGTCATTTCCATTTAAGTTCATGAATATGTTTCAAATTTCATGTTTTTGTGAGATAGTATTAGTAACTTGCATGCATTTCTTGTAACACAATGCACTGAATACTACTCGTGTACTGAATTACATTATAGGTTGAAGTAAAGAACTCTATAAGCCAGTTCATGGCATTCGTACACGGAAGTGTCCAAGAGATGTCTGTAGTCTACCTAGCTACTGAAAGACGCTACAACTACACCACACCCAAATCATTTCTGGAACAAATAAAGCTCTATCAAAGCCTGCTCTCAAAGCAAAGGAAAGACTTGGTTTCTAAAATGGATAGACTTGAAAATGGTTTGGCAAAACTTCACAGTACTGCTAGCCAGGTTTGTAGAATTGTAATGTTTCACGTTAACTAGTACATTTGCTAAGTATAAAAATATAATAGAATCCTTCTAATTTTTATCACAATCTCAGCCAATAAACTACTAGTTGAATTTCCATTCGTGATAATCATTGTGCTGCCTTTGATGAGACAAAAACACTATTCTGTACTATAGTATGAAAGATTGTGAAAACAGTAGATACAAATTTTTTTCCCTCTTCTAACACATTGGCCCAAAAATTCGGCCTAATACGGGAGAGTACGCACTGTGTACTCACCCGTATTAGATCCCGAAGTGCCGGTTTCCTGCATGCACTGCGCATGCGCGGGAAACCGGCACTTCCGGTATGGCGAAGGGGGCGGTTCCTAGGTGAACCGCGTGCGCACTAGAGGCTGCGCGCACGCAGCACACTTAGGTTTTTTTTCAGGTTTCAACGCGAGGGTAAGTATGGAAGATTATACACATGTAAAAAGGAGGCGTAAGACCCCTTTTGAACAAGGTAAGTAGTTAATTAAGTATAATTTTTAATTTTTTTCAACAGGTTTATCTTTTTTAGAGACTTTAAAGAAAGGTAAGTTTATTTTTATAACTTTAAAAAAAAATTTTAATTTTTTAAAAAATTTAATTTTTGTTTAATGTGGTTAATTTATTTAACTATAGTTATTTTATTAATGTAATGGTTTTTTTTTAAATTTATTTGAGGTTTAGCTGTTCTTTTGGGGTCTCTTTCAATTCATAGATTTGACATGTCTCCTGTCAAATCTATGAATGAAAGATAGTCTGCTGCCATTGGCTCTCCATGGCCCACGTGATCCCAGAGGTCGCATCGCACTAACTGCGCCCCTGGGACACGCACACACTGCGCGCCGGCACTAGGGAGAGGCCCAGGACCCGAAGTTCCTGTGGGCCCAAAACACAACGGCCGGCGCGGTGTGTGATATCGCGCGCGATCCTTACCCCTGCGGCAAGCCTCCGAGTCAAATTTCTGGGCCATTAATATCTGAGAAGTGGGTTGGAATGTACCAATCAGCTCCAAGGTTTATAAAAATGTAACATGAACAAACCTCTAAACCATCTTACTAAGATATATTAGCAGTTACATAAGCCCAAACCAATCAGCACAGGGATGCCGCTACTCAGTGAAGTGATTGGGGCTGAAATTCCACAATTTATTGGCAAAATAGGGGCATAATGTAAGTGAATCTCTCTTTTGAGGGTTGGATTTTCTGGCGGGTTACCCAGGGTTTTTTTGTTGCTTTGGGTAGCTGATGATCTACATTTTAAAGCTCCAGAATGTGATACTCTCTAGTTACCAACACGTTTTTAGCCTCCATCCACAGTAAGGGATACCAGAGGGAATATCGGTTTCCCTATGGGAATTCTCCAGTTTGCACTATAGAAGGAATAGAAGAGACAACTACTACTTTCGTATGATGGGAAAGTCTTATAATGGGATGTCTAGTTTGGCTATCCATTCGATGGCCTCCTGAGATGCTGAGTGGAGAAATGCGGTGCCTCCTGCAACAGATCTTAGTGGGCAGGTTGATGTGATGTGTTCCATGGTCTGGGATTCATGACCACAGTTGCATCTTGGGTCGTCCCTCATCTTCCACTTGTGGAGCAGGTGGCCGCATCGTCCATGCACTGTGTGGATTCGGTTGAGCGCTGTCCACTATCTTTGAGGGAAGTCGAAGCCAGGGATCTCTGCTGTTGGGTCAGTGATGAGGTGTTGGTTCTTTATGTTGCATGCATCCCACGATTCCGTCCATCTGCATAGTGGGTTGATACCAGCTATATGAATATTGGCAGCTGTTTCCCAGAATGGCCGGCATGATTTTAAGCGCTTTCGTGGTGGGTTTTTCAAGGTTCGTGAATGGGAAGGTTGATGGTGCTCATGATTTTTTCCATCTCACGGAGTACGGTGGCATCGCAGCGAATGGCAGGCAGGGCAATGTGGGACAGCACCGGGAGCCACTCAGTTGGAGTGGACTTAAGTGTCCCTGGCACTGTCCTCATGGTGGTGTTCAGTTGCATGTCCATGATCTTTGTGTGGCAGCTTCAGGACCATAAGGCAGAGCAGCATTCTACTGCAGAGTAGACAAGGGCCACTGTTGCAGTGCAAAGTATTCTGGCTGTGCTCCCCCATCAAAGGAGAATGCAGCCAACCCACTTTTACCTCCCATCCCACCCCCACAACAAGTCTATAGACCTGGGAGAGCTTATAAGGGACTGAGTGAGGAGCTGTGTCTTTGCCAGCTTCACTTCACTAGGAACCTCTGGATGAATTAGGCTACCTTCTGTACAATAACCTATAGCCCATACCAAATACCCAAACAGCTCTACCAGTGGCTTTCAAAGTCAGTGACCTTAATATTAACCACCCCCCACCCCCACCCCCCACGATGGGCGGGAGAAGGTTGGAGGGGAGATAAAAAAGTGAAATGCGCGGAACGTAATCCCCAGCCTTTTGTACGGCAGCAGATATCGGGATGTCCAAGTATCCCGCTGTGGTGAGGCAGGACGCTTAACTAACATTTTTAAATCAAGCTCCCATAGTGCAATTGGGAGCCCGATTTGAAAATTATTGCTGCTGCACAGGTTTCCCAGGGACCGGGAAACTTGGCAGTGAAACAGAGGCGGGAGCTACCGACTCCCCAAAGTAAGTGCCTCTTTCAGCACCCCTTGTGGGCCAGGAAGAGCAGAAGTGCTCCCTCCTGGGCCCTCAAGGAAGCCTTCAGCATTCCCCAATCCCGATCAGCAGCCACCCACCACCACCCCCGCACCCAGCCCCGATCTCCAGCCTCCCCTCAGCCCTCTTGATTGCCGATCTCCCCTCAGCCACCCCACCCCCAGCCCCAATCGCAGGCCTCCCACCTCCCAATTGCAGGCCTCATCCCCTCCCAATTACAGGTCTGCCCCTCCCCCACCTCCCAATTGCAGGTCTGCCCCTCCCCCACCTCCCAATTGCAGACCTCCGCATTCCCCAGCCCCAATTGCCGACCTTCCCCCCCCTCGCGATTGCCAGGGACTGTCCCCAAGGTTCGCCGGCTGTGGCCTCCTACCTCTGGTGTTCCCTACCGCCCGCCGGCCAGACTGTCCATTTGGCCAGCTGCTGGCCGAGAGATGGAACTACAAAATGTTAATGAGGTCCTGCTGTTAAGATCGACAGGACCTCCGCATCCCCTGCCTTTCTGGGTTCTTTGGTCGTTTTTAGCCTCCCCATAAATATCGGGGCCAGTACATCTCTCAACCTTTATGCTACGGGCTCCTTCCAAGTTATAACCAGAAACTTTTGCAACATCGGCCAAAATGCTGTCCAAGCTTGCATTTGACAGGTCGTCAGTACCATCAATGGGAGAGCTAGTGAATTCATTCATTTTTAAATGACAGCTAGGCAGCACCAAGACAGGGCAATTCAGTAATATCATATTGCTGGTTTCCCCAGAGGTCAGGGCACTATAGATGACAGCTGTGGGCTAAATACACCCAAATGAATTTCCTGAATAGATAGGCATTCCATTCCCTCAGTATTCAAATTATCTGTCACCAGCTACAACAAAAAACCAACAGAACATTGCTCCAATGGACCCCATTCATCAACTAGAGTGGCCATTGAGATGATTGCATCAGTTTGAAGGCAATGTTTTGCTGCCTTAATTGAACTGGAGAAGCATTGTTGTATGCTCCTGAGTGGGTCTCACATATATGGTGTTTGCTTGCTGTGCTCTTCACAACCTCCCTATTTGGAAAGGACTAGAAATGGAATCAAATGGGGGGATGGGCCCAGAAGAGGGAGAGGCTGAGGAACCTGGAACTCAGCCTCATGAGGATCAGGATTTAGAGGAATCTTCTTTGCTGGCTGCAAGGGAGATTTATAGAGTGATTATAGTAATACTTTCTCCTCACGTTAAAGTGGTACTCTTTGAAACCTTCTATCAGTATTTCTTCCCTGGCTTCCTGCCAACTCCAATCATCTCATACGGAAATAGCTGTCTTTCTGGCCCAGTTACAAATATGTCCCTCAAGCCTGCGCTGCCATTCAATAATATCATGGCTGACCTTCGACCTCAACTCCACTTTCCCACCCAATCTCCATATCCCTTGATTCCCCTAGAGTCCAAAAATCTATCGCAGCCTTGAATATACTCAATGATTCAGCATCCACAGCCCTTTGGGGTAGAGAATTCCAAAGATTCACAACCCTCTGAGTGAAGAAATTCTTCCTCATCTCAGTCTTAAATGGCCGACCCCTTATCCTGAGAATATGCCCCCAGTGTGTACCATCGACAAGATTCACTGCAGCAACTCATCAAGGCTTCTTCGGCAGCACCTCCCAAACCCGCGACCTCTTCCACCTAGAAGTACAAGGGCAGCAGGCGCATGGGAACACCACCACCTCCAAGTTCCCCTCCAAGTCACACACCATCCTGACTTAGAAGTATATCGCCGATCCTTCATCGTCGCTGGGTCAAAATCCTGGAACTCCCTACCTAACAGCACTGTGGGAGTACCTTCGCCACACGGACTGCAGCATTTCAAGAAGGCGGCTCACCACCACCTTCTCAAGGGCAATCAGGGATGGGCAATAAATGCTGGCCTTACCAGCGATGCCCACATCCCATATACGAAAAAAAAAGTTCTAGACACTCAGAAAGAACCTCTCAGCATCTTCCCTGTCAATCCCCCTCAGAATCTTACATTCAAAGAAGTATTTGATACTATACAAAACCAGTACGTACCCCTAAAAGGCAAAAGCTCCACTTGTGTAGTTAAGCAAACATGGACAACGAATGAGGTAAGAGACAGTATCAAGCTAAAAGAAAAGGCTTACACAAATGCAAGGAAACGTGGAAATCCAGCTGACTACGAAAGTTATAAAAAGTGACAAAGGGACACAAAGAAAGTAATAGGTGCAAAAAGGGAATATGAAATACACTTGCAAGGGATATCAAAGCTAACAACAAAAGGGTTTTATAAATATATTAAAAGATAGAGGCCTAGAATGCAAAACAGGCGCGGGGGGTGGTTGCTGACTACCCATGCTATTTAATACACATGTAGGCAGCACGCAAAATCCAGACACCAAGGGGGCGATTTTGCCAGCTCTGGGGAGGCGAGAAAATGGCAGAATTTGGGGGCAGGTGCCCAACCTGCCCCCAACCCGCCTCCATGCCATCTTGACAAGAGGCGGGTAGCCGTCCCGCGCCGAGTTCCATTTCCTTGGAGGCGGGAAGGGATTACATCCACTTAACTGCCTGTTAACAGGTAGTTAACAGGCAGAAAATAGGATTATCCCCATTTTGCCCACACAAGTGCGGGCTTCCCGAAGGCTCCGAAACCTGCCAGGGTCACCGAGGCGAGTAGTGGGTCTGCGGGGTCCAAAAGTGCACTGTGAAGGTGAGTGATGGGTGAAAGTGTGGAGAGGTGAGTATCTGAGGTAAGTGCAAAGTGATACAAAAAGTGTACTTACCTTTGTTTCTTCCTGCAGGCTTCAATCGGTGAGTATGCGGAGAATCTCGCACCTCCGTGGTAGAGATGACAGATGGCCGTTGCATTCTCCAATGCAACAACCATCTAATTTCTACAAAAGAAAAAGTGGTTTGAAGAGGTCTTGAATTCAAGAACTCATCAAAGTACAGAGAATGTCAGTGTTTGACAGCTTCACAGAGCTGTCAAACGATGACAATTCATCTGACAAAGATTTTTGGCAGATCTGCCTGTATGTTTATATATATATATATATATATATATATTTAGTATGTTAAAGGGATGTTCAGTCTTGTGTGTAGCTATTCATCTACCAAGTTAGTTCCATAGAGTAAATTCATCTATCCAGCACTCCCAACAGGGAGCCATAGCCAAAGGAAGTGCAGGGTGGAAAATTGGCACTACAGTTTTGTAGTCCTATCCTTGACTGACTTCAAGTGAGGTGTTCCAAGGGGAACTCAATCGGTAAATTTACTCTTTGTATACTGTAATAAGGAGTGAAAATAAAGATTAGTGTGGATGTGTCATTACATACAGGTGGATGATTTAAAAAGTAAACTTGCTGTACAAGAAGTAGAACTGCAGCAGAAGAATGAAGATGCAGACAAATTAATTAAAGTTGTCGGACAGCAAACAGAGATTGTTACCAAAAATAAAAAAATTGCTGATGAAGAGGAGAAAAAAGTGCAAATCATTAATGAGGTACTGCATTTTGCACTAACAGTGGCTATTCATTCTTAACATAATTTTGAGCAGGTTGTTAGTTGTAATAATGCATTTTATTCATATTTAGAATGTAAAAGAAAAACAACAGTCTTGTGAAGAAGACTTAGCAAAAGCAGAGCCAGCTTTAATTGCAGCCCAAGAAGCACTGAACACATTAAATAAGGTATAACTAACAATGAAATAGGAAGTACTGGATAATATCCAATGGCATGGTTCATGAGTAGAAGATAATTGATGATATTTAGCATGGTTCTCATTCCGAGCTGGAAAGTAGAACACAGTTGGACCTGAAAGCACAACACAGCAGGGCCTGGGAGTGGAGCATGCCAGGGAGTCTTTAGAGCAGAACACAGGGAGGTCCAGGAAAGGAACACATTTGGATTGGGGTGCCTGAGTGTAGAGCACAGGATGGCAAGGGATTGGAGACAGAGGACCCTGCCACCAGGTGCCCTGAAAGTGGAGCATAGCGAGATTGGAGAGTGGGGCACAGAATTTCAAAATAAAAACCACTGGCCTTAAGTGATATAGGGGCTTATCTGTACTATAATACTTGGGTGACACGGGGAACTTTAATGGCTTCCAATCTTAGATACTTTTTTTTTCCTAGGCCTAATTGGACATTTTTTGAGAAGTTGTATCAGGCTCTAAAATTTTTTGGTTGTCCATTCGGAAAATTCAGGATTTTATGCTTTGAATACTATGGCTGGAATTTTACACTTCAGCACTCTTGGCACATGTCGAGAGCACATATTGGGAAATTCTGCTTTCCTAGCCCTTGATTTTCGATCATTAAATTAATGGTCTCCTGTCTTAATATCTCCTTATGCAGCTCAGTGTCAGATTTTGTTTGATAAAGCTCCTGTGAAGCACCTTTGGATGTTTTGCTACATTAAAGGCATTATATAAAGGCAAGTTGTTGTTGTAGATGGAAGCAGATTCAAGCACTTCAAAACTCAGTTTTTTAAATTCATATCAAAATGCAGGCCATTATGTGAGAGTAAAGAGAGAACCTCGCTGGGTCACGACAGAAGCTGAAATATTGTTCATCAGAGTGCTATAAATTCCAAACTTCCTCCTCTCCTACCCCAGCACTAAGAAATCAAACACAAATGCAGTAATAGAACACCTTGATTAGAGGAGCAAAAGAATCCTTTTTTCTTTGACCTGCTTTGTTGAGTAATATGCCTTCATTCAGCACTCGACAAAGATGCTCTTTTATATTTATTTTCATATTTTGTTTTAAACTATTAATCTAATTTTTTTGCTTGTTAGAGCAACTTGACAGAGCTGAAATCTTTTGGCTCCCCGCCAGATGCTGTAGTTGTTGTGACTGCTGCTGTGATGATCCTTTTAGCACCAAGTGGGAAAGTCCCAAAGGACAAGAGCTGGAAAGCCGCCAAAATTATGATGGGTAAAGTGGATGGTTTTTTGGATTCACTAATAAACTATGACAAGGAGCGAATCCCTGAATCTTCTTTGAAAGCTTTCCGGTATGTCAATGAATTATTAAGTCTTCTATTGCTTTGAAAGTTATACCGTTTTTTTACCTGTTAGTTAAACAAACATATTGCTGTTCTTTAAAGCAGAATTTACTAAATGTAAAATTCTGCCTGGTTAGGAATGTATTTATTTTTTGATAGATTTAACACACACTAAATCTAATTATTTATTGACAAGTTGTATATGTTATAAATTGATACCTTGTATAAATGGTTCTCCTTTGGATCTGTTATTTTACTGGCAAACATGTGGATTTTGATAGTGTTCTTGTACACTAGATTTTGAAACATATTGGCCTAGAAATTGTTTTTCAGGCTCTACGCGGCCGACTAAGCCCCCAAAATGGCGGTCAGGAAACGTACGTGCACCTCCAGCCAGAAGTGTGCCGGCCGCCACACTGAGTAAGGACAAACAAGAGGCATTCTTTACCCATGCCTGAAGCAGGTATTAGGCTCTTTGCATATGCAAATAAGGGGCCTAATGCCTGCTTGAAGTCCCTGCTCCAATATTGATTTGCTCTGAGGCAGCCTACACCATCTCGGGCTGCACTCAGGGAAAACAGCCCTGAATGTTGAGCCAGGAAGAGCAGTGTATTCCTCCCGACCCCACATTAAAGGACTTAATCGCCATTAACCCCCTTCCATCACCGCCCCTCCCGACAACCCCCACTGCTGCCACTGCTGCTGTCGATCCCTGATCGTCCGCCACCATCAGCCCAGATCGCCCTCCTCCTCCGGCTCTGACCACCAATTGCCCTCTCTCCGCGGCCCCAACCGCTGAGGTTCGAGGCCCATTATCTCGGGAGCCTTGGACCTCACCATTCTGGTGCAGAGTACTTAGCCTTTGCCCCTCGAGTGCTCAAATTTCTAGACCAGCATTTACCTCGTTTTGACACTTCTCTATGAGATTAGCACTACTCCTTCATATATTTGACTTTTTGCCTACCTGACCTCCTGTGACTTGTTCAAGGGTAGTCTGGGATCTGAAGCATATTTGTGATATTATCGTAGTCTCATTCTGAACTGGGGCATACAGCACTCTGGGTGATAGGGTGACCAAGGAATAAGATAGAGAATTTTAAATGAAAACTGTAAGGGATACTCTCCTGACCCTGCGTGTCTCGTAACCTGTGAGGTTCACGCGGCTCTGTGCAGCCTGTATGTCAGTGCGGGTCTAGGCCTGGTCTCCAGCCAGTCTGGGAACACTAGACACCCCTGTGAGTGGTTCGAATCACTCTCCCTTACGGTTCTAGACACTGGACTTAGATGCGAGAGCAGTAATGGAGATAAAACTCATGTAGACTTGGTTTGA
This sequence comes from Squalus acanthias, assembly GCA_030390025.1. Lineage (NCBI taxonomy): Eukaryota > Metazoa > Chordata > Chondrichthyes > Squaliformes > Squalidae > Squalus > Squalus acanthias. Next base: position 8,696,999 of record CM059447.1, on the reverse strand, counting down.
ACGGTACGAAATGGAAAATCTTTATTGCATGATACTTAAAATTATGAAATACATGTCATAAGCACAGATTAATGACAGTACAATCTTACAAACAGTTATAATCACTCTTAGGGAAACGAGGAACGACCAGCACAACGTAAATAGGGCACACATTACAAATATCCTTAAACTTTAAACCCTCCCCTATCAATAACTATCCTAAAACTAGCTTCGTAGGACCTCGAGACTCATGCTCACCACTCGTAATAACTCGGAGAAATCCCGAATAGCTGATCGGATGTTTTTCACCGCAGCACCCACGTGTTGGTCAGGAGATCTCCTGGTCCCACTTGTTTACTGCTTCTGCTGCTCGGTCAGTCGGCTGGACCGTCCGCTGTAGTGAAGACCTCTGTTGGTGGACTTTACAGTTTAGTCGAGGAGCACCGTTGTCAATATCACTGATACGATGTGTTTGCACAGTCCAGTTATCATTGATGCAATATGTCTTGTTAAAGAAGAAAACTTCCTGTCGAGAAGACTTGGCTGATCGACCTACAGGCGCGGTCGGGATTTACTGACCGTGGCGATGGATAAGGTCTTCTTCTCTTCTCCTCTCATCTCATCTCATCTCATCCCGGGCCTTCGGTTCCGCTGCCAGCTACCAACATAGGTCTTTGCAACAGTCTTTTACCCAGGAGCAGCCACGAGGTTACGAATCGACCGGATAAAACACAGGAGCAGCCACGATGATAACAGCAGCAAGTCAAGAACACGAGGCAAGAGCAAGAGCAAGAGGCCAGAGCAAGAATCAAGAGAGAGAATGGACGGTTTGGGGCCTGCAATTATAGTGCACAGTTCTTCCGTTTCCCGCCCAACTACAATGTCCATTCTTTTGTTTAAGGTTTGGCGCCCAAAATGTCCTGTATAGGTGATCTCTGTCCTTAATGGGTTTCGGGGCTACTCCTGAATGTTTGAGTACCTGTTAATATTTCTCCCATTGTTAAATCGGTCGGTGTTCCCCCTGGAGGGGTTTGGGGCTTCCAAGTGTCCTGTATAACTACCTGCTAACGGCTCTCTCATCGTAGAGCCGTTGGGAGTTTACATACTAATGTCCTTTGGATGGGCCCTTGATGGCTTTCCTTTGTACCTGGGAGACCGATTCCAGTATCGATGTTTATACTGTAAACCCATAATGTCCTGTGTATTGTCTTCACTGTGCTGAATCGTTATCGATCTTGCAAGAATGTTTATTGGAACGCCATCTTGTCTGCCTGCTGAAAAGTCTAGAATATTCTGTCACGCGGTGCGGCGGCCATTTTACAGGCTGCTTGTGTCCAATTTAAACCTGACAGCATTCCGCTGAAATAAAAGCTGTTTTGAACGAAACTTTGTGTTTTCTCCTTATTAAAAATGAAATCGCGATAATTGCGAATTCTACAGTCCCTCCTGTTGATGCGAATAACTCCGCTTATCGTATCAAAAACTCAGTGGTGAGCAATCTTATCTCGATTTCACTCCGAATCCAGTAAATTAATCCCATAAAATTTTAACTTCACTAGGTCTCTGTGTCGTCCTTATTTCCCAAGAAAATCACATTTTATATCACCGTAGGCATCATTTGCCCTTAAACTTACACCACTTGTTTTCCTTCCCGGCGTAACCAGGCCGATACCTCACGCATCACCTGTATATTTGTCTTTTATTCAAGGGAAGGAAAAACAAAACCCAAAAACCAAACAATCAACACCATCACCAAAATAAACAAATCCCGACTCTTAAACATATCGAGTTTCCAACGTATTTACAATGAGTACAAACTTCCGCGGCGCACGTGGCGAGCGGGAGTGACGCCATTTTCCCATTACACTGCGCTCTCATCGTGCACGCGCACGTAACGTTCTCGCCACTCTCCCGTGTTCTCATGCTTGGTGAGGCGCTTGTCTCTTTTACAATGTATGAACAAAAGGTACACTACAATAAACACTTGACAGACGACTAAAATGTGGGAGGCTATTCTGACCCATGAGGGCACTTCAATATTCGTGAACAGATTCCACCACGGTGGAACCACTATGTCCAAAATGTCTGTACCTATCTCGACGGTTTTCTGTTCTAATGTATAAAAATGCTTTTGTGACACCGCGACGGCTTTCAGAAGTTTGGTTAAATGCTCGGGGAGAGGGGGAATGAGGTACCCAAAATGTGCGACAAATCGCTGCAAGTCGGTAAAATTCTCTTTTACTGTGAGATGAACAGTGGATGGTTCAGGGATTGGGATAATTCGCTGTTGTGCTACTTGAACTTCAGCCCTGGGTTTAAAACAGAAACTGCTGTCACTCACCGGACACCGGCTACGGTTTCCATGCTGGTATTGTTGCGCTGCAGTGGTAACACAATATGTTCCACCCCCGATGTATGCTACCTGCGGAGGCACATGATCTTGTGCCATTGCCTCCATGGTGCAATTCATGGACTTGGCGCCAGCCGTTCTGAACCCGCACTGTGGTGTTAAAAAGGCATTCAAGTGCTGGGGGCACAGTATTATGTGTGCTCCCCTGCCACGACAACCAGAGAGATCTGTACCTGTCATCGTTTGCTCCCAGCGGCTGACGTAAGGTGGAACCGCTGCATAACGAATGTGGGCTCCCCCCTGAATGACACCGATGTTCTCTACCCGATACACCGGGGCGGGCTTTGCTGTGTTGCCCAAAACCGGCATGCGTAACACTATTCCCATAATAGTATGGTTTGAACGTCCGCAGTCCACGGGGACTGGGTAAGCTTCTGAAGCTAGCCTGAGCTGGCACGGACTTAATGCGTTCTGGAAAGGGTGGAGCGCCCGCAGGTGTTTGTTACTTATCCAGGACGGGACCAAACCTTGTTTTAAATCCTCCAAATTACTGCGGCCCTCGCCCAGTAACCACGCCCCGTAAAGCACGCACACCTCGTTCTGCGCAGCCTGATCGGATGCATTCCGATCTTCCCTAATCAGGGCATTTACCGTACGCGCATGTTTCTCCAGCTCTGCTATGATTTCCTTTAAGTGTAGTGTCATGGCTTGGTCCTCGTGCAGACCCGACCCTACCACTTTATTCTCATCTGTGAGAATATCCTTTAACTGTGTTTTTAAACCATTAATCTGGGTCTGCAGCTCCACACTGTCTAGAGCGTTGACCACAGATGTCCCTGTGTTAAAAGCAGTGAACGCATCGTTCACCAAACCCCTTCTTTGCCTCCCTACTTGGTCCAAAACTTCCTGCGGTGCGGTGTACAAACTTGTCTTATCAATTTCCGCGAAATCGAATTCGTAAAATTGTCTGAACATCTTGGTCAACAGGACCTGATACAACTGTTCCGTCTTTTTGGGGCACCACTCTGGTAACCGCACCTCAGTGAGATTTAAAATCACCGAGGCCACCGCGTAATGCACTCCCTGAAATAGTATCTGGTCTGTGGGGACCAGTACCAAACCGTTCCCGGGTCCCTTACTAGTTTTAGGGCACCCTTCTTCCTCAGTTAGAACTACCGGAATCGTGGGCGGGGCTTTGCGTGGGCGCGTAATGAGCTCAGTGGCATTTACTGGGATCGGAGAGTATGGGGCTCCGCACCCCCTGGTGCTCGCATCCCACCTCATCCCCTGTCCGTTATCCTGCCACTGGTTAATAAAGAATATGGAGATGCCTTTGGGGCAAACGTACTTTGACCCCCACATACAAACATAAATCCCCTCATCCGGTTCCCACCATTTGTCCCAACAGACTTTCACTTGTCCGTTTGTCCCCGTAATTGTCCGATGGGTATTATTACCCAGTCGCTCCCACTCAACCGAAGAGTTCCTCATAGTTTTGCTCAGCTTTCGCAGCCACCACCATCGGCTCAATGGGACATTCCCACTGCAGGTCAAACAAATCCGTTTGCCGACGGTGACGCTGATCCTGGGTGCGATGATCCGTACTTTGGGGCACATTAAAGAAGTCTCTTTATAGGCGAACCCCGATGTGCTGGAATACTCCGTTGAGTTCGTTCCCAGCCATCCTGGCCACCTTCCCTTGTGGAAATAGGTGCTGGTCCCTTCTGCCTTCCGTCTCCCGGTCCCATCCACCGCGATGGGGGCCGTGTCCCCGGAACATCCAAACACCACGACATCCTTGGTGAGGCCCCGATAGGCCAATCCACATCCGATTGCCGCGAGCAATACTATGAGTCGTTCCATCCTTCCTTGGTTCCTGTGATCAGATAGAATGAGGTAGCCAGCCTCGCAAAAAGTCTCTGGCTTTTGTGAAGGGTGAGCGGGTCCCCTGACCTCGCCTCACGTAAACTTCAACGTTTGCTAAATAGACTTCCTCTAAACCTAGCCTTAAAACTCCCATCATTTTATCGTTTTCTGTTACAAACACTACAAACTTAACCTTATTAAAACCACTTAAAACTTTAAACTAAAACTTAAAACCTTAAACTAATAACTTTACAATGCCGCCCGTTCTCAGGGCGGCCCCTTTAAATCCTGAGAAGGCTGCTGCGAGCTCTTCCCGACGGTGGGAGGGCACTGACCCTTCCCTCTGATCTGCCGCAGCCTGTTACTGCTTCGATGTGGCCTGTCTCTACCCGGGTTATCTTAACCTGAAACTTACGCCCTGGGGCAGCCTGTGGACCTGACCACATCTTCCTGGGCTGGGGTACTCTGCTTGACCTACGGGGAATTGCTATGGGCGGGGGCTCCGTGACGGACGGACCGGGTCCCGAGACCTTCAACGGGATGACCTGGGGTTCCATCACAGGCGCCAGCCCCTCCTCCGCTGACTCCGCCTCCCTAACCTCGGGGCTGGTAGTTCGGGGCCCCGCCCTGCTCGGCCCAGCAGGCGGCCCTTCACTCGCGAACTCTGCCTCCCCTGAGGACTGGACGTTCAAAGCGGGCGGCCACACCTCTGGGAACCACATAGCGGCTGGCCCGGCCTCCTCTAGCTCCTTCCTCCTGCTGTCGGGACCTGCAGCTTGTGTGTCCACCCCGTATGGATCTCTACCTAGCGGCCCCAATCCTTCCAGACCGTTCCTCTGAAACCACCCGTCATCATCACTATGCTCATCTGCACTATCCTCATCTGACCAGGGTACCCTGGGGTCCTCGTCATCTAACCCCCAACTCCAGAAAAACGCTGCATGATCGTCCGGGATGTCCCTTCCCCTGATGCAAGCTGCTACGCCTGCCGGTGTGCCTTGTGGTCCTACCTGGGGCTGTGTTTTCCCATTGGCGGGATTTACCCCTGTAGTTTTCCCTTGCGCACCCGGCTGGTACAGTTTACATTGGTTTATGTGGAACCACTTAGTGCGCCGAGGTACTTTTACGGCGTAAACCATGGGACTCGCCTTGTCTACAATGTTGTAGGGTCCCATATACAGTGGTTCCAGACTCCCTACTCTGGCGTAGTTTCTGACCATGACCTGGTCTCCTACTTCCCACTCCCGCGTTTTGCGGGGTTCCAGCAACAAGCGATTGCCCTGGTGCTGCCTTCCCATGTTCCCAGCCGCCTGCTCATAAACTTGCTTCAGGCGCTCCAAGAGAGTTTGGGCGAACTTGTCCCTGCTGATCTCTTGAAGCTGACCCTCAGTGAGCACCGGGGCTAGCACATGGGTGGGGGTTCGCATGAGCCTGCCGGTCATTACCTCGTGCGGGGAGTACCCCGTACTTTTTGACTGACTGGCCCGGACCCCCATGAGGACTAAAGGCAGAACTTCCGCCCATTTTTGGGGCGAGTTCCTAGTCTCTTTCCTCAATTTCTCCTTCAGGGTCCGGTTCATACGTTCAACAATCCCGGATGACTGGGGATTGTGTGCTACGTGCCACTTCCCTTCAATGCCCAAAAGCATGAGGGTGTTCTGCATCACCTGGCCGGTGAAATGACTCCCTTGGTCTGACTCCACGAAACGGGGGAGTCCCCACCGCGAGAACACTTCCCGGACCAAGATTTTTGCTGTACCCAGTGCCGTAGCTGTTCGACAAGGGAAGGCTTCCACCCACTTGGAAAACACATCCACCAGGACGAGGCAGTACTTATAACCTCCCTGGGTGGTGGGCAGGGGTCCTATATAGTCGATCTGTATCGACTGCCATGGTCCCTCTACCCTTCTTACGTGTCCCATGGGCACCTTCCTTTTCTGGGGGTCTGGGTTATTTGCAGCGCACACAAGACAGTTTGCACAGAACTCGCGGACTTGTTCCCTGAGCCCTGGCCACCATCCCGCTTGCTCTACCCGTTGCCAGGTAACCTCGGGCCCGGGGTGCCCTGCCCCTGGTCCCTCGTGAGCCAACTGGAGGAATTCCCTCCTGTGCTGCTGCGGCACAACCCACTGCTCCTCGCGGAACAGCATGCCTTCCTTAACTGAGAGGGTTGCCGTACTGTACGGACCTTCTACCTGCCTCCCCTCAGCAATCGTTTTTAGGACTGCTTTTAGGGCGGGATCCTGGGCTTGGACGGTCTTAAGGTCTAGGGGCAATGCTACCCTGGTGTTCCCGGTATTCCCGTCCCCGCCTCGGACCGCTGCTATGGGTCCGGTTCTATAGGGGTTCCAGAAAGTACCGTCGCGGGCACCCTCCCTGGCTAGCGCATCCGCCTGCCGGTTGCCCTCCCCACGGGGCTCTGTGGAGGAGTGAGCTTTCACCTTATGGATGAAAATCTCCCCTTCCTCCCCTACTGCTGCTGCTAAGATCTTCTCCAGCAAGGGCTTTACCGTTAAAGGTCGCCCGTCCGCGGAGGTGTATCCACGGCGGGACCAAATGGCCAGGTATTCCGTACACGAATTGCAGGTGAACATACTGTCCGAGCAAATCGTGTATGGGGTTGGGAAAATGTCTGGGTGGGTTACCACGTACACCACGGCAGACAGCTCAGCCTGCTGCGCGCTCATAGTGCTAGGGAGCTTGATCGCCAGGGCAAGGTCTGCCGCAGGGTCATAAACTCCACACCCTGTGAGTCGCTCGCCAGCAGATACTGTGCTAGACCCATCAACATAAATCTCGCGCCCAGTGGGATGTATCCCGGCCCGTAAACCTATGTTGACGTCCCACACCCCCTCCACCGAACACCGGTGGGCTGTACCGGGGTATACCAAATTGGCCGCAAGCCTGGGCTCGCAAAGACCTTTTACTGTGATGTCCAACTGGGAGAGAAGAAGGGTCCAACGCGCAATGCGTGCGCTGCTTACGGTCCCGTCTTTAATCCTCCCATCCAGAAGCATCTTAGTTGGTGTGTGATGTGTGAGGAGAGTGATGGGAGAGAGCCCTGTGAAGATCGCTGATCTTTTCACAGCCCAATGCGTGGCTAAAAGGTGCCTTTCGCAATTGGAAAAACTTCTCTCCACATCCGTTAATACCCTGGATGAATAGACAACCGGCCTCAGCTTGCCGTGACGCTCTTGGAGCAGCACGGCGCTTAAGCTGTCTCCGCTGGCAGCTACCTCCAGGAAAAACTCCTCCCCCCCATCTATGGCCCCTAAGGCTGGCGCGGTCTGCAGATCCCTTTTTAACTTCTCGAAGGCTGCTTGGCAGCCCTCGTCCCAAAGCCACTCTACTCCCTTATGGAGGAGTCGGAGGAGCGGCGCCGCTGTGGCCGCATAATCCTCGATAAAATCCCTGCAGTAACCGGTCAGTCCCAAGAAAGACCTCACACCCCTTACGTTATTGGGAATCGGTAATTCTTGCACCGACTCCCTCCTTGCTTTGTCTATGGCTCTTTCCCCAGCGCGTAGGGTCAGTCCCAGGAATTTTACTTCCTGCTGACCGATACGTGCTTTCTTTGGGTTTACTTTAAAACCCTTTCTCGCTAACAGCTCCAATAACTCGTCCAGCAGTGGTCCGTGCTCCTCCCTTGAGTCCGTAAATAGGAGCAAATCATCCACATACTGTACTATCTGATTGGGCTGACTAAACTCCTTTAAACTTCCTGCCATACACTGGTGAAAAATACTGGGGCTATTGTGGAAACCTTGTGGCAAGCAGTTCCACGTGTACTGTTGCCCTTTAAACGTAAAAGCAAACTTGTACTGGTCCTCTCGCCGCAGCGGGATGGACCAAAAACCGTTCGAGATATCCAGCACCGTGAACGTGGTCGCGGACGCTGGGATGCTCCCTATTAGGTCAGCAACTGCTGCTACTGTGGGCGCGCAGGCGGGGATGTTACTGTTGAGGACTCTGTAGTCCACCGTGGCTCTCCACGAATTATCCGGCTTCCTAACCGGCCATAATGGGGAGTTCACGTGTGTGGCTATCGGCCTCAACACGCCCTGCTGCACCAAGGAAGACATTGCTGCCTCCATATCGGGTTCTGCTTCTTTGGGGAAGTTATACTGCTTTTGGGGTCGGGTCATGGGGTCCCCATCTACGCTGACCTCAAACCCGACCACCCTCCCACAATCGTGCTTGTGGGTTGCAAACGCGTGCATATTATCTGTCACGTACGTTTGCATGTCCGTTGGGACATCTGCGACCATAAGCCTGAGGTCGTAGCCTCCGGATGGCTGTACGGTACACAGGACCCCTGTTTCTTCCTCCCCTTGAATTACCATTACCTCGCCTTTTTCACCTTTAGCCCCCCAGAGACAGTGATTTCTGAGGTCCACGAGGATCCCGTGTCCCGCTAGCAGATCGGACCCGAGAATACCTCTTCCACCCCCCTTTTGCCATGCCATCAGTATACACTTCCACTTAAGGCGAAGTGTCCCTAAACGAATGGATAGCGGGAGGGAAAACGTGCCAGCCTGTTCTTTCCCTGTGAACCCTGCTAGCATGAATGGGACCTTGGTAGATAGCGGCGAGTCAAAAGGGTCATCTGTATGGATTATGGTGCAAGAAGCTCCCGTGTCCAACAGATAACTGCCCTTTTGTTTCTCTACCTCCATCTCCACCACAGGTCGCCTCCACGCATCATAGCTGAGCGGACACAGGTGGACGGGCTGTGCTGGTTCTAGTCATGGGGCACTATTAGACGGTCCTGCGGCACCTACGGGGCCGGTTGCGACCGCCACCTGTCCACGCGCATTCAAAACCATCTTGCGCATGACTCCTAACACTGCCTCGAGGTCTTCGGGAGAGGTGGGTGCCTTTGCTTCCTTAGCCGGGACAGGCGCCTGGGTTCGGACCGCGGGATTTTTATCCTTGGAATCCTTCCAAGGGTTCCTGCAGTGCTTGCGCCAGTGCCCTGTCTTCCCACACCCGTAACAGGCATTACTTGCCTGTGGGGCGCGATTACCCTCCTGATGCCACTCTCTTTGAGTCGGGGCTGCGGGTCGTACCTCATGTACTCTTCCCTTAAAGGGACGTGTTGCCATACCCCTTATGTTACGGTAACCTAACGTGAGTCGATTCAAGACCGACTCTTCCGTAAGGTTGAGGTCATTGGGATCGAACCAGGCTTTTGCCTGCTCTCTAACGGCTGGTAAACTGTTGGCTATTATGCACCTAAGCCAATGAATTAAAGCGGCGCCTTCCACATCTTCGCGCTCGGGCGCACCTAGACAGCTGCGCTCATATACTGGCCACAGCCTGTCGGCAAAAACCTTCGGGGGTTCTCCCTCCATCTGCACTGTCTGTCCCACTCTAGCAAACGGACCTCCGTCGTTCGCTCCCACTACTTCTAGGACCTCATTTTTCAATTCCTCATAACTTTTATTACCCCTCTTGCTATCGCCTGAGAGACACTGAAGGACCGAGCTATCTAAAGAGAACAGCAGCATTTTTGCTGTCTCCCCATCATCGCAGCCGTTGATGGCTGCGGCTTGCTCAACTTCCCTAAAATGTACGGAAGGGTCGTCTATCTCGGTCAGCTTCCTTACGTGGTTTATCATGGCCCTCAGCTGATGTGAACTGTGAGGCAACACCAGCTGTCCGAGGAGATCCCCCGGTTCTTCCCCACCGTTTCTGCTTGGGCCCCTTTTAATCCCCGTTACTGGATACAACGATCCCTTTTCTACCTCTTTTTCAACGGGCTCTTTTGCTTCTTCCGTTGCTTCCTCCCTAACCCAGGTTTCTGAATAGCTGGGTGGCGCGGAGGGCGCACTGGCTACTACTTCTTCTGCTTTACTTGGTGGGGAATTTCTAAATCTCTCATTTACTAGCGGCTGGCGTGCCGACGGATTAATAAGGCACACCATGCCGTTCGCATTATTCACGGCCTTTTTGAGGCTCTCTATCTCTTTTTCGCAGGCGCTATGGTCGGCTCCCTGAAACTTATCCTCAAGGGCCAACTTATACGCCGACCTAACCCCCATTAAGCTCTCTTCTTGAGTTCTTATCTGGGCAGCTTGACGGTTACATCTTTCCTTCATCCTACTCTCGTTTAATTTTGCTTCAGTGATCTGGCACTCGAGATACTCTACCCTTGTTTTAAGGTAACTGGAGACTTCCTGGCTTTCCTGGCGTAACTCATTTAAACTCTTAATGAGCGCCTCCCCTCCAGAAACCTTCTCCTCCATTTCCTCCTCTAACTGCTTGATTCGAGCGGTTAGCGCTGTATTGGTCTGGTTTGAAATCTGAACCTGCCTTTTGTAGCACATAAGCCAGACTGCTTTCTCAACTGCCTTTTTATGCTCCTTACTATCAGTCCACCTTTCAGCTGCCTCTAGTGGGCTCTTATCCGCTAACAATTCGCTTATCCACTTTTTCGTTAGATTAACCTTTCCAAATACGTAATCCGCTATCTTTTCCTGCATCACATTTCGTACAGTCATTCCAAAATCTAACACACTACCCTCTCGCTGCCAGTGTCCTGCCGCGGTCGCCATTTTCTGTAAGGGATACTCTCCTGACCCTGCGTGTCTCGTAACCTGTGAGGTTCACGCGGCTCTGTGCAGCCTGTATGTCAGTGCGGGTCTAGGCCTGGTCTCCAGCCAGTCTGGGAACACTAGACACCCCTGTGAGTGGTTCGAATCACTCTCCCTTACGGTTCTAGACACTGGACTTAGATGCGAGAGCAGTAATGGAGATAAAACTCATGTAGACTTGGTTTGAACGGTACGAAATGGAAAATCTTTATTGCATGATACTTAAAATTATGAAATACATGTCATAAGCACAGATTAATGACAGTACAATCTTACAAACAGTTATAATCACTCTTAGGGAAACGAGGAACGACCAGCACAACGTAAATAGGGCACACATTACAAATATCCTTAAACTTTAAACCCTCCCCTATCAATAACTATCCTAAAACTAGCTTCGTAGGACCTCGAGACTCATGCTCACCACTCGTAATAACTCGGAGAAATCCCGAATAGCTGATCGGATGTTTTTCACCGCAGCACCCACGTGTTGGTCAGGAGATCTCCTGGTCCCACTTGTTTACTGCTTCTGCTGCTCGGTCAGTCGGCTGGACCGTCCGCTGTAGTGAAGACCTCTGTTGGTGGACTTTACAGTTTAGTCGAGGAGCACCGTTGTCAATATCACTGATACGATGTGTTTGCACAGTCCAGTTATCATTGATGCAATATGTCTTGTTAAAGAAGAAAACTTCCTGTCGAGAAGACTTGGCTGATCGACCTACAGGCGCGGTCGGGATTTACTGACCGTGGCGATGGATAAGGTCTTCTTCTCTTCTCCTCTCATCTCATCTCATCTCATCCCGGGCCTTCGGTTCCGCTGCCAGCTACCAACATAGGTCTTTGCAACAGTCTTTTACCCAGGAGCAGCCACGAGGTTACGAATCGACCGGATAAAACACAGGAGCAGCCACGATGATAACAGCAGCAAGTCAAGAACACGAGGCAAGAGCAAGAGCAAGAGGCCAGAGCAAGAATCAAGAGAGAGAATGGACGGTTTGGGGCCTGCAATTATAGTGCACAGTTCTTCCGTTTCCCGCCCAACTACAATGTCCATTCTTTTGTTTAAGGTTTGGCGCCCAAAATGTCCTGTATAGGTGATCTCTGTCCTTAATGGGTTTCGGGGCTACTCCTGAATGTTTGAGTACCTGTTAATATTTCTCCCATTGTTAAATCGGTCGGTGTTCCCCCTGGAGGGGTTTGGGGCTTCCAAGTGTCCTGTATAACTACCTGCTAACGGCTCTCTCATCGTAGAGCCGTTGGGAGTTTACATACTAATGTCCTTTGGATGGGCCCTTGATGGCTTTCCTTTGTACCTGGGAGACCGATTCCAGTATCGATGTTTATACTGTAAACCCATAATGTCCTGTGTATTGTCTTCACTGTGCTGAATCGTTATCGATCTTGCAAGAATGTTTATTGGAACGCCATCTTGTCTGCCTGCTGAAAAGTCTAGAATATTCTGTCACGCGGTGCGGCGGCCATTTTACAGGCTGCTTGTGTCCAATTTAAACCTGACAGCATTCCGCTGAAATAAAAGCTGTTTTGAACGAAACTTTGTGTTTTCTCCTTATTAAAAATGAAATCGCGATAATTGCGAATTCTACAAAACCACTGGTGGCAGCTTGTGTGAATGAATATAATTTTGACCTGAAAGCTATTCAAACAGTTTTAATTTAAAATAAATACAACAGTAGCAAACAGGCAGAATTTTTCAAAATGTCTACAAGGTCTCGGAAAGACTTCGACAGAGAATAGTAATTGGCCAGGTTGGCTGCAGTGGTAAAAGATGTGGGCATATCAGTTAGAAGTGCTGAAACTGAAGGCTGAGAAGAAATGCTGTGGATTCAAGGTACAGGAGCAATATGTAGAAGCTCCATGCAAATTTGAGGCAGAGGAAAAGGAGAAGGAGCACCAATATGCATTTGAACTGGAGAAAGACATATTTTCAGCAAGTCTGGTAAGCAAGGGTACAATTGATATAGCCTATAACTTTGTACAGAATAAATCCAATCCAATACCGAATGTTAAAAAGGGAGATAACATTGATAGATTTTTGGAAGATATTGAATTATTAGTGAACCACCATAAGTGGAGGCCAATAAGTTTGAACAAACCATCTTATACAATCACTTAGTGGTAAAGTACTCACAGCATTTTCACACATGGATTCAATGTACAATATGGACTATTAAATTGTACAGTTAAATTGTACAGCGCACTGTTTATCACTTAATAATTAGCACCTAAAGGGTGCAAGCAATAATTTAAGAAGCTACTGAAAGTTGCATTTCAGAGTTACAAAGAACTTCTCATAGAGCTGGAGGATATTTGGAAATTATGATTAGATTGTGGACAAACTTATCACTATTTTCAAACAACCAGATGGAACACTCGTGATCCCAAGAATAATCTCTCAGTCTCCGAGGCTTCCTAAAGCATTCCTTTGATCCTATGTTTTCTGCCATGGTGAAGCAGAGTCTATGGCAGGTTTTATGCAGATGGCTTAGATACAACCCTCCAGATACAATGGGCCGAAAATTGATCCCGGGACGCGAGAGTACGCACTGCATACTCTCGCGTATTCCCACTCCAATTGCCGGTTTTCTGCATGCCCTGCGCATGCGCTGAAAACCGGCAATTGCTCTTCCGAAAAGGGGGCGGGGCCGGAGTGCATCGCGTGCGCGCTACAGGCTGCGCGCACGCTGTGCACTTCATGCTTTGGACGCGCAGGTAAGTACTGAAGATTTTGGAAATGTAAAAAGGAGGAGTAAGACCCGCTTTTAAGAAGGTAAGTAGTGAATTAAGTATTTTTTTGAATTTTTTTTTACAGGTATATCTTTTTTATAGACTTTAAAGACAGGTAAGTTTATTTTTATAACTTTTTAAAAGATTTTAAATTTTTTCAAAAATTTAATTTTTTATTTAAAATGGTTAATTTAATTAACTATACTTATTTTATTAATGTGATGGGTTTTTTTTTAAATTTAATTGAGGTTTAGCTGTTATTTTGGGGGGGTGTAAGATTCATAAGTCTCTCAGCCATGCTGTGAGACTTATGAATGGAAGATGGTGTGCTGCCATTGGCTCTAACTGAGTCACGTGATCCCACAGCTCGCACGAATTAACTACGCCGCTGGGATACGCAAGCCCAGCACAGCTGATGTCTGGAACATCAATTTCGTGCGAGCTGGATCAGAAAAAGCATAAGCGAGGTGAGACATCGCGGGAAAGGCTTACCCCCGCGGGAACAGAGCGAGATCAATTTCTGGGCCAGTATGAATTCATCATAAGTTTCTGACACTGATACTCTATGGCACTCAGCCTATCATGCAAGAAGTATGATATGACTTGAAGAATATCCTGGTGTGTGTGGCAATCCAAGAGATTTCTGCAGCATCATGACTTCAGGACGAGGTCCTAAAGGCAATTGTTGCTTTCAGAGTAGCAACATTTGCTTCCATAGATGTCCTGAAGAGTATCTAACTCAGGACTTTCACGGCTTAATTGGCACTATTCAGCCTGCTCTTATGCAGACCACTAGCCTAGGCCCAGACTAACAGGCTGCAAGGAGTAACTGCAGGCGTTACAAATTCTCCTGATAGTAACAATGCAGCTGCATCAATACAGCCCTCTCCAATGCCACCACAAGAGGGAGTTTATGGCTTGGCCCCAGTAGTCACTAACGCACCTATGACATGACATCAGAAGTGGGTCCTGCAAGGACATTCTCATCACTGTGATAAATGCCTCCTCAGTTCCTGAAAGCTCCATAAGTTCAGTCTTAGCCACAAACCTCACAATGTCCTGACATTGGTTGGTGATGATTCGCTGTCTGATGGTGCATGCTGATGGCACCTCCTCTTTCTCCTGGGTGTGCTCAGAGAATTGGTTCTCTCCATGTTCTTCCTCTTGACCTTCTGTGGTTGAAAGGCTCAATCCCTTTGTAAAGGCCAAATAATGGAGGATGCAGCAAGGACCTATCCTAACAGAAGTGGGACTTGAGTATCCCACTGATCTGCTTAACTATTATTCTTGTAGCACTCAATACTTTATTTTACCATTTTTGGCCTTGGATGATGGAAAGGAGTCATCAGCCATGGCTAATGCAGGTACCCCAGGTCTCTATCAGCCATCCGGATGCAATGCAGGAAAATATGAACTGCATTATAATCAGAATCATGGCTGCTTCCTGGGTAGCATGTATTGACGGGAAGAACGAAGTGGCTCACTCACTATATGCACAGTGAGTGAAATCCCTTCCTGTTCATGAAATTGATGAAGCACAATAGGTTTAGAAGGACAGACATCACAGCTGATCCCCAACAGGAAGCACACAATTGTAAGGGGTTTTGTCGTGCTTGTATCGCAGACGGTGCTGGTGCGGGGTTAGGCCTTCGTTGCCTAATACTATTGCTTGCTCTGGTCTCCGGCCAGCCTTGTTGCAATAAGCACCTGTGAGTGGTTCGACCCACTCGCCCTTACGGTTCTAACACTGGACTTAGGTGCGAGAGCAGTAATGCAGAGAAAAACTCAAATAGACCCGGTTGAATAGTACGAAATGGAAATCTTTATTGCATAGCGTCCAAAATCATGAAGTACATGTCATAGGCGCAAATTAACGAGAGTACAAGTATACATACATTCATAAAGCTTGGTCTATGGTAATGAAGAACGCACGGCACATCGTAAAAAGGGGAACACATTATACTTTATCCTTAATAAAACCCCCCTCCCTTATCAATACCTACACTGCATCTAGATTTGTAGGATCGGGAAACATGCTCACCACTCGTGATACTTCGGAGAATTTTTAAGTGAGGCACTCGGCTCGTTTCGCTGCAGCGCCTGACTGTCACGTGTTTGGAGGGGTCTCTGTACCTCACTTGTTTATCTTCGCTGCTGCGGCAAGCAGGCTGGGCTCCCCGTTGTCATGAAGAACTCGACAGCACTCGGGCCCGGCTGTAGAACTCAAAGAAAAGTCTTCCTGTACCGACACCAGTTGCCGGTAGAATTCAAAGAAGAGTCTTTGACCGGTTCGTGCAGTAACCTGTAGAGTTCAAGAAATGGGTCGTATATTTTCGGGCGCGGTCGGGGTTTACTGACCGCGGCGGCACGTGGATTCTTCTTCTTCTCTTGTCATTTCGTCTCGTCTTGTTGGGCCTTCGGGTCCAAACACCGTTTACCGACTCTCGGGATGGTGCACCCGGTCACTGGCCTTCGTCGGGGCGACTCGTTCCAATTGAGCTCCACCCATCATTCGAATAACCGTCCAGTGCGGCTAAAAGTCCAGAGGCAACAGAGTCCAGAGAAAACACAGAAGGCTGCTCGTCCAGCAGAGTTCAGCCCGAGTCAAGAGTCCGCAGAGATAAGAGCACGAATCAAGCGAATAAGAGCGCGATGGACATTTGTTGTCTATAGTTATAGTGCTGTGTTCCCTTATCTCCCGCCCAAATCTTAATGTTTGTCCTTTGTGAAATATTGGCGCTCAAAACTCCCAGCATGGGGTGATTCTTGTCTTTAACGGGTTTCGGTAGCACCTGAGACTGGCCAACTACCCGTTAATGTTTTCCCCATTGTTGGCCCAGCCAGGATCGTATGAATCATCTCCCTGACTGGTTTTGGGGGCCCCGAATACTTGTTTAATCACCTGAGAATGGCTCTCTCATTGTAGAGCCGTGGGGGTATCTGTGTATTGATGTGTCTGGATGGGCCTTCGATTGCCCAGTACAATGGTCCTTACTTGTGCATGGAAAACGATTCCAGCACTCATATCTTTTGCTATTGTCACAAATGCAAACAGGCTGCATCCTGTCTTTATCAGTGCTTATCGAGTATGATCCCATCTTATATTGAAATGTGTATTCGAACGCCATCTTGTCTGCCCACTGTACTTCTGGAAGCTTCTGCCACGATGCGCGGTGGCCATTTTACAGGCTTCTGTGTCCTTTTTAATCATGACAGCATTTCGTTTAAATAAACTGATTAAACGAATCTGCTTCTATCTTGTTATTTCGAATCGCGATAATTGCGAAACTTTACAGTCCCTCCTGTTGATGCGAATAACTCCGCTTATCGTATCAATTAAAAGTGGTGGTGAGCAAAATTATCCCGATTCTCCACATCCAAACACTCCCTTAACTTAAACTATCTATGGTCTCCATGCCGTCCTCATTTCCCAGGGAAAATTACATTGTTTAAACTTGGACAAATCGTAGGCAGTATTGCCTTTAAACTTACATTGCGTATACGCCTTCCAGGTGCAGCAGGCCGATGCCTCTCGCACCACCTGTATATGCATTTTGTTATACATGGAAAAATAATCAAAACAACCATTTTAAAAATACAAAGTTCCAAACTTAGTTACACATACTCATAACTAATAACGATTACAAAAACACACATGGTAAAAAAAATGGAGCGGCGTCATCCTGGCCGTTTACACGGTACTTTCTTCGTTCACGTGCACGTAACGTTCTCTCCACTCCCCTGTGTTCTCCTGCTTTGTGAGCCGTTTGCCTCTCTTGCAGTGCACGACCAATAGGTACACTACTATTATAACTTGGCACACTACTAAAATGTGGGAGGCTATCCTGATCCATGAAGGAACTTCAATATTGGTGAACAGATCCCACCACGGTGGGATTACTATGTCCAAAATTTCTGTCCCTATCTCGACAGTCTTTTGTTCCAGGGTGTAAAAATGTTTTTGTGATACCGCGACGGCTTTCAAAAGCTTGGTGAGGTGTTCAGGGAGAGGGGGAATGATGTATCCGAAATGCGCGACGAATCGCTGCAAGTCGGTGAAATTCTCTTTTACTGTGAGATGAACAGTGGATGGTTCAGGGATCGGGACAATTCGCTGTTGTGCCACTTGAACTTCAGCCCTGGGTTTAAAACAGAAACTGCTGTCACTCACCGGACACCGGCTGTGGTTTCCATGCTGGTAGTGTTGCGCTGCAGTGGTAACGCAATATGTTCCACCCCCTATGTATGCCACCTGCGGAGGCACATGATCTTGTGTCATTGCCTCCATGGTGCAATTCATGGGCTTGGCGCCAGCCGTTCTGAACCCGCATTGTGGTGTTAAAAAGGCATTCAAGTGCTGGGGACACAGGATGATGTGTGCTCCCCGGCCACGACAACCCGATAGGTCGGTACCTGTCATCGTTTGCTCCCAGCGGATGACGTAAGGTGGGACCGCTGCGTAGCGAATGTGGGCTCCCCCCTGAATGACACCAATGTTCTCTACCCGATACACCGGGGCGGGCTTTGCTGTGTCGCCCAACACCGGCATACGTAGTACTATACCCATGATAGTATGGTTTGACCGTCCGCAGTCCACGGGGACTGGGTATGCCTCTGAGGCTAGCCTGAGCTGGCACGGGCTTAATGCGTTCTGAAAAGGGTGGAGCGCCTGCAGGTGTTTGTTACTTATCCAGGACGGGACCAAACCTTGTTTTAAATCCTCCAAATTACTGCGGCCCTCGCCCAGTAACCACGCCCCGTATAGTACGCACATCTCGTTCTGCGCAGCTTGATCGGATGCATTCCGATCTTCCCTGATCAGGGCATTTACCGTTCTCGCATGCTTCTCCAGCTCTGCTATAATCTCTTTTAAGTGTAGTGTCATGGCCTGGTCCTCGTGTAACTCAGACCCTACTACCTTGTTTTCGCTTGTGAGGATGCTTTTTAATTGTGTTTTTAAACTGTTGATCTGGGTCTGCAGCTCCACGTTGTCTAGAGCGTTGACCACAGATGTTCCTGTATTAAAGGCAGTGAACATATCGTTCACAACACCCCTTCTTTGTCTCCCCACCTGACCCAAAACTTCGTGTGGTGTGGTGTACTAGCTTGTTTTGTCAATCTCTGCAAAATCAAACTCGTAGAATTGTCTGAACATGTTTGTCAACAGGACCTGGTACAATTGTTCCGTTTCTTTGGGACACCACTCTGGTAAACGCACCTCGGTGAGATTTAGAATCACCGAGGCCACCGCGTAATGTACCCCCTGAAATAGTATCTGGTCTGTTGGGACCAGTACCAAACCATTCCCGGGCCCCTTAGTGGTTTTTGGGCACCCTTCCTCCTGAGCCAGAACCACCGGAATCGTGGGCGGAGCCTTGCGTGGGCGCGTGATGAGTTCAGTGGCGTTTACCGGGATCGGGGAGAATGGAGCTCTGCACCCCTTTGTGCTGACTTCCCACCTCATCCCTTTCCCGTTATCCTGCCACTGGTGTACGAAAAATATGGATATACCCTTGGGGCAAACGTACTTCGATCCCCACATACAAACATATATTCCCTCATCCGGTTCCCACCATTTGTCCCAACAGACTTTCAATTGTCCGTTAGTCCCCGTAATTGTCCGATGGGTATTGTTACCCAATCGCTCCCACTCAACCGAGGAATTTCTCATAGTCTTGCTTAACTTCCGTAACCACCACCATCGGCTCAATGGGACCTTCCCATTGCATGTCAAACAAATCCTTTTGCCGACGGTGACGCTGATTCTGGGTGCAATGATCCTCACTCTGGGGCACAGTAAAGAAGTCTCTTTGTAGGCAAATCCGGATGCGCTGGAGTATTCCGTTGAATTCGTTCCCAGCCATCCCGGCCACCTTCCCTTGTGGAAATAAGTGGCAGTCTCCTCAGCCTTTCGCTCCCCGGTCCCATCCGTCGCGATGGGGCCCGTGTCCCCGGAGCAACCGAACACAACGACATCCTTGGTGAGGCCCCGATAGGCCAATCCATATCCGATCGTTGCGAGCACTATCAGAATCCGTTCCATCTTTCCTGGTTCCTGTGATCAGATAAAATGATGTAGCCAGCCTCCCAAGAGTCTCTGGCTTTTGTGAAGGGTGAGCGGGTCCCTTGACCTCGTCTCACGGAAAAAGACATGTATGCTGGATAGACTTTAACTTTTCCTATCACTAAAACTCCCATCACTTTACCATTTACTTTTAAGATTTCCAGGGCCGACGGACCAGGAACCAAGACTTCCACCGTCACGGCCTGTGGTCCTACCACAGCCGCTGGCTCCGTCTCCCCTGGCTCCGCCCCCCTGAACTCGGGATTTGCAGTTTCTGGCTCCACCCTACTTGGCCCAGTATGTGGTCCTCCACTCGCAATCCCTACCTCCCCCAAGGGCAAGACTTCCAGGGCCGACGGACCGGGTACCGAGACTTCCACCGTCACGACCTGTCGTCCTACCACAGCCGCTGGCTCCGTCTCCCCTAGCTCGCCCCCCTGGGCTCGGGATCTGCAGTTTCCGATTCCACCCTGTGTGGATCTCCACTCGCAGCCCCTATCTCCCCTGAGCTTGAGTCGAGGACGAAACTTTCGTCCTCCGACCCCAGCACCTCTCCGATCGGGTCACTACCTTGGTCGAGCTCCTCGAGCTCTTCCTCATCTGAATCCCAACACCAAGAAAAGATCCTACACTTTTCTCGAATGTCCTCTCCCCTCAAGCAGGCTGCTTTACCGGTCTGTGTGCCCTGCGGTCCTACCCGGGACTGCGAGTCCCCACTCGCAGGTCTGGCCCCTGTGATTGGCCCCTGTGCACCCGGCTTATACAACTTGCACTGGTTAATGTGGAACCATTTCGTGCGCCGAGGTACCTTTACGGCGTACACCATGGGACTCGCTTTATCTACAATACTGTAGGGTCCCATATACAGTGGTTCCAAACTCCCTACTCTGGCATAGTTCCTAACCATGACCTGATCTCCGACTTCTCACTCCTGCTTCTTGCGGGGTTCCAGCAACAGGCGATTGCCCTGATGCTGTCTTCCCATGTTCCCAGCTGCCTGTTCGTAAACCTGCTTCAGGCGCTCCAAGAGGGTCTGGACAAACTTGTCCCTTTTCACCTCTAGGAGCTGTTCCTCAGTGAGCACCGGGGCTAGTACATGGGTGGGGGTTCGCATGATCCTCCCAGTCATCACCTCGTACGGGGAGTACCCCGTACTTTTCGACTGACTGGCCCGGATCCCCATGAGGACTAGAGGCAGAACCTCCGCCCATTTTTGGGGCGAGTTCATAGTCTCTTTCCTCAGCTTCTCCTTTAGGGTCCGGTTCATGCGTTCAACAATCCCTGATGACTGGGGATTGTGCGCTACGTGCCACTTCCCTTCAATGCCCAAAAGCATGAGGGTGTTCTGCATCACCTGGCCAGTGAAATGACTCCCTTGGTCTGACTCCACGAAACGGGGGAGTCCCCACCGCGAGAACACTTCCCGGACCAAGATCTTGGCAGTACCCAGCGCCGTAGCTGTTCTACAGGGGAAGGCTTCTACCCATTTGGAAAACACATCCAGTGGTGGGCAGGGGCCCTATGTAATCGATCTGTATCGACTGCCATGGTCCCTCCACCCTCCTGATGTGCCCCATGTGCACTTTTCTTTTCTGGGGGTCTGGGTTGTTTGCAGCGCACACGAGACAGTTTGCACAGAACTCGCGGACCTGATCCCTGAGTCCCGGCCACCATCCCGCCTGCTCTACCCGTTGCCAGGTAACCTCGGGCCCGGGGTACCCTGCCCCCGGCCCCTCATGAGCCAACTGGAGGAATTCCCTCCTGTGCTGCTGCGGCACAACCCACTGTTCCTCGCGGAACAGCATGCCTTCTTTAACGGAGAGGGTTGCCGTACTGTACGGGCCCTCTACCTGCTTGCCCTCAGTAATCGTTCTGAGGACTGCTTTTAGGGCGGGATCCCGAGCCTGGACGGTCTTAAGGTCTAGGGGCAGTGCTACCCTGGTGTTCCCGGGATTCCCTTCCCTGCCTTGGATCGCTGCCACGGGTCCGGGTCCATAGGGGTCCCAGAGAATGCCGTTACGGGCACCCTCCCTGGCTAGCGCATCAGCCTGCTGGTTGCCCTCCCCGCGGGGCTCTGTGGAGGAGTGAGCTTTCACCTTATGGATGAAAATCTCCCCTTCCTCCCCTACTGCTGCTAGGATCTTTTCCAGCAAGGGCTTCACCGTTAAAGGTCGCCCGCCCGCGGAGGTGTATTCACAGCGGGACAAAATGGCCAGGTATTCCGTACACGAATTGCACGTAAACATACTGTCCAAGCAAATCGTGTATGGGGTTGGGAAAATTTCTGGGTGGGTAACGACGTACGCCACCGCAGACAGCTCAGCCTGCTGCGCGCTCATGGTGCTGGGGAGTTTAATTGCTAGGGCAAGGTCTGCCGCAGGGTCATAAACTCCACACCCTGTGAGTCGTTCGCCAGCGGACACTGTGCTGGAACCATCAACATAAATCTCGCGACCTGTGGGATGTATCCTGGCCCGTAAACCTATGTTGACCTCCCACACCCCTTCCACCGAACACTGGTGGGCTGTTCCGGGGTATACCAAGTTGGCCGCAAGCCTGGGCTCGCAAAGACCTTTAACTCTAAGATCCATCTGGGAAAGGAGAAGGGTCCAGCGTGCAATACGAGCGCTGCTTACGGTCCCATCCTTAATCCTCCCATCTAGAAGCAACTTAGTTGGCGTGTGATGGGTGAGGAGAGTGATGGGAGAGAGCCCTGTGAAGATCGCTGATCTTTTCACAGCCCAATGTGTGGCTAAAAGATGCCTTTCACAGTTGGAAAAACTCCTCTCCACATCCGTTAATACCCTGGACGAATAGACAACCGGCCTCAGCTTGCCGTGACGCTCTTGGAGCAGCACGGCGCTCAAGCTGTCTCCGCTGGCAGCTACCTCCAGGAAAAACTCCTTCCCCCCATCTATGGCCCCTAAAGCTGGCGTAGTCTGCAAATCCCTTTTTAACTTCTCGAATGCTGCCTGACAACCCTCGTACCAAGACCACTCCACTCCCTTATGGAGGAGTCGGAGCAGCGGAGCTGCTGTGGCCGCATAGTCCTCGATGAAGTCTCTACAGTAACCGGTCAGTCCCAGAAAGGACCTCACACCCGTTATGGTGTTGGGAATCGGTAACTCCTGCACCGACTCCCTCCTAGCCTTATCTATGGCTCTTTCCCCAGCGCGAATGGTCAGACCTAGGAATTTTACTTCCTGCTGACCGATACGTGCTTTCTTAGGGTTCACTTTAAAACCCTTTCTTGCTAGCAGCTCCAATGACTCGGCTAGCAGTGGTCCATGCTCCTCCCATGAGTCCGTGAACAGGAGCAAATCATCCACGTACTGCACTATCTGATTACATAGAACATAGAAGAGTACAGCACAGTACAGGCCCTTCGGCCCTCGATGTTGTGCCGAGCATTGTCCGAGACCAAGATCAAGCTATCACACTCCCTATCACTCTGGTGTGCTCCATGTGCTTATCCAATAACCGCTTGAAAGTTCCTAAAGTGTCCGACTCCACTATCACAGCAGGCAGTCCATTCCACACCCCAACCACTCTCTGAGTAAAGAATCTACCTCGGACATCCCTTCTATATCTCCCCCCATGCACCTTATAGTTATGCCCCCTTGTAACAGCTGCCTCTACCCGAGGAAATAGTCTCTGAACATCCACTCTATCTATCCCCCTCATCATCTTATAAACCTCTATTAAGTCGCCTCTCATCCTCCTCCGCTCTAAAGAGAAAAGCCCCAACTCCCTCAATCTTTCCTCATAAGACCTCCCCCCCAAACCAGGCAGCATCCTGGTAAATCTCCTTTGCACTCTTTCCAATGCTTCCACGTCCTTCCTATAGTGAGGTGACCAGAACTGCACACAATATTCCAAATGTGGTCTCACCAAGGTCCTGTACAGTTGCAGCATAACCTCACGGTTCTTAAACTCAAACCCTCTGTTAATAAACGCCAACACACCATAGGCCTTCTTTACTGCTCTATCCACTTGAGTGGCAACCTTCAGAGATCTGTGGATATGAACCCCCAGATCCCTCTGCTCCTCCACGTTCCTCAGAACCCTGCCGTTGACCCTGTAATCCTTATTCAAATTTGCCCTACCAAAATGAATCACCTCGCACTTATCAGGGTTAAATTCCATCTGCCATTTTTCGGCCCAGCTCTGCATCCTATCAATGTCTCTTTGCAGCCTACAACTGCCCTCCACCTCATCCACTACTCCACCAATCTTGGTGTCATCAGCAAATTTACTGATCCACCCTTCAGTCCCCTCCTCCAAGTCATTGATAAAAATCACAAACAGCAGAGGACCCAGCACCGACCCCTGTGGCACACCGCTGGTAACTGGTCTCCAGTCCGAAAATGTTCCATCCACCACCACCCTCTGCCTTCTATGAGATAGCCAGTTACTTATCCAATCGGCCAAATTTCCCTCTATCCCACAACTCCTTACTTTCTTCATGAGACGACCATGGGGAACCTTATCAAACGCCTTACTAAAATCCATGTATACGACATCAACTGCTCTACCTTCATCTACACACTTAGTTACCTCCTCAAAGAATTCAATCAAATTTGTTAGGCAAGACTTACCCTTAGGCTGACTAAACTCCTTTAGACTTCCTGCCATACACTGATGGAAAATACTGGGGCTGTTGTGGAAACCCTGTGGCAAACAGTTCCATGTGTACTGTTGTCCTTTGAAAGTAAAGGCAAACTTGTACTGGTCCTCTCGCCACAGCGGGATGGACCAAAAACCGTTCGAGATATCCAGCACCGTGAACGTGGTCGCGGATGCTGGGATACTCCCTATTAGGACAGCAACTGCTGCTACTGTGGGCGCGCAGGCGGGGATGTTACTGTTAAGGACTCTGTAGTCCACCGTGGCCCTCCACGAATTATCCGGCTTCCTCACCGGCCATAATGGGGAGTTCACGTGTGTGGCTATCGGCCTCAACACGCCCTGCTGCACCAATGAGGACATTGCTGTCTCCATGTCGGGTTCTGCTTCTTTGGGGAAGTTATACTGCTTTTGGGGCCGGGTCATGGGGTCCCCGTCTACGCTAACCTCAAACCCGGTAACCCTCCCACAATCGTGCTTGTGGGTTGCAAACGCGTGCATATTATCTGACACGTACACTTGCATGTCCGTTGGGACATCCGCGACCATAAGCCCGAGGTCGTAACCTCCGGATGGCTTCATGGTACACAGGGCCCCTTTACCTTCCTTCCCCGGGATTACAACTACCTTGCCTTTCCCACCCTTGGCTCCCCAGAGACAGTGATTCCTAAGGTCCACGAGGATCCTGTGTTCTGATAGGAGATCCGATCCGAGGATACCTCTGCCACCCCCCTCTTGCCATTTCATCAGTATGCACTTCCATGTGGTGTGGAGTGCTCCTAAATGAATGGAGAGCGGAATGGAGAACGCGCCAGCCTGCTCTTTTCCCGTGAACCCCGCTAATGTGTATGGGACCTTGGTAGACAGTGGTGAGTCAAAGGGGCTATCCGTATGAATCACGGTGCATGAAGCTCCCGTGTCCAACAAATAACTACCCTTCTGCTTCTCTACTTCCATCTCAACCAGGGGTCTTTTCCACGCATCATAGCTGAGCGGACACAGGTAAACGGGCTGCGCGGGCTCTAGTCATTGGGTACTGGTGGACGGGGTTGTGGCATCTGTGAGGCCGGTAGCGACTGCCACCCTTCCTTGCTAAATCATAAGGGACCGCATAGCTCCCAACATTGATTCTATCGCATCGGGATGGATAGGCACACCAGCTCCTCTCTCAGAGACAGGCGCTTGGGTTCGGGCTGCGGGATTTTTATCCCTGGGGTCCTTCCAGGGGTTCCTACAGTTCTTACGCCAGTGACCTGTCTTCCCGCACCCGTAACAAGCACCACTGGCTTGTGGGGCGCGGTTTCCCTCCTGATGCCACTCCTTTTGAGCCGGGGCTGCGGGCCGTGCCTCAGGCACCTTTCCCTTAAGGGGATGCGCTCCCGTGCTCCTAGTGTTACGATACCCTATGGTGAGTCGATTTAGGACCGACTCCTCTGTTGTGGCGGGGTTAGTGGGATCAAACCACGCTTTGGCCTGCTCCCTGACGGCTGGCAAACTGTTGGCTACTAAACACCTGAGCCAATGAGTTAAACCGGCACCGTTCAGATAATCGCGCCCTGGCGCACCTGGGCAGCTATGCTGGTATACTGGCCACAGCCTGTCGGCGAAAACCTTCGGGGGTTCTCCCTCCATCTGTATGGTTTGACTCAATCTGACGAACGGACCTTCGTCATCCGCCCCTAACACTTCTAGGACCTCGTCCCGTAACTCCTCATAGGTTTTATTTCCCTTCTTGCTCTCGTCTGAGAGACACTGAAGGATCGAGCTATCTAACAAGAACAGCAACATTTTGGTCTTTTCCACATCGTCGCAGCCATTAAATGCTGCGGTCTGTTCTACCTCCCTAAAGTGTACGGAAGGGTCGTCTGACTTGGACAGCTTCCATACGTGGCTAATCATTGCTCTCAGCTGGTGTGAGCTGTGAGGCAATATAAGCTGGTTCAGGACATCCCCCTCGGCCCCATTTGCCCAACCCGGGCCTCTCTTGTGACCTCGGAGCGGACACATCGGTCCCGAGCTCGACTCTACCTCCGGGGATTGTCCTACCTCGGGGACCTCCTTCTCTATTTCCACCACTTCCTCCCTTACCCAGGTTGCTGAATAGCTGGGTGGCGTGGAGGGCGCAGTGGCAAATACCTCCTCTGCTTTGTCTGGTAGGGATTTTGGGAATTCCCTACCCACCTGTGGCTGGTTTGCTGACGGGCTGATGAGGCACACCAAGCCGTTTGCCTTATTCAGGGCCTCTCTTAGGCTCCCTATCTCCTTCTGGCAAACACTGTGGTCAGCTCCCTCATGCCTATCCTCGAGGGGCATCTTACATGCCGCCCTAACTCCCTTCAAGCTTGCTTCCTGGGCTTTTATCTGGTTAGCTAGGCGGGCACACCGTTCTCTAATCCTACCCTCGTTTAATTTCGCTTCCGTGACCTGACACTCTAGGTAATCTATTTTAGCCTCATGGTGGTTGGCTACTATCTGGCATTCCTGATGTAACGCATTCAAGGATGCGATGAGTTTTTGTCCTCCCGCGACCTTTTCCTCCATCTCAACTCCCAATTCCCTGATCTGAGCTGCCTGTGCCACAATGACCTGGTCCGAAAGTTTGACTTGCTTCTTGTAGCACAGCAGCCAGACCGCTTTCTCTACCGACTTCTTATGCTCTTTACTGTCAGTCCATTTGATGGCTGCGTCTAGCGGACGCTTATCCATCAGTAGGTCACTTATCCACCTTTTGGTTAAGTTAACCTTCCCAAACACATAGTCGGCTACCCTCTCATCCATCACATTTCGCCTATTCACACCAGGGTCTAAAACATTACTCTCTCGCTGCCAGTGTCCTGCCGCGGTCGCCATTTTCTGTAAGGGGTTCGGTCGTAGGTGCTTGTGCGGGGTTAGGCCTTCGTTGCCTAATACTATTGCTTGCTCTGGTCTCCGGCCAGCCTTGATGCAATAAGCACCTGTGAGTGGTTCGACCCACTCGCCCTTACGGTTCTAACACTGGACTTAGGTGCGAGAGCAGTAATGCAGAGAAAAACTCAAATAGACCCGGTTGAATAGTATGAAATGGAAATCTTTATTGCATAACATCCAAAATCATGAAGTACATGTCATAGGCACAAATTAATGACAGTACAAGTATACATACATTCATAAAACTTGGTCTAGGGTAATGAGGAACGCACGGCACATCGTAAAAAGGGGAACACATTATATTTATCCTTAATAAAACTACCCTCCCCTATCAATACCTACACTAATCTAGATTTGTAGGATCGGGAAACATGCTCACCACTTGTGATACTTCGGAGAATTTTAAAGTAAGGCACTCGGCTCGTTTCGCTGCAGCACCTGACTGTCACGTGTTGGAAGGGGTCTCTGTACCCCACTTGTTTATCTTCTCTGCTCCGGCTAGCAGGCTGGGCTCCCTGTTGTCATGAAGAACTCGACAGTGCTCGGGGCCCGGTTTGAAGAAGAATCTTCCTGTGTCCGACACCGGTTGCCGGTAGAATTCAAAGAAGAGTCTTTGACCAGTTCGTGCAGTAACCTATAGAGTTCAAAAATGGTCTATATATTTTCGGGCGCGGTCGAGGTTTACTGACCGTGGCGGTACGTGGATTCTTCTCCTCTTCTTCTCGTCTCGTCTCTTCGGGCCTTCGGGTCCAGACACCGTTTACCGACTCTCGGGATGGTGCACCCGGTCACTGGCCTTCGTCGAGGCGGCTCGTTCCGTTCGAGCTCCACCCAACATAGTCAACAGAGTCCAGAGAAAACACAGAAGGCTGCTCGTCCAGCAGAGCAATCCCCGAGGATCAGAATAGGAGAATAAAAGTTCAGCAGTCATCAGCGAGATAAGAGAGTCAAGAGAGCGATGGACATTTGTTCACTATAGTTATAGTGCTGGGTTCCCTTATCTCCCGCTCAAATCTTAATGTTTGTCCTTTGTGTAATACTGGTGCACAAAACTCCCAGCATGGGGCGATTCTTTCCTTTAATGGGTTTCGGTAGCACCTTAAACTGGCCAACTATCCGTTAATGTTTTCCCCATTGTCGAACCGGCTAGGAGCCTCCCTGACTGGTTTTGGGGCCTCCTCGAATACTGACTTAATCACCCGAGAATGGCTCTCTCATTGTAGAGCCGTGGGGAATTTGCGTATTGATGTATCTGGATGGGCCTTCGATTGCCCATTACAATGGTCCTTACTTGTGCATGGAAAATGATTCCAGCACTTATATCTTTGCTATTGTGTCGAATGCAGACAGGTTGCATCCTGTCTTTATCAGTGTTTGCTGCGTATTAACCAATCTTATACTGAAATGTTTATTCGAACGCCATCTTGTCTGCCCATTGAAAATTCTGGAAGCTTCTGCCACGAGGCGCGGCGGCCATTTTACAGGCTTCTGTGTCCTGTTTAATCATTACAGCATTTCGTTGAAATAAAACTGATGAAACGAATCTGCTTTATCTCGTTATTTCGAATCGCGATAATTGCGAATTTTACAAATTATAGGGTCGATTTTAACTCGGGGCAGGATTGGTGCGTGGGGGGAATCAAGTTGCAGTTAAAGTAGCATTGCAACGCTGATATCGTCATTGGCCACAGCTTTTATGGTTAATTAGGACACCACCAAATTAAAAGTCAGCAAAGAGAAAATGGCACAGCGACAACAGGGCAATCTCGGGCTAGTAAGTCAGCTTGCTCAATTTAAACCCCTCCGCCCGGTGTGGAGGGGGGCGGGGGGGGGGGGGAAATTCACCCTATATTTTAGAGCTCCATTGAGTGTAGATGTGTGCCAGAGGACTGGAGAGTGCTCAATGTAGTACCCATTTTTAAAAGTGTGACAGAGGGTACTTACAGACCAGTTAGTTTCACATCTAGGGAAAATTTTTAGAGTTGTTAATTATGGATGAAATTACCACCTATCTAGTTAAAGAGAAAATAGTTAGAAGTGGGTCAGCATGGATTTCAAAAGGGACCAATGTGCTTGACAAACCTCAGAATTATTTGAATATGTAACAGTCTTGAAAAATAGGGGAAATGCATAGATGTGGTATACGTAGACTTTAGGAAAGGCTTTGACAAGGTATCACACAGAAGATTATTATGGAAGATTAAAAGGTATCGGCCTAGAAATTCAGTATCCCCCGAAAATGGACGTTCGGAAGGACTACAGGCAGCACGTTAAATTCGTGCTACCTGCTACTTTACCTGATTATAGCATTCAGCTGAGCGCTGAACGTGCTGCTGAGTGGCTGAACGCTCAGCAAGGGGCCCAAGTTCGTACAAGGCTAGCCCCAATTAAAGCTAGCCTGCACTACTTAAAGGCAAAAGCAAAATACTGCAGATGCTGGAAATCTGAAATAAAAACAGAAAATGCTGGAAATACTCAGCAGGTCAGGCAGCATCTGTGGAGAGAGAAACAGAGTTAATGTTTCAGGTCCTTGACCTTTCGTCAGAACTGGAAAAAGTTGGAGATGGAACAGGTTTTTAAGCAAGTGTAGGGGCAGGGAAAGGGGGGAGGGGAGGAAAGAACAAAAGGGAAGGTCTGTGATAGGATGGAAGGCAGGAGAGATTAAGAGACAAAAGGGATGATGGTGCAAGGCAAAATGAGATGGTAATGGGACAAGTTAAGAAACAAAAGATGACTCTAGATGAAGTGTAAATGGCAATGGCATAATGATCGACAGCTGCCATGTGAGAGAGAGAGAAAAAAAAATGGGGAAAAAAAGATAGGGGCAGAGGTTATAGTCTGAAATTGTTGAACTCGATGTTGAGTCCAGAAGGCTGTACAGTGCCTAATCGAAAGATGAGGTGCTGTTCCTCGAACTTACATTGAGCTTCATTGGAACAGTGTAAGAGGCCGAGGACGGAGAGGTCAGAGTGGGAGTGGAGCGGAGAATTAAAATGACAGGCAACCGGAAGTTCGGGGTCACCCTTACGGACTGAACAGAGGTGTTCCGCAAAGCGGTCACTCAATCTGCATTTGGTCTCCCCAATGTAGAGGAGACCGCATCGTGAGCAGCGAGTACAGTATACTAAATTGCAAGAAGTACAAGTAAATTGCTGTTTCACCTGGAAGGAGTGTTTGGGGCCCTGGACAGTGGGAAGGGAGGAGGTAAAAAGGCATGTGTTGCATCTCCTGCACTTGCACGTGAAGGTGCTGGGCGAAGAGGAAGGGGTGTTGGGGGTGATAGAGGAGTGGACCAGGGTGTCGTGGAGGGACCGGTCCCTTTGGAATGCTGAAAGGGGAGGTGAGGGGAAGTTGTGTTTGGTGGTGGGATCACGCTGGAGGTGGCGGAAATGGCGGAGGATGATCCGTTGAATGTGGAGGCTGGTGGGGTGAAAGGTGAGGACAAGGGGAAACCCTATCGTGGTTCTGGGAGGGAGGGGAAGGGTTGAGAACAGAAGTGCGGGAAATAGAACGGACATGGTCAAGGGCTGTGTCAACCACAGTAGAGGGGAATCCTCGGTTGAGGAAAAAAGGAAGACATGTCGGAAGCACTATTATGAAAGGTGGCATCGTCAGAGCAGATGCGGCAGAGATGGAGAAACTGGGAGAATGGAATGGAGTCTTTACAGAAAGCGGGGTGGGAGGAAGTGTAGTCCAGGTAGCTGTGGGAGTCAGTGGGCTTATAGTGAATGTTTGTCAATAGCCTATCCCCAGAGATGGAGACAGAGAAGTCAAGGAAGGATAGAGTCGGAGATGGACCATGTGAAGGTGAGTGAAGGCAGCCTGCACCTCTTAAAGGGGAGGTGCCTTCTGCCTGCAACAGGTGCTGGAACTGCTTGTGGAGACAAGTGTCATAATAAGAAGACTGAGTAATGGCTCAACAGTCCAGAGAAAGGGCTCCAAGGTTCTCAGATGCAGCACTGGAGGCCTTGGTCCAGGAGGTCAACTCCAGGAAAGAGGTCCTCTTTCCACAGGGGGCCAGGATGCCCTCCAGGCAACAGACAAGATGGCAGTCGGTGCAGATAGTCAATGTGATGAATGCCAGCAGTATAGCCGCGAGGACCTGGACTCAGTACAGGAAGAAGTTTAATGACCTCACACGAGTGGTAAAGGTCAGTGAATTCATCTACAAATGCCATATCCCACCATCTGCACCACCAGCCTCACACACTGCTCAATGCACCACACCCCAATCACTCACCTACCAACAATCTCTACCAAACACAATTCACACTCATAGCTTCACCTCACCCGCACACACTTACCACTGCTGCAAGCCTCACACCCACATCTCATAGTGTGAACACACTGTCAGCTATTCAACCATGACAGGCACAACACCCAAACACATTACAACACACTCACTGACACACTTCCCTTTCTCTTGCAGGAAAAGGTGGTGCATAACCACCACCAGCAGACCTTAACCAGCGGAAAACAGGCTCGCCTGCATCATCTCACCCCCTTGGAGGAGACGGTGCTGGCCATTCTTAGCAGGGACATGGCTGAGCCCGTAGCCAGCAACGGGGCTGAAAGAATACAAGATGCCTCATACGTTATCCTCCTTCTCACATCCTACTTCCCCCTCATCCCACAATCTCTTCTGATTTACAATCTGCACATGGTGTAAGCATGCACCTTTTGCTTTCCCCCCTCCCTTCGCCACAACTCTACCCTTGTGCCTTTCTCATTTCAGACACCCAAGATATCCAGCCTGCCCAGCCAGTGGTTGAACAAGACGACGGAGAGGAGAGTGAAGAAAAAGAAGAAACAACGTCACTCGATTTCACACTCCCAGCCACCAGCTCAGATACTGATACTCCATGTACTTTAGAGGATAGGTTAGACGTGGGATCTGCACGTGGTGAGGCACCGAGCACAAGTGGCCTGCACCCAGGGCAGGGAAAGGGTAGCTCAGATATCAGCTCCCCGGAGAGCAAGGTCACACACGAGTTCTGCTGAGCAGGACTCAGATGAAGACCTCGATGGGTCGACCTACAGAAGAATGCTGATGGATATGCACAATGAAATGCTTGATGCATTGACAGGCCTGCCAGAAAGCCTGAATGCATAGGCAAGGAGCATGGAGGAGTCCAGCTCCAGCCTTGTACATGGCTTTGGGCAGAGCTTGGAGCCCATTTTTTCCCAGCGTGGAAGGGCTGGGCAGATCCATTAATGCATTTGTGGACCCAACCATCATGCCGCGTCTGATGGCCGAAGTTTCAGCTTCCATTGCAGCACAAGCAGAAGCCACCCAACATCTGAGTGCTGCAATGGAAGCTCAGACTGATGTCATGCAAGCACAGACTGCTGCCGGGGGAGTGGCAATGGATCTATGGAGGACAACCCTGCTGTTCTCTCTCAGGATGACAGCATTCATCCTCCCAACCCTGCCACTCCACCAGTGCCCTTGGTGTTGGCTGTCAGCCAGCCAGCCCAGCGTGCTGCCGGCCATGCCAAGGCGGTGCAGTCTGAAGCCGGGCTTACTAGGCCTAAAGCTCTTCGAGGTCATCCTGCAAGACCATCTGCAGTTTGCCCCACTGAAAGTCAGCAGCCTTCCACCAACCATGCTGCAGCCACTATGTAGGAGCACTAGGATAGGCAAAGGCACACACAAGACAGTCACTAAGGGAATGCATAAGGGTAATTAATTGATTTTTTGATGTAATATTGGATGGATAGATAGATAAACTTTGATTGGAATGTTTGCTTTGTGGTGTCTTTTATTTCAGCATTGTGGCCAAGATGACACTGTGATGCTCAGTAACAGAGGGAAGGTAAGGTGTGGGACTAATGTTGAATGGGGATGCATTCACTCGTACCGCAGGCAGATGATTCAATCCAGGATATCCCGTCCAGAAAGCGGCTGTCTGGGTTGCCTCCTGCCTTCCGCTTCCTCCTCCTCCTCTTCTGCTTCCTCCTCTTCTGCTACCTCCTCCTGTTCCTGAGCTGGTGGCCGTATCCCTGGTAGCAAGGGCTGTGACTTCATGATGGCCAGGTTGTGGAGGATACAGCAGACCATGACGAATCGGGACACATGCTTCGGTGAGTACTGTCGGGCTCCTCCAGAGCGGTCCAGGCAGTGGAACTGTTGCTTGATCACCTCAATGGTCTGCTCTATGATGTTTTGTGTGGCAGCATGGCTCTAGTTGTACGCATGCTGCCCACGTGTGGTTGGGTTGCGGAGCGGAGACATCAGCCAGGTGGTCAAGGGATAGCTCTTGTTACCACCTCTGGTTTTTCTTGGTGACTCAAAGACTGAGGGAACAGCAGACTGGCACAGAATAAAAGCATCATGGCTGCTGCCAGGATACTGGGAATGCACCATCATAATGTGCTGAGCATGGTCACACACCAACTGCACATTCAGCGAGTGGTAACATTTGTGGCTGTGGTATATCTCAGCATTTATATATGGTGTCCACAAAGCCACGTGCGTGCAGTTGATGGCGCCCTGCTCCATGCGGAGGTTCGCTATCCTGGCAAAGCCATGTGCACACTCTGTCTGCTTCTCTCTGGTCAGAGAGAAGACAATGAAGTCCTCTCTCCTGGCATAAAGAGCGTCTGTCACCTTTCTTATGCAGCAGTGGATGACGAACTGTGAGATGTTACAGATGTCATCTGCTGCAGCCTGGAAGGATCCCGACGCGAAGAAATTCAGGGCAACAGTCACCTTCACAGCCACTGGCAGCGCTGTCCTTGCCCTGGAGTGAGGCTGCAGGTCTGGTTGCAAGAGGTGGCAGAGTTCTGTGAGCACCTCCCTCGTAAAGCAAAGATGCCTCAGACACTGCTCCTGGCTCAGGTTGTGATAAGAGAATTGCTCTCAGAAGACCATAGGTGGGTAAGGCCTCCTGCTGAGAGCCCTTCTCCCCCTCCTCCTCCCTCTGCGAGCAGCTTGTTCTCTTCTTTGCTGCCGCTGCTCCATCTCTGTGTCATGCTGCAAGCCAAGGGGGATGACAACTAGAGCACCCATGACTGGGAGCAAGTGGTCTGACCAGAAGCCTTGAAGTCAGGATCAAGGCCTTCTCCACTTGCAGCACCACTCCCTGTCACCTCACCAACTTTAAACAACTCTGGAAAGCTCCAAACACTTCCACAAACTTACACAGAGCCAGTAGAAATGAAAAAGCAAGTTACCTGAAAGTTGGTGATGATCTCTTTAAATAGTGCTGGACTGGTAGGGGGTCCTTCCTGCTGCTGAACTCATGTTCAGCTGTGCGAGGTTAAAGGAGGGCATTATCTCCAGCGATGATGGCGAAAATGGCAGCGCTGGCGTCAAATCAGTGTTGCACGCTGACTGACGTCACGACCTGCCTACTTACCATACTTCTAGCACACACTCCTAACGGCCACCCTACCGCCCTCACCAAGATGGCGTCTGGTGCAGCCCACACCAGAAGTATGCGTGCGCTGCTCGCACGCCATTTTGGTCCCAATTCGGCACCCGTAGCGCCCAAACAACAGACGCTACGCAACCGAATTTCTACGCCATAGAATTAGGGGGAGGCTAGGAAATTGGATTAAAATTTGTCTCGAAGGGAGAATACAAAGGGTAGGAGTTAAGGACAGTTTTTCAAAATGGTTGGACGTGGGTAGTGGTGTCCCACAGGATTCAGTTTTGGGGTTATTTATGTTCACTGTATATATCAATGATTTGGATCTATGCCTAAAGGCAATGGATTTGAAATTTACAGTGACACCAAAATGCAAGACCAAAGGAAGCTGCAAAAGGGATATTGATAAGTTGAGGGAATGGGTTAAAAAGTGGCAGATGGAATTCAATGTGTGAGCTGATTTTTGGTTAAAAACACCAGTAGTTATACTCTGAGTGTTAGCAAGCTTGGCATTGTTGAAGAGCAGAGGGTTTTGAGGGTACAATTCCACAGAACATTAACGGCAGCGCCTCACATTGATAAGGCCGTAAACAAAGGTAATGGAATTCTAAGCCTTATCACAAGATATATAGTCCTAGAAAATCGGGCACGGACATTTGTGGGCGTGCAGGGGGCGGTCCCTGCACCTGAATGGTGAGGCCCGAGGTATTGCATATGCAAAGGGCCTAACGCCTGTTTCAGACGTGGGCACTGCATGCCAACTTTCTGACCTTTACCAATATGGCAGGTGACGCATGAGCTTCCTGTTCACCATATTGGAGGCTTAGGAGGCCATTTAGTGCCCTAAAAGCGGGCGCTGCGAGGCCAAATTTCTAGGTCCTTGAATATGTCAAATCCAACCGCTCCCCCCCATCCCCGGAACTTACCTAAGGACCACTGTCAGCCTTGGGCCTCTCTCTTTGGGCGGACACTGCTCACACTGCCTTGCTCTCTTCCCAGAGCCCTGTAGGTTCCTCTGCTACAAATATTTATCGAATCTTCCTTAACCATTCTCTGGTAAAGCATTCCATCCTCCCAAAACTCTCTGCGTACATTCTCAGATGATACTAGTCGATCTTTTTTATACAAGATCTGTTGCTTCTAAAGTCATTCTGACTGCACCTTATGACACTTAGGGGTAAAAATTCAGTTGGTTGCGCCTCCCGTTAGCGCCTTAAGAGGGCGCTAATGGGGCGCAAAGCCGCTAACGCCCGGGCGCAGCGATGTTTGCGCCGCTCGGGAACTTAACTAGAGATTGTGCGGCGGCGCTAAAACTTACCGCTGCGACCACCTGCGCGCGCAGATTGTGACGTCATTCCATGGTGCAACGCCCTTGTGGCGCCCCGGAGCGGAAATTGAGTGGCGCCCCCTGCCTTACCGCCTGGCGCTTCCAACGACCGGAAGACTGGAATGCTATCAATCGCTGTGGGGCTGGGGGGGGCGCTATTTAAAGGGGGCCTCTTCCTGTCTTTTTCTGTGGTCGACATTTATGCACCACTCGTTCTGAGAGAGAGAGAGAGATTCGGAGAGAGAGAAAGAGAGACTTCTACATTGACTCAACGCTTTGTGAGGTAGTTTTGCCTATTGATCCTAACTTTGCTGCTACTTTAGTTGCTGTCCTTCATTACTTTGCTTGCAAAGAGAATATGGGGGCTGCACTGATTGGGGGCGTCGTCCTGCTCCAGCTGAATCGGAGGATACAGAGACGCAGAGAGAGAGTGGCAATGATGGCCAGACGGAGGAGGGCCATCAGGCGTATGTACAGGAGAGCTTACCCTCCCAGGGTATATCGTGAACAGCTCTCCTACATCCATATGTCCGAGGAGCTGTGTTTGCGAAAGCTGCGATTCAGCAAGGAGGTGGTCACTGAGCTCTGCCACCTGCTGCAGCCAGATCTGCAGCCTCAACTGAGGTCCAGGACGTCTCTGTCGGTGGCAGTGAAGGTCACAGTGGCTTTGAACTTTTACGCCACTGGCTCATTTCAAGCTGCTGCTGGGGACCTCGCCAATATCTCCCAGTTTGCGGTGCATTGCTGCATCCGGCAGGTCACAAATGCCCTCTTCAGAAGGAGACGAGAGTTCATCTCTTTCCCCATGACCCCAGACAAGCAGCGTGACCGCGCTCTAGGCTTTGCGAGGGTAGCGGGCTTCCCCATGGTGCAGGGCGCCATTGACTGCACGCATGTGGCTTTGCGTGCTCCGCGTGAGAATGCCGAGGAATTCAGGAACAGAAAGGGGTTCCATTCCTTGAATGTCCAGTTGGTCTGTGACCACAGACAGCTGATACTCGCTGTCAATGCCCAGTATCCTGGCAGCTGCCACGATGCTTTTATCCTGCGCCAGACTACTGTGGCAGAACTTTTCGAGGCACCGCATCAGCCAGTTGGTTGGCTTCTCGGGGACAAGGGGTATGCATTGAGCACCTGGCTGATGACACCGCTCCGTACGCCCAACACCCCTGCTGAGCTGCGGTACAATGAGAGCCATCAAGCAACCAGGAACATTATTGAGCGCACAATCGGCGTGCTGAAGCAACGGTTCCGCTGTCTGGACCATTCCGGAGGAGCCCTGCAGTACTCGCCTGAGCGAATATCGAACTTCGTAGTCGTGTGCTGCATGTTGCATAACATGGCAATCCTCAGGACCCAGCCAATGCCACCAGGCCTTGGAGCACCACCAGAGGAGGAGGAGGAAGAGGACGAGGACGATGATCATCAGCAGCACCAAGGCAGGAGGGCGGCCCACAATGGTCAAACTGCAAGGGCCGTCCGTCAACGGCTAATAGCAAGCCGCTTCTAGGGCCCCTGCCATTGCTACCAACATTAATGAACCCAGCACGCAACCCCTAAGCCGGCCAAGGCACCAATAATTCCAACCACCAACCATGTATATTTTGAATACAGAAACTTATTTATTTTACAAACTCTGTGTGTGTCAATTCCTCATGACAAACTCATAGAAATAAACACAAAAAAACAGTCAATAACATAACTGGTTCTCACAACCTGGAGATAATGTCCAAAACACTAAACAAAAGTTGGACCATGAACCTCGACCTTTAATAAAAAAATGACCAGCATTTTGTCACACCTCCTACTTTTTGCCCTTCGAGGGTGATCTCCTTCCCTTGCGCACTTCCCCCCTTCTAACCCTACTGCTCCTCCGTAATGGGACCTCAGTGGCTGCAGCAAGGCTGGTGGAAGGCTGCTGCTCGTCAGACCCTGACACTGCAGATGCCCCTGAAGGACGGCCTCGACCACTTCTGGGCCTGGAGGGCCCGGCTGCAGACTGCACCAACTCTGCATGGGCGGCAGCAGTCTGTCCTACAGGCGGTGGCAAGTGCAGTGGAGAAGTGACAGTGTTGGCAGCAGGAATGCTGTCATCGTGAGAGAGGACAGCAACTCCCTGCTCGCCCGACACACTGGCACTCCCACGGGGCAGCACTTCAGCATCCGGAGCAATCTGCCGGAGAACAGATTGCTGGCCTGCTGCGGCGCGGTGACAGCCCCGGGGACATGTGCACGAACCATCGAGGTTGGCAGCAGTCTGTGCTCGCGTGGCCTCAATCTGAGTCTGTATGAGAGCAGTCAGAGATGGGATCACGGCAGCCAGTGACTGAATTGCAGCACTAAGCGTTAGTGTGGCATCCGCCTGTGCTACAGCGAAGTGCTCCACACTCCTTGCCAGTGACTCAATGCATTCGGGCACCCTTCCCACTGCACCCATGAGCTCAGTGTGCATGCCCACCGCCTGGGTGTTCATTTCTGCGATCAGCCGCTCCTCCTCTGCGTCCATTGCAGTAGGAGTGTCTGGCATACTCTCCCTCTGGGGAGAAGGCCCCCGTTCTTCCCTACCCCCCCCATGGCGTTGCTGCAGCCCGCTGGGTCCTGGAGCTTCACCCTCATCAGCCCCTTCCCCCCTGCTCCCCTCCAGGGAAGGCGTGTTCCCAGTGTGGGCATGGGCTTCCTCGGGAGAGGGTGGCACTGATGCTCCGGCTTCCTCTTCCTCCTCAGCTGCAGCATCACTCCCAGTGGCAGCTTCAGGGCCCGTCTCCTCAGCTGGTGAATCACCATCTGAAAGCAGGGAGGTACAAGAGTGGCTTTAGCGTGAGGACAGGGTGGCAGTAAGGGAGGAATAAGTGCAGCGAGTTAGCAAGTTGGATTGAAAGTGTCAAAGGCTGGTGTTGTGAGGGACAAGTGGAAGGACAGAGGACAAAAAGATGATGACCTTACCATTGCTGTCCAGAACGGGGTCGGCGTCTCCAGTGGCGACGGGACCGATCACCCGGCTTGCCACAATCCTGTGGACGCGCTCCTCAAGATCGCTGTGGGGTTGCAGCTGAGGCCGCCCTCCACCTGTCCGTTGCTGCTGTCTCCTATTATGAGCCAGCTTGGCCTGCAAGAAAAAGGACAGCATCTGAGTAAATATACAGCCATGGTCTTGCCTGATGTGCCTCCCATAGGTGAATAGCCCTTACTGTATGCAGCCATGGTCTTGCCTGATGTGCCTCCCATAGGTGAATAGCCCTTACTGTATGCAAAGTGTGGAATGTGTGTGTGTGTTTGATGAAAGGGCCATAGGTGTTGGATGAGTGTTGTGCATTGGGGTTTTAAGACCCTCTGGCCATAGAGTGAGGTTGAGATGGAGGGATGGAGAGGTATTGAGAAAAAGCCACTCACCCTGACGACCCGAGTGAGGTCGTTGAACTTTTTGCGGCATTGAGTATGGGTCCTGGGCACCATGCTCCTGGAGGAGACGCTCTGAGCCACCTCCCTCCACACTCTTCTGAACTCGCGTGGCAAAGGCCTCCTGCCACTCTCAGGGAAGAGCATACATTGTCTGCGCTCCACCGCGCCAACCAGAGCATCCAAGGCCCGCTCGGTGAAGCGATGAGCGCGTTCTCTCACCCTCTCCATGCTTGGCAGCAAAATGGATTCACAGGTCTCTCCAGGCCGAGATTCAAGGCTGCAATGAGCAGGGTGTGGCTGGGGAGCAAGTGGCCCCCCCCCGCTTTAAGAAGTGGCCGGCGCCAGTGTGTCTGTGTTCCCTCGCTAACTGGCAGCAGCTGCGCTGCGCTCGCGCGCTGAGTTAGCGCCTCACTCCTTGGCCTTTGCGCCTTAAGACAGGTGTGCAGCGCCTGCTTTAGCGCTCCACTCACCTCCCGGGGCGGTAAAAGTGAAGTTTCCAGTCAGTGCCGATAATTAACGCCAGGCGCTAATATTTGCGTCCAGACGATATTTGCGCCCCAAATGGGGCGCGACCTAATTTCTACCCCTTAGGCTCTTTAACTAAACAGCAACAACTTCTTAAAAAATTCCTTTAAGCTTTCAGCCCTGCGTGAATGTTGAATTGACTGATTTTTCCAGCGTCAGAGCTCTATTGTGCTATTTGACATGTTATGTCACATATCTATTTATTTTCGACCGTGGTCCTCACCCCAGTGTAACCCAAGTTATGTTTCACTAAATAGAACTAGAGAGTAAAAAATATATACATAAAATTAAAAGATGTTCAAACACTGAATTCTGGACATATATGGGGGTAGAAATTAGGTCGCGCCCCATTTGGGGCGCAAATATCGTCCGGACGCAAATATTAGCGCCTGGCGCTAATTATCGGCACTGACGGGAAACTTCACTTTTACCGCCCCGGGAGGTGAGTGGAGCGCTAAAGCAGGCGCTGCACACCTCTCTTAAGGCGCAAAGGCCGAGCAGTGAGGCGCTAACTCGGAGCGCTGGCGAAGCTCATGTAATGTCAGTCAGCAATGGAACACACACACAATGGCACGGGCCAGTTCTTAAAGGGGATGGTTAATCTTGCTTTCCATCCACATCCTGTTCATTGCTGCCTTGAATCTCGGCCTGGAGAGACTTGCACATCAAATGTGCTGGAAAGAACAATGGAGAGCACCAGGCAAAGAGCTCAGAGTGCAGCTCCCACGGTCTCTGCTAAATCGATACAAGGAATGGCAAATCAAAATGAACCTGCAAAGTGCTGCTCAGTACCCAAAACTCCTTCACACAACGTTGAATCTCTCCAGAAGTCTCTCCCTCTCTCTCTCAGAATGCGTAGTTCAAAAATGCCACCAACAATAAAAGACAGGAAGAGGCCCCCTTTAAATAGCGCCCCCCCCAGCCCCACAGCGATTGATAGCGTTCCAGTCTTCTGGTCGTTGGAAGCGCCAGGCGGTAAGGCAGGGGGCGCCACTCAATTTCCGCTACGGGGCGCCCCAAGGGCGTTGCACCATGGAATGACGTCA
Organism: Squalus acanthias; assembly: GCA_030390025.1. Lineage (NCBI taxonomy): Eukaryota > Metazoa > Chordata > Chondrichthyes > Squaliformes > Squalidae > Squalus > Squalus acanthias. Next base: position 8,656,196 of record CM059447.1, on the reverse strand, counting down.
CAATCTGCGCGCGCAGGTGGTCGCAGCGGTAAGTTTTAGCGCCGCCGCACAATCTCTAGTTAAGTTCCCGAGCGGCGCAAACATCGCTGCGCCCGGGCGTTAGCGGCTTTGCGCCCCATTAGCGCCCTCTTAAGGCGCTAACGGGAGGCGCAACCAACTGAATTTTTACCCCATGATCCCTTATTGCTTTTGGACTTGAATGTATACAAACATAATTTTCCAAAACCAATTTAGGACTAAATACATTCCTATTGTTTACTACTGATCACCTATTATCCTTTATGTGATGAATATAACAGTTAAGTTGTAATTGAAAAGATTTTTTATATTATTTATTGTAGCTGTTCCAGTACAGCTACAACACTGGCATCTATCCGACAATGTGGAAAACTGCCCAGGTATGTCCTGTCCACAAAAAGCAGGACAAATCCAATCTGGCCAATTACCACCCCATCAGTCTACTCTCAATTATCAGCAAAGTGATGGACAGAGTCATCAACAGTGCTATCAAGCGGCACTTACTCACCAATAACCTGCTCACTGATGCCCAGTTTGGGTACCACCAAGACCACTCGGCTCCCGACCTCATTACAGCCTTGGTCCAAACATGGACAAAGGAGCTGAATTCCAGAGGTGAGGTGAGAGTGACTGCCCTTGACATCAAGGCAGCATTTGACCGAGTAAAACTGAAGTCAATGGGAATCGGGGGGAAAACTCTCCACTGGCTGGAGTCATACCTAGCACAAAGGAAGATGGTTGTGGTGGTTGAAGGTCAATCATCACAGCCCCGGACATCGCTGCAGGAGTTCCTCAGGGCAGTGTCCTAGGCCCAACCATCTTCAGCTGCTTCATCAATAACCTTCGCTCCAACATAAGGTCAGAAATGGGATGTTCGCTGATGACTGCATAGTGTCCAGCACCATTCACAACTCCTCAGTTAATGAAGCAGTCCATGCCAGCATGCAACAAGACCTGGACGACGTTCAGGCTTGGGCTGATAAGTGGCAGGTAACATTCATGCCAAAGAAGTGCCAGGCAATGACTATCTCTAACAAGCGAGAGTCTAACCACTGCCCCTTCACATTCAACGGCATTACCATCGACGAATCCCCCACCATCAACATCCTGGGGGTCACCATTGACCAGAAACTTAACTGGACCAGCCACATAAATACTGTGGCAACAAGAGCAGGTCAGAGGCTAGGTATTCTGCGGCAAGTGTCTCACCTCCTGACTCCCCAAAGCCTTTCCACCATCTACAAGGCACAAGTAAGGAGTATGATGGAATACTCTCCACTTGCCTGGATGAGTGCAGCTCCAACAACACTCAAGAAGCTCGACACCACCCAGGACAATAGCAAAATACTGCGGATGCTGGAAATCTGAAATAACAACAGAAAATGCTGGAAACACTCAGCAGGCCAGGCAGCATCCGTGGAGAGAGAAACAGAGTTAACGTTTCAGGTCGATAACCCTTCGTCAGAACTGGTAAAAGTTGGAGATGTAACAGGTTTTAAGCAGGTGCAGAGGCAGGGAAAGGGAGGAGGTGGGGAGGAAGGGACTAAAGGGACAGTCTGTGCTAGGATTGAAGGCAGGAGAGATTAATGTTGCAAATGAGGATGGCAGAATCATCAACAGCTACCGCCTGAAAAAATGGTGGGAGGGGGGGGTTATAGTCTGAAATTGTTGAACTCAATGCTGAGTCCAGAAGGTTGTAAAGTGCCTAATCGAAAGATGAGGTGATGTTCCTCGAGCTTACGTTGAGCTTCATTGGAAGAGTGTAAGAGGCCGAGGAGAGAGAGAGGTCAGAATGGGAGTGGAGGGGAGAATTAAAGTGACAAACGACCAGAAGCTCGGGGTCACCCTTACAGACTGAACGGAAGTGTTCCGCAAAGCGATCACCCAATCTGCGTTTGGTCTCCCCAGTGTAGAGGAGACCGCATCATGAGCAGCGAATACAGTATACTAAATTGCAAGAAGTACAAGTAAATCGCTGTTTCACCTGGAAGGGGTGTTTGGGGCCCTGGACAGTGGGAAGGGAGGAGGTAAAAGGGCAGGTGTTGCATCTCCTGCGCTTGCACGAGAAGGTGCCATGGGGGGTTATTGAGGAGTGGACCAGGGTGTTGCGGAGGGAGCAGTCCCTTTGGAATGCTGAAAGGGGAGGGTAGGGGAAGATACGTTTGCTGGTGGGATCACGTTGGAGGTGGCGAATGATCCATTGAATGTGGAGGCTGGTGGGGTGAAAGGTGAGGACAAGGGGAACCCTATTGTGGTTCTGGGAGGGAGAAGGGGTGAGAGTAGAAGTGCGGGAAATGGAACAGACACAATTGAGGGCCATGCCAACCACGGTAGAGGAAAAAGGAAGACATATCGGAAGCACTGGTATGGAAGGTAGCATCGTCAGAACAGATGCAGCGGAGACGGAGAAACTGGGAAATTGGAATGGAGTCCTTACAGGAAGCGGGGTGGGAGGATGTGTAGTCCAGGTAGCTGTGGGAGTCAGTGGACTTGTAGTGGATGTTTGGCAATAGCCTATCGCCAGAAATGGAGACAGAGAGGTCAAGGAAGGGAAGAGAAGAGTCGGAGATGTACCACGTGAAGGTGAGGGAAGGGTGGAAATTGGAAGCAAAGTGAATGAAATTTTCTAGTTCAGGGCGAGAGCAGGAAACGGCACCAACACAGTCATCAATGTACCGGAAAAAGAGGTGAGGGAGGGGACCTGAGTAGGACTGGAACAAAGAATGTTCGACATATCCCACGAAAAGGCAGGCATAGCTAGGGCCCATGCGTTTTCCCATAGCAACACCTTTAATTTGGAGGAAGTGAGTGGAGTCAGAGGAGAAGTTGTTCAATGTAAGAACAAGTTCAGCCAGGCGGAGGAGGGTGGTGGTGGATGGGGACTGGTTGGGCCTCTGTTCAAGGAAGAAGGGGATGGTTACAGCCTTCTGGGCTCAACATTGAGTTCAACAATTTCAGACTATAACGCCCCCCACCCATTTTTTCAGGCAGCACCTGTTGATGATTCTGCCTTCCCCATTTGCAACATTTAATCTTTCCTGCCTTCAATCCTAGCACAGACTGTCCCTTCAGTTCCTTCCTCCCCTCCCCCCTCCCCCCACCCCTTTCCCTGCCTCTGCACCTGCTTAAAACCTGTTACATCTCCAACTTTTACCAGTTCTGACGAAGGGTCACAGACCTGAAACGTTAACTTGGTTTCTCTCTCCACGGATGCTGCCTGGCCTGCTGAGTGTTTCCAGCATTTACTGTTGTTATTTCACCATCCAGGACAAAACAGCCCGCTTGACTGGCATCCCATCTACCACCTTAAATTTTCACTCCCTCCACCACCGGCGTACCGTGGCTGCAGTGTGTACCATCTACAAGATGCACTGCAGCAATTCGCCAAGGCTTCTTCGGCAGCACCTTCCAAACCCGCGACCTCTTCCACCTAGAAGGACAAGGGCAGCAGGCGCATGGGAACACCACCACCTCCAAGTTCCCCTACAAGTCACACACCATCCTGACTTAGAAGTATATCGCCGATCCTTCATCGTCGCTGGGTCAAAATCCTGGTACTCCCTCCCTGACAGCACTGTGGGAGGACCTTCACCACACGGACTGCAGTGGTTCAATAAGGCGGCTCACCACCACCTTCTCAAGGGCAATTAGGGATGGGCAATAAATGCTGGCCTTGCCAGCGACGTCCACATCCCATAAACGAATTTTTAAAATGCAGCAAAGGACTAATTGCTTAGAGTGAATTGGTTATGTTTTAGTTACTTTTAATTTACTATTTATGTATTTCCATCACTTTTAATAGGCCATTTCTTGATAATCCAATGTTTGATGCCGATTTTATTCGTACCAAGTCCATAGCTGCAGCTGGTCTGTGTTCATGGTGTATAAACATTGTAAAATTTTATGAGGTGTTCTGTGAAGTGGCACCTAAGAGGGCAGCTCTGGCACAGGCTAATGCTGAACTGGCAGCTGCACAGGAGAAACTTGCTGGTATCACACGTATGATAAATGTAAGTATGCATGTCACACAATGTACTACTCTAATCTCTGTTCCTTTAAGCATTTATAAGAAATTTGAATATACACAATACTGTAGGTTACATTTTGAAAGTTGTGTATTTGTAAAATTGTATTTATGCTTTAAAATTATCATGCCCAATTAGAATATAAATGATTCCTGGGATTCATGCTATTTCCTAGATGGCTTTTAAATCCATACTAGCTCCACCCTGCACAAACTCCAACTCACCAAGAACTGTAGCATTACATCCTATCCCATACTAAATGCTGCTCAGTATTATCTCACTCCACACAGAACTCCACTGGCTCCCCATCCCCTCGCACATTGATTTCAAAATCCTCATTCTCATTTACAAATCCCTCCCAGTATTGCTCCACCCTACTCAGCAACCTTCTCTAGCCTGGGCTCAGCTCATACCCTCCACTCTTCCGAGTCAGGACTACTGTCCATACCCCATGCCTCTGCAGAGTTTAATCCACTGTGTTCTTGCACTCTAAAACTCTCTGGGATATAAATTGATATGCATTGGGCCTGTTTTCCAAGCATAAAACAGACACAAAGCATACCAATTTAGTAGTGGGACAGCCTATGCTCAATCTGTGCAGGCAGTGGTCCCACTGCTAAATTCATGGGGACCATTTTTAGGTGTCCCAAGTGCATGACAAAAACAAGCAATAGGCCCATTGAATATGTAAATTAGAGGCCAAAAACCTGGTAAAGGATCCCTTTGTCAAATTGGTGCTCAGGATTCTTCAGCACTTAACTTAATTTTTTTTTAAACATTTTCCGTGGAACCAGGAGGAGCACAACTGCTCCGCAGACTCTACAGTCGTGGTGATCAAGCCCTAATCTCTACCACTCTCACTCTGGAATGACCCTTCACCTTATTACATCTCTTCGTATCTTCGAAAGCTTCTTCAAACCTTTGTTTTTTGACACACTTATAGTCACATCCCCCAACTTTCTCCAAATTCCTGTTCACTTCCAATCTGTCCCTTTGGGAATTTCAACTATATTAAGGATGTTGCGTAAGTGTAAGTTGTTCAATGTAACTGTGGCAATAATCTACAAAGTAGCAGCCTATTGTGATCCAGGAGCATACATCTATGTTGTTTTGAATATTATCTTTTACAATTATTAATTGACTTGTAACACAAAAGCTATTTGTTACTTTTAAATCATATTGTATTCATTTTTTTTCAGGAAAACTGTAAAAAGAATATTGTACTGAGATATCCTTAAACCAGACAAGGCTAGAAATTACTGTTGTGATATTAGACTGTGACTACTTAATGCTCACTGGCGAGAAATTTGGTGCATTTGCGCCTCTCGTTAACGCCCCCGGGGGCGCTAATAGGGCTAACGACTTCCACTATATTCAGCGGGAGTTTACTGGCAGCGGTAACTGGTAGCGCCCCGCTCCGCTGCGCAGGCGATGGCGACGTTTTCGCTCCGCCTGCAAAATTGACCCACACCCCTTGAATCTGCGCCGGGTGATGACAGCGACCAATTCGGGGGCGGGAATGGCAGGAGGCTCGCAGGGCGCTAACTAAAGGGGAGGTGGCGAGCAGGGGGAAAAAATCGTCAGATTACTTGTCGCGGCCCATTGCATCTTTGAACTCGGGGTGCGTGCCGCAATCTGGCAGCCCGGCATTCCTTTTGAGTGCCGGGCTGCTGGCACGGCTTCCTGCTCCTCGGTGGTCCAGGTAGAGCCCCACAGAGTTGTGGGCTTGGGCCCTCCCCTTTAATGAGGGGAAGAGTCCTTCCATGCAGTAGCTAATGAATTTTTCCCCCACTATTTTTATTTCATCTGAAAATGGGTTAATATCTCTATTAAAATAGCAGACAGGAATATTAAGCACTATTGCAAACAATAATTTCTAGACTGCAATATTTTCCTCTGACCATTTATCTTTTTTAATTTTCAGGAACTTGATGAAAATTTATCAAAGTTGACAGCTGAATTTGAAAAAGCCACAGCTGAAAAACTCAAATGTCAAGAAGAAGCTGATGATACCAACAGAACCATTTCACTTGCAAACAGGTAAATTTGGACCTGTATAAATAGGACTAAATGAGCAAACTGCACTAGTTCTAGACACTCCATCATTTTTCAGCTAAAATTTTTCTTTGTCTATAGGTTAGGTTTCATCTCATCATCTTGCTGTAGTGTTCTTGAACTTGTTTATTTCTCACAAGTTTTCCAGTGTTACTAAGGCTGGCAGGGATGGAAAATTAGATGCGACCCATTCCACCGGATCCCTGCCACATTGTACAGCTGTAAGGATCTTCAAGCATCACTTCTACCAGACACTGGAAGCATGCATACAAATATGAGCGGCAAATTGAAATTTTTCATCATTATCAGCCTAGCAACACCGAAGACTAAGAATGCCAGAACATCGCATGCTTGTGGTGTTGCTAGCCCAGGCACAATACGCCAGGGAGTTGAGTTGGTGAAGGGACTCTCAATAAAGTTTTGCGCATTGGTAGATTTTGGCCAATTCCTCCAAGTGGACAAAATTTTTATACTGTCCAGGCCGCCTGCCCCTTTAGTTTGCCACAGATTTCCAATTCCTAAAGCAAGAAACTTTGTGAAATATTCTGTACTGTTTTATCTGTGTCCCATTCCCAGCCTCCACCCAAAGGCATGTTGCTCTGACCCTAAAAACCTCAGTATTTTCACTGGCTTAGCTCTAGCTTTTGAGGTAGATAGGAATAAATCTGTTAATAAGAATAGTCAGCTGTTCACATGCTCTGGTCCATGGTCTTTGGCTAAGGCTGTTTCCAAAGATTTTAATATAGATGGTCAGTGTTTACTTGGCTCAGTATAGCGCTCTCATCTCTGAGTCACAAGGTCATGGATTCAAGACCCATTCCAGACCTAAGCATACTCCAGCAATACAAAAGGAGAACTGCATTGTCAAAGGTACCATCTTTATGGATGAGACATTAAATTGAGGTCCCATCTACCTGCTCAGGTGGACATCCAAGATCCCATGACATTTTTAGTTAACAGTTATCCCTGAACAAGCATCACAAAACCAGATTTACTAGTCATTTATCTCATTGCTGTTTGTGCAAAAATTGGCTGCCATATTTGCCTATATAACAGTGACTACACTTCAAAAGTAATTAATTGGTTGTGAAGTGGTTTGGGGCATCATGTCAAAGGCCAAAATAAATGCAAGTTTTTTTCTAAATGGTGGAATGCATCCTTCCCTTTTATTATTTAGATGAAGGGACTGAGTGTAACATATCCAAGTTTGCTGATGATACAAAGTTAGGTGGGGAAGTAATCTGTGAGGAGGACGCAAAGAGGCTGCAGACAGATATAGATAGGGTGACTGGGTGGGCAAGAACATGGCACATGGAATACAATGTGGGGAAGTGTGAAGTTATCCACTTTGGTAGGAAAAACAAAAAAAGCAGAATATTTTTTGAATGGTGAGAGACTGGGAAATGTTTGCATTCGGAGGGGCCTGGATGTCCTTGTAAATGAATCACAGAAAGTTAACAGCAGGTACATCAAGCAATTAAGAAAGCAAATGGTATGTTAGCTTTTGTTACAAAGGGATTAGAGTACAAGAGTAAAGTAGCCTTGCTACAATTATACAGGGCGTTGGTGAGGAGGACACACCTGGAGTACTGTGTACAGTTCTGGTCTCCTTACCTAAGGAAATACATACTTGCCTTAGAGGGAGTGCAACAAAGGTTCACTGGACTGGTTCCTGGGATGAGGGGATTGCCCTATGAGGAGAGATTGAGTAGACTAGGCCTATATTCCCTAGAGTTTAGAAGAATGAGAGGTGATCTAATTGAAATATATAAAATTCTTAAGGAGTTGACAGGATTAATGCTGGGAAATGGGGAATCTACAACACAGGGTCACAGTCATAGAAACATAGAAACATAGAAGATAGGAGCAGGAGTAGGCCATTCGGCCCCTCTAGCCTGCTCCGCCATTCAATGCGATCATGGCTGATCATCCAAATTCAGAACCCTGTCCCTGCTTTCTCCCCATATCCCTTGATCCCTTTAGCCTTAAGAAATATATCCAACTCCTTCTTGAATATATTTAATGAATTGGCCTCTACTGCCTTCTGTGGTAGAGAATTCCATAGGTTCACCACTCTCTGGGTGAAGAAATTCCTCCTCATTTCTGTCCTAAATGGCTTAGTCACAGTCTCAGAATAAGAGTAGGCCATTTAGGACTGAGATGAAGAGAAATTTCTTCACTCAAAGGGTTGTGAATCTTTGGAATTCTCTACCCCAGAGAGCTGTGGATGCTCTGTCATTGAGTATAGATTTTTGGGAACTAAAGGAATTAAGGGATATGGGGATAGTGCGGGAAGGTGAAGTTGAGGTAGATGAGCCATGATCTTGTTGAATGGTGGAGTAGGCTCAAAGAACCAAATGGCCTACTCCAGCTCCTATTTCTTATGTTCTTCTTTGTTAAGCAAGAATTCAATTAAAGGGCATTTTTCAACAGCAACTTTGACCTTTTGGGCTGCTTTCACAGAATCGGGAAAACTGTCCCTAGGTCTCACTTGCACACCTGCTAGTCCATGATTTAGGATGGCACTGGCAAAAGGCTGTGAGCAAATCAACTTCCTACCCTTTGCCCTAGTTTATAAAGAAAGACTTGCTTTATATAGCGCCTTTCATGACCATGACAGCCAATGAAGTACTGTTTTGAAATGTAGTCACTGTTGTAATGTAGGAAAATGCGGCAGCCAATTTGTGCACAGCAAGCTCCCACAAACAGCAATGTGATAATGACCAGATAATCTGTTTTAGCTGTTGTTTGAGGGATAAATATTGACAAGGACACCAGGGATAACTCCCCTGCTCTTCTTCGAAATAGTGCTACAGGATCTTTTATGTCCACCTGAGAGAGCAGACGGGGCCTCGGTTTAACATCTCATCCGAAAGACGGCACCTCCGACAATGCCGCACTCCCTCAGTACTGCACTGGAGTGTCAGCCTAGATTTTTGAGCTCAAGTCTCTGGAGTGGGACTTGAATCCACAACCTTCTGACTCAGAAGCGAGGGTGCTACCAACTGAACCACAGCTGACACAATTGTTCTGTTGGAAAAAGTGTACAAAAAAGGGGAAATAGAGGATGTTTCCATTAAAAAAAATGATCTTTTTACAGACTTGTTGGAGGTTTGGTATCAGAGAAGATCCGCTGGGGTGAATCTGTAGCTAAGTTCAAGGAACAGGAAAAAACACTGTGTGGAGATGTGCTCCTTGTTACAGCATTTGTTTCTTATGTTGGATACTTCACAAAGAAATACAGGAATGATCTTTTGAATGAATCCTGGATGCCTTTCCTGGAAAAACTAGAGGTGCGAAGATGTTTTAAGTAGCTTTAGAGAACTCGTATAAAGTTTTAACTTTTAGAGGCAAAATGCATTGATGTCTATCAATCAGGAACATGCCTTCCTCTTATTTCTGCTAATAACTGAGTTTACCATCAGGTGCTGGAACTCTCAATATTAATCTAAGTTTTCTACTAGTGCTAATTCAATTGTACTGGAATTGGCATTGAAATTTCATCAACCAAATATTACATTATTTTTTATTTATTCCTTCATGGGATGTGGGTGTCGCTGGCAAGGCTAGCATTTATTACCCATCCCTAATTGCCCCTGAGAATGTGGTGGTGAGCCACTTTCTTGAACTGTTGCAGTCCGTGTGGTGGAGGTACTCCCATAGTGCTGTTAGGAAGTTCTAGCATTTTGACCCAGCAACGATGAAGGAATGGTAATATATTTCCAAGTCAGGATGGTGTGTGACTTGCAGGTGGTGGTTTTCCCATGCGTCTGCTGCCCTTGTCCTTCCAGGTGGTAGAGGTCGCGGCTTTGGGAAGTGCTGTCAAAGAAGCCTTAGCGAGTTGCTGCAATGCATCTTTTAGATGGTACACACTGCAGCCATGGTGTGCCAGTGGTGGAGGGAGTGAATGTTTAAGGTAGTAGATGAAGTGCCGATCAAGCGGGCTGCTTTGTCCTGGAAGGCTTATTGAGTGTTGCTGGAATTGCACTCATCCAGATGGAGTATCCGTCACACTCCTGACTTGTGCCCTGGTGGTGGGAAGGTTTTGGGGAGTCAGGAGCTGAGTCACTCGGCACAAAATATCCAGTCTCTGACCTGCTCTTGTCACCACAGTATTTATGTGGCTGGTCCAGTTAAGTTTCTGGTCAACGGTGACCCCAAACATCTAACTATTAATTCTGGCCCATTCTTCATTATCACTAACGGGTAAAACAGTATTTTTTCTTTTTTTTTGGATTAACCATCAATGGAAGCAGGCAGATTTACAAAATTTCAGTTGCTGTTTTATTACTTCAACTGAACCCAAACTAATCTCTCATATCCTTGCAAGAGCACCTTATTATTTTTTCAAAGGCTTGGCTACTGATGTAGCACATGAACATTTGAATTTAAAAACAACTCAATTTAAAATAAAATTTGTTTACGGTATATGCCTGTCATAGCACAAGTTGTAACCATTAAAAAAAAATACATCTTCAAATCTTATTATTTTTCCCCGTTTGGTAAGCTACAATTCTCCATTTGTAAGAACAAGGAAATTAACTGTACATTTGCTTTTGAATTGGCTGCTTGGAGGGTAGTAAGAAGTGATATGGGTTAATACTTTCTCTGATAGACATCCCTCATGTAAAGTATCTTATCTGTTCTCAGCACCTCAGTAGCTCAAGATTAAGAATTTACTATGGTGAATTATAAGAGTGGACCATTGGCACAGTGCAACAATCCAGTAACGTATTGCATTACTTTGAGCCCTGGCATACTCATTATTATCAACAGATATTGTTTAAGATTATCTTTTGCTCCCCTTCACTTTTCTTTCAGTTGTACTTTATATACCATGAAAAGGTAATGTAAAATATATGACTGTGAAAATTAGAATGTCACTTGTCCCTTCAAGAGCTTTAAGGTAGAATCTACACGATCTTCCGATAGTACATATATAAAAGCCCTGTGACAAAAATTATTTTTTTTGTGTTAGTTTGTGGGGTTAATTCTGATTTCTGTGAGCTACTTCTGCAAGATATACATTTTTACAATCAGGTAGGCCGAAAGATAATTAACATGCAGCTAAGTCTGATTCTTGTTGGTTAATAGAGAGGTTATTATGTTAATTTTCAAAATGACCAAGCTTTAATTTTGAAGCTTCTGAACCACAGGGGGTTCCAGCATTGTTCCAAAAGCATTTTCTGTGTTTCAATACAGAAAAATAGCAGCCAATCTATGTAATTGAGAAGCTAGTTTAGTAATGTCTTTTGCTCTGACATAGCTTCACTGAATCTTGAAATAGTTCAGTGAAACTCTCTGACATTGTTGGGTAGCAGTTTGGATTGACAGCTGTGCCTAGACAGTGAGAAGAGCTCAATGATTGGTTATAGTCCTTCTATGTCCGCCCCTGGAAAAAACTCTCTCCCAACTCTCTTACAACTGCATTTATGAAATCTCAACTGTCCGGCCTTTGGCCCTCCATTCACCATGACATTTCTGCAGCTACCGATCTGCTCAACCACACACTCACCACCACCTTTGATACTCTAGTCCCTACTAAAACAATTACCCTCTCTCACCCTGGCCGTTCCCCCTGGGACGGCTCTCATCTTCGCTCCCTCAAGTCCAAGGGACGCAGACTTGAACGGATATGGCGGACAACTGTTTTAACCATTCACCGCCAGATCTGGCTGGACCACATAAAGCATTATCGGGTCCTGCTCTCATCTGCCAAAATTGCTCACTATTCCAGAATCATTCTGGAATGCAAAGATAAACTCCAGCTTCAATTCTCTACTGCTAACCGTCTTCTTAAACCCCTCTCCCCTGTCTCCTCCACCCTCACCTCCGATAAGCAGAGTCAGCATGGTTTTATGAAAGGGAAATCATGTTTGACAAATTTGCTGGAGTTCTTTGAGGATGTAACAAGCAGGGTGGATAACGGGGAACCAGTGGATGTGGTGTATTTGGATTTCCAGAAGGCATTCGATAAGGTGCCACATAAAAGGTTACTGCACAAGAAAAGAGCTCACAGGGTTGGGGGTAATATATTAGCATGGATAGAGGATTGGCTAACTAACAGAAAACAGAGAGTCGGGATAAATGGGTAATTTTCTGGTTGGCAAACGGTAACTAGTGGGGTGCCACAGGGATCAGTGCTGGGGCCTCAACTATTTACAATCTATATTAATGACTTGGATGAAGGGACCGAGTGTAATGTAGCCAAATTTGCTTATGATACAAAGATAGGTGGGAAAGCAAGTTGTGAAGAGGACACAAAGAATCTGCAAAGGGATATAGACAGGCTAAGTGAGTGGGCAAACATTTGGCAGATGGAGTATAATGTGGGAAAGTGTGAGGTTATCCACTTTGGTAAGAAAAATAAAAAAGCAAATTATTATTTAAATGGAGAGATTACAAAATGTTGCAGTACAGAGGCACCTGGGGGTCCTTGTGCATGAAACACGAAAAGTTAGCATGCAGGTACAGCAAGTAATCAGGAAGGCAAATGGAATGTTGGCCTTTATTGCAAGGGGGTTGGAGTATAAAAGCAGGGAAGTCCTGCTACAATTGTACAGGGTATTGGTGAGACCACACCTGGAGTACTGCGTATAGTTTTGGTCTCCTTATTTAAGGAGGGATATACTTGCAGTTTAGAGAAGGTGCACGAGGTTGATTCCTGAGATGAAGGGGTTGACTTATGAAGAAAGGTTGAGCAGGTTGGGCCTTTACTCATTGGAGTTTAGAAGAATGAGAGGTGATCTTATTGAAACATACAAGATACTGAGGAGGTTCGACAAGGTAGATGCAGAGAAGATGTTTCCCCTCATGGGGGAATCTAGAACTAGGAAGGGAAGTGGCAGAGGCAGCTGAATGGATGGTCTCAATCTTAGAGACAAAGAAGTCCATGAGCTCCTCACACTTGTTATAAGAACATAAGAAATAGGAGCAGGAGTTTCAGAATAAGGGGTCGCCCATTTAAAACTGAGATGAGGAGGAATTTCTTCTCTCAGAGGGTCATAAATCTGTGGAATTCTCTGCCCCAGAGAGCTGTGGAGGCTGGGTCATTGAATATATTTAAGGTGGAGATAGACAGATTTTTGAACAATAAGGGAGTGATGGGTTATGGGGAGTGGGCAGGGAAATGGAGCTGAGCCCAAGATCAGATCAGCCATGATCTCATTAAATGGCGGAGCAGGCTCGAGGGGCCAAATGGCCTACTCCTGCTCCTATTTCTTATGTTCTTATAACAAGTGTGAGGAGCTCATGGACTTCTTTGTCTCTAAGATTGAGACCATCCGTTCAGCTGCCTCTGCCAGTTCCCTTCCTTCCCCTAGCCCACTGGGCCAAACTTCCTCTAAGGTTCCCCCCTGCCCTAGCCCTGAACTCACATCTTTCTCCAGTTTCTATCCAATCTCCCCTCATGACCTCTCCGCGCTCATCTTGTCCATGAGACCCACCTCCTGCTCCCTCGACCCTATTCCCACCAAACTGCTGACCGCCCAACTTCCTTTTTTGTCTCCCATGTTAGCTGACATTGTTAACAGTTCTCTTTCCTCAGGTACTGTCCCCCTCTCCCTCAAATCTGCCGTCATCATCCCGCTCCTCAAAAAAACAACCCTTGATCCCTCCGTCCTTGCAAACTACCGCCCCATCTCCAACCTCCCTTTCCTCTACAAAGTCCGTGCCCATCTTTCCCATAATTCCATGTTTGAATCCCTCCATTCAGGTTTCCACCCTTGCCACAGTACCGAAACGGTTCTCATCAAAGTCACAAATGACATCCTTTGTGATTGTGACAAAGGTAAACTATCCCTCCTCGTCCTTCTTGACTTGTCTGCAGCCTTTGACACGGTTGACCACTCCATCCGTCTGCAATGCCTCTCCACTATCGTCCAGCTGGGTGGGACTGCACGCGCCTGATTTCATTCTTATCTATCTAATCGTAGCCAGAGAATCACCTGCAACAGCTTCTCTTCCCGCTCCCGCATCGTTACCTCTGGTGTCCCCGAAGGATCTATCCTTGGCCCCCTCCTATTTCTCATCTACATGTTGCCCCTTGGCGACATCATCCGAAAACACAGCATCCGTTTCCACATGTACGCTGACGACACCCAGCTCTACCTCACTACCTCTTCTCTTGACCCCTCCACGGTCTCTAAATTGTCAGACTGCTTGTCCAACATACAGTTCTGGATGAGCAAAAATTTTCTCCAATTAAATATTGGGAAGACCAAAGCTATTGTTTTTGGTCCCCGCCACAAACTCCGCTCCCTAGCCACTGATTCCATCCCTCTCCCTAACATCTGTCTGAGGCTGAACCACACTGTTCGCAACCTTGAGCTTCCGATCACATATCCGCAGCGTAACAAAGGCCGCCTATTTCCACCTCCGTAACATCGCCTGTCTCTGCCCTTGCCTCAGCTCATCTGCTGCTCAAACCCTCATCCATGCCTTTGTTACCTCTAGACTTGCCTATTCCAACGCACTCCTGGCTGGCCTCCCACATTCTACCCCACGTAAACTTGAGGTCATCCAAAACTCGGCTGCCCGTGTCCTAACTTGCAACAAGTCCTGTTTGCTCATCACCCCTGTGCTCGCTGACCTACATTGGCTCCCGGTTAAGCAGCGCCTTGATTTCAAAATTCTCATCCTTGTTTTCAAATCCTTCCATGGCCTCGCCCCTCCCTATCTCTGTAATCTCCTTCAGCCCCACAACCCCCTCTGCACTCCTCAAATTCTGCCCTCTTGAGCATCCCTGATTATAATTGCTCAACCATTTGTGGCCGTGTCTTCAGCTGCCTAGGCCCTAAGCTCTGGAATTCCCTTCCTAAACCTCTCCGCCTCACTACCTCTCGTTCCTCCTTTAAGACACTCCTTAAAACCTACCTCTTTGACCAAGCTTTTGGTCACCTGCCCTAATTTATCCTTATGTAGCTCGGTGTCAAATTTTTTGTCTTATAATACTCCTCTGCAGCGCCTTGGGACGTTTTACTATGTTAAAGGCGCTATATAAATACAAGTTGTTGTAGTAGTCCTTTTGATGGGCAGCTCTGTGACCAGAGGCTTCTGATTGGCAGTTTACCTGCAATTAATCATTTCCTAGTCTTCACCCAGCACAGGGGCTAGATTGATTTGACTTTGTAGTTGCATCCAGTTATGTTGAAAGATAGCGCAGGGGAAGAATCTTTGTGATTTTGATTATACATGAAGAATAGTAAAAGTTATAAATTACTTTAAATACAGTTTTGCATTGAGTACTGTTCAATTCCCCTTTTTATTTGACTAAATTGTCTGTTGCTTTATAACCTGAGTCTTGATCTGAAAGTGTATCTTAAAACCACCTACCAAAGAGAGGGAAATTCAATGCCAATATGTGACATTCCAAGATTTAACGAGATAAATTTTGTGTCCTAAATGTTTGACAATCCTTTATTTCTCTTGCATGTAACTTCCTTCTTCCCTATCTATGGGGTAAATTTTCCCACCTGGGCAGTCGGTGAGTGCAGTGATCATTCTGGCCGTCTGATCACATGGATGGAAATCCCAGCCAATATTGATAGCCAGGCCTTATTTGCATGGCATTGGCGGACTGCCCAGGCGTTGAAATCACTGACAGGCAGCTTGCCCAATTGGGAGTTGAGATTTCCGCCCGAGACCATCACTATTTAAACAGTGAATGCACCTCTGAAAGACAGGTGTCAGTCACCCTGACAAAAGCATTTCCTGCTGACTTGAGGTGATTTCTGAAAAATTGGTATTGGTTCAATGGCCCTGAGAAGTGTAAGTCTGTTGTTTATTTGTGTGATTTCTGAGCATTAGCTGTTTGTTCAGTGGCCCTGAGAAGAGTAAGTTCTGCTGTGTTCTCCACTTGCTTGCACCTTTTTCAGAATGTCAAGGGCTAGAGCTCCATGTTTCAGAGTCGTCGCGGTGCAGGTACTAGTGAAGCAAGTGTGGGAACGAAGGTGGGTCCTCTTCCCCAAAGATGGCACCAGGGTCCCAAAACACACACAGCAGCAGTCCTGGTCGATGCCCGTAACATGGGTTCAACGTAGGAAGAGGTTTAATGACCTGACCAGGATAGCAAGGTTGAGATGCAAGTCTTCCTATCTCCAATTATATGAGTCACACCTTCCCATAGCACTTTTTTTGCCAGCTCACCCTCCATGCATGTTTCACTCGTCTCCCCTCACATTCTGCATGCTTCTTCTTCACTGATAGCAGGTCGCAGCAGCAGCTTTCCTCATTACACCTGCCCTTTAATTAGTGCCGCCGCGGCCGCAGCCGCAAAAACACCACCCTGACCCTGTTGGACATATCTTCCAGTGGTAGGTCAGGGGGTGCGACCGAAGTTTGTGGCCGGGGCGCGAGCAGGGCGCTGCACACGGCGATGACGTCATTGCCAGAGGCGCAGCGCCGCGGGGCACTACCAGCTACCGCCGCTGCTAACCTCTCGCTGAATTTCGCAAGAGGCGTCAGCGGCACCGCACCCAGGCACTAACGGGAGGCGCAAAGCAACCCAATGTTTCCCCCTACCTCTTTGACCAAGCTTTTGGTCATCTGCCCTAATTTCTTATGTGGCTCGGTGTCAATTTCTTTATCTTGTAACGCTCCTGTGAAGCGCCTTGGGACGTTTTACTATGTTAAAGGCGCTATATAAATACAAGTTGTTGTTGTTTGGTAGTGGCTGCTTACCAGGCCACATCCATGCCAGGAAAACCTGAGTGGAGCAGGCCCAACTCCTGCTTCACTCAGGGTAGCCCAATGTCTTGGAGGCGATCTAAAACAGGCGTTTGGCCCCTTGCATATACAAATGGGAGACCTAACGCCTGTTGTAGGAAACCACACCAGATGCCTAAAAATCGTCCAATGCCAAAATGGCGTTGAATGTTTTTTAGGCTCCCTTGGGGAGCCGGACATACCCTGTAAAATTGGATATTTTGAATCTCCATCTGGAAAACGGGCACAACAATAACCAATATCTACCCCAGGATGTTTACTTTTTCTTCATACTTCAACAATATTTTTAAACTATCCTTCTGGCTGTCTGCTGATACTTACAGTTTCTCAAGTGTGTGCTAAATTACAGAAGTGTTCAGAATGATCATGAAGTAAAATGTGCATGTTTGTAACTGGATTTGTATATGTTGGAACTTGCTCTGGAACATAGGAATTGCTAGACGAAAAAAGACCAAGGTCCATCTAGTTCACCTTCTACCATTCTGGTACTTGTATGATACAATGATAATGGAGTTGTTGACTAATCATAGCAATCAATCTCTATCAATTAGTCTACAACAGACCCAGCAAGGAAATCACTAGTGGTCGAGAGCTTTGGGAACCACAGGTCCAAAGTCACCTGTTCCTTCCAAGCATGCTCCACTTACGACATGTCATGTCTCAAATTACTCATATACTGTATCCCAAAATGTTATTTTCTGAAAGAAATCTATCTAATTTGTATTTGAATGAATTAATATTAACTGCTTCCACCATCTCCCTAGGGAGCCTGTTCCATAGATTGGCCACTCGGCCACTGAAATATTGCTTCCGCAGATTAGTTTTGAATTTACTCCGCTTAGAGCACAGGCCATATCCTCTGGTTCTATTGTTCTGGACAAGGTTTAATAGCTTGTCATGGTCTACATTATATAGTCCATTTAGAATCCTAAAAACAGCAATCATATCACCTCTCAACCTTCTCTTTTCCAGTGAGAACATGCCCAATTTACATAATTGCTCCTCATAATACAATCCTTCCATCACCTCAATCATTCTGGTTGCTATCTTCTGTATCTTTTCAATAGGTGTAATATCCTTTTTGTACTACGGCAATCAGAACTGTACACAGTATTCTAAGTGCGGTAACAGCCATGTATTAGAATGTAGCAGGATTACCTCACTATTGACCTCTTTTGGCCTCACACGGGGCACAGTTTTGAATGTCAGCTATGGCTCAGTGGGTAGCACTCTCTCGCCTCTGAGTCAGAAAGTTGTGGGTTCAAGTCCCACTCCAGGGACTTGAGCACATAAATCTAGGCTGACACTCCCAGTGCAGTGTTAGGGAGTGCTGCACTGTCGGAGGTGCCGTTTTTCGGATGAGACGTTAAACCGAGACCCCATCTGCTCTCTCAAGTGGGCGTAAAAGATCCCAAGGCACTATATCGAAGAAGAGCAGGGGAGTTATCCCCGGTGTCCTGGCCAATATTTATCCCTCAATCAACATAACAAAAACAGATTATCTGGTATTATCACATTGCGGTTTGTGGGAGCTTGCTGTGCGCAAATTGGCTGCCGCGTTTCCCACATTATAACAGTGACTACACTCCAAAAGTAATTCAATGGCTGTAAAGCGCTTTGAGACATCCGGTTATCATGAAAGGCGCTATATAAATGTAAGTCTTTCTTTCTTAGTACATCCCAACATCTGATTTGCTTTACGCACTGCAACTGAGAATTGATGGGATAACTACAATTTATTGTCCGAAAAAAGAAAATCACCTAAAGAAAAAGGAAAACAATTATTCAGAAACTTTAAAAAGTTCAGAGTATTTCACATTTCTCCCTCAGCTTCAAAACTTAATGTAGACCATAACTTTGCAAGTGTTTTTATTACAGTACTGTTAATGCAAGTTCCAATCAAATTTTGAGATATTTACAACATGATTTTTTGGGGGAATTGTTTTAGGTGCCGATTCCAATTACTGAAAACTTAGATCCACTTTCCCTTCTGACCGATGATGTTGACATTGCTGCCTGGAATAATCAGGGGTTGCCTAGTGACCGGACATCATCTGAAAATGCTACAATCCTCTGTAACACAGAGCGTTGGCCTCTTATTATTGATGCACAGCTGCAGGGTATCAAGTGGATTAAAAGAAAGTTTGGAGATGATTTGAAAATAATAAGACTTGGACAAAGAGGGTATGTACATTTGCTGCAGATTGAAGATCTCTTAAATTGTATAATTTCCAAATAATTAACATGTTTAATTTGCTTGCATTAACAAAGTTTTGCTCAATTTTATTTCTTCATAAGATAGGTTTAGATGAAGAAAGACCTGTAGCATATTTGACTTTATTCTCTCAGAATACCAACTCTCCCATCTTCCCATTACAGCATTTTGCTCTTTCTTAAGTCAGTCCAGTGTCATGTCCTTAACCACTCTTGCTGGCAACCTCTTCCAGCTTATATCATGCTCCGTGTAAAGAAATGCTTCTTGACATCTGTCCTGAATTTTCCATTCACAGCCCAGAACCTGTACACTCCTGGTGTGCCTAAAAGTATTGTTTTGGATTTACTTTCTCTATTGCATTAGGTATCATATACCATATCCTCTGGTTCTATTGTTCTGGACACTATAATATTATATTATAAAGGACCCATTGAGATGGCTCTTATCGAGGTTGAAGAGCCTTAGCTTATCAAATCATTCCTCATTGCTCTGCCCACTGACACCGGAGGTACAATTTGAACTATTGGGTGACCATTTTGAAGGCTGGGCCTCATTAACATGCTACGGGTGAGCTGCATGGTTTGAACAGGCGCCATGCTGCAGCTCACCAGCCCCAGGCCAGTGCTATATGGGGTGGCCTGGAAGCTGATCCAGCCGGTAAAAAGTATTCCCGGGAGGAAGGCGCCAATCATGGTGGGGAGGGAACCTTTAGTGGCAGAGGCTCTCATTATTCTTGTGGAGCCCAGAGGAGCAGTCCTGCTCCTTCTGGCCCCACAAAATAATTTTAGGCTTACCAATTATCATTCTGGGGCCTCTTTCTCTTGACCTTCAAGTTTTACTGAGCGAAGCGTCCGTGGTGCACCATCTGCCAAGTAGGCCCTTAAAATTTAATTGTGTGTCACAGGATCCCAATTTGCAAAGATTACTGAGGCTCCCATGGTTCAGGTGGGCACATGGGCTGCCCAGTGGAAGGGCCGAGTTAAAATAATGGTGGAGCGGGAACAGGCCTGTTGACCACATTGAGTTTAACTCCACTACCACACTGATTCCACCAGGCAGGGGGGCTTCAAATTGCCCCTCAGGATTCAGCTGAATTATTCTTCTTATGCACTGTTCTGAAGGCCATTGATGCACTCATGACCATATTTTGTACATCGCTTTTTTTCACTGTAATATATTGCATTTATAGAAATAATCCATCCAAATTTACAGACTTCATCAATAAGACTTCATTTCTTGACAAGCTTAAAGGGCTCAAAATGACCTCACAATGGATGATATCCACTACCACTTAGTAAACTAGGGATGACATTTTTGAAGTGCTCAGAATCATCATGGAGTCACTGAATGTTGAGGAGGTCCCACTAGATTGGAAACAAGTTAATATTGTGCCAATATTCAAGAAATGGGGAAAGGCTAATTTGGATAATTACCAACCAAACAATCTTACATCAACGCTAGTAAAATTGTGGGATGGTTTATCAGAAGCAAACTTGACGGTTAGCAGTATGAGAAAAATCTAGTAAATTACAGCCAAGAGGGCTAAAAGAAGAAGAACCTGCCTCATCAACCTCCTTCACTTTTTTAGGTAATTACATTGCAAACAGACGGTGGAAAACCATATATGCCATGGCCCTGAATTTCTTCAATGTCATTTACACCATTGTTATGCTTGTTGTTGCATCAGAAAGTTATGTCGTTCACCAGCAGAGGGAGTTACACACAAGTTCAATTCTATGCATTTGTTGCAATTCTGGTGTAACTTGGGTGTAGAAACTGTGTAAGTTGCTGACCACCCCCACCCCCACCTCCCGGAAACATCCATGTAACAGCATAACTCTTTAAAAGCACTTTACAGATGACCAAACAGCGTCAGCAGAACATTATCCGACAGCAAAGTAGGCATCCGACAAGTGGTTTTGCTTGCAATTTCTCTCATCCACAGAATCAGTTAAATTGTCCAAGAATAAATCAGCAGATTAAATTGCAATACATTATTTAACTTTAAGTGTAGATTAAATTGTTTTTGAGTCCAGAATAACAAATTCCTTTGAGATTCTTAGTCACTTTCCAGACTTTCTTTTAACTAAAGCTATAGGATTTGCATGGATTCTAAGCACAAAAATATTCTGGCACTGAAACATGGAACTAAATGGTTAAATGAAGTAAAATAAAGCAACTACCAGCAGCAGTCACATTTATTCCCAGCCTGAGCTGTTTCTGGATACAGAATAGTTCATCAAAATCAAAATATTGATACACTGGTAGGTGATAACTGCATTCCACAATACCGAAGAGTGATGCCTAGCATCTGCATTACTTAGGACATGCTAATGCCAACACAGTGCATCACATATCCCTACATACCAACACAGTCTCCCCTAATCTGATTAATTATCAGATCAAACAGTTTGGCTTGCTTTTCCTCAGACAGCTTGACCTCATTTTCAACTGATGACCTAGTGAGGCCAGTTTCCATTTTTAAGCCACAGCTAGTTCAGAAACTCTCACAATATGTTCTCTATATATTTATTTAAAGTTGTGAAAAAGAAAACACATGATCCAAAAACTTTGCATTCATAATGTGATCTATAATATATTAAATTTGGTAAGTATGCCATGCACCGCTAATTTGGGTGTCATCATTCTGTGACATTTGTCTGCAGCATCACATTTCTACCACTAGATGGACCTTCATAAACTTCAGAAGGTGCCTATAATAGCATCACTAATGAACGCTGAGGGAAATTCATTTTGTCCTTACTTTCTGGGGGCAAAACCACAGGAGATTCACTAGCATGTTGAGTTTCTATCATTTGAAATAGGACGGATCCCTTATCTATCACAAATATGAGAAGTCGCACAACACCATATTATAGTCCAACAGTTTTATTTAAAATTACGAGCTTTCGGAGCGCTGCTCATTCTTCAGGTACAAGTAAAGTGAGGGAATACAAATCGGCAGTATATATACACAGAGAGCAATGTGTCTGCAGAGATACAATCTGTTAGGAAGGCATTACATCAAAGACACATCAGAGTACAGCTAAGACAATGAGGTGGGTCACAGGGGGTCCAACGTGTCAAATGTTGCCGTCTGCAGTTGAGCTTTTAACTTTTTTTGGGGGGTTTTTTAGTGTGTTTTTTTTAAACTGGAAAGACAGACAACGATGTCGAGTCACGTTCTGTAGAGTGACATGAACCCGAGATCCCAATTGAGGCCGTCCTCATGGGTGCAGAACTTGGCTATCAGTTTCTGCTCGATGATTTTGCGTTGTCGTGTGTCTCGAAGGCCGCCTTGGAGAACGCTAACCCGCAGATCCGAGGCTGAATGTCCTTGACTGCTGAAGTGTTCCCCGACTGGGAGGTAACAATCCTGCCTGGCGATTGTTGCGCGGTGTCCGTTCATACGTTGTCTCAGTGTCTGCATGGTCTCGCCGATGTACCATGCTCCGGGGCATCCTTTCCTGCAACGTATGAGGTAGACAACGTTGGCCGAGTCACATGAGTATGTACCATGTACCTGGTGGGTAGTGTCCTCACGTGTGATGATGGTATCTGTGTTGATGATCTGGCATGTCTTGCAGAGGTTGCCGTGGCAGAGTTGTGTGGTGTCGTGGTCGCTGTTCTCCTGACAGCTGGATAATTTGCTGCGAACGATGGTACTTTTGAGGTTAGGCGGCTGCTTGAAGGCGAGTAGTGGAGGCATGGGGATGGCCTTAGCACGGTGTTCGTCGTCATCGATGACATGTTGAAGGTTGTGAAGAACATGGCGTAGTTTCTCCGCTCCGGGGAAGTACTGGACGACGTAGGGTACTCTGTTGGTTGTGTCCCGTGTTCGCCTTCTGAGGAGGTCTATGCGGTTTTTCGCTGTGGCCCGTCGGAACTGTCGATCGACGAGTCGAGTGTCATATCCCGTTCTTACGAGGGCATCTTTCAGCGTCCATAGGTGTCCATCGTGTTCCTCCTTGTCTGAGCAGATCCTGTGTATTCGCAGGGCTTGTCCATAGGGGATGGCTTCTTTAACGTGGTTAGGGTGGAAGCTGGAGAAGTGGAGCATCGTGAGGTTGTCCGTGGGCTTGCGGTAGAGTGAAGTGCTGAGGTGTCCGTCTTTGATGGAGATTCGTGTGTCCAAGAATGAAACCGATTCTGAGGAGTAGTCCATGGTGAGTTTGATGGTGGGATGGAACCTGTTGATGTTATCGTGTAGTTCTTTCAGTGATCCTTCGCCGTGGGTCCAAAGGAAGAAAATGTCATCGATGTATCTGGTGTACAGCGTTGGCTGGAGGTCCTGTGCAGCGAAGAAGTCTTGCTCGAACTTGTGCATGAAGATGTTGGCGTATTGGGGTGCGAATTTGGTCCCCATGGCTGTTCCGTGTGTTTGGGTAAAAAACTGGTTGTCGAAGGTGAAGACATTGTGGTCAAGGATGAAGCGGATGAGTTGTAGGATGGCGTCTGGAGATTGGCTGTTGTTGGTGTTGAGTACTGAGGCTGTCGCAGCGATGCCGTCATCGTGGGGGATACTGGTGTAGAGTGCCGATACGTCCATCGTGGCGAGGAGTGTTCCTGGTTCAACTGGTCCATGGGTGCTGAGTTTCTGCAAGAAGTCTGTAGTGTCGCGACAGAAGCTGGGGGTTCCCTGTACGATGGGTTTCAGGATGCCCTCAATGTACCCAGAGAGGTTCTCACACAGGGTTCCGTTGCCTGATACGATAGGACGTCCGGGTGTGTTGGTTTTGTGTATCTTTGGGAGGCAGTAGAAGTCTCCCACGCGGGGAGTACGTGGGATGAGAGCGCGGAGGATATTTTGAAGGTCTGGATTGAAGGTCTTGATCAGTCTATTGAGTTGGCGGGTGTGTTCTTTGGTCGGATCTGCGGGTAGCTGTCTGTAGTGTTCCTGGTTGTCCAGTTGTCGGTATGCTTCTTTACAATAGTCCATTCTGTTCTGTATGATGATGGCTCCTCCTTTGTCCGCTGGTTTGATGACGACGTTGCGGTTGGTCTTGAGAGCGTGGATGGCGTTGCGTTGTGCTCGGGTGACATTCTGGACTGTCTTGTGAGTGCGGCTGATGAATCTGGCGTTGATGCATTTCCTGACAGCTTGAGCATACATGTCAAGCTTCGGGCAGCGACCCTCCGGAGGGGTCCAATTTGACTCTTTCTTCTTCGGTTGCTGCACTGCGGTTCCCTCTGTCTGCTGTTCCGGATCATTGATTGTCTCATTGGGTTTGTTGCTGACATCTTGGGATTTGTGGTAGTATTCCCGGATCCTCATTCTCCTGATGAATTCCTCTGTGTCTGCCGCGAGACCGATGGGGTCCATTTTGGTGGTGGGGCAGAACTTGAGCCCTCGATTTCGTCTGGTTGAAGGGTGTGGTCTGACAGGTTGACGATGGACTTCCCTGTGTTGCAACCGTGGTACCGGGGGAGGCTTGGTTGCTGCTGGTGGTGATGCCGAGTTTCTCAAGCTTCCTGTTCTTGATGCGCATGTAGGAAGCGTAGTTCCGTTGCCTCGTCTGTCTATCACAAATATGATGGCGAATTGTAAAGTTTTTAAAAAATTTGATGAATACACCAAGATAGGCTGAATGATCTCCCTCATCTGTAACTTTCTTCTTGAACTATAGTCAGTATTTAGTCATTATTAACGCAATAATTTATTTTCTCCCATTGGAGTAATAGTCCACCTAATCCTGCTTAGTTTCTGAGGCTGATATGGCCATAGTGTTACTTTTCTATAAACCACACTAAGAATTTGTTGGCCTAGAAATTGGATCACACTGCGGCCATTTTACAGGCGTAACACAGGCCCCTAAGAGTCCAATATGGTGAGCGGTGGGCACTCATTCTGCCACGGAGAGCTCCACCCACCATATTTTAAAGGCTCCTCCATAGGCGTCCATGGTGTGTGCCTGAAATATTTATAAATAGGGGGCATGTTTAATGCACCTTTTGCAAAATTGGATTGTGCAAGACCACCGCATGCAGCATACTTGCTGAGGTTAGTATTCTCAGGCGCCTGGCAACCAAACCAGCAGTCCATAAAGAGACCATTGGAGGCTGCCACCGGTAAAGAAAGTTCTAATTTTTTTACGTACCTTATTGTGCAGCCAGAGCTCCCGGCTCCACATTAAATTCTGTCAGCAACACCTCATGCCCCACCCACCGGACTCTCCTTAGGACGTTAGACGCCGGTCGATCGTGGTGCCTCCCGAGACTGGCGAATTGCCTCTGGGGCTGCAATTCGCACCTGCAGCTCACCGGTAATAAACTATTTCCCGTGGTCCTACCACCGGCCTCTTTAGGCGCATTCAACTTTGCTGCACCTGGATTGTGCTCTGATTTTGGCAGGATCTAATTTCTAGGCCATTATTTTTTTTAAACTACTTTTATAAACTACACATGAATGTAACATTTTATAATTTCTTATTGGGCATACAGTTACCTTGATAGCATTGAACACGCTGTATCCAATGGAGACACGTTATTACTTGAAAATATTAGTGAGACAGTGGAGCCGGTGCTGGACGCTCTCATGGGAAGAAACACAATCAAAAAGGGAAAGTAAGATGAACTGTCTTTTGATGATATAGTAAAATACTGCGGATGCTGGAAAACTGAAATAACAACAGAAAGCGCTGGGAAAACTCAGCAGGCCAGGCAACATTCTGACGAAGGGTCTTCGACCTGAAACATTAACTCTGTTTCTCTCTCCACGGATGTTGCCTGACCTGCTGAGTTTTTCCAGCGCTTTCTGTTGTCTTTTGATGATGTTATGTAGTGAGTTCCTTCAGTTTGCAGACACCAGGGCATGTATAGCATTTTTGACTTGTTTTGATTGAAAAAAAATTGCCTGGCATGCTCTGCTAATTCAGTTACCTCAATGTAAAAATTCTTGTGTTTATATCTCATTATGACTCTGAAAAACTGACATTTATCATTTCAAATCTGGCAGTTTTTCTTTGGTCAACATACAGATATATGGCACATGAAGTTGTCAATTTCTTCTCTGCTTTCTGATGTTATGGATTGCAATGTTAGATGCTCGACAGTAGCTGATGCACTTCATATTGTGCAACAGTCAGAACAGTACTACCAGCGTAGCCTGGGGGCAGCAGCAGGGGTATCATCGCCCACATCCCCTTTGTAGCGCATTCACTGCTTAGTACAGTACTCTGTAGACCATTTAATGCCAGAACGTTTTAGCAGTATACCCTGCGGAAATCTTGGGGCCATAATTTCTGGATCCCACTGAGACACTGACCCATACTCCTGCCCCTGCCAGATATACAAATCATTAAGCTGCTTTATTTCACAGCAAGTGTATGCACAGATCAACAGTTATAGTCCGACACACTTAGTTTAATCAGTACAAGTTGTCTTTGTGTAATAATGTAAAATAATGAACATGCCATGCTTCCCCACGTCAGTGGGTTGTCTTACTTGACTTAAATAGAATAGAGCTGACCTTCAACTTCAGTCTGAAATGGGCACAAAGTTGGTGGAGCAGCTGTGCAGCCTGCCTGATGTTAGCATTAGGAGGACCAAAGTGAAAATAGTTCTGGCCTTATTTGACTGTGAGCTGAGTGCACCAAATGATTGCCCTGCTACAGCTTGCGGATTGTGGGAGGTTGTGAAATCGGCTAGCTCAGCATGTCAGGTCGGGTCTTGGGGAGGGGGGCTGCAAATCAAGAGGGCCCTTTTTAATGGGCCAGCAGCGGGTTGGAGTTATTTGTGGGCTCAGGAGAAGCAATGCTGCTCCTGCTGGCCCCACCAAAAAAAATGGGCCAAATCTTGCTGGAGCTGGCATTTTGCAGCGTATACCGTTGTTTAGTGTTTTTCCTGCAACCTTCAGCTCAAAAAAAATCCACTGTAATTTGCTGGAAGTGGGAGCTGATAATGGCATGGCGAGAGCAGCAGAGCATCTGTTACCTTAGTGAACGGTGAGACAAACGGCGTATCTCCTTAGCAATGAGATTTAAGGATTGAGAAAGAAACAGAGGAATGACAGAAAAGGAGGGTGAATTAGAGTCAAATCAGGGAAAGAAAGATTGGATTAAGTGAGAGAAAAGAGAGACAGAAAGAAAAAGTAAGATAAAAATTTGAAGTTTTTAAAATCTCTAAGAAGAATTTACATGCAAGAATAAGATTGAACAGTTTAAGTTTTTCCCTTTCTGGGCCAGAGAGGTTGATTGACACATTAACAATTTTCACATCGTTAAAAGGGTACTTCCGCTCGTAATCACCGGCCCTAACTTTCTGCGTCAAGTTTAATGGGAAATTAATGTGAAAATCCAGCAAGTTCTTAAAAATAACAAGGAGGCTAAGAGCGTGATGCCATTTGTGCGAAGCAAACGGCGGAGTGGCGTAAATCAACCAGCAAGTTCTAGAGATTTGCAAGTCATGCCGTATCGCTTAATTCCCTGAAATTGCTGGCTGATTTTCACATTAATAATGGTGTGCGTCATTAACATGCCGCTATTTTTCCAGCAAGATTCGGCACATTATGTTTCTTGGACTGTTTTCTGAGCCGCCTCCAACGGATAGGACTGCTGGATAGGCTGCTCATTTAACTGGTACAATTAGGCATTGCATGCATAGCGCATGTTCCACCAATTTGTAACCTGAAATTTGCAATTGGCTCCCTACAATTGGCGTAGGACCCCAATTTGCATTTTTAAGCAACCTCCCACATGTTTCAAGCAGGCGGGCTGCTTGGCCCATTTTCAGGCCCGCCTGAAAATTGTATCTGGTGTCACTGAGGCAACCAATATGCCCCACTGCACACAATTTCAATTGTCGGCCATCCGCTTTTCAGGTGAGAAAGGGGTTCCAGTAGTTGAAAATCACCCCAAATAACTCTCAACTAATCTCCTACATTCTCCTTCTAAACCAGGCCAAAGCTTTCCCTCATGGCTTTCTCTTTGATGACCTGACTGCCTATCCAATACTCTGTCTCCATTTCTTATCTCCAACTATTCACAGCTAGGTAGAACTCCTTAACACAGTGGGTGTGAGATGTTTATCAATTGCCAAGACAGACTAAACAATTAAGATTATAGGGCAGATTTTACCGCATCACACCCCTCCTTCCGCCTGTTATCCCAGCACTGTCAACAAGGGCAGACGTCGATGACGAAGTCCAACACCGCCTTCAGTGTGCCAGTGTAGCCTTCGGTCGCCTGAAGAAGAGAGTGTTTGAAGACCAGGACCTCAGACCCGGCACTAAGCTCATGGTCTACAGAGCAGCAGTGATACCCGCCCTGCTGTATGCCTCAGAGACATGGACCATGTACAGCAGGCACCTCAAAGCACTGGAGAGGTACCACCAACGCTGCCTCTTAAAGATCCTGCAAATCCATTGGCAGGATAGGCACACCATCGTCAGTGTTCTCGCTCAGGCCAACATCCCCAGCATCGAAACTTTGACCACGTTGATCAGCTCCGATGGATGGGCCACATCGTCCGCATGCCCGATACGAGACTCCCAAAACAAGTGCTCTACTCGGAGCTCCGACACGGCAAGAGAGCCCCAGGTGGGCAGAGGAAACGCTTCAAGGACACCCTCAAAGCCTCCTTGAAAAAGTGCAACATTCCCACTGACACCTGGGAATCCCTGGCCCAAGACCACACAAAGTGGAGGAGAAGCATCCGGGCAGGCGCCGAACACCTCGAGTCTCTTCGCCGGGAGCAAGCGGAAGCCAAGCGCAAGGAGCGAACGTCAACCCAAGCACCCCACCCACCCGCCCCTTCAACCACCTGTGACAGAGACTGTAGGTCCCGCATTGGACTCATCAGTCACCTGAGAACTCATTTTTAATGTGGAAGCAAGTCATCCTTGGTTCCGAGGGACTGCCTAAGAAGAAGGAGGTCAGGAGCAGCACACTTCAAAGTCCAAATCAGAAGCCTTTTAGCTAGACGTCCAAAGACTTTGAGGACACCTTCCTTCTTAATGGAGCCTCACTGCCTGGATGTAACTTCCTCGACCTGCCCCGCCCAAACTGCTGCAGTGGTGGTGTGACCCTTATCACCAAATCTCACCTTGCTATAACCCCTAATCCTCTGGCACCTTCTCCTCCTTTGAGCACCAGTCCTTGAGACCCCTCTCTCCTTTTCCTTAAAATCCTTGTTTTCTACCGCTTACCCAAACTCCACGCCAAATTTCTCATCAACATATCCTCACTGCTTTCCTCCCTCAGCCTCTGCACCTAGCGACTTCCCATCCTCGGTGATTTTGAGCTCCA
The DNA here is from genome assembly GCA_030390025.1 of Squalus acanthias. Classification (NCBI taxonomy): domain Eukaryota; kingdom Metazoa; phylum Chordata; class Chondrichthyes; order Squaliformes; family Squalidae; genus Squalus; species Squalus acanthias. Next base: position 8,626,914 of record CM059447.1, on the reverse strand, counting down.
TCTCAACTCTCGTTGCCTTCTCTCCTCTGAGTTCACTGCTCTTCTGTCCTCCCTTCACCACCCTCCATATAAACTCTCCTACCCATATTCACGGCCAACCTTGCCATCTCACGTGGCCTCTCTATTCGCCTCATCTCTGATCACTTCCTTGTATCTCTCACCACTCTCATTCCCCCTTCCAACCACACTTCCTTATGCAGGCCGCCTCTGGGGAAAGAAACTCCCCCGCAAGTCATTTAGGGGAAATAAGCATGATAAAGACCAGGTTAATAGAACGGAGAAAAGCTGATTTTGAGGAGCTGAGAATAGAACTTGGGAAAATAAAATGGACAACAATATTGTCAAACAATGATGTAGAACAGCAATGGGAAACATTTAAAATGGTATTCAGCAGAGCCCAAAAAAACATTCTGCTAAAAAACAAGAACAAACTAAACACGAATGAGACACCATGGACAAATAAAGACATAAGGGAAAAATTGAGGGTAAGGAAAGGGACATACACTAAGTACATGGACAGCAGAGGAGAGCAAGACAAGGGAGAATACGAAGAGACTAGGAGAGAAGTCAAAAATCAATTAGAAAAGCAAAAAGAACTATGAAATTAAATTATCAAGGAACATAAACTTGCATTTATATAGCGCCTTTCACGATCACAGGATGTCACAAAGTGCTTTACAGCCAATGAAGTACTTTTGAAGTGTAATGTAGGGAACACGGCAGCCAATTTGCGCACAGCAAGCTCCCACAAACAGCAATGTGATAATGACCAGATAATAATCCTCACCAATCTACCTGTCGCAGATGTACCTGTCCATGACAGCACTGGTAGCAGTGACCACCGCACAGTCATTGTGGAGAGGAAGTCCCGTCTTCACACTGAAGACACCCTCCATCGTTTTGTGTGGCACTACCACAATGCTAAATGGGATAGATTCAGAACAGATCTACCAGCTCAAAACTGGGCATCCATGAGGCGCTGTGGGCCATCAGCAGCAGCAGAATTGTATTCCACCACAACCTGCAACCTCTTGGCCCGGCATATCCCTCACTCTACCATTACCACCAAGCCAGGGGACGAACCCTGGTTCAATAAGGAGTGTAGAAGAGCATGCCAAGTGCAGCACCAGGCGTACCTAAAAATGAGGTGCCAACCTGGGGAAGCTGCAACACAGGACTACATGCATGCTAAAAAGCAGAGCAGCATGCTATAGACAGGGCTAAGCGATCATACAATCAACGGATCAGATCAAAGCTCTGCAGTCCTGCCACATCCAGTCGTGAATGGTGGTGGACCATTAAACAACTAACGGGAGGAGGAGGCTCCATGAATATCCTCATCCTCAATGATGGTGGAGCCCAGCACGTGAGTGCAAAAGACAAGGCTGAAGCATTTGCAACCATCTTCAGCCAGAAGTGCCGAGTGGATGATCCATATCAGCCTACTCCCGAGGTCCCCACCATCACAGAAGCCAGTCTTCAGCCAATTCGATTCACTCCACATGATATCAAGAAACGGCTGAGCGCACTGGATACAGCAAAGGCTATGGGCCCTGACAACATCCCAGCTATCGTGCTGAAGTCTTGTGCTCCAGAACTAGCCACGCCTCTAGCCAAGCTGTTCCAGTACAGCTACAACACTGGCATCTATCCAACAATGTGGAAAACTGCCCAGGTATGTCCTGTCCACAAAAAGCAGGACAAATCCAACCCGACCAATTACCGCCCCATCAGTCTACTCTCAATCATCAGCAAAGTGATGGAAGGTGCCATCGACAGTGCTATCAAGCGGCACTTACTCATCAATAACCTGCTCACTGATGCCCAGTTTGGGTTCCGTCAAGACCATTTGGCTCCCGACCTCATTACAGCCTTGGTCCAAACATGGACAAAGGAGCTGAATTCCAGCGGTGAGGTGAGAGTGACTGCCCTTGACATCAAGGCAGCATTTGACCGAGTGTGGCATCAAGGAGCCCTAGTAAAACTGAAGTCAATGGGAATCAGGGGGGAAAACTCTCCACTGGCTGGAGAGTTTCCTAGCACAAAGGAAGATGGAATTTAACCCTGATAAGTGCGAGGTGATTCATTTTGGTAGGGCAAATTTGAATAAGGATTACAGGGTCAACGGCAGGGTTCTGAGGAACGTGGAAGAGCAGAGGGATCTGGGGGTTCATATCCACAGATCTCTGAAGGTTGCCACTCAAGTGGATAGAGCAGTAAAGAAGGCCTATGGTGTGTTGGCGTTTATTAACAGAGGGTTTGAGTTTAAGAACCGTGAGGTTATACTGCAACTGTACAGGACCTTGGTGAGACCACATTTGGAATATTGTGTGCAGTTCTGGTCACCTCACTATAGGAAGGACGTGGAAGCATTGGAAAGAGTGCAAAGGAGATTTACCAGGATGCTGCCTGGTTTGGGGGGGAGGTCTTATGAGGAAAGATTGAGGGAGTTGGGGCTTTTCTCTTTAGAGCAGAGGAGGATGAGAGGCGACTTAATAGAGGTTTATAAGATGATGAGGGGGATAGATAGAGTGGATGTTCAGAGACTATTTCCTCGGGTAGAGGCAGCTGTTACAAGGGGGCATAACTATAAGGTGCATGGGGGGAGATATAGAAGGGATGTCCGAGGTAGATTCTTTACTCAGAGAGTGGATGGGGTGTGGAATGGACTGCCTGCTGTGATAGTGGAGTCGGACACTTTAGGAACTTTCAAGCGGTTATTGGATAAGCACATGGAGCACACCAGAGTGATAGGGAGTGTGATAGCTTGATCTTGGTCTCGGACAATGCTCGGCACAACATCGAGGGCCGAAGGGCCTGTACTGTGCTGTACTGTTCTATTCTATTCTAAGATGGTTGTGGTGATTGATGGTCAATCATCACAGCCCCAGGACATCGCTGCAGGAGTTCCTCAGGGCAGTATCCTGGGCCCAACCATCTTCAGCTGCTTCATCAATGACCATCCCTCCAACATAAGGTCAGAAATGGGGATGTTCGCTGATGACTGCACAGTGTTCAGTGCCATTCACAACTCCTCAGATAATGAAGCAGTCTATGCCCGCATGCAGCAAGACCTGGACGACGTTCAGGCTTGGGCTGATAAGTGGCAGGTAACATTCGCGCCACAGATGTGCCAGGCAATGACTATCTCCAACAAGCGAGAGTCTAACCACCTCCCCTTGACATTCAACGGCACTCCATCGCCGAATCCCCCACTATCAACATCCTGGGGGTCACCATTGACCAGAAACTTAACTGGACCAGCCACATAAATACTGTGGCAACAAGAGCAGGTCAGAGGCTAGGTATTCTGCGGTGAGTGTCTCACCTCCTGACTCCCCAAAGCCTTTCCACCATCTACAAGGCGCAAGTAAGGAGAGTGATGGAATACTCTCCACTTGCCTGGATGAGTGCAGCTGCAACAACACTCAAGAAGCTCGACACCATCCAGGACAAAGCAGCCCGTTTGATTGGCACCCCCTCCACCACCTTAAACATTCACTCCCTCCACCACCGGCGTACCGTGGCTGCAGTGTGTACCATCTACAAGATGCACTGCAGCAATTCGCCAAGGCTTCTTCAGCAGCACCTCCCAAACCCACGACCTCTTCCACCTAGAAGGACAAGGGCAGCGGGCACTTGGGAACACCACCACCTCCAAGTTCCCCTCCAAGTCACACACCATCCTGACTTGGAAATATATCGCCGATCCTTCATCGTCGCTGGGTCAAAATCCTGGATCTCCCTACTTAACAGCACTGTGGGAGTACCATCACCACACGGACTGCAGCGGTTCAAGAAGGTGGCTCACCACCACCTTCTCAAGGGCAACTAGGGATGGGCAATAAATGCTGGCCTTGCCAGCGACGCTCAGATCCCATAAACGAATTTAAAAAAAAAATCTGTTGTGGTGATGTTGATGGAGGGATAAATATTGGCCAGGACATCGGGGTTAACTCCCCTGCTCTTCTTCGAAATAGTGCCATGGGATCTTTTACATCTACCCAAGAGAGCAGACGAGGAACCTGTTTTAACGTCTCATCTGAAAGACGGCACCTCCAATAGGGCAGCACTCCCTCGGTGCTGCACTCCCTCAGTGCTGCACTGGAGTGTCAGCCTAGATTTTTTTTGTGCTCAAGTCTCTGGAGTGGGACTTTGGCCCTCCATTTGCCATGATACTGCTCAATCACACCCTCATCTCTACCTTTGATGCCCTTGTCCAAATTAAAACCCTTAGGTGGAGAAATTCAGTATCGCCTCATTTGGGGCGCAATTATCGGCCGGGCGCAAAGATTAGCGCCTGGCGCTAATTATCGCCACCGACTGCAAACTTGACTTTTATCGCCCCTGGAGGTGATTGGAGCGCTAAATCAGGCGCTTCACACCTGTCTTAAGGCGCAAAGGCCGAGGAGCGAGGCGCTACCTCAGAGCGCTGGCGAAGCTCATGTAATGTCAGTCAGCAATGGAACACACACACAATGGCACGGGCCAGTTCTTAAAGGGGATGGCTAATCTTGCTTTCCATCCACATCCTGCTCATTGCAGCCTTGAATCTCGGCCTGGAGTGACCTGCACATCAAATCTGCTGGAAAGAACAATGGAGAGTACCAGGCAAAGAGCTCAGAGTGCAGCCCCCACAGTCTCTTCTAAATCGATACAAGGAATGGCAAATCAAAATGAACCTGCAAAGTGCTGCTCAGTACCCAAAACTCCTTCACACAACGTTGAATCTCTCCAGAAGTCTCTCTCTCTCTCTCTCAGAATGCGTAGTTCAAAAATGGCACCAACAATAAAATGCAGGAAGCGGTCACCTTTAAATAGCGCTCTCCCTTTCCCTTCATGACTGCAGAACGCTCCCCTCAACCTGTCATTGCTAGCGTCAGGCGGTAAGGCAGGGGGCGCTACTCAATATCCGCTCCGGGGCGATACCGGGGCGTTGCGCACTCGACTGACGTCATGATCTGCCGGCGCAGGAGATCGTGGCGGTAGTGTTTAGCGCCGCCGCAAAATGTCTAGTTAATTTCGCGAGCGGCGCAAACTTCGCCGCGCCTGGGCGCTAGCTGCTTTGCGCCCCATTAGCGCCCTCTTAAGGCGCTAACGGGAGGCGCAACCAACTGAATTTTTCCCCCTTATTCTCTCCCACTCTGGTCATTTCCATTGGTAAAGCCCTCTCCTTCACTCCCTTAACTCGAAGGGACATAGATTTGAATGTTTATGGCGAACAACTGGTTTAAGTGTTTGATGGCATCTCTTCCTGCTCCTACATCGTTATCTCTTGAGTCCTCCAAGATTTATCCTTCTCCTATTTCTTATCTACATGCTGCCCCTTTCTGACTTCATTCGAAAACGCAACATCAGGTTCCACATGTACACTCACCAACACCTTTCACAACCCCTCCACTGCCTCTGTGTCCAATAATGGATGAGCTGAAATATCCTCCAATTAAACATTGGGAAGAGCAAAGCCATTGTCTTCTGCCCCTGCCACAAACTCTGTTTCCTAGCCACCAATTCCATCCACTTCCCAGGCCATTGTCTCAGGCTGAACCAGAGTGTTCGCAACCTCGGCGTCCAATTCGACCCTGAGCTGAGCTTCAGACCCCATATCCTCTCCATCACCAAGACCACCTACTTCCACCTCCGTAGTATCGCCCGTCTCCGTCCCTGCCTTAGTCCATCTGCTGCTGAAGCCCTCATCCATGCTTTTGTTAGCTCTAAACATCTATTCCAATGCTCTCCTGGTTGGCCTCTCATCTTCTACCCTTCATTAGTAGGCTCATCCAAAACTCTGCTGCTAACTCGCACCAAGTCCCATTTAACCATCACCCCTGTGCTCGCTCACCTATATTTGCTCCCGGTTAAGCAACTCCTCAATTTTAAAATTCTCATCCTTGTTTTCAAATCTTTCCATGGCGTCGCCCCTCCCTACCTCTGTAACCTCCTCCAGCCTCCGAGATACTTGCGTTCCTACAATTCTGGCCTCTTGTGCATCCCCAATTTTAATCTCTCCACCTCCTCATGTTCAAATCCCTCCAAGTTTGATTACATTTCTTGTGAAATGCCATGGGATGTTTTACTACATTAAAGGCACTATATAAATGCAAGTTGTTGTTGTAAGATTCTATGATTAGTCAGTTTTGAGCTTTGTATGGAGCCAGTTTCAAAGGTAGAGGTTCTATATCCAAGCAAGTTTTATATGCAGTTCTACTGGCCAGCTCACGATCCTCAATAGGGTCAAGAGATAATGATTTGACCTCATTTCCAGGGGAGCTTTTGAAATACCAAGGTTGCAAGAGCAGTCAGTCTTTTGTGAAGTGATGAACTGAGAGCCTTCACTGTGATAAATATATTAGAAATGTTGGGGATTAGCGAGAAAACATCTTGCTTAAATTGAGTAATGTGACCCACCAAATTGGGGGTAACGTCATGTGTTTTTATTTTACATTCTTAGGTTTGAACAAACCAACTCTGATCATACCTATTCCTTTGCACATTTCACCTTACTGTGGAATAAAAAAAGTTTACAATTTGAACCAAACTTCATCTCATCTTATGTTAACTGAATCCTTGGTGGAGGGTGGTGCCACAGCGCAGCCAGTGTCGGAGCAGTGAATGACTGACCGCAACTTCAGGATTTCCGCGTTAGGATGCGCATGCACTAAATCCTGAAGTTGCGGTCAGTTACAAAGAGGTAATAACAGCGAACACTTTTCGCTCGCTGTTACTACCCACCGCAAATTCCGGGCCATTATGATATTGTTACATTCCCGGATTATACTATTGTACAAGTATCGTACAGGGTATGGTGGTGTAGTAGTTATGTTATTGGACTAATACTCTAATGGTCTGGACTAATAATCCAGAGAACATGAGTTTAAATCCCACCATGGCAGTTTGATAATTAGAATTCAGTTTAAAAAACATGGAAATATAAGCTGGTATCAGTAAAATTGATCATGAAGCTGTCAGATTGTTATAAAAACCCAACTGGTTCTCTAATGTCCTTTAGGGAATGAAACCTCCTGTCCTTACCCGGTCTGGCCTATATGTGACTCCAGTCCCACACCAAAAGGGTTGACTCTTAATTGCTCTCTAATGTGGACTAGCAAGTCACTCAGTCCTATCAAACTGCTGCAAAGAAAAAATTGAATATAACCAGACAGATCATTCCGCTGCGATCTAGGCATTGAATCAGGACACAAAAATAGCACACTCAGCCGAGTTCACCCTGAAAAGCCTGCCTCACTAACATCTGGGTACTAGTGCAGAAGTTGGGAGAGTTGTCCCACAAACTAGTCAAACAACAATCTGACATACAAAAGCCAAATACTGCGGATGCTGGATATCTGAAATAAAAACAGAAAATGCTGGAAATACTCAGCAGGTCAGGCAGCATCTGTAGAGAGAGAAACAGAGTTAACGTTTCAGGTCAATGACCCTTCGTCAGAACTGCAGAACAACCTGACATAGTCATGCTCACAGATACATGCCTATTAGCCAATGTCCCAGACTCCGCCATCACTCTCCCTGGTTATATCCTGTTGTTCTGGCAGGACAAATCTACCAGAGATGGGGGCACAGTGATATACAGTTTGGCAGGGGGAGTGGTCCTGGGAGTCCTCAACATTGACTCCGGATCCTATGAAGTCCCATGGCTTCAGGTCAAATATGGACAAAGAAATCTCTCCCTGAACCGATGAATCAGTACTCCGCTATGTTGAACACAACTTGAAGAAAGCTCTGCGTGGGGGACTTTGCTGTCCATCACCAAGAATGGCTCGGTAGTACCACCACTGACAGAGCTGGCCGAGTCCTGAAGGACATAGCTGCCAGACCAGGCTTGTGGCAGGCGCTGAGAGAACCAACACAAGGGAATAACCTTCTTGACCTCGTCCTCACCAATCTACCTATCACAGACTGGTTCCGGGAGCAACCGATGCCACTGAATCCTCAAAGGTACCTAGCGCAGGTCCAAATTTGTAGAAGAGGCCCGCTGGCTGCTGATGGAGATCAGCCTCCAAAAAGCCCTGATTGCTTGAAAACATCCTGAGGAGTGGAGAAAAACAAAAAACATTTGCCTTCCTGTCTTCACCCTGCCCCGGGATCCCTCCCGAACCTTCCCCGCCATGTTACCATGGGCATGCCTACGCTGAGGTGCATAGTGAGCATTCCTCCAGAAGTGGCAGGCAGAGTACGTCTCCTCCTGCCTCATTAAGATGGCTACAATGGGTCTGCGCTGACTGCAGGTATAGTTGTAAGCCCAGCATCATGCTCCCAGGAAAGCCCTAGAAATCCCAGGGCTACATACAAGGGGATGAGAACTAGTAAGATCTCCAGCCCCCTTTCCTAAACAAGTACAGATCAGTCTAAAGTTAATCATAAGACTTCCTACATATTTATGTGCTACAAAACTATGATAATTTTAGTTCATAAACTGCTCTGTAACTTATAAAGTTCAATAATTAATATTTTAATACATACTTAGGTATATCCAAATAGGAGATAAAGAAGTTGAATATCATCCCAACTTCAGAATGATACTTCACACCAAATATTTTAATCCTCACTTCAAACCAGAAATGCAAGCTCAGTGTACTTTGATTAATTTCCTTGTAACAAGAGATGGTCTGGAAGATCAGCTACTGGCCGCTGTGGTTGCTAAAGAACGCCCTGATTTAGAAGAACTGAAGGTATATTTTAGATAGATAAATAGACAGAAAAACAAATTTGAAGAATTATACACAAAGGCTAAGTAAATGAAACACAAATTTTGTCTCATGGCATTACTCAGTTAGTTGGAGGATATATTATTTTATGCTGTTAAAATATAGTATATAAACAGGACCATTTATTTATGGTAATGCAATAAGTTAAATTTTTATTAATATAGTGTTTATGGAACTGTTTAGCAATATTTTTGGATTAAAATGTGATTTTGTTCTTCTTTCTGTGGAAATTGTAAAACCGTAGTTTTGATTAATATTATGGTCGGATTTTGCTGAAAAAATAACACCGTAATTAATGCACAAATCGGCCAGCAACTTGTAGCAAGGAAGACAGCATAGAATAATGGAAAACTACAGCACAGAAGGAGGACATTCGGCCCATTGAGTCTGCACCGGCTCTTTCAAAGAGCAATCCAGTTAGTCCCACTCCCCTGCTCCTCCCCAAATCCCTGCAATTTTTTCTCCTTCAAGTATTTATCCAATTCCCTTTTGAAGACTACTATTGAATCTGTATCCACCACCCTATCAGGCAGTGCATTCCAAATCCTAACCACTCGTTGCGTAAAATAGTTTTTCCTCATGTCACCTCTGGTTCTTTTGCCAATCACCTTAAATCTGTGCTCTCTGGTTATCGACCCTTCAGCCATTGGAAACAATTTTTCTTTATTTATTCTATCTAAATTCTTCATGATTTTAAAGACCTCTACCAAATCTCCTCTTAGTCTTCTCTGCTCTAAGGAGAACAACTGCAGCTTCTCTGGTCTATCGCGTAACTGTATTCCCTCATCCCTGGACCCATTCTAGTAAATCTCTAGTAAAACCCTCTCCAAAGCCTTCACGTCCTTCCAAAAGTGTGGTGCCCAAAATTGGAAACAATACTCTAGCTGGGGCCAAATTAGTGTTTTATATAGGTTTAGCATAACTTCCTGGCTTTGTACGCTATGCCTCTATTTATAAATCCCAGTATCCCAAATGCTTTATTAACTGCTTTGTTAACCTGTCCTGATATCTTCAAAGATTTAACGACATAATAATTGTTAATGACTGCCAATCAACCTCTCTTGTCCAAAAAGGGAACAATTATAAGTATGGAGTTTCATTCCTTCAGGTTGTGAATTGTTTTAGATGTTAAAAATGCCAAATTTTTATTTTTATTTTTTTATTACTTTTCCATTCTGTCTCTTTTCTCCTCTCTCTTAATCCAATTTTTCATTCCCTCTATTTATTTCTCTTTCTGTACCAGATTTGACATTGAATGCACCCACTCTAATTCACCTTTCATCTCAGTCCTTCCTCTGTTTATTTCTCAATCCTTTAAGTTCATTGGTTAAGGAGATACACTGTTTGTCTTGTTGTTCAGCAAGGTCCCAGATGTCCTGTTGCCCTCGTTATGCCTTTATCAGCTCGCACGTCCAGCAACTTTGTGGGCAAAAAATTTTAAAACCTAAATGTGCACGTACATGTCTAATTAACGGGACATGCTGCACAATGCCCCTCTCCAGCAAAATCAGTCCCTATAAGTTTGTTTACCTATGTACTCAGTTTTATTACTCACCTATTTGAAAGGACAAGGTACGCAGAAAGGTGAAGGAAAGGTTACAATCTTAGTAAGCACTTTAAAAAAAACTTTAAACCGGTTTCTGGGTCACAGCCTAGAACTCAGCAATAGAGGTTTTCAGGGTCAAGGTAGGTCATCAGGGAGAGGGGGAAAGGTCTCTGACACGTGAGGCAGCTCAGCAGCAGGGACAGGTGGCGGGAAGGGCAGTAAGAGGGAGCATTGGATGAGAGATATGATTTTTACAAGCCTTAGGTGGGTGGCATTGTGAAGAACACACCAACTACCTTGAAGATGCAAATCAGGAGGACTCAGAGCTGGAGTCAGTTATGTGAGAAGAATAAGCTAATCAGAGGTAAGTACAACAAATAGCACAATTTCATAAAATCAGCCCTAATCTTTGATTTTAATACAGATGTTCTTTTAACAGAAGAAAAATTCTGGAGATCACACCCATGATTTCCCAACATGCCCACCCACCAGTCGAGATTCCCCAACTAAAGTGCGATTTTATAAAATTAGCCTTATGCAGAAGGTTTTGTTAAGCTCTAACAACAAATATTTGTACTATTTTAGGCAAATCTTACAAAACAACAGAATGAGTTCAAGATTGTTCTTAAACAATTAGAAGACTCTCTTCTAGCTCGACTGTCAGAAGCTTCTGGAAATTTCCTTGGTGATACAGCTCTGGTGGAGAACTTAGAGACAACCAAACACACTGCCACTGAAATAGAACAGAAGGTCAGCTATTTAATATTAAATTTGGAACTATATTCATGAATTATTTTTATTGTGTGGAAACAGGATCTACAGTGATAAGAATTCTTTAATCTTTGGAACAATACATTAATATATTTTTACCGCTATCAGAGATAGAAAAGAACATTTGGTGGAATACTGCCTTTGTAGGTGCTGATTCAGTAAGGAAACAGTTGCAGAACTATGCTAGTTGACCTGTAGAGAATGTTCACAGCATAAATATTCTGAACCTCCTCGCACAATATCATATTTTACATTTAATTCACAAACAACTCCACTGGAACCAATCTATAACGGAATATAACACATTTTCAAGCTCATCATTTTACCTCCTTTATCTAAGTAACTTTATCTAAATATTTTTTACATTTCTGTAACGATATAATTGTGCACTAAGACTTATGTTCCATGTGTCTTTATGTAACCATTATTTACTTTTCTGTTAGCTTTACTCTAATGTACCAGTGTTTCCTTTTTGGTCATTTTGCAGGTGGCTGAAGCAAAGATAACAGAGGTTAAAATAAACGTGGCAAGAGAAAACTATAGAGCTGCTGCACTGAGAGCGTCCTTAATCTACTTCGTTATTGATGACCTCAACAAGATCAACCCTATTTACCAGTTCTCTCTCAAGGTAAATGTTTGCTAAGCCTGAAGAAATATTAGGGGAAGAATTGGTTAAAGTCCGTAGTAGGTCAGGAAATTATTGAAGAGATTGTTCCATGTGCCCAATCACATGTGCGAAAGGCACGAGCCATATTAGTGCTTAAAATTGACAACCTCACAGCACTACTTGCACTGTTCATTGGCAGCTCCATTTGGAATTGGGGCGGGGGGGGGTGGAAAATCTGGTGTCACTGACTTCATTTAAAGGCAGCCTGTACCTCTTAAAGGGGAGGTGCAGTTTGGCTGCATTCAACTGAATTCCAAATGAATGGGCAAAATTACAGGCAGAGGTATTGCAGAGAAGGCCCCCCAATTTTTTGACACTGCTTTGGAACTGTTGGTGGAGGAGGTCAGCAAAAGGAAGGCAGTCCTATTTACACTCAGCAGCAGGAGGGTCTCCTGACAAGTTTCCCTTCATCAGTGGACAGAGGTGGCAGAGCAGGTCAATGCAAGAAGCATTGCACCCAGGACCCGGCCACAGTGCAGAAAGAAGTTTAATGATCTGACAAGGAATGCTAAGGTAAAACTCCTAACTCATATCTCTGATTAGGAACATAGGAGTTGCAAGATGAAAAACCAAGGTTCACCTTCTACCATTCTGGTAGTCGCATGAAACAATGATAATGAAGTTGTTGACTAATCATAGCAATCAATCTCTATCAATTACACAGAATTACATAGGGGGAGAAATTCATTATAGCCCCATTTGGGGCACTAAATTTTAAAAGTTTGGAAAATTAGCGCCAGGTGCTAATGTTTCCAAACTTTTAAATAAAAATCGGTTTTGCGCTCCAAGAAGGAAATGGAGCGCTAAATTGTCTCATAAAAGCATCCTCATCTAACCCTATCAGCAGCCTACAACAGATCCAGAAATGACACGAGGAAAACCCCAGTGGTGGAAAGCTTTGGGAAGCATAGGTGCAAAGTCACCTTTTTCCTCCCAAGCATGCTACATTTAACACATCATGTGTCAAATTACTCGTGTAAAAAATTGCAGGGATATGGGGAAAGAGCAAGGGAATGTGACTAACTGGATTGCTCTTCGAAAAAGTGGGTGCAGACTCGATGGGCCAAATGGCCTCCTTCTGTGCTGTACTATTCTATGATTAAAAATAAGTCATTACCTGCTGGAGTGAGATTCCACTGCTACATTGATCCTTTTATGGGCCTCCAAGGATGAGTGTCATGTCAAGACCATAATCACATCATTAACAGGGTCCTCTACGACATTAATTACCAGCTCTAAATGTCTGCTTGTCACCTGTTGCAGTCTGCAATGACTCAGAGGCTTAAAAGCTGAGAGCAACAATGACCTTAACAACTACCGGCAGTGCTGTGTATATACTGGTATAGGGCTCTAATTGTTGCTGCAACAGGTGACATAGCTCAGTCACTGCCATGCTGGTGAAGCAGAGCTGCCTAACACATTGATCCTCTGTCAGGTTTAGTGGGAATGCGCTCGCCTGGTTCCACACCGTTACCTCTGGAGTCCTCCAAGAATCTATCCTTGGCCATCTCCTATTTCTCATTTACATGCCGCCCCTCGGCGACATCATCTAAAAACACAAAGTCAGGCACACTGGCGACACCCAGCTCTACCTCACCACCACCTCTCGTGACCCATCCACTGCCTCTGGTTTGTCACGCTGCTTATTCGACACCCAGTATTGGATGAGCAGAAATTTCCTCCAATTATATATTGGGAAAACCAAAGCCATTGTCTTCAGTCCCCACCACAAACTCCATTCCCTAGCCACCAACATCATCCCTCTCCCTGGCCACTGTCTGAGGCTGAACCAGACCATTCGCAACCTGAGTGTTCTCGCTCAGGCCAACATCCCCAGCATCGAAGCTTTGACCACGCTCGATCAGCTCTGATGGACGGGTCACATTGTCCGCATGCCCGATACGAGACTCCCGAAACAAGCGCTCTACTCGGAGCTCCGGCACAGCAAGAGAGCCCCAGGTGGGCAGAGGAAACGCTTCAAGGACACCCTCAAAGCTTCCCTGAAAAAGTGTAACATCCCCACCAACACCTGGGAATCCCTGGCCCAAGACCGCACAAAGTGGAGGAGAAGCATCCGGGAAGGCGCCGAACACCTCGAGTCTCTTCGCCGGGAGCAAGCGGAAGCCAAGCGCAGGCAGCGCAAGGAGCGCGCGTCAACCCAAGCACCCCACCCACCCACCCCTTCAACCACCGTCTGCCCCACCTGTGACAGAGACTATAGGTCCCGCATTGGACTCATCAGTCACCTGCGAATTCATTTTTAATGTGGAAGCAAGTCATCCTCGGTTCCGAGGGACTGCCTAAGAAGAAGGTGTCCTATTTGACGGTGAACTGAGCTTCGGACCCCATATCCTCTCCATCATAAGACTGCCCACATCCCTAACATCGCCTGTCTCCACCCCTGCCTCAGCTCATCTGCTGCTGAAACCCTCATCCATCACTTTGTTATCTCTGGACTCGACTATTCCAATGCTCTACTGGCTGGCCTCCCAACTTGCACCCTTCATAATTGTGAGCTGATCCAAAACTCTGCTGCCCATATCCTAACTCACACCCAAGTCCCATTCACCGCTGTGCTCGCTGACCTACATTGGCTTCTGATCTGGCAAAGCCTCAATTTTAAAATTCTCATCCTAATTTTCAAATACCTCCATGGCCTTGCCGCTCCTTGGCCCAGAAATTAGGCTCCCTGGCTTCCCGCGGGTGCAAGGATCCCACACGCACCTACCTACCGCGCCTGCCGTTGACCTCTGGGCCCACGGGGACTTCAGCTCCTGGGCCTCCCCCAATTGCCGGCGCGCAGTGCTTGTGTATCCCAGGGGCGTAATTAGTGCGATGCGTCCCCTGGGATCACGTGGGCCATGGAGAGCCAATGGCAGCAGACCATCTTTCATTCATAGATTTGACAGGAAGACCTGTCAAATGTATGAATTGAAATCGGCCCCAAAACAACACCTAAACTTCAAATAAATTTTTATTTTAAATCACATTTTTAAAATAACTATAAGTTAAATAAATTAACTACTTTAAACAAAAATTTAAATTTTTGAAAAAATTAAAATACTTTTTAACAGTGCTAAAAATAAACTTACCTTTCTTTAAAGTATCTAAAAAAAGATAAACCTGTTGAAAAAATGTTTAAATTGTAATTAATTAACCACTTACCTTGTTGAAAACGGGTCTTGCGCCTCCTTTTTAAAAGCACAGCTTCTTCAATACTTACCCTCCCGGAGAAACCTGAAAAAAAACCTAAGTTTGCTGCGTGCGCGCAGCCTCTACCGCACACGCGGTTCACCTCTGAACCGCTCCCTTCACGAGACCGGAAGTTCCGGTTTCCCGCGCATGCGCAGTGCATGCAGGAAACCGGCAGTTCAGGAGGCCTTACGGGTGAGTACACAGTGCGTACTCACCCGGCAAGTGCCGAATTTTTGGCCCCTTATTTCTGTAATCTCCTCCCGCCCTACAACCCTCCAAGATCTCTGCGCTCCTCCAATTCTGGCCTCTTGCACATCCCCGATTTTCATCTCTTCACCAGTGGCGGCTGCCTTCAGCTGCCTAGGCCCTAAGCTCTGGAATTCCCTCCCTAAACCTTTCCACATTTTTACCTCTCTCTCCCCCATAAGACGCTCCTTAAAACCTACCTCTTTGACCAAGCATTTCCTGTCATAATATCTCCTATGTGACTCGGTGTGAAATTTTGTTTGATAATGCCCCTATGAAGCGCCTTGGGACGTTTTACTATGTTAAAGGCACTATAAATTAATGTAAGTTGCTGTTATTGAGCACGGCAATTGACTGATCCATGATATTTCTGGTGGTGCCATGGCTTTTATGCCAGCTCTGCAGCTGTGGCCAGGCTCCCAACAGGAATCGTGAGTCATGTCTAGAGGGGATACCCCTTATCGGCCAATAGCTAGCCTGTGACCTGATGGCCTGGTTGGAATAAAAGCGGCACAGAGAATTGGCGTGGATGAAAGAGTCAGGACTGCTGTCAGGAAACCGAGCACAGACCTGCATGATGTGCTGCCTGTGGTTGCAAAACAGCTTTGTGTTGAGGGTGTGAAATCCCTGTCTATTGATAAGGATGCCAGTCTGGTTAGGGGGAGCATGCAAGGCAATCTGGGTGCAGTCTACAGCATCTTTCACCCAGGGAAAGCCTGCCTTGTGGGTGAAGCCTAGTGCTCTCTCGTCCTACTTTTCTCTGTCCATGGGGAAAGTAACGTGACTGTTCCTCATGATCTAGTGAGCCTCAGTGACGTCCCTGATATGGCAGTGGACTGCAAACTGAGAGATGTTGCTGATGTCAGTTACTACAGCCTGGAAGGAGCCTGTGGCATAAAGTTAAGGGCAACTTTGACAGCCACAGGCAGTGGGTGTTCATGCCCTGGTGCAAGTCTTGAGTTGTAGATGCAGCAGTTGACATAGCTCAGTGACAGACTCCTCTGTGAAGCATTGTGCTCCTCCAAAAAGTTGAGGTAGAAGTGCTTGCTGAATACCCTCTGTTGGTATAGCATCCTGTGCAGTTCTCCCTTCCTCCTCCCTCTTGTCGCAGGTGCTCCTGTTCTCTCCTGTTTTCCTTGATGCTCCCCCTCATCCTCTATGTCCATAGGCAGCCCTACCAGACCACCCATGACTGCAGCCAAACTATTTTGAAGGCAGCCAAAAACAGTGCAGCACAAGCAGTATCTTCTCAATAGTCAAAATTAAGTCTTCAGAGTCAGAAAACAGGCCAAAAAATGGCCAGAAGTTAACCAGCAGCAGCCTCAAATGACAAACTAGCAACTAACCTGTAAGCAGTAGAAGAGTCCTTTAAATAGTGCTGCTGAAGTGTCCTTCCTGCCTGTTCGTGTCACGAGTTGCTAAGCGGGTTTATCACATGGGGGTCAGGCGCTAGGGCAACCCAATATCAGAAAGGGGTCCTACAACAAGAGTATGACCCTTACTTAAATATTTTAATTCACCATTTTAATAGTTCTGGCATGTGCCCTGCATGCCTACAGAGAAGCCCAATCCAATATGGCAGGCGATGCACTTCTGGCTCGTAATGAGCGCACGCGCCATATTGGATGCTTTGGCACCCTTCTTGCGCCTAAAAATATGGGCACGGCACCATTGAGGGCAAGATCTTTTTGACTGCTATCCATAAACCCCTCTGCTTCCATCTCCTTCTCTCCCTTTGACCTCTCTTAAAATAAAAAAAAACTTGCATTTATATAAGCACCTTTCACGAACACAAGATGACACAAAGGGGTAGAAATTAGGTCGCGCCCCATTTGGGGCGCAAATATCGTCTGGACGCAAATATTAGCGCCTGGCGCTAATTATCGGCACTGACGGGAAACTTCACTTTTACCGCCCCGGGAGGTGAGTGGAGCGCTAAAGCAGGCGCTGCACACCTCTCTTAAGGCGCAAAGGCCGAGCAGTGAGGCGCTAACTCGGAGCGCTGGCGAAGCTCATGTAATGTCAGTCAGCAATGGAACACACACACAATGACACGGGCCAGTTCTTAAAGGGGATGGTTAATCTTGCTTTCCATCCACATCCTGTTCATTGCTGCCTTGAATCTCGGCCTGGAGAGACTTGCACATCAAATGTGCTGGAAAGAACAATGGAGAGCAACAGGCAAAGAGCTCAGAGTGCAACTCCCACGGTCTCTGCTAAATCGATACAAGGAATGGCAAATGAAAATGAACCTGCAAAGTGCTGCTCAGTACCCAAAACTCCTTCACACAACGTTGAATCTCTCCAGAAGTCTCTCCCTCTCTCTCTCAGAATGCGTAGTTCAAAAATGCCACCAACAATAAAAGACAGGAAGAGGCCCCCTTTAAATAGCACCCCCCCCAGCCCCACAGCGATTGATAGCGTTCCATTCTTCTGGTCGTTGGAAGCGCCAGGCGGTAAGGCAGGGGGCGCCACTCAATTTCCGCTACGGGGCGCCCCAAGGGCGTTGCACCATGGAATGACGTCACAATCTGCGCGCGCAGATGGTCGCAGCGGTAAGTTTTAGCGCCGCCGCACAATCTCAAGTTAAGTTCTCGAGCGGCGCAAACATCGCTGCGCCCGGGCGTTAGCGGCTTTGCGCCCCATTAGCGCCCTCTTAAGGCGCTAACGGGTGGCGCAACCAAGTGAATTTTTACCCCAAAGCGTTTTACAGCTAATGAAGTACTTCTGAAGTGAATGCTTATGGCTATGGTTTCAGAGTGAATATCAGTGGGTTATAAGATTACTACTAGTTACAGGTAGGATATCAGGACATTACACATATTACATATAAACTATTAGTGAGTTATTATATTACTGTTGGTTATGAGGGGAATCTGAGTGTTACCAGTATTACTATTAGTTATCAGTGCAATTTCAGTAAGTTACCATTAATTACCGGTGGAATCGAAGTTCCTCCCACCTCTAGTTTCTCCTCTGTGAATTGCTCCCCCACCCTCAGTTTCCCCTCTTCCCCGCCCTCGGTTTCCCCTCTTCCCCGCCCTCGGTTTCCCCTCTTCGCCTGCTTACGAGTGGCCTCCAAGTTCTCTGAACTTGTCGCACAATAGCTGCTGCTGCGAAACCATGAGCAAAGATTCTTAACTAGAGGGAACCCAACCTTTATAATGGTAAATGCAGTAACATTTGTAGAAGTCATGTGATCAGGCATCACATGGTCAGATGTCATGTGGTCAGAACATCACATGATCAAACTTCTAGGAACACCGACAACCAGAGTTGGCAACCCTAGGATGAGGCAGGATCCCCCAGCTGCATTGGGGAGCCCATCCTGTCTGGGAGTGGAAACTAGCTGCCACAACACCCAAGGGTTATAAACAATTCTTAAAATGTATTTCAATGATGGGGCCTGTGCACAGCCACTCTGCGAGAGCGCCTCCATGTCCTCTCTTCTCCATGTCCTTCTGCTGACTTCTGAAGACTGAATGCAGGGCCTTAACAAGCAGCTCCTATGTCCAACATTTGAAGATTGCAAATGATTGCAACACAGCAGCGATTGTGTTTATTTTGTTTATTATGTGCTTATCGCACTGGCCCATATATGGGTGGGTGTATTGTACCCCAATGGACCAGCCCTTGGAAAACAGTGGGGATGTTAAAATGCACAGAACCTCCCGCCTCTGCCTACCCAGCTTCGCCAAAAAATCAATGGCTGGGAGGCAGAAGGCCTGAGCCCTTGTATCAGAATTTGCAGCATCGTCACCAACGTGGTAAGTGGAGCGCAGCACTGTTAGAAAACTAATAAATGTGCCTTGCTGCATACAAAATTCTCCCACAGTTTATATACAATGGGTAATATAGATATAGGTAGTTTACTGTGGGGGCGAAATTGGGATCTGTAGCGTCAGCTTTTTGGGCGCTATGAGGCCTCGAAAACTACCAAAATGTCATAGAATTACATCGAATATATAGCACACAAACAATCCATTGGGCCCAACCAGTCCATGCTGGCGTTTATGCTCCATTCGAGCCTCCTTCAGTCTATCCTCATCTAACTCTATCAGCATAACCCTCTACTCCCTTCACCCTCATATGCTAATCTAGCCTCCCCTTAAATGCATCTATACCATTCGCTTCAACCACCCCCTGTGGTAGCGAGTTCCACATTCTCACCACTCTCTGGGTAAAGAACTTTTTTTCTGAATTCCCAATTTGATTTCTTGGTGACTGTCTTATATTGATGGCCTCTAGTTTTGCTCTTCCCCACAAGTGCCCGCATGCAGCAAGACCTGGATGACATTCAGGCCTGGGCTGATAAATGGCAAGTAACATTTGCACCATACAAGTGCCAGGCAATGACTATCTCCAACAAGAGAGAGTCTAACCACCGCCCCTTGACATTCAACGGCATTACCATCACTGAATCCCCCACCATCAACATCCTATGGGTCACTATTGACCAGAAACATAACTGGACCAGCCACATAAATATTGTGGCTACAAGAGCAGGTCAGAGGCTGGGTATTCTGCAGCGAATGTCTCACCTCCTGACTCCCCAAAGCCTTTCCACCATCTACAAGGCACAAGTCAGGAGTGTGATGGAATACTCTCCAACAACACTCAAGAAGCTCGACACCAAGAGTGGCTCGGTAGCACCACTACTGACCAAGCTGGCTGAGTCCTGAAGGACATAGCTGCCAGTCTGGGCCTGCGACAGGTGGTGAGAGAACCAACACGAGGGAAAAACCTATTTGAACTTGTCCTCACCAATCTACCTGTTGCAGATGCATCTGTCCATGACAGTATTGGTAGCAGTGACCACCGCACAGTCATTGTGGAGACAAAGTCCCGTCTTCACATTGAGACACCTTCCATCGTGTTGTGTGGTACTACCACTGTGCGAAATGGGATAGATTCGGAACAGATCTAGCAGCTCAGAACTGGGCATCCATGAGGCGCTGTGAGCCACCAGCAGCAACAGAATTGTATTCCACCACAATCTGTAACCTCATGGCCCAGCATAACCCTCACTCTACCATTACCATCAAACCAGGGGACCAACCCTGGTTCAATAAGGAGTGTAGAAGAGCATGCCAGGAGCAGCATCAGGTGTACATAAAAATGCGGTGCCAACCTGGGGAAGCTGCAACACAGGACTACATGCATGCTAAAAAGCAGAAGCAGCATACTATAGACAGGGCTAAGCGATCCCACAATCAATGGATCAGATCAAAGCTCTGCAGTCCTGCTACATCCAGTTGTGAATGGTGGTGGACCATTAAACAACTAACGGGAGGAGGAGAATATCCCCATCCTCAATGATGGTGGAGCCCAGCACGTGAGTGCAAAAGACAAAGCTGAAGTGTTTGCAACCATCTTCAGCCACAAGTGCCGAGTGGATGATCCATTTCGGCCTCCTCCTGAGGTCCCCACCACCACAGAAGCCAGTCTTCAGCCAATTCGATTCACTCCACGTGATATCAAGAAACGGCTGAGCGCACTGGATACAGCAAAGGCTGTGGGCCCTGACAACATCCCGGCTATCGTGCTGAAGACTTGTGCTCCAGAACTAGCCGTGCCTCTAGCCAAGCTGTTCCAGTACAGCTACAACACTGGCATCTATCCAACAGTGTGGAAAACTGCCCAGGTATGTCCTGTCCACAAAAAGCAGGACAAATCCAATCCGGCCAATTACCGCCCCATCAGTCTACTCTCAATCATCAGCAAAGTGATGGAAGGTGTCGTCGACAGTGCTATCAAGCAGCACTTACTCACCAATAACCTGCTCACTGAGGCCCAGTTTGGGTTCCACCAGGACCACTCAGCTCCAGACCTCATTACAGCCTTGGTCCAAACATGGACAAAAGAGCTGAATTCCAGAGGTGAAGTGAGAGTGACTGCCCTTGACATCAAGGCAGGATTTGACCAAGAGTGGCATCAAGGAGCCCGAGTTAAACTGGAGTCAATGGGAATCGGGGAGGGAAACTCTCCACTGGCTGGAGTCATACCTAGCACAAAGGAAGATGGTTGTGGTAGTTGGAGGTCAATTATCACAGCCCCAGGACATAGCTGCAGGTGTTCCTCAGGGTAATGTCCCAGGCCCAACCATCTTCAGCTGCTTCATCAATGACCTTCCCTCCATCATAAGGTCAGAAGTGGGGATGTTCACTGAGAACTGCACAGTGTTCAGTGCAATTCGCAACTCCTCAGATAATGAAGCAGTCCATGCCCGCATGCAGAAGGACCTGGACGACATTCAGGCTTGGGCTGATAAGTGGCAGGTAACATTCGCGCCACACAAGTGCCAGGCAATGACTATCTCCAACAAGCGAGCATCTAACCACCGCCCCATGACATTTAGCGGCATTACCTTCACCAAATCCCCCATCATCAATATCCTGGGGGGTCACCATTGACCAAAAACCTAACTGGACCAGCCACGTAAATACAGTGGCAACAAGAACAGGTCAGAGGCTGGGTATTCTGCGACGAGTGTCTCACCTCCTGACTCCCCAAAGCCTTTCCACCATCTACAAGGAACAAGTCAGGAGTGTGATGGAATCTTCTCCACTTGCCTAGAAGAGTGCAGCTCCAACAACACTCAAGAAGCTCGACACCATCCAAGACAAAGCAGCTCGCTTGAATGGCACCCATCCACCACCTTAAACATTCACTCCCTCCACCACCGGCGTACTGTGGCTGCAGGGTGTACTATCTACAAGATGCACTGCAGCAACTCGCCAAGGCTTCTTCGACAGCACCTCCCAAACCCGTGCCCTCTAACACTTAGAAGGACAAGAGCAGCAGGCGCATGGGAACATCACCACCTCCAAGTTCCCCTACAAGTCACACACCATCCTGATTTGGAAGTATATCGCCGTTCCTTCACCACCGCTGGGTCAAAATCCTGGAACTCCCTCCCTAACAGCACTGTAGGAGTACCTTCACCACAAGGACTGCAGCGGTTCAAGAAGGCGGCTCACCACCACCTTCTCAAAGGCAACTAGGGATGGGCAATAAATGCTGGCTTTGCCAGCGACGCCCACATCCCATGAACGAATAAAAAAGAACTCTGTGTCTTCTCTATCAAAACCTTTCATAATTTTAAAGACCTCTATTAGATCACCCCTCAGCCTTCTCTTTTCAAGAGAAGCGAGACCCAGCACATTCATCCTTTCATGATAAATATAACCTCGCAGTTCTGGTATCATCCTTGTAAATCTTTTTTGCACCCTCTTCAGTGCCTCTGTATCCTATTTATAATATGGCGACCAGAACTGTACACAGTACTCCAGGTGTGGTCTAACCTAGGTTCGATACATGTTTAGCATAACTTCTCTACTTTTTAATTCTATCCCTCTAGAAATAAACCCTAGTGCTTGGTTTGCATCTTTTATGGACTTATTAACCTGTGTCGTTACTTTTAATGACTTGTTTATTTGTACTCAGAGATCCCTTTGCTCCTCTAACCTATTTAAATTCTTAGGGGGAAAAATTTGTGTTCGTCAGCAATGTTGCCGGTGTTACCGGCAACTGCAGTTAACGGCCACTGGAAATGGCCTCAACACTAAGCGAGTGAAATTCGTCTGGGGGGCATTGAGATAGGTGGCGCAGCACTCACCTTCCGTCCAACACCGTCCTGATGGCATTGTTGGAGGGATCCGGGACAAAATTCCTGTCCAGGTGCGGCACTGCAGCTTCCCACAGTCTCTGGGAGCGAAGCTTTGGAGCTTGCAAGGGGGAACTCTGGATAATGAAGAGGTCTGAGATTTAAAGGGGCCATGCACACTGAAGCAATACAAAATAAAATGCAGTGAATCAATACATTTTTCAGCCCTTTCTGCATTAAAAAAAATATTCAACATTTAAAAGAAGTTCCAAATGTGAATATTCAGCTGTTAAAGCTGAATTACCTTCCTAACCTCAACAAATGGGAAAACTATCTCAAAACTAACACAAATGGCAAGCCATAGAAGGGGCACCGAGGGTCTGACACGCAGCACCCCAGCTTTGTGCAGGGGGTCAACACTGCAAGACAGGCCCTCTACCCACGGGCCAGGAGGCCCTCCAGAAAGAACGATGTGGGAGTACATCACTAAGGTCATCACTACCAGCAGTGTCGCCCCCACCACCTGGCTCCAGTGCCCAAAGAAGCTTCATGACAGACCACTGATCAAGGTCAGTGAATGCATCTTCAAAAGCCGTCTCCTACCAACTGCACCACTAGACTCACACACTGCTCAGTGAACAACCCCGAATCAATCACCTACCGACAATCTGTACCAATGACGAGGCACATCTCCCATTCCTAGCCTCACCTCATTCCCTTGGATAAGACGGTGCAGGCCATTCTTGGCAGGGGCATGGTTGAGATCTTGGCTAGCGGCGGGGCTGAAAGGATACAAGATGCTGGTATCCTCGTATGTTATCCTCCTTCTGGCATGCAACTCTTGCTTTCCCGCCCTCCCGTCAGCACAACTCCACCCTTGTGCCTTCCCCACTTCACACACCCAAGAAATGCAGCCTGCCCAGCCAGTGGGACTGCAAGCGGTTGATTCCATCCTGGATATCCCGACCACAAAGGGGCTGTCTGGGATGCATCCTTCTGTCTGATTCCTCCTCTTTGGCTTCCTCCTCTTCTGCGTCTTCCTTGTCCCTCTGCAAGCGGATGCTGTAAATGTAAATTGGCAGCATAAAATGCTGGAAATACTCAGTTGGTCAAGCAGCATGTCGACCTGAGACATGAACTCTGTTATTCTCTCCACAGATGTTGCGTGACCTGCTGAGTATTTGTAGCATGTTCTGTCTTCTCAAAGGCCTTCATTTACCATCCAAGCCCTTGCAAGCGTCCAGCAGCACTCCCTACACACTTAAAAAACTTTTCACATCTAATGCAGCAAGCCACCACTTCAATAAAATCAAAAAAAACCAGTCCAAACCCTTAAATTCAAACTTTCCTGAATGATGTGTGTGTCCCTTTAACGATTTAGACTTTGAAATCAAAAACACAATTTCTAAATTTGCGGATGACACCAAATTAGGGGCAATGGTCAACAAACTACAAGAAGACATTAATAAATTTGCAAAATGGGCATATAATTGGCAAATGAATTTCAACACAGAAAAATGCACTCCTGACCTTGACAACTCGTGTGAGATCATTAAACTTCTTCCTGCACTGCACCCAGGTCCTTGGGGCTATACTCCTGGCACTGACTTCCACCACTATCTATTGCTACTGCGCTCTGAGTATGTGTCTGGAAGGCCTCCGGCCCCCTGAAGATACAGGACATCTCTCCTTCTTTCCTCCTCTTCCACCAAGACCTCCAGTGCAGTGTCCAAAAACCTTGGTGCGCGCTCTCTCCCATGGTCAGCCACTGTTGAACCTTCCACAGCACAATATTCAGAATGATCTCAACAGCACCAGCAGCCACAATGCACCTACCCTTTAAGAGGTGCAGGCTAGCTTTGAGTAGTGCTAGGCACTTATGATATTGGGCCCCTTGCTGATGCGTGCAGCAAATCATGGAAATGAGCAGGCAGTACAAAGTTGGCGTCCTGCCTGCAGTACAATCAACGGGCGCAGGTTAATCGTGCATCGCGATCCCTGAGCTCGTTTTCGGGAATTATCCAGTTTAAACCTCCAGTATGTTTGATTTTGATAGTTATTCAAAAGTAGCTAATAATTGATGCTTTAACTTCAACAAAAAAATTATACAATTGCTTCTTATTTTATTTATTTAGGCTTTTCATGTTGTGTTTGAAAATGCCATTCAGCGCTCAGTACCAGCAGACGATGTAAAGGAGCGTGTCGTCAACCTCACAGATGAAATCACCTATTCAGTTTTTGTATATGTAACCAGAGGTCTATTTGAAAGAGATAAACTCATCTTCACAGCTCAAGTTGCTTTTCAGGTAAATACATGCTTGACTTTTGGTAAAGGGGATTAACGCGGATTACATGGTAGAATTTTTATGTGCTTCTCAATGTTATGCTAGGAATTTTGTTTTTCCATCCTTATTTGTTAATATCTACATAGCACAATATTATTTCAGACCATCAATAGAGGAATAAAATTACAAGGACAAAGTAGAGTAGATTTTCCTCACTGTGCATCTATGAAGAGGTAGCAACTCACGCTTCTCTTCCCCAGGCCAATTGTATCTCTCAGGGAAACTCCAAATGCTGTCCTGCCCCTGGCTGGGCCATGTGTCTAAAATGTAAGCAAATCTGAGCTCCCAGGTCTGAAGCTCATTACGAGCCAGAAGTGCACTGCCCGCCATATTGGTAAAGGCCAAAAAGACTGGCGTGTAGTGCCCACTCCTGAAACAGGAGTAGGCCCTTTGCATATGCAAATAAGGGGCCTAGCACCTGTTTGAGGCCCCCATTGCAAGACTGGTTTGCCCTGAGGCAGCAAGCACCCAACCCTACATACAAAGAAATCGGGCCGCTGTTGGCAGCCACTACCCCCCTCCCATCACCTCGCCAGGAACTACAGCAAACCCCCCCCCCCGCCAATCGCTGATGATCACCCCTACCCTCCACTCAATTACCACAGCAACCCCCCACCTCCTTCCCGATCGTCAGCATTACCTCCCGGCATATTCTCCACCCACCGCCCCCCCCCCCCCCCCCCCGCAACCCCAGTCACCCCCCTTCGCTGCAATGCCAGCAAAGCCCCGATCTTCAATCGCACCTCGCCTGCGAGCTGCCTGTTGCTCTTGACAGCTCGCCGGCTCGATGTAAATGAGGCTTGAGTCCCAATATCTCGGGCGTCACCATTCAGGCGCAGAGAAAGACCCCTGTGTGCCCAAAATTTCTAGGCCTAAGAGTCATATCGTTGCCATTTTTGCAATACTAAATTCTTTAAGACTAGGGGAGAATAGTGAGAAAAGGTAAAGAGGAGGACTAGGACATATTTTAATAGGGTGAGTAATAGGAAGGCTGAAGAATAGATATATAGCTTAGAAATAAAGGTTGCAGTATTTGTGTGAACTGCTAACTTTAGGTTCTGAAGTAAAGGTGAAGTTAGGTAAGTGAAGAATAACAAAAGATATTTTTATAAAGCAAAGCAGGTGATAATCTTTCACGGTATAGCTTATTACATGGAACAGAATGTGAGCGGAAAGTACATATGTATAATGACGATAGCATCTTCATGTGAGGATGGTACCTATTGTTACAAAAAAGGAGTTGAAAGAATTCCAACTATTACTGTAAAAAGATAATAGAAGGTGACAAATTAACGCTTTTTTGAATGGAACAGAGAGACTTTGAGCAAGAAGAACAATTGAATGACCTTTCAAAAGAAATGAAAGCAGAAAATATTGGAAATAAGCAGCATCTAAAAAGACAGATAGGTTAAGTTTTGGGCTCTAAAATCCACCACTGAAAGGTTACTTTAAGTTAAAGGGGGTCAAAATTCTTGACATGTGGTTCAAAGATGAATTCAGTACAAAAAATGGAAGTACTTCTTTGTAATTTAGAAATTACACTTATTATGCTTCAATAGGTTTTCTTAATGAAAAAGGAAATAAACCCACTTCATCTAGACTTTTTGCTGCGATTCCCATTTAAAGCTGGAGCTACAAGTCCTGTTGATTTTCTTGCACATCAAGGATGGGGTGGAATCTTGGTATGTGTTTGTATGCAAAATTACTTTACTTTCTGATATAGTGATCAATATGACAAATACAATATTTTATGTATACATACAGTAAACCTTTTACAAGCATAGCATATTTATGATCAGTATTATGTATTAAAGCAAATGAGTTATAAGAAAATATGAACTAAAAATAAAGCAAAGAATTTAAAAAAATAGAGTACATAAGTTTTTTTTAAAAGGGAATTGGCTGCTCCAAAAAGAGGAATAATATAGGGATTGGGAGTGCGCAGGAAAATGGGACTCGTAACCCAGGGGACACATTGAAAAAAACACTAGTGCATACTTGATGGGGTAGGAAGGTGGCAATAGAGTCACAAAGTGTGCCTGAGGTCAGCCTGAAATTGGGCCTCATCTAAATAATCTAGCCGAGCTGCCAGCGCATGTTGTTGGTGAGACTTCAGTGTGCTAGCATGCATTACATGATGTGATATACTGAACGAGTGCTGCCAAATAATTTGCTTCTGGGACATAGTGCCATGAGACCCCCCCACCCCGACTTTTGTTCTACGGAATAGCCATGT
Source organism: Squalus acanthias (assembly GCA_030390025.1). Taxonomy (NCBI): domain Eukaryota; kingdom Metazoa; phylum Chordata; class Chondrichthyes; order Squaliformes; family Squalidae; genus Squalus; species Squalus acanthias. Next base: position 8,599,576 of record CM059447.1, on the reverse strand, counting down.
GTTTCTCTGTAATTCAGTTATCTGCCCCGCTATTCATCTGAAAACAATCTTACTTTGTTGACCTCGTGAGGTCATTAAACTTCTTCTGACACTATGGAGCTCCTTGGGTTTATGGAAGTCCAACTCATAACCACAGATACCTCTTTCCACTTGGCACTTTGCTGCTGCATGTGATGGCCTTTCCCTGGTACTGCAACAATGAGCCTCCTGTTTTCAGTAGGCATAAGTCGCACTTAGGTCAGTGGAGCTGAGCCCCGAAAATTCTAGGCCATGATTCTATAGGCCTAGTTGCCATTGGTGCCCATTATTATATTACCTAATCAACATTCTCAGATCCTGATTTAGATAAAACCAACTCTTGCATGTTAGAATAATTCAAAGGTCTTCTTATATTTTTGGTTCTTTGTTCGAAACATTCAATGAAACTCCACACACAAGTCCCACTAAATTCAGGCTTTATTTTCTAAAAGTAGATTCCACAGTAATATCATTCATATGCCAAAACAAGTACAATATAATTTACTATATAAGTAATTCTACAAAAATTATTCACTTAGTATAAAGTTACCAAATCTGGGGGTCACCGAAAGATGCTCTACCTTGACTGTAGCTTTCAGCTCTCTTGTCCCAGGAGCTCACACTCAACTAGGCTTCTAACTGCCCCTCTAAGGTCTGAAACTACAGCTTAAGTGACTCCTGACACGTCTGGAGTTGAGGTACAGGACAGCCATGATCTAATTGAATGGTGAAGCAGGCTCGAGGGGCTGAATGGCCTACTCCTGTTCCTATGTTCCTATCTGCCAGCCACACCATTATACCAAGGGAAAGTTAAAGAGCAATCCTCAAGGTAATATTAATGAACTGACAAAGGCCTTTTATCTAACTGAAGGAGTGAATCTTTTCGCTCATTTTCTTTATCAACCAGTAGATTCCTTCCATAGATGTCAATCTTGTAGATTTGTTTTGCAACTAACAGTTCTGCAATACGTCCTCTTCCCATGATTAAATGCTGTTCTTCAGGAAATAATTGGAACTATAAAACTCTCAGGGGGAAAAATTAGGTCGCGCCCCATTTGGGGCGCAAATATCGTCTGGACGCAAATATTAGCGCCTGGCGCTAATTATCGCCACTGACTGGAAACTTCACTTTTACCGCCCCGGGAGGTGAGTGGAGCGCTAAATCAGGCGCTGCACACCTGTCTTAAGGCGCAAAGGCCGAGCAGTGAGGCGCTAACTCAGCGCGCGAGCGCAGCGCAGCTGCTGCCAGTTAGCGAGGGAACACAGACACACTGGCGCCGGCCACTTCTTAAAGCGGGGGGGGCCAACTGTTAGGATCAGTAGGCAAAACTACCTCACAAAGCGTTGAGTCAATGCAGAAGTCTCTCTTTCTCTCTCTCCGAATCTCTCTCTCTCTCTCAGAACGAGTGGTGCAAAAATGTCAACCACAGAAAAAGACAGGAAGAGGCCCCCTTTAAATAGCGCCCCCCCCCCCCAGCCCCACAGCGATTGATAGCGTTCCAGTCTTCCGGTCGTTGGATGCGCCAGGCGGTAAGGCAGGGGGCGCCACTCAATTTCCGCTCCGGGGCGCCACAAGGGCATTGCACCATGGAATGACGTCACAATCTGCGCGCGCAGGTGGTCGCAGCGGTAAAGTTTAGCGCCGCCGCACAATGTCTAGTTAAGTTCCCGAGCGGCGCAAACATCGCTGCGCCCGGGCGTTAGCGGCTTTGCGCCCCATTAGCGCCCTCTTAAGGCGCTAACGGGAGGCGCAACCAACTGAATTTTTACCCCTTAAACTAATAGCTAAACCATATGGTTTCTCAGTTAATTAGACAAGAAGGAAATGTTTACATATATACATATATACATAAAACATTTCTTCCTGTGAAGGGAATGTCGGTCTGTCACTCCACCGACCCACAATGGCACTTAGCTATCATAAAGATGTCACACATCCCCTATATTGATAAACTGACGAGTAGCCACACTGTCTCGCACTCATGGTCTAGATGCTCCCAAGGCCTTTGTATGTTAAACATTAATTTTCAAGGGAATGTTCCTAGACTTACTTGATTTTGTTTACATGCATTTCTCCTAACTGGTGTAGAGTTGAACATCAATAGTGAGGAGCCACTGAATGCACTTATTTGATATTTAGCTCCACAGTTAGCACTGTGCTTGAATGGAAACAAAGCTCTTTTAGATTCCAACTGAAGTTGACACTACAGGCTAGAATTTCCTTTTCCCACCTCAAAGGGTCAGGATGGGGCTTCTGCCTGCTGCCCCAACCCCACCATGACCCCAGTCCATTTTCCTGGGTTGAGGTTATATATTCATGGCGGGCTCTCGAGTATCCCCCACCAGCAAAAGCCTTCTAGTTCCCCCAGGAAAATCTAGATGATCTGCAATGTGACTGCTGCTGCTGTACCTGAAAAGGCAAGGGGACACTTAAAGGGCAGAAAAGTCTCAAAGAAGCAGTTAGCTAAGTTTATAGGCATTGGTGGAGACCAAAGTGGGCGTTTGGGGCCAAATTGGAGGGAGAGAAGAGCATTACAAAGCCCTCTCCCTGCATTCTCACAGTTAGCCAGTGGCTCAGTTGGTAGCACCCTCGCCTCTGAGTCAGAAGGTTGTGGGTTCAAGTGCCACTCCAGAGACATGAGCACACAATCTAGGCTGACACTCCAGTGCAGTGCTGAGGGAGTGCTGCACTGTCGGAGGTGCTGTCATTTGGTTGAGACATTAAACCAAGGCCCTGTCTGCTCTCTCAGGTGCATGTAAAAGATCCCATGGCACTATGTCGAAGAGGAGCAGGGGAGTTATCCCTGCCCAAATATTTATCCCTCAATCAACATAACAAAAACAGATTATCTGGTCATTATCACATTGCTGAATGCAAATTGGCTGCCGTGTTTCCTACATTACAACAGTGACACTTCAAAAAGTACTTAATTGGCTGTAAAGCGATTTGGGATGTCCGGTGGTCGTGAAAGGCGCCATATAAATGCAAATCTTTCTTTCTTTGGGGCCTTCCTGCCGTTATTCCAGTGTCTAGTCCCATGGAGCATTAGTAAGGGGGCAGATTGGAGGAAATATATCTGGAAACCCAGCTATGCCTCCTCACCAGCATTTGCATGTGGTGGACAGGGAGGGGGAGTAAAATCAAGGTTGGAAAGGGAAGGCGGTGGTAAGCCTCGCCGCTTGACCTCCCCTACTGTTGAGGCCATTATCCCACCCAATATATGAGGCAGGTTAGTGGAGGCCTACTTTTATAAGAACATAAGAACATAAGAACATAAGAAATAGGAGCAGGAGTAGGCCAATCGGCCCCTCGAGCCTGCTCCGCCATTCAATAAGATCATGGCTGATCTGATCCTAACCGCCAATCTACTATCTATCACAGAACCATCTCCTGCATCTAACAGAATTGCACACACGAAATAGGAGCAGAATCAGGCTACACGGTCCCTGGGCCCGCTCCACTACCCACAGGGCCATGACCGATCCGAACCTAGACTCATGTCCAAATTCCTGCCCACTCCCCGTAACCCTTAATGCCCTTTACTTCTAGGAAACTGTCTATTTCTGTTTTAAATTTAATTAATGTTGTAGCTTCTACAGCTTTTTGTGGCAGCATATTCCATGGACCTACCACCCTCTGAGTGAAGTAGTTCCTCCTCATCTCAGTTTTGAAAGAGCAGCCCCTTATTCTAAGACTATGTCCCCTAGTTCTAGTCTCACCCGTCATCGGGAACATTCTCTGAAAAGCCAACACATGAAGGGAAAGCAAGTCATTAATTGTGTCAGTTTAATGTGCAGTGCTGTTGACAAAACAAAATGCTATTTTGTATATATCATATGTGCTTTTGATTGGACATCTCATCATATGTATAATTCTATGAATTTTAAGGTTTTGGCAGAAATGGAACAGTTTAAGAATCTAGACAGTGATATAGAAGGTTCAGCCAACCGTTGGAAAAAAATTGTGGAGTCAGAAGCTCCAGAGAAGGAGAAATTACCACAAGAATGGAAAAATAAAGGGCCAATGGAGAAATTGTGCATGATGCGGTGTATGAGGCCAGACCGAATGACATATGCTGTTAGGTACTATATCATAATCTGAATGTGTATGGTTGCATAATGTACACCAACTTGAAAATAAATATTCATGTTAGTGGAGGATGCCCAGTGGGTAACTTTGGAAAATGTTTTATCCTCCAAGTAAAGAAGATTATGTCCTCAATTATTGCTCCCGGGCGGGAAGGTAGCAAAGTGTCTGGGAGTAGCAATAGGCTGGCTCGGCCGATTGCATACCAATTGCCAACTTCACGACCAAAACAATGGGTAAGTTGGTCGGAAGCAGCTCCCCTGCCGTTAAAATCAATAAAGTCAGATGCAGACGCAGGGAGCAGTCCCTGACATATGTTAAGTGGCAGCAAGTCTTGTGGGGTGGGATGCCCTGGGCAGGAGAGGCCCAAGGTTTCCTTGTGGAGCCTGGCCCATAAGGAAGCCTGTTGGGCCTCTTCTGGCCTTGGCTCCTGTTCCCGGCCTGTTAGGCCTAGTGGGGAAGCTACCACTGCCCCCCCCTGCTCAGGCCTCAGATTAAAATATCCCCAAGCCGGGCCCCAATTACATCATCTGCATATTTAAAGAGGTCTCCCCCGACTTAGAGCGGGTGTCCTTAACGCCTGCACCAGTTGGGGGGTGGGGGTGGGGGTGGGGCGGGGGGTGGGGGGTTAGAGAAGGCGATAAAATCAAGGCCTATAACTCACAACTGACAGATTTACAAGGTATTTATGATTGTTTTCCTCATCAGTGGGATAACCATGGTATTTCACAATTATCATTGCACATTCTAATTGTGCCATTCTTAATATTCTAATTGTGCCATTCCTAACCACAGATAGTTCTGATTTTAAAATGTTGTCAGGGCTATTATAAATATGATTGTCATTTTAATATTTAAACAAAACTATTTTCCGCTACCACTGCTTTTCAGGAAATTGTTCTTAAAGGTTTTTATTTATTTTATCTCTGTTTTAGCAGTCTTTTCTTCCCAGTCTTGCCATCCAGAGTTCTGTTAGTGTTGGAAGGCAATAATTTCAATGAGTTCACTCATTCAAGTGCTAGCCTGAAAATTGCTCACACTCATTATATGCATTATAGACAAGTTTGTACAGGAAAAAAAGTCTGGATAGAAATTTGGGTACTAAAATAACAACATTCGAGCTTCTGTACATAGTTTTAAGATGTTCTTTGCACTTTTTAATTTGCACTAGGGGTAGGTAAAGGATTTTAATCACCATTCCCACTGATAATGTGACACACATAAGAGGGTGAAAGCATGACAGACACCAAGGGCTAAACACTCCAGGATCTTTAGAGGAGTACAGAAAGTGCAGGGGTGCAATTAAAAATGATATTAGGAAAGCAAAGAGAGAGCATGAAAAATTCTTGGCAAGTAAAATCAAGGAAAACCCAAAGATGTTTTATAAATATATTAAGAGTAAGAGCATAACTAAAGAAAGGGTAGGGCCTATTAGAGATCATGCGGGTAATCTGTGTGTGGAGGCGGGAGACGTCGGTAGGGTTCTTAATGAATACATTGCGTCTGTTTTCACAAAGGAGAGGGGCGAAGCAGACATTGCTATCGGGGGGAGGAGTGTGAAATATTAGATTAAATAAACATAGTGAGAGAGGAAGTATTAAGGGGTTTAGCAAATTTAAAAGTGGATAAATCCCCAGGCCCGGATGAAATGTATCCCAGGCTGTTAATCGAAGCAAAAGAGGAGATAGCAGAGGCCCTGACCATCATTTTTCAATCCTCTCTGGCTTCAGGTGTGGTGTCAGAGGACTGGAGGACTGCTAATGTGGTACCCTTGTTTAAAAAGGGAGAAAAGGATAGACCGAGTAATTACAGGCCAGTCAGCCTAACCTCGGTGGTGGGAAAATTATTGGAAAGAATTCTGAAGGACAGGATAAATCTTCATTTAGAAAGACACGGATTAATCAAGGATAGTCAGCACGGATTTGTTAAGGGAAGGTCGCGTATGACAAACTTGATTGAATTTTTTGAGGAGGTAACAAGGAGGGTAGATGAGGGTAGTGCGTTTGATGTAGTGTATATGGACTTTAGCAAGGCTTTTGATAAGGTTCCACATGGCAGACTGGTCACGAAGTTAAAAGCCCATGGGATCCAGGGCAAAGTGTCAAGTTGGATTCAAAACTGGCTCGGAGTCAGGAAGCAGAGGGTAATGGTTGATGGGTATTTTTGTGACTGGAAGGCTGTTTCCAGTGGGGTTCCGCAGGGCTCAGTACTAGGTCCCTTGCTTTTTGTGGTATATATCAATGATCTAGACTTAAATATAAGGGGTATGATTAAGAAGTTTGCAGATGATACTAAAATTGGCTGTGTGGTTGATACTGACGAAGGAAGCTGTAGACTGCAGGAAGATATCAATAAATTGGTCAAGTGGGCAGAACAGTGGCAAATGGAATTCAATCCGGAGAAGTGTGAGGTAATGCATTTGGGGAGGGCTAACAAGGAAAGGGAATACACATTAAATGGTAGGATACTGAGTAGTGTAGAGGAACAAAGGGACCTTGGAGTGCATGTCCACAGATCCCTGAAGGTAGCAGGCCAGGTAGATAAGGTGGTTAAGAAGGCATACGGAATGCTTGCCTTTATTAGCCATGGCATAGAATACAAGAGTAGGGGGGTTATGCTTCAACTGTATAAAACACTAGTTAGTCCTCAGCTAGAGTACTGCGTGCAGTTCTGGTCACCACATTACAGGAAAGATGTGATTGCACTAGAGAGGGTACAGAGGAGATTTACAAGGATGTTGCCGGGAGTAGAGAATCTTAGCTATGAGGAAAGACTGGATAGGCTGGGTCTGTTTTCCTTGGAACAGAGGAGGCTGAGGGGAGACCTTATTGAGGTGTATAAAATTGAGGGGCATAGATAAAGTGGATAGAAAGGACCTATTTCCCTTAGCAGAGGAGTCAAAAACCAGGGGGCACAGATTTAAAGTAATTGGGGGAAGGTTTAGAGGGGATTTGAGGAGAATTTTCTTCACCCAGAGGGTTGTGGGAATCTGGAACTCACTGCCTGAAAGGGTGGTAGAGGCAGGAACCCTAACCACATTTAAAAAGTACTTTGATGTGCACTTAGGATGCTCTAACCTGCAGGGCTACGGACCAAGAGCTGGGAAGTGGGATTAGGCTGGATAGCTCTTTGTTGGCTGGCACGGACACGATGGGCTGAAATAGCCTCCTTCCGTGCTGTAACTTTCTATGATTCTAATCGCCTGTCCACTGCTTTTGATCATTAAGGACAATGTGGAGGAGGAGCAGAGGGAGCAGGCATGTTGAGTGAGGCACCATGACCGGAGGCTGAGCCAATCTCATTACTAGCCATCCTACCACCCTGCCCCAGAGAGAGGAACAAATGTCTTTTGAGGCAATGTCGGAGATCTCTCTGTGCACAGACTGCGCTTCAGCAAGGAAGCAATTATGCACCTGTGCAGCTTTGTGGCTGCCTGTTAGAGAAAAGAAAGGCTTACATTTGATGTGCCTTTCACAACCTCAGGATGACCAAAAACGCTTTATAGCCAATGAAGCACTTTTGAAGTCCAGTTACTGTTGTAATGTAGGAAACGCGTCAGCCACTTTGTACACAGCAAGCTCCCACAAACAGCAATGCGATAATGCCCAGATAATCTGTTTTAGTGGTGTTGGTTGCAGGATAAATATTGGCAAGGACACCGGGAAAAACTCCCCTGCTCTTCGTCAAAATAGTGCCATGGGATCTTTTACATTCACTTAGTGGATAGACAGCCTCGGTTTAACTTCTCATCCAAAAGATGGCACCTCTGACAGTGCGGCACTTCCTTAGTACTGCACTGAAGTGTCAGCCTAATTTTGTGCTCAAGCCTCTGGAGTGGGACTTGAACCCATAGCCTTCTGATTCAGAATGCTATCACTGAACCACGGCTAACGTGGACCTCATGAAGAACCCTCTATTAAAAGTACACAAGTTGTCTGCTTTTTCTGAAATGCTAGACTACAGGAGGCGGGTGCATCTCGTGAAGAGTGGGAGGAGCCGGGTGTTGGAGAGGAGGGTGGGCTCCTAGGGGAGGTGCAGAGAAGGTGGCCGCAGTCAAGTATCCCCTCCACATCAGCACCCTCATGGTGCAGTTTGGGGAGAGGAGAGCCCACACCACCTCACCCGCTCTCCCCACAGGGCGCGCAATGTCCTCATTCGCTTCCTGGTTCCCCTGTTCCTCCTCCTCTCACTCAATCTCCACCTCAATGCCCTGTACTTCCTCCAGTTGTTGTGTAGCAATGGGAAGAAAGGATAAAAGGTCACACTGGTGCAGCATGTTCATGTCAGATCAGCTTCATATTTAATGCGCAACACGCAAAAAGGAGATTTGACTCAAGTCTGCGTCGGTATTCACACACTGCACGAGCATCCTCCCACTCTAATTTCCTCTTCCCACCCTCCAGCCATGAGTAGAAACATGTTTTCAACATGCAGCCTATCGAACATATGCATTTCATAAATCTCTAGCATCTCATCTCTTAGTCTCATCTTTGAGTGGCTCCTGGCCAGGAGACAAAACAAGAAGCTTTGATACTCACCTGGTGGTGCCAATATGACTCCAACCTCCGCACGGCCCACAGTCACTGCACCGTGGTATCCTTGCAGCTACAGTGCACTGTCATCATGAGAGATTAGATTCTTCCGGAGGCGAGATCCCCTTCCTGAATATGCCCGCTCATATTCCTATTCCAATGTTTATTCGATGTCATTAGAATTTTTATTGCTTTGCCATTTTCTTTAATATTAGAATAAATCAACATAGGAACATTGGAATAGCAGTAGACCATTCAGCCCCTTGAGCCTGCTCTGCCATTCAATCAGATCATGTATGCTCTGTACCTCAACTCTATTTACTTGCCATTGCTCCATATCCCTTGATAACCTTACCAAACAAAAATCCATCAATCTCAATCTTGAAAATTTCAAATAACTCAATTTCAAAAGCTTAATCATATCATACAATGTTATTTGGAATTTTACAGTGGCTTTGTGGAGGAGAAGCTTGGAGCTAAATATGTAGAGGGTCGTAGTATGGAATTTGCAAAATCATATGAAGAAAGCAGTCCTTCCATTCCAATATTCTTTATTCTCTCACCAGGAGTTGATCCACTGAAGGATGTGGAAGCATTGGGTAGGTGCTTTAGACAAGGCAATTAACTCATATATGCTTGTGGAAGGATACAATACTCTGGCCCCGATTTTAACTGGCAGACAGTTTCTGACGTGTCAGTTTTGATGTCAATTTAAAACTCACCCGCCGCAGCAATATAGAGGCCCGGTGTATTTTAACTCTCGGCCTCATTTAAATTTCGCCAGCCAACTTCCCATCTGTTCTGGACGGGAAATCGATGGAAGGGACACAAATTCGGCTGCCCACTGAACTGGTGGGTGTGCGGGAACAGTTTCTGTGCCATCCTGCAGGGGGTCCCTGTGATCAGTGTGGAAGGGGGGTGGTAGGGTTGAGATTGGGGCAGGGGAGGCTTAAGATTTCCTTGAGCAATCTTGCTGCTCCTGGCCCCACAAGGAAATTTTTTAAAAGATTTTAAACTTCCATTTATGGGCTTCTTCTTGCCCCGATTCACACCCACACTGGCTTGGCCTGAGGGGAAACTCACTGCCCTTTCCAACTCAAGACTCCTAGTAAAAATTGCAGTCACGTCCTGATGATGACATCATGACTCAACATGCATATGTTAAAAAGGACCCAGCCAGCCTTGGGCAGGTGTCCTTGCCGCCCATTCAGGAGAGCAGATTCAAATACAAACCTGTTAGCTCCCAGCAGCTCCAGGGCGGGTAAGTAACTTGGATGATTTTAACTGTCCACCCACCCCTTCTGTTTATGATCACATGGATATCCTGAGTGAAACATAATTGTTGTAGTATAGTGCTTTCACTGTTTAGAATCCTCCTAAACTAATTGCTGTTAAAGTAAATAGTTTGGTAGATATGTGTGTGTGTCTTCTGTGAACTTGTTGCAGATAGGAGTGCAATTGATTTTGATGTTTCCATTGTCATAGTCAGAAAACTTTACTTCTAACAATGACAAATTTGACAATATACTACTGGGGCAGTGTATGTTCACTGTGCACTTGCTGCAGTTGGAATATAATTTATTTTGTTTTACATTCTAATAGGCAAGAAATTGCGCTTTACTATTAACAATGGCAAATTTCATAATGTGTCATTGGGACAGGGCCAGGAGATAGTGGCAGAACAAGCTTTGGATAAAGCAGCTGTAAATGGACACTGGGTTATTCTACAGGTATTGAAACATTTAAAGTGTCTAAATGTTATACTCTTTTACAAGATAGCTATCACTCAAAAATAAAATTGAAAATATTTTCAAAAGGGCCTTCAAATATATGTATGCTTGATTAATGTTTATACTGTTAGAGAAGCAGTTGGTCTGTAATGTGGAAAAATCATGCTCCTATAAATACTCCGCATAAGATTAATTATTTAATTTTATTCTTTTTAAAAATCCAAAATGCTTTATGCAATTAACTAGTGAGCAGCAAATTAAGTCAGGCAAATAAATAAAACCAAATAACTCAATCTCTGCCTGTATTTACTACAGCTTATAACCTTGCAGCATTCACCTTGAAGACATTTCCTCATTAATAAACACAAAGCAGATTCCTTTATGCGAAAGCTTTCTTACAACAAATGGCCACCATAGTGGAAACTTTTCCACCCATAAAACAGGGCAAAAAGATCCAATTTCCACCCCCCGATGCGGAAAATATTTCCTGGATTTGCCTGGAAGGATGTAATTGCACGGAAGCTTCATTCAGTGGTAACTTTCATTTCTACAGGAAGAGCCATCACTGATCCAGATGTTTTGTGCAGTTCATTAAGCATTGGACACAACTCTGGGCACCCTCTCTTGTGAAGCAGGAAGCAATTGTAAACATGCTCAGCTGCAGGTCCTGGAGTATTGACAGGTGTGGCCAGAACACCTCAGATGTCAATATAGACATTTCACAATCCCCACTTCTTCATTTCAATTATTTGCCATGTTCAGAACTCCAAAAGGTATACCCATCCCCAACTCTTTGAAAGATACCATGTTGAAGCAAACAGAAAGCAAAATTAATAAAGAAAAGTACTGGGGGAAGAAAAAAAGCACAAATGCAAAACTAAAGGGCCAACCAGCAAAACCAATTAATGCATGGGATAAAATACAGCCCAAAGTACAAAAAAACAAAAATTGAAAGTAGTTACTCTCTCCCTTTGAGAGGCCTAATAAACAGGCCTCATTGGTTCCACTGCTTCCGTGCTAACTTTTGATGGGTGACCCGAAGTGTCAAATTCTGGCATTGGCTTATTAAGCCTTCATCCAAATAAAATTAGGAGGCCTGTGCATGCTGATAACATGGGACTCTGAAAGGTTAAGCACAAAATCAGGCACTTGAAGTCCCACACACAATTTTGCAACTTGGAATGGCGGCATGCGAGGCCCCACTAGCAGTGCTGTAGTGTTAATGCACCTTTAGTTGGGTTGGCATGTAGGACAATTCAGCAAAATACAGCACGTTATATGAAACCTTAGATATTAAATAGTAAATCCTGATGTTTCTTTCATAATTGTGAGTGTTAATCCGAGATTTTCCAGCTACACTTTCCAATTTTAGTGAGTATTCAGGTCCATCGTTAATGGGCACTTGATCCAGAAATGTATGCTTCTCTTTCCTGCAATATAAGACCAATTGATCTAGAAATATTCCAAAGTTGCTTTGTGATTGGCCTTTCTTAGATTCCAGTTAGAGCTATTGGGGGAGAAATTGATCCGGGTCATGCCCAATTTCTGGTGCTAAATGAGTGCTCAGGGGTTGATTGGTAATATTCCGAGCCTGATCCCCCTCCTGGAACTGTGCCGGATGCCAAATTGGAAGCCAATGGCTTCTGAGTATCCAGGGTGCCCGCCTTAAAACGGGTGTTAAGCACCTTGAAAATGCTAATCAGGAGCTTGTTTGAGAACTGTTTCCAAATTCAACAGAGTCTGGGCAGTTTTTCTGGGCCTACTGCAGCCTAACTACCAATCCTTAAAGGGACCGCTGACCAATAGGTAATTTTTCTTTTACTTACCTTCATGTGTAGCCAGATAGAACAGTAGTTCGGGCCACTGGCGGCCCGGGCTCGACCCCACCTCTTCGTCACCCCCAAACCCCACCCATTCAACTCCTTCACCCCCAACCCCCGTTCGTCTCCCCCAGGCCCCATTGCCCCCCATCTGTTTGTCTACCACACTCCCCCCATCTGTTCGTCTACCCCACTCCCCCCACTTGTTCGTCTACCCCACTCCCCCCACCTGTTTGTCTCCCCCACCCCCACACCTGTTCGTCTCCCCCACCCTCACACCTGTTCGTCTCCCCCCGCCTGTTCGTCTCCCCCACCCTCACACCTGTTCGTCTCCCCCCCCCCGCGTCGCCCCCACTCCTCCTGTCTCCCCCCCACTCCCGTCCCCAACCTGTTCGTCTCCCTCCCCCAACCTGTTCGTCTCCCTCCCCCAACCTGTTCATCTCCCTCACCAGAACCTACCTTTGGTCCGGCTTGGCGTCCGAACCTGATGAATTGGAGAAGGCCCCAAGCGGCGAGCTCCACCTGGACTGACTCTGTTCGCAGCTCACAGCTTCCGAGGCGCAATTATGAGCGAGCCTCGGACAATGTCTTCAGGCACGCGTTCCAGGCACGCCTCCCACTTCACGCCGTTTTTCGGCACAAACCATTACATTGATAGTCAAATTTTAAATTGCTAATGTTCAGCGTTGTATGCCCAAATAGTGCTGGATAAATCTAGAATGATGAATGTCTATAATGTACTCCTTGAATAGTTGATCAGTTCCAAATCTTTTGCAGAACATTCATCTAGTTGCTAAATGGCTGAGTGCATTGGATAAGAAAGTGGAACATTATAGTTTTGGTAGTCACGAAGATTATCGTGTTTTTATGACTGCTGAGCCAGCTGGATCTCCTGACTCACATATTATTCCACAGGGGTTACTGGAAAATTCCATTAAAATCACCAACGAACCCCCAACTGGCATGTATGCTAACCTGCACAAAGCTTTGGATTTGTTTAACCAGGTATAAATAAAATAGGAATGTCTTTGAGCGTAATTGTATCCTAATCATTGGGACAGCATTTCTCAATGCAAATATTAGATTTATTTTTCTCTTCCGTCACTCAGATATATCGGTATTTGAAATTTAACATTGGGATGGAAGTAAAATATTAATACAGTAGTGATTGGACACCACAATTTATTTTGAAATAGCTGCTTTCACATATCTAAATTTACAATAAAGTTGAGTTTTTCAAAAAATTATTAAAGTTTAAAATATATTCCATAGCTGCTTTCAATTTTTTTAAATGTTTTATTCATTCAAGGGATGTGGGCATCGCTGGCAAGGCCAGCATTTATTGCCCATCCCTAGTTGCCATTGAGAAGGTGGTGGTGAGCTGCCTTCTTGAACCGCTGCAGTCCGTGTGGTGAAGGTACACCCACAGTGCCGTTAGTTAGGGAGTTCCAGGATTTTGACCCAACGATGATAAAGGAATGGTGATATAGTTCCACGTCAGGATGGTGTGTGACTTGACATTTGAGAAGAGTTGTCTCAAATCTACTGCAGTCTATTCCCATTTCAGTAAATAACATTTTGAAATTGAAGCTAAAACAGAACAAGTTTTCTGCAATGTGCTATATGACACTTCGCTACACTGGCAATTACAATATCAAGTTTTAACAGATGGGAACAATTTTAACCTTACCAGCCTGGCAGAAACAAGACAGGTGGGAAGTTAAAAATTACAAGTTACTTAGCCATTCAGAACTTGATCCTTTCCCACCATTTCTGATTTTAACCTGCAGGGTTTTGCAAGTGGATAAGACACCCGCCTAAAGCAAGAGGGAGCCTCATGAATTTATACAAATCGGGGTCCTATTATGTCAAAAACACTCCAATTGCATTTTAACTGGAGCCTGAGCAGGGAATCCGCCATGGTCTGCAGACTAAAGACTCTCTCCAACATAAGTGGGACCAGGAGGAGATGCTTCTCCAGGTCTCGTATGGAAAGTCACAGCCTCCCCAGCCCTGTACCCCAGTCCCTTTACTCGTTAGGCAGTAAGTGTTCATTAGATCACAAGGCAAATGCGGACAAGAGAGGCCATTCGACCCATCTTAATTAATCCATTCAAAAGCACACTATGGTCCCTCCTTTGCAGCATCCAGTTGTTTCTTAAATGGACAGAAAATCACTGTGACATGACCCTGATTTCCAAAGATGCACTACCTGCAAGTGCCATTCATCGCAGTAAATGCCAAATTGTGAAATCACTCCTATGGTCTCTTGCTACATTGCAGATTATAAATACAAGGTAGACAGTCACGTGTAGTATCAAGAGAACAACCAATTGGCATTGCACCGCCAATTCTTAACGGCTGACTTTTGGCTAAATAGTAATATGGGGAGACCTATATTTCAGGTAGTAATCTTCTTTTCCTTTTTTGCTAGGACTTTTAAACATAAAAAATAATGCCAATTTGTTGACAAAATAGCAATTGTTTTTGTTCTATGCTTGATATTAATCATAATCAATTTTAATTTATGGTTAGATTTCTTAATTATTTACTTCATGTTAATGTAGGACACCTTGGAGATGTGTTCCAAAGAATCGGAATTTAAGTGCATCCTTTTTGCTCTCTGTTATTTTCATGCTGTGGTTGCTGAGAGACGTAAATTTGGAGCACAGGGATGGAACAGATCCTATCCCTTTAACAATGGCGATCTTACAATCTCTGTTTATGTACTGTTCAACTACTTGGAAGCTAATCCTAAGGTACAGCTTACACAGAGTTCATATTACTAGTTTCGTAGATTTAAATTTTTTAGTATGATGGAAGAAAAATAAAAATTAATTTCAACCTGTTAACATGGTAAATTTCTGTGATCAAAGTGACTAACATCAATGCTGAGAATAGATTTTTTTTTAATTTTATGGACTGAAATTTAACATGCAATTTAGTTCCTCTGATCCCTCTGTCTTCCGAGAGGTTTCGATATTAATCTGCTCCTTTTAGCAGGGGAGCAGGATACCCGCTAGATGAAGGAAAGATGGGGAAAGTGTGGGGGAGTGGAACTAATTGGACAGCGGGGTCCTGCTTTAAACTGCAGATCATACACCGATTACATCATCGGGATCTGACTGCAATCTTAACGGTTGGTCTGCATGGGGACATCCTCGTGGCTTTCCTGTCACACAATACCTATCAGGAAGAGGAGCTGGAGCCAGAAAAGGCCCAGAAAGGTTGAGTTTATTTCTTTTTTTTATGTTTCCTGGTGGGCCAGGAGGCGCAGGAGTGCTCTGCTTTTACAACTTACTTAGATATAGCATATAAAGCTAGTTAATAAAGCATATGGGATCCTGGGCCTTATAAATAGAGGCATGGGGGTAAAAATTCACTTGGTTGCGCCACCCGTTAGCGCCTTAAGAGGGCGCTAATGGGGCGCAAAGCCGCTAACGCCCGGGCGCAGCGATGTTTGCGCCGCTCGAGAACTTAACTTGAGATTGTGCGGCGGCGCTAAAACTTACCGCTGCGACCACCTGCGCGCGCAGATTGTGACGTCATTCCATGGTGCAACGCCCTTGGGGCGCCCCGGAGCGGAAATTGAGTGGCGCCCCCTGCCTTACCGCCTGGCGCTTCCAACGACCAGAAGACTGGATCGCTATCAATCGCTGTGGGGCTGGGGGGGGCGCTATTTAAAGGGGGCCTCTTCCTGTCTTTTATTGTTGGTGGCATTTTTGAACTACGCATTCTGAGAGAGAGAGGGAGAGACTTCTGGAGAGATTCAACGTTGTGTGAAGGAGTTTTGGGTACTGAGCAGCACTTTGCAGGTTCATTTTGATTTGCCATTCCTTGTATCGATTTAGCAGAGACCGTGGGAGCTGCACTCTGAGCTCTTTGCCTGGTGCTCTCCATTGTTCTTTCCAGCACATTTGATGTGCAAGTCTCTCCAGGCCGAGATTCAAGGCAGCAATGAACAGGATGTGGATGGAAAGCAAGATTAACCATCCCCTTTAAGAACTGGCCCGTGCCATTGTGTGTGTGTTCCATTGCTGACTGACATTACATGAGCTTCGCCAGCGCTCCGAGTTAGCGCCTCACTGCTCGGCCTTTGCGCCTTAAGAGAGGTGTGCAGCGCCTGCTTTAGCGCTCCACTCACCTCCCGGGGCGGTAAAAGTGAAGTTTCCCGTCAGTGCCGATAATTAGCGCCAGGCGCTAATATTTGCGTCCGGACGATATTTGCGCCCCAAATGGGGCGCGACCTAATTTCTACCCCATAGTGTACAAAAGCCAGGAAGTTATGCTAAAGCTATATAAAACTCTACTTCAGACCCAACTGGAGTATTGTGTCCAATTCTGGGCACCACATTTTAGGAAGGACGTGAAGGCTTTGGAGAGGTTACACAAGAGATTTACTAGAATGGTTCCAGGGATGAGGGATTGCAGTTACGTGGATAGACTGGAGAAGCTGGGGTTGTTCTCCTTAGAGCAAAACAGAGGAGATTTGGTAGAGGTGTTTAAAATCATGAAGGGTTTAGATAGAATAAATAAAGTTTCCAATGGCTAAAGGCTTGATAACCAGAGGGCACAGATTTAAGGTGATTGGCAAAAGAACCAGAGGTGACATGAGGAAAATCTTTTT
This sequence comes from Squalus acanthias, assembly GCA_030390025.1. Taxonomy (NCBI): domain Eukaryota; kingdom Metazoa; phylum Chordata; class Chondrichthyes; order Squaliformes; family Squalidae; genus Squalus; species Squalus acanthias. The sequence continues at coordinate 8,582,762 of CM059447.1, read as the reverse complement.
TACGCATCAAGTGGTTGGGATTTGGAATGCGCTGCCTGATAGGGTGGTGGATACAGATTCAGTAGTAGCCTTCAAAAGGGAATTGGATAAATACTTGAAGGAGAAAGAATTGCAGGGATATTGGGAAGCTGGTGCAGACTCAGTAGCCTGTTCTGTCTCTCCTCATTCTTCCTACCAAAATGTATCACCTCATACTTTTCTGCGTTGAATTTCATCTGCCATGCGTCCGCTCATTCCACCAGCCTGTCTATGTCTTCTTGAAGTCTATTACTATCTTCCTCACTGTTTACTGCACTTCCAAGTTTTATGTCATCTGCAAATTTCGAAATTGTGCCCTATACCCCAATGTCCGAGTCATTAATGTATTCAAAAACAGCAGTGGTCCTAGTACTGAACCTTCGGAAACACTTCTGTATACCTCTCTCCAGTGTGAAAAATAGCCATTCACCACAACTCTCTGTTTTCTATCCCTTAGCCAATTTTGTATCCATGCTGCTACTGCCCTCATCCCATGGGCTTCAATTTTGCTAACAAGCCTAATATGTGGTACTTTATCAAACGCCTTTTGAAAGTTCATATGCACAACATCAGCTGCACTGCCCTCATCCACTCTCTCTGTTACTTCTTCAAAAAACTCAATCAAGTTAGTCAAATACGATTTGCCCTTAACAAATCCATGCTGGCTCTCCTTTATTAGTCCATGCTTGTCCAAGTGGCTGTTAATTTTCGCCCGGATTATTGTTTCTAAAAGCTTCCCCACCACCGATGTTAAACCAACTGGGCTGTAATTGCCAGGTTTATCCTTCTCCCCTTTTTTGAACAAGGGTGCAACATTTGCAATCCTCCAGTCCTTTGGCACCACCCCTGTATCGAAGGAGGATTGGAAGATTGTGGCCAGCTCCTCCGCAATTTCTACCCTTACTTCCCTCAGCAACCTAGGGTGCATCCCATCTGGACCTGGAGACTTATTCATTTTAATTACCGCCAGCCTTTCTAGTACCTCCTCTTTATCTATTTTATCTCATCCATTATCCCAGCAACCTCCTTGTTTACCATAGCTTAAGCAAAGTCCTCTTCCTTGGTAAACACTGATGCAAAGTACTCATTTAGTACCTCAGCCATGCCTTCTGCCTCTACCAATAGTTCTCCATTTTGGTCCCTAATCGGCCCCACCGCTCATCTGACAACACTTTTACTGTTAATACAATAGCAAAATACTGCGGATGCTGGAAATCTGAAATAACAACAGAAAACGCTGGAAAAACTCAGCAGGCCAGGCAGCATCTGTGGAGAGAGAAACATAGTTAATGTTTCAGGTCTGGGACCCTTCATCAGAACTGGAAAAAGCTGGAGATGTAACAGATATTAAGCAGGTGCAGAGACAGGGGTGGGGGTGGGGGGGGGGGAGGTGGAGGGGAGGAATTGAAGGAACAATCTGTGCTTTTGTAAGAGGCAGGAAAGATAAAATGTTGCAAATGGGAATGGCAAAATCATACAGCATGAAAAATGGGGGCAGGAGTTATAGTTTGAAATTGTTGAACTCAATGTTGAGTCCAGAGGGCTGTAAAGTGCCTAATCGAAAGATGAGGTGCTGTTCCTCAAGCTTACGTTGAGCTTCAGTGGAACAGTGTAAGAAGCCCAGGACAGAGAGGTCAGAGTGGGAGTGAAGCGGTGAATTAAAGTGACAGGCAACCGGAAGCTCAGGGTCACCCTTACGGACTGAATGGAGGTGTTCCGCAAAGCGGTCGCCCAATCTGCGTTTGGTCTCCCCAATGTAGAGGAGACCGCATCGTGAGCAGCGAATACAGTATACTAAATTGCAAGAAGTACAAGTAAATCGCTGTTTCACCTGGAAGGGGTGTTTGGGGCCCTGGACAGTGGGAAGGGAGGAGGTAAAAAGACATGTGTTGCATCTCCTGCGCTTGCACGGGAAGATGCTGGGCGAAGGGGAAGGGCTGTTAGGGGTGATTGAGGAGTGGACCAGGGTGTCGCGGAGGGAGCGGTCCCTTCGGAATGCTGAAAGGGGAGGTGAGGGGAAGATGCGTTTGGTGGTGGGATCACGTTGGAGGTAGCGGAAATGGCGGAGGATGATCCGTTGAATGTGGAGGCTGGTGGGGTGAAAGGTGAGGACAAGGGGAACCCTATCGTGGTTCTGGGAGGGAGGGGAAGGGGTGAGAGCAGAAGTGCGGGAAATGGAACGGACACGGTCAAGGGCCGTGTCAACCACAGTAGAGGGGAATCCTCGGTTGAGGAAAAAGGAAGACATGTCGGAAGCACTGGTATGGAAGGTGGCATCGTCAGAACAGACGCAGCGGAGATGGAGAAACTGGGAGAATGGAATAGAGTCCTTACAGGAAGCGGGGTGGGAGGAAGTGTAGTCCAGGTAGCTGTGGGAGTCAGTGGGCTTGTAGTGGATGTTTGTAGAAATCCGATCGCCAGCAATGGAGACGGAGAAGTCAAGGAAGGGAAGAGAAGAGTCGGAGATGGACCATGTGAAGGTGAGGGAAGGGTGGAAATTGGAAGTAAAGTGAATGAACTTATCTAGTTCAGGGCGAGAGCAGGAAACAGCACCGATACAGTCATCGATGTACCGGAAAAAGAGGTGAGGGAGGGGACCTGAGTAGGACTGGAACAAAGAATGTTCCACATATCCCATGAAAAGGCAGGCATAGCTAGGGCCCATGCGGGTTCCCAAAGCAACACCTTTAATTTGGAGGAAGTGAGTGGAATCAGAGGAGAAGTTGTTCAATCTGAGAACAAGTTCAGCCAGGCGGAGGATGGTGGTGGTGGATGGGGACTGGTTGGGCCTCTGTTCAAGGAAGAAGCGGAGCGCCCTCAGGCCGTCCTGGTGGGGGATGGAGGTGTAGAGGGATTGGACGTCCATAGTGAAAAGGAGACGGTTGGGGCCAGGAAACTGGAAACTGTTAAAGTGACGGAGGGCGTTGGAAGAGTCGCGAATGTAGGTGGGAAGAGACTGGACAAGGGGAGAAAAAATAGAGTCGAGATAGGAAGAGATAAGTTCCGTGGGGCAAGAACAGGCTGAAACGATGGGTCTACCAGGGCAGTCCTGTTTGTGAATCTTGGGAAGGAGGTAGAAGCGGGCTGTGCGGGGTTGGGGGACTATGAGGTTGGCGGCCATGGAGGGAAGATCTCCAGAGGAGATGAGGTCAGTGACAGTCTTGGAAACAATGGCTTGATGTTTGCTAGTGGGGTCATGGTCCAGGCGGAGGTAGGAGGAGGAGTCGGAGAGTTGGCGTTCAGCTTCCGCACGGTAGAGGTTGGTTCGCCAAACAACAACAGCACCACCCTTATCAGCAGGTTTAATGATAATGTTAGGGTTGGATCGGAGAGAACGGAGTGCTGCAAGTTCAGAGGGAGGTAGGTTAATACTGTTAATATGTCTATAGAAGACCTTTGGATTCCCTTTCATGTTAGCCATCAATCGAGTCTCTTTGCCCCTCTTATTTACTTTTTCACTTCTTCTCTGTACTTTTTATATTCAGCCTGATTCTCCCTTGTATTATCAAGCTGACATCTGTCATACACCCCTTTTTCTGCTTCATCTTATTCTCCAACTTCTTCGTCATCCAGGGAGCTCTGGCTTTGGTTGCCCTTCCTTTCCCCCTTGTAGGAATGTATCTAGACTGTACCCGAACCATCTCCTCTTTAAAGGTTGCCCATTGCTCCATTACATTTTTGCCTGCCAGTCTTTGACTCCAATTTACTTGGGCCAGATCCCTCCTCAATTCGCTGAAATTAGCCCTTCTCCAGTTAAGTATTTTTATTCTAGATTGTTCCTTCTCCTTCTCCATAACTAATCTAAACGTTACGATACTATGATCCCTATTCCCGAGATGCTGTCCAACTTTGACATTCTCCACTTGACCCACTTCACTCCCTAGGACTAGATCCAGCAATGTCTCCTTTCTCGTTGTGCAGGAAACATACTGATCAAGAAAATTCTCCTGAACAAACTTCAGAAATTCCTCCCCTTCTCTGCCCTTAACACAATCACTGCCCCATTCAATATTGGAGTAGTTATAAAGTCTCCCATTATCACTACTCTACAGTTCTTGCACCTCTCAGTAATTTCTTTGCAAATCTGCTCCTCTATCTCCTTCCCACTATTTGGTGGTCGATAAAATACACCAAGTAGCGTAGTAGCTCCTTTATTGTTTCTCAACTTCAATCAAATAGATTCTGTTTTTGATCCCTCAAGTCTATTCTTTCATTCTAGCACTGTAATATTTTCCTTAATAAAAACTGCTAACTCTCCTTTTTTTCCTTCCCTATCTTTCCTGAATACCTTGTATGCATGAATATTAAGCATCCAATCCTCCCCTTTTTTGAGCCAGGTCTCAATTATCACCACTACATCATATTCCCACATGGCTGTTTCCACCTGCAGCTCACCGACCTACCTTATTTACCACATTTTGTGCATTTACACACTTGCACTCCAAACCTAACTTAGACCTCTTTTTGTATTTTCTACTATCCCACCTAATTCTGTATAAATTCTAATTCTAACTGTCTCTCCCAGTCCTCTGTGCACCTGGTTTCTACTTTTTAGTACTACATCCTGGTGCCCAACCCCTTGCCATATTAGTTTAAACCCACCCCCATAGCACTAGTTAACCTGCCCACAACGATATTGGTCCCAGCTCTGTTCAGGTGCAACCCGTCCATCTTGAACAGGTCCCTCCTGTCACAGAACTGGTCTCAATGTCCCAGAAATCTGAAGTCCTCCCTCCTGCACCATGTCTCTAGCCACGCATTAACCTGCCATATCTTCCTATTTCTACTCTCACTAGCACATGGCACAAGGAGTAATCCAGAGATTACTACCTTTTGAGGTCCTGCTTTTTAACTTCTTTCCTAGCTCCTTAAACTCTGACTGCATAACCTCAACCCTCTTCCTCCCTATGTCGTTGGTTCCGACATGGACCACGATTTCTGGCTCTTCCCCTTCCCCCCACAGAATATTCTGCACCCTCTCCATGATGTCCCTTACCCTGACACCAGGGAGGCAACATACCATACGGGTTTCACGTCGATGGTAGCAGAACTGCCTGTCTGTCACCCTGACTATCGAATCCCCAATTACTACTGCATTCCTACACTTTGCTGCAGTGCTCTGTGCAGTCCTTTGCCTCACAGTGCCAGGCTCAGGACTGCACTCCTTTGAGGTTTTGCCACCCTCACTGGTATTCAATGCTGAATATCAGTTTGAGAGTGCCACACTCCCAAAGGATTCCTGCGCTGCCTGCCTCTTCCTACCCTTCCAGGTGGCCACCCATTTGCTATTCTGAACTCTATCCGGCTATGGGGTGACGACTTCCTGGAACCTGTGATCCAGGAAGGACTCAGCCACCTGTATGCCCTGCAGTGAATCCAGCTGCCCCTCAAACTCAGAAACCCTCAGCGTGAGTTTGAGCAGCTGGAGGCACTTCCTGCAAACACTGGCCTCTGAGACAAATGAAGCGTCCTAAAGTTTCCACATGGCACAGGAATTGCAGGCTACAGGTTGTAGCTGTCTCTCCATTCTAATTGGAAACTTAAAATAAACTACTTAGATACAAGGTGATTTATATAATTGCTGTTAACTAGGTCTAAACTACACTGCAATTTTTCTATTCGCTCCTCAAAGCAAACTACGCAAAGACTAAATTATTTACTAAGTTTAACGAGAACCACTGAGATACGAAACACAAAGGGCTAGAAATTCATCATGGCCAAGGAATGGGCGGTGTCAGTAGAAAAGTTGGAGAATTAACACCAGGCACAAATGCTTTAAACTGCACGAAAAATTCGTGCTCACTGCTCAATAAAATGATTGGAATCCTAAATCAAGTCTTAAAACCCAAACTCATTGGTGTTAGACTTAATGGGTGGACCAATATCGGGTGCAGTCTAATCACAACTCATAATTGCCACAGGCTTTTTTCACTACTTAAAGGGGAGGTTCATTGATGCTGCAGCACCTCATTCTCAGCATTGCTGGCTGTGCATCAGCCTTAGCAAGCAGAAGCAGAACAAGGAGAAACAGCCGGAGGACTGAACCAGGTGTGCTCATGGCAGGTCCACGCCCCAGAGAGAGAACCCACAGATTCTCCGATGAAGCATTGGAGGCATTGGTTTTCACTGTGGAGAGATGGAGGGCGGTGCTGTACCCGACAAGTGACAGGAGGCCCTCGCCACAAGTCTTCCACACCATGTGGAGGGAGGTAGCGCAGCACTTCTCAGGCAGCACTGTGGTCCCCAGGACCCACACACAGTGCAGGAAGAAATTTAACGACTTCACTCGGGTGGTCAGGGTGAATGAATGCTTCAACAAATGCTACATACCACCATCTGTACCACAATCTTCACACACTGCCCAAAGCACCATCTCCCTAGCACTCACCCACCAACAATCTCTACCTACCAATGCTCACACCCACATCTCACACCTTGCACACAATGCCAGCTATTCAACTATGGCAGGCACATCACCAAAACACATTGCTCCACACTCACTCACACACTTTCCTTTCTCTTGCAGGCCAAGGTGGCGCACACCAGGAGGGAGCAGGGGCACACAGGCTGGGGACAAGCCAACACCCAACCACTGTCTGCACTGGAGAATCGCGTGCTGCTGATCATTGGGCACCAGGTGGTGGGTGCCGTGGCCACCGGTGACATTGACCCCCTTGGGGACAACAACGATATGTTCATTCCTACTCCTTCTTCTCACATCCCACTTCCCCCTCACCCCACAAGTGTTTTGCACTTTCCAGCTAATCATGCTGTATGCATGCATTTCTCCCTTCCTGCCCCCCTCCCCTCACCTTAACCCAACTCTTGTGCATTTATGCTTTCAGATAATCAGCAAGCACCTGAGCAGCCTATCCCTGAAGGCGCGGTAGAGAGCGAGGCGGGAGAAGAGGAGGAGGAAGAACACACCGCGCCACTGCATCTCTCACCCGTAGACACCAGCTCAGATACTGGCACTACGTGTTCTTTAGAGGCTAGCATAGTAGCGGGATCTGCACAGGGTGAGGCACCGGGGACGAGTGGGCTGCAGCAAGGCCAGGGGGAAAGGATAGCTCGCGGGCCAGCTCCCCAAAAGGCGAATTCGCGTGCGAGTTCTGCTGCACAGGACTCAGATGAGGACCTGGATGGGGAGGCCTTTAGAAGAAGGGAGATGGGCATGCACATGGAGATGATAGGTGCAATGGCAAGGGTGCCCGAGAGCCTCTCGGCAATGGTAAGGAGAGTGGAGGAGTCCATCTCCAACATTGCACAAGGCTCTGCGCACACCATGGAGCCCATCATTTCCAGTCTGCAAAGGATGGTAGGCTCCCAGAGAGACTGTGGCGACCCAGACCCAATGTTGCGTGTGATGGGCAATCTGGCATCTTCCATTGCAGCACAGGCGGAAGCGATGCAACATCTTAGTGCTGTAATGGAGTCTATGCTTGGTGGCATCCAATCTCAGGTTGCTCTCATGCAGTCTCGGCTTGATGCCATGCAAACTCTGACTGCTGCCATCGTGGCTGAGTCTGCCACCATCGACCGAGGGCTTTCGAGGTGTCACAGCAGGCCAGCAATCTCTGCTCCAACAGATTGCTAGGGATGCTGAGGTGCTGCCCCGGGGGAGTAGCAGTGGGTCAGTGGAGCTGGAACCTGCTGTCCTCTCTCAGGATGCGCTTGTCGCTGCCTGTCATCCAGCCAGCACAGACTACCACCGCCCATGCTGAGGTGGTGCAGTCTACAGCTGGGCCTTCCAGGTCCAGAGCTGGTTGAGGGCGTCCTGCAAAGCCATCTGAAGTCTCCCGCACGGACACTCAGCAGCCTTCCACCGGACGTGCTGCAGCCACTGGGCCAACACTTCATAGGAGCACTAGAGCAGGAAAAGGCACAGTAACGACAGGCACTAAGGGATTGCACACGGGTGAAAATAAATTATTTTTGGTGTAAATATGTGTCCACTACTTTTTGATAAATTTATCACTTCACTTACATTCTTTTGTGGTGTCTCTCAATTCAGCTTTGCACTGTGATATGGCCTGCAAGAGGGATGGAATGATGGGGATGTGGTGAACAAAGGGGATCTGAGGTTTAAGTCCTCCTGGTGTGAGGCTGGAGGTCTGTTTGGAGGAGGTGGCAGAGTTCTGTGACCACCTCCTTGGTGAAGCGGAGCTGTCTAGTACACTGCTCCTCGCTTCATTGCTCTCGGAATACCCTCGGAGGGTAACGCCTCCTGGTGAGAGCCCTGATGTCCCTCCTCATCTCTCTGCACGCATGTTTCCGTATTTCTCGCTGCCTCCACCGTAGATCCCGGAGGGCAAGGTGGCATGCCAGTACAGCCTCCATTAATGTTACCAAGTGTAGCAGTTTGAATCTTTGAAGAATAAATGTAGCTACATTTTAGTTGCCAGAAGATTCCTGCTACAAAAGGACTTTGAAATTACTGAATGAAACTGTTGCAGTGGGTGAAACTAACAAAAAAAAACACTGAAATTGCACTAACCTGATAGCTGCGAGTGATTACTGATGATCCCTTTAAATAACGTCCCTGGAGCCGGCTTCCTGGTGCTGCACGCCAGCTCTCCCTGTTGTTGTTTACTCCAGGCGGTGAGGTAAGTGGCAAGAATCAATTTTGCAAATCGGGCGGTCAGTAGCGTTGCATACTCACTGACGTCACAATTTACCTGGCGTTGACGTTCCCGGTGATACCTCTTACCGGCAGCGCTACGGGGGGGGGCAGATTTGGTGTGCGGTGCTGGATTTGCCTCACCCCGCCGATACTGGTCTAGCGCCCCATTAGCACCATCTACTGGCGTTAACGGGAGGCGCTAAGGGGATGAATTTTTCCCCCATGGAACCTAAATATTAGTTATCTAGATACTTAACTTAGAATCCTCAGGGTCTGTGGCTGCACTCCTTCTTTTGAGTTTGACGTGAGAAACCGCCTACCTCCTCTCTACCGAATTCTACTATCACCAAATTCTCAGCTTCCACTCTGTTTGCGATCCACTCCGATTGCGATTTACCCAGCTCTGTCTCCAAGCTCTGTGCTCAAGCTTAAGTTCTTTTTATTTAATTGACAATCCAATTTGTTTTATTTGATGTAGTCTGTTATAGCTACTACATGATGACAGAAGGGCTGCATGGTTTGGAGGATTAAAGGATAGCAATGCATGGTTGCACTGTTGATCTATTAGATGGAATAAGTCTGAGGAGCTAAATTCCATTGTAATTCATGATATTTTCATAATGTTTTTCTTCAGACGTTAAAAATTGAGCTCACCAACTACATTTTTTTATCATGGTAAACCACATTTAACTATTAGGTTCCCTGGGATGACTTACGCTATCTCTTTGGTGAAATAATGTATGGAGGCCACATCACTGATGATTGGGATCGTAAACTTTGTCGTACCTATCTGGAAGAATATATCAGAAATGAAATGCTGGATGGAGAGCTTTTGCTTGCACCAGGCTTCCCTATCCCACCCAATTCTGATTACAAAGTAAGAAAAGCTTTTAAAAAAATATAGTGCACTATTGTCACACGTCAAAAGAATATTGTTGCTCTGCTTTTTTACGAGGTCTTCCTATCAGCCAGTCTTCATGAATCCTGGTAGCATAGGTCTTACATAGTATAAAAACATGTTAAGATTACACCACAAATAACATAAAGAAGATCCCACAGAATGCTACTGAGAAGATAAACACAAATTGGCATAGAATTTGCATACAGTAGTGGAGCTAGTGGGTGTCAATGGGGGTGATGATTCCCCCCTAATCATTTTGAGGTCAGCCAACACAGCTTTGGAGAACCACCTCCATTTTGCTCATCTGTCACCCATCTTTGGCCTCGAGGTGCGGCCTGCAAGTCTGTCCAGTTCCTGGTTCGCACTTCAGACTGGATATGTCGGCACTCCCCAGTTACCAGCTCGGTCCCCATCCTGCTAAGTCGGCCAAATTTCGATTTCAGGTCCCCAGTCGGCCAAACCTAGCTTTGTCACTGAGCAATAGGCCCCTCATTTAGTATGTGCAAGGGACGTAATACCTGTTTTAGGCTGAGGCCAAAAGTACGCCCAAAACAAAATGGGGTCCCAGGTTTTTCAAATGCGATTTGGGTGTGGGAATTTGGCCCCCTAAATTGCCCCCTGTATTCCTGTTTTCCACCCAATAAGCAGGAGCAACGAGATCCAATTTCTACCCAAATATTCTACAAATCATAACTATTAAATTACTGAGAAAAAGTAAAATTATTGTTGCATCCATGTTTGATTTTATGAAGCAAAGTACCTACCAATTCTATATCTATCAGTTTTCCAGTTAACAAATACTTCATATTTGTGAAATTTGATTACTTATAGCTTTTCTGACACAATGGCCCCGATATTTACTGGGGCCGAGTTTCGGAGCGTGGGGGGAGAGCATTTATGGTTGGAAACGCCCAGGAGTTTTAATTCCCTGGCGTGTGTGGTTTTTTTATTTGCACAGGTTCCCCGCCTGGAAGCCAGCCTGATTGATAGGCTTGGCTGCATGTTCGGCGGGGAACGCTTCCGAAAATGCCGCAGCCCAAGAGCAGGTAGGTTTAGTGCATGTTGGGGTTAGAGATCGTGGGGGTGGGTTGAAGAACGGGGCGGGGGGGGGGGATTGGAGAGATACCGAAGGGGGGTCGGAGATTGGGAGCAGAGATGGGGGGTTGGGGGGAGAATCGGAGAGGGGGATCAGTGATTGCAGGGGTGTTGGTGATGGGGGAGTGTCGGGGGGGAGATCGTGGGTGGGTCGAAAGGGGGGCTTTACAGGGTTAGCTTGTTAGACTGGAGGAAACACTCCCGCTCCTCTTGGCCCACAAGCAGTGCTGTAAAGGCACTTACCTTTTGGATCTGGCCCTTCCCACCTTTTTTTACCTGCCGGGTTTTCCGAGGCCCAGGAAACCTGGCTGACTGTGGTTAAAAATAGAAATCCTGTTAAATTGGAGGCACGCAGCATCTTTAAATAGTTTCAACAACCTACCCACCTTCTGAGAGTGGATTGGTCGTCCGCCCCTCGTCCCACCTCCATTAAAAATGGAAGTGGGTGGGTTGGGTTCCTGTTTGAGATTTTTAACATTTTAACTTCCCACCCGACCCAAACCCACCCGTTTTTGGGGGCTAAAATTACCCCCCCAATGTTCATATATTTGTTTTAAAAAATGAAAGTGACACAAATTTCCATTTGTTTATTATAAGGGCTATCATGAGTACGTGAATGAGATATTGCCACCCGAGAGCCCATACTTGTATGGCCTGCACCCAAATGCAGAAATTGGATTCCTGACAGTGATCTCCGAAAAGCTGTTTCGCACAGTCCTCGAGTTGCAACCCAAAGAATCTACTGGTGATGTTGGCTCTGGGGTAACTAGGGAAGAAAAGGTATTTCTTTTAACCTTTAGGAACAAGATAAGTTGAACTTTAAACCTAACCATCAGAACTTCAGGCAACATATTACTTTTCTTACAGACACTCCTTAAAACATTATTGTTACCGTTAAAAAAAAAAATAACTCAAAATATGCAACCATTTCAAAAGCTGCTTTTCAACAAAGGTTGTGTGCTATATGTCAAGCTTAACCTAAGATGTAATGAGAAAATTATTCATCTTCAGTGCAGCCAGCGCATAGCTTAATTTTAATGGAGAGAAAATCATGGGGTAAGTCCTGAATTCTCAATATGTCCTCGTAGTGCAGAGCTCTGCACCAGGCCTGAAGAAAACGAGGTGTTAGGTCCCTTGCATATGTAATTAAGAGGCCTAACACCTGTTTTAGGCTCCCTCTGGGAAATTGGATAGTAATAAGCGGAGCAGTTGCTGCGAGCGAAGCAATTGTTGCGAGCGGAGCAGCAGCCACCAACTAAATTCTAGGTAATAAAATCAAAAATCGTTCCTGTGGAGCCTGGGGTAGCAGGAGTGTTACACTATCTATAAAATACTTGTGATTACCCCCCACCCTCCTGAGACTTGCCGTGATAGCGAGGCAAGCAGCCCCACATTCGGCTTTTTAAAATGCACAAGCTGTCTGTGAAGGGACGACAGGTGCTGGTAGCTTTGTATGTTTTTTGTTACAATGTTTATAATATCTTTTTTAGTTCTGAGTATTTATTACAGTATGTAATTTGGGGAACTAAGCAGATGACAGCAAAGAAAATTAAAATATCCCGTATGACCAAAGAAAGAGTAAGGCTGAGAAGTGAGGCGGATGGTGGCAATGGAGGGCAGGTCAGAACATCCAAAACAGGTGATAAAAAGTTTTTTTTAATTGCCGAGTCAGTACGGCCAAATAAAGGCTTGGGTCAGTAGAGAGGAGGGCTGGGATTAAGGTATAGCAGCAGGTGGGGCAAACTCAGGAGCAGGCCCAGTAATTATGTTTTACAGAGTACCAGCAGAGCGAGGAGAAGCAGGGAATTCCAGCAGGGGAATATTTTGATTATGGTAAGCGACTAGGAACTGTGGATTTGGGTGGCCATGTACACAAATCACAAAAAGTTAGTGCACATGTACAAAAATCAATCAAAATGGCTAATAAAATGTTAGCCTTTATCTCAGGGGATTGGAATTCAAATGGGAGGAAGTTATGCATAGTTATGCATATTACCACCTGATAGGGTGGTGGATACAGATTCAATAGTAGCCTTGAAAGGGAATTGGATAAATACTTGAACGAGAAAATATTACAGGGATATGGGGAAAGAGCGGGGGAGTGGGACTAACTGGATTGCTCTTCGAAAGAGCCGGCGCAGACTCGATGGGCCAAATGGCCTCCTTCTGTGCTGTACTATTCTATGATTCTATGCGTCAAGTTGTATAGAGCCTTGGTCAGACCCCCATCTGGAGTACTGCATTCAGTTTTGGGCACCAAATCTCAGGAAAAATATATTGACCTTGGAGGGGGTACAGAGCAGATTCACCAGAATTATACCAGGGGTTAAAGGATTAAATTGAGGACAGGTTACATAAACTTGGCTTGTGTTCCCTTGAGTTTAGACAGTTGAGGGGTGATTTAATTGAGTTCTTTAAAATGATTAAGGGATTTGATAGGGTAGATACAGGGCAACTATTTCCTCTGATGGAGAAATCCAGAACAAGAGGGCACAGTCTTAAAATTAGAGCCAGGATATTTAGGAGTGAAATCAGGTAACACTTTCATAAAAAGGATAGTGGAAATTTGGAATTCTTTCCTCCAAAAGGCTGTGGATGGTGGGTGAATTGAAATTTTCAAGACTGAGATTGATATTATTAGGTAAAGATATCAAGGGATATGGAACAAAGATAGGTAAATGGAGCTAATGTACAGATCAGCCATGATCTGATTGAATGGAAGAACAGGCTCAAGGGACTGAATGACATACTCCTGTTCCTATGGCAGAGCAAGGCAGTATCCTTTGACTGCTGCCTTTGGCCCCTGTGCATCATCCTTCTCAACTATCTTGGCTACAATTTCTGGAAGTCACTCCTTAAAACCCTTTACCTTGCTTCTCTCTACCCACCTTCAAAAGTCTATCACCTATCTTTTCCATTACTGCTTAGCCTCCATTTCTCTTATGTGAAGTGCTTTGAGATGTTTACATGAATATATGAATGAAATTTGGTGTCAAGATAATAGAAAGAGGAATTTACTATGAGTGTATAACATCGCTGACAGTAATTTCTTTCCTATAATATTGTAAAATCTCAGATATAAATGGAACTTAACAATACCATTGATATTCAGGTTAAGTCAATCTTGGATGAAATCCTGGAAAAACTGCCAGAAAGTTTTAATATGCATGAGGTCATGGCTAAAGTGGAAGAAAGGACACCTTATGTGGTTGTGGCTTTCCAGGAGTGTGAAAGAACAAACATACTGACTACAGAGATAAAACGGTCTTTGAAGGAACTGAATCTAGGACTAAAGGTTTGGTCATATTTAAAAATAATTGATTTTAAGTTTGCTCTTCTTTGGGGGAGGTAGATTCTTTGAATGTGACTATCATAATTTATAATGACATCCAATGGCTGGGCTTTTTTAAGACCACATGACTTTCTATTTATTTTAGTACAAAATGTTTTATAGTGCCAATTGAGACCCAAATCCCCATAATTTGGTGGGCTCTACTAAACTTTCCAAAGGCAAGTTTACATGACCACCACCTGCCTTCTCCCAGACCCCACCCACCCCAGCTGCTTTTCAACAGGGTATATATATATATATATAGTTCTTATTTTGTATGTTTCAAAAGATTGTGCCTTGTGTTTGCTGATGTTTTTGAATCATGCCAAGGAGAGACCATAAATTACAGGAGTCCTGTTTAAGGGACAGCCAGGACAGAAGTGGAATTGCTGAAGACAGGGTGTGGCAGTTACATTTGTCTCTTATGACAATTTATTTCACTAACGCAAGGTAGGAAAACTATGTACATGGAGTAGTTTAATGGAGGAGGAGGAGCATAAATAGAGAAATAGTTTGTCCTTCATTCTCAAAATCTAAAACTGACAAGCTAGTTATCTCTTTTTTTATTAATTCATGGGCTGAAAGACTGGTGAGGATATTTCTAAGGCATTGACAATCATTTTGATGGAGTCACTGGACACTGGAGAAGGAACAGTAGATTGGAAACAAGCTAATGTGGTGCCCATATTCAAAAAGGGTCATAATACAGACATAGGCAACTGTAGAACCATTAGTCTCACTTCAATTCCATACGAAATACAGAAATGATTATTAGGAGTAAATTTAAGGATTATCTGTACAACAAAAACCCCTAGTAAACAGCAGTCAGCATGGCTTCAGAAGGGGAAGATATGCCTGAACAACCTCCTGAACTTCTTTTGAGGAAAGAAAATCCCACCTGAATGACCTCCTTAACTTCTTTGAGCAAGTGGCAACCCAAGTGGATTAGGGATAACCCTACAATTTGGTGTACTTCAATTTTCAAAAGGCATTTGACAAAGTTGCACATGAAAGTCTGATAGCTAAGCTCAAAGCGGTGGAGGATCCAGGCTAAATCTTGGGGATAAGAAATTGCTTGAAGGGTAGAAAATGATGTAGACTTGTTAGAAGAGTTATGGCAGGGTGGAGGAAGTACCGAGTAGGGTGCCCCAGGGCTCAGTGTTAGGACTACTACTGTTTTTAATTCACATCAGAGACTTGCATTTAGAAACTTAAAGCAAAGTAGTCACATTTGCAGAAAGCAAATTATTGGGGTAGTGGAGTCAAAGGAGGCAAATCAGAAATTTAAAAATATGTATATGGGCAGAATGATGCCAAATGAAATTTAATGCCGACAAGGGTAAACAACTGCACCTAAGAGGGAAAATTGAATGATATATGTTCTCTATGAATGGGATGAAATAGCTAAGGATGACATTGAAAGAGACCTAGGAGTCTTAATAAATTAAATGCTGAACAGTCCAAAGACTTTTGAATAATTACTTTGCATCAGTCTTCACCATAGAGGAAGAGGATAATATACCTGACATTCCAGGGAAACTAATAATGAATCAAGGACTGAAACTCACTAAAGTTAACGAAAGCAAGAAAACAATATTAGAAAAAATAGTGGCATAAAGACTGACAAATCCCCAGGACTTAATGGTTTTGACCCCAGGGTTTTAAAGGAATTAGATGAGGAAATTGCAGATGCTTTAGCCATAATCTTCGATTCAGGAATTGTCACTTTAGATTGGAAAATTGCAAATGTAACTCCATTTTTAAGAAAGATGAGCGAGAAACCAGGAAGTTATAGACCTGTTTAGTCTAACATCTGTTGTGGGGGAGTTATTGGAATCTATAATTAAGGACAGAGTGACTAACCACTTAGAGAGAAATTTGAACTGATTAGAGAGAGCCAAAATGGATTTGTAAATGGTAGCACATGTCTAACGGCCTAATTGAATTTTTTGAGGAAGTAACTAAAGTAGTAAACAGGGAAATGTCTACGTAGTTTATACAGACTTCCAGAAGGCATTCGATAAGGTTCCACATAAGAGACTGTTAGCTAAAATTAAAGCTCATGGAATTGAAGGCAAATTATTGACCTGGCTAGGAGACTGGTTCGGTGGTAGAAGACAGAGTGTAGGGATAATGGGTATGTATTTGAATTGGAAGGAAGTGACTAGTGGTGTCCCAAAATGATCTGTGTGGGGCCTCAACTAGTCACTACATTTATTAATGACTTAGATAACGCAATAGGGAGCCATATATCCAAGTTTGCCGATGACACAAAGATTAGTGGCATAGTAGTGAACACAGGAGCATAAAATTACAAAGAGACATTGATAGATTAAGTGAGTGGGCAAAACTGTGACAGATGGATGTCAACACAGGTAAGTGTGAAGTCATTCATTTTGGACCAAAAAAGGATAGATCCGAGTTTTTTTTTAAATGGTGAAAAGCTGGGAACAGTGGAGATGTAACGAAATTTAGGGATCTATGTACACAGATCATTAAAATGTAGCAGTCAGGTACAAAAATTAATCAGAAAGGCTAATGGAATGTTAGCCTTTATAACTAGAGGTCTAGAAGATAAAGGGGAGGAAGTTTTGCTATAGCTATACAAAGCCCTAGTTAGATTACACCTGTAGCACTGTGTACAGTTTTGGACCCTGCATTTAGAAAGGATATATTGGCCTTGGAAGAAGTGCAGTGCAGATTCACCAGAATGTTACCAGGGCTGCAATGGTTAGATTATGAGAAGAGATTACATAAACTGGGTTTATATTCCCTAGAATATAGAAGGTTAAGGGTGATTTGATTAAGGTTTTTAGGATTTTGAAAGGACTTGGGTAGAGAGAACATTTTTCCACTGGGGGGGGGGGGGGGGGGGGGGGAGTCTTGGACAAGGGGACATAACCTTAAAATCAGAGCCAGGCCATTCAGGAGAGAAGTTAGTAAACACTTCTTCATGCAAAGGATGGTACAAGTGTGAAACTCTCTCCCACAAAAGCAATAGATCGATAGATTTTTGCTAACCAAGGGTATTAAGGGATATGGAGCCAAAGTGGGAGATCAGCCATGATCGCATTGAATAGCAGAACAGGCTCGAGGGGCTGTGTAAGACATTCTGATTGACTGACAGTTTATAGAGATCAGACTCGTGGAACAAACAACACAAAATCCAATGAATCTGTGAAACTTCTTTTACTTAAAAATCAACAAGAGGTTACAAGTAATTCCCAGAATACAAACTCTACTCAATTCATGTACTTATCACAAGCAAGCATCGAAAATCATTTACTTTAAGCTCAGGTGATTATAAGCAAAACCACATACATACTATTCATCAGATGAGAGGTCAATTCAACAATGACTAGGCGTATGACTAACTTTAACTAGCAACTGACCAGATCACCATCGACTATAGCCCCGACTGCAGTGCCGAATGTTTTGAAACAGTACCTTTTATACCCCAAAATTTGACAACCCTCCCACTGCATACGTGTCCCTAACTAAAAGGCATAATAATCAGCAGTTGTTTCCCAGACCCTCTTATCACGAGTCCATTAGGCAACTGTGGGCCTTCAAGGCTAGGTACATTCCATAGTCTGAAGATGTTTCTGTTATTGCACTGATTTCACAGTCAATAGTCTGTTCCCACAGAACTTCAATAAGCTTGTTTTCCATATCTGTTGAAAGACAATTGGCAGCTTTTACAGCTTACAAGTCAAAGTTCTCACAGCAACCAGTCTTTGTCCTCGCGAAGCATGATGGTAAAATTGTCACTTTTAGATGCAGTCAAACGGAGATTCAGTCAAGTTTACCATGACAGTGTTACATATTATCCACCCTCAAGTGTCTGAACCTGAATTTAAGGTTACAGACACTTATATGTCGTCGTCATCCTCTTCTTTCCGGGTCTTCTGTAACAGCTTGACCAATGCTTGCTGCTTGCGGCGTCTGTTGACGTGACAAGTTATTATTAATAAGTATAACACAATCACCAACTGAACAATGACTAATACATGGGAGGTCATTCTTATCCAGGGGTGAACCTCGATATTCATACCGATATCCCACCAAGACGAATCATCCCCAATCTTAGATATTTCTTCGCGTAGGTTCCGTTTTTTCTGGGCCAGGGTATAAAAGTGCTTTTGAGACTGACTAACTCGTTGTATTAACTCTACCAGGTGTTCTGGTTGGGGTGGAATGTCATAGCCGAATTGAGTCACATACTGATGTAATTGCTCTTTTAATTTATCTTCTACAGCGATATCTACTTGCCTATGTGAATAAATGCTTAATAAAACCCACGCCCCAAGTCTTACTGGTTGGACTGGGGTAAAGCAAAAAGTTCCCGCTGCAATGGAACAAGTCAGGTTGTTACCATACTGGTATTCCCGGTGTATGGTGGTGACACAATACTCACCTTTCCCTCAGTACACAGATTGTATGGGGAAAAGCTTTCTTACAACTACTTTCATGGTGCAGTTCCATTCTATCCCATCCCAATCAAATCCGCACGCAGGTGCAGCGTGTTCTACCACGTCATAAGGGCAGATGAATGTATCCCGAGCTTGAGCGCACCCGGTAAGATCTGGGGCCACCCAAGTGGTCCCATCCACCCGGGTCACATACTGCGGGGGTTCGTCATATCTTACTAAGTGGTCTCCCTGGCGTACTCCTATATTCTCCACGCAGAATAGAGGATTTGGGGTTGCCTTTTCATGCAGAATGGGGTAATACAATACCATCCCTAATAAGGTGATGGCGTTCTGTTCCTGCAAATGGCATTCATGTTTCACCTGTACCAAACCCCTGACTTTACACATATTCATGGTAAATTGATAAGTGGACATTGCCCTCAGGTGTCGATCAGTCGCCCACAAGGGAAGCTTCCCCCTCAGCAATGCTCTGCAGGTTTTCACGGGCTTGTTCCACTAACCAAGATCCATACATTACACACACATCATTTCGTGCAGCCTCACTAGAGGCATTCAGATTCTCCTTTAAAATTTGGTTTATCTTTTTAGCATGGGATTCTAAATAGTTAACCACGTCCTGCAGATGAATGGTCATAATTTGGTCCTGCTTCAATTTCTCTTCTTCCAGACCATTCATTTTATTCAAAATTTCCTTTAGACGATTTCTAACTGCCTTTACGGATTGATCCAAATTAGCCAAATCAAGACTATTAACTAGGGAGGTATTAAAAACAGTGGCTGCATCATTTATCAGACCCCGTCGTGTTCTGATATGGTCCCCTTTAACCCCGTCACCGACGTTGTTTCCTTCAGTGATCTCAGTATTTTCCCCAAAGTTATTGTTAAATCCATTACCATCTCCTGAACCCTTGCGATATAACAGCTCTAATTCCGATTCCGCCAAAGTTGTGCTGGCTCTTTCCCAAAATCCTTTTATTAATTCCCGCACCATCTTCCCATATAACCGCGCTGTTTCTGGTTTGCACCAGTTTGGTATTCCCACCTCGGTCAGATTTAATATCACAGGCACCACCTCGTGATGCACATCATGGTACAATATCATCCGAGTTGGGATTACCACTAACCCATTTGTCGGTCCCGGGGTGTGTTTAGGACAAACAACCCGGGTTTCTTTTGTTCTTCCCGCAATTGTGTTTTATTTGTAGGGGGGGGAAGTTTAGGTCGGACTTTCAATTTCACCGTGTGTATTATTCTGTTTTTACATTCCAGCACATGATAATGTGTGCAATCCCTTACATGGTTTTCCCTCCCCGTCCACGAACCATTGGTAGCGACCCCTGTCATCTATTCCATTCGCTTGAATACTTTTCCCGCCTATCCAATGGACAGGAGCTCCACAGAGTGGCTCAGCGGATACAAAAGTAAAGTTTGACAACGTCCCCGAAGGGTTTATGCATCCATAGATTCCCTCATGCTCCTGCCACCACCGTGGCCAACATAAGAGTGTCTCCCGCTGCTCGGGATTGGGTTGGGCTTCCTACATTCCCCCAAGGGTTCCCTATCTGTTAGTACCTTGAATGGTCAGTTGGTTCTACTTGTAAAAACCACACCCTTGGCCCAGTGGGGCGATCTTTGCATTTTATGCATACCCTCCCTACCTTCCTGGACCCCATAAGTGGTAACCCATACTGTCCCTGAACACGCGGTTTCGCAATCACCCTTGATGTACTGGAGGGTAATGATTCGAGTGGTGTCCCGGGGTGGTGTCTCCGGGGCAACTGCAATCGAACTATTAAAGGGAAAATAGTTAGTGGTGGTCCAGTATGCCGAATAGGCTGATGTGGAATCTTCGAGATACAGCAGAATCCCGATCATTGGCCAGAATAATTCTTTCATTTTATATAGTTCAGGCTCTCAATACTGATGTTTTTTTTTAAACAAAGCAAAACGGGACTTTTCTTTTTCTGTATAGGGCAATTTTCGATTCCTACCATTATACTTCAAGGGTGTCTTTTTATTTCTTTTACTACGTTGTGGGGTAGGAGGGGTCTGTTGGACTCGTCTGTGGACAGGAGGTGGTTCCAGACCTGGGGCGAGGAGGTTTCTACAGCTCCCATGTCCTGTCCACCTTCATTTGAATCATACTGTACCTGTGGAGGTGCCACTTCAGGCAAGGGCGCCTCATTGGGTGGGGGTGTCCCATTAGGCACCCCTTCTTCATCATCCCATTGGAGAGGATGATTCAGTCTCACCAAGCTCATGATCGTGGCTTGCTGTCTGCTTGACCTGCTAGTGGGCTGAAAAAGCTTCATCTGGTTAATATAAAACTATTTAATTTTCTTAGGTTACTGAACCGCATACACCATGGGACTAGCTTTATCAACAATACTATACGGCCCCTTGTAGAGGAGTTCAAAGACTCCCACCCTCGCATAGTTTCGTACCATTACCTGGCTTCCCACCTCCCATTCCTGGGGTTTACTCAGAGTCAGGTGTAGTCGGTTGCATTGGTGTGCCTTCCCAATGTTGTGAGTGGCTCTCAAGTTCAGTTTCTTTAAAGCTCCCAACAGGTCGCTCAGGAATTTGTCCCGAGTGACTTCTTTCATTTGTTTATCAGTCAGAGTGGGGACCAACAGGTGTGTGGAGGTTCGCATGGGTCTCCCCGTTACCAATACATGAGGGGAGTGACCTGTTCCTTTAGATTAGTTACTACATATCCGCATAAGGATTAGGAGAAGTGTCTCATCCTACTTAGTGTGTTGTTCGTTTAACTCCTTTCGCAGGGCCAACTTCAACGTATGGTTCATTCTTTCCACAATTCCCGATGGTTGTGGGTCACATGCCATTTCCCTTCAATTCCAAGCAATTTCAGAGTGGCTTGCATTACATGACCTGTGAAATTACTTCCCTGGTCTGATTCTTCCACATTTGGAGAATACTTTTCTAACTAGGGTCTTGGCCATCCATGAGGCTGTGGCCGACTTGCATGGGAAGACTTCTACCCACCTGGTAATCTTGCACCATCAACACTCATCTGGCCCCCTGCTTAAAAGAAAAAACAGACAATCCATTGTGGCTTGCCTAGAACCCAATGGATTAATTCGTCAATTCCTGAATCCCTTCAATCACTGTGGGGAAATATTCACTTAAAATTAAGAAACTTAAATTTAATAATGTCCAAATTCTTTAAATTTAATTCAGTTGTTGTGTGATGAATTAAAAGAAAACCAGCTGTCAGCAGAAAGGGTTAACTCCTTCACAGATTTGTAAGAAGGCGGAGCGAAACATTGTCACACGCACACAATTGCGTCACTTCACGTAAATTTTTTAAAAAACATCCCCAATTGAAAAAGACAGTTGGGTTTCACAATTTAACATTTTCCAAAAGAAAACAAACCAAGATATCATCAATCAATGTCAACTTGTGTCACACAGCTTCTCGCAGCTTTCAGGTAAATTTAAAACAAAATCTTTGTGCCTTTAAAATTGTGTTACTACTACAAACATTTTGTAAAACAACTCCACACACACAATAGCATTTCTATTTTTTTCCTGGTCTCTCACACTTGAAATTGGTCAGAAATTTCAAAAATACCAATTGTTGTGATTGCCTCATGTCCAGAACTAGAGGCTTTCACACATTTTACACCAACCAGAATTTCACTGTGGCCACAATAAAAGTCTGGTTTATACAGGTTAATTAACCTTAATAACTCCAATTCAATTCAAACCAATATCTCAAACTAACCAGTACTGCTTCAAAAGAAAGGGAGAAGCTTCCCTCAGCCTACAGCTTCGAAACATTCATACAAGTTTTTTTCAGACATCACTACACTAAAAGTAGAGAAGGGGCAGGAACTTTCCTTTTCTCCATTCATTATTTTTGCGCCATAGGCTACTTGTCAAAAACTTAGAAAGTGGGTGTCTCGGACTAGCAGTAACCAAATTAAGAAGACAGTGCTTTGTAAATGTTCAAATTGATTTAAAACAAAATCAAACAATAGCTATTTTTGTAATCCAATTAAAACAAAATACTTTCAAAAAGTCCAAACTCATTTCTACCAGACACGATTAGAAACCATGGCAACCGTAACTTCAAGGCTGAAGTTTAACTTTTGTAAAACAAACTGCTTCTACAGTTTTCTGTACAAGCCATCCCAGTCAAAATATATCCACAGCAGTGTCTTTAACTTAAACTGCAAATCACAAAGTTTCTCCCATTTCTAGCTTCACAATCTTAAATTGAAATGAACATATTTAACACATCCACACAAACTGAAATTCCAGCATTCGTTAAGGTTAGCATTTCTATTTTTTTTCCTCTTTATCTCCCACTCCTTAATTCGCTTATTACATTGTGTGGTCCCCACGAGCACTCCGTTCCTCTAGAGCCTGTTTCTGGGTGACCCAAAATGCAACCTTCAAGTCCTCATTGATCTTTTCTGCCTGCTCTGACCAATATCTCTGTTTGGATAGTTCTTTTGACAAGGCATCGCGCTGATTCTGATTATTTATACACTGGCTCTCGAGTTGTTGTTCTTTATTACACCACCTCTCCTCCTGTTCTAACTTTTCCTTGAGCCTGTTTCTATGTTCCTTTTCTTCTGTTTCTTTCCTTAACTTGATCTTTACCCGTTCATCAGATTTAACCTGCCTCTGATAGGCCAATAAACAAACGGATTTCCTTAACCTTTTCTAACCATGGACCCTTGGGCCCACTGTTCAGCCTCCGATACAGGATCATCACCATCTATTATGACCCATACCCACCCCTCCCTGAGGGGTAACTTCCTCGTCACATATTTCGTGACTAACTCATCCAGTGTCTTTGCCATTGTTTGTTCCAAACGAGTCCCTGTTCGGGCGCCACTTATCTGTAAGACATTCTGATTGTCTGACAGTTTATAGCGTTCAGACTCGTGGAACAGACAACACAAAACCCAATGAATCTATGAAACTTTTTTTACTTAAAAATCAACAAGAGGTTACAAGTAATTACCAGAATACAAACTCTACTCAATTCATGTATTTATCACAAGCAAGCATCGAAAATCATCTACTTTAAGCTCAGGTGATTATAAGCAAAACCACATACATACTATTCATCAGATGAGAGGTCAATTCAACGATGACTAGGCGTATGATTAACTTTAACTAGCAACTGACCAGATCACCATCGACTATAGCCCTGACTGCAATGCCGAATGTTTTGAAACAGTACCTTTTATACCCCAAAATTTGGCAACCCTCCCACTGCACGTAGCATTCGTAACAAAATAGACGAGTTAATGGCACAAATAACTACATATGGTTATGATATTGTGGCCATTACAGAAACATGGCTGCAGGGTGACAATGCCTGGGAATTAAACATACCAGGTTATTTAACGATCAGGAAGGACAGGCAGGAAGGAAGGGGAGGTGGGGTGGCGATGTTAATAAAGGAAGGAATCACTGTAATACAGAGTAATGATATTGGGTCAAAAAATCATGATAATGAAACAGTTTGGGTGGAGATAAGGAATAATAAGGGGAAAAAAACACTAGTGGGCGTAGTCTATAGGCCTCCGAACAGTTGCAACTCTGTTGGACGGAGTATCAATCAGGAAATAGTTGAGGCATGTAATAAGGGAACATCTATAATTATGGGGGATTTTAACTATCATATTAATTGGACAAATCAAATGGGGCAGGGCTGCCTTGAGGATGAGTTCATTGAGTGTATTAGGGATGGGTTTCTTGAGCAGTATGTAACTGAACCGACCAGGGGGCAAGCAACCTTAGATCTGGTCCTGTGTAACGAGACAGGATTAATTAAAAATGTCCTAGTAAAGGATCCCCTTGGAATGAGTGACCATAACATGGTTGAATTCCATATTCAATTAGAGGGTGAGAAGGTTGGATCTCAAACAAGCGTGCTAAGCTTGAATAAAGGAGACTATGAAGGTATGCGAGCAGAATTGAGTAGAGTGGATTGGGAAAATAGATTAAAGGGTAAGACGACACATGATCAGTGGTGTACATTCAAGGAGTTATTTTACAACTTCCAAAAAAAATATATTCCACTGAAAAGAAAAGGGTGTAAAAGAAAGGACAGTCATCCGTGGCTAAGTAAAGAAATTAAGGATAGTATTCGACTAAAAACAAGGGCATATAAGGTAGCGAAATCTAGTGGGAGGACAGAGGATTGGGAAAACTTTAAAAGGCAGCAAAAAATAACAAAAAGATTGATTAAGAAAGGGAAGATAGATTATGAAAGTAAATTAGCAAAAAATATAAAAACAGATAGTAAGAGTTTTTATAGTTATATAAAAAGAAAAAGGGTGGCTAAAGTAAATGTTGGTCCCTTAGAGGATGAGACCGGGAAATTAATGGTGGGAAATATGGAGATGGCAAAAACACTGAATGAATATTTTGTATCAGTCTTTACAGTAGAGGACACTAAGAATATCCCAACACTGGACAAACAGGGGGCTACAGGGGGAGAGGAGCTAAACACGATCAAAATCACTAAGGAAGTGGTACTCGGTAAAATAATGGGACTCAAGGCGGATAAATCACCTGGACCTGATGGCTTACATCCTAGAGTCTTGAAGGAAGTGGCGGTAGGGATTGTAGATGCATTGGTAATAATTTTTCAAAACTCCCTGGATTCCGCTAAGGTCCCGGCAGACTGGAAAACTGCTAATGTAACACCCTTATTTAAAAAGGGCAGTAGACAGAAGGCTGGTAACTATAGACCGGTTAGCCTAACATCTGTGGTAGGTAAAATTTTGGAGTCCATTATTAAGGAAACAGTAACAGGACATTTGGATAATCATAATTTAATAGGACAAAGTCAGCATGGTTTTACGAAGGGGAAGTCATGTTTGACAAATTTGCTGGAGTTCTTTGAGGAAGTAACATATAGAGTGGATAAAGGGGAACCAGTGGACGTAGTGTATTTAGACTTCCAAAAGGCATTTGACAAGGTGCCACACAAAAGATTATTGCTTAAGGTCAAAAATCACGGGATTGGGGGTAATATTCTGGCATGGATAGAGGATTGGCTATCTAACAGAAAGCAAAGAGTTGGGATAAATGGTTCATTCTCAGACTGGCAATCAGTAACTAGTGGTGTTCCACAGGGGTCAGTGCTGGGTCCCCAACTCTTTACAATCTATATTAACGATTTGGAGGAAGGGACCAAGTGTAACATATCAAAATTTGCAGATGATACAAAGATGGGAGGGAAAGTAGTGAGTGAGGAGGACATAAAAACCCTGCAAGGGGACATAGACAGGCTAAGTAAGTGGGCAGAGATTTGGCAGATGGAATACAACACTGGAAAGTGTGAGGTGATGCACTTTGGCAGGAAAAATCCTAGAGCAATTTATTATCTTAATGGCAAGAAACTGGAGAGTACTGAAGTGCAAAGGGATCTGGGGGTCCTGGTGCACGAAACTCAAAAGGTTAGTATGCAGGTGCAGCAAGTGATTAAGAAGGCAAATGGAATGTTGGCTTTCATTGCTAGGGGGATAGAATATAAAAATAGGGAGGTATTGCTTCAGTTGTATAAGGTATTGGTGAGACCGCACCTGGAATACTGCATACAGTTTTGGTGTCCTTACTTAAGGAAAGACATCCTTGCTCTCGAGGCAGTGCAAAAAAGGTTCACTCGGTTAATCCCGGGGATGAGGGGGTGGTCATATGAGGAGAGGTTGTGTAGATTGGGACTCTACTCATTGGAGTTCAGAAGAATGAGAGGCGATCTTATTGAAACATATAAGATTGTGAAGGGGTTGGATCGGGTGGATGCGGGGAGGATGTTCCCGATGACGGGTGAGACTAGAACTAGGGGACATAGTCTTAGAATAAGGGGCTGCTCTTTCAAAACTGAGATGAGGAGGAACTACTTCACTCAGAGGGTGGTAGGTCCATGGAATATGCTGCCACAAAAAGCTGTAGAAGCTACATCATTAAATAAATTTAAAACAGAAATAGACAGTTTCCTAGAAGTAAAGGGCATTAAGGGTTACGGGGAGCGGGCAGGAATTTGGACATGAGTCTAGGTTCGGATCGATCATGGCCCTGTGGGTAGTGGAGCGGGCCCAGGGACCGTGTAGCCTGATTCTGCTCCTATTTCGTGTGTGCAATTCTGTTAGATGCAGGAGATGGTTCTGTGATAGTAGATAGTAGATTGGCGGTTAGGATCAGATCAGCCATGATCTTATTGAATGGCGGAGCAGGCTCGAGGGGCCGATTGGCCTACTCCTGCTCCTATTTCTTATGTTCTTATGCGTACGTGTCCCTGACTATACAGCATAATGGTCGGCAGTTGTTTCCCAGACCCTCTTATCACTAGTCCGTCAGGCAACTGTGGACCTTCAAAGCTAGGCACATTCCATAGTCTGAAGATGTTTCTGTTATTGCACTGATTTCAGTCAATAGTCTGTTCCCACAGAATTTCAATAAGCTTGTTTTCGATATCTGTTGAAAGACAATTGGCAGCTTTTGCAGCTTACAAGTCAGTTTATTTTGCAAAGTTCTCACAGCAACCAGTCTTTGTCCTCGTGAAGCATGATGGTAAGGTTTGGTCACTTTTAGAAACAGTCAAATGGAGATTCAGTCAAGTTTACCATGACAGTGTTGAGGCTGCCGCGAAACACGAATTAAGACCGAATCCATGTGTGGAAAACAAAGGCTTTTTAATACAACTGCCTGGTCGAAAATGGCTGAAACAAACTGCTCCCAGAATTCTCTGGAAAAACCCTGAGGCCCCGCCCACTCCTTTTCTCCTGCCTTAAAGGCAAGGTGTCCGATATATTGTCCACGGACGGAAAAGTGGATAATGCCCGTTTGGCGATCCGCCACACAGCTCCCCCCAGAATCCGCTTAGGAGGTGTGGACGAGACGGTGCGGCGGTCTGATGGGCCGGCTGGAGCGGCTCTTGTAGGACGCCGGTGGACGTGGAACGGCCGGGCTTGGAGCAGCCGGGTGAACCGGCTTGAGGGCAGGTCGGCCGCATGGCGGTGGACGAGCTACAGGAACCTGCTCACCGGGCTCCGAGTGTGCTGGCTCGAGTCGGTCAACAGACACTTTTTCGGTCCTGTCGCCCACTTGCAGGGTGAAAAATTTGTCCCCAGCCTGTAGCACCTTGTAGGGCCCGTCGTACAGGGGTTGAAGGGGTCCGCGGTGGGCGTCGTGCCGGACGAAAACGAACTGTGCCTGGTGCAGGCTTAGTGGGACGTGTGAGGTGGATTCGCCGTGTCAGGCAATGGGCACCGGGGCGAACTGCAGCGCCGGTGAGGCGAAGTTGTGGCGTTGCTGGTCGGCTGACCAGGGTGTCGTGGCGGTGGGCAGGAACTCGCCGGGTACACGCAGCGGCTGACCGTACACGAGCTCTGCTGCCGATGCGTGGAGGTCTTCTTTAACCGCGGTGCGCAGGCCGAGGAGGACCCACGGAAGTCGGTCGGTCCAGGCGCCGTCCTGGAGGCTGGCTCAAAGAGATGCCTTCAAGGATCTGTGAAACCGCTCACACAGTCCGTTGGCTTGGGGGTGGTACGCTGTGGTGCGGTGAATGGTCACCCCGAGATTGCATGCGACGGCGGTCCAGAGTTCAGAGGTAAATTGCGGACCTCTGTCCGACGTCATGTCGGAGGGGACGCCGAACCGTGCGACCCAGGTGCTGACGAAGGCTCTGGCGATGTCGGCAGTGGTGGTAGAGGTCAGTGGAATTGCCTCGGGCCAGCGCGTGCTGCGGTCAACGATCGTCAGCAAGTGCGTGTGGCCTTGCAACGGCGGCAGGGGCCCGACGATGTCCACGTGGATGTGGTTGACGATGTCCACGTGGATGTGGTTGAATCTACGCGAAGGGACGGTAAACTCCTCGAGGGGTGCTTTCGTGTGTTGCTGTACCTTGGCCCGTTGGCAGGCTAGGCAGGAGTTGGCCCAAGTATGCACATCCTTGCGAAGGCCGCGCCAGACAAAGCGGTTGGCTACCAATTTGATGGATGCGCGGGCGCCGGGGTGGGAGAGGTTGTGGAGAATGTCGAATACCCGGCGGTGCCAGGACGCTGGGACGACGGGCCGAGGTTGACATAGGGATATGTTGCACTTGACCGTGACTGAGGTCGGGCCACACGCGTAGCCCTGGTAGGTTGGTAGGTGCGGACAGCAGATCAGGGTCGGTGATCTGGTCTGCTGGGAGTTGAGCGTAGTCGACTGCCAGGTGTGCGGCGTGGATGGCGGGGCGGGAGAGGCAGTCGGCTACCACATTGTCTCGGCCGGAGACGTGTTGGATGTCCGTGGTGAACTCGGACACTGCCGCGAGCTGGCGCTGCTGCCTGGCGGACCAGGGGTCAGTTGTCTTTGCCATTGCGAATGTCAGGGGCTTGTGGTCGACAAACGCAGTGAAGGGGTGGCCCTCCAGCAAAAACCGAAAATGGCAGACCACCAGGAACAGCGCGAGGAGCTCGCGGTCGAAGGTGCTGTACTTGACCTCCGGGGGGCGTAGTTGGCGGCTGAAGAAGGCAAGTGGTTGCCAGGCGCCGTCAACCCACTGCTCATACACGGCGCCGACCGCGTGGTCGGAGGCATCCGTGGTGAGCGCTACCCTGGCATTGGGCCGTGGGTGCGCGAGCAGGGTGGCGTTGGCGAGCGCAGTCTTGGTGGAGTCGAAGGCGGCGGACGAGTCTGCCGTCCATTCGACCGCCATCTTGCCGCTCCTGCCCCGGAGGGCTTCATACAGGGGCCTCATGAGGGACGCGCTTTGGGGATGAAGCGGTTGTAGAAATTCACCATCCCGAGGAACTCCTGGAGGCCTTTGATGGTGGTGGGGCGGGGAAATTGTTGGACGGCCTGCACCTTGGTGGGCAGGGGAATGGCCCCAGCATGGGTGATGTGGTGGCCGAGGAAGTCGATCTTGTCCAGGCCGAACTGGCATTTGGCTGGGCTGAGGATGAGCCCGTGGTCGCTGAGGCGCCCGAACAGGATGCGAAGGTGTTCCTGCTTGGAGGAACTGGCTACCAGGATGTCGTCCAGGTAGACGAACAGGAACTTCAGGTCCCGAAGGACCAAGTCCATGAGCCGTTGGAATGCCTGGGCCGCGTTTTTGAGGCCGAAGGGCATCCGCAGGAACTCGAACAGGCCGAAGGGGGTGATTAGGGCCGTCTTGGGGACGTCCGCGGGGTGGACGGGGACTTGGTGGTAGCCGCGCACCAGGTCGATCTTGGAAAAGACTGAGCGGCCGGCCAGTCTAGCCGAGAAGTCCTGAATGTGCGGCACGGGGTACCGATCAGGGGTGGTGGCGTCGTTGAGGCGGAGGTAATCACCGCAGGGGCGCCAACCCCCGCCTGGTTTGGGGGCGATGTGGAGTGGGGAGGCCCATGGACTGTTGGAGCGGCGGATGATGCCGAGCTGTTCCATGGTGGCAAACTCGGTCCGCGCGATCTCCAGTTTGGCCGGGTGCGGGCGTGGGCGTACACTGGGGGGCCTGTGGTGGGGATGAAGTGTTCCACCCCGTGTTTGGCGGCCTCCGCGGAGAAGGTTGGATTGGTAAGGGCCGGGAATTTGGCCAGGAGTGGCGAGTAGTCATCCGTGGCCCGGACGTGGCACTGTGACACCAAGTCGGCGGGTTGACGGGGGGCCATGGCGCCCAGGATGGGGGACATGGTGTTCATGTCCACGAGGCGGTGACGAGGGATGTCTACCAGTAGGCCGTGGGCGCACAGGAAATCTGCGCCGATGAGAGGGGAGAGCACCTTGGCAGTGATGAACTCCCATCGGTAGCGGCGACCAGCGAGGTCGAGAGTGACTGTCCGGGTGCCGTACGTCCGGATTTCCGTGCCGTTAGCAGCAGCCAGCGCCGGTCCTCGTTCGCCCTTTTGGATGTCGAGGGAGGAGGCCGGGATGATGCTGTGCTGAGCTCCAGTGTTGCACAGGAACCGGTGGCTGGTTTTGTCATCCGTGACGTACAGCAGGGAGCCCGTGTGGCCCACGGCCATCGCGGGGGCTGGTACGGGGGCGGACTTGAAAGAGCAGGGAGGTGTGCACCGTTGTGCCCTGGCGCCGAACCGTGCGTGGTAGTAACAGTGGCCCGGGTTAGTGGGGCGCGAAGGCCCCGTGGGCCTGGTGGCTGGTCATGGTGGCCGGTCCTTGTGGCCGCATGGTGGCCGGTGAGGGGCGCGCCCAGGCATTGGCTGCCAGGTCCGGAGTGACGTCGCGGCTGGAGTGAGCGGACAGCAGCTTGTCGGCCTCATCGGCCAGGGCTTCCAGGTTCGTGAGGCTGGACGCCACGATCGCTGGGCGGATGCTGAGAGGTAGCTGGCGGATGAACAGCGTGCGGAAGAGGGATCCGGGTGGGCTCTCGTTGGTGAGGGAGAGCATGTGGGAGAGGAGGTCTGACGGTGAGGCATCACCGAGGCCTGGAAGGTCGAGGAGGTGGCAGTTTCGCTGGTATGCCGAGGCCGTAAATTTTTTAAGGAGCGCTGCCTTAAGATGTGCATACTTGCCTTCCTCTGGTGGGTTCTTCAGCGCTGTCCAAACCTTCGAAACTGTGACGCTACCGAGTGATGTGACGAGGTAGTCGTACTGCGTCCCATCTGTGGTGATGTTTCGCAGCTGGAAGCGGGATTCAGCTTGGAGAAACCAGGCTCCGTCTGGTTTTCCCAAAACTCCGGCAGTTTCACGGAAACTGCGTTCGTGTCCGCCATTGCAGTGCTCGGAATACGTTCTGAGCGTCGGGGTCACCAATGTTGAGGCTGCCGCGAAACACGAATTAAGACCGAATCCATGTGTGGAAAACAAAGGCTTTTTAATACAACTGCCTGGTCGAAAATGGCTGAAACAAACTGCTCCCAGAATTCTCTGGAAAAACCCTGAGGCCCCGCCCACTCCTTTTCTCCTGCCTTAAAGGTGTCCGATATATTGTCCACGGACGGAAAAGTGGATAATGCCCGTTTAGGTGGCGATCTGCCACAACAGTGTTACAGCTGAATGACTTACTCCTGTTCCTATGTTCCTAATGCAGAGCAGCAATCAACTAATAGATTGTTGAACTACATTGCCTAAACTAGAATGTAAGCCAGAGGAAGCTACCGGGAACGGTGGCATAGTGGTTATGTTACAGGACTAATAATCCAGAAACCTGGAGTTAATGATCCAGAGATGTGAGTTCAAATCCCACCACGGCAGCTAGGAGTTTAAATTTGGTTAATTAACTTTAGGGAAGGAAATCTGATATTCTATATGTGACTCCAGACCCACAGCAATGTGGTTGACTGCCCTCTGTGATTCAAGAAGCCAGCTCACCACCACCTTCTCAAGGGCAATTAGGTA
This sequence comes from Squalus acanthias, assembly GCA_030390025.1. Classification (NCBI taxonomy): domain Eukaryota; kingdom Metazoa; phylum Chordata; class Chondrichthyes; order Squaliformes; family Squalidae; genus Squalus; species Squalus acanthias. The sequence goes on along the minus strand of CM059447.1, from coordinate 8,551,044 downwards.
TGGGCAATAAATGCCGGCCATGCCAAAGATGCCCACATCCCTTGAACGAATAAAAAAGCTGTGATCAAACTGGACAGTATTCTAGTCAGACCATACCTTAAGTACTGTGTCGGTTGCTGAGAAACCAGGCAGAGAATCAAGCACTGGAGGCAGTGAAGAGAAGAGCTACGAGGCTAATCCCTAGTGTAAAAGATTTGAGTTACAGTGAAAGATTGGAGAAGCTTAGGCTTTTACAGCCTGGAAAAGAGGCAGCTAAATGGTGGTCTTGTAGAGACTCCACAAGATAGTTACGGAAACGATAAATCTGTAATATTACTTTAAATTAAATTGCGAGAGTAGACAAGGAGGCAAACTTACGACACATCAGGAAGCTCTTCTTTACATGAAGAGTGATCAACACATGGCATGGACTTCCAGATTGAATGGTGGAGGCAAAAGCTTTTGAATCTTTTTTTTAAATTCGTTCATGGGATGTGGGCGTCTCATTTATTGCCCATCCCTAATTGCCCTTGAGAAAGTGGTGGTGAGCCGCCTTCTTCAACCGCTGTAACGCGTGTGGTGAAGGTACTCCCACAGTGCTGTTAGGGAGGGAGTTCCAGGATTTTGACCCAGCAACAATGAAGGAACGGCGATACATTTCCAAATCAGGATGGTGTGTGACTTGGAGGGGAACTTGGAGGTGGTGGTGTTCCCATGCGCCTGCTGCCCTTGTCCTTCTAGGTGGTAGAGGTCACGGGTTTGGGAGGTGCTGCCGAAGAAGCCTTGGTGAATTGCTGCAGTGCATCTTGTAGATGGTACACACTGCTGCCACGGTACGCCGGTGGTGGAGGGAGTGAATGTTTAAGGTGGTGGACAGGATGCCAGTCAAGCGGGCTTCTTTGTCCTGGATGGTGTCGGGCTTCTTGAGTGTTGGTGGAGCTGCACTCATCCAGGCAAGTGGAGAGTATTCCATCACACTCATTACCTGTGCCTTGTAGATGGTGGAAAGGCTTTGGGGAGTCAGGAGGTGAGACACTCGCCGCACAATACCTAGCCTCTGACCTGCTTTTGTTGCCACAGTATTTATGTGGCTGGTCCAGTTACGTTTCTTGGCTGGTCCAGTTACGTTTCTGGTCAATGGTGACCCCCAGGATGTTGATGGTGGGGGATTCGGCAATGGTAATGCCGTTGACTGTCAAGGGGCGGTGGTTAGACTCTCGCTTGTTGGACATAATCATTGCCTGGCACTTGTGTGGCGCGAATGTTACCTGCCACTTATCAGCCCAAGCCTGAACGTCGTCCAGGTCTTATTGCATGCGGGCATGGATTGCTTCATTATCTGAGGAGTTGTGAATGGCATTGAACACTGCAGTCATCAGCGAACATCCCCATTTCTGACCTTATGTTGGAGGGAAGGTCATTGATGAAGCAGCTGAAGATGGTTGGGCCTAGGACACTGCCCTGAGGAACTTCAACCACCACAACCATCTTCCTTTGTGCTAGGTATGACTCCAGCCAGTGGAGAGTTTCCCCCCCCCCCGATTCCCATTGACTTCAGTTTTACTAGGGCTCCTTGATGCCACACTTGGTTAAATGCTGCCTTGATGTCAAGGGCAGTCACTCTCACCTCTGGAATTCAGCGCCTTTGTCCATGTTTGGACCAAGGCTGTAATGAGGTCGGGAGCCGAGTCGTTTTGGCAGAACCCAAACTGGGCATCAGTGAGCAGGTTATTGGTGATTAAGTGCCGCTTGATAGTACTGTCAATGACACCTTCCATTACTTTGCTGATGATTGCGAGTAGACTGATGGGGCAGTAGTTGGCCGGATTGGATTTGTCCTGCTTTTTGTGGACAGAACCTACCTGGGCAGTTTTCCACATTGTCGGATAGATGCCAGTGTTGTAGCTGTACTGGAACCAGTATTAGATTCTTCAATTAGGGGTGGGTGGGAAATTTAGGGCTTCTGAATGGATAGACTGAGATGGACCAAAAGGCTTTCTTCATCCATAATTAGTGCTATCCTTCAGATGAGGTATAAAACTAAAGCTTTATCTGCCTGTTCCAGTGGTTCATGTGAATGTTAAAAGATCCCAAAACACTACTCAAAGAGCTGTTTCCTGGGCAACATTCAAGTGATGACACAGTCGAATAATAGTCAAGCCTTAAAATTACAGCCTACCAACAACTCCACCAGCTTATTATGAAGAATTGTATGTGCGGTCTTATGCTTTCAAATAATTTCACATGGCGATACAGCCATAGTGGACCTGAATACAAGATGGTTCACAAAATAAGACTCATTGGAGAGAAATCTTAAGTTGTTTATATGTCCAGTGAATATGAGGTTGTCTTATTCTGCAGATGCTCTTATTGTGGTGGTCATGAGTTGGCAAATAAGAACTTAGCCTTTGGGACTTGTTGAGTAGCCTAATGGATAAGTTGGCCAGTGTAGCAGGTGATGGATTCCCATTAGTCCATTGACAGATGGTGACGTGTTATTGCAAGTTGATGCACATTAGGCCACATGGAATTCACTTATTGAAGGTTATTAAAAAAAATTCTTGTATAGATCACCACATTCACTAAGTTTGCACCCTTTTCTAAAGTAGAAGAAAATGTTTGAACTTAGGATTTCAGTAACAAATGCATTCTACACCTGTGCTGTTTTTCAGGGAGAACTGACCATCACAGCTGATATGGAAGATATTTCAAATGCCTTATTTTTTGACACAATCCCAACAACGTGGGCAGATCTTGCCTACCCGTCACTTTTTAACTTGGGTGCATGGTTTACTGATCTCCTCCTTCGTATCAGGGTGAGCCACAGTAGTTTAACCGTATGTTTAGTTGGTAAATACTTGTGATATACATCAATATATAAAGAATAATGTACAATGCATTACTATTCTTAGAAAGTTATTTCCCCAAGTTATCCTCTCTAGTAATTATAGCTAAACTAGATCCAACACCAGTGTTTGGGTTTCAAAAGAACAGAGCCTATTACTCAATCATTTCCAACATGAAATTGATTCCACGAGTAGTTTATACCAAGTTAAACATGCAGCCCCTCTATTACCACAGAGCCACTCGTATACCCAATTAAATTTCAGGCTTCTGAGATCTGGAGTGAGCTGAAACTTCCTCCTCACTCTTTTTTGTGCTCCACAAAGGAGAAGGAATAAAACCTGCTGCTGTCTTGGCCTTTAATAATGTGGATGTGTAACAAATTTGTCTTCTTTAATATTACTTATAGGGGTGGGGTGTCATCTTTCCAATGAAGAATTGAGCCAAGTTCCTGTCTGCCTGCTCAGGTGGATGTAAGAAATCCCATGGTACTATTCAAAGAAGAGCAGGAAGTTCTCCTAGTGTTCTAGCCAACATTCCTTCTTCAACCAATACTATCAAAAACAGATTAACTCAATATGGCCCTGAAATTCGCCTCTCCGGCTTGCCGCGGTGGTAAGGATCGCGCGCGCACTTACCTACCGCGCCTGCCGTTGACCTCTGGGCCCACGGGAACTTCAGCTCCTGGGCCTGCTCCAAGTGCCGGGGCGCAGTTAGTGCGATGCGTCCCCTGGGATCACGTGGGCCATGGAGAGCCAATGGCAGCAGACCATCTTTCATTCATAGATTTGACAGGACCTATGAATTGAAATCGGCCCCAAAAGAACAGTTAAACTTAAAATAATTTTTTTAAAACCCATCACATTTATAAAATAACTATAAGTTAAATAAATTAACTATAAACAAAAATTTTAATTTAAAAAAAATAATACTTTTTAACAGTGCTAAAAATAAACTTACCTTTCTTTAAAGTATCTAAAAAAGATAAACCTGTTGAAAATTTTTTTAAATTATACTTAATTAACCACTTACCTTGTTGAAAACAGGTCCTGCGCCTCCTTTTTAAAAGCATAGGTTCTTCAATACTTACCCTCCCGTAGAAACCTGAAAAAAAACCTAAGTTTGCTGCGTGCGCGCAGCCTCTACCGCGCACGCGGTTCACCTATGAACCGCCCCCTTCACCAGACCGGAAGTTCTGGTTTCCCGCGCATGCGCAGTGCATGCAGGAAACCGGAACTTCAGGACGCCTTACGGGTGAGTACACAGTGCGTACTCACCCGGGAAGGGCCGAATTTTTGGCCCAATCTGTTTATAGGCCCTTTCTCAGTGCAAACTGGCTATGTTTGCCTCCAAAACAACTTTGACTACAATTCAAAAGTTAGATTTAAAGTGCTTCAAGAGCAATAAGCATATTATATTTTAAGAGTTTTATCATGACAACTTCAGGGAAAATAAAATTCGATTTAATTCAGCACAGGGCAATAAAAATATAAATCAACCACCATATGACAAAGGCAAAATATTACTGCTATATTTTCTTCAACAAGGGCTCATTAGACAAGGTGAATGAATACACAAAAGAGCAATTCTATTATTTGAGTAAATAGAAAGAATAAACTTGTATTTACATAGATAGCACTTTTCACATCCTCAGGATATCCCAAAGTGCTTCACAACAATAAATTACTTCTGAGTTGCAGTCACTGTTTTGTAGGTAAACATGGCAGCCATTTTGTATAGAGCAAAGTTTCACAAACAGCAATGAGATAAAAGACTAGTTAATCTGTCTCTGTGATGCTGGCTAAGGGATAAATGCTCTTCTTTGAATAGTGTCATAAGATGTTTTACATCCACCTGAACAAGCTGACAGGGTCTCAGCTGAGAGATGTCATCTCTGACATTTAACCTTATGTGCTGGTGTCCTACAATGGGGCTTGAATCCACAACCTGATTCAGAGGCAAGAGTGCTACCACTGAGCTAAGCTGACACTTTTACGAACATATGAAAAATGACAAACAGCAAAAGACCTACTGGTTCTTCCAGCCTGTCCCATACAGTTGTGATGCCTAGTGCACCCAACCCCATGCTGAGCCATGTGATCTGGGAGAAGCGAGAAACCAGATAAAAACCCAGGCCAGTAATTCCTCTCCGACCCCTTAGGTAATCGAAACTTGTCCTGGAGACAGCCCTGACCAACATTACAAGGTACCTACATCTTGTACGATCTGTTCGCCAGAAACAGTTCCAGCTCTTGCTTGAAGGAATTCAGCAAACCAGCAACCTGTTCTACAGGTCTGCTATTCTCTGGGAAACAAACCACCTCTTAACATCTAACCTAGTTCTGCCCTTAGATAACTTGTAAGAGTGAATACCTAACCTATTCAGTTGAAACAATTGAACTACACAAGCAACATCTAGTCCCTTCATCATCTTATATACCTCAATCACATCACCCCCAATTCTACGCTTCTCTAAAGGATAGAGACCCAGCTCTTTGAGCTAGTCTGGGTAATGCTTCAAACTGAGAATTAATCTTATTTCCCTCCTCTCCACCCTTTATAAAGCCTTAATATCACCCACCATGTAAGGAGACCAGAACTGAGGCCCAACTAAGGTCTTGTACGACAAGCTGGTGTACTTCGCTTTACAGTAAATTGTCCTGTAAATACATTCTAGCACCCTATTTGCTTTATCAATTTATTTTATGAAAATAGTTCTAAAATGTATATGGGGATGAATATTTTGCTGCAACTTTCTCACTTGTATTTATTTCCAGGATTTGGAAGCATGGAGTGCGGATTTTGCTCTGCCTAGTGCAGTGTGGCTTGGTGGATTTTTCAATCCACAGTCCTTCCTCACAGCTATAATGCAATCTATGGCCAGAAAAAATGAATGGCCACTGGATAAAATGTGTCTAGCTGTGGAAGTTACAAAAAAAAACAGAGAAGATATGACAAGTGCTCCCAGAGAAGGAGCCTATATCCATGGGCTGTATATGGAAGGTAAGACATTTACATACTAATTAATCACTGCCATCAATAATGTATTTTTAAAAAATAGTAACTGTAGGTGAAACAATTTTATTGTTGAACTAATACATCACTATAAAATGTGTTAAATACAGGAAAAGCTGTTTAACTATCATGAGAATGTAATGATACATAAATTTAAAAGAAAATTCTACAACCAACTTACAATTGATTTTATTAGATTTTACCAAATTAGCAGGCTTTTAAATACATAAGAAATCGTTTACAAAGTTTCCTTAAATACAGAGACATTCCATCAGGGACAGTACTTGGTCAGTCTTCATTATTTTTGTTTGTTTACATTTTTTTTAAAACAGTAAACAAAATACGTACTTGCGGTAAAAGGTTTTCCAGTTAAATCACTAGTAATATTTTATATGCTGAAAGGTGCACGCTGGGAAAAGAACACCAGTGTTATTGCTGATGCGCGACTGAAGGAGCTTACACCAGCGATGCCAGTTGTATTTATCAAAGCCATTCCAGTGGATCGTCAAGAAACAAAAAACATTTACGAGTGCCCAGTGTATAAAACCCGTACCAGAGGTCCTACTTACGTCTGGACGTTTAACCTGAAAACGAAAGAAAAACGAGCTAAGTGGATCCTTGCAGCTGTTGCAGTTTTACTACAAGTTTAAACTGGAAAGAAGTCTTAAGAGTTATAAACTGAAACCTCATTTAAAATGTTATGACGCAGATTTAAAAAAATTCAAATGTGTCTGCTTAAAACGTTTTTGAATAAATGTTACATGTAAAATTAATCGAATTGAAGTGCATATTTGATTTTATTCAAGCAGAAATAATACAAAATTAAACAGAAGAGGGTTATGGGAAGCTTTGAAAGTTTAGATGCTTTGTAATATCTGTTGCAACTTTGTCTTCCTGTTCTTTCCACAATGTCAGTATTCAACAAGTTAGCCAGAGACTGTTCTGAAGGATTAAATACACAGGCTGGGACTAGTTTTCATGGCTGTCCTACTATCTTTACACTTAAAAGTTTCTTCAATCTCGTTTCATGATCCACATCCTCCACATATGCATAAGTAAACTTAGATTCACAACAGGGCTAATCATTGAAGACACAGCAGAGTAAAGTTTCATCTTTACCACCTGGGGATTGGAAAATAGGGCAGGGAGGTTCACATGCCCATAATAGAGACCAATGATCCCTCTAATTTTTTTTGTACTGAGCGGGCCACGAATTACTTTGAGCGCGACCTTTTTGTTCGTGTGCAAATTTTACAACAACAACAGCAACCAATTAAAAGCATATATACAGTAATGCCATATTGCCACCCCACCATCTCAAATCATGAGACAATCAGACTAACTCTTAAAAAATCATGAATCAGTTGCTTTTTTTGATTTATAAATGTCATTAGTGGCTTTATTTAATCTCTAACAGGTCACAACTTTTACAAAAACTATATTATACGTGTCTCGTGTTAGAATTTGCTCTGTCAGGTGTCTCATCAAAGTTAATAACATCTCAGGGTCATTGGGATATGCCAATAGTGGAGATTAGTCAGGACAATGGTGGAGGACATAACAGACAGGTGGGGACTCATCCCATTTGAGGTGTGAAGGGCCACAACAATAGAGGCATCGAATCTAACACATTAGCAACCATTAGCAAGGTCATATTAACTATGAGATTCGATAGCAAAATACTGCGGATGCTGGAAATCCGAAATAACAACAGAAAATGCTGGAAAAACTCAGCAGGCCAGGCAACATCCGTGGAGAGAGAAAGAGAGTTAACGTTTCAGGTCGAAACCCTTCGTCGGAACTGAGAGAGCAAGAAATAAACAGATAAAAATGCAAGGGGGAGGCTGGGGGGAGGAATAAAAGAACAAAAGGGATGGTCTTTAGTGAGTAGAGACATTGAGAGATGCTCAAGGCAAGACGAGATGGTAATGGGACAGGTTGAGAAACAAAAGGTAAGGTGTGAAATGCTGGCAGAATCAGAGACAGTTGCCGTGGGGGGAGAGAGAGAAAAAAAGGAAAAAGGCACGGACCAAAAGAGTGGATAAAATGTATACATATGTGGTAGGGGCCGGGGTTATGATCTGAAATTGTTGAACTCGATATTGAGTCCGGAAGGCTGTAAAGTGCCTAAACGGAAGATGAGGTGCTGTTCCTGGAGCTTACGCTGCGCTTCCGTGGAACAATGCAAGAGGCCGAGGACGGTGAGGTCTGAGTGAGCGTGGAGGGGTGAATTAAAATGACAAGCGACCGGAAGCTCGGGGTCACCCTTCCGGACTGAACGGAGGTGTTCCGCAAAGCGGTCACCCAATCTGCGTTTGGTCTCCCCAATGTAGAGGAGACCGCATCGTGAGCAGCGAATACAGTATACTAGATTGCAAGAAGTACAAGTAAATCGCTGTTTCACCTGGAAGGGGTGTTATGAGATTGTTCTGGTCATCTCCTGCTCCTTTGTAACAGGAAACATCAGGTTAAATTGATTAGCAGTTAAACCAAAGATGTCAATGTCTAGAGGTTTGGAGAAAAGGAACTTTACTTCAATATACATTCTGGGCAAAGTCTCACACATCCCATGCTACCTCAATCAGACAGGATTTGCCTCCTTTAACAAATCCATGCTGGCTGTCCCTTATTTTTTTCCCAAAAATATACTTTATTCATAAAATGTGTCAAAATACATTACAATACAGTCCACATCACATTTCATGTGGTACAATACAAATTGGCTGTCCCTTATTAATCCATCTGAACTACAGGAGCCGATCCCAAAAACAAATAGACTGGATATTGTTGGTGGGAGGAAAACACCTTATGAACCAAATGACTTGTTCTGTTAAGTTTTCTTAGTATTACACCAGACATTAGCAATAACTTTGTTTCCAGCATTTGTTGAGAGGTGGTGAGAAACTAAAGCTGGAGTTAACATGCACTCAGTGCAAACATAAACCCGTACAAGACTCATGCCTCACGCCTTTAGTACCCTCAATTATCTCTTAGGTTATACCAACACCTTTTCATTGAAGTGCACCCAAAACTACTTTCCATGGGAGCAAAAGCGCTTGTAGAACTGCGGCCTAAGTTAAGATTAAAAAGTGCTTCCCTCCCCCTCCAGCCTTGGTATTGTTTTCAGTTTTAATCAGACACTCACTCACATTAACATTTCCAGTTCAGGACTGCTTCTTGGGTTACACATCCACAGCTCACCTTTGTCTGCATTACACCGCATGAATTGAAACATTAAAAAAAAGTTTTGCCTGAAGAGGTTCACCAAGACACTCACTGTCTAGCAATCAGGATCAAATGCTTAAAAAAAATTAACCTAAAAATTAATATATTCCAAATATAAGAATAAAAATATAACTTCACTTTCCTGCCTTCACTTCACTGAGTGGTCTTCTGTCTGAGGACTTATGTCCTTTGGAAACTACACGGAGTCAGATTTAAATCTCTTTCAATGTTTCATTGCATGAGAGTCCAATATCCTGAATCTCTATCATTACTTCTATGCTTGCTGTAACCCTTCATTGTGTAAACTATTTACTTTTCTGAAATTTCAGCCTTCAGAATGATTCCACAACTCATGTAAAGTTATGTGATTCAGTAATACTGCCCTGGCCTTTCGAAACAGAAGACCAGGGACATTCCTTTTATCTCTCCGCAATGCATTCAAACCCAACACCCAGAGGTAGAAAGGCAATGCTGTAACACAAGTGTGACACTGAAACCCTTATCAGGAACCTGAATACAATCTTCAACATCACTTTGCTAAGCCTAAAAAAGAGCATTCATCAAAATAATTCAGCACACAACTTGCATACCCAAAGAACTGGTGACTTATGTTGTTGTTATCGGTCAGGCTCCAGCGACGTGCTGATCCAAAGTGTGGCTGGAGACTGCCTTTCTGCACGGAGCAGGTCCAGGAAACTGAACCGGGGCGAGCGCAGGCCTCAGCAACAAGTCACCGAGTGCACGTCTCAGGCCCCGAATCAGAGCCGCCGGGCCCAGCACCATTTAATCACAGCTCCAGCGCCTCCCGGTTCCACTGAGTCTATTTCTCTTTTGAATACACCGCGGCCCTGGGGAGCATGCGCACTCTCAGCAGGAAAATCAGCGGGGTAGATAGAGCAGTTGCTGGGGCGCAGAGAATTGTGGGTCCTATTGCCGCCATTAGTCAACAGCCACCCGAGACAACGTTTGCCGGGTTCTAGGGCTCTTACCAAACGCCATTCCAATTCGGATTGGCTCTCTGAGGTTCCCGGGCCATTCTCTCAGCGCTATGACTTTTTCCCGCTAGTTCAGTATTGGGCCCCACCCATCCTGCTCCAGCTGTCCAGTGCGCAGCCTGAGAATTTAAGTGCGCAGGAACTTACAGATCCGTGCGCGGACACACACTCATGCACCTTAGAGGGAACATAGATGGAGACTCCCAATTTTCTTTCTATTAACCATCACCTCTGACAGAAGAATTTTCTTTCTCCCGCAACAACAGAGTAGTGGTAGCAATTGAAGATGTGTGGAGTTACTGTTGTTATTTAACCTTGAAAAGGAGATGGGATAGATATGGGATTTAACAGAACTGAAGTTTGTAATTTTAAACAGATATCTTGCAGTTCCAGATTATCGGACCTTATGTCCATTATTAGGTACATCCCTCAGAAGATTGAGTTGGCCAATAGTAAAGTGTCCTACACCAGGAATTGGCTCTATGGTGTAAGTGGCAGTCCAGTAAATTATAAAGTTTTTGAATCTGTCACATTTCAGAAACCACACTTTAAAGTGTGACATTTTGTTACAGATACAATCTTTTATTATATATTTGAAAAGAAAAAGCCATTCATTTTGTGTTGGTTTTTCTGACATTGAGACAGCCAAAGGATTTACAACTAGCTGCCATTCTCGAGAAACAATTAATCCTCCAACTGACCTCAGAGTGTGCCATTTTATCAATTAGACATTGTGACCGTAAGAAAATAAGACCCTGAAATTTAATGGTGGGGGGGGGGGGGGTGTTCTGTTGGTCTTCTGCTATAACTCCTACAGATCCTCCAGGAAAGTTAGAGACTTTGTTATGCCAGGTTTCCACCATTTCCAGAGGTTTCCTCAATGTCTCATAAGGGGCAGAAATTCCATCCACTCTTTAGCAGGCAAATGAAGGGCAGGGAGCAAGAACTCCCTAAGTCAGGAATTCCCATTCCTGATACCCAGTTGAGATCCAGCCTGGACTCCCAAAGAACAAAGAAAATGTTTTGGTGATCAGGTCCAGTTGTCAGGGGACCAAAGAGATAATGGCCATGGTAGGGGGAGGTCCTGGGCAATCCCCTCTCCTACAGGTAGGCAGAGGTAGATGATATGCCCAAAGTGGTAGTTGCACCTGCCTGCCCCATGCAAATAAGGTGCCCTCCTGCTGTCCCCACAAACTCTGGTGGGGTCAGTGCTGGAGGCAGCTATAAGAATTGTGATGCAAGGAATTTTGGGGCCCAATGTTCCACTTTAGCAGCAAAATATGTGTTTTACATGGTATAATACTCCTGTCCTTTTAAAACAGCATATTCCCCATGGGCATCCATTGTATCAGCTTATGGTCTTCTGACTAACTGAACTAATGTTAACGAATACCAAACCATTTATTACTTCTACCACAGAAGGAAGCAGTTGGGGACTTAAGAAAATAGACTCTAAACTTGAAGTCTAATAAGGCCAATATCACAGGGATGACTTTGCTCCCTCTCATCCCCAGTTAAATCAGATGGTGTACATTTGAAATGTGCCTGACTTAGTTAAACCTGGCTCAGTTTCTGAGTTATGCTCATTTTCAATGGGTTAAGCCAGATGAGAATACTGCCTGCGGATAAGCACTTACCCCAGATAGGGACATTCAAAAGCAGCAGCCAGATAGCCCGCAGCGAGGCTCTGAACTGGCTGGCCAGCAATTACGAATACACAGTTTCCTTGGACGGTCTTCTTTTTCCAGCAAGGAACTTCCCACCCATCCCAGAGACTGCCCAGGAAATGTTCATCAAGCACAAAGGGGGAAAAGCACAAAGGGGGAAAAGACACAGTGTTACAGATTTCCGCTGCCAGCGCCCCAGAACTTGCCGCACATGGGGTGTTAGGCAGGGGAAATCCGCTCCCCCATATCTCAGTGGTTATTCTAAACACAACATAAAATTCCACTCCCATTGTTGTTTCTTTTCAAAACTGAAAGGCTGAAGATAGGGCATGACATCATCCAATAAATACCAATCAGTAAGGGTCTTACTTACAAATGATTCCCAAAACAGATACACAATTGCAAGAGAATATGAAAACCATTTATCACTAAGAAAGAGGTTAAATGGTTAGATCCACTTCTCCGCAACAACAAGGCACAACAGATGCTCTAGAATTGTTCAAGTACCCTTGGTATCATAATTGACCAGCAGTCATGCTGGTCTCCCCATGGATACAAGGAGCAGGATGCCCTTAATTATAAGCTTCTCTGGTGAGTAAATATAGCACCTGCTGGAAGTTTATTAAAAGCACCATTGTGTCAAGACCATTGTGTCCTCCAAGGAAACAAACTGCTTAACTCTTAGTATTTGAATGGGCAGGAACATTCGACAGTGGATAATTAGTAGCTTAAAGTTAAAAAATACTTTTGACGTACATTCACCCATCACACTCACACATTTATTTCAGTTCCCTCAGCTGAGATGCTCAGTAAGTGTGCAATCAACCAAATTCCTGTCTAGCATGCATTCCAACACTTCCAAGTTTAAATTCTTACTGCCTAATCAGAAGTAGAATAATGAAAACAGCTATAATTCTGAAACATTGCTGCATCTGAATCTATTTTACAACTTAGTAGTATCACATCATTATTACTCAGCCTGACATTCAACATCTCTGGGATAAAGTGTTGTAATCAGTCCTCCAATTGTAACATTTCCAACTTTTCAGTTGTTGGCAAAGAAACATTAACAACTACTAGGTTAGGACCCCTTCCTTCCCTTCACTCAAAAACTTAGTACTTGAATAAAATGAGTTTTGATGTCAGCAGACTGAAATCAATCATTGAAACACAGAAAATCTCAAGGCCAGTAGAGACCATCCATAGATCCATGTATTGATGCAAAGTTGGTATAACTGCAGTCTTTAAAACCTTTTCCTTGCTTCCATCTATTCAAAACAGTTTTATAAACTTAGGTACAAAAACAAAGGTACTAGTTGAACTATAATGAACTTACAATAGGTGGGTCTTCCTTTAGCTTCTAGAAAAAGTTCTTTATAAGTGGTGTTACCAGTTTCACCCAGAGCTTCACATATCTATTTGGTTGGTCAAATGTAGTAGTCAAAACCTCATTTGACAGGCAGTACAGATGTTCTTGTTCCTAGAAAATACAGGTACAATTTTAATATTTTTCTTAGCTGCAGTATTTATTTAATATATCACAGTACAGTAGTTATTCTTTGAATGAAAGTATATTTCAAATAGCCAGAAGAGAGATTAGGAAGGCTCAGAATATATGAATAGACTGGGAGTCAACATAAAGAGTAATAGCTCTACTTCTTGTATCCCATCCTGTACCAAGTCCTGCTTGACTATCACTTCCATCCTCGCTGACCTACATTGACTCACAGTTCCCTAACACTCCAATTTTTAAATTCTTGTCCTCGTCTTTAAATCCTGCCACGGTCTCACCTGCCCCTCAAATCTGTAACCACCTCCAGCCCTACAATCTCCCCCCCAACTCCCTGACTCCGGCCGCTTGTACATTCCCCCACCCCTTCACCCTACCTAAACTCCACTCTCCAGAATTCCCTCCCTAAGCCCTTCCATCTCCCTCTCCTCTTTTAGGATCCTCCTTAAAATCCAATTCTTGGACCAAACTTTTGGTCACCCCACTTAATCTCAGCATCCATTCTTCATGACTCTGTGAAGCACCTTGGAGCGTTTTTCTACATTAAAGCTGCTATATAAATGCAATTTGCTGTTGCAAGAGCTTTTATAAGCACATCATTAGCAAAAGATAGTTAAAGAACGAATAAGACCAGTATGTCATGAAGGCTGTAAACCTATTGTAGAGAATAGAAGAATGGACAAGATGCTCAACAAGTATTTTGCCTCTGTATTTAGAAAAGAATACTGGAAGAACTATAGATTTACCCAGGAGGACATGGAAAAGCAACACTGGAGCAGAGAACAATAGGGGAGAATCTAATATAAATGTTCAAAATTATGAAAGGGTTAAGAGAGTAAATAGAAAAACATTATTTCCACTAATCTGCAAATTAATAACAAGGGGTCAACATCTCAGAATTAGTACTAGAAGCTTAAAGGGGGAGATTAGAAGGATCTTTCCCCTGCATAAAAAATTGTAAGGATATGAATTGCTCTTCTACAAATGGCTATTGAAGGCAAGTCAGTCGCAACGTTTACGAGACAATTAGATAAACACTTGAAAGATATTAAAAGGGTCCAATGAAAAAGCAGGGAATGGAATTAGAGTAGATAAGCTCCAGTAAGTGAATCAGCACCAGCACATGCATTGATAGACTGAATGGGCCTTCAATTTCTGATTCAAGGAAGGATGCTTTTCCCCCTATTTTCTAATTGAAAATGGGTTTAAATTAGATGGCTTACATGTCTAATTAACAGCTCATACAGCACTTGAAAGAACATTCAAATATTGAGACAGTTGTCGACATTTAAACAATATATACTATGCATCAAGAAGATCAAGGTGAATTTGTTGACGGGAGCTATTCTGGTGTGGTGATTGAGCAAGGGGCCAAGGAAGGGATCACTCTACATTTATTGTAGGCAGTAGTAATACAGATAATTCCTTCAATGCCGTCTTATGTTGCACTAGAAGGCTTAGTAAAGACAGCATTTCATGCATGATGTGAGCAGGCAGCCTTGGTTATAATGCCAATAACTGTTTTAGAGTGGGGAAGACATAGATGTGTACATTCGTAAATACATACATGAAGCACTGTTTACCAGCCTCTGGCTCAGTCCTTCTGACTGAGAAACACCAATAAGAAAATTATATAATTTATCCAGTTTTAAAGTTGGGGGAAATGTTCATCCTTAGCACTGCTGGTGTGTAAAGCTCTGCATCAGGAGCACTAAAATGGAAAATTTGACCCTTAAATGGAAAGTGGATGTAGATAATTGTTTTATTGTAAATACAGAACATAAAACTGAAATGAAAGCTTTCTTCCTTTTCAAGTTCACCAATTCATTACTGACCTGCTGTAATTGCTGCTGTAACTTGTGGTTTTCTGTGACAATTGCTAGCTGAGCCTCTAGGTCTCTGTGCACAGATCTGTACCCAAAGTTAGGAGAGCCAATCAAAGTTAGGCAAGGCCACTTGCTTCCTGACAGATAATACCACAGACCTACAGAAAAAAGGATAATAATGAAAACCAGCCCCATCTTAGATGAGGAAGAACCACCACACTATTCATTCTTACTATAATGCACCACCGTATTAAATGTTAAATATCATATTATCTGAATAAAAAGGCTCTTCTTAAACTAGGGGTCTCTATATAGCTCATCTGGTCTGTGTTAGGAGCAATCTACAAGTAGCCGTTTGACCTGCCCTCGAAGGTACAGAACACATACGATTATAACTTACACGTCAACACACACAAAAACTACAACAAAATTGGGCTTAAAGTTTGAGAGCACCAAAATGCGTATTAATCTTTTCACTGATTTATTGCTGAAACTTCAAACGTAAAAAGACGCAGGGGGCGATTTTGCCAATGGGGGCGCGTTGGAGGCGGGACTGCTGCTTGTCCGGTCGTTGTCCCACCTCCATCGACTTGTGGCCAACCCATGCTATTATCCCTTGATTGATCTTGTTAAGCCCGCCCAGCAGGCTTAGCAGGCCAATTAAGGGGAAGCCTATGAGAACGTCAGCGTATGACGAATTGTCATCGTTTGACAGCTCTGTGAAGCTGTCAAACACTGAAATTCTATGTTGTTTGAGGAGTCCTTGTATCCAAGACTCATCAGACCTCTTTCTTTTGCAGAAATCAGATGGATGTTGCATTGGAGAATGCAGCAGCCATCTGTCATCTCTGCCGGTGAGATGTGAGACTCTCCACATCCCCAACTGTTGAAGCCTGCAGGAAGAAACAAAGGTAAGTAAGCATTTTCTATCACTTTCCACTCACCTCATATACTTACCTCTCCACACTTGAACCCATCACTTACCTCCACAGCGCACTTTTGGACCCCTCCGACCCCCGCAGGCCCACTACTCGCCTCGGTGACCCTGGCGGGGTTTCCCGACGTCGGGAAGCCCGCGCCTCTGCTGGAAAAATGGGGATAATCCTCTTAACTGCCTGTTAACTACCTGTTAACAAGCAGTTAAGTGGCTGTAATCCCCTTCCCGCCTCCAGGAGACGGGACCCGGCGCGGGTCGGCTACCCGCCTCCTGGCAAGATGGCACGGAGGCGGGATGGGCACCCGCTCCCAGATTCTGCCATTTTACCGGCAGTCCCGTCTCCATACCCGCCTCCCCAGGGCTGGCAAGATCGCGCCCGCAGTTTTAAACTTCTTATAACTTGAAGAAAACATTTTAATTAAAAGAAATAGCTTTAAAAAGATCTGGTCACTTCTAACTATTGTGACAGATTGTGTAGAATGAGCCTATACTCTCTGGAGTTTAGAAGAATGAGAGGTGATCTCATTGAAACATACAAGGTTCTGAAGGGGATTGACAGGGTAGATGCTGAGAGGTTGTTTCTCCTGGCTGGAGTGTCTAGAACTAGGGGGCATAGTCTCAGGATAAGGGATAGACCATTAAGACTGAGATGAGGAGGAATTTCTTCACTCAGAGGGTTGTGAATCTTTGGAATTCTCTGCCCCAGAGGGCTGTGAATGCTCAGTCTTTGAGTATATTCAAGGCTGAGATAGATAGATTTTTGGAATCTAGGGGAATCAAGGGATATGGAGGAAAGTGGGGTTGAGGTCGATGATCAGCCATGATCTTATTGAATGGCGGAGCAGGCTCGAGGGGCCGTATGGCCTACTCCTGCTCTTACTTCTTATGTTCTTAGAACAACATGGACAAATACCATCCACAACAGAGACAAAAACAGCCATTAGAGAAGCTAAGAGATATTTGGAAAAGAAGATGGTACACAATTGTGGTAGTAATAGCAAAAGTTTTTTCAGCTACGTCAGGAGTCAGAAGACCGTTAAAGCTGTTATGGGGCCTCTGAAAGACAGTTTAGGACAGATTCAAATAAATTCCATGGCTATAGCAGAACTGTTAAGTGATTATTTTGCATCAGTCTATATTCCTGTGGATGATGCTCAATTTCCAGCTGTGGGATGTACTGTAGACAGCGACATTATAAATATTAAAATAGATAGGGATGTCATTTTGGATAGAATAGGAAATCTCAAAATAGATTGGACGCCAGGTCCAGATGACATCCACCCGAGGGTGGTTAAAGAGATCGGACAGGTGCCCCTTGCCCGCATCTTCAAGAGCTCGATAGAGTCAGGGACAGTTTCCTCAGACTAGAAGGTAGCTCATGTAGTTCTGATTTTCAAATAAAGGGGACAAATCCGAGCCAGGGAACTACAGGCTCATCAGTCTAACATCGATTACTGAGAAGATGCTTGAAGAGATCTTAAGAAATGCTCTTTATGATTATTGGGAAAAAGGGGACATCAGAGATACTCAACACAGCTTCTGGAAAATAAGGTTATATCTTACAAACTTGTTTGAGTTTTTTGAAGGTTACTAGGTTAGTGGATGAGGGTAATCCAGTTGACATTATCGACCTGGATTTTCAGAAAGTCTTTGAGGAGGTACCTCACAGTAGGCATAAGGTAAAATCTTGTGATATCAGTGGGATTTTGATACACTGGATTGGGAATTGGCTCCAACCCCGCAGGCAAAAAGTTGTAGTCAATGGTTGTGGATCAGCCTGGAGGCAGGTTACTCGTGGTGTCCCACAGGGATAGATGTTAGGCCCATTACAGTTCACTGTTTTCATTGACGACCTGGACAGTGGTGCTGGTGGTATGGTCAGCAAGTTTGCAGATGATACTAAAATTTGTGCACGTGTTAAAACTGTACAGGAGTACAATCTTCTGCAAAACAATTTAGATTTGCTAGGGGAATGTGCTAAACAATGGCAAATGTCATTTAACCTAGACAAATGCAATGTGATGCATGTAGGCAGAACCAACACAGAATATACTTACCATTTACAGGGAACAATACAGAAAGCAGGTTGAGAGAGAAAAGGATCTAGGTGTTATTGTGCACAGATCACTCAAGGTTCATGACCAATGCAGAGAAGCCACAGCCAAAGCAAACAGGGTATTGGGTTGTATTAATGGAACCATTCAATGAGTCAAAGGACACCATTCTGTCCTTATATAGGTCCTTGGTTAGACCTTATCTAGAGTACTATGTCCAGTTTTGGTCCCCTCACATGGTGGGTGATATAGAAGCCTTGGTAAAGGTACAGGAGAGCCACAAGAATGATTCCCAGCTTAAAGAACCTTAGTTACTCAGAGAAGCCTAAATAGCTGGGTCTATTTACTTAGAATAGCTTAGACTTAGAGGCGATCTGATAGAGGGATATAAAATAATGAAATTGCGTAGCTATTGATAGATTATTTCACTTTGACTGATTGGAGAGGAGCAGGAGTAATGCCTTTAAACTACGCAGGGCAAGATGTTAGGCAGTTCTTCTATAACTATAACTTCCACCCATAAAGAAGCCCAGCAGCTCTGTGCAATCAGAACCCCTTCCCCAGGACAAAAAAAATAGCCCCCCAAGAAATTCCAGGAATCAGAAGGCCAAAAAAAACCTGTCCTCCCCACAGTGATCAGTGATCCCCTCGTGTACCAGTGAAGGGTAAGCCATACCCACCCAGGGAAGCTGCTCCTGGAATCCCCCAACATTACCATGCCTCTATACACACAACAGACCAGCCCAACCTCATCATGGTTAAACTCAAGATTGTCTCCCTGAATGTGAAGACTCAATCACCCAATTAAATGGAACAAAATCTAATCAACCTCAGTAAAGAACAAGCAGAAGTGGCATTTCTACAGGAGTCCCACCTTACCCTCTCCTGAGTATGCCAAACAACGGTAGCCTCTTAACCAAGAGCAGAGCAGAGGCCACTGATTAGAAAGCACCACACTTCACCATCCCTGGCGTAGATGGTCTCTCTATCCCGACAAAGAATTGAAAAGATGGAATGCTCAGTATGTATCCCCAAATGTAGACTTCCCCCTCACTCTCCACAGCAGTATTCCTTTCAATCCTTCTCCGTCCCTCCCCCCAGCACCACCACACATGGAAGGCAAGCTATACTGCACCCTCCATCCTCAGCTGGACAGACATCCAGCAGATGTGGGGCACTTAGGGTAGGCAGCTAGAACAATTCAAACATGATGAGTCACCCTAGGCCTAACCAAGGTATGGTGAGCCATGCACCTCTTAAACAAGGAATACACTTTCCACTGAAATCCACACAAAACCCAGGAAAAAGAAAATCACTGACTTTTCCCTGAAGTAATCACAACTGCCCTGAATTACGGGTTGCAACACATGACCGTTAGCCATCCTTGAACGTGCATCAGTCATTCTTCAGCTCACATTCGCCAATCTACCAACCACTTTGGCACTGCTGCCTGAAGACCATGCTCTTTGGTGACCTAGAATCCCTGGAAGACCTGATGCCTCTTCGATGCTGCTCTAGGAAATCTCCAAGGCAGCACTTAAGGCCATATTATCATCGTCTCCTCCACCAAGAATCATAACATACGGAAAATGCAGATACCTGGAGCAAAGAATAGTGAAGCCAGACACAAAAGACAGCAGAGAGCAACAAGTGAGCCCAGATTCAAAAGAGCCCATTATCAGTGGCAGCAAACCTCCTCTGTAACCCTCCTCCAACTCTGCGTTCCTTCAACTCTGGCCATTTGTGCATCCCCCACTTACTTCGCCTCACCACTGGCAGCCGTGCCGTCAGCTGCCTAGGCCCGAAGGTCTGGAATTCCTTCCCTAAACCTCTCTGCTTCTCTTTCCTCCTTTAAGATGCTCCTTAAAGCTATCACAGATGCAAAATACTGCAGATGCTGGAAATCTGAAATAAAAACAGAAAATGCTGGAAATACTCACCAGGTCAGGCAGCATCTGTGGAGAGGAAAACAAAGGGGGAATTTTTCAGGGGGTCAGCGGGCGCGTTCGGTGGCGGGTCGGATGGGAAAAAAAATTGACCGGGTCGGGACCTCGCTGTCAACCCACTGCCATGCACCTTTCCCAGATGTCGGGTCTGTCAGTGCTGAACAGACCCGACACGCAGCGGCGGGGAAGGCAATTCAGATCATTATGACCTTGTTAACAGCCCATTAAGAAGTATTTTGAGCTCACCTTTACATTTTACGAGGTCGCCCACGGGGTCCACGCTGCTCGGGGATCACATCAGGTAAGCAGGTCGGGAGTTGTATGACCATGGAATCATCTCATTACTTGACAGCTGCAAATGTGCTATAAAAGCTCTCATCTCACAACTGTTCACTTTCCAAGCTCAGAAGCTGTTGCTTACTGCATTTGGAAGACAGACTGAGCTTTATGCAGGTTGCAAGTGTTTGGAGTAAACTCTCTATCCAGTGTTACCTCATTGGAACAACCTCTCTCACCATTGACAGATCGCTTCTGTCATCTCAGGTTCACCTGCCATCTATTACATCAGCATCGGTACCCTTGAAACTATCTCACCTTGGTCCTCAGAATCCCACCACGATCAGCCCCAACACCAGCAGCACCAACAACACCAATCTTCTCCGCAATCAACTGATGCTGCACAGGACACAGGGCATCAGCACCCAACCACATTGCTGCCCGGGACGCCAGGGATGGCTTCACCATGGCCAGATTTACTTCACTTGACGATGTACACTTTGGCTGCCACATGATGCACCAGATTGGCACCACCCCACACCAACAACATAAAGCATCCCTACAATGCCCAAGCCATTCTTTTCACACTCATCACCATTGCGGGGGGTACCATTATGTCTCACCATTCACTGCAACTCACTAAGCCACTTCCAAAGGTACACACAGATCTATCCAAGAATGCAAAGTGTTGAAAATAAAGGTTTCAATGTTTGACAGCACAGTAACAGAAACTTCACATGAACATTGGCTAAAACACCCAAGTGCCTACCCTTGTGTGTTAGTTGGTATGCTTGCAGTAGGATGAGGGTGAGTGTGAGGGGTGGCTAGTGAGATGGGGAAGTGATAATATAGATAGAGAGGGATGGGTGGAGGTGCAATGTAAGTTGGTGTAAGGATGTGCAGGAGTAGGGTAGGGAAGGCAGAGTGATGGGGATGTGATGAATGGCACAGCAGGATGAAGTTGAGTGTGGCTTTGCAGTAACGTTTCGTGATCTACTGAGATCATTGAAAGGTTTGCGCCACTGCAGCCTGGTCCTCCTGACGACATCCCTGCTTGTGTCCTCCTGTGTAATGTGTAACCAGGCTGCTTTGGTCTCCTGGGGAGGACTCTTCCGCCCATTGGAAGGGAAGAGAACCTCACTGCGTGCTGTGACGTCATCAGACCCGCTTCCTTCAATTGGCCAGCAAACGCGCTGGGCGGGCTTAACAAGCCCAATCAACGTAATATCATTCTACACAGTGGGCTGGAGCCAACAGTGGGATCGGGACTCGCCACCGACGTCGCCTGCCACGGACCCACCGAGGTAGGGGAAATCGCGGCCAAAGTTAACGTTTCAGGTCGATGACCTTTCATCTGAACATATAAAAGGTCATCGACCTGAAACATTAACTCTGTTTCTCTCTCCACAGATGCTGCCTGACCTGCTGAGTATTTCCAGCATTTTCTGTTTTTATTACGTTAAAATCTACCTCTAGTCCTAATGTCTCCTTCTTTGGCTCAGTGTCAATTTATGTCTGATTACGATCCTGTGAAGCGTCTTGGGACATTTTACTACGTTAAAGGCGCTATATAAATGCAAGTTGATGTTGTTGCTATAGGTGATGTAAAAGGTGCCTGATTAGAACATTTACTGTAAAAGAGTTATGCTCATTAGCATGAAGGTGTTTGCTAAAATTCTCCTGCTAATGTGTCCTGCAACACAGAACCATTTCCCACCATTCATTTGCTGCTGGCAAGTTTCAGAATTTCCCTCAGCTTGTAACAAGCTTCAGTATTTTGCTACTCATCTCAGGCTCTTTTTACAGCTCCAATATCTCCTTTTAATAAATTTCTGCAGTACTTCTAGAGTTTTCCCCCCTTCTTCCTTATGGCCTTTGTGGAATTTGTTTTCCTTCTTATTTTAATGCCCATTGATGCAGTTTAGAAACTGGTTGATTAGCTTATTGAAAAAAATGGTATATACTGCATATTCAACACAAGTTTTAAAAGTGCTCTAATTTTCCTCAGCTGAGATATCCTAATGTTTCTGCCAACTCACAGCCTTCAGGATTATACACATAACACATCGTTTACAATTTTAATTCTTTTCTCTCTCAGCAACGCACACCTCTACTGAAAATATTGCACCATATATGCAGTCCTATATATACCTTGGTATTTAAGCTTCTAATAATAAATTTAATGAAGTAAAAATATTTGCAGGATACTACACTATCTTTTGTTCTCTTCATACAATGAACCCTATTACTAGAACTACAAAGTGTTAGTGTTGTGACGATATCCTAACTCTTCAGAGGTGAACTACCTCCCAGCTATTTCTGGGAGCTACAGGAAGCAAACAGCAGTTCCCAGAAATTACCCAAGAATGCAAATATTGAAAACATTCTGTATTGGCCATTCATCTACCCTCAAGCAACATTGAAAAGTATTCCGTTTGTGGAACAGCAACAATATGTGGACTAAGGTAACGTGTGAAATGTAGATCTATAAAAAAGGCTATATCACCATTTGTAAACATATGTATCAATACATTTTATGTTGTGCAAGGACAAAAATATAGGCTACAAAATCATGCTAATAAAATTAGGGAAATTTTCCTCCAGTACAATATTTAGAATTAAACTTTGTGAATTTGTATTGGATAAAACAATTTTAAGAAAAATTGCACCTTCAAATTGTTTATAAACCCTCCAGCATCACTAAAGATCTGCATTCCTGAATATTAAAAGAATGAAAGTTGAAAATCATACAGCATTGTGTGAATAATTCTGAAGGTTCTGAATTGAAACATTAGATATCTCATTAAAAGAATACTTTTAATAACAATGTTAAATATGCAGCAGAAGGTATATAACCCGAAAAATACTGTTAAACTAAGCAATTGGCTTTCAAACATGTCAAAGATTTGTCCCAAGTTATCCTCAACAATAAGAGCCATAACATTGTTTTTAAAAAGCAACTATTAATTCATGTAAATATCTATTTGAACATAAGCCCTGCAATTTATAAACTGTTTCCCTTCATATTGGTAAAGAGATTGTAAAGTCCATATATAAAATGAAAACCTAAAAATTGAATAAAACTATACTTTTACTGTCCCCTAATGACACTTATTCTCCTCACTTGAACTAAGAAGCTGTAATCAAAAGTCATATAAAATTCCTTCCATAAATCTTTATAAACACATCTAGGAGTTCTACGTCTGTCCGGCAGGTATACAAGATGTATTAAAATCTAGCTAGTGGCATAACTGAACTAACAAAAGGCTTGGCATTAAATAGTTTCTCAACCATCACTTATAGTAGTTGTGATTTTTTTTTTACACACAGAAAGCTTTTAATACTGCTATAACTTACAAAACCCATTGCCCTTTGGCAGAAGCAGAAATGATTATTCAACTTACTTTACCAGTACAAGTAACTATAAACCACAGAAGTACATGCAGTATGTAGTCGTCACTCATTAGTTTGGGCGTCATTTGAACCACTGCCAGTGTTAGTGAAAAGGCCATGCAATGCCGAAGGCCAAATAACATTTGCATTTCCCATCAGCTCCCTCTAGGTGTGTGTACTGTAAATGTTTCCCTTTGTGAACACATATTCATCAAGGACAGGAGTGACAGTGTTGGGAAATTCAGTTTTCCATTTTGCAACCAGTAGCAGCTTCAGTCTCAGGTTAGATGTTTATATGCATTAACAGAGCTCTTCACCAATTCCAGAAATAAAAATCACCTGTTGTTGCATCACGATTTTTTTCTGGGATAGCTTTGGATCTGCCCTGGTTACATCGAAGGGTGGATTTCAGAGCACCGGTGGCAAAGAAAAAACAACTGCACATACAATTGTGTAAAACTGGGTTTGCTACTTTATGTTTTTCGGTACAGACCCTCCGCCCAATACCTAATGATGGTATGTACATAGCTAGTCTGTACGGACTAAACTCTCAGCCCACCCAAGCCCCGAAAAATTGGCAGCACCTGATGTGTGATGAGGGGGCTTCCAGGCATTTGCCTGGCGGTGCCCCAGTCTGTGCAAATTGAATACAAAGATGCCTTAAAAATCAAGAAAATACAATGGTGCTTCTATGGAACAATGGGGCATTTTCCAACAATACTACGTGATGTTCGGGATTGTAAACAGACCTCCTTGAGATGATTGATTAATTAATTAACATCTCAACCCCCCCCCCTCCGGTGTGGGCTGAAAAACATTTAATCTTCAGGAGACCTTGCCCAGACAATTGTCCAGTTTCGATGAAAGGCCATTGATCTGAAACGTTCTCAGTTTTTATCTCCACAGATGCTGCTTGATCTGCTGAGTGTTTCCAGCACTTTCTGTTTTTATGTCCGTTTTGAGCTGGACTCCTGCTGACGAGCTGGTCCCTGGGTATTAACAACTTAAATGCTGATCCTAGAAGTACACAAGTATAAGTTGTAAAAAAAAAATCCGTAACAGACAAAAATTACATTTTGCCACAACAGTATCCAAGCACTTATTGCTTAGTAATAATGCTGGTTTAGACCTATGTAAATTTTCCTAATCGTTGTACGCAAGCAGGATACTGTGTGGGACTTTCCATAAACAACGGATAAAACTAGTTCCTCCTTTTTTGGTTATGAAGTCACAGGTCATTTACTGGTTTCAAATCTCCTGGAAAACCACTGACTGGCACCAAATAGTGTCATTATTTATTTGGTTCACCTCTCAGGTGGATGTAAAAGATCCCACGGCACTATTACTGGTCATTATCACATTGCTGTCTGTGGGAGCTTGCTGTGCGCAAATTGGCTACTACATTTCCTACATTCCAACAGCGACGTCACTTCAAAACTAATTCATTGGCTGTAAAGCGCTTTGGGACATCCTGAGGTTGTGAAAGGTGCTGTAGAAATGCAAGTCTTTCTTTTCTTTCTTTGTTTTGGTTGAGATTCAATCACCTCCATTCTGGTTTTGATTCTGCACACCATCACTGTAATTCATTTTTCCTCTATATTTTGTTGGGATGGGGGCAACACTGGCAAGGCAGGATTTCTTGCCAAGCTCTAATTGCCTTGAAAACATTATGAGTCAACCACAGTGCGGGACTGGAGTTAAGTCCGGGTTACAGGTTCTCTTCCATGAACCAGTTGGGTTTCGACAACAAATGGGCAGCTTTTCTGGTACCAACCCACAAATTACCAGATTTATTCAATTTAATTAGAACTCATGACCTCTGGATTGCTAGTCCAATGCCATAACCACTACACTACCATATCTGTAATATAATTCATAGCAGTGACTACCTTGGAGGGCTAAACCATTAACGTATCAGCCTTATATTGCAAAATGACTGATGGTGATTGGTGCTTCATTAAGACCTCAAAGTGGTGATTATTTTTATAATTCGAGTTTTGTGATATGGAAAGAAAGAATTTGTATTTAGATAGCACCTTTCACGACCTCAGGATGTCTCAAAGCACTTTACAGCCAATGAGGTTTTTTTTTTGAAGTGTAGTCACTGTTGTGATGTAGGTGCAATAGTGTAGTGTGATTCTGTGAGACTAAGGGTTGATAATCCAACAAATACTTGCCCTGAAAGCTGTTTGAACAAAACAGGTTCCTCATTTTCTGGCAATGAAACCATAGCTCATTTGCAAGCTTTAAATCTCCAGGGAAAACCAATCACTGGCCCCAAGGAACTTCCTCTGGAAGAGATGACAGACTAGAAAGGATGATCTACCAAACAAAATATGAAACGGTACTAACTGTATTATACTGTACATAGATCACATTTCTCTAACCTTAGCCCACGTTACAGCATTTCTGGTCAGAACCATCGCAGGCAGTTATTTTTCTGACTTGGTGCAACTGATATTTAGTCAGGACCCTCAGAAAACCACTGACTTCATCGAAAAACAGAGGCTACCTTTATTGTGGCATCACCTAAGAAACCACATACCTTTTAAGCATGAAGATAAGCAGCATAGCACGTATTGAACCAACACACAATGCCACAAGCAGTTGGGAGCTGCAGGTTTAATACACAAGACCGCTGAGTTTCCACTTAGAATGCACTGAAACAGGTGCTGGTTCTTAAGGAAATGCTGCTTTGCACGCTACCTTGATTGCTGTTGGAGGATGGGGGGGGGGGGGGCGCTAATCCCCCAACCCCCATTGAAAATAACGAATAAAGTCAAAAGGGAGAGTCACCATTTCCCCCCCTCTCCCCTCCACTGGTTAAAATCCGGAGAGTCCAGAGAACAGATCAACTGAATCATGGAATAGTACAGCACAGAAGGAGGCCATTCAGCCCATCGAGTCTGCGCTGGCTCTTTTGAAGAGCAATCCAGTTAGTCCTGCTCCCCCGCTCTTTCCCAATATCCCTGCAATTTTTCTGTTATTTATCCAATTCCCTTTTGAAGGCTAGTGTTGAATCTGTAGCCACCACCCTATCAGGCAGTGCATTCCAAATCCTAACCACACATTGCATAAAAAAAGTTTTTCCTCATGTCGCCTCTGGCTCTTTTGCCAATCACCTTAAATCTGTGCCCTCTGGTTATCAACCCTTCAGCCATCGGAAACAGTTTCTCTTTATTTACTCTATCTAAATCCTTCATTGCTACAACCTTGCATTCTAAGCACTTGCAGGTAGCAACTAGTTTGCTCAATTATGTAGCTCCTGTTTCAGGATCCGTCACGTCCTATTTACTCATTGTACATCCACATTCTCATTTCCTTTTTATTTCACAAACTTGGATTTGCATTCACCCCATATTCTCTTTCTCCAAACTCAACAGTTTTAGCTTCTGTAGAGTTTCATAACTCAGTGGATTTAAAATGATCTTTAAACCCCTGGCAATCACATCCTCCAATATTCCTGGTGCTGCCAGGTTTGGACTGGTTGTGAAAATGTCTGAATAAAGACATTCCCAACCAGGAGTAGAGCACAAATACAATGGAGGCTTGAGCTGTCTATCTCGTCAACTAAACACAGAAATTGTTGCAGCCTGCACATACTTCTATTCACCTTACACTTACTTTGAGCCTCTTTTTTTCAGTTTATGTCTCAGAGTCTGGTTCTAGGTTACCATCTTTAATTGGCACCAGATTGGCCACCAAGTCCAGTCATGCAGCTTTATATCATTAGCTGGGAATTTAAACAAGGTTATGTCAGGCCACGCAAAGTTTTACAGGAATATGACGTGGCCTTCTCATGTGTCAGGAAGAGAGCTGCTTACTAAAAAAATACACTGCAACATATCAAATGCAATGACCTTAAACTACTTGGATTCATATAAAACTTATTTCCATTTCTCACTGGGAGAAAGCCTGTCACAATCGTTTGGAGTGTGGAGTGCTGTTTTTAAAGCGTACAGCAAGATTCCTGCTCTTCCAAAACAAACCTGGCCACACAACATGTAAATAAGTAGATTACCTTTGACACAGGCTCTCGCAAAGGGTTTCACAGCCAGTAAACGATTTTTGAAGAGTAGTTACTGATATTGTGTAAGGAAACACGACAGCCAATTTGTGCACAGAAAGCCCACAAATAGCAATGAGATGAATGGCCAGATAATCCGTTTTAGTGAGGGATAATTGTTAGCCAGGTCACGAGGGAGAACTCCCCTGCTCTTCTTCAAATAGTGACATGGGATCTTTTACGCCCACCAGAGGGCAGACAGTTTAACAGTTTAACAGCTCATCTGAAAGAGGGCACCTCTGACAATGCATCACTGACTCAGTACTGCATTGACATGTCTGCCTAGATTATGTGCTCAACTCTCTGAAGTGGGGCTTGAGCCCACTACCTTCCATCTGAGACGAGAGAGTGCTACCACTGAGCCAAGGCTGACACCGAGGTAAGACATGCTGGTCAGCTCTCATTCTACATGAGTCTAGTCACAGATCGGGAAGACAGAGTTTGTGACAGAAATTCCTCATGTGGGGAATTTATAATAGAAACATAGAAAAATAGGAGCAGGATTCTGATCCTTACCTGGAAATTCAATGGAGTGGGGTGTCAATCTGAGGTGAGATGCTTCTCCATGAGTGGCAGTTGAGGAAGGGGGAGAAGGAAGTAGGAAGAACGCAGAAGGAAATCAAGGTGAAAAGCCAAAGTGTGTTGACTTATAGTGTTCTTACACTCCTTGTAGCTTAAAAGCAACACAGGTTGGTGGGGCACCCTTGATGGACCAGTTGGTCTTTTCCTGCTCGATAGTCCTGGGCACTGGTTACCACAGCCCTTCTGACCAGGTAACTTTGATGCGATACAAGGCGGCAAAAAATACTTTTGTTTTAAATGTGCATCACATTCCAGGGCTTTAACATTTCTTTCCTTCACTGAAAGGATTTTGGGATTGACTCATGTTTAAGTGCTGTGTTTCAAAAATCAAAATGAATTTGCATAGATTTAGAAAGGTCACAGGCTGCAGGCATTAAAGAATGTGCATTGAAACGAGAAAGGCCAGTTTGTAGAATTCAGAACTGATACAATGAAAGTCACTTGTTTTTATAGTCCCAGGGCCATTAGGCAGGATAGCTGCTGCTCACTGAGAACAGCAGAAAATGTCCTCTTTAAATATCACGTCCCAAGGGAGGGAGGAGAGCAATGTTCTTGTTAAGCTCCGCAGCCTCCCAGCTGTCTGGAGGTCCCACGCAGACCGGTTGCCGGCTTTACATGGAAAAACCGTGCATGCACGGAAACTTGAATGGGCCAAGCAGCCTCTTAAAGGGGCCCCATAACCAAAAAAAAAAATTAGAGGGAATATTGGAGGAGAGGTAGCCACTTTTACTGAGAAATCAATGACAAATCACTGGCAGGAGGAAATCCGAGTCTTTGCACTCCCTCTCCCCAGATGGGGACACAATGTGCCAAACAGGCAGCCAGGTTTTGAACAGAAGGTTGTGACGCATAGCGCTGGGCCTAGAGCAGGAAGCTTAAAAACACAGGTCAGTTTTTGCAGTTAGAAGCAGTCTGAAAAAAAGCTAATGCCAAAAACAAGTAAATCAGGCCATGGGAGGGACAACGCATGGTTATTCCGCCCCCTCCCCGCCACCACCCCCCAATGTTTTTGAGGAGAGAAGTGAGATTGAGCTATGCAATTGGAATTTGCTTTGACCGTTACGTCATATATTCACTTACTGTCTGAAATGAAGCAACTTACCAACTTGTTTCCAGCCACATCTCACCAAGTGTTTGAGTCCACCTTTGTAAAGATTGCACAGGTGCACTTGGCGGCATATATGAAAGGCGCCATATCGAGTTCAGATCACAAGGGGTCCTATAGTCACACCATAGAAACTATATACTGTACGACACACCCTAAATGTGGTCAAGGGTTATTTGACTTCACCAGCAACCAACATGTGACATTACACTATTGGCACACAAGATCCAATGCAAATCAGGTTGTCATAACTTACCTTAATCTAACCACAGGTACTACAGAAAAAGTGATTCTAAAAAACACACATCTGTTATGTAAAATAATTTTCACACAACAATGTTAAATTGTTTATGGTGCTTTATTCATGTCATTAAAATGTCTCAAAGCACTTCAGATGGTGAATTAGTTTTGGAGTGCAGTTACTGTTGCTACACACCCATTCTGCACCAGCAACATCCCAAAAACAGCACGGAGATAAATGATCAATGCGCTCCTTGTTGAAGGAGGAAGATGGCTGGGATACAGGGAGAACTTCCTGCTCTTCCACAAAATCACCGGAAAAGGACCTCCGTTTAATATCTTATTTGAAGAGCATCTATGACAATGCAGCACTCTCTCAATACAGTATTGAAGTGCCAACCTATATTATATGCTCAAGTCCTGGAGTGGAGCTTGAACACACATCTACTGACATAGACATGAATGTGCTACCAACTAAGTCAAGCTAGTAGTACAAATGTTCAACAACAAAAAAGTGCAGCAAAAGCCATGAAGTAATGCAACTACTCAACTGGATCACAGGCTTAATTCTCCTCTTCCAATCTCCCATTGCCTCAGTTCACCCCTTTAGTAAACATGGGGTGAATTACAAGCACTTCACCTACCTGAAAAATCTAGGATGCCTTCACTGCAAATATAAAGGACAGACAAACCAACACAACTGAGCAAAAGTTTTTTTTAAAAAACATTCATTTTTTTTTAAATCCGGCTTTTAAAGTGTATTACCATTGTTTAAAAAAACTACCACCCACCTTTCGCATGGAAAGTCCAGCCTTTCCTGAAGTATTCGTGTAGTCTTATTCTATCTTGCAGTCCACTCTGGCACACTCTGCTGTAAAACTGTCTGGCAATGTAAACATAAGCAGAAGGAATGGCTCCTGCTATACCCTTAGCACCAAAAAAACCATTCACCTCTGGTGAGGCTAGCAGTATCTGGTAATCTGCGCTGGTACCCAAAATAAGATTCATATAGGCTTGAGTGAGGTTGAAATACCCTGAAGTCAAGTACATCTTGGAATCTGCCTCAGCTTCAGTCATTAAAGCTTCAGTCACTTGTTCATCTATTCTAATTTCAAATGGCCTCATTTGTATTATGGGATAAATCCAAGTGTCCGTGCGTCTCGGAGCTCTACCAACATCACTGGGCAGTGCCAACTCTTCTTCAGAACTACTCACAGCCAAGCCCATTATATGGTTTCTGTACTGCTGTTGGCTTCTTGCTTCATTCACCACGGCCATGATCCTCTTATTTGCTGCTGCACAGAAATTTGCTCGACTACCTGAAAAATAATTTCAACAGTGCGCTTAAGTACAGCTGCTTTCCGTGGTCAGGACAGATTTCAGTTTAACAAAAACAGACATTTGAATGATGTAAAATTAAAGATTATACTACAAATGTGTGGATGTTCACCAAAAATAACAAGTTCTGTATAAAAGTAGGGTATAAACCATAAGCTAAAATTATTTTCAAGGATAGAATAATCATAGAATTCATTTGGATTTTTTCAGCACTAAAAATGTTAATTTCACAAGAGGCCTGGCAAATATACCATATATCGCCGTTCCTTCATCGTCATTAGGCCAAAATCTTTGAACTCCCCAACGAACAGCACTGTGGGAGTACCTTCACCACACGGACTGCGGCGGTTCAAGAAGACAGCTCACCACCACCTTCTCAAGGGCAACTAGGGATGGGCAATGAATGCTGGCCTCGTCAGCGACGCCCACATCCCCAGAATGAATTTTTAAAAGTGACCAGACTTCAGAGTGAAAAACTGTGCAACAAATGGTGAGTATCATTCTAGAATAGACTCAGATAACTCAGTACAGAATATTATGATTGTGTCTTGGTGCCTTTTCGACCATTGGAAGGATTTGAGTGCAATTCATATTGAAATGCTACTTAAATAATTTAGTGAGTTCACAAAGAGTTAATATCCAGCTTCCACCTGTGGGTGCGAAGGGAGGGATGCAGTCAAGCCAGATCAGCCAACTATTGTAAATGTTATCCTCAACCATATCTGGGACAACAGTGCGTCATTATCTGGTTTCAGACGCATTCAAGTGTGTTGGGAGGAATTGCATTTATGTGTACACAAGATGAGCTGGTCTAATTGGGCCTCCACCCAGTCAGGCGGGAGCCCATTTAATTAAGCGTTTTCCAGCACTTTCTGTTGTTATTTCAGTTTTCCAGCATCCGCAGTATTTTGCTATTGTAATTAAAAGGCCTACTGGCCAACCCCCGGACAGGGAAGAGTTGAGAGGATTAGCCCTCAAATTCCTGTTCTTAGAAGAACAGAACACATTCAAGATCCTTTCCAACAAAGACTGCCGAGTGAAGCAGGCAGGAGTCTCCTTTAAGAGGAAAGCTTAGATAACTGGTCAGATTCCAGAGAAAAAGACAAAGTGAATGTTTTTTAGCCTGCTAAAAGGATGAATACAGTCCAATTTACTATTTGTCATGAGAAGACCAATGCATATTTAGGTGGAAGTTACTTCAAATGTTTATCTATTTGTTCAGTTAACAATTGTAAATAACATCCAGCTTCGTCTCATTAAAGTATGCGGTAGTACGCCTTCCAAAAGATCGTTAAAGTTTACTTGAGGACATGTGCAAAGATCACGGTATTCAAGTCATGTAACAAGGAGTCCCATAGTTATCCCCCGACCAGGTTACACTATCAAATAACTAGATATTGGACAGTACAAGTGAACTACTGAATGAATGAGAAGTGGGGAACGCTTATGGGAATGAGCAGCATTACTGAACCCGAGATTGTATCTCAAACAGGCCCACAATTTGTACTGTGCCATTATATGGTCATGATGCACCACATGTACCTCAATCACTAAATAGTGAAAAGGTTTATTTTATATAAACACCTGGATGACTGACTGCAGAGAGGCAGGATATGATATATTTAAGGTGGGGTCAGGTGGTCAGCAAGGAGATAGAAACATAGAAAACATAGAACATAAAACATTTTCAATTGCCCCAGCCTCAACAGTTTTTTGGGAGGGAGTTTTCCAGATTTCTACTCCCCCTTGTGCGAAAAAGTGCTTTCTGACATCACCCCTGAACAGCCTAGCTCTAATTTAAGGTTACGTCCCTTGTTCTGGACTCTCCCAAGCAGAGGAACGAGTTTCTCTCTAACAAGTCTAAACTAGTCTCTATCAAATTCTTTATAATAGAAACATAGAAAAATAGGAGCAGGAGTAGGCCATTCGGCCCTTCGAGCCTGCTCCGCCATTCAATATGATCATGGCTGATCCTCTATCTCAATACCATATTCCCGCTCTCTCCCCATACCCCTTGATGCCTTTTGTGTCTAGAAATCTATCTATCTCCTTCTTAAATATATTCAGTGACTTGGCCTCCACAGCCTTCTGTGGTAGAGAATTCCACAGGTTCACCACCCTCGGAGTGAAGAAATTTCTCCTTATCTCAGTCCTAAATGTCCTACCCCGTATCCTGAGACTGTGACCCCTCGTTGTAGACCCCCCCAGCCAGGGGAAACATCCCCTGCATCCAGTCTGTCTAGCCCTGACAGAATTTTATATGTTTCAATGAGATCCCCACTCATTCTTCTAAACTCTAGTGAATACAGGCCTAGTCGACCCAATCTCTCCTCATATGACAGTCCTGCCATCCCAGGAATCAGTCTGGTGAACCTTCGCTGCACTCCCTCTATGGCAAGTATACCCTTTCTTAGGTAAAGAGACCAAAACTGCACACACTACTCCAGGTGTGGTCTCACCAAGGCCCTGTACAACTGTAGTAAGACATCCTTGCTCCTGTACTCGAATCCTCTTGCAATGAAGGCCAACATACCATTTGCCGCCTTAACTGCTTGCTGCACCTGCATGTTTGCTTTCAGTGACTAGTGTACAAGGACACCCAGGTCCCTTTGTACATCAGCATTTCCCAATCTATCACCATTTAAATAATACTCTACCTTTCTGTTTTTCCTACCGAAGTGGATAACTTCACATTTATCCACGTTATACTGCATCTGCCATGTATTTGCCCACTCACTCAACTTCTCTAAATCGCCTTGAAGCCTCTTTGCATCCTCCTCACAACTCACAATCCCACCTAGTTTTGTGTCGTTAGCAAACTTGGAAATATTACATTTGGTTCCCTCATCCAAATCATTGATATATATTGTGAATAGCTGGGGCCCAAGCACTGATCCCTTCGGTACCCCACTAGTCACCGCCTGCCACCCCGAAAAAGACCCATTTATTCCTACTCTCTGTTTCCTATCTGTTAACCAATTTTCAATCCATGCCAGTATATTACCTCCAATCCCATGTGCTTTAATTTTTCACACTAACCTCTTCTGTGGGACTTTACCAAAGGCCTTCTGAAAATCCAAATACACCACATCCACTGGTTCTCCCTTCTCTATTCTACCAGTTACATCCTCAAAAAACTCCAGTAGGTTTGTCAAACATGATTTCCCTTTCATAAATCCATGCTGACTTTCTCTAATCACGTTGATATTTTCTAAGTGTCCTGTTATCACATCCTTTATAATAGACTCTAGCATTTTCCCTACTACTGATGTTAGGCTGTAGTTCCCGGTTTTCTCTCTCCCTCCTTTTTTAAATTAGTGGGGTTTCATTTGCCACCCTCCAATCTGCAGGAACTGTTCCATAATCTATAGAATTTTGGAAGATGACAACCAATGCATCCACTATTTCCATGGCTACCTCTTTTAGTACTCTGGGATGCAGATTATCAGGCCCTGGGGATTTATCAGCTTTCAGTCCCATTAATTTCTGCAGCACAATTTTTTTCCTTTAATTCCCCCTTCTCACTAGACCCTTGGTTCCCTCGCATTTCTGGAAAGTTATTTGTGTCCTCTTCCGTGAAGACAGAACCAAAGTATTTGTTTAATTGCCCCTGCCATTTCCTTGTTCCCCATTATAAATTCTCCCATTTCTGACTGTAAGGGACCTACATTTGTCTTCACTAATCTTTTAGATCAGTTAGCTTTGGTGAGTTACTCCTTGACCTGCAAAAAATGCGGGCAATGTTACATCGCTGTCGGCAACACTTTATAACAGTTTTTGCACCAAAATTAATTATTGGAGTAATCAAATAAATTATTATCCAAACGTGTACTTGTCTTTCTAGCATCACTCAAATACGTTTTGCTGGTGATATCTATATCCCCAGTATAGGCAGTATAACCGGAGTGAACAGTTACATTGGCCCTCATAATATACTGCAGAATTTTCAGTGTTAAATGTACCCATTGTAAAATACTGCCTATCTCTCAGGTAGCACAGGTACAGGTGCAGCCAAAAAGTTGATGCATCAGTAAAGATACAGAGCAAATGAGAAACAGTCATTGACGGAAGAAATGTTGGTACCATCAATTTCCTTGGTGCTTTACACTCAAAAATATATTAGTACCACTGCAGTTACTGAATTATTAAAACAATTTTACCGTAAGTATCTAGGTTTAAATGGAGAGACCTGTGCTTTTCTTTGACTAAAGTTAAAATCTTAACTTATGGAACCTTCCAGAATCACATGTCCAGTTTTATGCATGAGGTAACTTAGTTTTAATCGTGATTTTCATTTACAGTAATTTAATAAAAATACAGATCACATGAACCAAGTGCAGGAAATCACATTCATAACCCAGGCTCGGCTCACAGCTGCACCATGAGTGCTCATTTACATGCAGGGAGCGTGCAGCTTCTGGAACATAAATTGCAAGAACTGAATGTCTCAGGGTTGACATTTCCTCACCACTCACGTGCAGTTCTCAATTCCAAAGAAGTCCCTACAGTCGACATTAGTAAGGATAATGTGTTCATCTAGTAGTCAATGGACTGCAATGAACAGTTCTTAAACGTTCTGGCAATAGCCCTATGAGTAAGACATTATGATTATTCACAAATCAATACTGTGGAAAATCCACTTTCCTGTATTTGAAGCGACAGTTTAATTTACTAGGCAGTTTTGCTTCAGTGGAAGCATCTTTAGAAACACAATTGCCAAAAAACTATTCTTCAAACAGATTATTTACACATCACGATTCAGCCAGTTTGTGTCCCACAACCAGTTAGAAAATCACAGAAGCAACAGCTTGATCTGCTGCCACACACCAATACATTTTCAAAACCAAGCCCACTTTGAAATATTAAGAAACTTGAAATGTATAAAAAGACTAATCATTTATCTCAAGTTATATAACCAACCTGGCAGCGTTACTTCAAAGATTTCCACAATAAAATCATTACAGTGTAACACTCAAACGCACCACAAGATTTTTCACAAACATTTGCTATATACTAAAAATGGTAGGTGGGTCACATTTAATTTCAGAAATGCATTGAAAACCCCTATGTCAACCGTATTTGTCAGTTTTCCATTCTGGTCCCTGCAAGATGTTACACCTATAGGTTAGGGTTAACCTATAGGTGCAACTATGATATTAGGTTTTCAGTGTTAAACCGTACCTAATGTTAGTAACACCTTCACTAAATCAGGATGAAGACAGGATTAAGAAAAGCTGCTGTCAGCCTACATTTCATGGCCACCGGGTGTCGCTGTGGAGCAATCCAAGGTTCTGCCTCTCAAGTGGCGTCAGCCCTGGCAGTTAGCACAAGTACAGGTAAGTAAAAAAGATCAAAAGGGTGTTGTATATTTCATTTTAAATCTATTTGGACTTTTAAAATTAATATTCTAACTGTATTATCACGTTCTCATTTTAAGCTCCAGGTGACACAGGCTTGTGATTTCCTACCTTCCGACCCAACTGTGGGCCTGCCTCAGACACAGCCATCATAACCGACATAAGAACATTAGAACATAAGAATTAGGGGCAGGAGTAGGCCATTTGGCCCTTCAAGCCTGCTCCGCCATTCAACAAGATCATGGCTGATCTTCTATCTCAACTCCACCTTCCCACACTATCCCCATATCCCTTAATTCCCAAAAATCTATCGATCTCTGTCTTGAATATACTCAACAACTGAGTATCCACAGCCCTCTGGGGTAGAGAATTCCAAAGATTCACCACCCTCTCAGTGAAGAAATCTCTCCTTATCTCAGTCCTAAATTGCCGACCCCTTATTCTGAGACTGTGGCCACGTGTTCTAGACTCCCCAGCCAGGGGAAACATTTTCCCTGCATCTACCCTGTCAAGCCCCTTAAGAATTTTATATGTTTCAATGAGATTACCTCTCATTCTTCTAAACTCTAGGGAATATAGGCCTAATCTACTCAATCTCTCCTCATAGGGCAATCCCCTCATCCCAGGAACCAGTCTAGTGAACCTTCGCTGCACTCCCTCTAAGGCAAGTATGTCTTTCCTTCGGTAAGGAGACCAGAATTGTACATAGTACTCCAGGTGTGGCCTCACCAATGCCCTGTATAATTGTAGTAAGACTTCACTCTTATGCTCTAATCCCTTTGTAACAAAAGCTAACATACCATTTGCTTTCCTAATTGCTTGCTGTACCTGCATGTTAACTTTCTGTGATTCATGTACAAGGACACCCAGGTCCCTCTGAATGCAAACATTTCCCAGTCTCTCACCATTCAAAAAATATTCTGCTTTTTTGTTTTTCCTACCAAAGTGGATAACTTCACATTTCCCCACATTGTATTCCATTTGCCATGTTCTCATGCTTCTCCTCCTTCTCAACTACCTGCTCCTGCTCTGGCATCGAGCTCCTGAGTGACCAGCCGACACCCATCGACCCCAGTGTGCTGACAGCTGTGGTATATGGGGAGCCTGCGCCCAGAGCAGAGGCCTTTTCATTTTTATGCTGTGATAATGGAGAGGAGCTAAAGGGGACGCCTCCTCCTCCATCGCCCTTCCTTCTCTCCACCAACTCCCCTCCTTCTTTCCTCCCTCCCCCCCCACGCTTTTACCCCTTTATCACCCACTCCTCCTCGGTCCAATTATGATGCCACCGTCCTCTAACCCTGCTACACCACGGGAGGTTTTTAATTGAGAAAACCTGGTGAGAAACCTAATTTTTTTTATTGAGAAACCTAAGAGCCATAGTGAAAGGCACTTCCAAAGTTGATTAAAGGTCATGTTGACAAGTGGTTGTGAGGTCAGAGGTGAGAGAAGGATCATCCATCAGGTGTGGAATTTTTCTTGTGTTCTGTCCCAATATGTGTTAAAGGAGCCACCCCAGATATGGGCAGAGTATTCGAGACTTTTGATCACTTTGAGCTATTGGAAAAAAATCTCTATGGGGAAAATAAGTAAGGACACTGGCCACGATTTTCCCTACCTCGGCGGGTCCGTGTCGGGTCTCGGCCCCACTGTTGGCTCCATCAAGGCCTCTGATATAACTTTCCCCTGAGAGGGCTTGTTAAGCCCGCCCAGCGAGTTTTCCGGCCAATTGAAGGAAGTGGGTCTGATGATGTCATTTGATGATGCATCATCAGCCGGTTTCCTTAAAGGGACCATGTGCAAATTTACTTTGATATTTGTGCTGTCAGTGTAGTACAGCATTGAGGTGCTGCAAACACTGACAAGCACTGCACAGAGGTGCACGGCTGCACCCAGGCTCTCCCCTGACTCCCTCCATATGCTTATGGAGGGAGTCGCAGCACGCCGGGAGGTTCTCTTCCCTTCCCATGGGCAGAAGAGACCTCCCCAGGAGACCAGCGTAGCCTGGTTGCACATTACACAGGAGGACACAAGCAGGGATGTCGTCAGACGGGCCAGGCTGCAGTGGCGCAAACCTTTCAATGATCTCAGTAGATCACAAAACGTTACTGCAAAGCCACACTCAACCTCATCCTGCTGTGCCACTCATCACATCCCCATCACTCTGCCTTCCCTACCCTACTCCTGCACATCCTTACACCAACTTACATTGCACCTCCACCCATCCCTCTCTATCTACATTATCACTTCCTCATCTCACTAGCCACTCCTCACACTCACCCTCATCTTAGTCCAATCATACCAACTAAACAACACACAAGGGTAGGCACTTGTGTGTTTTAGCCAATGTTCATGTGAAGTTTCTGTTAATGTGCTGTCAAAAATTGAAATCTTTATTTTCAACACTTTGCTTTCTTGGACAGATATGTGCGCACCTTTGGAAGTGGCTTAGTGAGTTGCAGTGAATGGTGAGACATAACGGTACCCCCCACAATGCTGATGAGTATGAAAGGAATGGCTTCGGCATTGTAGGGATGCTTTATATTGTTGGTGTGGGGTGGTGCCAACCTGGCGCATCATGTGGCAGCCAGGGTGTGCATCGTCCAGTGAAGTAAATGTGGCCATGGTGAGGCCATCCCTGGCGTCCCGGGCAGCAATGTGGTCAGGTGCTGATGCCCTGTGTCCTGTGCAGCATCAGGTGATTGTGGAGAAGGTTGGTGTTGTTGGTGCTACTGGTGTGCCTGGTGATGCTGGTTTTGGGGCTGAACGTGGTCAGATTCTGAGGACCAAGGTGAGAGAGTATAAAGTGCACCCATGCTGATGGAATAGATGGCAGGTGAAGTAGAGATGACAGAAGCAATGTCAATGGTGGCAGAGGTAATGAGGTCAGATTGCATGGAGACTTATATAAAGACTTGCAGCATCCTGAATCTGTAGTGGAAATGCAGTTTAGAGATGCTAGTGCTTAAGGGAAGATATCTGAATCAGCCAGGAGCTTTGAGGTGACATTTGAAGCTGTCAACTTATCAGCTGATTCAATGGCCACTGACCTCCCGCCTCAGCTTCACTGACGAGGTCTAGGCACAGCGAGAAACTGGTGGGAGACCTGTGAAAGTTGAAAAGCTGGGGAAAAAAAGCATTGTTAAGTGGCTGTAAACAAGCCACTAATGCTTTGAATTGTGTCCCCCGCCGCTGCCTGTCGGGTCTGCCAGCGTTGAGCAGACCCGACATCGGGAAATGCAGGTGTGCGCGTTTGGACAGCCGGTTCCCGACCCGCTGTCAATCATTTTAAATTTCACAGCTGACCCGCCACCAATCGGGTCTGCTGAGCACCTATGCTTCTTGGAAACAGCTTTTGCAATGCAGGGGATGTGGGAATTCCATTTGAAAAATGAGGAGATTGCAAGGTTAAGAATTTAAATAGATGGAAAACAAAAATTGGAGCCACCAAAGGTAAGAAGAGCTTGCTGGAGTTGTGGAAATTGTATTTGAGCTCAGAACAGATAGTGAGGCCAAGACTATTGATAGATAAAGAAGGATCAAGGTTGGCACCATCAAGAGGCGGTAGCTGATGGACATGAAGACACAGAGAAACTGGGCCTTTGTAGGATCAAAAGAATTTAATTTTTTAATGCCCCAAAGGGCTTCAAGGAAGGGACGATGCAGTGATTCATCCACTGCACTGAGGAATGGAGACTATGCACTGAGAGAATTTGATGGAAGTAGAGTGGAATCATCAGCAAGAGAGTGGATAGGATTAGACAACGGGTGAAGGCGAAATAGAAAATTTGAAACCTTTTTAGAAGATGGCAGAATCGCATCTCATACTAAATAGGTTTGCCAATTTTACACCAACATCAAGGCAACAGATGTTGAAAACAATCAAAACTTTGGGTGGATGAGATTCAACTGTGGCAAAATATCTACAGCGGAAAAATTAAACCTGACAGCCATCACAGTCGGTCAGACTGGTCACACATAAATGATTCCTGTACTATATATGAACAAAAATATTTTCACTAAATTAGCGTTGCTATTTTATGAACCCGTGGATGGAATCTGGGGCAACGTCAGGCAGCAGGATTGCTTTGAGTCGCTCAGTGTTGTGGAGAGTGAAAAGAAGTACATAGACTTTTCTTACACACACCCTCCGATATCTTTTGGTGACATCCAGCTTCAAAAACAGATTGTCTTCTTCATGTGTATGTTTCAAAAACATAAGGTAACTAAATTTGTAACTACAGTACTTCATTTAATTTTGTGAACACAAAAAATTCAGAGGGTACAGGCTCCAAGACAGATTAAGTCTGTTTGTGAAAAAGTCATGAATTTACCCTACCTGTGAATGGGTGGATCATTCCTGGTTTCACATCAGCTGTGTCGTTCTGCTGTAACTGAAGTGAGACATCGCTGACTGCATTAACCAGCTCATCAAAGAAATCTGCTATCTCCTGGCAGTCATGGAGTAAAACATAACGATCCTGTCGATTCGTAAAGTATGAATCACTCAGATTTGCTCTAGAGATTTAAAAAAAGCCAATTTTATTATTTGAATTAAGGCCTGAAGACTGCAGTACTATTTCAGCTCCCCAAATTCCAACATCTTCAGTACACTGTTACGAGCATCACTGCACCGAACATACCACACACCACACAGACTCCACTCTTCCCGACACACCTTTTTGCCATTTCAAGGTGTTTCAAGATGCCAATGAATCATTGTCCCAGAATGTACGGTAGGAATAATGGTGAGGCTATCAGCGCTCACCGTTATTAAAGTGTAAATCGGATAGCAACTTCTGCACATGCACAGTTAAACACAGAAATCAGGAAATTGCTGTCCGAGATGCCCTGCTCTTCCAGAAGCTTCGCTATAACAGTATCGCGCCGAAAATACATGCAACGGCGTGAAGTTGGGTGCTTACCTGATAGATACCCACTAAACTCGGCAGAAAAAGTTAGGGCTTGTCTATCAAAGTGTAAGTGAAATTTTAACAGCGTGATAAGTCTTAATTACTGCCAAACAACATCGCAGCCACTGAAAATTCATTTTTAAAAGTGTGGAGTCTCATTCCTTCAGATTTTAATTAATCTTGGAGATTTAAAAATTTTTTTTTACTTTTTGTCGCTTTTATCTCTCTCTCTCGCCCTCTCTGAATCCCATCTTTCCCTCTCTTCATTTTGCTTTCTGTAAATGAATTGACACTGAATTAACTATTCTAACGTTCACTTCCGAGTTTAGACTCTGCGTGCCTCAGTAACAATTCTTCAATCTGATTGGTTAAGGAGATACACAATTGCTTGCCCTTTTCACACAGGTCCCAGATCCCCTGTAGAGGGCGCCGTGCTGTTTTTGATTTCTACTAACCGCAAGTTCCAGTGCAAAAGCCCACAGAAAGTCTTAAGTGTAATGAATGGCGAGCGCTGTTTGTTCGCTGCTGACCACAAAATCCAGGTCAACGAGTGGCCTCACAATTACACTAGATCCAACACTGCCAGCTTGGCCCATCCCTGGAAATCAAGAATGTCTCCACACATCTGCAGCATGCAGGCTGGCAGAATTCTCACTGCTAACAATGAAAAAGGGCTCATATCCTAACCCACACCAAGTCCCGCTCAGCCGTCACCCCTGTGCTCGCTGCCCTACATGGGCTCCCGAGCCACCAATGCTTCGAATTTTTAATTCTCATCCTCATGCTCAAATCCTTTCATGGCCTCAGCCCTCCCTATCTCTTTAACCTCCTCCAGCCCTACAACCCTCCGAGAACTCTGCATTTCTCCAACTGTGCCCACTCCCTTCGCCCCACCATTAGTGGCCGTGCCTTCAGACATCTAGGCCCCAAGCTCTGGTATTCTCTCTCTAAACTTCTCTGCCTTTCCACCTCTCTCCTCCTTTAAGACCCTTCTTAAAACCTACTTTTTTGAGCAAGCTGTTAGTCACCCCTCCTAATGTCTCCTTCTTTGGCTCGGTGTTAATTTGTGTCAATTACGCACCTGTGAATTTCCTTGGGATGTTTTACGATGTTAAAGGTGCTATATAAATGCAAGTTGTTGTATTTTCCCAAGAAGGTGAGGGGAAAGAGGGAGAACATACAATGTATTTGCTTCTTCAGCCCTCAAATGAGTCAGCCAACTAAATCACAAAACCAGTAAGGAATGAGTTATAATCAGTATCATAAATGAAATTGAAGTGATTAACGGGGTTGATATTTACCCCACACAGGGCAGGAGAGGGCGGATGGGGGGGGGGGGGGTTAAAAATTTTAAAAATCGCGAAACGCAAACCCAATCCACCGTATACGCACCTGCTGCCATTTTTACCGCGGGGTTTCATGGCGTGCCTGTGTCGAGTCATGGAGAGACGGGACACTTCATTATAATATTTAAATCGGGCTCCCACAGTGCAGTTGCAGAACGGATTTCCCAAGACTCGGGAAACCCGGCAGCTAAACAGAGACGGGAGCAGCCAGGTGTAGATGGTAAGTGCTTTTTAGAGCACTGCTTATGAGTCGAGAGGAGCAGGATTTTTTCCCCCCCGGCACTCAAGCAAACCTTCAGCCAATCGCAGCCTCTCCTCGTTGCTGTGATTGGCCGACCGCCCCGCCTCAACCACGATCCCAGCCTCCTGGCCCCAGATCTGTCAACGCCCCCCTCCCCCTTGGTCTGAAACCCCTGCCCGACCCCTGTGGCCTTCTGCTGCTGGCTTTCCCACCCAGCAGCCAGCCAGCCTCTCAATCTGGGCAGCTACCGGGTGGGAAACGGAATAAAAGAATGATAATGAGATCCTGCCATTAAATTCAGCAGAACCTCCGCCTCCCCGGGATTTCCAGGGTACCCCTCCCCACTACCGTGCTTCCATTCCCCCCAACCACAAGTATCGGGGTCAGTATTTTTTTTTAATTCAACTTTTTTCATACTCACCCACTAATAATGACACTGTTATCGAAG
Organism: Squalus acanthias; assembly: GCA_030390025.1. Lineage (NCBI taxonomy): Eukaryota > Metazoa > Chordata > Chondrichthyes > Squaliformes > Squalidae > Squalus > Squalus acanthias. The sequence continues at coordinate 8,507,744 of CM059447.1, read as the reverse complement.
AGGTAGACTTTGATGTGTTGCAGCCCAATTGTCTCATTGAACCGCTCTGGAATAAGGAGTTTAAGAATACCCCGGAGATCTGGGGTGTGATACAAAGAAACGCGTACTTGATTTGGAAACTTCTTTAGCAGTGGAATCAGCATAGTCCGAGAGTTCTTCTTGCCTAGAGGAGTATCCACAATACAATTACAACTAGAAGGACGAGCACCACTCGGTTAAAAAATCCCAGCCATAATGACTAATGGGAGGATTTTATAAATTGCAAACTGAACAAATGCACACAAAACTCCGAATGGGACAAAAAACGACCAACTTTAAAAAAAATATCTTCCACTTTGGAGCATGCTTTGTAGATTTGAAACTAGTGCCTGGTCTTTATATTCTCCGTTGTTCATCTCCCCATACTACACACTCTTGACAACTGAAAATATGGGCACAGCATTCTCCCAGGCCTCTACTTATACCGTCTGTGTTCAGACCCGAGCGTAGCCAGGGAGGAGAGGGAAAAAGGAAGCAATTAGCAATTTTTCTTGTCACTTTGTGCGGAAAGGCCTGAATTCTGTTTCCCAGTCTTATTCGCATATTCTTACATGCTAAAGGAACCTGGATCAGCAGTTACCAAATTAAAAATGGACCATAACAGGAAGCATCTTGAAGAAATTTGTAATGATTTTAGTGCACCCAATTTAATACCAACTTTTAGCAACTTACAGTTAGAGTACATCCTAGTCTACATCAATACAAGTGTGCTATACTAACGTTGACTCCAATAGACACACTACTGGTGAAACCTTTCACTGTCTCTCCAAATTACAATTTGAAATATCCAGTGCACAAGAGGTGGTAAACTAGAGCTTTATTTATTACAGTGCTATGTAAATTAATGAGAGAAAGCAAGGATAATACATACAATATACAACTGGACTTCATTAAACACCAACAAATACAATGTAATATTATTCATTATAATTTCATTAATTAACCTACTGCTACAATCTTTCAATGTAATGAATTCTCTTCCACAGAAGGTTGTTGAGGCCAGTTCGCTAAATATATTCAAAAGGGAGTTAGATATAACACTCACAACTAAGGGGATCAAGGGGTATGGCGAGAAAGCAGGAATGGGGTACTGAGGTAGCATGTTCAGCCATGAACGCATTGAATGGCGGTGCAGGCTCGAAGGACCGAATGGTCTACTCCTGTACCTATTTTCTATGTTTCTATGTTTCTAATCATACCTTACATTTACAGAATATGTAAAGTTTATATGGTAACACACCTCTAGAACCTCTTGTGCAATCTAGCAGAACAGAAACTCTAAGATCACATATCGTAGTCTCCTCCTGTGATCTTTGCAGTGTTTCCTCGATGCAATCTACCTGATAAAATCAAGGAGACAAACCAGATACTTTGTTCGTTGAAACTGAAATATCAATCACATTAGCACTGATAAAACGTCAAGTTTTCATTTTAATTTTCAGTTCCAGAAAACCAAATAAGTTAATAACTCCCTCTCCCCTCCAATCGAACAAGGAGGTTTTCTTGATTTCAGGCATTAAACTGGCTTAAATTTCCATTTTCTAGTGTTGCTTTATCAATGTAACTTGGCAAATTAGAACAGTGGGAAGTGACATCATCAGTACAAGATTTACATATTTTCATTAATCATTCAAACATTAGACCAACTTTACCAAGTCTGGACAGTGGCTTTTCTTACAATATTAGGGACGCTTTGACTAGATTACCTATGCCTTTCATTATAAATCAAATGCCATCTACTGTATGTCAATTATACAGGTGAGGTACAAAATCACTACATCAATATAATGTGTTTGTACAATTTATTCCCACTTGAGTTAAATATACACAATTACATCTGGATATAAAATACATCTACTGCACATCCATCACGCGCTGTTACAGATGTAAAAAAATGTTTAAAATCCAGATATTTCATCCTGGGTTCTTCTAACCTGAAGCCTAAAATGTACAAACAAATTAGTGACCTCTAATTGAGCTCAGCAATTTACAAATAGCTACAATTACCTGTAGTCCCATAGCCTTAAAGGGACAGGCCAGTTTAGCAGAAGTCCAAAAGTGGCTAATGAAACTTTTTTTAATTCGACCACTGCATTCATAGAAATGTTGCCCCAATTTGTCAAGTAAGCACAAACATTGCTTCAGCTATCCCTCTGTTACAGAAGCCAACGCAATCAAAGATTTGGGGACCAAACTAGCCAACTGCTCAAAATCTCAATGATCTTATTCTGCAGACTGTAAAACGTTTAACTATCCTGTTCAGGAGATCGTATTTTGTAACGGTGATAGATTTCCTTCCCTAGATGTCCTGCATGTACTCTGTGCCCAAAGCTTCCCCAAACTAGACGCATAGTTCAGCAAACGTCAGGGCTTAAAAGCAGTTTTTTATTTCCCCTTCCTTCCCCCACATCCTGCAGACATTACTCCCAGAAACAAAAGGTGACAGGATAAGCTACTCACAGGCCTCTGCAGAGGCTCCTCTTGTCCCAGCCAGAGATATATGGCAGCAGTAAGAAGTGACTCACCAAATAGTGACCGCACACTGTGGGGAACCATCCCGCCTCCACTTGTAGTTCCAGTGGCACTACTGAGATCAGGAACTCCCTGTGCCACAAAGCAATGCCGTACACCATACACCTGAAGCTACAACATGCTGCATTGCCCAATTCTCAATCATTTGCAGGCTCTAATTGTTATACGGCTATACTTTTCTGTGTGCTTTAATTACCATATTATTCCTTAATTCTCATAAAAACACACAAAATAAAATACCATTCAATAATTAACTTCTGTGGTCCTCCAGTATGTTACCCACCAGCTCCTGCTCCAAAGGTCCTGTTCCGAGGTACAAAGAAGCCATAACTATTCTCTTCTTAGCCATTCTGATGAGTTCCTATTTATACAAATCAAAACAGAGCATTATTTCAATTCGGTTAACTATTAGGTAAATTTATAAGTAAGTGCTATACCACTATTCAGCATAAATCTGAGGCAAAAGGAATGCAGTAGATATTGAAAGCCTCAACCCCCATTATTAGTTCAGACTATAACTCTGTTCCCACCGGAAACAATGCCCACATAGTTTGATCTTGTGTGTGACCATACTGCCTGCTCATATACATGGTGGGGAAGTCAGAGTTGGCAACTTCTTATTACAATCCTTGTTTTGATTATAAATCATTGTTATTTAATTATGTTGCATTTGAAGAAAACAGGAACTATTATTATATTTTATATATGCACAGCTGTGCAAGCAACAATATTTTATTTATTATTGTTTTATTGTGGTAACCTTTATCCCATTATGATTTTTAATTAAGATTTAGTTTATACTAGTACAATTTTGAATGAAATTTCCTTCTCTGTATTTCGTTTCATAGAGTTAGTACAGCCAAGAGTTGAAGGAGTTTTTTTTTAAGCTTTGATCCAGTTTCTCCACAAATAAAAAGATAATGAAGCTACACTTTTCTTTTGGTATTGTGTCAATGTTGTGCTCATCAGTATGAGGGATGCAAGTACGAACAAATGAAAATTTCCCACCTAGTCACTTAATGTTAGATACAGCGTGGGCTGGACACAGGGTAAAGCTCCTATTACTCCACACCTCAAGTCCAGCCTCAGAAAAACACATTTCTGGCACGACATTTACATTACACACACCAGCCACCCTTCTTCCCCTGGGTGAGTCTGCAAGTTAGTATTGAAATTGAGACTGGGCATACACTCAGCACCAAATTGGCCGAGAGTGCCCAATTCCGTTTCAGTTGAGGAGCTTACTGCTATAGAAGGGGGAGACTCTTAACCCCTTAGTCGGAGTTGAATGAATGAAACTCAGCTCCCAGAGTTGAAAGAACTCATGGGGGGAATTTTGCCAGCCCTGGGGAGGCGGGACTGCCGGGAAAATGGCAGAATCTGGGGGCGGGTACCCATCCTGCCCCCAACCCGCCTCCGTGCCATCTTCCCAGGAGGTGGGTAGCCGACCCGCCGGGTCCCGTCTCCTGGAGGCGGGAAGGGGATTACAGCCACTTAACTGCCTGTTAACAGGTAGTTAACAGGCAGTTAGGAGGATTATCCCCATTTTTCCAACAGAGGTGCGGGCTTCCCGACGTCGGGAAACCCCGCCAGGGTCAGCGAGGCGAGCAGTGGGTCTGCGGGGGTGAGAGGGATCCAAAAGTGCGCTGTAGAGGTGAGTGATGGGTGCAAGTGTGGAGAAGTAATTATGTGAGGTGAGTGAAAAGTCTTAGAAAAAGTTTCCTTACCTTTGTTTCTTCCTGCAGGCTTCAATCGTTGGGGATCCGGAGGCTCCTCATCTCCACGGCAGAGATGACAGAATGGCTGCGGCATTCTCCAATGCAACAGCCATCTGATTTCTGCTCTGGAAATAGGTTTGGTGAGCCTTGAGTATAAGAACTCACCAAACAACAGGGAATGTCAGTGTTTGACAGCTTCTCAAAGCTGTCACACAACGACAATTCATCTGTCAAAATTTTTTGACAGATGAAACGTCATACGCTGACGTTCTCTGTCACCAGCTTTCCCTTAATTGGCCTGCTAAGCCAGCTGGGCGGGCTTAACAAGGTCAATCAAGAAAAAATAGCGTGGGTTGGCCACAAGTCGTTGGGGGCGGGACTAAAACCCGACAAGCAGCAGTCCCGCCTCCAACGCGCCCCCATTGGCAAAATCACCCCCATTGTGTCCCACTCACAGTTTGATTGTTGCAGTAAAACAGAAGCGCACGTTTTCATATGAAATGCCCAAAACACAAACAGAGCCTTATGGCTCTTGTCTTCCATTTTCAGTCCAAATTACTTTTTTAAAATTCATTCTCGGGATGTGGGCATTACTGGCAAGACCCCTCCCTACTTGCCCTGAGAAGATGGTGGTGGGCCTTCTTCTTGAACTGCTGCAGTGTTGATACAACTGCCACTTCAGAGGAAGTTAAGAGTCAACCATGTTGGTGTGGGACTGGAGTCACATATAGGCCAGACTGGGTAAGGATGGCAGGTGTCCTTCTCTAAATAGCGTGAGTGAACCAGGTGGGTTGTTATGACAATCCGACAGCTTCATGGTCTTAATTCAAATTTTCAAACGGCCATGGTGAGATTCGAACTCTCTGGATCATCAGTCCAGGCCTCTGGATTACAGTAACAGAACCACTACACGACTGCACTGAAGACTCGATTCTTTAAACATTTGCATATACAGCTTTAAAAAAACACCTCTGCAACTTTACTGTCACGCATCACGGTTTATCAAACTTACAGACAGAAAGAAACTAGATGTAGTTGTATACTCTGATGAACAGAAGGTACAAGTATAATAGCAGTTCAAAATCTCAACCATCATTAACACTCTATTGAAGGCCATCATATTCTGATATACAAAGCAAGAGCCCAGGACACATGTGAAACGGTGGTGTATATATAGAAACATTAGACATTCTCCCATGCTATTTGATAGGATAAAGATGGGTTTGTGGAAGGGCATATACAAAAGACAATTCCAGTATTGAACAACTGAATGTCCTAGCCTCTACTGATCGCATTTAGAAGGCACCCTATGTACAAGAAGATACTGCCATCTGCTCTGACTATAATCCGCTTTGCTCGTCTAAATTAACTCACCTTCATTGTACCATAGAATTCCGAGGGGGAATTTAGGATTTTCACCTGACTGCCTGAAATTCCAAAAGCTGGAACAAGCTCCCCAATCCACTGGAATCTCTGAATATTGTATGCAGAAACACAGCAAGGAGGAGAGGGCAGGTCAGCCCGTGGTTTGGTTTGACCCAGCAATGGGGCCAACAGTAGATATGACGACCTAGGCACAAAAAAAGTTTCTCGTTAAAAAAAAGCAAAAGGATAGTTGCGAGTGTACACCAGTATTTTCATGGAGGGCAGTTGTTACGTGTTGATCACGTTCACCTTATGTATATATCGCATGACATGTCAAAAAGTTATTCAATTACTGTAATAGAAATCAGCAGCTCTATTTACATTTATCAGAACATACTAATAATTAACAGTTTCAGTTTTTAAAGTTCAGTGTTGTTCAAATGTAAGCTTCTCTCAGTACAAGATATATGTTTGGTTTTTTTTAAGAGCACTGTGGTCCACCCCACCAGAGGGTCCATTCTGTTTGGAATATGGGACAGCTAGCAGATATGGAGTATATAGCAATCTCACATCTCACTGTTTATTCATCCATTCACTTAATGTACCGCAAACATCTTGGAAAATCAAAAATAAGACTAGTAAGATTTCTGCATTTCAGCCCGCTTAAGTCTTGTGATGATTTATAACAGTGCGACATTACAGATTCCAACAGGAAAGCGGGATAGGCTGTTAACAATTTCCAAGGGAGATTCTCCCGCCCACTCGAGACAGACAGAGAGAGAAAACCTTTGAGTGCGTCCCACTTCAGTCTTTGTTAGATATGCACAACAATCTTGAAATGAGAGGTCGGGTGTTGCTGTTTTATCCTGGGGAGCCAGGAATTTACAATCAGTTGCCAATCTACAGAGAAAAATGTATTCTCTAAATGGGCTCAGGATGTACCTATTTATATCAATCAGACCCTGTGCCCTTAAAGGGATACAGCTCCACTTTAGCAGTAGAATAATACATTGTGCATTGCATGGTGTAATACACCTGTCATTATAAAACAGTGCATCTAATTCACGTGAGTAATGCCTTTGCAAAACTGCTATTGTGAACAAAACAGTAACTCAAACCACATACAACTTTTCTAACTATTTTCTAAAGATCAATAAAACTATTACTGTGTAGAAATGAAAACATCTTACTAATTTTAAAATCAGTCAGGACATCTGTGTAACATTACTATTTGATCATGTTTTAATAGATTAAGGATACATAAAACACATCATAGGAACATAGGAACAAGAGTAGGCCATTTTGCCCCTCGAACCTGCTCCATTCAATTAGATCATGGCTGATCTGAACCTCAACTTCATTTACCCACCTTAGCTCCATATCCCTTGATACCCTTACCTAACAAAAATTTTATCGAAATAACAACAGAAAGTGCTGGAAACACTCAGCAGGTCAGGCAGCATCGAAGAGAGGAGAAACAAGAGTCAATATTTCGGATCGAACCCTTCGTCAGAACTGGAAAAGGTTAGGGAGGAGAGATTTTTAAGCGGGGCAGAGAGGAGGGGAGGAAAGAAGAAAGGGAAGGTCTGTGATGGGATGGAAGGCAGGAGAGATTGACTGACAAAAGGGATGATGGTGCAAGGCAAAAGGTAATGGGACAAGTTAAGAAACAAAAGATGGCTCGAGATGATGTGTGAATGATGATGGCAGCAACATTAACAGTTACCATGTGAGGAAACAAGGGAGAAAAAAGAACTAACAGGGGAACTAACATTTAGTATACTGTATTCGCTGCTCACAATTGGGGAGACCACACGCAGATTGGGTGACCGCTTTGCGAAACACCTCCGTTCAGTCCGTAAGGGTGACCCTGAGCTTCCGGTCGCCTGTCACTTTAATTCTCCCCTCCACTCCCACTCTGATCTCTCCGTCCTCGGCCTCTTACACTGTTCCAACAAAGCTCAACGTAAGCTCGAGGAACAGCACCTCATTTTTCTATTAGGCACTTTACAGCCTTCTGGACTTAACATCGAGTTCAACAATTTCAGACTATAAATTGGCCCCTGTTAGTTCTTTTTTTTTCTCCCTTGTTTTCTCACATGATAACTGTTAATGTTGCTGCCATCATCATTCACACTTCATCTCGAGCCATCTTTTGTTTCTTAACTCGTCCCATTACCTCTCCTTTTGCCTCGCACCATCATCCCTTTTGTCAGTCAATCTCTCCTGCCTTCCATCCTATCACAGACCTTCCCTTTCTTCTTTCCTTTCCTCCCCTCCTCCCTGCCCCTGCTTAGAAATCTCTCCTCCCTAACCTTTTCCAGTTCTGACGAAGTGTTCGACCCAAAACGTTGACTCTGTTTCTCCCTCCTCGATGCTGCCTGACCTGCTGAGTATTTCCAGCACTTTCTGTTGTTATTTCAGATTTCCAGCATCCGCAGTATTTTGCTATTGTAAAAATCTTATCGATCTGTCTTGAAATCTCCAATTGTCCCAGCATCTACAGCCTGAGACAATTGGAGCTTTCAAGACTGAATACAAGCTGAATACAATTTATATCTAACAAGTGGGCAGATCTGATGAGCATAACTCATTTTGTCAGTTATCAAGTCAGCACCACAAGTGGTTTATAGATCATACAATGTAACTCTACACCATTTACTGTTATGCCATACAATAGTAATAAAATGGGAATTATAAAAGTTAGAAATGGACATTAATTGTAAATGCAAAGGATGGCAACACTCAAGATTGTGGCGTGATTGTAGTGATCTCACTGTTAAACTTGTCCCTTACAGTTCTCATTGCAACATAAATATAAATGTAAGATAGTCACTAATAAATCCCAATTGGGAATTCAGGAAAACTTCTTTACCCAGGGAGTGGTAAGAATGTGGAACTCGCTACCACATGAAGCAATTGAGGCGAATAGCAAAAATGCATTTAAAGTGAAGCTAGATAAACACATGAGGGAGAAAGTAACAGAAGGAGATGTTGGTAGGGTGAGATGAAGTATGGTGAGCTTCTTCTGTATCTTGGCGACAAACGCAGGGGGAGGGATCAAAGTGACCAACCGGTACCACAACATGGCAGCCACCAGCTGGTTTATGACCAGCGCTCGACCCCTGTAGGACAGCACTTGGAGCAGTCCTGTCCAGCGCCCTAGGCGAGCAATGACTTTGGTCTCCAGCTCTTGCCAGTTCGCCAGCCAGGCGTCCTCGGCAGGGCTAAGGTAGACTCCCAAGTAGAGGAGGTGCGTGGAGCTCCAAGCGAAAGGCCTGAGCTCCTCCGGCAGGGAGTCCACCCGCCACTGACCCACCAGGAGTCCGGAACATTTCTCCCAGCTGATCTTGGTGGAGGATGCGTCCGAGTAAATCTGCTGGCATTCTCACATCCCCCGCAAGGCGATGGGATCCGTAACCATGAGGAGCAAGTCATCGGCGTAAGCCGAGAGGACGACCTCCACGTCCGGCCCTTGCAAAGCCAGTCCCGTCAATCTCTTCCGCAAGAGGCGCAGGAAAGGCTCCACGCAGATGGTGAAGTATGGTGAGAGGAGGCCAGTGTGGAGCATAAACATGGACCAATTGGTTCAAATGGCCTGTTTCTGTGCTGTACATTCTATGTGATTCGATGTAACAAGAGGTCCATGAAAACATTTTGCAGACTATGAGGAAGATCGGGCTAACCTCCATTTCTTCAAAACAGTTTAAAATCGTTTAAATAATTCCCTATAAATATATTCAACTAAATTGTCCAAAATACAGCAGCCAAAAACAATCCTGAATCACTTGCTTTAATGTTATGGTGAATTTTCTTTAAAAATTTAAATAATTCTAACACTGTGGCCAAAGTGGGTGAATTCGAAGCTTCTTAATTCCCAAAACAATTTCCAGAAGCCCAATTCCTAAATTTAGTCAAGTGTTTCTAAACACGTTCGTGCGGAATTGTGCAAAAACGCACGGATGGAATTTCCTGCCGGTGATTTTTATTATTATTGATAAAGTTTTTTCTGCGGGAGAGGAAGAGCCTCTGCTCTTGGGGCTGAAGGCTGCTGCGCCCCAGAGTCATTGGAGACACCCCCGGCCGGGAAGCTGCTCCGCCGGGTTTCGGAGCCAGCGGCGGGTTTCCAGGAACTGCCGCTAATGATGGTTTCGCGTTAGTCCCTGAGTGAGAGGAAAAGCCTCGGCCTCAGGGTCAGGGCCTGACTCCGCCCCTCACCCCGCAACAACCCGGCCGGGAAAAGGCCGCCGCCCGCCCGCCCGGGGGAACTCACCTCCGCTCCCTTCTCCTCCTCAGCCCCACTTTAAGCCTCGTTAAACCGGCGGCAAAAGGCTTCAACACCGAGGCGAACAGCCTGTGCACCGCCATGGGAGCCGCCATGACAGCGGAGTGAAGCATCCTGGGAGAGGGCAGCAGGGTCAGTCTGCAGATCACACTGGAGTTTACAGCCTGCACATTGCAAATTACACACTGGACATTGCAGATTACACACTGGACATTGCAGATCACACACTGGACATTGCAGATTACACACTGCAGTTTACACATTGCAGATTACACACTGGACATTGCAGATTACACACTGCAGTTTACACATTGCAGATTACACACTGGACATTGCAGATTACACACTGCAGTTTACACATTGCAGATTACACACTGGACATTGCAGATTACACACTGCAGTTTACACATTGCAGATTACACACTGGACATTGCAGATTACACACTGCAGTTTACACATTGCAGATTACACACTGCATATTGCAGATTACACACTGCAGTTTACACATTGCAGATTACACACTGGACATTGCAGATTACACACTGCAGTTTACACATTGCAGATTACACACTGCATATTGCAGATCACACACTGGACATTGCAGATTACACACTGCAGTTTACACATTGCAGATTACACACTGGACATTGCAGATTACACACTGCAGTTTACACATTGCAGATTACACACTGGACATTGCAGATCACACACTGGAGTTTACACATTGCAGATTACACACTGGACATTGCAGATCACACACTGCAGTTTACACATTGCAGATTACACACTGGACATTGCAGATCACACACTGGAGTTTACACATTGCAGATTACACACTGGACATTGCAGATTACACACTGCAGTTTACACATTGCAGATTACACACTGGACATTGCAGATCACACACTGGAGTTTACACATTGCAGATTACACACTGCACATTGCAGATTACACACTGCACATTGGAGTTTACACACTGCAGCCTGCATCTTACACTCCTATGGTTTAAAACAAGCTTTTCTGGGTCACTGAACAAATAAATAAACTCCATAGGTCTCCAATCGTCTCACTCTTAACATTTCATCAGTGTATACAGCTGTTTATGGTTTCTGTTGTAAGAACAGAAAATGCTTACTTAACCTTTTCCTCTTTACAGATGCCTTTCTTAATTAACTATAAGGAGACATTGGGTTGCCCCAGTATCATCAAACAAATGTCCCCCACACCTTACAGAAAACAAAATCTTAAAACAAAGGAAACTTGTAACTTAAATAATAATATTATCGCCAGTGTCTATTACACAGTCCAGTCCCTGAAGTGCCAACCAGTCGTGGAAGGTCTCAGGCATACCGGAGGACACCGCGTGCTCCATCTCCAGTGCCACCAGGGTGCGAGCAAGGCCACGGAAGAGAGGCAGACAGCCAGAGCGACCACCCCCACGGGCCGCACTCATTACAGATGCTGACAAACCTACTGTGTATATTTCCTGAATTTGTTCCACATTTGCAGTTGTTATATTTACGTTCTTTTGCGTTGTGTTTTGTTTCTTTTCTTATTTTTCATTTTGTACATTGTTGCCAAGTACGAGAAAGACATTTTCAATGGGCTTGAAATTATGCTGTGTGATATTAGGATCCAAAACCCTTAACGCAATTCCATTACATTCTTTAGTCTGCTATTTTAACAGAGGCATTAACGCGCTTAAAATAAATGAATTAACACTCCCTTTAAAATTAGTAGTCAGAGGAATTCATGCAAATATGTTAACAGTGTCGTAAGAATGAGCCTTACGCGTGGTGAACTTAAAGTAAGCTTTAATCAACTAAAAAGGTGCTACATACAAAAGAGGTCTTACTCTATGCCTCTCCAGGATCCAACTGATCAGCCCAGTATTTATCCTGGACTAATCACAGGAAGTGATGTAATAAAGTTCGAGTCACAGGAAGCTGTATTGTGTTACCACATTCTCCCCCCCCAAAAGATTAGGAGGCCGGGATGAAGTTCGAGTTACAGGAAGCTGTATTGTGTTACCACATTCTCCCTCCATTTCGTAGCCGCTGGACGAGGGAGAGCCGCACCCGTTTGGGTTCTCGTAGCGGTAGAGGGCCCCTAGCCCGTTTACCCGCCGCGGGCCGTGGACCAGAGTCCGAGTGATCCAGCCCGCTCTGTGAGGGGTCAGGACGATCCTGACTGTGTACTGGTGCCCGAACGGGTGTCGGGCAGGGCTGCGGCAGATCCGTTTCCGAGCGTATGGTACGGGGTGGATCGTGGCTGCGCGTGCAAGCCCCGACGGGCTCATAGTCAGTCTGCCCCATGTCGGCACGCTGGAGTGAGGTACCAGCCGGCGTCAGATCCAGATTGTGATGAGAGGCACCTGGCGAGCCCAGAGATGTGCCTGGTACAATATCATCCCCTGGTGTCCCTCTATGTTTCGGCGGGCAGGGAGCCAGATCCCGCAATGACACGGTAGATTCCCGACCGTCAGGATACCGAATATAGGCGTAGGTAGGGTTGACGTCAGTGAGCTCAACCTCATCTACCAGAGGGTCATTCTTAGACGCCCGAACATATCTTCGGAGTAGCACTGGTCCCGGTGCAGTCAGCCACGACGGGAGAGATATCCCATAGGATGAGCGACGCTGAAATCGGAAGAACCGTTCATGAGGCGTCGTATTTGTGGCGGTCGAAAGGAGGGACCGTGTGGAGTGTAATGCATCTGGAAGTACTGCTTCCCATTGCTGGTTGGGTAGGCCCCGAGATCTCAAAGCCAGACGTACCGCATTCCAAATGATAGCGTTAAAACGCTCGACTTGCCCATTCCCGACCGGATGATAAGGCGTCGTTCTGCTGGCAGCAATACCCCGTTCCGAGAGATAGGCCTTGAGTTCTCCTGACATAAAAGAAGGGCCCCGATCCGAATGAACATAGGATGCCATGCCACAGAAAGCAAATACCTGCTCAAGGCAGCTGATAACCGTGGTCGTCACCATATTGGGGCAGGGAAAGGCAAATGGAAAACGGGAATACTCATCGACCATGGTCAACAGATAAGTGTTGCGAGTTGAAGAGGGCAACGGCCCCTTAAAATCGATGCTAAGCCGTTGCATTGGCTGGGTCGCATGTATGAGTATACCACCCAAGGGGCGGAAAAACTGAGGTTTCAATTCCGCACAGACTCTGCAGTCCGAGCACATCTTCTTTACATCCCCGGTAGAGAATGGGAGATTTCGGGACCGCACGAAGTGTAGCATGCGAGTAACGCCCGGATGACACAACCCATCATGGATGTCTACGAGCGTAGAGGGTGCCATGGCGGAGCAGAATGCTCGTGTGAGGGTATCCGGAGCCACATTCTCCTTGCCAGGTCGATAGTGGATGGTGTAACCAAAAGAGGCCAATTCCAGCCGCCAAAGCTGGATTTTATTATTTTTAATTTTGGTCCGTTTTCGATTATCGAGCATGAAGGCGACCGATCGCTGGTCCGTGATTAAGGTAAAGTGCTGGCGAGCTAGGAGATGAGTCCACTTCCGTACTGCCTCTATGATGGCTGTAGCTTCTTTCTCGACTGGAGGATAATGTAGCTCAGCCCCTTGAAAAGTCCTGGACAAAAATGCCACCGGACGACCTTCCTGATTCAGAGTGGCCGAGATCGCCACCTCCGAGGCATCACACTCAACAACAAAAGGAAGACTCTCATCGATGGAGTGAAGAGCCGCTTTCTCCAACTGTTTTTTCAGGAGGTTAAAGGCTGCAACAGCCACTGTGTCTAGTGGGAATGTGCTGGCCTTCAGTAGAGGTTGGATTCGGTCCGAGAAGTTAGGAATCCATTTAGCATAGTATGCAAACAGGCCGAGGGCCCGGCGCAAGGAGGCCGGATTCTTAGGTGGCGGGAGTTCTTGGAGTGGGCGAAGCCTTTCAGGGTCAGGTTTAATGATGCCATTGCCCACACAATAGCCAAGGATGTTGATGGTTGGTTGTGACTCAATGGATTTAGCCGCATTTAATGTCAAATTACGGTGCTGGAGTGCATCCCAAAATCGTTGGAGATTGGCGTCATGTTCCCGCTGATTGCGACCTGCGACAGTAATATTGTCCAGATAAGGAAACGTATCCTTTAAGTCTTCCTGTTTGACCAGGTCATCCATTGCTCGCTGGAAGACAGCCACTCCATTAGTGACCCCAAAGGGGAGGCGACGAAATTGATACAGCCGTCCATTGGCTTCAAAGGCCGTATACTGCTTGTCTGAGACCTTCAAGGGTACCTGATGATAGGCACTTTTCAGATCATATGTTGAGAACACCGTGTACTCAGCCAGTTTATTAACCATATCATCGATGCGTGGCAATGGGTATGCGTCCAAGTCCGTATATTGATTGATGGTCTGTGAATAGTCAATGCACAGCCGTTTCTTGTGAGGTTGTAGAGGGTTCTTAACAATAACGACCTGGGCGCGCCATGGTGACGAACAAGGCTCGATGATATCCTCTGCTAAAAGCCGAGAAATCTCAGCCGCAATAAAAGACTGGTCTTCCTGACTGAAACGTCGTGACTTTGTTATAATCGGTTTGCATCGAGGAGGGATACTGGTAAACAGTGAGGGTTCATCCAGTGAAGCTGCTGACAATGCACAGAACGGTAATCGAGGTCGTATATTAGAAATAGTGAGTTCAGGTTTGGATCCGCCGAACTCAATGGTGAGCTTCTTATGCTGCTTTTGAAAATCCAGCCCTAAGATAAGATCACTACATAAGTCCTTGAGCACCGAAAGCCGGGTGGAGGGATACCTGTGACCATTAAGTGTTATTTCAACCATACAAAAGCCAGAAATTCTGGTATTAAGTGATGACTGAGCCATCGCAATTGCCTGGTCCGATGGGAAAACATGTAGCTTTAACTCTGCAACAATCTGTTCCCTAATGAAACTATCAGTGCTACCTGAGTCAATTAAGGCATCTAAAGTATGTCCATTAATTGATGCTTTTGTAGCTGCATGGAATAGGTTCTGAGGACAAGCAGCTGTAATTGGTGTCGTTGCACAAAGAGTGGCTGAAACTCTAGATGTGTTTCTTCGAGAGAAAACCCGAGAGGAAGCACGATAGATTTTAGCCGGAACATCTTGATAGGCCCTTACCGGGGCAGTTCGGTAGGACTTAGCTTGATAAGCCCTCGTAGAGGCTCTTGATAGGCAAACCTTTGCAAAATGACCCTTTTTGTTGCAATGACTGCAAAACGCATTGCGAGCAGGGCAGAATTTCCGAGGGTGAAACTCATCACCACAAAAGAAGCATTTCTTAGATTGCCAAGAGGCTGCCACAGTGGGGTCATCATCCTCTTCATCAGTGAAGTCATCAGATTGATCGTCAGGGATAAAGTCCTCCCTAATAGAGTTCACCTGTGGCCTCTTAAATTGCCTGACTGTAGTTAAGGCAGCAGACCGAGGTCTGGGCACTGTATAAAGGTCTGCATTTCTTTTTGCCAGATCTAGAGAGCAAGCCATGTCATAAGCTCTCTGAAGCTCAAGTGTCTTACTTTCCAGTAGACGCTGGCGTATAAATGGGGAGGCAAGCCCGCAGATGAAAGCATCACGGATCACTTCTTCACGGTACAGCTCAGCTGAGGCCGCCTGAAAGTTACAGTCCATACTAAGTCTGCGAAGCTCTTGGAGGAATTTATCAATGGATTCCTCCGGCCCTTGTTGGGCTGTAGCTAGTAGATGTCTGGCATAGACCTCATTCGGTGTCTTAGTATATAGTCTTTTAAGCGTCCGAATTGCCTCCTCGTAACTGCCCCATTCCTCGACATACTGAAATACATTCGGGGTGACACAGTTGATGAATATCCGCAATTTTGAGTCATCATCAGCCTTGCAATATTCGAGAAAATTGTCAAACGTGCGATACCAGTGTTTCCACACCTTACCGGCTGCTGGGGTGTTTGGGTCCAAGTCAAGACGCGATGGTTTAAGGATGTTTTCCATGATGGGTGATTCCCTGGATCCTTAGTTCCGAGTTCGTCCAAAAAGTTTGAGTGCGAAGTTTTTCAAAGTTGATTAAATTGTCGTAAGAATGAGCCTTACGCGTGGTGAACTTAAAGTAAGCTTTAATCAACTAAAAAGGTGCTACATACAAAAGAGGTCTTACTCTATGCCTCTCCAGGATCCAACTGATCAGCCCAGTATTTATCCTGGACTAATCACAGGAAGTGATGTAATAAAGTTCGAGTCACAGGAAGCTGT
Organism: Squalus acanthias; assembly: GCA_030390025.1. NCBI lineage: Eukaryota > Metazoa > Chordata > Chondrichthyes > Squaliformes > Squalidae > Squalus > Squalus acanthias. The sequence goes on along the minus strand of CM059447.1, from coordinate 8,491,569 downwards.
ATTGTGTTACCACAAACAGTTCATACACTAAAATTGCATGGTATCATTTCAAAACCAATAAGATTGTCACCAAAGATGCAATTGAATTTTATCACCCGTAAAACTAAATTAACTCTTCAATCCCAGAGCTCTAAGTGCCTTCACTACTAAAGACAAGGTGTTGCCTCTCAGTCAGAAGGTTGTGAGTTCAATTTCCACTCCAGTGATTTGAGCACATAATGGAGGCTGATATCCGAGTGCAGTACGGAGAGAGCGCTGCACTGTCAGAGGTGCCGTCTTTTGGATGAGATGTTAAACCGAGGCCCCATGTGCTCTCTCAGGTGGATGTAAAAGATCCCATGGCACTATTCGAAGAAGAACAGTGGAGTTCTCCCCAGTGTCCTGGACAATATTTATCCCTCAACCAACATCACTTAAAAATAAAACAGACTATCTGGTCATTATCTAATTGCTGTTTGTGGGAGCTTGCTGTGTGCAAATTGGCTGCCGCGTTTTCTACATTACAACAGTGACTATACTTCAAAAAGTACTTAATTGGCTGTAAAGCACTTTGGGACATCCTGAGGTCATGAATGACGCTATATAAATATAAGTTATATCTATCTAATGTGGCTGTGCCATACAGATCAAGAAGGCCCCAAGTTTCAGCCATGGTCTCTGCTGATTTGAAATCAGGAATAGCAGTAGGGCACTACGCTGTGCTAGGAAGGAGAAATGCCATCCAAAGTTCCTACTGCTGACTGCTATCCAGTGACCCCTGGTGCAATATAGCTATGTGTGGAAGACCAGACTCTGCTGTGACACCCCTCGAGGAATATATCCCACTGTCACTCACTGTCTAGGTCACTGTCTAGGCTCACACATGAAGAATGGCCAGTTTGGTGACATACCAGAGCACGATGTGTCCTACGTTAACATGGAGGAAGGGAGAAAGGAGGAGACAACTGGGGAAATAACCCAGGGTCCCATTACAAATCTTTTGCAAACAGCAGCCTTGATTTTTGTATCACTGCTGTAATGTGAATAATGCAGCATGAAAGTTGTGGCTTTCCCTGTGCCACCAGCAAAAATAAATAACTGACATCATTGCATGCCGTCACTTTTTCCGGCCAGAGACAGGTTGCACACAGCCCGCCTGGAGAGGCCAGCAGTGTGGTTTTTATATTCCTGGCCTGCACTGATCTTTCCCAGGCATCGTGAAAGGCTTACATTGTGCAAGACTGTACATGCATAGTGATGCCAATGCCGAGGAATCTGCCCTCTACAGTGTAAATGGATTCCACAACAGGAGGAATCCCAGCACATTCCAAGATCGTTTCAAATAGAAGAAGCAGTCTGTTCAGTTTTGAGAGATGAAAGCATGAATTTACTCAAGTATGTTTTATCATTTATATCACACATGTAGGTTTATCACCAAGTCTTTTATTTTGCTGCATCAGTGTTCTTGCTCAGGCCAACATCCCCAGCATCGAAGCTTTGACCACGCTCGATCAGCTCCGATGGACAGGTCACATTGTCCGCATGCCCGATACGAGACTCCCAAAACAAGCACTCTACTCGGAGCTCCAACACAGCAAGAGAGCCCTAGGTGGGCAGAGGAAACGCTTCAAGGACACCCTCAAAGCCTCCTTGAAAAAGTGTAACATCCCCACTGACACCTGGGAATCCCTGGCCCAAGACCACACAAAGTGGAGGAGAAGCATCCGGGAAGGCGCCGAACATCTCGAGTCTCTTCGCCAGGAGCAAGCGGAAGCCAAGCGCAGGCAGCGCAAGGAGCGCACATCAACCCAAGCACCCCACCCACCTGCTCCTTCAACCACCGTCTGCCCCACCTGTGACAGAGACTATAGGTCCCGCATTGGACTCAGCAGTCACCTGCGAACTCATTTTTAATGTGGAAGCGAGTCATCCTCGGTTCCGAGAGACTGCCTAAGAAGAAGAAGAAGAACTACTTGCATGTGTGTTCATTGACCATGACGAAAGCTTCATTACTCACCACATTTACTGACATCTTTCCCATAGATAGTCACTCAGCATTCCTCTCATTAATTTCTTTCTTCCTTAATTGATTTTAACCAACCTCCATCATTTGTCTCCTTCAAATTTGTATTTACAGAGTATATCCATGGGCACACCTCTGTATTCCCAGCATGGGAGTATTTCTGCATTTTCCAGCTAGGATGAAATGAGGAGAAGTATTCAATGGGGTGCCCCAGGGTGGATGTGCTGGGATCCCTCCAAATCCTGCTATACATAAATGAGCTAAAGTCACAGTCCCAATGCAAGTACTTAGGTTTACAAATGATACCAAGCTAGAAGGGACTGTGGACTTAGAGGAGGCAACCAGGATTTTACACACAGAGTTCAACAGGGTTTACACCTGGGCTGATCAGTGGCAAATGAAGTTCAGGAACAACAAATGCTAGACACTGCATTTTGGAAGCAAAAATAGACAAACATGCACTCCATGGGTGAGATAGGACTTACCAGAGGGAAATTTGAAAGTAGGGGTGTTAGTTAACTTGCCAGTCACCATACCTAAACATTGTGAGGTTGCACTAAACAAAACAAATAGAATGACAAATCAATTGAGTTCAGAGGGTAGATTTTCCTGGGCCTATGCCCAGAAAAAATGAATTGTTCAGTCACAATGAATATCAGGTCAGAGCGCACAGCTGTAAAGGAACCCGCCTGATTTTCCTCCATTAATTTAAATGGAGAAAAATCAGGTTGAGTTCCTTTACAGCCATGTGCTCTGAAACAGTCGAGTTTGATATTCACTGTGCCCAGGTAATCCAGCAAACCTGGGCATAGTCCCAGGAATATTTCCCCTCAGATCTCTGGAGGTCACACTGAAGCTGTACAGTGCCCTGGTCAGGCTATATCTGGAGTAATATGTACAGTTCTGGTCATCGCTCTGACAGATGAAATGGCAGATGAAATTTAATGAAGAAAAGTGCAAAGCACTGCACACAAAATGAACAAATAAGCAACACATGAAGTCCATGAATGGTGTTGAAATAGCTAAGGATGAATTGGAAGGAGAAGTAGGAGACTTAGTAGACTCTATACCAACCATGTGTAAACAATCCAGAGCAGAACTCAACAAAGTTGGACTACATAGCCAAAGAGTTGAATATAAGTCAGAGGAAGTTATGATAAAATGTATAGAGCTTGGTCAGACCACATCTTGAATATTGCATCCAGTTCTGGTTGCCGAGACACAAGGGAGATATTCAAGTACTGGAGGCAGAGATGAACCACAAAACTGATCTCTGGTGTCAGGGTCTGAATTATGAGGAACGATTGAAAAGGCTCAGGTTTTTCAGCCTGAATAGGAGATTTCTGAGAGGTGATCTTGTGGAGGTATATGATAGCAAAAGGTCAATCTGGAATATTATTTTAAATTAAGTTATGGGAGCAAGACAAGGAGACAAGCATTCAAACTAATAAAAGGTAACTTTAGGATTGATATCAGGAAGTTCTTCTTCATGCAGAGAATGCTCAACACTTGGAATAGCCTTCCCAATAGAGTCAGGAGGCAAAAGTCCTGGTTGCATGTAAGAAACAATTAGATGTTACAATAGGGAGACTGTAGGGTACTTCAGGGTGAATGAATTAATATGGGCCAAATGGTCTTCCTCATTTGTAATGATCTTATGATCTTGTGATAATTTGTGATCAGTGCACAAGTAAAATCACAAAGAGCAGGGGTGTGACATCCTTGCTGGTGCAATATGTTTAATGGAAAATATGGCACATGACCAACACACCTACCTCTGCCATCCAACAATCACTCAGCTACTAGGACAAAGCTACACTTAATCACAGAATCTCATTGTATATTTTCATTAGCAAAACTGAAGGGCATTCTGAAGGGGGAGGGCGAACAATCAGAGGTCGTGGTTCACATTGGTACCAACGACATGGGTAGAAAGAGGGATGAGGTCCTGCAACAAGAATTTAGGGAGCTAGGTAGCAGATTAAAAAGCAGGACCTCAAAGGTTGTAATCTCTGGATTACTCCCGGTGCCACGTGCTAGTGAGTATAGGAATAGGAGGATAGAGCAGATGAATGCGTGGCTAAAGAGTTGGTGCAGGAGGGAGGGCTTTAGTTTCCTGGATCACTGGGTCTGCTTCTGGGGAAGGTGGGACCTGTACAAGTCGGACGGGTTGCACCTGAACCGGAACGGGACCAACATCCTTGCGGGGAGGTTTGCTAGTGCTGTTGGTTGGGGGGGTGGGGGGGGGTTTAAACTAACTTGGCAGGGGGATGGGATACGGAGTGGAGCTATAGTAGAGGGTGATGCACAGCCAAATATAGAGGAAAAAACAAGTCAGCCTGGAATGGAGAGCAAATATGTAACGGCACAAGGGAGTATGGCATTTATTTTAATGCAAGGAGTCTTGCGAGTAAGGCAGATGAATTGAAGGTGTTGATGAACACATGGGAGTATGATATTGCTGCTATCACAGAGACGATATAGACGGGTTGGTCAGATGGGCAGAACAGTGGCAAATGGAATTTAACCCTCAAAAGTGTGAGGTGATGCATTTTGGGAGGATTAACAAGGCAAGAGAATACACAATGAATGGTAGGACCCTAGGAAGGACAGAGGATCAGAGGGACCTTGGTGTGCATGTACATAGATCCCTGAAGGCAGCAGGACAGGTAGATAAGGTGGATAAAAAGGCATATGGGATACTTGCCTTCATTAGCCGAGGCATAGAATATAAGAGCAGGGAGGTTATGATGGAGCTGTACAAAATGCTAGTTAGGCCACAGCTGGAATACTGTGTGCAGTTCTGGTCGCCACACTACAGGAAGGATGTGATTGCATTGGAGAGGGTGCAGAGGAGATTCACCAGGATGTTACCTGGGCTGGAGCGCTTCAGCTATGAAGAGAGACTGGACAGGCTGGGGTTGTTTTCCTTAGAGCAGAGAAGGCTGAGGGGGGACCTGATTGAGGTGTACAAAATTATGAGGGGCATAGAGAGGCTAGATAGAAAGGAACTTTTCCCCTTAGTAGAGGGGTCAATAACCAGGGGGCATAGTTTCAAGGTAAGGGGCAGGAGGTTTAGAGGGGATTTGAGGAAAAGCTTTTTCACCCAGAGGGTGGTTGGAATCTGGAACTCACTGCCTGAAAGGGTGGTAGAGGCAGGAACCCTCACAACAGTCAAGAAGCATTTAGATGAGCACTTGAAATGCCATAGCATACAAGGCTACGGACCAAGTGCTGGAAAATGGGATTAGAATAGATAGGGCTTGATGGCCGGCGTGGACACGATGGGCCGAAGGGCCTCTTTCTGTGCTGTATAACTCTATGGGGGAAAAATTCAGTTGGTTGCGCCTCCCGTTAGCGCCTTAAGAGGGCGCTAATGGGGCGCAAAGCAACTAGCGCCCGGGCACGGCGATGTTTGCGCCGCTCGCAAAATTAACTAGACATTTTGCAGCGGCGCTAAACACTACCGCCACGATCTCCTGCGCCGGCAGATCGTGACGTCAGTCGAGTGTGCAACGCCCCGGTAGTGCCCCGGAGCGGATATTGAGTGGCGCCCCCTGCCTTACCGCCTGCTGCTAGCAACGACAGGTTGAGGGGAGCGTTTTACAGTCAGGAAGGGACTGGGGGAGCGCTATTTAAAGGCGACCGCTTCCTGCCTTTTATTGTTGGTAACATTTTTGAACCACGCATTCTGAGAGAGAGAGAGACAGACTTCTGGAGAGATTCAACGCTGTGTGAAAGAGTTTTGGGTACTGAGCTGCACTTAGCAGTTTCATTTTGATTTGCCCTTCCTTGTATCGATTTAGAAGAGACTGTGGGTGCTGCACTCTGAGCTCTTTCCATGGTACTCTCCATTGTTCTTTCCAGCAGATTTGATGTACAGGTCTCTCCAGGCCGAGATTCAAGGCTGCAATGAGCAGGATGTGGATGGAAAGCAAGATCGACCCTCCCCTTTAAGAACTGGCCCGCGCCATTGTGTGTGTGTTCCATTGCTGACTGACATCACATGAGCTTCGCCAGCGCTCTGAGGTAGCGCCTTGCTCCTCGGCCTTTGTGCCTTAAGACAGGTGTGAAGCGCCTGATTTAGCGCTCCAATCACCTCCAGGGGCGATAAAAGTCAAGTTTGCAGTCGGTGGCGATAATTAGCGCCAGGCGCTAATCTTTGCGCCCGGCCGATAATTGCGCCCCAAATGGGGCGATACTGAATTTCTCCCCCTATGGCTCTAAAACCATGTCACTAGTAACTGAAAATGTAATGCTGAAGTTCTGGTTCTTTTTCCATTTATATGTTTAATATACGACAATTATTATATGTAAATCATCATTGTCTTTCTGTACCTTTTAGATATAATGTGGATCTACATTGCAATCAATGTGCCACACCTTCTGTGCAAGTTAAAACAGGTCCTTTGTACCACAGATAAACACCATGCCTTTTGTATTACAATAACCTGGTGCACTATAAAATCCAGTCTACCTGTGATCAGGCAAACAATTGGCAAGGCAACGCACAACTCAAATACTGTTGTTTTCAATGGCTATCTGTAAGTGATACACCTGTCCTCCCAGAATAAACCTATGCACTGAGAACTCCTAAATCGCTCCCTCACTTTCTACCCAAATGAATGGTCTTTTAAGATAGAATGTTTATTGAGGCTTATTTTTAAATCAGTTGAGCTAACTCATTCTATCTTGCTCTACAGTTTTCATTTGCAATAATGAGCAACATATTATTGTTCTCCAGCCAGACCTCTTCCTAAATGCCAGAATTCGCATAGTCATATGGGACTTCACATCACTTCAATGAAAACAGTTATACACAACCCAAGTGACCACAATACCAGATGGTATGAACTAGTGTAACCACTCATGACCCTTGTATACAGAGGTGGAGTGGCTATATGGGAAATCAGGAGATTTCCTGCGTACCCCCATGAATGGTTCCATCGCACTGTATTATCAGTGCCTCTCTTTTTCTATGAGAATCCCGAAGAATCCTGCACCCTTTCGGGGGGGAACCAGTTTGCATCTGCTTGTATAGGTTACATGTGTTGCTTTGTTTCCAGTGGGTATCCAAGAGATCCCTCCCTGAATTTGAATAGAATGGAAATGTTCTGTATGCAAAGAGACTGCAATCAGATCACACTGAATATCACTTTTGATTTGATGTTCATCTTTACTGTACAGTTCACAGGTAGCACAGGATGTTGTCTGAATATTGGATCATCTAGCAGCTCTCTGGCACATGCTGCTAAATAAAGACTTCTGGAATGATCTATTATCCCACGCCTGGGAGAGCAAGCAGATATTTTAGAAAACATCTACCTGTTGTGAGAAATTGTCCAATTTTGCATATTTTCCTATATTTCTAGCATGAAGAGTGACTAAGTTGCACAATGACTTTGCACGCTGTACTTTCACCTCTGGGAGCTAGTTTATGTTCTGAAATACTTGTTTAAAACTAATGGCTTGTGAGCGCAAAGAGTTGGTTTATCAGCACCCTGTGCCATGGAATAGATAGAATGTAGCCTTGTGAGCCCAGTTATTCAAATGAAAAGTTCCCAATCCCGACTGGATTATCATGGAAGGCACAAAATAGAAGTCAGACACTTTTCCACTGGGAAATAAGAAAAACTGTCAACTGAGTATCTCAGATTGCTCCCACAGTTCTCCTAGTAGAGACTACAGAGGAGTACAGGCAGTGAGCTGGTAGCAGCTCTCCTCCCCATCCTTTTAGTTGGGGAATTGTGCAGATATCCAAACATCAATTTGCATTTATATAGAACCTTTAATATGGATAAGTGTTCCAAAGTGCATGACAGAGGAAAATGAGAACACGCTGAGTCTTTGTGGGAGGTAGGAGAGGTGACGGAAAGCTTGGTTGAAGCTAAAAGTTTTGAGAAGGCTTTTAAAGGTGGGGAGGGAGGTAGAGAAGTAGAGGAATTAGGGAGCCAGTTCCAGAGATCAGGGATCAGATTACGAAAGACTTTATTATCAATAGTGAAACAAAATGTAAGGCTGGAGAAGGATGTAGAGGTAGGGTGGAGCAAGGCTGTGGAGTGATTTGTAGGTAAGGATAAAGATTTTAAATTCAATGCATTGCAGGACGGGACCCAGTGTAGATCAGCAAGGTTGGGTGTGATGAGCATGGAGGGCTATGTATAGGACAGGATGCCAGCGGTGGAGTTTATGAAGGCTGGCGGTTGAGAGGCCGCAAAGAATCCTTTGGAAAAATTGGGGTAAAAGTTGGTTATGGGCCCTTTTTGGCTCATCCTAAATTGTGCTTCAGGCCTTATTTCAGTATTTTTGGACGAGCTGCTGGTGCCTGTCGTACCTCCAGAGGTAGCTCACTATTTCCAAGGGATCAGTTTGGGGCCACCTGCCTCACCAGAAGTGGCCCTCAGGTAAGTCCCAATGGGGGAGGGGGGGGGAGGACAACGGGAGGGGGCGGATCGTGGGCTGGCAATGGCCCTCAGGAGTACTGTGGGGCAATGGCCCTCAGGAGTACTGTGAGCTGGCAATGGCCCTCAGGAGTACTGTGGTGGCAATGGCCCTCAGGAGTACTGTGAGCTGGCAATGGCCCTCAGGAGTACTGTGGGCTGGCAATGGCCCTCAGGAGTACTGTGGGCTGGCAATGGCCCTCAGGTGTACTGTGAGCTGGCAATGGCCCTCAGGAGTACTGTGGGGCAATGGCCCTCAGGAGTACTGTGGGGCAATGGCCCTCAGGTGTACTGTGGGGCAATGGCCCTCAGGAGTACTGTGAGCTGGCAATGGCCCTCAGGAGTACTGTGGGCTGGCAATGGCCCTCAGGAGTACTGTGGGCTGGCAATGGCCCTCAGGTGTACTGTGAGCTGGCAATGGCCCTCAGGAGTACTGTGGGGCAATGGCCCTCAGGAGTACTGTGGGGCAATGGCCCTCAGGAGTACTGTGGGCTGGCAATGGCCCTCAGGAGTACTGTGGGCTGGCAATGGCCCTCAGGTGTACTGTAAGCTGGCAATGGCCCTCAGGAGTACTGTGAGCTGGCAATGGCCCTCAGGAGTACTGTGAGCTGGCAATGGCCCTCAGGAGTACTGTGAGCTGGCAATGGCCCTCAGGAGTACTGTGAGCTGGCAATGGCCCTCAGGAGTACTGTGGGGCAATGGCTCTCAGGAGTACTGTGAGCTGGAAGCAGCTCTCCTGCTTCAGCTGGTTTCAACTCAAGCTGTAAAAAACAAATACTTACCTTTTTGGTGTTGAACACTTGCTAGGCCGCATTCCTGACAGGAAAGTCTATCATCTCATATGGACAAAAGTGAGAAGTCACACAACACCAGGTTATAGTCAACAGTTTTATTTGAAATCACAAGCTTTCGGAGCGCTGCTCCTTCGTCAGGTGAAGTAAAGGAATACAAATCGACAAAGCATATATAGATAGAGAACAATGCATGTGTAGCGTACAATGGCGGACGACTACATTTAATCCTCCTGACTGCCTTTTGTCACACCTCGGCAGATAAACAATCAGGTCAGCCAGGAAGGCACCACATCAAAGACATAGCAAGATACAACTGAGACAATGAGGTGGGGTTACAGGGGGTCTAATGTGTCAAAAGCTGCAGTCTGTATGGAAAACGATAAACTTTAAAAATTTTACTTTTTTTTTACTGGAAATCACATCTGTGAACAAGCCAACGATGACTTGAGTCTGGATGACTCTACGTCATGTATCGTGACATGAACCCAAGATCCCGGTTGAGGCCGTCCTCATGAGTGCGGAACTTGGCTATCAGTTTCTGCTCGATGATTTTGCATTGTCGTGTGTCTCTAAGGCCGCCTTGGAGAACGCTTACCCGCAGATCCGAGGCTGAATGTCCTTGACTGCTGAAGTGTTCCCCGACTGAGAGGGAACACTCCTGCCTGGCGATTGTTGTGCGGTGTCCGTTCATACGTTGTCTCAGTGTCTGCATGGTCTCGCCGATGTACCACGCTCTGCGGCATCCTTTCCTGCAATGTATCAGGTAGACAACGTTGGCCGAGTCACATGAGTATGTACCATGTACCTGGTGGGTAGTGTCCTCACGTGTGATGATGGTATCTGTGTTGATGATCTGGCATGTCTTGCAGAGGTTGCCGTGGCAGGGTTGTGTGGTGTCGTGGTCGCTGTTATCCTGAAAGCTGGGTAATTTGCTGCGAATGATGGTACTTCTGAGGTTAGGCGGCTGTTTGAAGGCAAGTAGTGGAGGCGTGGGGATAGCCTTAGCGAGGTGTTCGTCATCATCGATGACATGTTGAAGGCTGCAAAGAACATGGCGTAGTTTCTCCGCTCCGGGGAAGTACTGGACGACGTAGGGTACCCTGTTGGTTGTGTCCCGTGTTTGCCTTCTGAGGAGGTCTATGCGATTTTTCGCTGTGGCCCGTCGGAACTGTCGATCGATGAGTCGAGCGTCATGTCCCATTCTTACGAGGGCGTTTTTCAGCGTCCATAGGTGTCCATCGCGTTCCTCCTCGTCTGAGCAGATCCTGTGTATTCGCAGGGCTTGTCCATAGGGGATGGCTTCTTTAACGTGGTTAGGGTGGAAGCTGGAGAAGTGGAGCATCGTGAGGTTGTCCGTGGGCTTGCGGTAGAGTGAAGTGCTGAGGTGTCCGTCTTTGATGGAGATTCGTGTGTCCAGGAATGAAACCGATTCTGAGGAGTAGTCCATGGTGAGTTTGATGGTGGGATGGAACTTGTTGATGTTATCGTACCGATAACATCAACAAGTTCCATCCCACCATCAAACTCACCATGGACTACTCCTCAGAATCGGTTTCATTCCTGGACACACGAATCTCCATCAAAGACGGACACCTCAGCACTTCACTCTACCGCAAGCCCACGGACAACCTCACGATGCTCCACTTCTCCAGCTTCCACCCTAACCACGTTAAAGAAGCCATCCCCTATGGACAAGCCCTGCGAATACACAGGATCTGCTCAGACGAGGAGGAACGCGATGGACACCTACGGACGCTGAAAAACACCCTCGTAAGAACGGGATATGACGCTCGACTCATCGATCGACAGTTCCGACGGGCCACAGCGAAAAATTGCATAGACCTCCTCAGAAGGCAAACACGGGACACAACCAACAGGGTACCCTACGTCGTCCAGTACTTCCCCGGAGCGGAGAAACTACGCCATGTTCTTTGCAGCCTTCAACATGTCATCGATGACGACGAACACCTCGCTAAGGCCATCCCCACGCCTCCACTATTTGCCTTCAAACAGCCGCCTAACCTCAGAAGTACCATCGTTCGCAGCAAATTACCCAGCTTTCAGGATAACAGCGACCACGACACCACACAACCCTGCCACGGCAACCTCTGCAAGACATAACAGATCATCAACACAGATACCATCATCACACGTGAGGACACTACCCACCAGGTACATGGTACATACTCATGTGACTCGGCCATCGTTGTCTACCTGATACGTTGCAGGAAAGGATGCCCCAGAGTGTGGTACATCGGCGAGACCATGCAGACACTGAGACAATGTATGAATGGACACCGCGCAACAATCGCCAGGCAGGAGTGTTCCCTCCCAGTCGGGGAACACTTCAGCAGTCAAGGACATTCAGCCTCGGATCTGCGGGTAAGCGTTCTCCAAGGCGGCCTTAGAGACACACGACAACGCAAAATCATCGAGCAGAAACTGATAGCCAAGTTCCGCATTCATGAGGACGGCCTCAACCGGGATCTTGGGTTCATGTCACAATACATGACGTAGAGTCATCCAGACTCAAGTCGTCGTTGGCTTGTTCACAGATGTGATTTCCAGTAAAAAAAAAGTAAATTTTTTAAAGTTTATCGTTTTCCATACAGACTGCAGCTTTTGACACATTAGACCCCCTGTAACCCCACCTCATTGTCTCAGTTGTATCTTGCTATGTCTTTGATGTGGTGCCTTCCTGGCTGACCTGATTGTTTATCTGCCGAGGTGTGACAAAAGGCAGTCAGGAGGATTAAATGTAGTCGTCTGCCATTGTACGTTACACATGCATTGTTCTCTATCTATATATGCTTTGTTGATTTGTATTCCTTTACTTCACCTGACGAAGGAGCAGCGCTCCGAAAGCTTGTGATTTCAAATAAAACTGTTGGACTATAACCTGATGTTGTGCGACTTCTCACTTTTGTCCACCCCAGTCCAACACCGGCATCTCCGCATCATCTCATATGGAGGCAGACGTATTTCAGGCGTCCTGGAAAACGAGCAAAATAAGGACCAATTTCTAACTCATTTTATCTACAGATGACAAGGGCATGGATATGGTTTCAGTGGCATTTGGGTTTAAGGTAAAGGTTGGAGGCAGACAATATTGTGAAGATGAAAGTAAGTGGTCTTTGTGATGGATAGGATAAGGGGTTTGAATCTCAGCTCTGGGTAGAAATGAACATTGAGGCTACATACAGCCTGAACAATCAGCTGGTGGCAAGAGTCCAGAGTCCAGAGTTTTTGACAGGGACCAAAAATGATGGGTTCGCTCTTCCCAATGTTCAGCTGGAAACAATTCTGGTGCCTCCATGATTTAATGTCAGATAGGTTGTATGTCAGCCCAGAGGCTGTCATGGTGGCGAAGAGACTGGTAGAGAAGCAGATTCGGATGTCATCAGCATACGGAAAGTGATCCCATGATGGCCGTGATATCACTGAAGGTCAGCATGTAGATGAGGGGGCAGGCAAAGATCCATGATTGGAATCTTTGTCATTTTCATCACGCATCCACTGTGACTAAAATGATATTCTGGAAGTTATATTTGCAAAGACACTGTTGAATATATGAAAAATTATATATGTGTGCGGAAAAGTTAATTTTAAATCATCATTCCTTTTACTATGGAGCACTCTTTTGAACCATAAGCATACTGTAGTTAGGATTTCTACACAAGAATGTTCTTATTGTGTATATAATCTGAATCAGGTATGTGTTAATAGGGCCTAAAAGATAAAGTTGATATTAATTTGTTAATTCCTTTTAGGGATGACAACCAATTTTACTTAAGGTAACATTTTAATTCTATAAAGTCTCAACTTATTTTAATTTAACAATAAAATCACCATAGAGTTTCAGTATTTGAGATACTAACGGTAGGTATAATAAAGCATTTAGACAAATTTTGGGCTGAAGTTACACCATCCTTGCACATACATTGATATTAATTTGATGTCATCACAACTGTCAGAAGCCACAGATTAATTGGCTTCCATTCTGAAACTTTTAACATTTTTTAAATGCAGCAAAATGACATATAGTTTGTATTCTATACGCTCTCTTCCACAATTAAATGATTGTGTTAAGCTTAATAATTAACTAGTTGTATTTATGTACAGTAGCTATGTTTATGGAAATAAACTGGATGGTCCCAATCCATTGCTCATTAACTCAAGAGTTTAGGTATTGTACAAATATTGCAGAGACGATCAACCATGTATATATTATTCCTCTGTTGAAGCGGACTTTGAAAGTGGTGTGAAAATGAACAAAATGCCACATCCTTGCTTAAGTTGTTCTGATTTTTTAATTATACAACATTCTTACACCCAAAAGTTAGAAAACGTCATTTAAAAAGACATGGAGCCATAATTAGGAAAGATATATAATTTTAATCATTCACCGGTGAAACTTTTCAATACCCAAAACAATGGTACATAAGAACATAAGAAATAGGAGCAGGAGTAGACCATTTGGCTCCTCGAGCCTGCTCCGCCATTCAATAAGATCATGGCTGATCTTCTACCTCATCTCCACTTTCCTGCACTATCCCCATATCCCTTGATTCCCTTAATAATCAAAAATCTATCGATCTCTGTCTTGAATATACTCAACGACTGAGCCTCCACAACCCTCTGGGGTAGAGAATTCCAACGATTCACCACCCTCTGAGTGAAGAAATTTCTCCTCATCTCAGTCCTAAATGACCGACCCCTTATTCTGAGACTGTGACCCCTGGTTCTAGACTCCCCAGCCAGGGGAAACATCCTCCCTGCATCTACCCTGTCAAGCCCTCTAAGAATTTTGTATGTTTCAATGAGATCACCTCTCATCCTTCTAAACTCTAGAGAATGTAGGCCTAGTCTATTCAATCTCTCCTCATAGGACAATCCCCCCATCCCAGGAACCAGTCTGGTGAACCTTCGTTGCACTCCCTCTATGGCAAGTATATCCTTCCTTAGGTAAGGAGACCAAAACTGTGCACAATACTCCAGGTGTGGTCTCACCAGGGCCCTATATAATTGCAGTTAGACATCTTTACTCTTATACTCAAATCCTCTTGTAATAAAGGCCAACATACCATTTGCTTTCCTTATTGCTTATGTATGTTAACTTTCAGTGATTCGTGTACAAGGACACCCAGGTCCCTCTGAACACCAACATTTCCCAATCTCTCACCATTTAAAAAATACTGTTTTTCTATTTTTCCTACCGAAGTGGATAACTTCACATTTCTCCACGTTATATTCCATGTGTCATGTTCTTGCCCACTCACTTAGCCTGTCTATATCCCCTTGAAGCCTCCTTGCATCCTCCTCACAACTTACATTCCCACCCAGCTTTGTATCATCAGCAAACTTGGATATATTACATTTGGTCCCCTCATCCAAATCATTGATGTAGATTGTGAATAGCTGAGGCCCAAGCACTGATCCTTACAGTACCCCACTAGTTACAGCCTGCTAACCTGAAAATGACCTGTTTATTCCTACTCTCTGTTTTCTGTCTGTTAACTAATCCTCAATCCATGCTAGTATATTACCCCAAGCCCATGAGTCCTAATTTTGTTTAATAACCTCTTGTGTGGCACCTTATCGAATACCTTCTGAAAATCCAAATACGCCACATCCACTGGTTCCCCCTTATCTATTCTGCTAGTTACAACCTCAAAAAACTCTATAACAGATTTGTCAAACACGATTTCCCTTTCATAAATCCGTGTTGACTCTGCCCAATCTTATTATTATTTTCTAAGTGCCCTGTTACCACATCCTTAATAATAGATTCTAGCATTTTCCCTACTACTGATGTCAGGCTAACTGGTCTGTAAATCCCTGTTTTCTCTCTCCCTCCTTTCTTAAATAGTGGGGTTACATTTGCTACCTTCCAATCCGTTCTAGAATCTATGGAATTTTGGAAAATAACAACCAATGCATCCACTATCTCTACAGCCACCTCTTTTAAAACGCTAGGATGTAGGCCATCGGCTCCAGGGGATTTATCGGCTTTCAGTCCCATTAATTTCTCCAGTATTTTTTTTTACTAATACTAATTTCTTTCAGTTCCTCATTCTTGCTGGACCCTTGGTTCTCCACTATTTCCAGGAAGTTTTTTGCATCTTCTTCCGTGAAGACAGACACAAAGTATTTGTTTAATTTCTCTGCCATTTCCTTATTCCATATTATAATTTCTCCTGTCTTAGCCTGTAAGGGACCTATATTTACTTTCGCTAATCTTTTCCTTTATACATACCTATAGAAGTTTTTACAGTCTGTTTTTATGTCTCTCACTAGTTTACTCTCATGTTCTATTTTCCCTTTATCAATTTCTTGGTCCTCCTTTGCTGAATTCTAAAATCCTCCCAATCCTCAGGCTTACTACTCTTTTTGGCAACATTATCAGTCTCTTCCTTTGATCTAATGCTATCTTTACCTTCTCTTGGTAGCCACGGTTGGACCACTTTTCCCATGGGGTTTCTGTGCCTTAAAGGAATGTATAATTGTTGTAAATTATGTATTAATTCTTTAAATGCTAGCCATTGCTTGTCTACCATCATATCTTTTAATGTAGTTTCCCAATCTACCTTAGCCAACTCGCCCCTCATACCTACGTAGTTTGCTTTGTTTAGATTTAAGACCCTAGTTTCGGATTTATCTAAATCACTTTCAAACTCAATATAAAATTCTATTATATTATGGTCACTCTTACCTAAAGTCCCCTTTACTACAAGGTTATTAATTAACCCTTTCTCATTGCACAATACTAGATCTAAAATAGCCTGTTCCCTAGTTGGTTCCTCAACATACTGATCTAGAAAATTTTCTTGCATACATTTCATGAATTCATCCTCCACACTATTACTGCAAATTTGGTTTGCCCAGTCTATATGTAGATTAAAGTCCCCCGTGATTACTGTATTACCCTTGTTACATGCACCTCTAATTTCCTGATTTATACTCTGCCCTACATTACAACTACTGTTTGGAGGCCTATAAACAACTTCCACCAATGTTTTCTGCCCCTGCTGTTTCTTAGCTCCACCCAAACTGATTCTACTTCTTGATTTTCAGAGCTAAGATCCTTTCTCTCTACTGTCTTGATCCCATCCTTTATTATCAGGGCTACCCCTCCTCCTTTTCCATTTTGCCTATCTCTTCTAAAAGTTAAGTATCCTGGAATATTTAGTCCGCAACCTTGGCCACTTTGCAACCATGTCGCCGTTATGGCTATTAGATCAAACCTGTTCATTTCCATCTGCGCTATTAATTCATCTATTTTGTTGCGAATGCTTCGCGCATTCAGATATAGTGCCTTTAGCTTTGATTTATTTCTATTTTTCCCTGATGTCACCTTAGTCACTGATGCCCTATTACCATTGTTACTCTCTCTGTCCCTTCCTGACCCACTCTGCTTATTTTTACCCAAAACTCTACTCTGCTCTAGAGCCTTGGCATTTCTCTCGCTGCTTTTAAATTTACTTTTTCCTGAATCCTCCCCCCACCCCCCTTTCATTAGTTTAATGCCCTGTCTACTGCCCTAGTTATTCGGTTCACCAGGACACTGGTCCCAGCCTGTTTAAGTGGCGCCCGTCCCAACGGAACAGCTCCCTCTTTCCCCAGTACTGGTGCCAGTGCCCCATGAACTGAAACCCCTTCCTCCCACACCACTCTTTGAGGAACGCATTTAAACCTCTAATCTGTTTGTCCCTATGCCAATTTGCACGTGACTCAGGTAACAATCCAGAGATTATTACCTTTGAGGTTCTGCTTTTTAATTTGGATCCTAGCTCCTCAAACTCCCTCAGCAGAACTTAATTTCTAGTTCTACCTATGTCGTTGGTTCCTACGTGGACCACAACAACTGGATCCTCCCCCTCCCACACCAAGTTCTTCTCCAGCTGCGAGGAGATATCTTTAACCCTGGCACTGGGCAGGCAACACAACCTTCGGAACTCTCGGTCGCGGCTGCAGAGAACAGTATCTATCCCCCTAACTATACTGTCATCTACCACAACTACATTCCCTTTCACTCCCCCCACTTGAATGGCCTCCTGCACCATGGTGCCATGGTCAGCTTGCTCATCCATCCTGCAGGCTTTTCCCTCATCCACCCAGGCAGCAAGAACCTCATACCTGTTGGATAAGGGCAAAGGCTGAGGCTCCTCTCGCACTGCGCCTGGGGTCCCAGGGTATGGTAAAAATACTTAAAAGCACATTCATTAATTAGCCTGAGTATTTTACTTCAAATGTGGAAACTTTGACATTTACTCAGTCTATAAAGAGCCACACATTTGACTTCATAAAAAGCGATCTGCCAGAAACTTGGTATGTTTCTGTTTAGGTAAAAAACGGGAGCTAAATAAAATAAAATTTGCTTAGTGAGTAAAAATAGAAACATCGCTTCCCTAACAAAATAACCTGAAACCGTGACTTGAGGTCCGGTTGCCAGTTGGCTGTCCTTTGACAAGTGCTATTTCTTCCGCACCGTTTCTATTAGCCCATACACTGTGCTGAGATTAGGGGATGAATCATATCTCCAATTATTGCTTGGCGTCTGCTATTCCCAGAAGCGAGGTTCAGATTTCGAAAGTGGAGTTTGGAAACTCCTCTTGTTCCCAGTTACAGATCGAGACAATCCGCTTTGCAACAGCTCTCCCCTGGTTCCTTCTTGGAAGCCAAACGCACACTTTCACCACATACCTAAGTGAAGTGGATACGGGAAGAAACCAGCTGAGAACATTTTGGTTCCGTCTCAAATTTTCAAGGACTCCTTAAACACTATTGACTTATTTTCTTGCCGCAACCCAATGAAACGTTGTCTTCCTGGTAACGAGTTTAACTTGACGGAAGACGCAGGGGGGGATAATGTAGCTTCGTTAGCATTCTTTTAAATCTGTAATTGAATGAATCTGTAAAAGTCGAGAAGCAGCAATTATTTTCTGGACTTTGAATAAGAGGAGTGGTGCAGTTCGGCCCCGCTCCAAACGATGGCGCCACCAGATCTTTGTGACAAGTTTGCAGCAATGCAATGAGGGGGAGGAGCGGCTTCTTTTGGCAATTTACATAGAGTTATATTCATCCCAACCCCCACCAAAATAGAAATGGGAGCTGAGCCAATTGAGAGGCATTCTTTCCAGGGGCACTAATCCTGGATTCTTATGTATTCCGGGCAGATGCCAAGGGTTTCTCTTCTGCAGCTCCGCAGTCGGAGCAAATTCCACTTTGTTTTAATCAAAAGCAGAAAGCTACAGCTCTTCGATTCCGGGACAGAGCATTGAGGTGCAGCGGCCCGATCCATTGCATGAATCAAACAGGCCGAGAGGGAGGGAAGGCAGAGAATGTGCAGACTTTAAGAATGAGAAGCAAGAGCGATGCCATTGATTGAGGCAGAGACAGAGAGTAGAGCAGTCAGATGGGTAAAAGCACCGCACACTATGAATGAAACGGGAGAATGAGATAACACAGCGAGGACTGACTGGCAAGAGGCAAAGACCTTACAGGAAGGGAAGGCAGATCTGGGCTGCCTGGTATTTTATGAATCGAGGACAATGTGCCACGTTTCTGAATCATTGCTTCTCAGCAGGCGCCAGTGGGAATTGGCCCAGGTTAGCTGCTGGTGGCGGGGGCAATGCAAGAGTTCCTTCCACCTTCTAAGAATGAAAACACTGAATCTGACTCCCCCCCGAACTGGTTTGAAATCGATACCCGTAAAGGGGCGTGCTCTTTAGACACTTCCCCTTTCTGGCAATTCGCCCATTTTTTTCTTTTGAATCACGTTGTTACCAGAACTAATGCATTTCCAGGAACGCGAGGGGAGGAGCCCCAGCGCACGATATAAAGCGAAGCTCTCAGACCAACTCTGCTAGAACGTATCAGAGAGATTCTGATCAGCACCGTTATAGAGAAGTCTGGCAGCCGTCTGATCGACCCACACACACAAACTTTATCGACTTCTTGAAATACATTTAACAGGGCATTGATTTGAAAGGAGCCAAGCAGACCGAGTGCCTCTGTACGTAAGCGGTTGTGTGATTCATACACTGGCCCGGAGACTGTAAAGAATTGCCCTCCACTGCCTGAACTTCAGTCCTCAGCTTATTTCACAACAGGATAGTGCGTTCATCCAACAATAAAAGACAGGCTGCAGTTGAAGGTAAGCTGGCTGGATTTTCTGTCTTGCTTGATGTGGGACTGTTCCCCCCCCCCCCCCCCCTCCCCCCCAGGGCTGGCACTTTGTGGAGAAGTTAGAAGCTGAGATCGCAGTTTGGAGACCATGAACCCGGAGTTTTCACTGGGAGTGTTTACTAAACCTGGGGAGTTAGGATAAAGGTTTACGGATCCAGATTGTGTATGTGCAGTTATATAGGTTTCATGCAAAGGAAAAAATGATTCGAGTACATAAGGAACTGGAGACTTAACAAATAATTAAGGCAGTGCTGGAAACACTCAGCCAGTTAAGGCAGCATCTGGGGAGAACAAGACAAGGGGACGTTTCAACTTTCACCCTTGGTTCTGATGAGGGGTGCAAGTCTGAAACGTTAACTTATTTCTTCTCCACAGATCCCACTGAGTGTGTCCAGCATTTATGCTTTTAGTTTAAACCACAGACAAATCCTCTCTGTAGTCCTGTTGGGGGTGGGCCCACCTTCTGTAGCACGGTCCAGTTGTACATTGCATTCAAACACGATCCAGTATATCAATTATTAATTGAATGTTTATTTTTTTTTTAAACAGGTGATTGAAACCTATCAACCAGCCCCTTATGTTTTAGCAGAAGTTTTCGAATTCTCCCGGAACTTCCAATTTCAGGACTTATCTGCAATGGTAACACACAGTAAGTTTGACGGGATGAGCCGTCCTGTCGATGTGCCGGCCCAGAGACTATCTTACCGACTGAAGACCTTTTCGTCCAAAAACGAGTACAACCTTATCGTGAACACTGTGCGGAAACTCAAGGAGAGTGGCTTCTACTGGAGTACAATGAACGGGGGAGAGGCCAACGTCCTCCTTAGCTCGGAACCAGTTGGAACTTTTCTAATCAGGGACAGCTCGGACAATAGGCATTTCTTTACGCTTAGTGTTAAAACAGAATCGGGTACCAAGAACCTGCGGATACAGTGTGAAAACTGTTCGTTTTTCTTGCAAACGGACCCTAAAAGCACCCAGGCAGTTCCTAAGTTTGACTGTGTGTTAAAGCTGATCCACCATTATATGCCTTCAAAGTCTACAGACTCAGGGAATGTGAAAAGGGTCTATTTCATTTACTCTGGGGGTGACAAGATCCCATTGGTGCTCTCTAGACCTCTTTCATCAAGTGTTTCAACTCTGCAACACCTCTGCAGGAAAACTGTAAATGGACATATGGAGGTGTCTGGCAAAGTCCAAGAATTGCCTATGCCTGTCAAACAGTTCCTACAGGATTACGATGCCCAGATATAATCCTTAAATTGCCATATGAACTCTCAAAAAACCACCTGGCCTTCTTGGTTGGATATCTAAGCTTGAAGAAACAGAAATATTTGCACTCATTTTTTTTAATTTATAACAAATTTCAATAATTTATAATAAAATGCACTATTTTTAATGACGACAAAATTGCATGCTTCATTTCTGAAATATGTGCTCTGCTGTTTGTGATGCCTTTCAACCAGATAGTGTTAAAACATATAGTTCCAAACATATGTAAGACAAAATGGAGCTCCAAGTGTAGGTATCCCTCCCTGTCTTTACTTTGTCAGTGTTTGGAGGAATCTACCATGTAGAAAAAAAAGCACAAATCTGTTTTCAGTCAGCCTCCAGTGTCGTTTTAGCTCCACTAAATTAAGAGCTGCCAGTTGATGTTACTGTTTAGTGTGCTACAACAAGGAAAGATGCTATCTATATGACTTCTCGCACAATGTCAGGTAGAAACATTAACTGGATCCATTATGATAGTGCTACCTACCCTAGTCCCCATTATCCAACTATTTTAAACACACTAATGTAGCATGCTTCCATTTCATTAGGATATATAAGGTACTGCATATTTCCAGCTGCTTTGAAAGTACTGTAAAATAAGTGGTCTTTGTACTGCAATCTTTAATTTTAATTTGTTACTGTAATATTTATACCATACTGCTACACTGACAGATGCAAATACTCAAGAACCTTTATTGGCATGTTTAAAGAAATTTAGTCTTGCCTATTGTGTGAACTGTTTCAAGTGTTGCTATTCTACGCAAAGGCTTCGTTGAAACAGACAGACTATTGACTCGCATTCAAAGAACCACCCGTCTGTTTTCACACATTTATTTCCTGTAATGCTTAACTAGTGGTCAGGGTTTCTGCGTAAACAATTCATTGTGCTTTCTATGAATAAGAAGAATCTATTTGGTAGTTAGAAAGGGGCAGAAGTATTAAGTGATTTATATTCAGTGTACGTAATAACTTTAATCATCAGTTCTAAGACAGAATCTAAACAGGTTATTCAGTAAGGTTCTAAGTTTTAAACTGCACTTAAATTGATGATTCTCAGAAAAGTAAACTAACTTAGCTGGATTGAGCACATGACATTTAGTGGACTCCAATAGAGTCCCTAGTACACATTATCACAAGTCCTATGGCATTCTCAGCTGTGCATGTGGTCCCATTAAAATGCTGTAAAATTTGCAAATCTTTATTCAGTATAGCTTCAAAAGCCTGTACCAGCCTATAGGGATTGAAGCAGAATCTTTTAGGCAGACTCTTTTTTTATGGTCTTACTAAGTGTTTAAAGGTTGAGCTTGTAATGTAAGCTGTAACTTACAATGAACTCAGCTAGTTTGGCTACAGAGAAAGAGCATCTAACAGCTAGTAGTTACCCATAAGCAGCTGAAAGCTCCCATCATTGGTACTGTGTTGGTGATTATACTCAAATCAATACCTGCTCACTCAAGCCCTCAGCAATGTAATCCCCTTCATCTAGGCCAGCAACATCAGTCAGTACTGGCTTGATGGAAATGTGTTCTTTTGAAATCAATTTATGCTTGTGCCAGTAATCACTTGCTGCTATCTGCACAAATGTGAATGACTGGGAATGCTGATAAATTTGAATAGCTGTGGTTGTGTGGTTTGATTGTGTACACTGCATAACCGTTTCCACTGTGCTGTAAGAATATATCATCCAATTTAGCAAGCACTGGAAATGTAAAGTCATTATTGAATCTCTAATCTATCTCAAATTATTAATTTTCCTAGAGAAAATTATAGTCGAGTCTAGATTTAGAAAACCTATTAGAAATAGCATACTCATTTAACTCCATCTGAATGAAGATATAAAGATTTTGTTCAAATGGAAAGCATGACTATGTATACAACACTGTAATGGTTGACAGACGTGCTGCTTTTCCTGTATAAATTCAAGGACAAATTATTAGTCTTGTTTGCTTTCTATATTTCACTAGTGATCAATGTATTGAACACATACGTAGTGCTGGCGGATGTGAACTACCCACACCCAAGGTCTGCCTTGTACCTGGCTCCATTCCAAACTGACCTTAACTGACAGCGAATTCTATTACAAAATTATTGCTTCCCATCATGTTAAATTACATTAACTGCTGCATTCAGTTACTTATGATGTTGTGAATTCAGCAGCAATTTTCCAGTTAAAGGCTCTGAGTAACCCAGTAAGGTATTTATTGACATAAAATGTTTTCCACTGGATAAGAATATAAGATATTCTAGACCAACTTTTGAGATTAATATTGAGGGGGAAATAAAGTAGAAAATAATGTTCTGTGCTGCTCAGTTTCATCACAGCACAGTGAGGTAAGTAACATAATAGCTTCACTCAGTAACCATTCTTTTCTGCATAGAAAAAGTTAGGCTATATGGGATTCTAGTTCTCTTCACTGCTTTGAAGTAGTTTACTTACACTTACTCAATGTGAATGTTCCACATAAAAAGATACAAGAAGAGACTCGTCCATTGGCTCAGTAAGATTATCCAATGAGCACCTGAGCTATACGGACCAGGAAATTCCCCAGGTTTGTACCCTAGTCTGTACGGTTAGTGGATCTCAGCCAGAGTAGTATCGGGGTCCTGCAATTGATACTTGTACCCTCGAGTTAAGGAATCCTGATCTACGTGCTGTGCTCCTGGTGTAAGTGTGTGAATGTGTATACACATGTATATATGTCTGGAATGTCATGTGAGGACAGGATGTGGCTCACCTATAATGCCCACTTCAGTCAAATAGCCTGCAAACATTCATTGTGTCATTCATTCACAGATGAATAATAACACCTTGGTGGAGTAAGAGTTTGTGAATAGCAAAAGTGGATCAATACCCCAGCAATAATTAATGCCTTCAGTCGAGATGGGGGATGGAGAAAATTGTTAAGGAAAAATAGAGGTGAAAATGTCCTGAAGCTATGGGAGAAATCAAGACTTAACCAAAGAGAGTAAAGCAACCTGATAGATAGGCAGAAAAGATTAATATCAACTGGTGAGAAAGTAAGGTACAGCAGGAGAACTTGTTGGGTCTTTGTCATAGTTTTATAATGTTCAGTTCAAATGTCTTAATTACTTTCTTAAGAGTCAAGGTAAATCCAACAATATGGTTTTATTTTAGATGCAAGAAAATCGACTCCATATTTCTGGAATCTTCTTGCAGCATGAATGTTTTTAATGGTTATCAAACAATTAGGGCCCTAACTATTGCACATGGCATTATTTCGAAGAAGAGCAGGGGAGTTATCCCCGGTGTCCTGGCCAATATTTATCCCTCAACCAACATAACAAAAACAGATTATCTGGTCTTTATCACATTGCTGTTTGTGGGAGCTTGCTGTGCGCAAATTGGCTGCCGGGTTTCCTACATTACAACAGTGACTACACTTCAAACAGTACTTCATTGACTGTAAAGTGCTTTGGGACGTCCGGTGGTTGTGAACGGTGCGATATAAATGCAAGTCTTTTCTTTCTTTCAACTCCTGCAAATAACTGAAAGTTGTGCTAACTGAAAAATAAACCATTGGATCCACATGCGTAGTATAATATGCAGCTATTAACAAAGAATAGCAGAAATAAATCCAAATGACCGTTGTCTAATAATTACAATGATAGTAGCTCCTCCTCTTAAGGCTTTTTCATCATACATTAAGCTATTCCGTGTCTCCAAGCTATGCAAAGTATTTGAAATTACACAAGAGCCAGTTCCCAGTCCTCATTCACTATTTAACTACTGTAAAGGAGGATCCTTTGACGTAGTTTACTACTCTGCACGCCCCCCAATGTTCTGTTACCATAGCTGCAAAGCAAATGGAAGCACAGCTGTTTATTCATGGTAAATGCCAGGAAACCGCAGTAAAACACTGTGAAACTCTATAGTCTCAGCTAGGTCATACAACTGCAGACTTTTACAGTTCAATAGAGGGCTGTCTCAGACTTCAGAAGGCTGTATATCCTGATGAATATGCTTAATGGTAATCAAGCACTTTAATAATTTCCATAGAACAGCTGTCAGGTATTGAGTTCCTCCAAGTCTCAGTTTAAATTGAATAATAATGAATTTTTCAACAAACTACCGGGATTGTGGGTGTACACCCAGCATGAATATAACTTTAAAACTTACTTAGCTCAGAACTTTACTGATCTTCTCAATACTTGTGTTGCAGAAAAAAAAATCTATTGCTGTATACTGAAACATTTTTTCTTTGTGTCTTGAGCTGGAATTGTCACACTGAATCATAGAACGTAACCGAGCAGTGATACAAAAAGTTCCAAAAAGACGTCCAAGTCATTAGACGTCTCCTTGGAAACGGTACTTCTTGCTTGCAAAACATAAGCCACTATCGCTGATCAGTCCACTGAGCCAGCGGGTGGGGAGAGCTCAAGAGTACACGCATTTCCTGTTAGTCATAGAACATACGACAGTCTTTTCAGAACTCACTCCCTATATATTCAGTAAAGAGAAGTGCCAAAGACTATTAAAAATTACCCAGGAAAGCTGCTGAATGTTAGTGCAGACTGGAGTATCCATTCTCTTCGAACACACAATTGCTTCAAAAGTAAGAGATAGTTTGTATTTGGCTGGAGTTACACAATAACTGATATAAACGGGAACGGTAGCATAGTAATCCAGAGGCCTGGACTAATGATCCAGAGACGTGAGTTCAAATCCCACCACAGCAGCTGGGGAATTTAAATTCGGTTAATTAAATAAATCTGGAATAAAAAGCTAGTATCAGTAAAAACCCATCCTGAGGTCCCCACCATCACAGAAGCCAGTCTTCAGCCACTTCGATTCACTCCACGTGATATCAAGAAACGGCTGAGCGCACTGGATACAGCAATGGCTATGGGCCCCGACAACATCCCAGCTATCGTGCTGAAGACTTGTGCTCCAGAACTAGCCGCGCCTCTAGCCAAGCTGTTCCAGTACAGCCACAACACTGGCATCTATCCGACAATGTGGAAAACTGCCCAGGTATGTCCTGCCCACAAAAAGCAGGACAAATCCAATCCGGCCAATTACCGCCCCAGCAGTCTACTCTCAATCATCAGCAAAGTGATGGAAGGTGTCATCAAGCGGCACTTACTCACCAATAACCTGCTCACTGATGCCCAGTTTGGGTTCCTCCAAGACCACTCGGCTCCCGACCTGATTACAGCCTTGGTCCAAACATGGACAAAGGAGCTGAATTCCAGAGGTGAGGTGAGAGTAACTGCCCTTGACACCAAGGCAGCATTTGACCGAGTGTGGCATCAAGGAGCCCTATAAAACTGAAGTCAATGGGAATCAGGGGGAAAATTCTCCACTGGCTGGAGTCATACCTAGAACAAAGGAAGATGGTTGTGGTGGTTGAAGGTCAATCATCATAGCCCCAGGACATCACTGCAGGAGTTCCTTAGGGCAGTGACCTAGGCCCAACCATCTTCAGCTGCTTTATCAATGACCTTCCCTCCAAAATGGGGATGTTCGCTGATGATTGCACAGTGTTCAGTGCCATTCACAACTCCTCAGATAATGAAGCAGTCTATGCCCGCATGCAACAAGACCTGGACGACGTTCAGGCTTGGGCTGATAAGTGGCAGGTAATATTCGTGCCACAGAAGTGCCAGGCAATGACTATCTCCAACAAGCAAGAGTCTAACCACCGCCCTTTGACATTCAACGGCATTACCATCGCCGAATCCCCCACCATCAACATCCTGGGGGTCACCATTGACCAGAAACTTAACTGGACCAGCCACATAAATACTGTGGCAACAAGAACAGGTCAGAGGCTAGGTATTCTGCGGCGAGTGTCTCACCTCCTGACTCCCCAAAGCCTTTCCACCATCTACAAGGCACAAGTAAGGAGTGTGATGGAATACTCTCCACTTGCCTGGATGAGTGCAGCTCCAACAACACTCAAGAAGCTCGACACCATCCAGGACAAAGCAGCCCGCTTGATTGGCACCCCATCCACCACCTTAAACATTCACTCCCTCCACCACCGGCGTACCGTGGCTGCAGTGTGTACCATCTACAAGATGCACTGCAGCAACTCGCCAGGGCTTCTTCGACAGCACCTCACAAATCCGCGACCTCTTCCACCTAGAAGGTCAAGGGCAGCAGGCGCATGGGAACACCACCACCTCCAAGTTCCCCTCCAAGTCACACACCAGAGGAGACTGCCTTAGAAGTATCGGGAGTGGCCGAGCAGATGGAGGTGGGAGACGGAGAGAGGGGGACATCTCAACAACCTGGTGACAGAATTACATCTCATACAGCGACATGGCATACAGCAGTCACTCATATGGGGACTGATGTCAGCAGCCACTGAATGGTCATCATGTGCATAATGGTATCTGTACCCATTCTTCATATGACATATCTAACTCATCTCTTTACTGTCCCACAGATCCATCAAGAGCCCTCCCCCCCCCATACTGTCCAGGAGGAAGAGGAAAATTATGCCTCAGAGGAGCCTCCAGCCTCTGAGGGAACACCGTCACCAGACAGAAGCGCACCCAGCACCAGCACAGCTACGTACACCTCGGTGGGTCCCTATCGAGATAAAGTAGTGTTGTCACCTGGTCTGTCACAAATCACAAGTGAGCAAGAGCAGATGGTGGAGACAGGGAGAGCAGTGGAGACTCCTCGTCGGAGGCCGCAGGACGCTCCCAGCTCTGCTCAGCTGCATGTAAACACTGAGCCTTGGGGGCCACCCCGAAAGAGGGCGATACTGGAGGTACAGGAAGAAGTGCAGGAGGCTTTGACAGGTTTTGCGATCGTGATGTCTGCAAATGTTCAGAGAATGGAGGAGTCCATCTCCAACATGAACACCACCTGTCGCAGGCGATGGCGACTGTAGCCTCTTCCATGGATAGGATGGCCACCTGCATGGAGCAGCTAATGTGCCACTCACAGGACCACATGGTCTCTATGGAGAATAGATAGTTATCTATGGAGAATAGATGGCAGAGGCGCATAGACCTCCTGTCTAGGAGGGATGTCAGCGTAAATGTGGGTCCTCATTGGCCCCACTGATGTGCAGTAAGGTGCTCTCCAGCTCCTTGCTAGCAGGGAAGTGCGGGTGGCCCATGAGAGGGATGACGGTGAGAGGGGAGAGAGAAGTGTGGGCTCCTCTCAAAGCGCTGACACTTCTCCTCCGTATATCCTGTCGCAGCGGGGAAGTCAGCAGGCTGCCTCTACCTCTGCTGAAGACACAGGGGAAACACCTCGTAGAAGCACATGGAAGAGAAAGATGAAACACAAGTAGATTCACAAGGGTAGCCATTTGAGTGTTTTATTCAATGTTAATGTCAAGTTTCCGTTAATGTGAAGTCAACCATTAAAAAAAATTATTTTCACCACTTTCCGGTCTTGGACAAATTTGTGTGCACCTTTGGAAGTGGCTTAGTGAGTTGCAGTGAATGGTGAGACATAACGTTACCTCCAGCAATGGTGGTCAGTGTGAAAGGAATGGCTTGGTCATTGTAGGGATGCTTTATGGTGTTGCTGTGGGGTGGTGCCAACCTGGCGCAGCATGTGGCAGCCATATGGGCGTACCGTGTAAAGTTAAGTAAATCTGGCCATGATGAGGCCATCCCTGGCCTCCCGGGCAGCAATGTGCTCGGGTGCTGGTGGGATCTGGGCCACAGGTTCCTCCTGCTCCTCCTCCTCCTCGTCTTCCAGCTGATGCTCCTCCTCCTCTGAAGAGGCTGTGCGCTCAGTGCCTTGCTCCTCATGCAGTGCTAATCCTCGCTGCTGCGCTATGTTGTGCAGGGCATAGCAGACCATGATGATTCTGGAGACCCTGACTGGTGCATACTGAAGGGTTCCTTCAGATCTGTCAAGGCATCTGAAGCACATTTTGAGCATGCCTATTGTCTGCTCTATGACACATCTAGTGGAAATGTGGCTTTCATTATATCTCTCCTGGGCCTCAGTACCTGGCCTCCTCAAGGGTGTCATGAGCCATGTCTTCAGTGAATAGCCCTTGTTTCCAAGCAGCCAGTCGGAAAGTCTGTGTGGAGGAGCAAAGACCTGAGAGAGGGTGGACTGGCGAAGGGCGAAAGAGTTATGGCAGCTCCAGGGAATTTGGCGCACACATGCATGATGATCTTCCTATGGTTGCAGACCAGCTGCACATTGAGGGAGTGAAAGCCCTTGCGGTTGACAAAGAGTCCTGGGTGATGTGGGGGTGCCCTGTTGGCCACATGAGCGTAGTCGATGACACCCTGCCAGAGTGGCAAAGCCAAGCGCCTGTTCAGTAACACTGGCTTCATCAGTGGCAAAGTTGATATAATTGGCTGACTTGTCAGAGAGGGCATCGGTGACCTGGGTGATGCATCTGTGGGCGGCTGACTGCAAGATCCCGCAAATGTCTGCGGCAGATCCCTGGAAGGAGCCTGAGGTGAAGAAGTTGAGGGCGCTGGTGACTTTGACAGCTACTGGTAAGGCGTGTCCACCCGCTCCTCTGGGCTGCAGGTCTTGCTAGAGCAATGTGCAAATATCTGAGACGATCTGGCGCGATAGCCTGAGCCTCCTTTGGCACTGCTGCTCAGTCATGTGGAGGAAGCTCTTCCTCTGCCTGTATACCCTGTGTTGGGGGTACTGCCTCCAGAGGGTGCAGCCCTGCGCTGATGCCCTCTGTCCTGCGCTGATGCCCTCTGTCCTGCGCTGATGCCCTCTGTCCTGCGCTGATGCCCTCTGTCCTGTGCAGCTTCAGGTGGTTGAGGAGAAGGTGGGTGGTGTTATTGTTGGTGCTGCTGGTGTGCCTGGTGCTGCTGGTGTTGGGGCTCATTGTCGTCCGATTCTGAGGACCAAGGTGAGGCAGTATAAACAGCATCCATGCTGATGGAATAGATGGCAGGTCAAGTAGAGATGAGAGAAGCAATCTGTTAGTGGTGTGATAGGTTCTACCAATGAGGTGAGACTGGATGGCAACTTTGCTGCAAACACTTGCAGCCTGAAGAAAGCTAAATCTGTGCTGGGAATGCAGTCAGCAACTGCTTCTGCCTGAGGAAAGTGATCAACTGTGAGGTGGGAGCTTTTATAGTACATTTCACGCTGTCATCAAATCAGCTGGAGCAATGGCCACTCAACTCCCGCCTCAGGCTGACAGACGTGGTTCCCGAGCTGCGTGAATCCCGTGGGCAGCTAGGGAAATTTGAAAGGTAGGCTGAAAAAGGCACTTAAGGGTCTGACAACAAGGTGATAATGATTTGAATTAGGTTGCCTGCCTCTGCTGCACTGGCAAACGCGCCCGAGGGAAAGGCGCGTGGAGGCGGGATGACGGCGGGTTCCCGACCCGTTCCAACTTTTTTCAAATTTCCCACCCAACCCACCTCCGATCGCGCCTGCTTGGTCCCCAGAAAATTCTGTCCGATGTGTGGTGAAAGTGCTCCCATAATGCTGTTAGGTAGGGCATTACAGGATTTTGCCCCAGTGACGACGTAGGAATGGCGATATATGTCCATGTCGGCATGGTGTGTGACTTGGAGGGGAATCTGGAGGTGATTGTGTTCCCATGTACCTGCTGCCCTTATCCATCTAATGGTGAAGGTTGCAAATTTGGGAGATATGCATATATAATACATTAGTCTATTCAAATATGCCAGAAACAAAATATATTTTATGCCGTTATGAAATCAGGTGTAAGGTGCATACCCAATTGCAATGATCTTAAGATACATTTTCATTTTCAATCAAACTAATCTTTTGCATTGTTTAAATCTAAAGAGGCCTGTTAAACCTAAGATGTCCACTAAATAAATGGCAAGTTCACGCAGAGGAATTCTCAGCTCTTAATCACGGCGGACAGTTTTAAATATTATGTATAATTCTGTGGGGGGAGGGGGGTTAATAGATGGATTCTATTTGAGTTGATTTAGGGGATGTAGGAGTTTATGCCTGGTTTACTGTGGAGGTACTTTTACGACAAATATTTTGAAGTACACGTGCCTTCTTTAAATCCTATACCCCAATAGTGAGTACAATGCTTTACTGCAAGTTGGAACTGAAGACAGGATCTGGCCACAATCAGAGGGAAAAAGATAGGACAGAATTCTCAGGTGATTTTTGAGTTACTGATCATGATTTAACATAGAGGTTTCCATAAAGGCTATGGAGGGGCTTGTAAAATCTTGTGAGGAGGCCTTGCATCAACTTTGCACCAGTATCACGCAGCCTGTTTGTTTTTGCAGGGGGGAATGAGCTGCGATGTTTTCACCCCTGGTGCATTAGAGCCTCAATAACTTTTCAAAAGTGAAGTAAATGAGATGTGGTTTTACCTACCCAGCATGTGGCATGGTTTGGCCTAGAAATGTGATGTAATTGCTGAAGGCCCATAAAAAATGAATACATTTGTAAACTCATGACTTGGCCTTTGAAAGTGAGTTCCTTAAACGTGCATTCAGCTGGTTTGTG
The DNA here is from genome assembly GCA_030390025.1 of Squalus acanthias. NCBI lineage: Eukaryota > Metazoa > Chordata > Chondrichthyes > Squaliformes > Squalidae > Squalus > Squalus acanthias. The sequence continues at coordinate 8,460,447 of CM059447.1, read as the reverse complement.
AGTGGGTATGAGAGCAGTTTTATTTACTTTTGTTACATTTAGTTTGGTGCATTACTTGTTTTGTATTTTGACTTTATTTTTACATTTTCTCATTGTTTCAATTTCCTTAGTTTTTTCATCTCGTAGCATTGAAGAGAGTTAGTAAGAGTAGATTTTCCATTCAATTTCAGCCTATTAATGGGTCTAAAGTACACATAACCGATCGAAAAAATCTGTGGAGATCAATTGTACCAACATCCACCCACTCAGCACCTTATCCAATTTTCCAATCAGGTTTTGTACTGGCACCAGAAGCATTGACTGGCTTGCCGTTGAATTTAGATTCAGATTATGTCATTTAGATGAAAAGCATAGAAACATAGAAGGTAGGAGCAGGAGTCGGCCATTCGCCCCCTCAAGCCTGTTCCGCCATTTAATGAGATCATGGCTGATCATCCAAATTCAGTACCCTGTCCCTGCTTTCTCCCCATATCCCTTGATCCCTTCAGCCTTAAGAAATATATCTAACTCCTTCTTGAATATATTTAATGAATTGGCCTCAACTGCCTTCTGTGGTAGAGAATTCCACAGGTTCACCACTCTCTGGGTGAAGAAATTCCTCCTCATCTCAGTCCTAAATGGCTTACCCCTTATCCTTAGACTGTGACCCCTGGTTCTGGACTCCCACGCCATCGGGAACAGCCTTCCTGCATCTAGTCTGTCTGGTCCTGTTAGAATTTTATAAGTTTCAATGAGATCCCCTCTCATTCTTCTAAACTCTAGTGAATACAAGCCCAATCGACCCAATCTCTCTACATACGTCATTCCTGCCATCCCAGGTATCAGTCTGGTGAATCTTCGCTGCACTCCCTCCATGGCAAGAACATCCTTCCTCAGATAAGGCGACCAAAACTGCACACAATACTCAAAGTGTGGTCTCACCAAGGCTCTGTACAACTGCAGCAAGACATCCTTGCTCCTGTACTCGAATCCTCTCGCTATGAAGGCCAACATACCATTTGCCTTCTTAACCGCCTGCTGCACCTGCATGCTTACCTTCAGCGACTGGTGCACAAGGACACCCAGGTCTCGTTGCACTTCCCCTTTTCCCAATCTATTGCCATTCAGATAATAATCTGCCTTCCTGTTTTTGCCACCAAAGTGGATAACCTCGCATTTATCCACATTATACTGCATCTGCCATGCATCTGCCCAATCACCCAACCTGTCCAAATCATACTGGAGCTTCTCTGCATCCTCCTCACAGCACACACGCCCACCCAGCTTTGTGTCGTCTGCAAATTTGGAGATATTACATCTAGTTCCCTCGTCTAGATCATTAATATATGTTGTGAATAACTGTGGTCCTAGCACCGATCCCTGCGGTACCCCACTAGTCACTGCCTGCCACTGGGAAAAAGACCCGTTTATTCCAACTCTTTGCTTCCTGTCTGCCAACCAGTTTTCTATCCAAGTCAGTACCTTACCCCCAATCACATGTGCTTTAACTTTGCACGCTAATCTCTTATGCGGGACCTTATCGAAAGCCTTCTGAAAGTCCAAATACACCACATCCACTGGTTCTCCCTTATCTATTCTACCAGTTACATCCTAAAAAAATTCCAGTAGATTAGTCAAGCATGATTTACCTTTTGTAAATCCATGTTGACTTTGTCCAATCCTGTCACTGTTACCCAAGTGCTCTGCTATTACATCTTTTATAATGGACTCTAGCATTTTCCCCACTACCAATGTCAGGCTTACCGGTCTATAATTCCCCGTTTTCTCTCTACCACCTTTTTTAAATAGTGTGGTTACATTAGCTACCCTCCAATCCATGGGAACTGTTCCAGAGTCTGTAGAATTTTGGAAGATGACCAGCAATGCATCGACTATTTCTAGGGCCACTTCCTTAAGTACCCTAGGATGTAGATTATCAGGTCCTGGGGATTTATTGGCCTTCAATCCCATCAATTTCCCTAACACCATTTCCCTACAAATACTGATTTCATTCAGTTCCTCCCTCTCATTGGACCCTATGTTCCCCGACATCTCTGGGAGGTTATTTGTGTCCTCCTTTGTGAAGACAGAACCAAAGTATGTATTTAATTGGCCTGCCATTTCTTTGTTCCCCATTATAAATTCCCCTGATTCTGACTGCAAGGGACCTACGCTTGACTTCACCAATCTTTTTCTCTTCACATATCTATAGAAGCTTTTACAGTCAGTTTTTATGTTCCCTGCAAGCTTACTCTCATACTCTATTTTTCCCCTCTTAATTAATCCCTTTGTCCTCCTTTGCTGAATCCTAAACTGCTCCCAATCCTCAGGTTTGCTGCTTTTTCTGGCCAATTTATATGTCCTCTCCTTGGATCTTATGCTATCCCTAATTTCCCTTGTTAGCCACGGTTGAGTCACCTTTTTTGTTTTATTTTTATGCCAAACAGGGATGAACAAATTCTGTAGTTCATCCATGTGATCTTTAAATGTTTGCCATTGCCTATCCACCGTCAACCCTTTAAGTAACGCTCCCCAATCCATCCTAGTCAACTCGCGCCTCATACCATCGTAGTTTCCTTTATTTAAATTCAGGACCCTAGTCTCTGAGTCAACTACTTCACTCTCCATCTTAATGAAGAATTCTATCATATTATGATCGCTCCTCCCCAAGGGGCCTCGCACAACAAGATTGCTAATTAATCCTTTCTCATTACATAATACCCAGTCTAAAATGGCCTGATCTCCAGTTGGTTCCTCGACATATTGGTCCAGGAAACCATCCCGTATACACTCTAGGAATTCCTCCTCCACAGTATTGTTACTAATTTGGTTAGCCCAATCTATATGTAGATTAAAGTCACCCATGATAACTGCTGTGCCCTTATTGCACGTGTCTCTAATTTCTCGTTTAATGCCATCCCCAACCTCAGCATTACTGTTTGGGGGTCTGTATACAACTCCCACTAACGTTTTCTGCCCCTTGGTATTTCTCAGCTCTAACCAGCCATGTGCCCTTTCACATAAAACACCAGGTTCAGTGTTAGGACTTTAGCTCTTTACTATCTTCATTAATGGCCTAGATGTAGGTGTTGGGGAAATGAGCCACAAGTTTGCGGATGATACAAAGCTATGAGCGAGTGATAAGACTGTAGAGGATGCTCAGCTACTGCAAGAGGATCTCGATGTGGTGGGGGAATGGACCCATATTTGGCAAATTATGTTTAACTTCGAAAAGTGTAACGTTATGGACATAAGCAGGTCTAATGCCAAATATACATGCTCCCTACAGGGAACAGAATTGAAGCCAGTGGTGAAAGAAAAAGACTTGGGTGTAATAGTGCATTATTCTATAAAGGTTCATGACTGATGCCATGAAGTTATATCTGAAGCAAACAGGGTATTAGGTTGATTCGCAGAACAATTCACGACAAAACAAAACATACCATTATGTCTTTCTATAAGACCTTGGTTAGGCCTCATTTAGAATACTGTGTCCAATTTTGGTCCCCTCACTATAGATTAGATGTGTACAAAATCCAAGGAAGATTGTGAGAAGCACTAGATGAAATATTTTGTGTTTCGGCCCCTTGGGCCTGCTCCGCTATTCAATTAGATCATGGCCTCAACTCTATTTACCCACTTTGCTCCGTATCCCTTGATACCCTTACCTAAAAAAAAAATCTATCTCAGTCTTGAAAGTTCCAATTGTCCTTGCATCCACAGCCTATTGGAAGAGAGAGTTCCAAATTTCCAGTACACTTTGTGTGAAAAAGTGCTTCCTAATTTTACTCCTGAATGGCTTAGCTCTCATTTTAAGATTATGTCCTTGATTCTCCCACCAAGGAAATAGTTTCACCATATCTACCCTATCAAATCCTTTTAACATTTTAAACACCTCAATCAGATCAATCTCCTATACTCAGGGGAATAAAAGCCAAGTTTATGTAACCTGTCCTTCTAATTTAACTCTAATGCCTGATATCATTCTGGTGAATCTGTGCACCACCTCCTCCAAGGCCAATATATCCTTACTCAGGTGCGGTACCGAAAACTGAATGTAATATTCCAAATGGGGTCTGACCAGGGCTGTATACAACTGAAGCATATCTTCCTCCCCTTTGTATTGCAGCCTTCTTGAGAAGGAGGCCAACATTCCATTAGCCTTTTTGATTGCTTTTTGTACCTGTCTGCTGGCTTCTAATGACTTGTGTACTTGGACTCCTAAATCTCTTTGTTCCTCTGCAGTTCCTAATTTCTCACTATTTAGAAAATGCTCCAATTTATCTTTCTTGGGTCCAAAGTGGATGACCTCACACTTGCGCACATTGAACAATTTGCCATAGTTTTGCCCATTCATTTAATCTATGTCTGTGTCTCATTGCAACTTGCTGCTCCTATCTGCAGCACTTACTGTCCCTCCTAATTTAGTATCATCTGCAAACTTGGATGTACAACTCTCTATTCCTTTATCCAAGTCATTAATAAATTTGGCAAAAAGTTGATGCTGCAGAACACTTGTCTTCTTAAACCCCTCTCCCCTGTCTCCGCCACCTCAACTCCAACAACAAGTGCAAGGAGCTCATGGACTTTTTTATCACTAAGATTGAGACCATCTGATCAGCTGCCTCTGCTACTTCCCTCCCTTCCCCAGCCCAGCGGGCCAAACTTCCTCTAAGGTGTCCCCCTGCCCTAGCCCTGAACTCGCATCTTTCTCCAGTTTATCTCCTATCTCCCTTTATCATAGAATCATAGAATGGTTACAGCATGGAAGAAGGCCATTCGGCCTGTCGAGCCCATGCCAGCTGTCTGCAGCCCAGGATCCCATAAGCTTTTTTAACTGCTTTCTCAACCTGCCCTGCCACCTTCAACGATTTGTGCACATATACCCCTAGGTCTCTCTCTTCATGCATCCCTCTAGGATTGTACCCTTTAGTTTATATTTCCTCTCTTCATTCTTTATACCAAAATGTATCACTTGGCACTTTTCTGCGTTAAATTTCATCTGCCACGTGTCCGCCCATTCCACCAGCTTGTCTATGTCCTCTTGAAGTCTATCACTATCCTCCTCACTGTTCACTTCCAAGTTTTGTGTCATCTGCAAATTTTGAAATTGTGCCCTGTACATCCACATCCAAGTTATTAATGTATATCAAGAAAAGCAGCGGTCCTAGTACCGACCCCTGGGAAACACCACTGTATACCTTCCTCCAGTCCGAAAAACAACCGTTCACCACTACTCTCTGTTTCCTGTCACTTAGCCAATTTCGTATCCATGCTGCCACTGTCCCTATCATTCCATGGGCTTCAACTTTGCTGGCAAGCCTATTATGTGGCACTTTGTCGAACATCTTTTGGAAATCCATGTACATCACATCAACCGCATTGCCCTCATCAACCCTGTCTGTTACCTCATCAAAAAACTCGATCAAGTTGGTAAAACACGATTTGCCTTTATCAAATCCGTGCTGGCTTACCTTAAGTAATCCACACTTGTCCAAGTGACTGTTAATTTTGTCCCTGATTATCATTTCTAAAAGCTTTCCCACTACCGAGGTTAAACTGACTGGCCTGTAGTTGCTGGGTTTATCTTTACACCCTTTTTTGAACAAGGGTGTAACATTTGCAATTCTCCAGTCCTCTGGCACCACCCCCGTTTCTAAGGAGGATTGGAAGATTATGGCCAGTACCTTCGCGATTTCTTCCTTCATTTCCCTCAGCATCCTAGGATGCATCCCATCTGGTCCTGGTGACTTATCTACTTTAAGTACAACCAGCCTTTCTAATGCCTCCTCTTTATCAATTTTTATCCCATCCAGTATCTCCTCTACCTCCTCCTTCACTATGTCTATGGCAGCACCCTCTTCCTTGGTGAAGACAGATGCAAAGTACTCATTTAGCACCTCAGCCATACCCTCTGCCTCCATGCATTGGTCTCCTTTTTGGTCCCTAATCGGCCCCACCCCTCCTCTTACTACCCGTTTACTATTTATATGCCTATAGAAGACTTTTGCATTACCTTTTATGTTAGCTGCCATTCTATTCTTATAACCTCTCTTTGCCGCTCTTATTTTCTTTTTCACTTCTCCTCTAAACTTTCTATATTTAGCCTGACTCTCAGATGTATTCTCGACCTGACATCTGTCATACGCGCTCTTTTTCTGCTTCATCTTACATATGCCCTCTTTCAGCTCATCTTGTCCATGAGACCCCACTTCCTGCTCCCTCGGCCCTATTCCCACTAGACTGCTGACCACACAACTTCCCTTCCTGGCTCCCATGTTAGCTAATATTGTTAACTGTTCTCTCTCCTGAGATACTGTCCCCCTCTCCTGAGATACTGTCCCCCTCTCCTTCAAATCTGCCATCATCATCCCTCTCCTCAAAAGAACAACCCTTGACCCCTCCATCCTTGCAAACTACTTCCCTATCTCCAACCTCTCTTTCCTCTCCAAAGTCCTTGAACGTGTTGTCGCCTCCCAAATCCGTGCCCATCTTTCCCAGAATTCCTTGTTTGAATCCCTCCAATCAAGTTTCCCCCCCTGCCACAGTACTGAAACGGCTTTTATCAAAGTCACAAATAACATCCTATGTGACTGTGACAAAGGTAAACTATCCCTCCTTGTCCTTCTCGACCTGTCTTCAGCCTTTGACACAGATGACCACACCATCCTCCTCCAATGCTTCTCCACCGTCATCCAACTGGGTGGGACTGTACTCGCCTGGTTCCATTCTTAGCTATTTAATTGTAACCAGAGAATCATCTGCAATGATTTCTCTTCCCACTCCCGCACCGTTACCTCTAGTATCCCCCAAGGAACTATCCTTGGCTCCCTCCTATTTCTCATCTACATGCTGCCCCTCAGCGACATGATCCGAAAGCCCAACGTCAGTTTCCACATGTACGCTAACGACACCCAGCTCTACCTCACCACCACCTCTCTCAACCCTCCACTGTATCTAAATTGTCAGACTGCTTGTCCAACATCGCGTTCTGGATGAGCAGAAACTTCCTCCAACTAAATATTTGGAAGACCAAAGCCATTATCTTCGGTCCCCATCACAAACTCCTTTCCCTAGCCACGGACTCCATCCTTCTCCCTGATAACTGTCTGAGGCTGAACCAAACTCTTTGCAACCTTGGTGTTGTATTTGACCCTGAGATGAGCTTCCGACCACATATCTGCGCCATCACTAAGACCGCCTGTTTCTACCTGCGGATTATCACCCGACTCCATCCCTGCCTCAGCTCTTCTGCCGCTGAAACCCTCATCCATGCTTTTGTTACCTCTAGACTTGACTATTCCAACGCACTCCTGGCCGGCCTCCCACGTTCCACCCTACGTAAACTTGAGGTCATCCAAAACTCTGTTGCCCATGTCCTAACTCGCAACAATTTCCATTCACCCATCAACCCTGTGCTCACTAATCTACCTTGGCTCCCAGTTAAGCAACGCCTTGATTTTAAAAATCTCATCCTTGATTTAAAAATCCCTCCATGGCCTCGCCCCTCCCTTTCTCTGTAATCTCCTCCAGCCCCAAAACTCTTTGAGATATCTGCGCTCCTCTAATTCTGGCCTCTTGAGCATCCCCAATTTCAATCACCCAACCATTGGTGGCCGTGCCTTCAGTTGCCTAGGCCCTAAGATCTGGAATTCCCTCTCTACCTCTCTTTCCTCCTTTAAGACACTCCTTAAAACCTACGGGCTGGATTTTGATACTGGGGCGGGTTGGGGTCGTGTTATCCACCCGCCTGCAATTGGATGTGGGAGATTGATGCAATCTTCACTTAATTGGGCAATTGAGTTCCAGCATGTGGGAACCCATGAACCAATTAGTGGTTTCAGTCTGAAAGTCACCTCTGATGATGTCATCATTGCAGGTCAGAGACTGCCTGGTCTCAGAGATTGCCTGGCCTTTGCTGTGAGAGGACCTGGGTGCAAAATGAGCAGCACCTCAGAGAGAGAGAGAGAGAGAGAGAGAGAATTTTTTTTGCAACCAAGTCCTCCCAGGCAGTCTCTGAAGACATTCAATGCAGCAGCATCAGAGGCGACTTTCAGACCCAATACTACAACTACCTTCATCACATCTCCATTGTAATAGTGGACTTGCAGCTGATAGTCAGCTATCCACTTGTGCTCCCACCAGGTTTCACTGGCATGTTTCACATCAGGCGTACTTCACGTCGGAAAAGGGTTAAACTAGCTAAAACGTTTCAAAATGGCATTACAGAGCCAATTTAGGGCTTGTTAAGGGCTTTAATGGCCTCTCCCGCCTCTTGGAGGCGGGACGGAGTCGGAAACACCGCGACCGATTTTGTCAAAATTGCGTGAAGGCGGAATGGAGTCGGGATGGGGTCGGGACCCCCGACCCTGCAAATTTAATCCCCCACACGCCTCCAAACCCGACTCCATGGGTCATTGAAAATCCAGCCCTACGTCTCTGCCCTAATATCTCCTTATGTGGCTCGGTGTCAAATTTTGTTTTACAATGCTCCTGTATAGCGCCTTGGGACGTTTTACTGCGTTAAGGTGCTATATAAATACATTGTTGTCATCGTTGAATCCCGCCAATCAACTCTCTGTAACCAAAGGAGGCATGTGAATAGAACCTGCCTGAGTTACTTGTAGATATCTGAAAGCACGGCCTTCAGCGCCTGCACTGCCCTCAGAAGGCAGCCTTGCTGTCTCCTGCAGTCCGTGTCACCTCCTCCTTCCCTGTCACCTCCCTCTGACATTGCCGCTGCCTGACTCAACTGTGCAAAGTGACTCTACTTGCCATAGGCCAGACAAATCAATTGCGAAATAGGGTGGGAACGTTCAAAAGTTCAGTTTCCCATTGTCGTCAGAAGCATATCAGGCTTTCTCAACAGAACACATTGCAATGTAAATTCTAATGAATTCCCTGAGAGAAAAATAACTAATTTTAGTAAATATTGATTCAAAAATACAAGCTGTTTTCTTGAAACAGGAATAAAGAAATTGATTTACATCAAAATTTTCAGAGTGCTAACTAACTTAGATGCTATTTTGCAATTTGATAGTAATTACTCTGATGTAATTATGTGTTGTAACATTATTTTCATTTTGAATTTACAAAACTGTTGGTTAACCTTGTAACCCAAATTCTAGTGTTTCTTCATTCCTAGTTCCTGTTACTGAAAACTGAGATGTTACAGGATATTTCAAGGTTTATTTCCTTTAACCTGTCACCTTATAGTATCAAAGGGAAGTAGGGTTAAGTATCTGATGTTCCAAAGGGATAACTAGTGATGAATATGACATGATTATATCATCATTAAAAATGATAAATTTAGTACCAGCAAAATTTGCTCAGAACATATTCTCTCTGAGGGGCTGTGAGGGAATGAATGTAGTGCCTGGAAAACAGATATAGCCAGATCAGCTTTGTTCCTGACACTCCTTTAAACCCAGAAAATCCCCTCTGCTGGTAATCATATAAAAAAAAATCCTCTCGTCTCTGAGTCAGAAGGTTGTGAGTTCAAGTCGCATTCCAGGAATGTGAGCAGATGATCTAGGCTGACACTCCCAGTGCAGTACTGAGGGAGTACTGCACTGTCGGAGGAGACGTTAAACAGTCTGCCCTCTCAGGTGGACATAAAAGATCCCATGGCACTATTTCAAAGAAGAGCAGCGGAGTTCTTCCTGGTGTCCAGCCAATATTTATCCCCCAACCACCATCACTAAAACAGATGATCTGGCCATTTATCTCATTGCTGTTTGTGGGACCTTGCTGTGCACAAATTATCTACTGTGTTTCCTACATTAGAACAGTGACTACACTTCAAAAGTAATTGGCTGTGAAGTGCTTTGGGACATCCTGAGGTTGTAAAATGCAAGTCTTTTTTTAAATCTTAACTTTCCTGTTGCTTTTCATTTTACAAATGATTTGCTAGAACTATAGACTCAACCCGGGCCTCTGTAATTGCCATCAGAATCACTGGCTTACTGTGTTTTGTCTGACCTTGTAGATACTTCAGTATGGGGAAGAGGCGCTGGGTGTCTTTACTCCACCTGCCCTCCCCCACCCTCATCGATGATTATTATCTGTGACAGGCAGGGGCACTGCGTTTGCCTTGCAGGGCCTTGTGCAAAGGGCCCCTACATCGATAAAGTTCAGATTGTTAAACATATCCCTGGATTTGTTCGGGGCCCCCATGTCTGGCTCAGGGGACCCACGAATGGCTTGGGGTCTGTTACTGGCCCGAGGGCTCTTACTGGCTCAGGTAGCACGGCCCCAACATCGCCCCCCTCCCAACCCCCACCCCGCCCCAGGTAACAGACTGTATCCAGTGGTTGGGGAGTCCAGAAAGAAGGAAGAGAGATATAAGATTAAATTGAAGAGATTTTAGACAGAGAGAAGGAGAAACTTTTTTACACCAAGAGTGTGAGGCTGTGGAATGCACTGCTAGAGTTAGAGAGGGCACATCAACATTTGAGAATATGTTATATAGGCGATTGAAGGAAAGGAGAATAAACAGATATCAGAGCAAGGCAGACACATGGGATTAGGATACTGCTGGTGTGGAGATTAAACACAAAAATGGACTGATTGGGCCAAATGATTTCGGTGTAGCAGTTTCTATGAAGCCTTTTGTTAAAGTCGTTTGTTTGCTGTTCCATAGTGCAGTATTTCTGAGTTGCATCTTGCTATTTCCCCTATCTGATCTGGTCCTCTCTCTTGCCTCATGGCCCTCTAGCTCAGAGACTTTACTCTCCTGCTCTGACACTACCGCAGTGTGTATCGTAATGAGATACCGCGGGGCAGCACACAATGGGGGGAATTTTCCACTTCCCAACATGCTGGGAGCAGTGGGAGGGTCCAGTAGTGCGGGGAAAGCCGGAAGTCTAGGTTTCCCCACACACTGTGGAGTTAACTCCAAGGCATGTGTCTTCTGTCAGTGACAGGTTCCCCGCACTCCGGAGGAGGCCACAGGACTAGGTAGGTCGGATCCCCAACCTCGGGGCGTGGGTGTCTGATGGTGGGGGAGCTTGGGGGGCGGGGAGGAAACACTCCTGCTCCTCCTGTCCCACAAGGAGTGGTCCTCGAGGCTGTCCTCGCCTCGCTGCAGCTGCCAGGCCCGGGAAACCCGTCCGGCCACAGTTAAACCTGCAAAGCAGGTTAAATATGAGGCTTCCAGCCTCACTAACATATTTAAAATGCCAACCCACCTCCTGGGAATGGGTTGGCTGCCCATCCCTCATCCCGTCTGAGTAAAACCTGGAAATCGATATGTTGGAGCCGGCTTCTCGACACACTTGGAATTTTTGCCCATTTAACCCCCGCAGCCACGCCCACTCCCACCCGCTCACCTGTGTTAAAATTCCCCCCAATGTCTCATTCTGCACAATACTGCTGAGAACAATAGTAACAACAGAGCCAGAGAGAGTGTATCCAACACTTGCAAATAGCAATTATAGACCCCTGGAACTCAGTAAGGTAAAAGATGAGGGGACTGATGTGGAAAGAGCAGGGGAGTGGGACTAACTGGACGGCTATTTCAAAGAGCAGGCAATGGCACGATGGGCTGAACGGCCTCCTTCTGTGCTGTATGGTTCTATGATCTGTAAATCAAAGAATAATGATCATTTTTATCAATAAATATAAAATGATTTTCTAGAGACATGACATTCTGATACTTCAGGCTGTGACAGATTTCAGATTTCAAAGGGTTAATTTTTTTGAGCGTACCGATAATAACTACAAGCCAGTAAGGTGTTTATTGCCAGTATATTTATCTGAAAATGCATAGTGATATGGTTTCCTGATAAATGTTTGACTAGTATTCATTTACATACCGCCCACACTTTGTTCCAGTGAAAAGTAAAATAAAATACAGGGCAGTTCCTCTTTTCGTCAAACAGGTGGATCGTTGGAACTTGAATAATCAAATGTTTCAGGAAGTAAAGTAAAGGAATGACCTTTCCAGGGAAATGAAGAAAGAAATATTAAAAAGGAAGATGTCAAAGGAAATGGGTGAAACTATTACTCAAATTCTAATCTAGATTAACTTGGTGATATCAGTGGAATTTTTTTTTATATAGACCGGGTAATATTTCAGGTTAAGAAGACTGAATTCTTTAGTGTTTTTACGGCGGTTGGCTGCAGCGTTGTAGGATATAGGCTTGCATCTGTAGCATTACCACACAGTGACCTATGTTATCACCCGAACTGACAGGGTGAGATTCCGAACGGAGGTCCGGCACTCGTGGACAGGGAGTGGACAAGAGGAGAAGGAAAATCACGTGAGACGCCCTAAGTAACACTTGTGCACCTGCTACAGGGTCACTACAGAGCACTGTCAATATAGCCCCCGGGCAGTCAATTTTCATCCTTCTGACTGAAGAATGCTGTGTGGTATGGGTTGGGGGGGAAATAAAAAGGTAAAAGCAGCTCAAAAAAGAAATCATAAGAAAGCTGTTTTCCCCCTCGATAACCCATTGTCTTAAATGTCAGTCAGCCGGTCTGCGTTGTAAAGGGATCCACCAATTTTCATCTCTTTCCAGCTTTTCAAAAAATTGCCTGCTGGCCATTTTGCTCATGAACCCCTCTCCTTGAGAGCAGACAGCATTCCTAATACTTGACTTTTACCTGTTGCTTCTTTTGTTCATCTGCATTTCCTCTTCTGTGTACTTCCAGCATTTTCTGTTTTTATTTTAAATTTCCAGCATTTCCACTTGTACCTTGAGTTTCCTTTTGCCTGATGAATCAACTGGTTGATTGGCTGGTCAATCAACAGCACCATATCCAGATTGCATACTCGCTCCTCATAGGGACATAGACAATTTACCTAAATCCAGAGAACTTCGGCACAATTTGGCACCAGCCTGGGCTTGGTGATCAAGTGTGTATCTGTGTTGATGGTTAACCCACTAAAACAATACCATTCACCAGCACTGTGATCTAGTAAGCTTCCCACTGCTTGTTCAGCTAGGCCCATGCTAACCATTGGAGGAGCATTGGCTTGCTGGGCTATCTGGAGTCAAGACAAGCTCCCAGTAACAGCTCTACCCCTCCAGGTCCAGGCTGGTCAATAAACAACACCCTGGAGCCCTGCAGATCTGCCTGACTCAGGTAACAGATTGCTGATGATCAAACTTGGTTCCCCCATTGCCAGCCCTATTATCATGGGTCCAAAGAAACCCTGCTTCCCTCCCTCCAAGGAGCACAGCCATCAATTGGTCATTAGATGACGGACAAGTACAAGTTGATCGCAGTCAACAGGAATTCCTCCCAAGCAAAATGATGCGCAGCACAGCTCAAAAGATAGAACTTGCATTCATATAGCACCTTTTATGACTTCAGGACGTCCTTTACAGCCAATGAAGTACTTTCGAAGTGTAGTCACTGTTGTTAGGTAGGAAACACAGTGGCTGATTTGTGCACAGCAAGCTCCCACTCACAGCAATGAAATAAATGACCAGATCATCTTTTTTTTAGGTGTTGGTTGAAGGATAAATGTTGGCTAGGACCCTGGGAGAATTCCCCTGCTCTTCTTTAAATCGTGCCGTGGGTTCTATTACATTCACCTGAGAAGGGCTTCGGTTTAACGTCTCATTTGAAAGATGGCACCTCTAACATCACTCCCTCAGTCCTCCATTTAAGTGGCAGCCTAGATTATGTGCTCAAGTCTCTGGAGTGGGGATTGAGCCCATGACCTTCTGACTCAGAGGTGAGATTGCTACCACTGAGCCACGGCTGACGTTTAAACATACCCTAGTTCTACTAATGCAATTTAATTTAAAGTAATATGCTGTGGGTTTTTTTTCTATACCCTTAACAATCTCATATACCTCTAAGATTACCATTTTTTTACAGTTTATTTACTGCCAGTGGAAAATAATCAGGCTCTAAAAAATGATCGAGTGGGTCATTTCTGATTGGTTACTGAGATGCTTTGTTTGAATCCCATTCGATGACTAAAATTACTGCCAGCAAAGAAGTAGAAAATCACATGATTATTCAGTTCAAACTTCATAACATTGATTGTTCAAACAAACTTTTTCATATAAAAATGTTTTTCATTCCAACTTCCCAATTGATTTTACAAGTGCTGATTCATGCTGGGGTTGGTTTTGGGCTATCTGACTGGAGGGTGAGGGGGTAGAAAATGAGTTGAGTCTGATTCTGTCTTAATTTGACAGTCACACACATGTGCTCCCAACTAAAGCTGTGGATAGCACTCAGTGAATGGTCGGCCCGGAGCTCTGGCCAGTTTCATCCAACCTCGTTAATTGAGGTCAACTGTGGCAATCCAGGTATTTCTTGTGCACCCAGTTTTCTCGCTGAGGGTGTCATGTTTCTGCCACAGACGCTGCCAGAGCATTGCTGGGCAATGATTTGAGACTGGCTGTTACTGTCAGAAGTGCAACTTACTGGAAGCAGTAAGTACAGTATGTGGAATTCCTGTTGGCAATAACTTCTACCACCCAGCGAGACTAAAATGAAGCCCAACACTGCTCCTTAAATAACAGTGTGGTCAATTCTGGTTATAGGCAACTCTTTTCATAAAAAGGTAAAGTTAAACATCTACTCGTCAGCAACATGTAGCAGGGAGAAGTTCCATGATAATCCAGGGGGTTTAAACACAGGAAGAGTGTAGAGCACAGCAATAGGTAACTGAGAAATCCTCACAAAAATGAGAGAAAGAGAGTGGTCAAAGGAAAGGAGTGACGCCTGCACTCAGGTTTAGCTTCGATTTAAAACAAAACAAATATCAGCCAGAGAATATTAAAGCTATCTACTCCACAGTTAGATTTTGCTGAATCCATCATTAACGTGAATGGAAATGCTCCTTTATATACTCCCCGATGTGGCTGAACATCCTTTACGAAAGCTTGGTTGGTGAATACAGAATTATTTTTTCCGAAAATGACGTTGATTGGCAGCTACTTAGTCCCAATAACAGAATAGACAAAAGGAAATTCAGAGCGCGTGACTTTTAAATAACTGGAAGTTGATGATGGCCTACTCCTGCTCCTAATTCTTATGTTCTTATGATTCTAATCTCAGGTGAGGTCAGCCGTATCATGACTGACAGGCTAAAGAACAGGTCTTGTTACAGAGTTATGGTTTTAAATTCAAGTTAATAAATGTTCTTAAACTCTATTTCTTGCGATCGCCATGAGGTCAAACTTCTGCTGTTGTACTCTGTGGATGGACAATTGCGGGCTGGGAGTGTGCATTGTTGCAGAATGGAGCCCCGTGTTGTGACAAGGAGCAGCACATCAGAATTTTTACCCCTATGTGTAGCACCTTCTTTTAGATTGTCTTTACAGCGTCACGATGCACAGCAAGCAGAACACTTCGGCTCTGATTTGTAATTAAAGGGGCTACCCCCACCTCATTGTAAATCAGTTCAAAACTTAACAACAGCATAAAGGCCCTTCGCAAACTCTGCAATGACAGGACAGGAAATTCATTAATTCATTCTCCAAATAGGACTGATAGTATGGAGCTGCTACGCTTCAACCACAACAGTCCAGAGTATATAAAATGAAAATATTTTACAATCCTCTCAGTTTCACTGGAAGCGCCCCATTGGCAGCTCATTACAGTCCTGTACTAATGGGGGAGGTGAGGAATACAATCATTATTTGATCATTGTGTTTTCTTTACCCCCCCCCCCCCCCCCACGCTAAATGCATTTTCTGCCATTGTTGTTGTTGTACAAGAGCTCCACATGGACAGGAGGATCCCTTATAAATTCTGGAATGTTTTCTTCTGTAACATATTTCCTGTGAAATTCTGCTGCCGGTATCCTAACTCACATCAAGTCCCGTTCACCCATCACCCCTGTGCTCGCTGACCTACATTGGCTCCCGGTCCAGCAAAGCCTCGATTTTAAAATTCTCATTTTTGTTTTGAAATCACTCCATGACCTCACCCCCTACCTATCTTTGTAATATCCTCTAGCCCTGCAACCCCCCGAGATCTCTGCGCTCCTCAAATTCTAGCCTCTTGTGCACTTTGGATTATCAGTGCTCCACCATTGGCGGCCTTGCCTTCAGCTGCCTGGGTCCTAAGCTCTGGAATTCCCGACCTAAGCTTCTCCGCCTCTCTACCTCTCGCCTCCTTTAAGACGCTCCTTAAAACCTGCCTCTTTGACCAAGCTTTTGGTCATCTGTCCTAATCGCTCTTTATGTGGCTCAATGTCAAATTTTGTTTGATAACGCTCCTGTGAAGCGCCTTGGGATGTTTTACTACATTAAAGGAGTTATATAAATGGAAGTTATTGCTGTTGTTGAAATAGAAAACATATTGCAGAAGAAAATATTGTGAGAACTCTATGTTGTTAAGCGTAGCCAGACACTTGATAAATCATTCCAGAAAGAGTACAAGCTCATCATAATGTAATATGCTGAATTGACCTAATACATAGAAAATTCAGTTTTTTTTTGATGCATCAGTCACTCATTGCAAGGCCCAGGATCACCATCACAAGGAAACCACTGCTAAGGTTGCAACGCAAATCATTGTGAGATTTCCTCACTTATTTAGTTTCTGTCTTCACCTATCTGTGGTTTCTGTGTGCCAATAGAGTGGGTGGGCCACCTGATTATTTTTTAATTGCGAAACGAGGTGAAGGGCGAGGCTGACGTGCAAGACACTACCATGTTTGAAAAGGATTTTTTAAGAATGAGGTAAATCAAGAAATAAATATTAATTAAGCTCGGGTTTTAAAGCCTAAAGATTGTGGGGGCAGGGGTGGAGAGAGACTGAGGGAGGTAAGGAGTTCCACAGGTTTGAGGACCTAGGAACTAATTAGAGTAGGGCATAGTGTGATGAAACTGGAGGGCTGATTTCCCTGACTGGGTGTTTGCTGAATGCAAAATCTAGCTCAGTGGGCACACGATCTCCTGACCAGTGCTCCCTAGGAATGCTTTTCCTCGCCATGAGCACCTGATCAAGGAATCCACCCTTTGACTTCAACATAATGGTGATATAGGGAAGAGGAACAGTATGTAGGATGGAAAACTTGGGAACTGAGCAGGAATCCATAAATCCACACACTGCAATAGCAGTGAACTGCAACTAAAAAAAAACCCCACACAAAGCAAGCGTTTTGCCACTGGCACATATCACTGAAATGAAACGACGTAGATTAACCCTTTTGAGTACTGAATGTCTTTTGGAACTTACACGTTTGTTAACTGCCAAAAATGATTTTTCTTACCAAAGGAACAGCAACCAAAGTAATACTGATAAAATACAGAAAGATTGTGACCTAGAAAGGTTGGAGATAATAAGGTTTTTCATGTAGCATGCCCAGGAATATGAGAGACATTTAGAAGGGCCTCTCCAGATATGGGAACACTATTGAAGTTCTGGCCGGACTTGGACTTTATTTTACCCAACATACCAGACCTCTGCCAAAGCTGCTCTGAAAAAGCCCACAAGAATCTGTACATGAGCAGCTCCAGCAAACACTTGGTGTGAACTTGCCCCCATCCCCCCCACCACCCTGCACCCCCCCAGGAAAGGAATTTTATAATGATGTAAATAATGAGAAAAAGAAGAAAGATGTTCTGGTCCAAGAAGCCGGAAGTCTTCTCGACCTGGAACGATCAATAGTTATAGCCAGTGTACGGGCTCACTGGAGGATGCAGAGATGTTTGTATCTCTGGATGCTGTCTGATTGCACCTACTACCGTTGTCCCCCTCACCATTCTAGGACAAAACAATTACCGTTAGAAATGCCTTGAAGAAGTTTCTCCCACGTAGGCCTGCCCTTCTATCTGGAGCTTGGGGCTCAAGTTGCATTTTCAGTTGCTGTGGACAAATATTGTGTGTGTATAGGGGGAGGTGGGGTGGTGAGGGGGGGGCTGGTCTCAGAAGAGATGCATCATCAGTTTTTATCATCACCCTGCATCTGCGAACGACAACATCCAGAATCACATGATAACCAGGTAGAAAAGGGATCGGGGGGAAGAATTCGGTTGCTTTGCGCCTCCTGTTAGCGCCCTAAGAGGGTGCTAATGGGGCGCAAAGCAACTAGCGCCCGGGCGGGGCGATGTTTGCGTCGATCGCGAAATTGACCAGACATTTTGCGGTGGCGCTAAGCACCACAGCCACGATCTCCTGCGCCCGCAGATCATGACGTCAGTCGAGTGTGCAACACCCCGGTAGCGCCCCGGACCGGATATTGAGTGGCGCCCCCTGCCTTACCGCCTGCTGCTAGCAACGACAGGTTGAGGGGAACATTTTGCAGTCGGGAAGGGACTGGGGGAGCGCTATTTAAAGGCAGCCGCTTCCTGCCTTTTTTTGTCGGCGACATTTTTGCACCACACATTCTGAGAGAGAGAGAGAGAGACTTCTGGAGAGATTCAACGCTGTGTGAAGGAGTTTTGGGTACTGAGCAGCACTTTGCAGGTTCATTTTGATTTGACCTTCCTTGCATTGATTTAGAAGAGACTATAGGGGCTGCACTCTGAGCTCTTTCCCTGGGCCTCTCCATTGTTCTTTCCAGCAGAATTGATGTACCGGTCTCTCCAGGCCGAGATTCAAGGCTGCAATGAGCAGGGTGTGGATGGAGAGCAAGATCGACCTTCCCCTTTAAGAACTGGCCGGCGCCAGTGTGTCTGTGTTCCATTGCTGACTGGCATTCGCGTTAGTGCCTTAAGAGAGGTGTATAGCGCCTGATTTAGCGCTCAAATCACCTCCGGGGCGATAGAAGCCAAGTTTGCAGTCGGAGGCGATAATTAGCGCCAGGCGCTAAACTTTGCGCCCGGCCGATAATTGCGCCCCAAACGGGGCGATACCGAATTTCTCCCCCCAGGTATTTATAGCCCCTGTGGACAAATTCTGTGTGTGTGATTGGGCGATGCATCATGGTAGTTGTAGTTTTTTACCACGTGCCCATGGAACTACGCAGAGTGTGTAACAATGAGGCAGAACATTTATGAAGTACATGACATATATTTCTCATAAATTTCTCAGGGAGAAATATACCTCCCTGAGGCACTATTACACCAGCAAGAGCTTCAGTAAGAAGCACAAATCCACCAGGCTGTGCTGTGTTCTCCACAGCTGAGTGGCTGCCTGAGATTGGCGATCCAACATGCGGAGGATAGAGGGCTAAGGTCCAGTTCCCAGCACTCTAGCCATGGGCAATAACTGCCGGCCTTGATGCGATGTCCACATCTCGAGAATGAATATATAAACCCTCTGCACCAGCTCATCGTGCCAGCGCAAATTTGCTTTAATTATAGCCAGCTTTACAGCTGAACGTAACACTTGTTACAGTGAATATTAGAAACAAATGTTTCGGCAAAAAGAAATTCAGTGCCCAAATATATAACAACATGAATCAAATGGGATAAAGTGCAATTGTTTCAGTCTGAACGATCCAAACCATCCTGTAAGCTCGGATCTCTTTGAATTTCTTCTATAGTAACTACAGAGTCGGGTTTTTCTGCTGATAATGAAGAGTGCTAGCCCTGTCAAGGCAGAAAAATAGACTTCACCATGAAAGTGGATACTTACTCCTTATGGTCACATTTTAGGGTACCATCCTCCTGAGTGATTTCTTATATGAAACAAAAACAGGTTGTGTTATACATAGTTGCAGGATAAATGGTTTCTAATCTACAAGGAGCCAATGTTCCACAACATCACTTAATCACAACATCACTCACTGTCAACTCAAAGTCACTTTTGTCCATTATACCTCAGATGGTCTCATGACATTGGCAATATTTATAGGCAACTATTGATCTGGGAAAGCATTTCAATAATAAAACAACTGAACAGTTAGGAAATGCCGGGCAATTTTCTCTGTTTTTTTTGTTCTGAGCACTTTCAGAAGCACTCGGTAAATCCCCAGAGTGCCCTCACCTCGCCACAGAACAGATGCGGGACAAATGTGCAAACTTATATCAATGGAAGTATTGATCTCCTATTGGGCCATGCAAATTTCTTCATTTAAAAATGACAACATTTATTATCCAGTGAATTTGCTAATTCTGACAAAAGGCGAAAAGCATCACGTGGTACTTGTCCTTGAGTCACACGGGGCTGGCTTGCTGTTGGCACAGCTGTCACATCTTGTTCACTTGGACCACAAGTCAGTTGCGTAGATTTAGTAACATAACCTACTTTTGATGTATATCACTGTGAAAAACGAACATAGATGTATATTTTTTAAGGGGTCTGTCACTGTTTCGCTTTTGGGCATAAATGACACTCTACCATTCTCCCAATAGTGACAGCTCCAGGCTCTTCAGAAGATCACTTTGGTAGATAGGTTACATTAACCTTCCTTCGGCACTAAAAGTATCACATACAAAGCAGCCTAGGCAGAGAAAGGCTACCGTAAGAAAATCTATTTTACCTATTAAAATAGGAAATTACGTTATGATATGATGCATGATTTGGTGGGTGCGATATCAGTCCTATCCATAGTGATGGAGATAAGCCTATGCTCCACTCCTTTACAGCGTAATCAACAACAAAGAAAAAATATGCATCCCGTACCCAACTGTGCAATAACAATGTGCGAGTATAAACAAGGACAGAATTCGACCAGAACCATATCTGACTGTGCTTCAGACTCCCACGGTCCAACGAATATTTGCTGACGTCCAGAAACTGCTTAGTTTGACAAACGAAATGTTTGTACTTTCTGGTATTTCAGTACTTAAGAAAAGGTTTCACACACTCTAGGCTAATGGGCTCCTCTTCTAAGGACTCAAACTTTATTTTAATTAACTCAATGGCAAAAAACTAAAAGCTGTGGTAGCCTGGCAATATCAATGGCTGCAGAAGTTCCTAGCAAAATACCATGGAGTTTTATAGATTCAATGATCCTATCAGAAAGGGTTTTTCTTTAAAAAGTCAGTAAAGCCACTGTGATTCTCCCAAAATGGTGTCAAAAAAGAATCAGTCTCTAAAGATCTCCATGCTGTATACTAGCTGAATGGTTCCAGATGCAAAAACCAGCTGATCTTAATTCACAAACCCTTATATATTTTTGGGGATCCGGGCAAAGTAATTATAAGAAAACAAGCCAAATGGCTCTTCTTGCCTTCAGTGCTTGGGCACTCTGTATCAGTGGTGTTCCTCCCCCCCCACTTGTTTATATGCTACCATGTTGATTTTTGCAAAGCAGGGGTCATGTTGAAATGAGTTATTGTGTAAGTGCAGTGTAAATATACTGTTCCCTATTAACATGTTTAAAAATCAGGTTCACTTGAAAAATGCCCAAAAACATACCTGTAACTTGCAGGATAACCTGTTAAAAGGACACTTTTATCATAGAATCATGGAATCATACAGCACAGAAGGAGGCCATTCGGCCCATCGTGCCTGTGCCAGCTCTGTGGTAGAGATATCCAATTAATCCCACTCCCTGCTCTTTCCCCATAGCCCTGTAATTTTTCCCCCTTCAAGTATATATCCAATTCTCTTTTGAATGTTACTATTGAATCTGCTTCCAAAACCCTTTCAGGCAGTGCATTCCAGATCACAACACCTCGCTGTGTCAAAATAAATGTTTCCTCATGTCACCTCTGGTTCTTTTGCCAATCACCTGAAATCTGTGTCCTCTGGTTACCAACCCTTCTGCCACTGGAAACAGTTTCTCCTTATTTACTCTTATCAAAACCATTCATGATTTTGAACACCTCTATCAAATCTCCTCTTAATCTTCTCTGCTCTAAGGAGAACAACCCCAGCTTCTTCAATCTCTCCACATAACTGAAGTCCCTTATCCCTAGTACCATTCTAGTAAATCTCTTCTGCACCCTCTCCAAGGCCTTGACATCCTTCCTAAATTGAACACAATACTCCAGCTGAGGCCTAACCATTGTCTTATAAAGGTTTAGCATAACGTCCTTGCTTTTGTACTCTATTCCTCTATTAATAAAGCCAAGGATCCCATATGCTTTTTTAACATCCTTCTCAACTTGTTCTGCCACCTTTAGAGATTTGAGTACATACACCCCTCGGTCTCTCTGTTCCTGCATCCCCTTTAAATTTGTACCATTTAGTTCATGTTGCCTCTCCTCTTTCTTCCTTCCAAAATGTATCACTTCACACTTCTCTGCGTTAAATTTCATCTGCCATTTCACCTGTTTGTCTATGTCCTCCTGAAGTCCGTTACTATCTTCATTGTTTATTACATTTCCGAGTTTTGAATCAGCTGTAAACTTTGAAATTATGCCGTGTATACCCAAGTCCAGGTCATTAATATATATCAAAAAGAGCAGTGGCCCTAATACTGACCCCTGGGGAACACCACTGTATACCTCCCTCCAGTCTGAAAAATAACCGTTCACCACTACTCTCTGCTTTCTGTCCCTTAGCCAATTTTGTATCCACGTTACCACTGTCCCTTTAATCTCATGGGCTTTAAAATTTGCTAACAAGTCTATTACGTGGTACTTTGTCAAACGCCTTTTGAAAGTCCATATACAGAAGATCAACCGCACCACCCTCATCATAATCCTTCTTTTTCTGTCACTATGGCCCGCCGTTCACCTCGAAAAAAGCTGCCCACAAAGTTTTAGCAGGATCTAGGGCACAGACTTCCTCTTTTCCAACGTCAGTTTGAATTTGGTACTTTCCACAGGATATCTGTTATGACTGTGAACAGGACAGGTAGCAGGGAGACTGATCAACCAATCAGATTGAAGAATCCTCACAGACGGCAAAGCAGGAAGTAAAAAGCAGGAAATATAAATCACATTTAAATCATTGTACAGAAAGCGAGATAAAGATTGGGACATACACATGGGATTAGGGAGAAACTTAAATATCAAAACACAACATTAAAAAAAATTTAAGCTTTTTAAAAAAAAATCTGCAACATTTCAAATTTCTTCTGAGGGAATGAGACTCCACACTTGAGAAGTTGTTCAGCAATAATTATGACTTAGTACACCATCAAAAACTCAGTTATTCCTGATTTACCAAGGCTTAAGTTTTTCATCGGTCTTTACAGCGAGAATAATGGGTAATTACTTTAAGTTCGCGCCAAATGTGTTGAGTCCATCTGCGAAGACTGCAACAGCACACCCTGTGGAGGAGCAGAGTATCACTGACAGCAACTTTCAGATTTCCGCGTTTAACTGCGCATGTGCGGACGCCAGAAGTTGCTGTCAGTTTTACTCAGTAATAACAGAGAGCACTGACAGCCAATGTTCCCTGTAATTTTTTTTGGGGTGTGCGGCCCCTTTAAGGGGCTTCGCGGGCCATTCAAAATAACGCGCGTGCGCGGTTTTTCCTATTTAAAAACCGGTGTGCTGGCTGCGCGGGATCTGCAGAGCGCTGTGCAGCGTCCAGCCACGCAGCCATGCAGCTTAAAGGGAACATAGCTGACAGCCTAGCCATTACTACTAAAACAAATTCCGGACCATTATCTTTAGTCAGCCAGGGAGCTCTGGCTTTGGATGCCCTTCCATTCCCCCTCAATGGGAATGTGTCTACTCTGTACCCGAACCGTCTCCTCTTTGAAGGCCTCCCATTGTTCAATTACTGTTTTGCCTACCAAAAGTAGGTTCAGTACACAGAGAAAGATTAGAAAAAGCTGACTGCTGCTATTTGCTCATTTTTTTCTGACACTGGGCAACGGTCAGCCTTTGCATATAGTTTATACAGTGTATTCACTGGAATCAGCATTTAAATCAATTTTCCCAGAATTTGTGCACATTACAACATAGTTCTGCTGTATTTACCCTGCAATCATGTGGCTGGTTGAAGGTTCCACACTAAGTAGTGTAAGTCTGTACACTAGTTATGTAATACTTTTAGATAAATAAAATAATACCTTGAAAAATCAATTTTCAAACATTGTATCAAATAGTGGGAATAAGGACGACTTTTAACATTTTAAACTTTTATATCCAATAGTCTAAAAAGGAAGGAGGTTCTGCAGTAAGGCGTTCATTGTGACCTCAGGTGATAAGGCATCTGGTAATTTAGTGGGAAAGGGATGTGTAATCAATCTCGTGACAGAGACACAATCTTTGCCATGGCAAAGGGGACATAATGCCATCCTTTCTAAGCTATCAGGGACCGAAGAGATGTAAAAAGGCTGTCTATTCTCTCGCTATTAAATTCCAAGGGATATATTACGGCTGTAAAAATATTATACTTATTATGCGGGAAATGTAATAGCCCCTCCCAGACTGAGAGGGATTCGATGGCCCTTACATCAAGCTATTAAAAATTGGACACCTCCCCATCTACCCCCCCCCCGCACCAGCTAAATTACCACCTGGCTGATTGCTTTCTCGTTCAATTTAAAATTATACAAGAATTTTTTTTAGTTTTCCACTGTGGCTCCAGCCATAGATGGCAATCACTCACTTATATCATAGAGAGAAAATTAACCAGTTTCCTGCTAACATCGGAACTTACCTCCTCACTGCAAATTCTGCCCTCAGTAACAACAGGAGGCACTTTACAGGTATATAGCCACTTTCATTTATATAGTGCCTTTAACACAGAAAAGCGTCCCAAGGTGCTTCATAGCAGTGTATTCAGACAAAGATTGACAACGAGCCAAAGAAGGAGCTATCAGGAAGGGTGACTAAAAGCTTGGTCAAAGAGGTAGGCTTGAAAGAGGCAGAGGTGTTTAGGGAGAGCTTAGGGCCTAGACGGCTGAAGGCACTGGTCGGACAAGGGGAGTGGGGGGATGGATGCGGCCAGGGTTGGAGGAACACTGAATTCTCAGAGGGCTGGAGAAGATTACAGAGATAGGGAGGGGCACAAGCATAAAGGGATTTAAACACAAGGATGAGAATTTTAAATTTGAAAGTTTGGGGACCAGGAGCCAATGTAGGTCAGCAAGTGATGGATGAACAGGACTTGGTGTGGGATAGGATACGGACAGCAGAGTTTTGGATGAGGTGAAGATTATGGAGGTTGGAGGATCTAAAGCCGGCCAGGAGCACATTGGAATAATCGAGTCTGAAGGTAGCAAAAGCATGGATGAGGGTTTTAGTTGCAGATGGGCTGAGGCAGGTGCGGAGATGGGCGATGAAATAGTGGTGGAAGTAGATGAAGAGGATATGGAGTCGGAAGCTCAGCTCAGGAGCCCTAACACCATTGTGAAAGCACATCACTACATGGACTGCAGCAATTCAAGGAGAAGACCCACCAGCAACTTCTCAGAGCAACTAGGGATGGCCAATAAATGCATCCTTTCATGCATTGCCTACACCCCAAAAACAAATAAAAAAATCTATCTACCCACTGAAAGAAAGTTGTAGCCTTTTAAAAAAAAAAGTAAATTGCTCTCACTCCTAAAATCAATACAGTACACAGCTATGGAAACCAATAGACTGGGAGTGGATGGAGTACTCATGTCAGAATCCCATCTATATTTCAGAAAGTTATGGCTAGCCCCCTAGTCCTCTACAAAATCATGATCTTTGCTTTGCTTTGACTTTCGCACAGTTGGAGGCACCATCTTTAAGATGACATGTTAAGCCTGGCCAATATTTATCCCTCAACCAACATCACCAAAAACAGAATAACTGATCATTTATCTCATTGCTGTTTGTGGGAGCTTGATGTGCGCAAATTAGCTGCAGCGTTTCCTGACATTACAACAGTTCACTTCAAAAAGCACTTCATTGGCTGTGAAGGGCTTTGGGACGTCCTGAGGTCATGAAAGGCGCTATATAATTGCAAGTTCTTTCTTTCTCAGGTACTTCTCTGTAGTCATAGAGTTATAGAGTTATACAGCACAGAAAGAGGCCCTTTGGCCCATCGTGTCCGCGCCGGCCATCAAGCCCTGTCTATTCTAATCCCATTTTCCAGCACTTGGTCCTTCAAAAGTATTTCAAATAATCAATATCTGCAGCATGTTGCATATATTTAGCATGCAAGGAAGAGTGATCATGCAGCAGGACAAAGAGGAGGCCATGGTCCAGCAGTAGCAGAGGAGCTGGGAAAGGAGAAAGAGGCGAAAAAGTAAGAAGTTGGAAGTTGAACTACAACCAGGAAGATTGGTACAGCAGTCATTCATTGATAATTGCTTTCAGTAATTCTTAGATTGGGTCCCTATACAACATTTAGAGCTGAACAAAATGCCACATATCGTACACAGAAATATCATCTTGTACATTACTGATATTTTAAACCATCCGACAATCAGTTGTACTATTACCATGGCCCTTCCCAACAGAATCACTCCATACTCAGTAGAAATAAAGTGCTCCATATGTATTACATGATATTTGTATTTTGCCATGAATCTACCCCCCACACCATGCTTCCCTTGGTGTCCCTACAGTTTAGTCCCTAATCTATTGCTACACCGCAGCATTCCCTGACTGGGAGTGGCAAGTGTGGTTGCAGGCTGCTGTTGGTCAGTGCTGACACCAAGAGATGGAAGTGACAATTTGGGTGAGGGGTCATTAGATGGCCCTGGTCTTGGAAGCCCACGGCTGCTGACACCTTCACACTGGCTGGGCCTTAGTCAATCCTTCGAGGGGCTGGCTAGATGGGATGGATGACCTGAGAGGAAGCACTGAATCTACCCCTTCTTCTGCCGTGCCCAAGGTAATGGGCACCTCTGCAGGATGATTCGCCATCTGCATGTGAACAGAGCAGTTGATATCAATGGGGTGTGAGAATCCCACCTTCATGGTCATCTTGAACCAAATCATGTCCAACTGCAACACACTCCTTCCTGTATGTTGCAGTCCAAGGTTTTAATTGCCAGTGTCACAGTATTTATGCAAGATACTGTGTCAGTGTTTGGTCCCCTCTGTGCTCGGGAGGTCCCCTGGTACACTGCAGTTGGGGACTGTGCAGCCTCAGAGCAGGCCTGCCACAGTGCAAGCTATCTGTGTGTCCGCCCTACAGCTTTTCACCAGTTGTGTAAAAAAAGAAGAAACACTAATTTAAATATTTGCATGGTGCGTCCCTGAAATCCAGAGTTATTGCTCCTACATTAGCTACGCCTTCACCCAACCCATGATTCTGTAAAATTTATTTTATTGGACCTGCGAACAATATGTGAAAAGTTTGTTCAAAATATGGCTTCCATGGGACAGTTACAGAGTTTGGTTGTGGTTTACATTAGATACTGGTTGATACAAATTAAATTGCAAATTGAATCAATTTGCTTCAAAACTACAATAAACCTTTACTGAAAATATGGCAAAAGTGTGTGTGTGTGTGTGTGTGAGGGGAAGGGACAGGGGTTGTTTATTACACACGAATATTGAAATGAAAATCATTTGCAAGAGACTCAGTAAAGACTGGAGTTTATTGAACTGTTTAAAGTGCAACACATGAATGAAACTGGTAAAACGGCAAGTGGCAAAAGAGCATTGGTAGCCACTAAGAAAACATTTAGAAAGGCTCGAATGGAGACTCATCAGCACACGCAAGCTGACATTAGTGAAGCACTGCTCACTGTAACCGTCATCTCTGTCCGCTCAGGCTGAAGTCCGTCTCCCTACCGCAGAAAATCTGCTTCACTGCCATCGGCGGCTTTACTTGGATTCACTGGTGCATACAATAGCTGCAAAACATGGGTCATTGCCCCAGAAATCATTGCTGGTGGGTTTTATTTGAGTTGGCGATATAACTAGAAGGCTGACCTCGGTCATGGTGGTTCCAACTTCGACTTGGTGTCTCTCAGACTCGAGCCAACAAACCTTAAAACTTAAACCCTCCCCTATCAATACCTGTCCTAAACTAGATTTGTAGGATCGAGACTCATGCTCACCACTCGTGATAACTCGGAGAATTCCGAAACTCTGCTCGGATGTTTTTCCCGCAGCACCTGACCACCCACGTGTTGATCAGGGGTCTCTGTACCCCACTTGTTTACTCGCTTCTGCTCCGGCTAGCAGGCTGGACCGTCTGCTGTCATGAAGATCTGTGTTGTCCTCGGAGTTCCGACACGACTCAAAAAATAGTCTTCCTGTGCCCTCACCAGTTTGTAAAACTCAAAGAATGGTCTTCCTGGGCAAGGAAAAGTGTTTATTCGACTTGCAGGCGCGGTCGGGGCTTACTGACCGTGGCGATACGTATTGTCGTCTTCTTCTCTTCTCATCTCATCTCATCTCATCTCATCTCATCTCGGGCCTTCGGTTC
This sequence comes from Squalus acanthias, assembly GCA_030390025.1. NCBI lineage: Eukaryota > Metazoa > Chordata > Chondrichthyes > Squaliformes > Squalidae > Squalus > Squalus acanthias. The sequence continues at coordinate 8,432,391 of CM059447.1, read as the reverse complement.
CAACACCGTTTACCGACTTCTCGGGATGGTGTGCCCGTGTTAAGGCCTCACAGCCCAGTTCTTCACAGATCTTCGCGGCAAGCCACGAGGTTGATCCTGGCGGATCGGAAAGTTCAATAGTCTTCCAGCAAGTCAAACAGCAAGAGCTGCAAGAGGCAGAGACACGAGGCAAGCGGCAAGGAGTCAGGCGGCAAGAGCAAGAGTCAAGAGTCAAGAGACAGATGGACGGTTGTACCTTACAGTTATAGTGCTGTAATTCCTCTTTTCCCACCCAATCTTAATGTCTTTCTTTTGTCAGGGTTTTGGCGCTCAAACTTCTTGTATAGGGTGATCTTCGTTTTAATGGGTTTCGGTGATACTTGTAACTGTCTGAGTACCCGTTAATACTTCTCCCATTGTGGAACCGGCCAGTATTCTCCCTGGAGGGGTTTTGGGGCTTCCAAATGTTTTCTGTAACTACCCGTAAACGGCTCTCTCATCGTAGAGTCGTGGGGATTTTGCATATTAATGTCTTTGGATGGGTTCTTGATCGCTCGGTACAATAGCCCTTATTCGCACCTGGGAGACCGATTCCAGTATTTATGTGTAAAATGCAAACCCATTGTCTTGTGAATTATCTCAAATGTGCTGAGTCTTGTCCGATCTCGCACAAATGTTTATTGGAACGCCATCTTGTCTGCTCATTGAAAAGTCTAGAACGTTCTGCCACGAGGCGTGGCGGCCATTTTACAGGCTGTTTGTGTCCACTTTGAAAACCTGACAGCATTCTGCTGAAATAAAGCTGCCCGTACGAAACTATGGCCCAGAAATTGATCTCGCTCTGTTCCCGCGGGGGTAAGCCTTCCCCGCGATGTCTCACCTCGCTTGTGCTTTTTCAGATCCAGCTCGCACGAACTTGATGTTCTGGACAGCTGCTGTGCAGTGCTTGCGTATCCCACCGGCGTAGTGAATTCGTGCGAGCTGTGGGATCACGTGACTCAGTTAGAGCCAATGGCAGCACACCATCTTCCATTCATAAGTTTCACAGACCTGCTGTGAAATCTATGAATCTTCCACCCCCCCAAAATAACAGCTAAACGTCAATTAAATTTAAAAAAAAAACCATCACATTAATAAAATAAGTATAGTTAATTAAATTAACCATTTTAAATAAAAAATTAAATTTTTGAAAAAATTTAAAATCTTTTAAAAAGTTATAAAAATAAACTTACCTGTCTTTAAAGTCTCTAAAAAAGATATACCTGTTAAAAAAAATTCAAAAAAATACTTAATTCACTACTTACCTTCTTAAAAGTGGGTCTTACTCCTCCTTTTTACATTTCCAAAATCTTCAGTACTTACCTGCGCGTCCAAAGCATGAAGTGCACAGCGTGCGCGCAGCCTGTAGCGCGCACGCGATGCACCGAGGACCCGCCCCCTTTTCAGAAGAGCAATTGCCGGTTTTCAGCGCATGCGCAGGGCATGCAGAAAACCGGCAATTGGAGTGGGAATACGCGAGAGTACGCAGTGCGTACTCTCGCGTCCCGGGATCAATTTTCGGCCCAATATGTCTCCTTCTTATTTTATAAAATCGCGATAATTTTGCGAATTCTACAATGGGCAGCAAGAAGTCACAGTTTTGATGGTGCGAGAGTGAAGACTGACTTTAACACATCTTCAACTCAGAAGACTACGGGCTGTGCTTGTTTTGCGGCCTCTGATCATTTTAGCACTAACTGCCAGGCGTGAAGGCCTTTACCTTATAGATTTGTTTTTAGATATCTAGAAGTTTGTTTTACAATTGGATTTTGCAAATATTTGCACTAGTCCTTCTGATTTCATAGTCATATAATCAGGACAGTAATTTAAAAAGCATACATTGGGACACTTCAATCATAAAACTTCACATTGTGCACAATGACTTCAATGGAAATAAAAATGGGGAGAGATGTAAAATGGGCTGCTGATTCGCTATCATCCGTTTTGCACTATCGCACAGTCAAAATCTACTCCAATATGTTCGAGGAGGAAGGTAGAGTTGGAGAGGGCGTCACCTTCTTTACTTCCCAGCACTTACGCTTGTGCTCAGCACCTCACTCTTGTTGCATTGAAGAGATTGAGAAGGCATTTTGTGTATGGAGTTAGGGATATGAAACCGTGCTCTTGTGTTTGCGTACTGTGCCACCAAGGCCCTACTCAAGACCCTAGGCAAGACGGAGGGTCAGAGGGATCTTGGTGTGCAAGTACACAGATCCCTGAAGGCGGCGGAACAGGTGGATAAGGTGGTAAAAAAGGCATATGGGATACTTGCATTCATTAGCCGAGGCATAGAATATAAGAGCAAGGAGGTTATGATGGAGCTGTATAAAACACTGGTTAGGCCACATCTGGAATATTGTGTGCAGTTCTGGTCGCCACACTACAGGAAGGATGTGATAGCTTTGGAGAGGGTGCAGAGGAGATTCACCAGAATGTTACCCGGGCTGGAGTGCTTCAGCTATGAAGAGAGACTGGGCAGATTGGGTTTGTTTTCCTTGGAGCAGAGGAGGCTGAGGGGGGACATGATTGAGGTGTACAAAATTATGAGGGGCATAGATAGGATGGATACTAAGGAGCTTTTTCCCTTAGTAGAGGGGTCTATAACAAGGGGGCATAGATTCAAGGTAAAGGGCGGGAGGTTTAGAAGGGATTTGAAAAAGAACTTTTTCACCCAGGGGGTGGTTGGAGTCTGGAACTCACTGCCTGAAAGGGTTGTGGAGGCAGGAACCCTCACAACATTCAAGAAGCGGAGATGCTGGTGTTGGACTGGGGTGGACAAAAATGAGAAGTCGCACAACACCAGGTTATAGTCCAACAGATTTATTTAAAATTACAAGCTTTCGGAGCTGTCGCCCCTTCCTCAGGTAAAGTTACAAATATTAAATAAATCTGTTGGACTATAACCTGGTGTTGTGCGACTTCTCATTTTTAACATTCAAGAAGCATTTGGATGAGCACTTGAAATGCCATAGCATACAAGGCTACGGACCAAATGCTGGAATATGGGATTAGATTAGACAGGGCTTGATGGCCGGCGCGGACACGATGGGCCGAAGGGCCTCTATCCGTGCTGTATAACTCTATGACTCTATGACTCAATTGTAACTATTACAGAATTAACTTTGAGCCTCCACATCTCCTGCTTCTGATGCGAGACTCGTGCATCCCTGCATATTATTTTGCCATTCAGATACATTGCCAGGTCGCTAAAATTTTCATGTTAAAATATGAAGACTGTGATTTTATTATTGCTCCTATGAATTTTCATCAGCTGGATTTCATAGAATCTTACAGCACAGAAGGAGGCCATTCGGACAGTCCTCCCTGTGCCGGCTCTTTGAAAGAGCTGTCCAATTTAGTCTCACACCCCAACTTTTTCCCCATAACCCTGCAATTTAGTCCTCTTCAAATACATGTCCAATTGCCTTTTGAAAGTTCCTATGGAATCTGATTCCACCATCCTTTCAGGTAGTGCGTTCCAGATCTTAACAACCCTCTGTGTGAAGAAATTTCTCCTCATTTCCACTCTAGTTCTTTTGCCAATTATTTTAAATCTTTGACCTTTGGTTATTGACCCACTTGCCAGAGGAAACAGTTTCTTGCTACTTGCTCTATCAAAATCCCTCATAATTTTGAATAGCTCTTTTAGATCTCCTTATTTTATCATTTAATGCTAATGTTTCAATTCTTCGATCTTTTTATCTCCATTTTCATTCTGAGTGTTTTCATTACGTTTGAAACTAAACCAAATATTTATAATGACACACGCTGCACTGACATTTCGATGTGGGTGCTCGCTTAGCAACAACATTGAATTCCAAATGGTTTATTGACTTAACAGGAAGTGACTGCATTTCAAAAGTCAAAAGTAAAAAACAATGCCAAAGAGCATCACATGTGGAAAACAGCTGTAAACATTTCTGAGCTGGGATATTGGAGAATTTTACTTGTGGTAATGTCATTAGACGCTAGGATTCTTGTTTGTGGTACAATTTACGTCCCGTGAAAGATATTAACTCTCTGAGCATCAAAAGGGCTTTTTTATGGTCTTCTATAAGAAACCGTTGCTTTCCTTTGCACAATTCTCCTCAGAGGTTAATAAAACGCCCCCAAAGATTAGGTGAATTTAATATACACTCCCAATGGCTAGACCAGTTTACCATACTCTCCCAATGGCTAGACCAGTTTACCATACTCTCCTAATGGCTAGACTAGTTTACCATACACTCCCAATGGCTAGACCAGTTTACCATACTCTCCCAATGGCTAGACTAGTTTACCATACACTCCCAATGGCTAGACCAGTTTACCATACTCTCCCAATGGCTAGACTAGTTTACCATACTCTCCCTCAATGGCTAGGCTAGTTTACCAGACACTCCCTCAATGGCTAGACTAGTTTACCATACTCTCCCTCAATGGCTAGACTAGTTTACCATACACTCCCAATGGCTAGACCAGTTTACCATACACTCCCAATGGCTAGACCAGTTTACCATACTCTCCCAATGGCTAGACTAGTTTACCATACTCTCCCAATGGCTAGACCAGTTTACCATACACTCCCAATGGCTAGACTAGTTTACCATACACTCCCAGTGGCTAGACTAGTTTACCATACACTCCCAGTGGCTAGACTAGTTTACCATACTCTCCCAATGGCTAGACTAGTTTACCAGACACTCCCTCAATGGCTAGACTAGTTTATCATAACCTCCCAATGGCTAGACTAGTTTGCTATACAGGTCCTCAATGGCTAGACTAGTTTACCATACAGGCCCTCAATGGCTAGACTAGTTTGCTATACAGGTCCTCAATGGCTAGACTAGTTTGCCATACAGGCCCTCAATCGCTGGACTAGTTTGCCATACACTCCCCCAGTGGGTAGATCAGTTTACCAGACACACCTCCAATGGGTAGCTGAGCTTATCCTATCAATATAAAGACTGCACAAAACCAGACGGTCCCTGGTTTAACCCCAGCCTGTGCTGAACTAGCTGATCTCAGATGGGGCATTACAGTTTTTTATTTATTTTTTATTCATTCACGGGATGTGGACGCCACTGGCAAGGCCAGCATTTATTGCCCATCCCTAACTGCCCTTGAGAAAGTGGTGGTGAGCCTCCTTCTTGAACCGCTGCAGTCGGCAGGTCCCGCGCAGGCTGCTCGCCAGCTGCTGCCACTGGAAGAGATACCGCGCACGTGTTAAAGGGCCCACGCAGGGAAAACAATTTGAGGGAACATTGGGGGGGGGGGGGGGGGGTGTCGCTCTTCAAATATGTAGATCAGGGTCGGAGTGGTCGGAGTGGTCGGAGTGGGGAAGTCACTGCTGCCGGTCAGCCTCCGCTTCCCGCAGTTTTCAGACGGCCAACTGATGGAGGGAATAAGCAGATGAGGCCCGTTTGTTAAAATCTCCCAGGCCTCATGCTGCTGATGGTCAAGATGATGGTTGGCACTCCCTCGGCCCCCCCGCCCACCCAATCCCTGCTCCTTTAAATCTGGGGGCTTATCTTTTTCTGCAGTTATTGACTTACCAGCGCATTATTTCTTCTGTTGTGTATGAATCAAAACATCTTTCTGCAATAATAGCCCTGTTTTCCTTTGAGTAGCTGGCTCTGCATTACAGGAAGTAAAACTGGAATATGTCAATATTTACAGTGACTCCTTGGGGTGGTAGTGGTAATATTTTCAGGAAGGGTTCCCCATGCAGCAAAGTTCAGAAACCGCTGGTCTACAATTCCACTGATTCCACTGCAATCATTTTTTTCCCATCTTCAAGTCAGAGTTCTTTCTTTCCCCTGGAAAGTACAAGAATTCAAATGGATCTTGTGAATTTGAACAAGTGAAGATATCTCTGCATCATTCACAGAAAATTCTAATCCGCTATTCTTGAGTATTTTACAATATTATATGGTGTGTTTGGCTAAGAACAGCATGTGGTGTACTTGTTTCCTCCATAATATACGTACAGACCAGGGAAACTTTGCTACGTACTGGTGTTTGTGGGGCCCATCTGGGGGTCTGGTCTGAGTATTTAAGCTCACTTTCGCGGGCTTTTTTTTCAGAGGCCGGTGTCGGGAGCGGAGAGAGCGACAGTACAAGGCTTACCAATCTCGCAGACCGGCGGCGGCATTCCAGACCCACGTCACGATTCAAAAAGTGAAGTGGGCAAGAGGAAACAGCTGATTGGGTGAGTACGGCCAGGTGAGTATTTATACTACTCTATAGTTTGACAGTTAAGGTTAATAGTTTAGAAAGTTTAGAAGGTCTTAATTTTGTGGTTATAGTTTCTAAGGTCTCTGTTGTGTAGCAGGGAGTGCTAGTAAACAAGGGCCCTTGACTATATCACTTAATTGTAGTGTAATTTGTGGTATTGATTTGATTTAATTTAATTTAAATTAATTAAAGGGTAAGTCATGGCAGCACAGCTCGGCCCCGTGGCATGCTCCTCCTGCACTATGTGGGAAATCAGGGACACTTCCTGTGTCCCTGACAACCATGTGTGCGGGAAGTGTATCCAGCTGCAGCTACTGGCAGACCGCATTGCGGCACTGGAGCTGCGAATGGATACATACTGGAGCATTCACGATACTGAGGATGTCGTGGATATCACGTTTAATGAGTTGGTCACAATGCAGGTAAAGGCTGCACAGGCAGGAAGTGAATGGGTGACTGCCAGGCAGAGTAGTAGGCGCAGGCAGGTAGTGCAGGGGTCCCCTGTGGCCATGCCCCTCTCAAACAGATATACCGCTTTGGATATTGTTGAGGAGGATGGCTTATCGGGGGAATGCAGCAGCAACCAACTTCCTGGCACCATGGGTGGTTCTGCTGCACAGGACAGGAGGAAAAAGAGCGGGAGAGCTATAGTGATAGGGGATTCTATTGTAAGGGGAATAGATAGGCATTTCTGCGGCCGCAAACGAGACTCCAGGATGGTATGTTGCCTCCCTGGTGCAAGGGTCAAGGATGTCTCGGGGCGGTGCAGGGCATTCTGGAGGGGGAGGGTGAACAGCCAGTTGTCGTGGTGCATATAGGTACCAACGATATAGGTAAAAAACAGAACGAGGTACTAAAAGTTGAATATAGGGAGTTAGGAGGTAAATTAAAAAATAGGACCTCAAAGGTAGTAATCTCAGGATTGCTACCAGTGCCACATGCTAGTCAGAGTAGAAATAGAAGGCTATTTCAGATGAATATGTGGCTAGAAGAATGGTGCAAGGGGGAGGGATTCAAATTCCTGGGACATTGGAACCGGTTCTGGGGGAGGTGGGACCAGTACAAACTGGACGGTTTGCACCTGGGCAGGACCGGGACCGATGTCCTAGGGGGAGTGTTTGCTAGTGCTGTTGGGGAGGGTTTAAACTAAAATGGCAGGGGGCTGGGAACCTGTGCAGGGAGACAGAGGAAGGGGAAGCAAGGATAGAAGCAAAAGACAGGAAGGAGAAAAGCAAAAGTGGAAGTCAGAGAAATCAAGAGTGTAAATCAAAAATGGCCACAGTAAACAATAATTCTAAAAGGTCTAAGAGTGTTAAAAAAACAAGCCTGAAGGCGTTGTGTCTTAATGCGAGGAGCATTCGTAATAAGGTGGATGAATTAGCTGCGCAAATAGATGTAAACGGATATGATATAATTGGGATTACGGAGACATGGCTCCAGGGTGACCAAGGCTAGGAATTCAACATCCAGGGGTATTCAATATTCAGGAAGGACAGGCAAAAAGGAAAAGGAGGTGGGGTAGCATTGCTGGTTAATGAGGAGATTAACACAATAGTTAGGAAGGATATTAGCTCTGATGATGTGGAATCTGTATGGGTAGAGCTGAGAAATACCAAGGGGCAGAAAACGTTAGTGGGAGTTGTATACAGACCCCCAAACAGTAATGCTGAGGTTGGGGTGGCATTAAACGGGAAATTAGAGATGCGTGCAATAATGTCACAGCAGTTATCATGGGTGACTTTAATCTACATATAGATTGGGCTAACCAAATTAGTAACAATACTGTGGAGGAGGAATTCCTAGAGTGTATACGGGATGGTTTCCTGAACCAATATGTCGAGGAACCAACTAGAGATCAGGCCATCTTAGACTGGGTATTATGTAATGAGAAAGGATTAATTAGCAATCTTGTTGTGCGAGGCCCCTTGGGGAGGAGCGATCATAATATGATAGAATTCTTCATTAAGATGGAGAGTGAAGTAGTTGACTCAGAGACTAGGGTCCTGAATTTAAATAAAGGAAACTACGATGGTATGAGGCACGAGTTGGCTAGGATGGATTGGGGAATGTTACTTAAAGGGTTGACGGTGGATAGGCAATGGCAAACGTTTAAAGATCGCATGGATGAACTACAGAATTTGTTCATCCCTGTTTGGCATAAAAATAAAACAAAAAAGGTGACTCAACCGTGGCTAACAAGGGAAATTAGGGATGGCATAAGATCCAAGGAGAGGACATATAAATTGGCCAGAAAAAGCAGCAAACCTGAGGATTGGGAGCAGTTTAGGATTCAGCAAAGGAGGACAAAGGGATTAATTAAGAGCGGGAAAATAGAGTGTGAGAGTAAGCTTGCAGGGAACATAAAAACTGACTGTAAAAGCTTCTATAGATATGCAAAGAGAAAAAGATTGGTGAAGTCAAGCGTAGGTCCCTTGCAGTCAGAATCAGGGGAATTTATAATGGGGAACAAAGAAATGGCAGACCAATTAAATACATACTTTGGTTCTGTCTTCACAAAGGAGGACGCAAATAACCTCCCAGAGATGTCGGGGAACATAGGGTCTAATGAGAGGGAGGAACTGAATGAAATCAGTATTTGTAGGGAAATGGTGTTAGGGAAATTGACGGGATTGAAGGCCGATAAATCCCCAGGGCCTGATAATCTACATCCTAGGGTACTTAAGGAAGTGGCCCTAGAAATAGTAGATGCATTGCTGGTCATCTTCCAAAATTCTATAGACTCTGGAACAGTTCCCATGGATTGGAGGGTAGCTAATGTAACCCCACTATTTAAAAAAGGTGGTAGAGAGAAAACGGGGAATTATAGACCGGTAAGCCTGACATCGGTAGTGGGGAAAATGCTAGAGTCCATTATAAAAGATGTAATAGCAGAGCACTTGGATAACAGTGACAGGATCGGACAAAGTCAACATGGATTTACAAAAGGTAAATCATGCTTGACTAATCTACTGGAATTTTTTGAGGATATAACTGGTATAATAGATAAGGGAGAACCAGTGGATGTGGTGTATTTGGACTTTCAGAAGGCTTTCGATAAGGGCCCACATAAGAGATTAGCATGCAAAGTTAAAGCACATGGAATTGGGGGTAAGGTACTGACTTGGATAGAAAACTGGTTGGCAGGCAGGAAGCAAAGAGTTGGAATAAACGTGTCTTTTTCCGAGTGGCAGGCAGTGACTAGTGGGGTACCGCAGGGATCGGTGCTAGGACCCCAGTTATTCACAACATATATTAATGATCTAGACGAGGGAACTAGATGTAATATCTCCAAGTTTGCAGACGACACAAAGCTGGGTGGGCGTGTGTGCTGTGAGGAGGATGCAGAGAAACTCCAGTATGATTTGGACAGGTTGGGTGACTGGGCAGATGCATGGCAGATGCAGTATAATGTGGATAAATGCGAGGTTATCCACTTTGGTGGCAAAAACAGGAAGGCAGATTATCTGAACAGCAATAGATTGGGAAAAGGGGAAGTGCAATGAGACCTGGGTGTCCTTGTGCACCAGTCGCTGAAGGTAAGCATGCAGGTGCAGCAGGTGGTTAAGAAGGCAAATGGTATGTTGGCCTTCATAGCGAGAGGATTCGAGTACAGGAGCAAGGATGTCTTGCTGCAGTTGTACAGGGCCTTGGTGAGACCACACCTTGAGTACTGTGTGCAGTTTTGGTCGCCTTATCTGAGGAAGGATGTTCTTGCCATGGAGGGAGTGCAGCGAAGATTCACCAGACTGATACCTGGGATGGCAGGAATGACGTATGAAGAGAGATTGGGTCGATTGGGCTTATATTCGCTAGAGTTTAGAAGAATGAGAGGGGATCTCATTGAAACTTATAAAATTCTAACAGGACTAGACAGACTAGATGCAGGAAGGCTGTTCCCGATGGCGGGGGAGTCCAGAACCAGGGGTCACAGTGTAAGGATAAGGGGTAAGCCATTTAGGACTGAGATGAGGAGGAATTTCTTCACCCAGAGAGTGGTGAACCTGTGGAATTCTCTACCACAGAAGGTAGTTGAGGCCAATTCATTAAATATATTCAAGAAGGAGTTAGATATATTTCTTAAGGCTAAGGGGATCAAGGGATATGGGGAGAAAGCAGGGACAGGGTACTGAATTTGGATGATCAGCCATGATCGCATTGAATGGCGGAACAGGCTCGAGGGGCCGAATGGCTTACTCCTGCTCCTATCTTCTATGTTTCTATGTAAGGCCTGGACCCCCGAAAAGGAACAGGAAAATAATTTTTTCAGTGGAGCAGTGGGGGATGTACCATCAACTTGTTTCCAGGGAGGCACCTGGCAACACCCCAACCCAACCATTGCTGCTGAACTATCATGGCAGGCTCACAGTGGCGGACACCCTAGATGTGCGTAAGTGTTATGGAAGCTCCCTCGATCCTGCGAACCTTAGCGGGATCAGTGGCGAAGGTGCTAATCGGGCGCAGCCTGACGACCATTCTCAGGTGTGAACCGTCTGGTGCCCGAGCTGCACGCGCCAGAAGAGGCCGTCCAAAGGACCGTCCAAAATTGGTCCTCGGTCCTCATCGTAATAATTCGGGTGAGCTGCCAGCACCTGTCGCTCCTCCAGAGGCAGCTCGCCACTTTGATGACCTCCAATTTGGGCCGGCTGCCAAGGCAAGTCCTGAGAAGGGACGGAGGAGAATGAGATGGGGGAGGGCGAGCGCAGGCCCACAGTTATGCTAAGGAGCTGAGAGGAGCACGCCTCCTCCCCCACCAGCTCCACAGTAACGTAAGTATATATTTTTTTTAATTACCTTTTTGGTCACGGCTGCCAGCGATCCCTTCAAGGCGAGGCCGCCTGTAGGCCAGGTAATCCTGAGCAGAGCAGGCACTGGGCAGACGCATTTCCAGAATGGGTCCTAAAGCAGGCATTAGGGCCAACGCCTGTTTCAGGTGTTCCCCAGGGACAAAAAAAAAAATCGCCCAACCCAATACTTGGTCGGACGTTTTACAGGCATCCTTGGACATAGCCTGCGGAATTGATCCTTTCTACCCCTGTTTTCCATCCAGAAAGCAGATTTAATTTCTCCCCCCTCAGAGTTAATCAGGAAGATGATGAATGTTAGTAAATAGATTGCACCATTTGATCTGTTGCTTTCTCTGCCAAGGGATGTTGGCGAATGGAAGCCCCAGTTTTTTGTTTCAAGTCTGTGTGGTTTGGAGTTTCAGGGGATTTAGAGAATGCTCCTCTTAAAGGGTTAGTTCAGTTACAACAGCTTTCACAGGCATAATAAAAGTACTGAATAGGCAGTGTCTCATATCTGTGGAATTTCCCATTTCAATCTCATGGAAACATTTGAATAGAATAATATTCCTGACTTGCCCTACACTGTATGAGGCCAGTGTACGAATTTGCATGTCTCTGTACTCATTCTTGGAAGTTGCAAGGTTAGAGCTAGGCCATCAGGGGTGATGTCAGGAAGCACTTCATAAAAAGGGTAGAGGAGATCTGGAACGCTCTCCCTCAAAAAGCTGTTGAGGCTAGGCCAATTAAAAATTGAGGTTGATAGTCTTTCGTTAGGCAAGTGTATTAAGGGATATGGAACCAAGGCAGGTAAATGGAGTTAAAATACAGATCAGCCCTGATCTAATTGAATGGCGGAACAGGCTCGAGCAGCTGAATGGCCTACTCCTGTTCCTGTCCTCCTGCAGAAGATCTGAATTAGGCGGGGACCCGGATACACTGGGTTTGTATCACTGCTTTCTAGGAGAGGCGGCCAGCAACACCCCACATTTTGCAGCCTTCTCCAACTGGTGGGTGCCTAAGATGCATCCCCAATGGCGCAGGCACCCGCCCAGATTCATTAAATTAGGTGACCTCTCCCTGACTCTGTAAATGTTGGCAGGGTCCACTGCAGAGGTCGCCAGCGATTGGATCTCAGTGCTCATGCCAGCTTCAATGGCGCATGAATTTTCAGGGCCAAATAGTTAATTCAAGTGTGGTGTGTTGGTCATGCTGTCTTCTGGAGTGGCTTGGAGTGGAACTAAAGTGCTGCAAGAACAATGATCTAGGATCGTGTGAGTCCTGAAGGGTACGAGGTCTCTACAAAGGTAGAAAACCACAGAGCTGCAGTTTCTTTTTTTATTATTCGTTTATGGGATGCGGGCGTCGCTGGCAAGGTCAGCATTTATTGCCGATTTCTAATTGCCCTTGAGAGAAGGTGGTGGTGAGCCGCCTTCTTGAACCGCTGCAGTCCGTGTGGTGAAGGTACTCCCACAGTGCTGTTAGTTAAAGCGTTCCAGGATTTCGACTAGGCGACGATGAAGGAACGGCGATATATTTCCAAGTCAGGATGGTGTGTGACTTGGAGGGGAACTTGGAGGTGGTGGTGTTCCCATGCGGCTGCTGCCCTTGTCCTTCTAGGTGGAAGAGGTTGTGGGTTTGGGAGGTGCTGCCGAAGAAGCCTTGGCGAGTTGTTGCAGTGCATCTTGTAGATGGTACACACTGCAGCCACGGTACGCCGGTGGTGGAGGGAGTGAATGTTTAAGGTGGTGGATGGGGTGCCAATCAAGTGGGCTACTTTGTCCTGGATGGTGTCGAGCTTCTTGAGTGTTGTTGCAGCTGCACTCATCCAGGCAAGTGGAGAGTATTCCATCACACTCCTTACTTGTGCCTTGTAGATGGTGGAAAGGCTTTGGGGAGTCAGGAGATGAGACACTCGCCGCAGAATACCTAGCCTCTGACCTGCTCTTGTTGCCACAGTATTTATGTGGCTGGTCCAGTTAAGTTTCTGGTCAATGGTGACCCCCAGGATGTTGATGGTGGGGGATTCGGCAATGGTAATGCTGTTCAATGTCAAGGGGCGGTGGTTAGACTCTCGCCTGTTGGAGATAGTCATTGCCTGGCACTTCTGTGGCGCGAATGTTACCTGCCACTTATCAGCCCAAGCCTGAACGTCGTCCAGGTCTTGTTGCATGTGGGCATGGACTGCTTCATTATCTGAGGAGTTGTGAATGGCACTGAACACTGTGCAGTCATCAGCGAACATCCCCATGTTGGAGGGAAGGTCATTGATGAAGCAGCTGAAGATGGTTGGGCCTAGGACACTGCCCTGAGGAACTCCTGCAGTGATGTCCTGGGGCTATGATGATTGACCTTCAACCACCACAACCATCTTTCTTTGTGCTAGTTATGACTCCAGCCAGTGGAGAGTTTTCCTCCTGATTCCCATTGATTTCAGTTTTACTAGGGCTCCTTGATGCTACACTTGGTCAAATGCTGCCTTGATGTCAAGGGCAGTCACTCTCACCTCACCTCTGGAATTCAGCTCCTTTGTCCATGTTTAGACCAAGGCTGTAATGAGGTCGGGAGCCGAGTGGTTTTTGCAGAACCCAAACTGGGCATCAGTGAGCAGGTTATTGGTGAGTAAGTGCTGCTTGATAGCACTGTCGATGACACCTTCCATCACTTTGCTGATGATTGAGAGTAGACTGATGGGGCGATAATTGGCTGTGTTGGATTTGTCCTGCTTTTTGTGGACAGGACATACCTGGGCAGTTTTCCACATTGTCGGATAGATGCCAGTGTTGTAGCTGTACTGGAACAGCTTGGCTAGAGGCGCGGCTAGTCTTCACCATGATAGCCGGGATGTTGTCGGGTCCCATAGCCTTTGCTGTATCCAGTGCACTCAGCCGTTTCTTGATATCACGTGGAGTGAATCGAATTGGCTGAAGACTGGCATCTGTAAGGGTGGGGACCTCAGGAGTAGGCCGACATGGACCATTAACTCGGCACTTCTGGCTGAAGATGGTTGCAAACGCTTCAGCCTTGTCTTTTGTACTCACGTGCTGGGCTCCACCATCATTGAGGATGGGGATATTCATGGAGCCTCCTCCTCCCGTTAGTTGTTCAATGGTCCACCACCATTCACGACTGGATGTGGCAGGACTACAGAGCTTTGATCTGATCCGTTGATTGTGGGATCACTTAGCCCTGTCTATAGTATGCTGCTTCCGCTTTTTAGCATGCATGTAGTCCTGTGTTGGAACTTCCCCAGGTTGGCATCTCATTTTTAGGTACGCCTGGTACTGCTCCTGGCATGCTCTTCTACACTCCTTATTGAACCAGGGTTGGTCCCCTGGCTTGATGGTAATGGTAGAGTGAGGGATATGCTGGGCCATGACGTTACAGATTGTGGTGGAATACAATTCTGCTGCTGTTGATGGCCCACAGCGTCTCATGGATGCCTAGTTTTGAGCTGCTAGATCTGTTCTGAATCTATCCCATTTAACACGGTGGTAGTGCGACACAACACGATGGAGGGTGTTCCCAGTTTGAAGACGGGACTTCGTCCCTGCAATGACTGTGTGGTGGTCACTGCTACCAATACTGTCATGGACAGATGCATCTGTGACAGGTAGATTGGTGAGGACGAGGTCAAGTAGGTTTTTCCCTCATTGGTTCTCTCTCCACCTGTCGCAGGCCCAGACTGGCAGCTATGTCCTTCAGGACTCGGCCAGCTCGGTCAGTAGTGGTGCTACCGAGCCACTCTTGGTGATGGACATTGAAGTTCCCCACCCAGAGTACATTCTGTGCCCTTGCTACTCTCAGTGCTTCTTCCAAGTGGTGTTCAACATGGAGGAGTACTGATTCATCAGCTGAGGGAGGGCGGTAGGTGGTAATTAGTAGGAGGTTTCTTTGCCCATGCTTGACCTGAAGCCATGAGAATTCATGGGGTCCGGAGTCAATGTTGAGGACTTCCAGTGCCACTCCTTCCCGACTGTATACTGCTGTGCCACCACCCCTGTGCGTCTGTCCTGCTGGTGGGACAGGACATACCCAGGGATGGTGATGGAGGAGTTTGGGACATTGGCTGAAAGGTATGATTCGGTGAGTATGACTATGTCAGGCTGTTCCGACCGCACCATCAACCCGCCTTCACGCTACTTTGCCAAGTGCCGGCTCTGGGAGTTCCGATCGGTCCTGCCACCAAGCGGCGGGAGAGGCACTTAAGATAAGCCGATTTTAGCAGGGTCTTGCCATTTTATTACATTTTCAGCATGTTCGACACCGTTCGCAAACCACGCCAGCTGATTGTGCCGGGTTCAGCAAATGCCTGACTTCTTGACAGCTGCAGCTCCAGCATAAAAACGGAGCTCTAACATGGCTCACTTACAGATGACAGAACTTTGTTTTTTGAGGTGTTGGAACACATTTTGCAGGTCTACTGAGCTTGTAAGTGGTGATGCTGAGATCCATATGCACTGTGACCTCCTTGGAAAACCCTCTCCCCACATTGACTGAGCGCTTATAACTTCTAGTCCTCAGCTGAGATATATACCAGCGGAATGGGAACCATTTATTCCCTCTCATCCTGGTCCTCAGATTCAGAGGAAGAGCAGCCGCGGCAGCAGCAGAACCAGGTACAACAGCAGCTGCACAAACAGGAGCGCCAACCTCCTCCTCACCCACCTGATGCTGCACAGGGCAGAGGGCGTCAGCGCAGGGCTGCACCACGCCACAGGAGATACTCCCAACACAGGGTTTACAGGCCGAGGATGACCTTCCTCAACATGGCTGAGCAGCAGTGCCAAAGGAGGCTGAGACTTTCGCGAAAGGTAGTCGCTGACATCTGCACAATGCTGCATCAAGACCTGGAGCCCAGAGGAGCGGGTGGACACTCCTTACCAGTGGCTGTTAAAGTCACCACCGCACTCAACTTCTTTGCTTCAGGGTCCTTCCAGGGATCATCAGCAGACATCAGCGGCATCTTCCAGTCGGCTGCACACGCTTGCATCACACAGGTTACCGATGCCCTCTTTGCAAAGGTGCACAATTACATCCACTTCTCCACGGATGAAGGCAAGTGTAACTGCGCGTGCGGTTGGGTTTTCAAATATGGCAGGCTTCCCAAGGGTGCAGGGCGTCGTAGACTGCACACATGTGGCCATTAGGGCACCCCATCAAAACCTGGCTCTATTTGTGAACCGCAAGGGCTTCCACTCCCTTAACGTCCAGCTGCTGTGTAACCACAAGAAGAACATTATGCATGTTTGTGCCAAGTTCCCTGGCAGTTGCCATGACTCGTTCATCCTGCGGCAGTCCACTGTGCCTCCATTCTTCAATCCGCCCAGACAACTTTCCGGATGGCTACTTGGAGACAAGGGCTATTCCCTGAAGACGTGGCTAATGAGGATGCCATCAAACAAAGCTGAGGAGCGCTACAATGTGAGCCACATTTCTACCAGAAGCATCATAGAGCAAACCATTGGTTTGCTCAAAATACGATTCCGATGCCTCGACAGATCTGGTGGAGCCCTGCAGTATGCACCAGCCAGGGTGTCCAGAATCATCATCATCTGCTGTGCCCTGCACAACATCGCACTGCAGCGTGGCTTACCGCTGCCCGAGGAACAAGTGGCTCAGCGCACAGCCTCCTCGGAAGGAGGAGGAGGAGGAGGAGGAGACGACAGATGAGGGACACCTTGCGGGGGCTGATGTGCCAATTCCACCAGCACGCGACCACATTGAGGCAAGGGATGCATTTATCCATGCCAGATTCGCGTAATGTGACGCATCAACCACATATGGCTGGCACATGGAAATGAATGTATGGCCCACCTTCTTAACACACCATACAGCATCTGTGCAATAAGCTGTGGTTTTCTATCACTCTCACCACCATCATTACAGATGAAAGGCGCCATGACCCCTCACTGTGCAACTTCCATTTCTGAGCACAAATAGGCCAACTCTTTGAATCTTTGCCATCGCTTTTCTTTAATACATTAATAATAACGATGACAAACGCTTGTATCAGATGAAAACACCCAAGTGACTACCCTTGTGACTATTTGTGTGTTAACTTTCTCTTACGCGTGCTTCTACGTGGTTCTTCCCCTGTGGCTTCAGCAGATGTAGAGGCAGCTTGCTCACTTCTATGCTGCTCCTGCTTTGATGCCTTTGGCGGGCGTCCTCTGGGTTTGGGAGTCTGGGAGGGCTCCACAACAGTCTGCTCCTCCTGCGGCTGTGCAGGGGCTGAGACAGCCATCGCAGTTGGGTGCGGAATCTGGGGCTCTGACCGAGGGCTCCGCTGTGGCATGGGAGTGTGAGCGCTTGGAGAGGAGCCCACGCTTCCTGGTTGTCGACCACCAACATCCCTCTCGTGGGTCACCGCACTTCACTGCTAGCAAGTAGCTGGAGAGCACCTTGCTGCGCATCAGTGGGGCCATGAGGACCCGTCTCTGTACTGACAGTCCTCATAACAGGGACATCCATGTACCTCTGGTTCCTCTCCTCAATAGATGCCCATCTATCCTCCATAGCAGACCATCTATTTAGAAGAGTCACCATGCTCATTTGAGTCTGGCGATTTATGTCCTCCATGGCGGCACCTACATTCGCCATTGAGTGCACCACCGCATTGCTCATGTTTGAGATGAACTCCTCCATTCCCTGCACACTCGCAGTTAACGTGGATGCAAACCCTGTCAGAGACTCCTGCACTTGTTCCTGGAGCTCCAGCACCGCTCTCTTTCTGGATGGCCCCAGAGGCACAGGGTCCACATGCAGCTGAGCAGAGCTAGGAGAGTCCTGCGACCTCTGACGAGGACTCTCCACTGCTGTCCCCGTCTCCACCATCTGCTGATGCTCACTTGTGAGCTGTGATACACCAGGTGACAACACTAATCTATCTCGCGAATGACCCACCGAGGTGTGCGTTTCTGCGCTGGAGCTGGGTGCGTTGATGTCTGGTGACGCTGCTCCCTCAGAGGCTCCAAGTTCCTCTGAGGAGTCGTCCGGCTCTTCCTCCTGGACAGTGGGGAGGGGGGCGCTCGATGGTCCTGTGTGGGAGTAAAGGCATGAGTTAGACATTTGATATTTAGGTACCAGAAACATCCTATTGTGCAGATGATCAGAAGTCAATCTGTATGAACATCAGATGCCATTTCAGTCACTCATGAAATCAAAATGAGAGGGTTGCAAATCTATTCTGTCACCAGCTCGCTCTACTGCGCCCGTCTGTCCGTCCCCCACTTCCAGCTCCTCTGCACCTCCGACTATGTCGAGAGCAGCCTCCTCAGCATTTGTTAAAGTTGTGAGTGATGGTGGGCCTCCTCCTGTCCTCGCTCTCTCCCTCTTATTGTGGGCTCTCTTTTCCTGCCATGAGGGACACAAGTGGAGTTTCAGCGAGATTGATGGAGTGAGTGTAAAGATTACATAACATAGAAGCTTAGAGGGAGACAAAGATGGAGTGAGGTGCCAAAACCAAAGTGCCTCCCTGTGCCTTGTTAGCTGTTGTCATTGCATAACAGTGAGAGCGAGTGTGAGGGGTGCATAGTCGAATGGTGAAGTGATCCTGTACATAGAGAGAGAGGGATAGGTAAGGGTGCAAGGGAAGTAAGGGTAAGGTGGGATGAGGAGGAGTAGGCTGACAATGCAGAGTGCTGGCGATGAGAACAGATGGGAAGCAGAATGAAGGTAAGTGTGATGTTATACTCACTTTTGCTGAGCGTAGCAGATCATTGAACCTTTTTCGGCACTGGACCCAGGTGCGTGAGCACAAAGACCTGGCGCTAACCTCCTCAGCAATTTGCAGCCAGGCTGCCTTTGTCTGCTGAGGAGGCTTCCTCCATCCAGCGAGAGGGAACAGAACATCCCTGCGCCCTCTTACTCCCTCCACAAGAGAATGGAGGGAGTCATCATCAAATCTAGGAGCAGCCTTCGATCTTGCAGCAGTCATGCTCAGAGGACCCGTTTTCAGGAGCAGCATAAACCAAATGAAATGCAAAGGCTACATGGGCCCCTTAAAAGCTCCTGAATTGAAGACGACAGCAGAGGGGAGCAGCACACCCAAACCCACTGACTGGGCCGGGTAGCGCGCAAGGTGGGCTTAATAAGCCCAGTTAAATAAAAATCGTGCTTTCGAAGCGGCTGAAGCCAGCAGTGAGACCAGAGGCCACCGACCAGTCGACCCGACTCCGACCCGCCTCCAACCCGACTCCGACCCGACTCCGACCCGCCTCCAACCCGACTCCGACCCGACTCCGACCCGACTCCGACCCGACTCCGACCTGACTCCATCCCGACTTCATCCCGACTCCGACCCGACTCCAACACAACTCCGACAAAACTTCATCCCAACTCTGACCCGACTCCGACACGACTCCGTCCCGACTCCGACCCGACTCTGACCCGACTCCAACCCAACTTCATCCCGTCTCTGACCCGACTCTGACCCGACTCTGACCCGACTCTGACCCAACTCCTACCCGAATCCGACCCGACACCATCCCGACTCCATCCCAACTCCGACCCGACTCCATCCCGACTCCGACCCGACTCCGACCCGACTTCGACCCGACTTCATCCCGACTCCGACCCAACTTCGACCCGACTTCATCCCGGCTCCATCCCGAATCTGATCCGACTTCATCCCAACTCCGACCCGACTCCGACCTGACTTCATCCCGACTCCATCCCGAATCTAATCCGACTTCATCCCGACTCCGACCCGATTCCGACCCGACTTCATCCCGACTCCAACCCGATTCCGACCCGACTTCATCCCGACTCCGACCCGACTCCGACCCGACTCCGACCTGACTCCATCCCGACTCCATCCCGAATCTAATCCGACTTCATCCCGACTCCGACCCGACTTCGACCCGACTTCATCCCGACTCCATCCCGAATCTGATCCGACTTCATCCCGACTCCGACCCGACTCCGACCCGACTTCATCCCGACTCCGACCCGACTTCATCCCGACTCCGACCCGACTCCGACCCGACTCCGACCCGACTTCATCCCGACTCCATCCCGAATCTGATCCGACTTCATCCCGACTACGACCCGACTCCGACCCGACTTCATCCCGACTCCGACCCGACTCCGACCCGACTTCATCCCGACTCCGACCCGACTCCGACTCGACTCCAACCCGACTTCATCCCGACTCCGACCCGACTCCGACCCGACTCCGACCCGACTTCATCCCGACTCCGACCCGACTCCGACCCTACTTCATCCCGACTCCGACCCGACTCCGACTCGACTCCGACCCGACTCCGACCCGACTTCATCCCGACTCCGACCTGACTTCATCCCGACTCCGACCCGGCTCCGACCCGACTCCGACCCGACTCCGACCCGACTTCATCCCGACTCCGACCTGACTCCATCCCAACTCCGACCCGACTCTGACCCGACTCTGACCCGACTCTGACCCGACTCTGACCCGACTCTGACCCGACTCCGACCCGACTCCGACCCGACTCCGACCCGGCACCATCCCGACTCCATCCCGACTCCGACCCGACTCCGACCCGACACCATCCCAACTCCGACCCGACTCCGACCCGACTCCGACCCGACTCCGACCCGGCACCATCCCGACTCCATCCCAACTCCGACCCGACTCCGACCCGACTCCGACCCGACTCCGACCCGACTCCGACCCGACTCTGACCCGACTCCACCCCGACTCCGACCCGACTCCGACCCGACTCCACCCCGACTCCGACCCGACTCCACCCCGACTCCAACCCGACTCCACCCCGACTCCGACCCGACTCCACCCCGACTCCACCCCGACTCCACCCCGACTCCAACCCGACACCATACCGACTACACCCCGACTCCGACCCGACTCCGACCCGACTCCACCCCGACTCCAACCCGACACCATACCGACTCCACCCCGACTCCACCCCGACTCCACCCCGACTCCAACCCGACACCATACCGACTACACCCCGACTCCGACCCGACTCCGACCCGACTCCACCCCGACTCCGACCCGACTCCACCCCGACTCCAACCCGACTCCACCCCGACTCCGACCCGACTCCACCCCGACTCCGACCCGACTCCACCCCGACTCCAACCCGACTCCGACCCCGACTCCGACCCGACTCCATCCCGACTCCAACCCGACTCACCCCGACTCCGACCCGACTCCACCCCGACTCCAACCCGACTCCACCCCGACTCCGACCCGACTCCACCCCGACTCCGACCCGACTCCACCCCGACTCCAACCCGACTCCGACCCCGACTCCGACCCGACTCCACCCCGACTCCGACCCGACTCCACCCCGACTCCAACCCGACTCCACCCCGACTCCAACCCGACACCATACCGACTACACCCCGACTCCAACCCGACACCATACCGACTACACCCCGACTCCGACCCGACTCCGACCCGACTCCACCCCGACTCCGACCCGACTCCGACCCGACTCCACCCCGACTCCAACCCGACACCATACCGACTCCACCCCGACTCCAACCCGACACCATACCGACTCCACCCCGACTCCGACCCGACTCCGACCCGACTCCACCCCGACTCCAACCCGACACCATACCGACTCCACCCCGACTCCGACCCGACTCCGACCCGACTCCGACCCGACTCCACCCCGACTCCACCCCGACTCCGACCCGACTCCGACCCGACTCCACCCCGACTCCAACCCGACACCATACCGACTCCACCCCGACTCCAACCCGACACCATACCGACTCCGACCCGACTCCGACCCGACTCCGACCCGACTCCATCCCGACTCCACCCCGACTCCGACCCGACTCCACCCCGACTCCGACCCGACTCCACCCCGACTCCGACCCGACTCCATCCCGACTACGACCCGACTCCGACCCGACTCCACCCCGACTCCGACCCGACTTCATCCCGACTCCGACCCGACTCCAACCCGACTTCATCCCGACTCCACCCCGACTCCAACCCGACACCATACCGACTACACCCCGACTCCGACCCGACTCCACCCCGACTCCGACCCGACTCCACCCCGACTCCGACCCGACTCCACCCCGACTCCGACCCGACTTCATCCCGACTCCGACCCGACTTCATCCCGACTCCGACCCGACTCCGACCCGACTTCAACCCGACACCATACCGACTCCACCCCGACTCCGACCCAACTTCATCCCGACTCCGACCCGACTTCATCCCGACTCCGACTTAATTCCGACCCGACTCCGACCCGACTCCATCCCGACTCCGACACGACTTCGACCCGACTTCATCCCGACTCCGACCCGACTTCGACCCGACTTCATCCCAGCTCCATCCCGAATCTGATCCAACTTCATCCCGACTCCGACCCGACTTCGACCCGACTTCATCCCAGCTCCATCCCGAATCTGATCCAACTTCATCCCGACTCCGACCCGACTCCGACCTGACTTCATCCCGACTCCATCCCGAATCTGATCCGACTTCATCCCGACTCCGACCCGACTCCGACCCGACTCCGACCCGACTCCATCCCGACTCCATCTCGACTCCACCCCGACTCCGACTCGACTCCATCCCGACTCCGACCCGACTCCGACCCGACTCCACCCCGACTCCGACCCGACTCCATCCCGACTCCGATCCGACTCCGACCCGACTCCGACCCGACTCCATCCCGACTCCGATCCGACTCCAATCCGACTCCGACCCGACTCCGATCCGACTCCGACCCGACTCTGACCCGACTTCATCCCGACTTCGACCCGACTCCATCCCAACTCCAAGCCGACTCCGACCCGACTCCGACCTGACTTCTTTTCGACTTCAACCCGACTCCATCCCGACTCCAGACCGACTCCGACCCGACTCCATCCCGACTCCAACCCGACTCCGACCTGACTTCATCCCGACTCCGACCCAAATCCATCCCAACTCTGACCCGACTCTGACTCGACTCCGACCCGACTCTGACCCGACTTCATCCCGACTCCGACCCGACTTCATCCCGACTCTGACCCGACTCCGACTCGACTCCGACACGACTCCGACTCGACTCCGACCCGACTCCGACCCGACTTCATCCCGACTCCGACCCGACTTCGACCCGACTCCATCCCGAGTCCGACCCGACTCCGACTCGACTCGACTCCGACCCGACTCACACCCGACTCCGACCTGACTCCGACCTGACTCCGACCTGAATCCATCCCGACTCCGACCCGACTCCGACCCGACTTCTTCCCGACTTCATCCCGACTCTGACCCGACTCCGACCCTACTCCATCCCGACTTCCACCCGACTCCGACCTGACTTCATCCCGACTCCGACTCGACTCCAAACCGACTCCGACCCGACTCCATCCCGACTTCGACCCGACCCCGACCCGACTTCATCCCGACTCTGACCCGATTCCGACCCGACTCCATCCCGACTTCATCCCGACTCCGACCAGACTCCAACCCGACTCCGACCCGACTCCGACCCGACTCCATCCCGACTCCGACCCGACTCCATCCCGACTCCGACCCGACTCCATCCCGACTCCGACCCGACTCCATCCCGACTCCGACCCGACTCCATCCCGACTCCGACCCGACTCCATCCCGACTCCGACCCGACTCCATCCCAACTCCGACCCGACTCCATCCCGACTCCACCCCGACTCCATCCCGACTCCGACCCGACTCCATCCCGACTCCGACCCGACTCCATCCCGACTCCGACCCGACTCCATCCCGACTCCGACCCGACTCCATCCCGACTCCACCCCGACTCCACCCCGACTCCGACCCGACACCATCCCGACTCCGACCCGACTCCGACCTGACTCCATCCTGACTCCATCCCGACTCCATCCCGACTCCATCCCGACTCCGACCCGACTCCACCCCGACTCCGACCCAACTCCATCCCGATTCTGACCCGACTCCGACCCGACTCCGACCCGACTCCATCCCGACTCCGACCCGACTCCGACCCGACTCCGACCCGACTCCGACCCGACTCCGACCTGACTCCATCCTGACTCCATCCCGACTCCATCCCGACTCCATCCCGACTCCGACCCGACTCCACCCCGACTCCGACCCGACTCCATCCCGACTCCATCCCGACTCCGACCCGACTCCGACCCGACTCCGACCCGACTCCACCCCGACTCCGACCCGACTCCGACCTGACTCCATCCTGACTCCATCCCGACTCCATCCCGACTCCATCCCGACTCCGACCCGACTCCACCCCGACTCCGACCCAACTCCATCCCGATTCTGACCCGACTCCGACCCGACTCCGACCCGACTCCATCCCGACTCCGACCCGACTCCATCCCGACTCCGACCCGACTCCATCCCGACTCCGACCCGACTCCACCCCGACTCCGACCCGACTCCATCCCGACTCCATCCCGACTCCATCCCGACTCCGACCTGACTCCATCCCGACTCCGACCCGACTCCATCCCAACTCCGACCCGACTCCATCCCGACTCCACCCCGACTCCGACCCGACTCCAACCTGACTCCATCCCGACTCCATCCCGACTCCGACCCGACTCTGACCCGACTCTGACCCGACTCCGACCCGACTCCACCCCGACTCCGACCCGACTCCACCCCGACTCCATCCCGACTCCATCCCGACTCCATCCCGACTCCATCCCGACTCCGACCCGACTCCACCCCGACTCCATCCCGACTCCATCCCGACTCCGACCCGACTCCATCCCGACTGCATCCCGACTCCATCCCGACTCCATCCCGACTCCATCCCGACTCCGAACCGACTCCACCTCGACTCCGACCCGACTCCATCCCGACTCTGACCCGACTCCGACCCGACTCCATCCCGACTCTGACCCGACTCTGACCCGACTCCGACCCGACTCCGACCCGACTCCAACC